>OY856310.1:10000000-11250000 GCA_963693445.1 Agonopterix heracliana
GTTGTTCTTTTAAAAGAACAATATCTTGAGCCACCACTGGAGCCCCGTTGTCGAGCTGGGAGGGGGCAAACAACAAACGTGACTGCCCTATAGCAGATCCACAACGCGACTCCCTGTTTCGCCTTGTTTCTCGCGCAAAACTCCTTTTTTTTAGTTTAAACCATAGGCCAAGTATTTCGCTTAGTTTAAACCTTTCGAAAAGGCAATAAGAACTAGCCCTTACAACCGTTGTCTTTAGTTTTATTTTTCTTTGAACCTCAATATCTTTAAATGCGAGGGTGGTTCCCACATTCCAATGTTCACGGGAATTTTAAGCGAGGTTCAAACCGAAACAAACGGGAGCGCCTATCTCTATTTCTCAATTTTACTATATTATTATTCTACATTAAAGAACATTACTAAACTAATTCCACCACATTAACACGATAATATCCACGAAAAACTAATTTGGAAAATTAAGAAACAAAGCCCGTCCTTTTCTTCACGGTTCCCGCGCAAAACTCTGGCTCTCTGACAGTGGTTGTTGTTTAGTTATTCTTTCTTTCAGAAAGGCAATGGGGTCTAGCCCTTACACCCATTGTTTTTTGTTTCACAAAACTCCTCAGATCAATTAATACAACAAAACTCATCAAAATGCGAGGGTGGTTGAGTTGGGGTGGGGGGCAATCAATCCGACAGGCACATTCTTGATCTGAGGGCACATTATATTATATAATATTCTCTTGCCCATTTCCCATTATTTGGGGTGGTCGGCCCGCGTCCCGCGTCAATTTTTGAACTCTTGTAAAACGTACTAATGATCGCTGACACGGTTCACAAGCAAATCCATTTAAGGTACCGTACAGTACACGGGCACAAGGGTGAAAACGGGACCCTATGCCGTAGTCACCCTTGGCAATTCGGTTCTGGCACTCACCAGCCGCTGCCGTGGCTTGCCAGACTCTATGCACGCTAGGCTCGTGCGCTGTGGTCGCAAGAAACCTTGACTGGTTATGGGTACATTGAGGCTTCTATAAATTTAAGTAGTAACAATCACTTTACAGACGAGTCGATGTACAGCGAATTGCCTATGCTTGCCGGGCTGCACGGCGTGCATGTAAACCTAGCATTACATACAGGCGTAAGGAAAAGTATCATTAACCTTCTAACAAAATACCCACCAAATTGAACAACTTTTTACTATGGGAGATGGGAGCAAACCTATCAGGGCAAAAAAAAAAACAGCCCACTGGACTCTAGTTAGACAGTTGATTTGTTTTGGGAAATAATATTGGTTCCGACAAATAAATAAATCTCCAGCTATCTCTGTCCGACTTTTATTCTAATTTACCAGCGTTATAATTGATGATTAAACGAACTTACCTTAAGTGAAGTTCTATCATAATTATACGAAGCGCCTTGTCCGAAGGGATTAGTAGCAGTAGAATATTTATTAACACTTGTAGTAACGCGTAGCTTACACCATTTCCCACTAAATTTGAGAGTTTTTAAAGTTTTTCTCATCATCTATTGGCTGTATGGTCCGGATCCCTTTGCCTTTGATCTTGCCGTATCCGGTTCCGGTATCATTCTTCATTTAGTTTAAAGTTTTTCTATTAATTATATTAACAATCATTGAGATTTTTATTTCCCGAAGACTTAATGGGGGTGGTCCTGGACACAGAGCCGCGCCGGGTGGGCGGGAGCTACTAATCCCTTCGGACAAGGCGCTTCGTATAATTATGATAGAACTTCACTTAAGGTAAGTTCGTTTAATCATCAATTATACTCGCGCCTTGTCCTCGAGATTAGTAGCAGTAGAATATTTATTAACACTTGTAGACTTTGAGAGTTTCGAAGGGAATATATTCTCAATGATAGTCCTCTTGTTAACATTTAACACAAAAGTTTTTGTGATTAATCCGTGGATTATAATCGAATTAAGTAAATATTTATGATAGTTCGAGGTTCTCTATTTAAGGACGATATCGATCAGACTTATTGTTGTTAGGTAATACAATTGAGTAAGGAGGTAATCCTAACTAGTATGTACCACCATAATTGAGGTAGGCACTGTTGTTCACTTATGAAGTGACCTATTGTTATTTTTTATATAACAGTATTACAATCGGGAGCAAATGCTAGATCTTAGATGCAGTTTAAGAAAGGAACCTGACATAATAAATATGCCAAGCAATGGCATTATTATGAAACATAATTGAATTTTGAAATTGATGATAAACAATCAAGTTATCATGTGACTAAGTTAGCTACCTACAATAGATCTATACAGGTCGCAGTAGCTATTGGTCATTGACCAAATCCTTACAAACAAAATAATAAAATGCTACTAAGTGAAGTCGCATCGACATTTAATTCGGCGGCTGACAGGAACATTAACAATAGGATAGGCTTATTATGCTTAGAGAGTATAGGTATGACTTGCTGATGCAAATGTTTGCATCCTACCAGTGAATGTTTTACAACAAAGTTTATGTAGCACTCTGGTACCTACTAAGAGGTTTGGAAGTTACATATTGTGTACAGGTCACAAGGATGCATTTTTCTCAGGCGATCTAGGATAATAGTAAAATCCTTTGTTTTTTCTCTTCACGAGGTGAATATTGGTGAAAAGCATAATTGTACCTACTAGATAGTAGGTATTTTATCAATACATATCTTACCTACGCTATGCTTAAAAGTTAGGGCACTTCTAATATCAGTAGATACATTACGACTGCTTTTGTGATAAAGTGGTCTCTGACTCGCCAGTAGTCGAAACGGTTAAGAGAAGTTCATTCACTCAATGCCATATGAGACTGGATAGTCAGTCATGGTCGTATTATTCTGAGCTTGTTGAAGGAGTTAAGAATTAATTCCTTATGTAGGTACTTAAAGTAAAGTATGATTATGAAAAATAAGACTTAGTAAAAGAGCTGCTATGGTTGACTATGAACCATTTTTAATGATTTCATATAGGTAAGACAACAATATATGGGTAGGTACCTAAGTACTTAACTTATGTTTTCGTTTACTTACAGAGGTAAGTGAGATTTCTAATATGTAAGTAACTAAGCATTAATAAGATTGCTCCATTATTTGGAGATGGTGAGGCAGGAACTATGTCCCGAACCCGATAAACCCACCAGCGCACGCAGGCATGACTGAGGCGCTAGTGTGTGATTGGCGCGTGGGACGCGATCGGTATATTAATCTGCTCTACCTAATATTTATTAGTCTTACCCTAGGTCTTACCCCATACATAATATTTGGTTAACTAAAACGTAGGTCCTTTGAACGTAGAATAAGAGGCGTAACACTTTCACTTAAAGCTGTTATTCCAGCGCAGATAATTATTATATGAAATTGTTGAGAACCTGGCGGCAGGTTGCGTTTGCTGTGTATTAGAACAGAGGAAGCTGTGAAATTTCAAGAACAACCATTATTCCATTCTTTTATTTATAGCCAATAACTTTGTTATTTTAGACATTCGTCCGTATGAATTAATGGTTTACCGTACTTACTTAATTTTTATATAAGTAGGTAGGTATTGGTACCTAATAAAATAAATTGGTTTTATTAGATTATCAATTTCATGGCTTTGTTTTCACAGAAAAGTGTTATTGTACTTACAATGTGTTAAATCTTTTAATTTAAAGTTGTGTGGAAGGAATCGATTTTTAGTGATAAGACCTTATTAGCTTACATTTTTTGGTATCATAGCAATGTATGTATGTACCCACCTATTAATTTAATTTTATTAGATTAGGTACTCGAGTAAGATGGTAAAGTAATTTTATTACCCATCAGCTGATGTAGGGATACACTATGCAGTTGAGTGGCAATCCACATTAGCAGATAAATCACAAAGTACTGAAGTGCGTGCTTTTTACAGTTTTCCTACTTATAATATCATAATATTAGGTATAATATCTTTCCCGGTCGCTGCCTCGTCTTGCCCGGATACCAGACCCCGACCCCATCGTTGAGAGGTCAGTGGATATTTCAGGGCGGTAGTCATCGCATCTTAGATGTGATGTGGAGCGCTGAATGTTCTAATATTGTTTAGCCACTATTGTATAATGAGTTAACTCAATGGTCATGTATAACGTTAAAGTTATACTCAGGTTTAAAATACAATTAAGTAATGTGGCCAGTGGCTCACTACCTGTCACGTTGCCCAGAATTTGGGCACTGTACCTATGTGAAATGTAGATGTTTGAATAAGTGTGATTATCCACAGTACGTATAGAATGCAATCTGACTACCCTTTAGCGAATATAGTCGTGAGCATAAGTGCTCATGTGTATTGTTATTGTAACTTTCAGGAACTTAAATTATTTCTATATAATAAAAGGTATAACTTTATGTAATAAAATAAAAATAATTTGATCTGTTCAACCTTTGTAGTTGAGTGTACATAGACCATTCTAGGTCTTGCTTTCCTACGTTAAAGTGTAGGTAAAGTTATCCAGTTTGGATATTGATTATGGGTACCTTGACGATTTTTCCTTTCTTTTCTTGGACTTCCTTAATGTAACGCACTCTGTTACATGGTGAATGATTATTTGAATTCATGAAACTAGTATTTTTATTTTTGTTATTAAGTAAGTATTTTATTTAAAATATGTTTATAATATTTTTACTTTTGGTAAATGATTATTGCTAATAATAGTAAGTATGTATTTTATTTGTTTCTTGAAATTTACGGATTTTAAGTTTGATAATTTTCCACATCCATGTGTGTGGAGGCCTACATTATTTAAATTGAAGGGTGTGGGGAAGCCTTTGCTCTTAATTTCTAAAAGCGTATTAGGTGAGTGTTAGAAAACAGTACAAGACTCACACAGAATGGCTAGATAGACGACATGGTTTTTGTGTTGCCATAGTTGATGGGTTCTTATTTAAGGCAACCCATCCTATGCTAATTATAATTTTAAGTTTATTCACTTAAAGACCAATTTTGTAATTCCATTTGGAATGGTTTAGAATAAAGTAGTTCAGATGAATGAATCATCGTTTGCATGGTTTATGTTTAATTGTGTATTAAATAATTTGCATCATGTACCTACCTAATAGAAGGTAGGTAGAGGTATATTTACCTATTAGGTAGGGTTACCTTGTATACTTTTTTATTTGGAAGTGAAAACTTCAGTTTCCAACGGAGACGGGATTGTTTCATAAATGTAACATTCACTCTGTGTTATGATCTCTGTGTACCCCACTGGGAAGGAGGTGTGACATTATAGGTAGGTTGAATTGGTTGTATTTCTATCTGAAATATTCACTCTATATAAACCCTGGCTGGACAGATGGCTTGTGTGCTTAGCTGAGTTATCTGTCTATATCTAAGGCTGGTAGCGGTGATTTGGAGAACACTGGCAGGCATTTCGTGATAATCTTTGATGAAACAGACCTTAATGCTAATTTAAAGCCACAGGGGCTTGTCTTAATGTTTTAGATGAAATGTGCTGAATATAATATTTATCAGGTTTTACATTTGATTTAACACCATAATAGGTAAGTATTAAAAACCGATCAGGTTTTTGGTTTGTTGAAAGAAGCGGCTATTTTCCGTCTCTTAAGCATTGATTGCTTTTATCAAGCATTTAGTATAGCATCTGGTATTTTTGTTCAGGTTTGAATTTTATTCCATAAATGGAACTCATGAAGTTGATCACAATACATATTTATTGAGATCCTGGTGTGGTGACACGCTTGGGGAGGAACTGTATAGTTCCTCCCAAATAATTGATCGTCACTGCTTAGGGATGCAGTTTCACATGCTGAACACTTCTTGTATTGAAGAATCTTTGAAATCACTTTATTCCGCAGACGGGTGTGACTGAGGTTGAATGCCATGTTCATTAGGATTGTATTGTAAGACATGCGGCAGGTATGTGGTGAGTAGTCCCATCGACATCTCAGTTTGCATAATGAAATAACCCGCCTAGGAAGATATTTTGTAATAAGCATCTTAGAAACCGCCTCTAGCAGCGGACAGATGTGCCTGGCAAAGTTGAATGCTAAGTTCATAGTATTTGTTTTGGATAGCGTGTAGCGAGTAGTCCCATCGACCACTCAGGTTACATACTATGTCACCCCAAGGGGACTTCTTGTATTGAAGCTACTTAGTAGCTATGACTAATAAGTGTTGAACTCCATGTTAATGAGATTATTATGAAGCGTGTAGCAAGCATGGTGGTGAGACAGCCCCATTGACTGCTCAGGTTACCTGCTGCAGTGTTGCACGTAGGTACGTGTTAAGATTTTTGGTTAGGTTACAACCTCCATTGGATTCATGGTAATGAGATTATGTTATGAAGCGTGTTGCAGCCATGTGGTGAGACAGCCCCATTGACAGCTCAGGTTACATACTGCAGTATTGCACGTAGGTACGTGTAGAGATTTTAGGTTAGGTTACAATCCCCATTGGATTGAACGCAAACTAATTAATGCTTCGACGCTCCCGTCGACGATTTTGGTTTCATTTATAGAAAACTGAACGCGTAGACCGTAGATAGGTAGGTACGCTGAAAATAAAACGGGTGGAAACACGTGTGGCCGGGTCGGCGAGTTTTCTTTTAGATTTTCAAGTAGGCGCCGACTTTCATATCATTCTGTTTCGGTGTTGATTTATACGACGTCGTTATTCATCCAGGTTGAATTTCTTGCATTTTTTCACTTGAATCTTGAATTTTTTGGGAGAGAAAATTTTAGATGGTGAAATGGCGTTGACACTAAAATGCGTAATGAAGAATGATACCGGAACCGGATACGGCAAGATCAAAGGCAAAGGGATCCGGACCATACAGCCAATAGATGATGAGAAAAACTTTAAAAACTCTCAAATTTAGTGGGAAATGGTGTAAGCTACGCGTTACTACAAGTGTTAATAAATATTCTACTGCTACTAATCTCGAGGACAAGGCGCGAGTATAATAATATACCGACAAAAAAATTCAAAGCATACCGAATAAAATACCTAAATTTTGCTGACACCTATGAACACAATCAAATTACATTTCTACTTATAAATATATTAAACTTTGAATAACAAAACTAAACTTCTGAATAAAATACTGAACCTCCGACGAGATTACTGGGTTACTGACAACAGAGGTCATGTCAAAATAATCATTCTTTTACGAATTTTATGAGTTATTTAATTTTCTAGTGTTGGTTACCAAATATATTTTTTAACTCTCAACATTGATGAAAATACCGAAACTGGTCGGACCGCGCGAACGGCGTTTGAGCAAAATGCATTCGGTTGGGTTAGCGAGGAGCGAAGCGACGAGCGGGTTAGGTTTCTTGCGACCAGCCCCACGAGCCGAGCGAGCGCAGCGAGCGTGCCGCGGCAGCGGCCGGCGAGTGGCAGAACCGAATCGCTACTGTTTTAAATAGTAGACTAAAAAAAATGTTTACAAAAAAAAAACTTAGGTTAGGTTAGGTTAGGTTAGGTTTGGTTAAGGAAAAAAAAAAAAAAAAAACTTTTTTTTTTTAAAGTTGAGATTTTTTTTTAAAAGTTATAGGTTAGGTTAGGTTAGATAGATTAGATTAGTAGTAACTAGAATTCATGATTATAGTCTTCGATCAAAATAAAATGAATGGATAGGCCTTAAGCGAACATTTCAAACCAGAAAAATGAGGCAAAACAAATGAAATTTTTACTTGTCACTTGTATGAAAGTGCCCTAGATTTGACAGATAATGGCGCTAGTTTGTATGTACCAAGTGCACCAGTAGTTTGCTTCAACTTACCGCGCTTTAGGCCTATCCATTCATTTTATTTTGATCGAAGATTATAGTAAGTACATTTTTGTATTTTTAATAACTTTCTGGACAAGCGCCAACAATAGAAATTTAAGTATAACATTGTAGTAAAAATAGCACAGAGTTTATGAAAAATTAAATGTAATTGATGAATTTCTAGTTGGCAAGTAAAGGTAATAATTACAAAGCATTGTTATCAGTAGAACATAATTTTATATGGTAAAAAAGTATTACAGCAATTAATAGTCATAAGATTTTTTCTGAGATTTAAGTATATCATTCGGTCGTTTCGTCATTTTTAGTCGGACAGAAGTAGTCGGAGATTTAGTATTTCGGGCAGTAAATATTATATTTTTAGTAAGGACATTTTTAAATTTATTATCGGAGCTTTTATTACTACCCATTTGTTTTTAGTTCTGACAGGTTTGCCAGTAGTAAAAGTTGTTCAGTTTGATGGATAGAGTATGTGGTTTAAAGGTTAATGATACTTTTCCTTACACCCTGTATATACGGAATACTCATGAATGTTAATGAGTATTTAACGGTCTGCTGTCTTAGATCAAAATAAAATTGCGATTCTTGAAAATCATACGAGCGATTCGGCAGTAGAAAGATATATAATCTCCATAGTAATTCTGACATTTTCTACTGCCTAAACGGTCGTATGATTTTCAAAAATCGCACTCCAGCCCTCGTAGTATGCTGCACGTGATACGGCTGTATCACGTCTTTTATCTCGTTCGTTCGCACGCAAATAGAAAGAGAGCTAAGGTGTGATAGCTTGGTGATAGCGCTGTATCACTCCGGCATGCTAGCTATGCTGCATAGCTAAAAGATACCGAGAAGATATATAGAGAACGAGATAAAAGACGTGATACAGCCGTATCACGTGCAGCATACTACGAGTGCTGGTCTATTGTTATCAATTCACACTAAAGCCTGACCAGAAGTATAAAAAACCTGGTTTGGGGGCGCTGCAATCGACTATAACCTTTAATGTCAGTGATCAGAGTACAAAAATTCGTTTCAATAATTTTCCGCAACATGGCGAGTTTTTTAATATTCCTGGTTGGGCTTTACTTATCTACATGTGAGATAAAATAAAGCTATTGTTATGTTACTAAATAAAATGGAATTGTATTGTATTTGTAAAACTTTAATAAAAACTTACTTTGTAAAAGCTAAACATGTGTTTAAGCTTAAATATAAAAAATGTTAAATGCAGTACGATCAAGTCTGTGTTACTTAAAACAACTTAAAAAGATGATAAGTATACAGGTAATAATAACAGTAGGTAACTTAATATTTTGTACTCTATGGTATGACATAAACTAAACTTTTACAAAAGCAATTTATTTCTGTATAATCCTTGGTATAATCTATACAAACTATAAAACTGTCTGTATAGCCTGAGGCCCGACCGATATTAAACATAATATTAATTATGGTCATATAAGTTTATAAAGCTGCCAAACTAAATTGTATTTTTATGTGCTCATGATTTCACTTAAAATCAGGTATATAATTTGTGGACGAAGTAGCGGATAAAAGTTCGTCAATAATAAGGACACAAACGACTGGAGCCCCTCCAGTCGTTTGTGATGATGAGTTGTGGGATGTTGATCATTTGTATGAAGCGGAATATATCTCGTCACATACATTAACGTTAGTTGTAGTGGAACTTCATTTCCAACAAATACTTGACATTCACTTGCGCTGCGTCGTACACGATGAATCTGTAAATGTTCGCTGAGGAATATTATACTTTTTGATACAACAACGCCCGTAGCATGATGAGGGTGATAAGGCCATATGACGCTACCATACTACGGCTGCAAAACTAGATAAATAATTAACGTTCCAAAAATGGCAGAGCCAAAAGAGCTCTTTTTCCGACTGGCTGACAGTAAACATACCAAATACGACAGATAATCAATCAGATACAATGGTATTAACACTTTAACTGTCCATGCATCACATGTAATGCACTGACAAGCTAGCTTGATACCTACGTAAAGCCTGACCAGAAATATAAAAAACCTGATTTGGGGGCGCTGCAATCGACCGTCATCTTTAATGTTAGTGTTCCAAGTACAAAAAATAGTTCCAATGATTTTCCGCAACATGGCGAGGTTTTTTATATTTCTAAAACATTTATAACTAACATTAAAGATGACGGTCGATTGCAGCGCCCCCAAATCAGGTTTTTTATATTTCTGGTCAGGCTTTACAGGCAGGACTTGGAGGTCCATTATAATGTGACTATGTACAAATTTATAACGACTACTGTAAGATTTCGTGTAAGTGAAAACCTTTGTACCCTTTGTGAAATAAATTTATTATTATTTATTATTTTTAAAGGGGATGATGAGACCGTCAAACTGAACAACTTTCTCTATGGCACCAATATCGAAAAAAAAATGTGCTGTCCCATACATTTTAGTCGGCCGGATACAATTTTTCGACGGCCCGACAGCACAGTCTGTAGTGAACCTGCCTGCTGTGCCGGGGGTCGCGGGTTCGAATCCCGTAAGAGACAAATATTTGTATGACGAATATGAATATTTGTACCCGAGTCATGGATGTTTGTATCTATATTATGTATTCTATATCGTTGTCTAGTTATAATAATACAAGACCAGGCTAGATTCTGGAACTTTAAATGTGACTAGATAATTTGTGTGACACTGTCCAAGATATTTATATTTATTTATTTATTTATACATTTTAGTCGAGTAGGTTACAGTTTTGTATGAAACATTTGATTTTTATTCGCGTTTCCTGAGGTAGACTCCATAGTGAAAATTGTTCTGTTTGATGGTCTGCGTTCACCGTTTCAGTCTGCAGAGGGCTGTCCCTTACACCCTGTAGATATAATATTATTATCAAAGGATACTCGTTATAACGCAGCGAAGTGTGTATGTTGTGTATGACGGGCTTGCCGAGCGGCACGATGGTTCCGTCGTCGAGGACGCGGTTCATGGCCTCGTCGGGACGCATGCGCCCGACGCCCCACGTCGAGTGCGTACCGTCCGGCAGCTCCCTTACATAATCCGATTTGTGACATTGTTTCCTGTAATCACGAGTTTGAAATTATAACATAACTAGTGTTTTCCCGCGACTTCGTCCGCACAAATTACATACCAGATTTTAAGACAGATCATAAGCTATCAAACAAAAAAAGTTTCTTCAAAATCGGTTCAGTAGTTTTTGCGTGATGCGTGAACAAACAAACAAACAATTTTGTCAATAGATGGCGCTGCACGTCATTTTAATCGCGCTATCGAGTGTTATTTGAGTTTACATGAAGTGAAAGGCAACTTTTTTATTCCTCACGATTTTACGGTTTTATTTCTAGGTTTTACTAGGTTTTATAATAGTTAAGATAGGCCTTAACATCTGTTGCAGATTATTTTGGAGAAGCACTTTTTATCATGGCTGTAAAGTCCTGACGACGGGCTCACTCCCCGTCACACTGGACAGAGTTTCGTTACTACTAGTGAATTAATGTGGTTCTGAGGTTTCAGAATATCTCTGACTATCCCCTTGGGGAATATAGTCGTGAGCATATGTATGCGTGCATGCATGTAAAGTCGCGCCGATGGACGACGACGGCGGAATTGTGACAGCATTATGCCTTCTATCACGTTTCTCTGCCAGGTGTGCGAACCAGGCTTCGTCATGAGTAGTCCCACCATTTCTTGTTTTCTTTCTCCACCCTCGTCTGGTTTCTGCGAGGTCTTCCCATATAACAATGATTACGAAAACGTTGAATGTTTTTTTCACCTCACAAGCTCGGAAAGATTCTGTTTAGCGTTCGAAATCTGAGTGCAAAAGTGCATTTTATACGCTAGCGTGGAAAGAGTTTTTGAAATTCGAATCTGTCAATTCAATATTTTTCTATACCGCCAATCCACTGAAAATGCTGAATAACTATTTCATGACACTGGCCAGCACGAACACAACACTTTTTAAAATGTTCTTTTTAGCAATTCACTTTTTTTTCTCGCTGTTGTGAGGTGAAAAGTTGTGTGTTTCGCTCGGCTGCAAAGTTATTCTGCGTCTCGTACATTTGAAATACGTATTTAGTTTAGATAATTACACTGAACAACATTCACTACGAAGCAAACTACGAAATCGCGAAAAAAACACCGCTGTTTTATAAAAAACTGCAGTACCTACTCAACTCAAATGTATGGGACAGCTGATATTTTTGAAAGTATTTCAGTTTGATGGTCTAACGCTCAGTTGCAGAAACGCTCATTAGAGTTAATCCCCCATTAAATCTCTTGCTGTCACTTTTTGTCTTGTTGACGTAGTAAAAGCTAGCAAGAGATTTAATGGAGGATTAACTCTAATGAGCGTCTCTGCAACTGAGCGTATCTAACTAAAGTCTACCCCTTTACATATTAATAGGGTGTTTTGTTCACGTAGAGGATTCAATCGAATAATAATAAAAATGATTATGCGGTAGTAAAGAATAAACATAATATAAAAAACGTACATTTTTCCAAGGGCGACTTCGCAGAGCATCATGAGGCCGACTGGACTGCTACTGGTTTTGTTGAAGCAGTAGTTGGCGGACTTGGAGACCATGTCCGCGAAGTAAATGCCCTTGCCGAACATGTACCCGCTCTTCGGCGCCTCGGGCGGCGCGATGCGGAGACCTGCTCACACAACAACCTTATCATTACACCGTTTAGACCTAATGTATAGGTTGGCAATGTGGCAGTGGGCGGAGCACATTGTTCGCAGAACCAATGGTCGATAGGACCGAAGAGTTCTCGAGTGACGATCGCGTACCAGTAAGCTCAGGTTTATGTGTAGGTAGATCCCACCCGGTAGAAGGGGCGGATCGCTAGTAAGTTATAAACACAAATAACACAGTTCATACTGAACAACAGCAGGAGCAAAGATCGTGCCATCAAATCGCCGCAATGATGCAACGTGTAAAAATTACCAGTGATAAAACTAATTAAGAGCAATCTATAAGTGCGAGTTACAAGTCGCACTTTTGAGGCATTTTCAAGAAAAAAAATGAAAACCAAAATCTGAAAAACAATTAATTACTCGATATCCAGAGGTGATTATCAAAAATTAAGAATTGGAAAATATGCGCCCTAAAATTATGTACCAAACCTCATTATTAAAAGAATAACATCTTGATCCGTTGCGCTAAAAAAAATTAACTTATTAATTTTCTAGGTTAGGGTACTTAGGGTCACGAAATATTAATTATTTAATTTAAAAAAAAAGTAACAGGAATTGGCACGTGGGTGTTCTCGTCATACATTTCAAATGCATTCCTTGATCGATTACTGCGACAAACAGCAAAGGGAAATTTTTTGAGTGCTATAAAACACTGTGCTACGTGATTTGATGTTCAAAAACTTCTAAGAAAAACACAATAGAAAATTAGAAATAATTGATTGAACAACAAAACTACTAAGAAATTTATCAAATTAACTGCTTCTGTTAACATAAAACACACATTGGCAGTTACATTGAACAAAACCTAAAAAGTAGCGAATATTATAAGGAAGTTTCGGTTTCGGTTTCGGTTGTAAAAACTAGTTTCGGTCGGTCACTAACAGGTTTCTTCCCCTGCCCATTTACCACGTTTTTTAAAGGCGAAGAAATAAATACGTAGGGGCCAACACGAAATATCCCATTGGGTCCTAAGTGTTTCTGGCTTGACAGCCCCCATAATAAGATAATAAAGTTTAGTCTTTCCTTATGGCGGAAAACTGACCTTGTGAGAGTATTCCCGCGAAGTTTGTGGTACGTGAGCCGTGCCACAGCAGGCGCCTGTTGTGCAGCTTCTTGAACGCCTTGTACCGCTCGTCCTCCCCTTCACGGACCGCTGTGAATATCTGAGCAAAATAACTTCTATTAAACGGGGAAGTCTAGTAAATAAGTTACAGAATAAAAAAAATATATATTCTTTATGCAGGATCCTTCTTAATATGCTAACACTTTTTGAAGGGGATGATCACACCATTAAATTGCACAATTGTCTATAGGACCAACATCGAAATCACACAGTGAATACAATCCTGTAACACTTCAAGCTTGTAGTTGGAGTGTGTGGCGGCGTGCGTGTTGGCGACTTACTCCAGTATCATGTGGAACTCGGCCGACTCGCGGGGCAGCGGCGCGATGTCCGTCTTCAGCTTTATGTAGTGTGTGTGTGTACACACACTACAATACAAACCTGTAACACTTTAAGCTTGTAGTCGGAGTGTGTGGCGGCGTGCGTGTTGGCGACGTACTCCAGTATCATGTGGAACTCGGGCGACTCGCGGGGCAGCGGCGCGATGTCCGTCTTCAGCTTTATGTAGTGTGTGTGTGTGTGCACACACTACAATACAAACCTGTAACACTTCAAGCTTGTAGTCGGAATGTGTGGCGGCGTGCGTGTTGGCGACGTACTCCAGTATCATGTGGTACTCGGGCGAATCGCGGGGCAGCGGCGCGATGTCCGTCTTCAGCTTTATGTAGTGTGTGTGTGTGTGCACACACTACAATACAAACCTGTAACACTTCAAGCTTGTAGTCGGAATGTGTGGCGGCGTGCGTGTTGGCGACGTACTCCAGTATCATGTGGAACTCGGGCGACTCGCGGGGCAGCGGCGCGATGTCCGTCTTCAGCTTTATGTAGTGCGCCTCGATCGGATTCGTCATATCGTCCGATTCTGAAACCAACCGCATTAATAATCAGAACTAAACACCATAGAAGAGGATAAAATGCCTCGTGCAAACGCCACTGGCGAGAGCGATTCTTAAGTGCACGTAACGGTGTCACCTTCTCAGCACTGAACTTGAGATCTAAAGTAATCTCTTCTCTATTATTTAAAAAAATCTAAGTATGTTACATTCTCCTTCGTTAACCGCTCGATTGACAGCGGCCATCATTTTGTTCAAATCGTCAAGCGAATCTTGCATTAAAGAAATCTACCCTTCTCTTTCTATGCAATGTTGATATTTTTTTACTGTTTTAGGCACTGGGCGTTTGATATTGATAACCGACAGGGTGGGAGTAGTACGGTAGGAGTTTCAGACTACCTTCTACAATGTAGAAGTATTTATTACAGCTTTTACACACTAGCGACATCTCAGCAATATTAGCTTTGAAATCGAGCTCGAAACGCGCGCGGATCACTG
Source organism: Agonopterix heracliana (assembly GCA_963693445.1). Taxonomy (NCBI): domain Eukaryota; kingdom Metazoa; phylum Arthropoda; class Insecta; order Lepidoptera; family Depressariidae; genus Agonopterix; species Agonopterix heracliana. The sequence goes on from OY856310.1 coordinate 10,014,919, forward strand.
GGAAATCACTACTGTTCAAGAGTTGTTAGTTTTACGTACCACTTGATAGCAAGCTGTAAGCAATCTCTATTTCAAGTAGATTGTCTAACATTTCAGATTTCTTCTTTATTACTTCAACATTGTCCAGCGGCGGGGGATTGTTCACTCCAAAGTCGTGCGGTACCATTGTGTAGAATCTGTCAACAGTATTTAATGTGTATTGTATGAGTCGCCCTAGACCCACGTATGCTGATTAAATCATGCGTGCTGCACGTCTAGCATGATTTCTCTTCTTGCGCGCGACTCGGCTTCAGGGTTGAGACGCATCAACCGACGGCCGGCCCATACAAAAATGTCTTTTAGTATGGGAAACCGTCCGCCGTGGTCGCCGCATCAGTGGCGGACGACTACTCATACTAAATGACATTTTTGTATGGCCCAGGCGTCGGTCGATGTGTGACCTTTATTCCATACGCGGCAAGCGCGGCTTTTGCTCTCTGAAAAACGCGGTAACAGTTTATTTTCTATGGAACAAAGATAGGTCGCGTGTTTGTTAAGAAATCATACTAGACGTGCTGGAGAAGGGCCACGTTAAATGTACCCGGAACCGACGAGTATGTATGACGAGACATAAGGATGTCGAAGACGCGAGATGTTTGTCAGAATAGTGATGACGACTGATCCTGGAAATTCATATCTTATAACGAGTCTCGGATAGAAAACAAAAAGTTATAAGCGATTGAAATATGTTTTTTATCGTTTTATACGTGTTAATGAATTAACGCAAAACGAGAAAGTAGTTTGTAATCGAGAGCAGAATCGAATTACCATGATTTCAAAATAGGTTTTTTTTTAAAAAAAAATAAATAATTTGTTTGTAAAATTTAAAATTTACTGAACTCGATCTCAACCCTCCGCAAGGGCACACTCACGTCACTCACCATACTTACAAATGTATCCATGAGCACTCTAGCGCTTTCATTCATTGCTGAAATAACAACCTATCATTTTTGCCTCAAAACTTAAAATGTGAATAACTTTAAATTTTAACTATCAAAATAATGAAATTGTTGTTTCAATCTAATTATTTTGTTATAAATCAGTTGGTGGGTATGAAGGTTTTGCGCTTATTCATTAACACGTATATTTTCACACCGAAAACCATACGCCTGCGCGGGTGACCCACGACGCGAGCCACATTTATCGTTTCAGCGTTACGACTGTGCGCGCGACCTATGAGGGGGTCAAGTTCTATTGCATTTCGCCTGTGCTCATGACCGAGTCACCTTAACCTTACACGTATGCGGGTGACCCACAAGGTGAGCCACTTTGATCGTTTCACTGTTTCGACTGTGCGCACGACCTACGAGGAGAGTCAACTTTAGCACTGCACGAGGAGAATGATTTTTGAGCTTAGCAGCCATTGACCCAGCGAAAGTATTAAAGAAGAATAAAAGTCTTCCGGACTCACAATACATAGGTAGGTAGGTACATACGAGATTAAGAATTGTCAGAGTTATAAAATTTAATATCATTTAACTTTTTTGCTTCACAGTACTAACCACAGAATTAAAATAAATTGTAAACCCTATTACAGTTGAATAAAGTCTAAATTTAATTAACGATATCGACGGACCTAAATTACGTTTAGTATGTAGAAGTTTACGTAATTTTTTTAAAATGCAAAACAGATGTTTGTATGACACTTCGTTATTATTTGTATTAAAATACGAGGTTATGACGTCACTTTTTTATATCTGCCTCTCGCTCTAACCACAAGATTGAAACACTTATATTTCGGTGACTTTTTAAAGATACTAAAAAAAAAATATCACTTTAAGTGTTTAAGATATCAAACAGTTTTTAAAAAAGAAATAAATAAAAATTTACAGTTCAGCAGTATGTATGTACCGATGTATTTTAACATTGAAAATGTTTTTTCGATCGCTTCTGTATAGCATCCAGATTCACAAAAAGTGAAATATCGCCCTGGTGTCGTGAGTTTTAGGGCTACGTGAATGGTGGAAGTCTCAAAAGATGTGTCTCAACGAGGACTATAAGAGGATTAAAAAAAAATTTTTAAAAGTCAAAAACTTTTTTCGAAAATTGTAAAAGTGTCGAAAAATGTCGCATTTTTTCGGGGTCTTGTCTCACTATATCGCCTATTTCTCGAGAACAAAAACCGATATCGAAAAAATGAAAAAAAACCCTCGGGGTAATGAGTTAGGCTACATTTTGAAAAAAACCGGACCTCTCTATCTCTTACGGTCTAGGCTGTGGCTTTTCCTTTATTTAGCGAAATTATTGATAGCGCGGCGCGCTGAAGGCGCGTGTTACAGACTTAGTAGTTGCTGGCGTTGGAGTCAAAAAAAGTCAATATACGGCTTTTGATGAACCAAAGATTTCCTTCGGCAGGATTGATCATTGTGATCCTAAGATCCGATTAAGAAGTGGAGCCATCTAAATTTTTGATGCAGGGGGGAGGGGGAGGGGGCATTTTAGCCTCAGCGAAGTCCTAGGTTAATATCTGCGTAAGTTTAGGTATTAAGTCATGTTTGGTATCGTTTTCGCATAAATCAAAGATGTGGAATTCGATTCTGGAATAATATTTGCATCAATCTATAGTAAAAACACGTGAATTTAAAAATATAAATTAAAATTTCTAATATTTGGACTCAATTATCTGTAACATAAAATAATGCCAATTTTATTGCAAAATAAATGTTTTTAGAGAGTTACTCTCCTATTTCATGTATTTAATAAACTTTGACAACATTCTTTTATGAATAGTGTGTTAAAAATATCAACAAAAAGTCGTGCAATGCGAGCAACGCGAAATATGAAATAAATCATGCAATATTATTGTTTTAACAATTATTGTTTCATGCTACACAGTGACTGAAGTTGCGGTGCGTGGTGTAGTAGGTACCTACCGTCCGTTCTACTTTTTCTTTATTTACATCAAAACAAATTCAAACAAAAGTAAGCAAAAGTTAATTTTCATTTCATAGCCGGTTGAAATTTCCACAGAACACATATATACATGTATTTATATAAATTTTCGTAACAAATAACAAAAAAAACAAAAAATTAAGGGGTGTCCCCGTACCAGAAACATGTTTTTTTCAACTTTTATTTATTTATTTATAACTTTTTTGTTTTTGCTCTGTCGTAAAAACGGTAGTATTTACAAGCGTCAAACTTGGAACGATTATAGTGAAAACTTCTAAGTTAAAGAACAATACTAAAAAATGTGCCAAGTGCGAGTTGGGCTACCCCTATGAATCTCGAACTGAATGAAAGAAAATCCTTTTTTTTTGGTAAATTTATATTGTGTGGTGGTACGGAACCCTCGGTGCACCAGTCCAACTCACACTTCGGTGGTTTTTTATTGAGTTTGCGAACCATTCCAAGATCGAAAACAACATATTATTAGAATTTTTTGAATTCAGGATTTGGTACCGTCAACTAGTTTTTATGTTTTTTTTAATACTTACAGACATACAAAATATAAGTTAAATGTTTTCTGCTGTAAAAGATAAACAGGGCTTTATAGAGCTACTTTTTTTTTCTAAATATTCCAAACATTGTATGAGTTATGGACATTTTTCCTTTTTTTTAAAGTAAGTCAAAAACGAAAAAATGATTATCTAACACGTTTTTACTATACAATGGTGCAAAATTGATACCATAAATGAATTCGGCATCCCCGATTTATACGAAAATGATACCAAACTTGGCCTAGTAGCTTAACTGATGTATTTATCGAGATTAGGCTGAGGGCTCCCCACCCCTCCAAAACTTGCATCAAAAATCTTGGTGGCTCCACTTCTTAAATCCATCTTTAGGTCCTAAGGACCAATCCTGCCAAAGGAAATCTTTGGTTCACGAAACGCCGTATTTTTCCACCTACGCCAGCAGCTATAGATAGTTAGTTAGAGTAAAGGCATGTTCGTATTTTCATTTAAGTAACTATAATACTTACTTTTGATTTAAAATTTTATGTAATATATTTATAATTGTGATTTTATTTCCATACCTATTTAAAATGTTTATTTCTGTTACAATTAATGGTACCCGTGTATTACTAAATTGTATATTTATTGGAAGGAATAATAAAATTTAAGAATGAAAAAAAATTAAAATACTTAATTTAAAAAAAAAATTCTGATTCTGCACTGTGCGAGTATTCGCGGTTGAAAGATTATTATTAACAGGAATAAAAAATTAATTTCTTTTTATTTAATTTCATTACTTACACAAGTTCTTAAGACAGCAAATTGTAAATTGCAAATTGTAAACAATGACCGATCTTTCACCACGGAATAATATAATACTTATAAGTAATCGATTTCACGAAACACAAACCAATTTTGTACCAGCCATCATCGGATTCGGGTTTAAAAAGTAAGTAAGTGTAGGGTATTTATTTTAAATTGAGCTGATTCAACTTACAACAAAACACACAATAGCAATAATCTAGTCCGCAGTCCGTCTTTGTATCACAAGTGGATCGTAAACTTCGGTACCTTCCTATTTTTAAATAAGTTTAGAAAAAGATGTTTATTTATATTGCGCACAGCTGAGAGCAAAATAAGTCCATTATATAAAAAAGAACCATCACTAATAGTAGATTACACACGAGGGTCTCAGATCTCATGTAATTGTTGACCGAGGCGAAGCCGAGGTCAAAAAACATGTAATCCGAGGTTTTCTTATTTACTGCCCAAGGTTAGTAGGTATAGAAGTAGGTATACTATTTTTCTCCTTGACGGAGGCGGAAAGCGGCAAATTTGTTTAGCGCAGCGGGACGGAAGTTGACACTTTCCATCCGGAGGGGTGAAAAAAAACCTTACCTACTCTTTGTCGAATTATGGAGATCGATCTTTATACTTGAGTTATTGCAATAAAATTAGGTTGAGTAAGTTATACGATACTAAAAACAAATTAAGTAATCACGAGACTTCTTAAAAAGTCAAGTTAAATTGACATAATTAAATGAGAAAATTTATTATACTGCGCACAGCTGAGAGCTGAATAAGTCCATTGTATAATAAAGAGCCATCATAAATAGTAGATTACACACCGAGGGCAGGAAAGTATAGAAAGGTCTCAGACCTCATGGTGATCAAGTTAAGTTGCCATAATTAAATGGGAATATTTATGATTTGGTAAGTAGTAAAGTGGAATTTTATGGCTTATGTTATGACATAAGTATTCAGTTGGCATGGAAAATGAAAGGAAAAAGTAGCGTGATTTACAGTTCACATCTGCGGCTGCGCTGTGAAGGAGAATATACCTAGATATACGAGAAATGTTTGGCAGTTTTTTTTTCATTTGGTATTACAAGATAATTTAGTGTAAAGAATAGATCCTAAACATGGAGAAGAAATTACCTTCGCGTAAATGTATCTGCAATAAAAAAAATTGTAGCTAAATTTGACTGTAAATTATGTTATTTGTACAAATACAAGCCAAACTAATGTTAAAAGCAATGAAAGTGGCGTTAAGACCATTGTTTCTCTGTGAATAGATCAGGAAGCGGTAGAGACTCATATATTGCATGATAATTGTTAAGGTCCCGAAAGGACAGAAGTCATAAATCAATAGTAAGTATGTTGTTAAAGTAATTTAAGACCATGAAAAAGATGGGAAAAAAGATGTTCATAGGGTCGCTCACGAACAATATTACAAAAGAATGACAGTGAAAAGGGTGGTACAGAGTCTGTCGCACGTGTCACAGTTACAAATAAAATAAGTTAAAAATCAGTATTTGTTGCATCACGCAATCGACGATGAGTAAATTTTGTTTTGTTTAAGTAATTCATTCAATTCATTTTCAATGTCGAAGAAGGTCGTGATAGACACGAGATCTGTGAATTTTTTCTGCCTACTACGGTACGACATAGGTGTGGACATACAGGGTCCTTCTTAATATGCTGACACTTTTTTAATGGGATGGCCAGACCACCAATCTGAACAATTTTCTCTACGGGAACCACATAGAAATCGCGAAATAGAAATCTGCTGTCACATAAATTTAGCTCAAGTAGGTTTGCAGTTTTGTATGGAACAGCCGATTTTTTTTGCGCGATTTCTGTTTTGATGCCATAGAGAAAGTTGTTCAGTTTGAAAGTGTCAGCATATTAACAAGGACCCTGTATGCAAATAAATTGTTTATCTATATATGTATGTATGATTGATTATTGCATTATTCTCAGAACTGACCTGTTAGTAGCATCAATGATTTTATTCTGATTAGCTGCACCGTTCTCAATTAAACTGAGTAATTCTGATAACACTTCGTAACCAGATTTGATTTGTTTCTTAGACAGTTTTCCTAAAGGCATTTTTTCTGTGTCAAGCTGGAAAATTAAGAATAACATTAAAAACATTAACCTCCTTCTGATGCAGTCGGGTAAAAAACATGCATAAAATTTATATAAATTAATATTTTAACCCTTAAACAGGCATAGTACGATTTATCGACCACATAAAAGTAACTGACAATGTACCTACTAAAAACTTACAATAAGGTTCATTATTGAATTTAAATATGGTGGCCAAGGCCTGTTTAAGGGTTAATTACCTCTTCCACGTCAACCACCACCTCTACCAGCGAACTAAAATACTATGGAAGAATAATTTCAAACAAAACTACCTCGCAAAACAATCTTAATATGCTGACACTTATTTTAAGGGGATGATCAGACCGTCAAACTGAACAACTTTCTCTATGGCAGCGACATTGAAATTCGCGAAAAAAGAATCTGCTGTCCCATAAATTTGGCTCGAGTAGGTTTAGTTATGTAGGGAAAAGAGATTTTTCACGATTTTGATGTTGGTGCCATAGGGAAAGTTGTTCAGTTTGACGGTCTGATTATCACATAAAAAACTGTCAGCATACTAAGAAGGAACATATATTTCTATCTATCTATAACGTCACGCCTCTTTCCCACTGGGGTAGGCAGTCCGTGTCATAGTACTAGCGTCGACTTGTACCATTTTCACTAACCTCAAACTCCTTAAGAGTCTGCATCATGAGGTTGATGTCGAAGATAATGTTGACGAGCTGTTGCACCGGCATCGGCAGCTTGCACTCCGCTTTGACCTGCAACTGGCTCTTGCCGTCCGTCTCGTCTTCGTCGTAGTCCACCTCGATGGGGTAGTACGCGCCGGGGGCCTGTTCAATATGTCATATGCTATTAGTCTTCTTCTTCGTGTGGTCAAGCCCTAGGGTGTCAGAGTTTATTCAAACCGCCTTACGGCCTCTGATTTGGTTATTATGTAACGACTACTACCACCAGAGATAGTAGCTGGTAACGGCTTAATGTACCATCTGAAGAACGGAATCATCTTTCTTTTCAGACAATCAGGTGATTCAGCCTGCTATGTCCTAACCAACTGGGGGAAAACGCACAAAGTGACATATCACTAGGTGTCCCCCGTGGGAATCAAACCCACGACCTCCGTGTAAGGAGCCCAATGTTCTTTACCATTATGGCTCGTTCAGGGAGACGCGGGGCGTCGCGCGGCGCGTTGTTTGGGCAATAAATCTATGACAATTTGACGAGTGCAAAAACGCTTCTCCATGAACGCTCAGCTCTATACATCGCCGTATGTTTGTTTCCGGCAGCCCGCTCCGCACACCGCGGCGCCTTATGCCCGCGTCTCCCTGAAGGAGGCCTGAGACCACGGAGGCAGTTGCTATTACAGTAGGACCAGGTTTATTGTTCCTAACTCTGGTCTGGTCTCTTTTGGTGGTCTGACTAATCATTTTCTTAAAATAGTTTCAGTTGATTTCACTGGATTTTTGATCATGAATCATGATCATAATCAGAGGCGTAAAAAAATAAACAGTAAAAGACAATGCGGGTTTTTGTATGGAAGGTGGCGACTTTTTTACGCCTATTTTATTAGTGCGTCCATCAACCGCAGGGTCCAGCTGCCGACGTGGTCAAGCCCACCGAGTGGGACCCCATTGGGGGAAGCCAAGCCAGGTCCCGTCCAAGGCTTCGAGGAGGACGCGGATGGTGTTCCAGGAGAGCTCTTTTTCTGCGGGTTTGGACTTTGGTTCAGGGGGAGGAGGGGGTTGCACTGTCTTATTCCTCCTTCTTTACGGGGGGTTCTTCTTTTGCCGGGGGCACGTCCGTCCGCCGGGGTCATTTCAGGCTTCCCGGCGGTCATTTCTCCGTCCGGGACGGGGGGATCTCGTCTGCTTCCCCCCTCTTAGGCCGAATGTGGGAGGTCGATGCAGCGACTGGCCTCCCTCTTGTAGACGGGCAGGCTGCGTTGTTTGCGGGGTGAGGGCCCTCGCAGTTTGTACCCGTGACCGTGGCAGTCTTTGCAGCTGACGCAAGCGAGCTTGCGGTGGCAGCGGTGGGAGGAGTGGCGGGACTGTTGGTGACTGTGGCATTGTGCGGGGTCCTGTTCGTCCCGCCAGGCTTCTATCTTCACCTCCGGCATGCCTAACAACTCCCCTATGTTGAAGATGCCGGGTGTGAGGTCCGGGGTGCGACGCAGCTGCACGTGGAATATTAAAATGTGTCGCGCGTATTTCGGGTCGCAGCTCAGGCTGTGGAGCTCCTTCACTATTTCTTCCGACGCGGTGTTCTCCGGGAGGCCTCCCACTGCTATCTTCAGATTTTTCTCGGCCGGGAGGTACGAGAACCAGGAGATTCCTTCCTCCTTCTCCAGCTTGCAGAGGTAGCGCTGGATGATTATATGAAAAAAGTATATACCTTATTCGGAAGTCAGCTGGGAAAAAATCGGACGTGTATTGATGTAGCTGAAGGTACGATATCGCGCATGCGCGGCACTTGCGCGCGGCGCGTGCTACCTCGCCCCCGCCTACGTCTGTACCCCTAGGGCGCGCCGCGCACGAAGTTGACGCCCTATAGATAATAAACCTTTCTGGAGTTGATCAAATAATGAAAGTTTAGAAAGAAGTTAAAACGTTAAATGAAATAATAAAATTGGAAACGGCTTACGGTCCTTGTTTATTGTTTCCTCAGCACACAGGTGACGACAGCGTGATGGAACCGGTTGTTGACCGGCCTTTCGCAACGACCACGATCAGCTGATAACTGATAAGCGGCCGCCCGGTAACACCGTCCGTCTTGAGTGATTCTCACTGGAATGCGTTATGAATATGATGTATGCGTTATGATGTATGCGTTAGTGTGTATGCGTTGATTTAGCGAAGCAGTAATGGGAAAAGATGCGTGATTTTACTAGGAATGTTATAGATTGCGATTCAGGTGTTTGAATGTAAATAAAGATTAGGTATGTAAGAAGTTTGTTAGACAGAAGGAAGACAAATAATTATAAGCGCATAAAATGCAATTAGGCTGTGCTTTAAATTGAATTCAGATGATGATAAGCTGAGGGGAATGTTGAAGCCCCCTGTTATTATAAAGAGAACGTGGTGATGATGCGCTATACCTAGCAAGTGGTAGACAAAGACTTCTATTATACCTCAGTTATAATAGAAGTCTTTGGTGGTAGGTAGGTTCTAGGTACCTAAATGTATTGAAGCAAGAATTATTACACTATGATGTAGCTATTTTATGAAGTGCTGGCTAAAGCCAATGTGGTGCCTTGCAGCGAATGAAGAAATAGCCTTTATGAGTAGGTAGGTATTGCAATGATACCTAGCCTATATGATGATAAGAATATTTATGGTTTTATGAGAAGGAAGATGCCTACCTCTATAATTTGTAATTTTGTTTCTGGAATAAATGAATAGACCTCTATGATGGTATGATGATGATGATGCAATTAAGATATAATATGATGATTGGAAGCTACAGATGTAGTTACACTTGAGGAGCTATTCGTCCAAAACGACTCAAATTGAGAGGAATATGTGTAGGAAAAGAAAGGTCTGCCTGAAAATGATGGCAAATAAGGAAATAACTTTTTTTTGTCAGCAACACTGGGTAGATTGGATTAGGGTCCTATTTGGCGACTTTTTGCAGCGCTTCTGTTCTGCACCGATCCAGTAGCGATGCAGCATCGATGGAAACGCGATACAGCATCGGTGCAAACGCGATACAGCCACGACGCAAACCGATCGTAATTATTTGGTTAGTCATTCGTCGTGTAAGGTAGTATTTGTATCGTAAAGGAATACCTTCATGAACTTGTCCCGGCTCTCCCACGGGTTCTCAGTCTTCGTCTTGTAAACGTCTTTGAACCTCATAATGGCGTCTTCTAGAGACTCGCAGACATCCAGTTTCTTGCCGCCGATCTTTGTACCGATGCGGCCCCACGACTTGAACAGCCAGTACCTGGGTACATGACACGTAGCATTGACAAAACGATTAGCTAAGTGACTACATAAAATATACAGGGTCTTTCTTAATATGCTGAAACTTTTTCAATGTGATGATCAGACCATCAAACTGAACAACTTTCTCTATGGGACCCACATCGAAATCACGAAAAAAAAACTGCTGTCCCATACATTTGGCTCGAGTATGTTTGCAGTTTTGAATGGAACAGCTGTTTTTTTTTCGCAATTTCTATGTTGGTGCCGGAGAGAAATTTGTTCAGTTTGCCTGTCTGATCGTCCCCTTAAAAATGTGTCAGTATATTAAGAAGGAGCCTATATTTAATTTTCATCTTCTCAATAAATATGCAGCTTCGCCTTGTGGGCCAGGGCCAATTTACACGTTCGTCCATCAATGCCTCTTTTGCTGGCCGCTGCAGTAATGTACAGTCAGCATCAGAGAAACCTGACCCCTCTATCTTAATCTGTATAAGCGCAGGGGGGTCCTATTTCTCTGATGCTGTCCGTACAAATAAAAAAATTATGAAATTATTATTATAAAACTTTACTTACGCCGTCTGAACATCACCTTCCAAAAGTTGCAGTTTATAGTAGGAGTTCTTGTTGGCTCCGATGTCAGTCTTGCACAGGACGACAGCGTATTTGGCGCCGTTCTCGTCCATGTACACGTGAGCCTCGTCCTCGAGACCTGAATCTGGGTCTATGGTAGTACCACCTGGGGAGCAACATAATGCGTTAAGGGCCTATGTCTAAAAATAATTGAAGCTAAATTGGCGTGTGATAGCTTAGGGTTGAACCGCATTCAATAGCACCGCATCGCATTTTTCCGTCGCTCCATCCTTTTCTGTCACTCAGGAACATCATTTGCTAGAACATAATATAAGATAGACGGAACGCGACCGCACGCGATCTATCTTATATGCTCTACATCACACAGCACCGCATCGCATTTTTCCGTCGCTCCAGACTTTTCTGTCACTCAGGAACGTCATTTGCTAGAGCATATAAGATAGATCGCGCGCGGTCGCGTTCCGTCTATCTTATATTATGCTCTAGCAAAGTAGCAAATGACGTTCCTGAGTGACAGAAAAGTCTGGAGCGACGGAAAAATGCGATGCGGTGCTGTGATGTAATTCAACCCTTATATTACTGACTGATGCGAGAGAAAGACATGGGGCGGCGCGCGCGCCTGAAATGACGCAAGCGCAAAAACAAACTTTATTTTATTGTGATTGTACTAATTAAATAAGTTCAAATCAGCTCTAATCAAAATTTAGAAAATATCAATCTCTTTTTTTTAAATCATTTCTCTTGTTTCCATTATTCGCCGTTTAGCAGTTCCAAGCGTTTATCGATAAAGACGGAGAGTACTTTGGCTTGTTTTTCCATCGAGAAAATGTGTCTTAATCGTGTTTTGGTTCTAATCAAAACTTCAATAATATTTACACATATCCACAAATCATACTCCAACAGTTAGTACTTCATAATATCTGATGCTTTGAAGAATCCTATTTCTTTCACATATCCTATTAACACATTCGCACGTGCGCGCATCGCGAACGAATTGAGAGTGGCCGTCGAGGGAAAATCTCAAATGAACGAAACGCTTGAAAGAGAATTTTTTTTACCGTAATAGTTAAGGCCCTTTAATCCGAGGGCAAGTGTCTCTTTCTTGCAAGCATAAGTTTGCAATTAGCCATACCGCTCCAATTAAAAGCAGGATCGCAAAAAAAACGTGTTTTTCATAAATATCTTTGCTCATGGGTGTTTCTAAGCTCCAAATTTTACGAATTTCACAAGAAATATTTGATGTATTTAGTTAAGTACAAGAATAAAAAGTTAAATATCAGCAGTTTAATCATAGTATTGAAAGAACATAACAAAAAGGGGTAACTTTGGGATTTTTTTCTATCGAGTAAACTTAATCTAATCGTGTTATTGAGAACCATCGCCTATCCGCCAGATCCTTAAATAAGACATAATTTCATTTCAGACTTTAAAACACTGTTTAAAACACTTTCGTTCGTGTTCAAAAAACGGCCTCGACCGGATAATAGCGTCTTAAATTTAACTACGCAAAAAGTTAACTTTTCACACGAACAGGTTGTGTCGATACAAGTATTGCGTAGTCGGTGATATGTATGTCTCCGAATATAATAGACAAACTTCGGTAAAAAAAACAGAAAAGATTATAACAGTAAAAATAAAAAAATTAATGTAATTTACCTTTGATTTTCAATTTGGTGGTAGTTTTAGTTTCGGTAGTTGTAGTAGTAGTAGTAGTAGTAGTAGTAGTAGTAGTAGTAGTAGTAGTAGGTTTTGCGTAAAAGTTACCCGATAAGGGGATTGATTTTCCGTCGATGACATCTTGTGGTACTCGTTTTGCTGGCTGTAAATAAAATTTTAATGTGTCTGTCTAAAAAAACTAAATATTTTGTAGTTCCCACGAAAGGAACAATAACTGTTATTTTCGTATACATAGAACATTTATCCAAATTATTATTATATTCCTCTCTCCCTCGGTAGACCCACGGTTCTGTAGGCCTAGTATTCGATCAAACACATCGCCCCGATAAAAAGAGAAAAATCTATATGTACCTCTGTCTTTGTTTCTTGCCAAAGTAAGCGCGTAAAGTTTTCTCGCTTCGTCGCTTTCTTGTGCATGGTATACCGGCCCTACTGGGTCGTCCACAAAAGATATAGTAAAAGTAAAATGAGACTTACGTCAGAGCCCCAAGGCGCAATGTTGTTCAACTTGATAAGCTCCAGGGTTTTGGCAACAGTGCCTGTATCTGCATCTATCAAGTCCAGGAAACTCTCGTCCACCACCTTTAAACGATTAAACAAAACAATGGTTCATTGATTTAAAAGGTCTTTTTTAGGGTTCCGTAGGAACAAGGAACCCATATAGTTTCGTCCATTCTGACTGTCTGTATGCCCCGCCTCAATAAATCGCTAATTTTTGCACCAATTGAATCGAAATTTGGCATGAAGACAGATAACAAGTAACCCAAAAACAGGAATGTAATAGTTATGAAGAAACATTTTTTTTTTCAGAAATCAGAAATTTTTATTGCAGAACTGGTTACAACAAATAGGTCTTAAATGAAGGATAGTTTCGAATCACAGTTCGTACCTAGATCAGGCATGCAATAATTATACACAAATAACATTTTTCCACTTAGATCGCTACTAAGTAATAATAAAATTAAACATTCTTTTAAACATAATTTCGACGATCCGATATGAAGAAATTAGCGGAAGAACCATCGTAGCCGATATAGCCCGAAGAATTCCTAACTACAGTTGAGCGGGGATATTGCTCGCAGAAACGATAGTCGATGATGCCGAAGAGCTCTAGAGTGGCGACCGCGTACAGGAAAGCGGAGAGTGGGTAGGCCAACAAGGTGGACCGACAACCTGGTGAAAGTGACGGGATGAGGGCAGCGCAGGACCGGTTGTGGCGATCATTGGGGAAGACCTACGTTCAAAAGTGGACGTCTATCAGCTGAGATGATGATATGATGATGACTGAGTGATTTTATTTTAATGTTATTTATTAACATTTTAGTCTTCATTGTTTTAATTTTAATATGATGATATCAACAAAACCCCATTTGGGTTTGTGTTAGCACCTTTGACATTGATAACGAAATTGTATGTAAGTACATAAATGTTTTATAATACACCAGTCATTGACCAGAAATACAGTCAATGACACCAGTAAACGATTGCCGGGTTCAGCGCGCGTTTAAGACAGCGGGAGTGATTGTTCACTTGAGTCCTCTCTCTCTAAAAAAGCGCGAGTGACGAATGTGATAAGATAACATTAATTTTGCTTATAACAGCAAATTACCTCAATATCATTTTCCTTAAGTTCCTCTATCTGGCTCGGCATATTCTCAATGGTGGCAGCGTTGGAGATGACAGCCGCTATTGTGTCAGTCAGCTTGCTGACCACCAGGCCGCCAAGTTTCAGTATACGACGCTTCAAATCTTCCTTCGTAGTCTTCAATTTAGCGTAAATTAAGAACTGTAGATTCTTCAGAGGCGGTATCGGTATATTTTTCTTGACGCTGCATGGAGATAAGGAAAAGAATATTAAATATGTGTTGCCTTTTTCTTAGCCATCGTGGTCCAGTGGCGAGTAATTTTGCCTGCCGTGCTGGAGGCGATGGTTCGATCCCATCTACACCCCCACTCGTTCCAAATTTTTCGGAATTTATGAACGATTTGTAACACCACTGGCTTTTCGGTGAAGGAAAACATCGTGTGGAAATCTGAAAGCTTCAATTTCGAGGCATGTATTGTACCTACTGTCCATTACAATTTGCTACAGGCTCACTCCCCGTCACACAGGACAGAGTTTCGGTACTACTAGTGATACGTGGATGTTCTGAGGTTTCTCACTATCTCTGACTACCCCCTCGGGGAAATTAGTATTGAGCATATGCTTATTTATTGTCTTTTTCTTGTCGGTAATAGTTTGATTAAGTTATCAGTACCATAGAGAGTATCTAACATACATATACTCACGTCTATGATCCTGTTCGGTGCCGGAGTGATAAGAAGCTTTGCTACAACTACCAATAAAAAGTAACTGGGCAGGTAGTGACGTGACAGCACCTTCGCACTATATTTCGACAGTCAAATGACGTCATATTCCACGCCCTCCCGCACCCCGCAACCGCACTTATCAGCGCGGGACCTGACTCACTGATCCCCACTACCCCTACGTCGTAGTGCCGCGTAGACCCAGCAACGCCCATTGCCGAGGTCTGTACCCATTATGGGTGCCCCTTGGGCAGGTTGCTTAAGTTCATTCATTTGGCTTGTAGACCCTTCGTGGTCCCTCCAATAGTCCGCAGTAAAAAGCAGTTGTTGCTCCCTGAGCAGTGCTGCATTAGTCATTAAAAAAAAAGCCGGACCTGTCCTTTCCTTTGGGTGCATTTACATAATGCATTCAGAGATAGACCACTATTGGTGCGGCTCGACCTGACTCGCGACTTCGTCCGTACACAAATTATATACCAGACTAGTGTTTACCCGCGACTTCGTCCGCACAAATTATATACCAGATTTTAAGTCAGATCATAAGCTATCAAATGGCTATCAAACAAAAAAAGTTTCATCAAAATCGGTTCAATAGTTTTTGCGTGATGTGTGAACAAACAAACAAACAAACACAAACAAACAGACAGACAAAATTTCTAAAAAAGGTTGATTTCGAGTCAGGGATACCTAAAAACCATATCGTATCTAACATATTTTTTTGTAAATATCTTCAATGTACAGACACACTTCAGTTACAGTTTTATAATAGTATTTTAAGTCAAATCATAAGCTATCAAACAAAACAAAATTCATCAAAATCGATTCTGTAGTTTTTACGTGATGCTCGAACAAACAAACAGGCACACAGAAATTCTAATAAAGGTTTATTTGGAGTCGGGGAGTGCTGGACAATGATCTGCTGAGTTTACTCACATTTTGACAGGCGACGGCGGCGCCGCGTCGAACAACCTCACTACCACTTTCGGTTTATAATTTTTTAATGATCTAAACGATTCGGGAATTTTCATCGGCACTTTCATTGGTTCCACAGTCGTGTATTGGCACTTGGACCATTCACTCAGATCACCTGCAAGTGAAATTTTTAAAGAAGTTGATTAACATTAATACTTATCTTATAATAACACCTTTTGCTTGTGTCTACCAAATGATTTTTTTCAAAAGTCCAGTGGGTTTTGGGAGTACAGTAATCTCAAGGATTGTTTTATGATGAACAGGAAAAAAATGAACAATTAACCCCTCGTATGTTGAAATTATGAGAAAAATTTAGTTATTGTCTTAACAGGGAGGGATCCTTGACAAACACAGTGGATGGACATTATACCTAATAATAATAATAATGGTAGGTTTATATTTTTAATAACGTCCACTTCTTCTATCGTGTCGATGGCAAGTCATTTTAAATCTTTCCAGCCCAGTATTTCGCCAAACGGATAGCACTGCTGGCAGCGTCCACAAGCTCCGTTCGCGTGCAGTTGTCAGGGCAGGAAGGGCAGGATATGAGGTGGGCCATAGTCTGTGAGGCAACACCGCATTCACACTGGAGATCAGTCTATGTACCCCCCTTGAACAGGTTGTCTTTACTCCGGCCGACCTGAGTTCGGAGTGACGTCCACTGCCGGCCATGAATAATCAGTAGGTACATACTCTCAGTTTTTACTCCTTAATAAAGTATAAATTAGTAACGGAGGATAATTGACTAAATAAATGATGAGTGGCTGCTTTAACTAAAATATTTCCATTGATGCAAGTATTTTATTTAAGTCCCAGATACGACTCGTATCAACGGGATTTTTAATAAAATGCGCAATAATAGAACGAGAGTAAATAAGGAAAGCAGATAGTCACATACCTGTGCACTTGTAGTTAAAAGTTCCCAGAACGAGCTGCCCCTTGCATTCTGGACATGGAGCCGGCACTCCGAAAGTCATACAATCAGCGAGGCGGTCCAGACACTTGAAACAATTACATAACACAATGATGGTATTTCAATCTTAACTTCTAATTAGGGTCAATTCACACTAAAAGAGCAGCGGCGAGAGGCGGCCGGAGGAGCACTTTCGGTGCAATATTTTAGTTATCATTTTCAATCTTACCACTAGAGAATAAAGTTCAAATTGATTTTAAGGGGCCATGGGTTCCGACGAAGATTTTCTATGAGAAACGCGATTACCCAGCCCTCCAAAAAGTGGGTGCGTGTGCCGTATTTTCGATTAAAAAGAAAGAACAAAAGCACTTTTTATAGATTTTTTTTTATGATTTCACTAGATAAACTAATGGTGAATATGTGAGTATAAATCCAAAACAAGAAAAATGTTTAAAAATGCATGAAAATACGTCATCATTGTGACGATTTTCTATCCAGTGAAGTAATTCCAATCGTGTATTCAGTTTATGATTTCACCAGATAAACTATCCAAAAATACTGAGGTAAGACTTTACTTTGGGTAAATGGTATAAATCTAGTCGTAAAATTAAAAATAAAAGACGCCTCCAAGGTATTTCGTCCTACCATTGGGCCTTAAGGTTGGAGAGCTGTCAATTTCATAAAAAACGTTGTCGTATAACACTCGTAGACGGTGTTAATATTATTTGATATGCGCAAACTAGATTTTCTAGGCTATTTTTCCATATATAAAACATTACTTTTACTAACACCGTCTACGAGTGTTATACGATAACGTCTTGTATGGACGGAAACCACCTTAAGTGATAGACGGGTAGCGCGGCGTCGGTTAATGGATATGCCCAAAGCGCGTTTTGTTGAAGCACACAACTACTACACTTCGTCCATACAAACTAGCGGGAGTCATATGCAGTTTCGAAAACGTCATAGCGAAGCACGCTGCTTCGAAAAACTTTTTGACTGCCTCATACCTTCGAAAACTTGTACGTTCGAATGACGTAGTCGCGAAAGCCGTCGTAGCGAAGCACGCTGCTGCGAAAAACATATTTGCCTCCTCGTACGTTCGAAAGCTTGTGAGATCGAATACTGTCGTAGCGAAGCACGCGCAAAAACTACTTGTTGCTACGTGGTACCAAAAACTGTAAGTATATAGGCTGATGACATAGACCTCTTATACAGAACACATCAATGGCTGATGATGATGAGCACAGACTTAGGTATCTTGAGAGCTATATACACGTTTAACACACGTTATAATAAGAGAGAGAAAGAGAGCGAGAGAGAGAGAGAAAGAGGCAGAGAGAGAGAGAGAGAGAGAGAGAGAGAGAGAGAGAGACAGAGAAAGAGAGAGACAGGGGCAGAGAGAGAGAGAGAGACAGAGAGAGAGGCAGAGGGAAAGGAAGAGACAGAGAGGCAGAGGACAGAGAGAGAGAGAGAAAGAGAGCGAGACATAGAGAGAGACAAAGAGAGAGAGGGAAAGAGAAAAAGGTAGCATACTTTCTTGGCGGTAAAGGTACAAATGTTCAAACTCAGGGTACATTTAGTACAAATAGAGTACTAAATTACCCATAAGCTAAATTTGGAATCGGAGATTTGATCCCGCCATCTTGATGTTCAGTGAAAATCTAGTATATTTTAGTACAAATGTAGTAGGTACTAATTACCCATGCTATTGTACAAAGGTTCGCTTTGACAGTATTCGATCTCACAAGCTTTCGAACGTACGAGGAGGCAAATAAAAAGTTTTTCGCAGCAGCATGCTTCGCTACGACGGCTTTCGCGACTACGTCATTCGAACGTACAAGTTTTCGAAGGTATGAGGCAGTCAAAAAGTTTTTCGAAACTGCATATGACTCCCCAAACTAGCACACTTGTCTGTCATCTCGGTACATATTTGAAGTATACCTGTCATTGGTTTTGACTTATTTTTATGGTTTAAAATGTTCTATCTAAGGCTCAATTCCCACTGGCGCAGATTCGAAGCGACGCGACGCGAAATAATTCGCCACGTTGACGCGTGAATCGGTGCGTCCGGATAACGTAGAGGACTCAGTTCATACACTTTTGAACAGGCGTGAATAGAGAGCGTAGTGATTACTTGCTCAGTGGTCACGCAGTTCGGCCCTGTGCTTCTTCCGATGTCAGCGCCGGCTGACGCACGAACCCGAGCGAGACGCGCGCATTCGCGTGCAGACGCGCTTCGCTGAGCGTTTTTAAATTTTCGCAACACAAATTCGAACCGTATTAATAGAGAAATAGAGATGAATTTGAAACAGTTAAAAAACGCGACGCTTCACGCCGCTTCGACTCCGCGCCAGTGGGAATTGAGCCATAGGGCTTCGCGCGCAGCCGCGAGGCCGCGCGCCTAGTTCAAAGAGGCGCCGCGCGGCTGCTCGCGCCTGCTCTTTCCGTGTGAATTGACCCTTAGGTGAGAATGATTGCAAACAAAGCATACTTCATTAATTCCGGGTGGCACGACCTGTGCATTTGCCTCAAGCAGCTCCTGTATGTCTTTCTTGCTGTACTGACTCATGTCAGTCCTACGTTTGTGGAACAATTTGTTTTGCTTCTCCAACTTCTTTTTTTCTAAATCTTTTTTATCTTCTTCTTCTTTCGGTTCAGTCTTCATCTTTTTTGCTGGCACTTCTTCATCTAGACCAAAAGGTCTGCAACACAGGATTTTTGTTAAAAAATATGTGGATCATGAATTAGAAAAGTTTAAGGTGGTTGGAGAGCTGTCAATTTCATACAAAATTTTGTCGTAGAACACTCGTAGGCGGTGTTAATAACAGTAATGTTGTATGTATGGAAAAATTGCTTACAAAATCTAGATTGCGCGTATCAAATAATGTATACAATTAATAATATAATTACGAAGATATCAAGCTTTGAAATTGTTCATACAAAATTTTATGAAATTGTATGTAAAATTAACACCGTCTACGAGTGTTCTACGACAAAGTTTTTTATGAAATTGACAGCTCTCCAACCACCTTAAGACATACATAAACGAAAAAACAGAAAAATTTCGCTTATTATTGAATTTAGGGTCCTTCTTAATATGCTGACACTTTTTTAAGGGGGTGATCAGACCGTAAAACTGAACAACTTTCTCTATGGGACCAACATCGAATCGTGAAAAAAAACAGCTTTTCCATACAAAACTGCAATCCTACTTGAGCCAAATGTATGGGACAGCTGATCTAAGAAACTGAGCTACTTCTAAACTATTATAAAACTGTAACTGAAGTGTGTCTGTACTGTACATTGAAGATATTTACAAAAAAAAGATTACGATATGGTTTTTAGGTATCCCTGACTCGAAATCAACCTTTTTTAGAAATTTTGTCTGGATGTTTGTCTGTTTGTTTGTTCGCGCATCACGCAAAAACTACTGAACCGATCTTGATGAAACTTTTTTTGTTTGATAGCTTATGATCCAACTTAAAATCTGGTACCTATATAATTTGTGCGAACGAAGTCGCGGGTAAACACTAGTATATTTATAAGTTGTTAACCCAAATAAAACATTATCCTAGTTTCACATAACAAACTCACAAGCCACATTTCCTATTGAAATGGTCAGAAACTCTCATATGAATATCTTTTTAAACATACCTAAAACATATTGACTGTGCACTCAAGGCCTAGCTCCAGATTTTGAAATTTTGTAGGCAAAAGTGCTACAGCGCCGGCCACATTGTAAATTTCACTTTAAAGTAAAACTACAAATCCTATCAAATTACAAAATCGTTTAAATTCGGTTGTAAATAATAACTTACGGAATTTCCTCTTTAATCATGGCTTTGTCTTCCTCGGAAAGTTTATTGAAGCCAGGCAAGGCGTCTCCACCGGCAAGGAATCCCAGACTGTCTCTCTCTTTAGCGAAACATTTAACATGATGCCAGACTGTTGATGTCTTGACTGTCTTGTCGCCTGGTTTCATACCTACTTTCGTCTCAAGCAATATCTTACAGATACGAATTTCATCCTTAAAAGTTAAATCGTGAATTAGAAATTTTATTTTATCTCCTTTATTTTATAACTACAGTTGCAGAAATTATCATTAAAGTTAATCCTCCATTAAATCTTTTGTTGTCAGTTGACGTAGTAAAAGCTAGCAAGATATTTAATGGAGGATTAACTTTAACGGGCGTTTCTGCAACTGAGTGTAATAGTTATAAAATCCAAATAAACTTGATATACCAAAAAGTACTTGTTTAACATAATTATCATACAGTTTTTTTTTAAATAAATCACATCACTGAACATCATTGCTTCATCATACTGACATGAAAGAAGATCACTGACAATGACAATTTAGAAATTAAAAATACCAACCTTAACAATTTTAATATCACAATGTGTGCAAGTAAGTACGTTAGACTTGGAATATTCAACAGAAAAATCTTTGACTGCTGAATTACCTTCAGCCAACCTTTTTTTCATTTCATTTACTTTATTACGCTCTGTTAAAAAACAAGATCACATTAATAAAAGAGTAGAAACTTTGCATTTAAATCAAATAAAATACCAACATTCAAAACCACGCACATGCATGCCAAATAAGCTGCTGCTGGTTCCAAGACAGATACTCTTATCTGTCTTATCGCCCGGGCTCGCTGTGCCAGAAATCGAGACTAGACCGGGAGCGGCGCTGTACGGAGCGGTACCGGACTAGACCGGGAGCGGCGCGGTATGGAGCGGTACCGGACTAGACCGAGAGCGGCGCGGTATGGAGCGGTACCGGACGAAGCGGGAGCGGGGTGGAGCGGCCCAGGGCCGGGCGGAGGCGGCCGCAGGCGTTGTTGTCAATGTGAGGGGCCACATAGAGCAGGAGCGGGTACATCGCTGTCCGCGAATCCGTGCCATCGTCGGAGCCCTCACTGGGCACTACGCCACAGGCGCGATGATGCACAAAATGAAACTCACCCTAGATCCCAGCTGCCAAGCATGCGGAGAGGATGAAGAGACTATGGAACATATTCTTTGTGACTGTGATGTCTTGGCGGCAAAACGCATGTGCCTCCTCAGAAATGGATACCCAAAACCAGAAGTTCTTAGGTTTCTTCCCCTCAATGGTATTGCCTCCTTCATTTTGACCATGTATTTGAAGAGTGAAGAAAGCAAAAAGTATTGGGGCTAACACAAAAGATCCCACTGGGTGGAACTCTGTCCAGTGTGATGGGGAGTGAGCCCATCGCCATTTATAATGGACAGTGGGTACAATACACGCTTCGAAATTGAAGCATGCAGGTTTCCTTACGAATACTCACGATGTTGTCGATGTTTTCTTTCACCGATAAGCCACAAATCTTCTTATAACTATTATAAAACCGTAAAATCATGAGGAATAAAAAAGTAGCGGTTCACTTCATATAACTCAAATAACACTCGATAGCGCGATTTAAATGACGTGCAGCGCCATCTATTGACAAAATTATTAGCCGCCATTTGTACCCTTACATTCTTTTAATTATGTTTTTGTTGCTGTATGTTTTTGGTGTGAAAATAAAGAATATTTATGTTATGTTATGTTATGTTATTAGTTTGTTTGTTTGTTCGCGCATCACGCAAAAACTACTGAACCGATTTTAATGAAACTTTTTTTGTTTGATAGCTTAAGATCTGACTTAAAATCTGGTACATAATTTGTGCGGACGAAGTCGCGGGAAAACACTAGTAAGTAATTATTATAAAACCATAAAATAAAAATCGTGAGGTATAAAAAAGTTGCGGTTCACTTCATGTAAACTCAAATAACACTCGATAGCGCGATTTAAATGACGGGTGGCGCCATCTATTGACAGGTTTGTTTGTATGTTTGTTCGCGCATCACGCAAAAACTACTGAACCGATTTTGATGAAACTTTTTTTGTTTGGTAGCTTATGATCTAACTTAAAATCTGGTATATTTATAATTTATGCGGACGAAGTCGCGGGTTAACTCTAGTCATACATAAATTCCGAAAAACGATTTGTAACCATTTGCTTTTCGGTGAGTTTAATATTGTATTCACATCATTATAATCTTGGTTATAATCTCGGTCTCAATGATTGTGTGCATGCAATAATTTATGAATATGTTAAAGTAGTAGAATAAAGGCTTTTTTATTTTTATTTTTTTATCTTAAAGCGGGTTTGTTAATACATTCTTTTTACTGCTTGATTAGTATATAGAGATAAAATATTCTAGGTGTGCTGGGTTCAAGTAACATACCTATTGCGATCTTAATTCTCTCCTTATCATCATGTTTCAGTTTGTTGAAGTTTTCTATGTCGCTGATGGACTGAATGTTCTGACTTTTAAAGAAACACTCTTCATGGTGCCAATTAGGTAACTTTCCATCATGGAATGAATTCTGAAATAGTCAAGTAAGCTACAATGTTGCTGTAAGTATCGAGATGGAATGGGACAAATAAAATGAAAACTGGATATTTTTATATTTAAAAAGTGACAATAAAATATAATTTCAGTATTGCTGACCACATAAAATAAAACCGGTCAAGTGCGAAGGCTCCTTGTGCACCGAGGGTTCCGTACCACACCACCACACACAATAATTTTAACTTACAAAAAAGTATGGTTTTCTTCGGGACCTTTAGCGTGAGACAGACTCTTACTTGGCCGGTTTTTATTATTTGTAGTTATACTGCAGAGTTTGCTCTATAATAACATTAATAACACCAAGTATGACGCTTGTATGTATGACCATTTTTACGATAGAGCGAGAAGAAAAATATTGATAAAAACTCTGCTCTGGTACATTATATTACCTGGATTGCCTAGGTATTGTATAAAATACCTGATTATACAGATTGCCGGTAACATATGTATAGAAATAAGGATCAACGCACACCTAGCCGATAATTATTACAGCAGAATTCATAGTTATTGAAATAGAGTTGAAATAGCGTGCAAGAAATAATGTGAATACGTCACAGGGACATGGATCTCTTGCACGCCATTTTCAACTCTATTTCAATTACTATTGAGTTCATTATTGAAAACGCTCGAACAGGTTCTCCGCTAGGCGTGCGCTGTCCCTATGTACCTACCCGTTTGGTCACATCTGTAAGGGGCCCCTGTTTGGAAGAGGTGAACACTATGGAATGGCCTTGACTTGATACTATAATTAATTCCCTGTTGTTTCTATTGATCATTCAAGGTTTTTTGTTGTAGTTTGATCCGACTGCCATTTAATTAACTTACCTGAACCATTACTGCTATACGTAAAGCGCCTTGATCTATCTTCTCTTTGCACCCTTTACATCCTGATCTTCCTGATTTTGCATATTCCGCCTGAAACGGCAACTCCGACATTTTCGACACTTAAAATTTTCAAATCATAGAATCACTGAGCTTCGAAATTCGTGTTTGTTATGTTTCTTTATTTAGGTAGGTACCTATTCAAAGAATTTGCGATGCGAAAATAATGTTCTCTAAGTTTGTTTTGTAGCGAAAATGAAATCCCGCGCTGCGCGCCCCACAGACATAAAGAATGTGGAATGAATGGAATCCACAGATTACATTACTGATGTGTAGCAAGACATTACTGATGTGTACAGATGCGACGGTGAAATTTTGACTTAGTTTCAATAGCTCCGTTGTGGCGCTGCCATCGTCAAGCTAATTTGTATAGAACTTATAGTCATGCTGTGATATCTTCAGTACAAACTAGGTGGAACGCTATTTTCCATAGACAGTATCCGCCATCTATCGGTTACGTTTCGAAGTACTAAGTGTTGGATTTGGGTTCGTATCTAAAGTGTAGAGAAAGCGCTCTACACCTCACCGCTGCGCTGTAATAGTGAGAGATTTCGCCCGTATCAACCACTGTCTTGTTGGTCTAGTGGTCTAGACAACCGGCTCACGTTTCGGGTGCATATGGTTCGAGCCTTGTGTCAGCCGTCCGTCTTTTTTCAATGTATTTCATACTGGGGCTCCCCCTGCTGCTAATATGAGGCAACGCCAATAATTAAAACGTCCTAAAATCCAAGGTGACTTACCTATCTATAACCAATATACATATTAATCTATGCTTATAGTAAAGCCTGACCAGAAATATAAAAACCTGATTTGGGGCGCTGCAATCGACTATAACCTTTAATGTCAGTGATCCAAGTACAAAAATTAGTTCCAATGATTTTCCGCAACATGGTGAGGTTTTTTATATTTCTGGTCGGGCTTTAATTACAGCATAGGTAGCATGCCACGCGTGATACGGCTGTATCACACCTTCACTTCTTTCTATTTGCATGCGAACCAACGAGACAAAAGACGTGATACAGCCGTATCATGTGTAGCATGCTACGAGTGCAGGTAGGTACGTATAATGTATACAGTGATTCCAGAATGCAAAAATAGAGATCAAGGAACCTGTTTTGCAACCTTTGTTCACGTTTTACAATGACATATGGGCAGCGACAAGATAAGCAATCAACGCTTTTTTACATATATAACGTCACTTTACATTATGCTACAGAAATAGGGGATCTCCAGGATTCTCAACTCAAGCGAAAATTCAAGAAAAACACAAGGTATAAGCTTCTGCACTGAAGCAACAACATGGCATGACGCTGCTGGTGCTGTAAATTATAGTGGTAATATTATATATACAGGGTGTCCCAAAACTCAACGATAATCTGGTACCGGGCGAGAGGTCAAGTTATACCAGTTCTGGGAAAAATAAGAAAAAAAATCCATATCACTTAGTTAAAAAATAACAGACATTTTTTCATAAAAGTTGAAAATCTCTACCCTTGGTCCTAGTTTTAAGTGTAGTGATCACAAATTTCACGATTTGGCTGTGATTTTTCTAATGACGTAATCTAAAATAACGGTGCTATTTATCCCAATCACGAATTAACGTAATAAACATTGTTAGTTCAGTAAAATAAATTAAGTTTCATTGAGTCATGGTTTAGGAAAATATTATCAGTTAACTTTGACAATTCATTTCGGAAAAAAAATGTACTAGACTATCCTTGGCATGTTATTTCAAAAGATGGCCCATTTAGTCAAGAATTCAAAATGGTGCAACACTTGCCACTATTATTGCCAGTAATGGTGATATTTTGTACTTTTTGTAAATGGACCTCGTTTCGAACAACTCAACCATAGCATTTTTTTATAATTATAGGCATATTGGGAAGAAACAAAATTATTATTATTATTAGCAAAGCAGTTAGTTAGTCAAATTAATAACTAATTCGGTTGTGGATAACATAATAAAATAATAAACAATTCATTTATAATAACACTTTTATTTAATTATTTCCTCCTTAAAACTAAAGTAAATGCTCGAATTGATTGCCTCCGGCACGAATACCGGCTCTGCATCGCCTCAGAGAAGTTTTAAGGAGGAAATAATTAAATAAAAGTGTTACGATAAATTAATTGTTTATTATTTTATTATGTTATCTACAACCGAATTAGTTATTAATTTGACTAACTAACCTTTTTGCTAATAATAATAATAATTTTGTTTCTTCCCATTATGTCCATAATTATAAAAAAATGCTATGGTTGAGTTGTTCGAAACGAGGTTCATTTACAAAAAGTACAAAATATCACCATTACCGGCAATAATAGTGGCAAGTGTTGCACCATTTTGCAATCTTGACTAAATGGGTCATCTTTTGAAATAACTTGCCAAGGATAGTCTAGTACATTTTTTTTCCGAAATGAATTGTCAAAGTTAACTGATAATATTTTTCTAAACCATGATTCAATGAAACTTAATTTATTTTACTGAACTAACAATGTTTATTACGTTAATTCGTAATTGGGATAAATAGCACCGTTATTTTAGATTACGTCATTAAAAAAATCACAGCCAAATCGTGAAATTTGTAATCACTACATTTAAAACTAGGACCAAGGGTAGAGATTTTCAACTTTTTTGAAAAAATGTCTGTTATTTTATAACTAAGTGATATGGATTTTTTTTCTTATTTTTCCCAGAACTGGTATAACTTGACCTCTCGCCCGGTACCAGATTATCGTTGAGTTTTGGGACACCCTGTATATGTGGTTTCGTGAGGGGAAAATGTGACTGCAGCTCCACAACGGACCTGTGGGGACTTGCCATAGATGTCAACACCCACAAGTTATAGCAAAGAAGCTAACAGATGGCGATACCGGAGCGCTCAGAAATATGCTCCATACAAAGACAACGTTCACCGTAAATACGTAACTCGTAACCTACTACAAATAAGGTTCACAATCGAATGCGAGACATAAATCGCGCAAGAGAAATAATCACAGAGATTCGATATATATACAAGGTACAACTAAGAACTGTTGGACCACGGCCGGTCCCCAGGCTTCACACTAAGCCTGGTGGAAGATCTTCCCTTTTCAATGGAGGAACATTCCCAAGTAGCACCTCCATATTGGTGACCCTCGACAAAGAACATCGCAACCTGAACACCGCAGAGCAGCAACCAGTTCAACCAACCCTTCACACCCCTCGACCAGGTCAAACAAGCAGCAGTCACGCCATCAACCCGAAGCCCACACCAGGTCCATCGCAGCTGTCTTCACACCGCTTCCTGGGCCTGCAGCTTCCTCAACGACAGTCAGCGTCTGCATAGAAGGATCTCCCGCAGCTCACGTGTCTGAGCTCACCTCCACGTGGCAGTTCTGCTCGCCTTCTCCACGCCTGTCACTCACCCGCATCACATCAGGACTGGACTCCCTGACAGATGCACACACTCGCAGCACATCGCTCGTCAGACTCACTTGACTGGAGCCCTGCACCTACATGGATACAGACTGCACACTTCGAACAACTCAACGACCTCCGGTCTGAGGGGGGAGTACTGTGGGGACTTGCCATAGATGTCAACACCCACAAGTTATAGCAAAGAAGCTAACAGATGGCGATACCGGAGCGCTCAGAAATATGCTCCATACAAAGACAACGTTCACCGTAAATACGTAACTCGTAACCTACTACAAATAAGGTTCACAATCGAATGCGAGACATAAATCGCGCAAGAGAAATAATCACAGAGATTCGATATATATACAAGGTACAACTAAGAACTGTTGGACCACGGCCGGTCCCCAGGCTTCACACTAAGCCTGGTGGAAGATCTTCCCTTTTCAATGGAGGAACATTCCCAAGTAGCACCTCCATAGACCTATCGGAAATAAAGTTCTCATAGGCCCCGGTTAACAGTGTTGTTTGTACCCAGCCATCCTGCCATCTATTCTCTTTGGGCTAATGAATGAATGAATGGAATGAATGGTCAGTGTGACCGTTTTTGGCAAATGAGCGTTTTTCTTTTTGTTTTCTAGTGGATCGATAGATGGCGCTACGGTCTGTGCGAAGAAACGTCAACATTTCAAAAAGTGTTTCTTTAAAATAGTGAAGTGTCAAAAGATGATCAAGAAGATGCCAACGCATCTTTTAATGCCATATTTCATTATTTACTATACATTTTAATCGAAAATTCGAAACTTTTACGCCTGACATGGCTGTATCGGCTCGATCCCTTGGCATTAAAAAAAAAGGCAGGCACAGACTTGACCAGATTTTGACAGGATCTCGCTTACGGCTCTATGGGGCGATAAACGTGTCGTCTGTCGAGTTTTTATGAACTAAATTTAAAAAAGAAAAGAAAAACGCTCATTACCAAAAGATCCGAAGGCCATTAAAATAGAAAAAGTAGTTCCAAATGGCTCGATAGATGGCATTGACGAAACATTGATGAGAGACTTTGCAGATATTTTTGGTACACAATCCACACGAAATTGTGTCACAAATATCACTAAAACCATTTTTTCACGAATAAGTATCAAATATCACGAAACACACACAGAGCAATGGTGCCAAGCAAACTCATCATTCATCAACGGTTTAAAACTAATTTTTTTTAACATTGCCATCTTGTGATTTTTCTATTTACTAGTCTTGGAAAACGCGTCATTGTACCAATGAGGAGTTTTCTGACAGCTACTCAAACGTAGTTCATCATGCTGGCGATAGATTGCGTTGACCAGAGAGGGGTCCGAAGATGAACATTTTTGGTTAAAAAGTAAACAAAAATGCATGTCACTGAACTCACTGAGTCAGACGCATCCGTTCAGGAAATTTATTCTCATTTAAAAACACAAGGTCTTACTATTTTATTTGTATTTTATTATCTGGAAGGTCGCTCGCCCCCATAGGCGAAGTATTTTTCGCTTACACTGATGGACGTACAGCTTGGCAAAAAAGTCGTGATAAAACATGAGGGCGCTGCCTCCACGCAAGAACGTCAAAATCACGAATAACCTGGCAACACCACCATACAAACATTTTAGTTCCACCTGTCACCACGATCATGACTTTTTTGCCAAGCTATAACATCAGTGTAAACGTGTATGAGACAGCGATAGTCATAAAATCCTATACATTTTTTATGAAAATAGATGTCTGACTCCGGAGTCAGACAGCCGTCGTAGAACAAAAAAGTGGCTACGTCGTTAAGGACAGCAATAAGTAGCGATCTCCTTTTTTTTTAACTAGTAGTCCAGTAAAAATACGAGTCGAAAGGAAATAATTTATAATAAGCAATTTTTTTTGCTAGATCGTTTATACAAATGATATTAAGATACTTTATTAACGAATCCCACTAAATTTCGTATTTTTAGATTTTAGTACTGAAATGTAAATTTTTTATTTATAGTGTCAGATTTCTTTCTTTTTTCAAATTTATTGTTTGTTTTAGGTTATGAGTTTACATACACTGTGTAAATTTTGTACTAAAATTGATTTTTTCGTAATTTCAACATATTTAAAAACGAAGGTTCCGGGGTGATTTTTCGTTGGATTTACTTGTAATATAAAAGAATACAAATGAATTTAACAAATGGCATAAAAAAATTGTATATACTATTTTTTTCCAATTTTACATGATTTTTTTTACTTTGCTTAATTATTTAATAAAAATTTTAGGAGGATTTTCAATCTAAATGCTAACTAGAATTATAATCTAAAATATGAAAGAAAAAACCGGCTATTATATATTTTTTACATTCGCCATACAAGCGACCCGTAAAGGAGCCCATTCACAGTAGTCCGTCTTGCAGTCCTACACCTATATTGGATAGTGAATGGTGTTGTAGTCCTACAACGCGTCCGACGACCTTGAGCAAAATGTATGAGCAGTCCTACTTGCAGGATAGTGAATGGTGTTGTAGTCCTACATGTAGGACTACTGTGAATGGGCTACTTAACTTTACTGGAGTATAGAGCTAATTTGCTATGTGCATCCAGTGGTGGGACAGTGGCCTTATCTGTCAAATTTACGTAGAAAACGACGCCATCTTTTACATTTTCCGGACATAAAACTGACAACTAGGTTCTTCTTCAACACAGTAGATGTCGTTAAAGTGCAAGTATGGGTATTCTACTTTTTGGGGTAAATTTCCTGGGTTATTCCCGGTATCCCCCACGGTCTCGACCCCAGTGGGGGACAGCGGGAAAAAAATGCTCGCTGTCCCCCCGCCTCCACCACTGGGGGCCATCGGGAAAATATGTTATCATTGTCCCCCACTAAAATAAAATTAATGGATTTTTAATGAAAACACTGTAAATAGTTTTGTTATCAACTGTATTATATTTTTGTCATAAAATAGTGTGCTTTATACATCAATAATTAACTTAAAATGTTATAAATTTTGAATACAACACTTACTAATTATTTATATGTTTTCAAGAAATATTCTGAATATGTATTTAGGTACTTTTCTAAAACCAGCGTTGTAATCAATAATTAACTATAATTTTTCTTTTTAAACAATCACACAGATCAATATTAATAACCATGAACATTTTCTAAAGTTATTACGTTACGATTTGTGAAGTAAAAATATCAAAATATTTGTTTTTATTTCATTCATTTACGTTAAATGAATACGAAAATTGATTAGTATTGTGATTTAGATACCTACAACAAATATATATATAAAACAAATATCTTGATATTTTTACTTCACAAATCGTAACGTAATAACTTTAGAAAATGTTCATGCTTATTAATATTGATCTGTGTGATTGTTTAAAAAGAAAAAGTATAGTTAATTATTGATTACAACGCTGGTTTTAGAAAAGTACCTAAATACATATTCAGAATCTTTCTTGAAAACATATAAATAATTAGTAAGTGTTGTATTCAAAATTTATAACATTTTAAGTTAATTATTGATGTATAAAGCACACAATTTTATTGCAAAAACATAATACAGTTGATAACAAAACTATTTACAGTGTTTTCAATAAAAATCCATTAATTTTATTTTAGTGGGGGACAATGATAACATATTTTCCCGATGGCCCCCAGTGGTGGAGGCGGGGGGACAGCGAGCATTTTTTTCCCGCTGTCCCCCACTGGGGCCGAGACCGTGGGGGATACCGGGAATAACCCAATTTCCTCTAGTAGGGGGGTACTTTAATATGTTGTTATTTATTGTATATTTGTCAGTTGTTATAGTAATAAACATGAGTAGAGAGATTAATATTAAAATAAACAAAAACACAAATTATTTGTAATTAAAAAGGACCGTCCCTTAAACGCTATGACAGTATATTTATGAAATTACACAATAATATATTCAGCGCAACTGTTGTTATTGAAATAAAAGTATTTGCACACTTTCAAATATTTTTTATAAAGCATCTAAGGGTAATTTATACAACAGCATAGTAAATTTGGTCCTAGCTACTGGCAACTCTCATTGTATCAAGATGGCGGAGCTGCGTGTTGCGTGTGGAATGATTGTGTTTTGTTATTTGTGATTCTTCAAAGAATGAGTTCTGTGTCTGCTTCTCGTTTCGAAATGTGACTTTAAAGGATACCTGTTGTACTTTAAAGAGACATTTCAAAACCGAGGCAGTACCTATATCCATGGAAATAAAGTAATATTAGGCATATATACCTACCTATACCTACGTATATGTATAGTAATCAGTCAACCGTCCATTGGTCATCTACCAACCAATCAACTGAAGGGGTAATTTGTGATAAGGATAGATGATTTCAATTTGGGTCACGAGAAACCGCGCGAGTAGGTTCTCTTTTCCTTTTGGTATAATTACTATACTCTTTGTGTGCATCTCTTACTGAGTGATATGTCAAGACACGTGCTTTCTTCTAGCACTCTTTCTACGCTGGCCCCTGTCTCGTCAACGCCATCTATCGAGCCATTAGGAACTACTTTTTCTTTTTTAATAGCTTTCTGAAAATCCCTCATTTAGTGTTGAAATAGAAAAAACGGGCACACTGCTGTAAAAATTCAAATCAAACAAATTCGGCAAAGGCTATTTCCACGCTGGGGTGGTCACATTTAAAAATCGATGTTGCCAGATATAAAAATAATAATATCTGCATGTTGGTAGTAACTAGTGGTGCAAAAACCGAAACTTACCAAAGGACCGTTGAGCGAATGAATGAAATAATGAAAATAGAAAATTTAAGCGCTGTTCACATTACACCGGATGGGCGCGGGTAGAGGACGGGACGGGCACGGACGGAGCACGTGCGGGCGCGGACGTAGCACGAGCGGAGGACGTGGATGGACGGGCGCGGAAGGAGGACGTGGGCGCGGGCGGCGAACGGACGGGCGCGTGCGGTGGTCGGGATTGGCACGGACGGAGTACGAGTGGAAGACGTGGACGGACGGGCGCAGGCAGAGGACAGACGGGTGCGGACGGAGGACGTGCGGGTGCGGGCGGCGAACGGACAGGCACGTGCGGAGGGCGGGCGGGCACGGTGCGACCCAGTGTTGCCATATGTTTTTTGTGTTGTTAAACACACATTTTAACCAGAATCCCAGCCAGGAATGTCTCCGTACGAGGGATCTCCTCAACGGTTAACAGCATTGACTTGCAATTTTCTTGTAGACGTTCAGTTTTGATAGCAAAACTCACATTTAACCAGAATGTGGTGCTGAAGCCAGGAATGTCTCCGAGGGATCTCCTCAGCGGCTAACAGCACTGACTTGATTTTTTTTTGTACGAGTTCAGTTTTGATAGTAAAAACTCACATTTAACCAGCATCTAGTGATGAAGCCAGGAATGTCTCCGTACGAGGGAATCCCCAACGGCTAACAGCATTGACTTCATTTTTTCTTGTACACGTTCAGTTTTGATAGTAAAAACATACATTTAACCAGAATCTGGTGCTGATGCCAGGAATGTCCCCAGGGGTGATCTCCTCAACGGTTAACAGCATTGGTGTGCAATTTTTTTGTAGACGTACAGTTTAGTTAGCAAAATATTTTTTTTACCAAGAAATGGTGCTGAAGCCATTTTTGTACGTTTTGATAGTAAAAACATACATTTAACCAGAATCTGGTGCTGATGCCAGGAATGTCTCCAGGGGTGATCTCCTCAACGGTTAACAGCATTGGCGTGCAATTTTTTTGTAGACGTACAGTTTAGTTAGCAAAATATTTTTTTTACCAAGAAATGGTGCTGAAGCCATTTTTGTACGATTTCTTGTTAAAAAAAAAACTTAAAACTGAACGCGTACAAAAAAAGTCAAGTCAATGCTGTTAACAGTTGAGGAGATCCCTCGTACGGAGACATTTCTGGCATCAGCACCAGTTTCTGGTTTAATGTGTGTTTTGCTATCAAAACTGAACAAATAAAAAAAAAACAAGTCAATGCTGTTAGCCGTTGAGGACATCCCTCGTACGGAGACATTCCTGGCTTCAGCACCAGATTCTGGTTAAATGTGAGTTTTGCTATCAAAACTGAACGAATACAAAAAAAATATCAAGTCAATGCTATTAACCGTTGAGGAGTTCCCTCGTATGGAGACATTCCTGGCTTCAGCACCAGATTATGGTTAAACGTGGTTTTTTGCTATCAAAACTGAACGTCTACAAGAAAATTGCAAGCCAATGCTGTTATCCGTTGAGGAGATCCCTCGTACGGAGACATTCCTGGCTTCAGCACCAGATTCTGGTTAAACGTGTGTTTTTACTACCAAAACTGAACGTCTACAAGAAAATTGCAAGCCAATGCTGTTATCCGTTGAGGAGATCCCTCGTACGGAGACATTCCTGGCTTCAGCACCAGATTCTGGTTAAACGCGTGTTTTTGCTATCAAAACTGAACATCTACAAGAAAATTGCAAGCCAATGCTGTTATCCGTTGAGGAGATCCCTCGTACGGAGACATTCCTGGCTTCAGCACCAGATTCTGGTTAAACGTGTGTTTTTGCTATCAAAACTGAACATCTACAAGAAAATTGCAAGCCAATGCTGTTATCCGTTGAGGAGATCCCTCGCACGGAGACATTCCTGGCTTCAGCACCAGATGCTGGTTAAACGTGTGTTTTTGCTACCAAAACTGAACGTCTACAAGAAAATTGCAAGCCAATGCTGTTATCCGTTGAGGAGATCCCTCGTACGGAGACATTCCTGGCTTCAGCACCAGATTCTGGTTAAACGTGTGTTTTTGCTATCAAAACTGAACATCTACAAGAAAATTGCAAGCCAATGCTGTTATCCGTTGAGGAGATCCCTCGCACGGAGACATTCCTGTCTTCAGCATCAGATTCTGGTTAAACGTGTGTTTTTGCTATCAAAACTGAACGTGTACAAGAAAATTGCAAGTCGATGCTGTAAGCCGTTGAGGAGATCCCTAGTGCGGAGACATTCCTGGCTTCAGCACCAGATTCTGGTGAGTCTTGCTATCAAAACTGAACGTGTAGAAGAAAATTGCAAGTCAATGCTGTTCGGAGTTCTGCGTAATTCGGAACGCAACCTAGTACTAGGCCGGCAGCGTGAGATGACGTCACACGGTTACCATGGCAACCAGCGTGGAAATAGCGTAAACAATTGATTTCGTGCCATTAAAATATTCACGTGAATTGAGCCATTTTCATCTTTATCTCACTGTAATAAGAACGTTGACACATGAATGTTAGTGTTTGTCAAGATTAGTCAACAATGGCCAACATTCCAACAAAAAAAAAATAGAGCCGGGATGCTACCGTTAACTCTACATTCCATATAGAAAACCGGTAATTCAGGCTAAAAGCCTGGTTACAGAAGCCAAAAAAAAGAAAAAATCTTGTCTTTGGATTTTCTTAATGATCTGTGGCAGCGTGAAAATAGCTGGTTCGAACAAATTCATAGCTTATCTATGCATTTCTTTCCATTCATTAATTTCATTAATTCATTCATTCACCGTTCACCGGCCGGCGCGCAGGATTTCGCATCGCAAATTTTTCTTCGAAAATATCAAAAATAACGAACGTTGTTGTTCTTCAAATTGTTATGCTCAGTGATTTTATGATTTGTAAATACTAAGTGCCGAAAATGTCGGAGTTACCGTTTCAGGCGGAATATGCAAAATCCGGTAGGGCAGGATGTAAAGGCTGCAAAGAGAAGATAGACCAAGGCTCTTTGCGTATAGCAGTAATGGTGCAGGTAAGATTATATTGCGATTTAACAGGATCAAACTACAGCAGAAACCTTTCTTGAATGATGATATCAATAGATATCAACGATTATTTATACGTGATCCATAGAAACAATGGCGAAATAATGATAGTAAACAGTCAAGGCTATTCCATTGTTTCCAGCCAGTCACCCTCTTCCTAACAGCTTTTTATTTTAAGCGACCGGATAACAAATATAATAATAATTTATATACAAAATGAGTATAACAAATACAAAATGTACAAATGTGAGTTATACAAAATGAGTTACTTCGAAAATCACATGCACCAAAAATAACCCAACCAATGTAACTACCAGTTACCATCAAGTTACCAGTTACCACTTTATACAGATGCAGCGAACTTCGTACCGCCTTATAATCTTCCCGACACACACTTGGCCGTTTTTATTATTTTTAACCTATGTTCATCACAGGTAATGTTGCATTCTAATGGTGAAAGAATTATTCAGATACAAACAAAAAAATCAAATCTTTCCTCTTTATAATGTTAGTATAAGATATAATGGAGCGATGATAGCCCATACGGAAGAGCTAGTGCCTCAATCATGAGGTACCACTAAGTTCTTCGGAATTTATGTACGGTTGTATTTATCATTTACTAGCTCGGCGGTGATGGAAAACATGCATTCCCGAGAATGAAAAGAAAATACCATAAGTATGCGTAAATATGGGTGAGCTTGGGGCGAATACAATAGACCAGCGATGGTCGCAGTGTAACATAACAATCCTTGCTTGCAATAGCCCAACCACAAATGAAAAAAATAAGATATAATCCTTAGTAAACGTCTTACCCCTAAGACGACACTCTGACCGACTTTTTATCAAGCAATCTGAAATATATGTACCTATTTTCACACCAGAAATACTAACTGCACAATATTCACTGTACTTGTTTAAAATTACTTTTACTGGACCACTAACTTGCCTCCATCAACCTGCACTGGGCCCGTGTGGTGGAGTATGGCCCACACCCTCTCACCCTTATTTGTGAGAGGAGACCTTTGCCCTGCAGTGGGATTTTATAGGCTATAACTTACTTTTTTACTGGACCATAACCTATTCAGAGCACCCCACATCATTGGGGTCGGATTGGTTATTTTTATTTGGTAAGTCTGTCTTGGAACTGAATCAGAGCCATTCAGAGCACGCCACTTCCACACATTCTTGTCTGTACTACCCCTAGAGTGTATTCCAATAAAGCGGAGCCAGAAGCTCGTGAGGAGGTACTGAGCAGAAGGAGTGAAGCTCACGGAGCGAAGTGTAGTGTAGCAAAGGTTGTCGAAGCGAGAGTTCTGGTCTAGTGATTACGCTCGGCAGTCGCGACATTTCAATCGTGCGCGGTACGCGGGGTCCGGGGGGAGTGTGTCCCAGTATGTACGTGCTGGTACAGACTGCTGAGGTGTTCCACTTTTATTATAATGATGCTATGGTTCTGGTTCAGCCCACTTACATCCTATCCTAAAAATAGGTCTACCATTTTGAAACTCTCTCTCTCTCTGGTGCTAGGCTCTTTTGTGAATACACAATACTTAAAGTCTGCTTACATAACACGGGTTGTTACTTCAGTTATCAAATTGAACAAATTAAGTCAATGCCTACCTACCTGAACGAAATAGATTTCTTTTTTTATTTGTAAGTCTTCATCAAATGTTTTTACTGAAATTATATCAAACTGATTTCAATGTTTGGGATGAATAACTCCAATAAATGTTACAAGCATCTCATCCACAATCACCTCATAAATATAATATACATCATCATAATATCAGCCCAAAGACGTCCACTGCTGGACATAGGCCTTCACAAAAGACCGCCACAACAACCCATCCTCGCTGCCCTCATCCAATGGGTTCTTGCCACCATAATGTATAGCAAAACATATTCATATTTCAGTATATTGTGTTTTAAATATCTAAAGTAGCATTCTTCAGGCCTGTAACCCTACCCAAGGGCAGACTGTTTTCTTGCTTGCTCAGCACTACATTTGTGTCAGCGATGTTATATTTATTTTGTTACTTTTAAACATAAACAAATTATCAAAGATCCAGTTTTCATTTATCCCATTCCATTTGCATACAACAATATTGTAGCTTACTTGAATATTTCAGTCTTCATTCCATGATGGAAAGCAACCTAATTGGCACCATGAAGAGTGTTTCTTCAAAAGGCAGCGTGTTCAATGCATCAGTGACATAGGAAACTACAACAGACTGAAACAAGCTGATAAGGAAAGAATTAAGACTGCAATAGGTATGTAACTTGAACCCAGATGATGTGATGTAGTGAGGATTGTATGATTCTCTCAATCATGTGGTTTTGATTGTTGGTTCGGACAGCATCAGAGAAATCGGACCCCCCTGTGCTTATACAGATTTAGATAGAGGGGTCAGGTTTCTTTGATGCTGACTGTACTGCTTGGTTAGTGTATTTGGATTAAATTATTAATGGTTTCTAATATAGAGTAGAAATTTATTAATGTGATCTTGTTTTTTAACAGAGAGTAATACAGGTTTGGTTATGCCAGCACCAAAGGGGAAGGGAAAGAAAAAAAGGTCTGCTACTGCTGCAGATAATTCGGCAGTCAAAGATTTTTCTGTTGAGTATTCTAAGTCTAGCAGAGCTACTTGCAAGCATTGTGATATTAAAATTGTTAAGGTCTGTATGTTTTTATTTCCAAATTTTCTTGTTCAGGGTTGCGATTTTTGAAAGTCATACGTTCAAATCAGCACTAGGAAATTTCATAATTACTATGAAGATTAGGGTGAAGCATATCTATCCGCGGCGAAGGAGGCGAACGAAACGAATTCTTCTGACGATTCATCCGATTCGCCGCTGATAAGTGTGCGAGGTTTTCATAGAATTACATACAAAGAATTCTAAAATTCGACTCTTTCGCCTCCTTCGGCTCGTTCGCCGCGGATAAATAAATATGCGTCCACTTTAATAATGCGAATAATGCATTCGATCATGATTTTAAACGTGTGACTCTCAAAATCGTACTCCAGTGATGTGATTTTTACAAAAATCCGCGATGTTTACATTTGTTAGATAGGCATATCTCACAGCATCTATTAAATAAGTACATTTTGGTATTAAGATGATAACGAAAGACAAACAAAGTTCTTAGCCTTGAACAATGATTTTGATCAGATCCCAAAACTGAACAACTCCCAAGCGAAAAAAATTGTGTCCCATAAAGGATAAAAATGGAAAAGTTTATTTTTTTCTCGGGTTTTCGATGTTGGTCTCTGGTGGTCGTTGGGAAAGTTGTTCAATTTGATGGTCTGATGTCCAAATTTTTTTTTTTAAATCTATTACATCCCACTCCTGGGCAAAGGTCTCCCCTGAACTCTTCCACTTATCTCTATCCAACGCGGCATCCCTCCATTCGCTGCATTAGGCGTACAAAATACTTAAATATTTGACGAAATGCTTGCTTGACGAAATGCGTATTGACGAACTGCGTATTGGACGAAATGCGTATTGGACCAAGTGCTACTAGGTCGGCATCGCAACTCGTCGCGCCACCTTTTCCGGGGTCTGCCTCGACTTCGACTACCATCTTTAGGCACCCATTGCGTGCTGATTGATGCCCACCGCTCGGCGTGCATTCGGCAAACATGCCCAGCCCAGTCCCACTTCGCAGATTTCTCAACTACATTTGGTTTTGGAGCGCAGTGTTGTGTTCCGGATACGGTCCGTCCTTTTTACACCTAATATACTACGCTCTCTGACAAACCTGCAGTTTGGACTTTTGAACCTTTGTTAACGACCAGGTTATATAAATATATGGTTATATAAAATAAAGGAGATAAAATAAAATTTCTAATTAACATTTATTTACTTTTAAGGATGAAGTTCGTATCTGTAAGATACTGTTTGACACGGAAGTAGGTATGAAATACGGCGGTCAGCCAGTCTGGCATCACGTTAAATGTTTCGCCGCAGAGAGAGAAAATTTAGGGTTCCTAGCTGGGGGAGACGCCTTGCCTGGCTTCAATAATCTGTCTAAGGAAGACAAAGCCATGGTGAAAAAGGAAGTTCCGTAAGTTATTTCAACTTCATTTACATGATTATACAGGATGTAAGGAAAAGTATCATTAACCTTTAAACCACATACTCTACCCATCAAACTGAACAACTTTTACTATGGGAGCAAACCTGTTAGAACAAAAAAATATCAGCTGTCTGTCCCATATGTTTGAATCGAGTAGGTATTGCAGTTTAGTATGGGACAGCTGATATTTTTGTTGTTCTGGTAGGTTTGCTCCAATAGTAAAAGTTGTTCAGTTTGATGGGTAGAGTATGTGGTTTAATGGTTAATGATACTTTTCCTTACACCCAGTACAAGCCTTGGCCACAACTAGGCATTGATGGACTTACGTATGTGTGCCTCAGCTTCGCCTTGACCCACATTTACACTTTCGTCCATCAATGCCTCTTTTGCTGGCCGCTCAAGTAATGTACAGTTTGATGGGTAGAGTGTATGGTTTAAAGGTTAATGATACTTTTCCTTACACCCTTTATGGGCTGATCCGATTAGTAGTTATTTACTCGAAAATAATTATCTATGTGGTTACGTGGCACAGTGTTTTAAGAAGTGGGTTTTGGTGACGTCCACGTTTTATTCAAGAAATCGATAGTTTTTCTAATTCTGAGTGCAAGAGTAAAACTCCGACTTCGATAAGACTTATAGTTTTTTTTATAACAAATGACAAAAAATCCGAAATCCGGATTCCGGAAAACATATAACGAATTATTAAAAAAGAACTGAAATACTTTTTTTTGTTTTGATTAAATCTTATATTTGTGTACAAGACAATACACCTTTCCACAAATTTTGGACATTTTACTGCGAATAGGTAACGAAATATGACCATTTTTCGTATTTCAGTTTTCATGTTTTTACTCGACCATAAAACCGTATTAGGATGAGATTTCTACACCGAACGCTTGTTCATACCCTCCTTTATAGGTAGTATGTAAATCACAACCTAATTCCGTTTTATGTAGAAGTTATTAATAATTTTCTATTTTCTTCAGGGTTGTCACTTACTCATATCCGGTAATACGTAATATTTTTGAATAAGTCGTTTATATTTTCAAAAACCAATTTTGTGTTATATCATCGCCATTGACACGTAGTCTAGGAAAAATACGTTTTGAGATTGCATTATAGACACTTTATTACATTGTGTTTGAACTAGTATTGCTGTTAATTTATAATACTTTTGTCTACTCTTTTCTATCTTCTTCGTATCGTGTGGGCAAGTCCTAGTGTCAGAGTTTTTTCATACCGCCTTACGGCCTCTTAATTTACGATATTAACCGGGGATTATTATTTTTATACGTAAAATTTGACAAAGCGAAGCAACGAATTGAACAAAGCAGTCCTGTACACAATCACCAGTTACAATATTTTTGTTCATACCAAAATTTAATGTTTTGTAAATGTCTTAATTATCTAATAATACACAATACAACATCAGGGATATATTCCTATTCCTAGCTATATTCCAAATGATCATCTAAAGTGCCATTAATGCAACCTACTCCATACAAAAATCCTTAGATTTCCCCGACTAACGCTTATGATTTAGCAGATATTTGTTGCTAACTCAAAATCAATCATTTTTACGCCCAAAAATTTAGTGTAGATTTAAATCATAATCATAATAATTTATTTCCATTAATCTTGTCTACCGTACTCTCGAAAATTTTATATCTATTAACTAGAATATTATTAACTATTAATGTCGATACCGAGAATTGTAGTAACCGCAGAAGCAGAACGACGACCCTTGAACAAAACTATTAACAAGACTTCGTTATTAAAAATTAGTTTAATAACTTGTTGTCAGCATCTGACCATCAATATGTCTTTGTTGAAATCTAACTGTTAGGTATTTAGCTGTTAGTTCTCCAAAAAGGAAATAAACAAATAATAAATAACTAAAACCTGACTACTGAAAAATCACGCTCTAAAAAGTATGAAACAAGAAATTACAACATAAACTTATAGAAAAGATGTTTAAAAATATTATATAATCAGACACTTCTTAGAAGCAAGCATGAATGTTGAATTAGTGTTTCATACAAAACCAAAAATTTTAATATTTAATTTGAAGTCACATGACAACCCTAAGCCCGGAAATTCCGAACAAACCTAAAATTAATAATAACTTCTACATAAAACGGAACTAGGCTATGATTTTATTAGAACCTATAAAGGAGGGTATAAACAATTTTTCGGTGTAGAAATCTCATCCTAATACGGTCTTATGGTCGAGTAAAAACATGAAAACTGAAATACGAAAAATTGACATATTTCGTTACCTATTCGCAGTAAAATGTTAAAAATTTGTGGGAAGGTGTATTGTCTTGTACACAATTATAAGATTTAATCAAAACAAAAAAAAGTATTTCAGTTCTTTTTTTATGAATTTTTTCCTCTTTTCATGACCCAGATTTTGGGAAACTTTGACATTTTTTATAAAAAAAACTATAAGTCGTATCGAAGCCAGAGTTTTACTATTGCACTCAGAATTAGAAAAACTATCGATTTCTCGAATAAAACGTGGACGTCACCAAAACCCACTTCTTAAAACACTGTGCGTGGTTTAGAATAGACCCATTACTTCTTTTCAGTTCTTTTTTAATATGTTCATAAATATATTTGTAGGCAATTTTCTGACCATTCCAATAGGAAATGTGTTCGTAAATTTCATATGTGAAGGAAGTTATAAACCTGTTTTAGGATAACTACTATAATGCGGGAAAATGCTCAAGCTGTTTCAAGCCTGTTTTCTTAGATGAATTGGTAATGAACTTAATTTAAATAGATTTTTTCTCCCCTCCGGACGGAAAGCGTCAATTTTTGTCCTGCTGCGCTAAACGAAGTTGCCGCTTTCCACCTCCGTCGAGGAGAAACATAGTATACTAACCTCGGGCAGTAAATAAGAAAGCCTCAGATCACATGTTTGTTGACCTCGGCCTGAGATCTGAGACCTTTCTTATTTTCCTGCCCTCGGTGTGTAATCTATTATAAATAGCGTGCAGGAGTTAAATCCCTGTGTCGCGAGTTCGCGTTATCTATTGCACGCTATTTGTTAACTCTATTTCAATTGTAATTGAGTTAATTATTAATGAAAACTGCTGAAGCATTATCCCGTCTCATGTGAACCAATCCTTTGCACACATTACCAGTTCTTATTAACGATCAGAATTTTTTATGAAACTTATGTGTTTTAGACCAAAATCTCTAGACGAAGTGCCAGTTAAAAAGATGAAGACTGAACCGAAAGACGAAGAAGATATAAAGAAGGAAAAAGATTTAGAAAAGAAGTTGGAGAAGCAAAACAAATTGTTCCACAAACATAGGAGTGCCTTGAGTCAGTACAGCAAGAAAGACGTACAGGAGCTGCTTGAGGATAATTCACAGGAAGTGCCACCAGGAATTGATGAAGTATGCTGTTTCCTATCGTTGTCTATTAAGAGCTTTGGCTATTTATTATAAGGGCTAGCCTTGCGGTAGCATTTCTCCTCTGCCACGGTATTAAGAACAATTGGTCAATGGTCATGTGCATTTATAGGTACATTCAATTTTATACCTTATCACTAAACGAGACAGCCTATACTTGCGAAACAATAACTTCGAACATAGAACGTTTGGGGTTCACACGAGACTACTTTTCATGATATGTAATATTAAAATTAGAATCTAAAGTTATGGGGAATATAATCCAAAGTTGCGGATTTCATGTTACCTCTCCCCCCGCAAAAAGTGGCAGATATTTTTGTTAGTAGAATTACACGTGTAACTAAGTAAGTCCACATATAAATAGTCGAAGATTAAGAGGCATTTTACAGTTCAGTGGCTTCCTCATCACAGAATTAAAGATAACTCAATAATGAAAAAGTGCTATTCCAACTTACTGCAAACGCCTTAAGGGGCCATAGGTCCTGACGAATATTTTCTATGAGAAACGCGATTGCCGAGCGCTCCGAAAAGTGTGTGCGTGAGCCGTATTTTCGATTAAAAACAACTAACCAAAGTACTTTTTCTAGATTTTATTTATGATTGCACTAGTTAAACTAATGGTGAATATGTGAGTATAAATACCAACAATCGGAAACTATTTTAAGTTCTTCTAAACCGAGAAAAATGTTTAAAAATGCATGAAAATACGTCATCTTTGTGACGATTTTCTATCGAGTGAAGTAATTCCAATCGTGTATTCAGTTGATGATTGCACTAGATGAAATATCCAAAAATACTGACGTATGACTTTAGTTTCGGTAAATGGTATAAATCTAGTCGTAAAATGAAAAATAATAGACGCCTCCAAGGTATTTCGTCCTACCATTGGGCCTTAAGTGATTGACGGGTAGCGCGGCGTCGCTTAATGGATATGCCCAAAGCGCGTTTAGTTGAAGCACACAACTAGTACACTTCGTCCATACAAACTAGCACACTTGTCTGTCTTCTAGGTACATATTTGAAGTATACCTGTCATTTGTTTTGACTTATTTTTATGGTTTAAAATGTTCTATCTAAGGCTCAATTCCCACTGGCGCAGATTCGAAGCGACGCGACGCGAAATAATTCGCCACGTTGACGCGCGAATCGGTGCGGTATGACTTTAGTTACGGTAAATGGTATAAATCTAGTCGTAAAATGAAAAATAAAAGATGCCTCCGAGGTATTTCCACCTACTATTACGTCTTAAAGCTATTTTTTTTATAGTAAACTTCTAAACATTCCACTTTTAAGAATATCGAAATGTAAAAGTTGCAGTTTTTTGTCTTTTTTCATATTTGTATTTTTAGTCCTATAAAAGTATTGTATACCTTTAAGAGGATAGGCGGGCTGAATTGCTAATTTGGACAATAGGTCACTTTTCCGACTGTATACTTATTTATCAGATCCCTACAC
The DNA here is from genome assembly GCA_963693445.1 of Agonopterix heracliana. NCBI lineage: Eukaryota > Metazoa > Arthropoda > Insecta > Lepidoptera > Depressariidae > Agonopterix > Agonopterix heracliana. The sequence continues at coordinate 10,059,075 of OY856310.1, forward strand.
ACCATACACCCACCATAGAAAACTGCATTTCGTATTCCCCTGTTTTCTCCCCCAAAACTAAACCGATTTTAATCATTCTTTCAAAAATAATATGAGAAAGACTGGCTATGTCCTCCAAATTTATTTACTGGATGTCTGAAAACGGGCGGTAAAATGGGTCATTTTCGAAGGTCCCTAGTTCTTACAGTAATTAATTAATGCAAAAAAGCAAAACATAGGGACATGGCAGAGGTGACATAGATTGTATGGTAAAAAAATATTTGCTCTAGTGTTATTCTTATTATCCAGGGAGAAAACAGGGGAATACGTTTGTATGGAGAAAACTGTACTCGTCTATCCTCTTAGGGCTTTTGTAGTAAGTATATTGGAGTAGAACTTTTTTGACTTAGGTTTTCTTGAGAAACCTTAAATATTATGATGAGCACGACGGTAAAATAAAATGAGCCTTAATTAGAAGTTAAAATTCAAGTACTTTCATGTGTTATGTAATTGTTTCAAGTGTCTGGACCGTCTCGCTGATTGTATGGCTTTCGGAGTGCCGGCTCCATGTCCAGAATGCAAGGGGCAGCTGGCTCTGGGAACTTTTAACTACAAGTGCACAGGTATGTGACTTATTGCTTTCCTTATTTATTCTCCTATTCTTACGTTTTTATTAGGAAGCCCGTATGTTATGCGTCGTATCTGGGACTTTGAATAAAGTAATTGCATTAACGGCAATAGACTAGTAAAAGCAGCCACACATCATCATTTATCCTCCGTTAGTAATTTAATCTTTATTAAGGAGTAAAAACTGAAAGTAATAAAGACATGCATATAATTTTCTGCGTGAGATCTAATGTAATAATGGAGAATTTCATGTACAGTGACAGATTTTGCTCAGCCAGCGTGTACGCATCGATTCCCCGCGCCATTTTGAGGTTTACGACTTTCCAACAGTCTCATCCGAACCAAGGACGCCCTGTACAGTACAGGGCGGGGAATCGATGCGAACACACTGGCTGAGCAAAATCTGTCATGGTAATCACTGGGGGAGGCCGCCTACTATTTGAGGCCGGTATATGTGATCATCATTAAAAGCATACCAAACGTTATTATGATTTCTAACAACTCAAAAATTGGTATATTCATTCAGTTGCATGATTAAAACAATCCTTGATATTACGATACTCCCAAAAACCATTTGACATTCGAAAAAATTATGTTTTATTGACACAAGAAAAAGGTATAATTTTTACGTAAACGTGAATGGTTTCCGGGTTAATGCTAAGGCTACTTCTTTAAAAATTACCCTTGCAGGCGATCTGAGTGAATGGTCAAAGTGTCAATACACGACTGTGGAACCAAAGAAAGTACCGATGAAAGTCCCCAAATCGTTTAAGGAAAGTACAGCATTCAAAAGGTATAAACCGAAAGTGGAAGTGAGGTTGTTCGAGGCTGCGCCGCCTCCGCCGATCAAAATCGTCAAAAAGGAGGAGTCAGAGTAAGAAATTTTTCATGAACACTATCTTCTTTTCACTTCAGCATGAGTTATATGGCATACCAATTAGCCTGTCAGCAATGGTCATGGTGGTTATTCATTCACACTGAATCAATGATATACCAAAAATAACTTGGAGTGCGATTTTTTAAGTTCAAATCAATAATAGAAAATGACAAAATTACTATGGATATTAAGCCGTGGTGGTCCAGTAGCGAGTAACCTTGCCTGCCGTGCAGGAGGCGATGGTTCGATCCCCGTCCAAGCCGACTCGTACCAATGAGTTTTTCGGAATTTATGTACGATTTGTAACACCACTGGCTTTTCGGTGAAGGAAAACATCGTGAGGAAACCTGCATGCTTCAATTTCGAGGCATGTATCGTACCCACTGTCCATTATAAGTGGCGACGGGCTCACCCCCCGTCACACTGGACAGAGTTTCGGTACTACTGGTGAAACGTGGATGTTCTGAGGTTTCAGAATATCTCTGACTACCCCCTCGGGGAATATAGTCGTGAGCATATGCATGCATGCATGCACTATGGATATTATGCATCAATAGTCCGCGTCAAGCAATGCTACGAGCGAGATAGCTGTGACGCGGCATAATTGTATGCGTCATTTTCAGTGAAGGTAACATATCTTGCCACTGAATTAAAAACTTAATCCTGGCAAGTAGAGACAAGTTCTTCTATAAATACGTGTAGTGTAATGACTCACGCTGCGCTGGTATTTATCAACAATGTTGACCTTGCGTAGATATTTATGTTGATTTCAAGTTTATGTAGGTATTAGTTGGTTTTCCTTATGAATTGGAAAATGGAAATGTCATTCTAAGCAAAGATACACATTGTGGATTTACTTCCACGAAACTTTAATAAATATTTAATTAAAGTTATTATTATATCTCTGAAGGTATTTCACGGGCCGTAGCTCGGACCTTAGGACCGCTTGCGTGGTGACACAGGTCCAACATGTAGAGGAACCTTTGAGACACTTAAATTTTAACTAAATTGCGAAGGGATGCACCAATCGTGGACATCGTGGTCTATCTCTGAATGCATTACGAAAATGCACCCACGGACTATTTTAGAAAAGGACGGGTCCAGCGTTTATGAGTAGTTTGCTGCGGTAGCGGGGTTCGGGAGGGAGTGAAATATGACGTCAGTTGTCTGTCGCGGTATAGCGCGAAAGTGCTGTTATGTCACTACCTACTCAGTTAATGCACGCTTAATCATTTTAAAGCTTCTGATCACCCCGAAAGGGATCGTAGTCGTGAGTATAATAAAAAAAACAATCAATTAAATTGATACTTTGATCACTTATCCCACTGTTGATCTAAAATATACAGGGTGAAATTGATATCATTAGCATCCTTTTAAACTAAGAGTCTACCCATCAAACTGAACAATTCCTTATGGGAGCAAACCGATCGGAGAAATAAAAAATCTGCTGTTGCATACATTTGAGTCGAGTAGGCATTGCAGTTTAGTATGGAACAGCAGATTTTTTTTTTTTTGCTCCGATCGGTTTGCTCCCATAGTAAAAGTTGTTCAGTTTAATGGTTAGACTCTTAGTTTAAAAGGATGCTAATGATATCTGTTTCTCACTGTATGTTACTGTCGGAAGATTTATTACTGATAAGAAAAAGGCAATAAATATTTACTATTATTAAATTCTGAGTATAAACTTATCACAATGCAGCGTCAAGAAAAATATACCAATACCGCCTCTGAAGAATCTGCAGTTCTTCATTTACGGTAAACTGAAGACTAGCAAGGAAGATTTGAAGCGTCGTATACTGAAACTTGGCGGCCTGGTGGTCAGCAAGCTGACTGACACCATGGCGGCTGTCATCTCCAACGCTGCCACCATTGAGAATATGCCGAGCAAGATGGCGGAGGTTGAGGAAAATGATATTGAGGTATGTTGTTATTAAGCAAAATTAATGTTAATGTTAACACATTCGGTACTTGATCTTATTTGAGATTTTCACTAAGTCATCATCTCAGTCGATAGACGCTCTCTGCTGGACATAGGTCACTCCCAAGGATCGCCACAGCGACCGGTCCGGCGCTTTCGTCGATCCACCTTGTGGGAGGTCTACATACGCTGCGCATTCCGGTACGCGTCCCCACTCAAGAACTCTCATGCCCCATCGGCCAGCATCGGTTCTGCGAGCAATGTGCCCCGCCAATTGCGCCCTACGTGAGGTATAGGGAACAAATAATAGCTCTCCACCGGTTGCGATCTTGGGCAGCACTGTAGATATCCTCCCAGAATCTCCCGTAAGCAAATCCCGTAGCATGCTACACGAGATACGGGTCTTTTATTTCGTTCGTTCGCGCGCAAATAGAAAGAGAGCGAAGGTGTGAGCGCTATATCACGGTGCCATGCTACCTATGCTGGTCATGTTAAGAATGTTACTCTCTGCTTCCACAGAGCTGCGCCAGGTTATTTTAGGGCATTCCCTCTTTTGTTTACCTGGTGGGTGACATTCTAAAGGTTGTCTTGGATGGGTGACCATCAGGCCTCCTTAATCCATGGCCACTGCCACTTTCGAGCAAGGATTCCTTTCTCTATAATGCTGCTCATATTACTACATTCGTTTAGCAATTATTTGGGCTGTGTCGGCTACTCTGATTCTTCAGGAAACTCGTCGCGCTCGTGGTCGCTCACTCGAGGACTCATAAAAAGGTAGGAAGTCACCCAAAGGGCTGAAAGTCATTCATAGCAGCATGCTATGCTCGAGAGTTTCCCTGCGAGGTCGAATTAGAAATGAAGAGATTCTCGCATAATTAATCCTAATACATTCAATCATTATTTGAAATCAATGACACATTGTTTTGTTTAATCATTGACAGGTGGTGGACGAGGGTTTCCTGGACTTGATAGATGCAGATACAGGCACTGTTGCCAAAACCTTGGAGCTTATCAAGTTGAACAACATCGCGCCTTGGGGCTCTGACGTAAGTACCATTTTACTTTGACTATAATAAACCTTCTTAATATGCTAACACTTTTTAAGGCAAACTGAACAACTTTATCTATGGAACCAACATCGAAATCCCGAAATAAAATCAGCTGTTTCATACAAAACTGCAAACCTACTCGAACCAAATGTATGGGACAGCCTAAAGGGACAGCAGATTTTTTTTTTTAGATTTTTAATGTTGGTGCCATGGAGAAAGTTGTTCAGTTTGACGGTCTGACTTTGTTACATGCGTAACGAAACAAAGACAGGTACATTTTGATCTTTCTCTTTTCGGTTCACACATACTAGGCTCACTGGACCTCAGTGCGATTTTTGAAATTCACACGTCCAAATCAGCAGTACAAAACGTCAAAATTACTATGGAGATTATGCATCGTTCGTCCTCGATTTTGAATCTCACCGATTCAAAAATAGCATTCATAACCCTGAGGGTCGAATATTATCGTAATTTTAGGATCACATTTACATGTTACACGAATAAATGTTATATGGATACGAAAATAATTATTATTGTTCCTCTCTGTGAACTACAAATATATTAAGGTTGTCAATTTCATACAAAACTTTGTCGTAGAACACTCGTAGACGGTAACGGTAAACATCTTTTATTAATACCGTCCCTACGAGTGTTCTACGACAAAGTTTTGTATGAAATTGGTAACTCTGCTGCAACCACTTTTTTTTACACTGACATATAAAAAAAAATATTTTTAGCCAGCAAAACGAGTACCACAAGATGTTCTCGACGGAAAATCTATGCCAAAATCGGGGAGCCTTTACGTAAAATCTTCGAAATCAACTACTACCAAATTGAAAATCAAAGGTACATTTTATTATATTTTTGTTTACTCTTATATTCTTTTGTTTGTTTTTTTTACAGAAGCATATCTATTATGTGCTGAAATTCATTTGTCCCCAATTCGTGTGAAAAGTCAAAATTTTGCGTATTTCAACGTCGAATGTATTTTCAGCTATTAGTTTATAAAAGTATTTTGGCGTTTCGTTCTTTAGTTACGTAGACTGAATATTATCTAGACAAGCTGAGCGCGTATACGCCTTTCGCGTATAGTGCCTTTGTTGCAAGTAATTTCAACTATGTCAAACAAAAATATCGCATACGTAACAAACAACAGATATCGGGAACTCCAAAATAAATAAAAACGCGGTAAGAACCCGTTATAATGATTAACTTTAGCTTAAACAACAGATGTTCTCTCCACTCTGTATTATTAGCGTATAAGCCTGTCTCGTTTACGCAACTGTTAATATTTTAATTGCAGTTCTATTATCTTCTATGATTTATTAACACATTTGTGTCCCATCCAGTCCCATTTGCGATTTTCCTTCAGTGTCCACTCTCAATTCGTTCGCGATACCCACGTGCGAATGTGTAAACGCGTTTTGATGGTCTCCAGGTGGTACCGCCGTAGACCCAGATTCAGGTCTCGAGGACGTGGCTCACGTGTACACGGACGAGGACGGCGCCAAATACACTGTCGTCCTGTGCAAGACTGACATCGTAGCACAGAAGAACTCCTACTATAAACTACAAGTTTTGGAAAGTGATCTTAAGAAAAAGTAAGTAAAAGTTTTACTGTTATTATCTAAACTAAATCAGGCATGTCAAACTCAAATTCATTGGTGGGTCACACGCATAATGATAGTAGAGTCAGTGGGCCGCAAAGAACGTAAAGAAATAAAACTCATTGCATCGATCATGGGAAACGACTGTAGTCGTTTATTTTAATAGTAAAATTAAACAAAAAACAGCGAGCGAAGCGAGCTCGAAATTTTTCTCACCATAATCAAATTCAGACTTAATCTATCACCACCATTTTGACCACTGTACATATTAATATGCCTACTTCTAAGTCAGTATGCTTGCGGGCCGCGAAAGGCAGCTATTCTTAAAATTGGATCGGGCCGCACGAAAATGCGGTGCGGGCCACATGTTTGACATGCCTGTTCTAAATGATGAGTATTGTAGTGTAATTAGTCGGGAGACTCCTGTATTTTATGTTATTTTATTTATTAGGCACATAAACAGATCACCGTCGTAAAGATTATAAAAGACAATTCCCAAAACAAGGCTAAAGATGCGTCATCATCATTCATTTAACAAACATTTTTGGTCTGAATTATAAATCCCTTCATATGTATGTTTGACCCTATGGGATTGGGGGTTTAAAAATAAAAAAAAATTTAATAGTAATTTTTTGTAAAGAATGAATGCTTTTGTTTTAATCCGATATCGGAGCAAAAATAAAAATCTGCGCCTGTTGCATACATTTGAGTCGAGTAGGCGTTGCAGTTTAGTATGGAACAGCAGATTTTTTTTTTTGCTCCGATCATCGGTTTGCTCCCATAGTAAAAGTTGTTCAGTTTGGTGGGTAGACTCTTAGTTTAAAAGGATGCTATTGATATCAATTTCACCCTTTCACCATGTGTTTCATACTTTAGGCTTGGGGATGCTACAGACCATCAAACTAAACAACTGTTAAGTATTATGTTCAATGCTAAGTGTTATGTACCCAGGTACTGGTTGTTCAAGTCGTGGGGCCGCATTGGTACAACGATCGGCGGCAAGAAGCTGGAGGATTGCAAATCTCTTGATGATGCCGTCATGAAGTTCGAAAACGCTTACATGGAGAAGACTGAGAACCCGTGGGAGTGCCGCGACGACTTCATGAAGGTACTAGATTAACCCGCGACTTCGTCCGCACAAATTATACAGGGTGTTTCATAAGTAAGAATAAATTTTTAAAACTCTTAAGGTGGTGGTTTAGACCGTTAAACTGAACAACTTTCTCTATGGGACCAACATCGAAATCGCGAAAAAAAAAACTGATATCCCATACATATTTTAGCTCTAGTCGATTTGTAGAGTATAGAACATAATTTATTTTTTTCGCGATTTCGATATTCATTATTCATTTATTTATTTATTCAACAAATATTTATTGGTCCCATAGTGAAAGTTGTTCAGTTTGATGGGCTAAACCACCCCCTTAAATGTTTATTTGTATTTTTGTAACACCTTGTATACCAGATTTTATGTCAAATCATAAGCTATCAAACAAAAAAGTTACATCAAAATCGGTTTAGTAGTTTTTGCGTGATGCTTGAACAAACAGACGGACAAAATTTTAAAAAATGGTTGATTTGGAGTCAGGGACACCCAAAAATCATATCGTAGTCTTTTTTTTGTAATTATCTTCAATGTACAAACACACTTCTGTTACAGTTTTAAAACAGTTTAGATTCCTTTATGATACAAATACTATCTAACTTTGAACTTGAAGAAATAAGATCAACAATAAGTGCCTCAATTAACTTAACAATACCGAAACAAAAAAAACAATACTTACATATTTATAAATTATTAATATGTACAAAAACAGTGTTTTTTTTTTACAAAGTGTTTTGTTTTACTCCTCATATGATCAAATATAATACTTTCTTAAGACGACGTGCGGCGCCGCTCTTTAGGTATTTGAGGGGGTGAAGCAGAGGAAGTGACGGGAGAGTAGTCCCGCCCATCGGCGGGTGGCACCCCGCGTCAACTTTTTTTTTGGAAAGAGTTTTACGGCTCTGGGTTCATATTCTGTTGCCAACCGTATTGACCACCGATTCCGGGATTTTTCCGGAAATTTAAATAAATCATTTTTTTTACTAACTATGTGAAATTTAATATCATACTATACTCCATTACAAATAGGGGCGAAAAGAAGGAAAAAAAGGTTCTTTATAGTACACACTTTAAAGAAATATGAAAAATTGTATCAAACAACAATGTTGCAAAGCGATTGGCGATGTTGAAAGACCTAAAGAAGCAGTGGTGCACACATGTGGCTCGTCTTCCTTTCAATGAAGCTTTTTTAAAGATAGTTATGAAAAATATCCGCCAGGTGGAGCTAGTAGTAGCCATATGGATACTTAATATTTTTATAAATTCTAAAAAATGTACTAAGATTAGTAGAACTTCTTTCAAATCGTTATTGAGCATCGTTGTATTTATTTATGAATAGATTTGTCTCTAATCTAAATCTGAAAATCTAGAAAAAATGTGTTTGCAAGTTATTGAGGTAGGTACTAGAGTAGGCGCAGAGACTTGCCTGGCAGACAGCTGCCTCGGCGATTTGTTTGGGTACCTTATGAAGGCTAAAGATTTCTCACAAAAGAAAAAAAATGTTTTCATAAAAATTTAAAGAAATATTTATTCATCATAATTATCTAAGTATCAAATGGAATATTACACTCTCCTTACCTTTTTTCGGCAAACTGATTTATTAAATCATTTATAGCTGATGAAGAAATTTGGGAAGTATTTATTAATTTTTGCTTACGCACGTCGGGGGCCCCGTATAATTGATACGGCAGATACGGCGGTAGCTACACCTCTGATGACAAGTTTCCTAGTGCTAAGTTCGTAGCCTCGAAAAATATGCCTTCTTGTGTCCTGCCTGAGGTACTGTGGCAACTACTAAACAAAAATAGAAAACCGGCCAAGAGCATGTCAGAATCGCCCAAGGTAGGGTTCCGTAATAAATATGAAAAATTTTTCTTAACATAGCTTAAATAACTTAAAAAATCCTCAAGAAGCAAACAATAGTGCGATTTAATTTCGTTCAGCGCCATCTATTGATAGACGCCGACACAGCGGTCGACGGTCGATAGGTATTTTATTTGATTTCTCCGAAACTAGTTGGGCTAAAGCTTCCGTTATAATTTTCTTTGAAAGTACTTACAGAGAGCTAGCTATATTGTGTCACATTTTCAGATTTTTTACTCTTGTATTTTAGAAGTTAGAGGGGGGTACGCCCTATTTTTGACTTTGAGCGCAAATATCTCGAGACACAAGCATTGTAATGATTTAGTTTCTATAGGAGTTTTCTTCCATTGGACAAAACCTATCCAACGACACCACACTCGATTTATTAAAAAAATAATTTTTTAACGACCTTTTCGTTGTATCCCATACAACGAAAAGGTGGTTGGAAAAAAATTCTTTTCAAAAAAAATTACTTGCTTCATGATTATGACTACCTCATTTCTGTTTGGGTTAGGTACTGTTATCTGTACTATTCATACCAAATTTCGATTCAATAGGTGCAAAATGAGCGTGTTATTGAGGTAGGGCAACAGACAGACAGACAGACAGAATAGACGAAAGTATAAGGGTTCCTTGTTGGACTACGGAACCCTAAAAACGAACAAGGAGTTACATTTTTGTGTGGTTCCAGCCTATAATAGACCACCCGAATTCTTCCCGTGGGTGTAGTACGAGGCAACTAAGGGATTAAAGGTTTCTCATACAGTGTTTATAGGTGAAGGGTTAGCCACCTCTCACCACTTGACACGTCATTCCATCCTGAAACTTAAATTGCTAAAATGTGAGCATTACTACGAGTATAACTACACTCTTAAACAGAAAGTACGTAGGAGTAGCAATATTTCTGACCACCCATAAAGGGATTACGGTCGTGAGTTTATGTATGTTTATGATTCTGTATGTAATTTATCAACTGCCACTCGTGACTTAGACGTCATCACGCTGCTGGCGGCCAAGATAGGTAAAATTCGCAGTCGCGTGGCTAAGGGGTTAACACGTAGACGTTTCGTCGGCTTGCGATTTGATTGGCCACGTGGCTCCGCCGTTTTATGGCGATTTCGAGTGTGTGTTTTTGTCTAAAAACGGGGCTTTGAGATCGCCATATCCTATTACCGTACAATATCTAATTAATATATCTTCAATACTTGACACTGGCGAAATCTAACAAGAATAGAATAGGTAAAATTCACAGAGTAACTTGACATTTTCTACGCAATGTGACATTATTGGTGTTAATAGGTACCTACTGAAAAAGAAAAAAATAATCCGTACTTGGGTGTCTATGGTATCATTATTTTTGAAATAAAAAAAAAGCAAGAGATAGCCTGTAGAATCCCACTGCAGGGCAAAGGCCGTCTCTCACGAATAGGTGTGAGAGGGAGTGGGCCATACTCTACCACACGGGATACTACAAACTGCTCAGCAGTTTGGCGATATTAAAATTTGTTAATTTAGATGTAAGAATCTGAAATTAAAAAAAAATGTGCGTGTTAGTGGAGGCAAGTTAGTGATCAGCTGGCTGTCAGAGAATTTTCAAGCCACCTAAATAGGCCTCTGACCTGGCTCAACGAATAGTTACAACGACATCTGACGGAACTATCCGAGACCAACTGCTAAACGTGCCTTCCGAAGCACGGAAACGCTCGAGATGAAATTATGACGAATTATGAGGTCATAAATTTTTGTTCTGAAACCTATCGTGTGGGGTATTAAATAAAAGGGCTTCATGAGTCGGTCTTAAAAATATACTATACCATTACCTTTCAGCCATAATGTTTTAAAAAATCCAAAAAATATTTTCAAAACATACCAAGCGTGGGCTCTTCCAGGTAGGAAACGACTGAGTAAATTTTTGGAAAGCATACGCCAAATGTGTCGTAATATCGTCATTCGTCATATCTAACGTCAATAATGCAAATTGTTTTTTTAAGGGGATGTTCAGACCATCAAACTGAACAACTTTCTCTATGGGACCAACATCGAAATCGCGAAAAAAAAATCAGCTGTCCCATACATTTTTCTCGAGTAGGTTTGCAGTTTTGTATGGAAGAGCAGATTTTTTTTTTCGCGATTTCGATGTTGGTCCCATAGAGAAAGTTGTTCAGTTTGACGGTCTGATCATCTTCTTAAAAAAGTGTCAGCATATTAAGTTGGACCCTATATGTATTGAGGAATGCAGGATTGAAGTATTCCAACTTTTTTAGTATTTTTTATGGAGTAACGAAGCTATGGTATCTTGTCTTGGATAAATACCCTGCAACCATGACTAAGGTGTAGTTATTCCATTAACATTCAAGGGGGCTACTCGTTTCTAAGGGCAGGTTTAGACGCGAACACCTTCAGGTAGTACCTACTTGAAGACTATTCCGGCGATGAAGGCTGACCACGGTTGGTAAGCGACGGTCTTTGGTGAATTTCGATAAATTTAAGGCCATTCAGTAGGCCTCGCATGCCACCCCCGAGAAAATGATAAAAATAGAGATGTGCCTACATCCTTATTATATTTACGTATGCCAGAAAGAGCGCGCATGACGTTTTTCTCGTTAAAATGCTTTGTAATGATAAAAATCTATGCTAGCCATGCATGAATGCTTTCTTGTTTTTTGGAAATGTTTTTTAACTGTTTAGAAATAGAAAAATACGATTGGGGGCAGCACAATAAGCTCGATCCCCTTTAAAAAAATCCTTGTCATTTCATTAGAAGGATAAAAATACTTAATAAAGATCTTACGTACGTCTACATTACTATTATATGTACATACAATGTGGCAAGGAAAAACATTGTTGAATTTGAATTTAAGGTGGTGTTGCAATCTTTTGTTAGATTAATTATAGTGTTTCGTGTTTTTATCGATTCCGTAACTTTAGGGAGATTTTTTTTAATGCATTAGTAAGATTTAGGTAGTTACAAACAATGTGAAGGACGTATAAATACTTGGATTGATGTTATGCATCTTTGAATAAAGTGTATTTGATTGATTGATTGATTACAGATGTCGTTCAAGGCTTTAGAAAACTTGTTTAATTCGCCCTCAAAATCGATTTTCAGTCCGGTTTAATCATACGGAATTACGGACCTAGTGAGCACAAAACTGATTTTTTCTTTCGTTTCCATCAACACCGAACGAGTGAAATGTTAAAATTAACATGCACTTGTTTTTAATTTAGACGACATTCTTTTTAATTTAAGATAATGTTCCTATAATTATTTGGAATTTATATAACATTCTTCTATCGAACACTGCCAATCGGTATTTTGATTTTTTATAAAACGATCACGGTCTGAAAAGGTTTCGTAGCCCTGCTGCTGTCATATTCTTATTTTCGTCGTTATTTGACATATAGTTTTATAGTTTAATAATGTGCCATTAATGGAGAACAATATTACAGTTAAAGTGAGAAATAAAGATAGGCGCTTCCGTTTGATTTGGATTAATCCTCGTGTAAAACTCATCTAATTGGAATGTTTGAACCACCCTTGCATTTCAAGAGTTAGCTAGGTTAGGTTAAGAACAAAGAAAAATATAACTAAAGACCAGGCTTTAAGGGCTAGTTCCATTGCCTTTCCGAAAGGATAAATTCTTAACAAAAAAAAATAAAAATTGTTTACCACTTTATTGTATTTCAAACCATCGTCAAAAATCAATATTTAGTGTGAAAAGTGTTCATCTTTTTTTATTGTAAATATTAATGTGAGATTAAGTATATCAATTTAATCACGTAAGTAATTGTTTAGATTGATTTTTGACACGTGATTTTTCATTTTGGGTAAGAGGATTGGCGGATACCGTTTTGGCCATACAAACGTAGGTATTCCCCTGTTGAGTTTAAAAAATCCAAAATCTAGCTCAAAATAAGCTAAGGTGGCAACTCTAAACGTCAGCATTTAGCGAACGTGACACAATATGTCTAGCTCATGCAACCCTAGACGGGGGCCGCTGTACATCGACGTTTTTGTGGGCAGAACTAGTAACAACCACTTACTAGACGAATCAATGTACTACAAAGTCAAAAAATAAAAAATTGGCGAGCGTCCGGCTCCGACCGTGGCTAAAAGCCGTCTGAGCGCGCCCCGCTAAGACCCGCTCCGAGAATATTTGGTACGCCATTCGTATTTTTGAGGATAAATAAATAATGGAATTACTTTTTATAACTTTTGTTGATGAATTCACTAGAAGAATCAATGGTGAATATGTGAGTATAAATTAAAAAGAATGAAACCTACTTTAAGTTCTTCTAAAGCGAAAAAAATCGTTTAAAATGTTAAAAAATACGACATCTTTGTGACGATTTTCTATCGAGTGAAGTAATTCCAATCGTGTATTTAATTGATGATTTCACTAGATAAACTATCCAAGAATACTGAGGTATGACTTATAATTCGGTAATTTGTATAAATCTAGTCGAAACATGAAAAATAAAAGATGCCTCCAACGTATTTCCTTCTACTATGTCACCTTAATATGCTAAAGGTTTTTGAAGTGGACGAAAAGACCATCAAACTAACATACAAACTACTAACATCGAAATCACGAAGAAAAATCAGCTGCTCCATACAAAACATCAAATCTACTCGACCTAAATGTTGATTATACTTTTTAAACACTCTCGGGTCAGCTGGATTTCCCTTTGTACTTGTTTATTATTATGTTTTCACCTGTATTTCTGTACGCACAGTAAAGACAGTATTAAAATAAATATTTTGTTCACATGATAGCATAATAAATGTTGAACAGGCTCCCGGTGCGTACTACCCCATCGAAGTAGACTACGGCGACGACGAGACTGATAACAAGAAGCAGCTGCAAGTCGACAAGAACTGCAAGCTGCCGGAGCCGGTGCAGCAGCTCGTGGTCAAGATCTTTGACATCAACATCATGAAGAAGACTCTGAAGGAATTCGAGGTTAGTAATAATTAATTACACAAGTCGATGCTAGTCTAGTACTACGAGACTGATAACAAGAAGCAGCTGCAGATGGACAAGAACTGCAAAGGTATGGTCTGAAAAACTTTCGCTATGGAAAAAAACATTGAGAAATGTTTAAAAAACTGCTGTTCCAGTTGGATTCTTTTTTGCGGTTTTGTCTCCATAGTGATAGTTGTTTAAATGGATGGTCTAGAGTAACACGTAACACGTCTCCAACAAGCAGACCAACCCTTTTAAGAGTCACGTTGCAGGAATTGACCCGAGCACACGTCTCGCGTGGTTTTCGCGCGTCGCGTTTTTGCCTGCCACGAGGCTCCGCAATCCTCAATCTCTTCTTGTTCTTGAACAAAAACAATCCCTGAGATTGGGATAGATACTCCCATCAATTACACTTGACACTGGCGGAAATGCGGTGCTACGCACAAAAAGCCATTAATTATAAACTAAAAAAAACCTTTTAAAATTACAACCATGTTCTGTTACAATCTGTATAGGCTGATGATTTTAGTACATTATTTGATGGTCAAAAAAGTGTCGTAGTTGAAATGCTAGATTCTACAAACACGACAGCATCAACCAATCTGAACATTTACTCACTACATAGTATAAAACAAAGTCGCTTCCCGCTTTCTGTCTGTCCCTATGTATGCTTAGACCTTTAAAACTACGCAGCGGATTTTGATGCGTTTTTTTAATAGATAGAGATATCAAAGATGAAGGCACACGTGCGAAGCCGGCTAGTTCATAATAAACTTTATTCACAGCTGCCTATTTTGATTTACGTTTGTTTTTTACCCGAAGGAGGGCGATGTTTTTAATGTGATTAATTCTTAATTGTTTCAGCTTGACACGGAAAAAATGCCCTTAGGAAAACTGTCTAAGAAACAAATCAAATCTGGTTACAAAGTGTTATCAGAAATACTCCGTTTTATTGAGAAAGGTGCGGCTAGTCAGAATAAAATCATAGATGCCACTAACAGGTCAGTTATAGTAGATTACACACCGAGGGCAGGAAAGTAAGAAAGGTCTCAGATCTCATGTAATTGTTGACCTCGGCTTCGCCTCGGTCTGATCTGAGGCTTTCTTATTTACTGTCCGAGGTTAGTATACTATTTTTCTTCTCGACGGAATTGGAAAGCGGCAATTTCGTTTAGCGCAGTGGGACGAGAATTGACGCTCTCCGTTCGGAGGGAAGAAATAGTACATTACTGCAGTGGCCAGCAAAAGAGGCATTGATGGACGAACGTGTATATGTGGGCCGAGAGGAAGCCGAGGCACACGTAAGTCCACCAACCACCAATGTCTAGTTGTGGCCAAGGCTTGTATAGTGTTTTTCTCAAACAATGCGCGGAAATTGAAATCAATCATCTTTTCAAAATCAATGACGAACAACAATAATTTTTCCTGCGTTTAAGCTAGTAACTTATTATTAATCTGTGGTTAAAGTAAACGGACTGTGTTTCGTTTTTTTTCATTATAAAGCTTTCTATTTGCAAGCCAGTTCGAAATTTAAATAAAACCTTTGATAAGTTACCTCCTTGGTTGCCATGTTTCAGAGTAAAAGATCGTTCCATTTTAAAATGACACGACATTTATATGAGTTTACTATGTCATTTATTTGGCCGCTAAACCACGACAGCTATGCATTTTCATACAACTTTTGCCGTGCGAACATATGGATACTTTTTTAAAGTCCATGCAGGTGAAGTCGCGGGCAACGGCTAGTCAATCATACATACATAGACAGGGTAGGATAGGGTAGGCAAAGTAAATACACAGGGCCGTAGCTAGGGGGGGGGCATCGTGGGGCAATGCCCTACCTTAAAATACGAATGCCCTACCTTAAAAATCACCCAACCATTATTATAGTCTTTACTATATGGGCAAGTAGGGCAAATTCCCTTACAAAACTGACAGAATTCTGGTCACAACAAAGTTCCAGTGCTGTGAAATTTCGGGCTCGCTTCGCTCGTTCCAGCCTATGATATTATGAGCGTAGTTAGGGTAATGGAACTCATACCAACACCGTTTTGAGTCTTGGAGTGTGAAGTTTCGAGCTCACTTTGCTGGCTCCAGCCTATGATATTCGTAGGTAGACTAATAGAACGTATACCAACACCGTTTTGAGTTTTTGAGTGTGAAATTTTCTCTCAAGTCTATGATATTGCAAGCGTAGGTAGACGAATGGAACGCATACCAACACCGTTTTGAGTGTGAAATTTCGAGCTCACTTCGCTCGCTCCAGCCTATGATATTACGAGCGTAGGGTAGACTAATAGAACGCATACCAACACCGTTTTGAGTTTTTGAGTGTGAAATTTCGAGCTCGCTTCGCTCGCTCCAGCCTATGATATTACGAGCGTAGGTAGACTAATAGAACGTATACCAACACCGTTTTGAGTTTTTGAGTGTGAAATTTCGAGCTCGCTTCGCTCGCTCAAGTCTATGATATTACACGCGTAGGTAGACGAATGGAACGCATACCAACACCGTTTTGAGTGTGAAATTTCGAGCTCACTTCGCTCGCTCCAGCCTATGATATTACGAGCGTAGGGTAGACTAATAGAACGCATAGGTACCAACACCGTTTTGGAATTTTTTTTAGTGTGAAATTTCGAGCTCGCTTCGCTCGCTCCAGCCTATGAAATTACGAGCGTAGGTAGACGAATGAAACGCATACCAACACCATTTTGATTGTGAAATTTCGAGCTCAATTCGCTCGCTCCAGCCCATGATGATATTACGAGCGTAGGTAGACTAATAGAACGCATACCAACACCGTTTTGACTTTTTGAGTGTGAAATTTCGAGCTCGCTTCGCTCGCTACAGCCTATGAAATTACAAGCGTAGGTAGACGAATGGAACGCATACCAACACCGTATTGAGTGTAAATTTCGAGCTCGCTTCGCTCGCTCCAGCATTTGAATGGTGTCTTTAGGATAGGTAGGCTAATGGAACTCAGTATCACCATCGTTTTGAGACTGGTATAGCTAGGCCATAAAGTCATGATTGTGGTGACAAGTGGAACTAAAATTTGAGTATGGTGGTGTTGCCAGGTTACGCGTGATTTAGACGTTCTCATTTAATTTCTACTCTTTTTGGCCAAGCTGTAGGTATGTTCTTTTCTCATCTCATCCAAAAAACTAGCCTTTTGCTTCCGCCCTACCTTAAACCTCCTATGCCCTACCTTCAATCCAGTCCTAGCTACGGCCCTGTAAATACATCGCCACATGTTACAAGTCTCGTCGGTTCCGGGTACATTATACGACTGACACACACATACGGAATTCAGAATCAGAATAAAACTTCGTATGGAACTACACTATTCCGCTCGGAATTCAAATCCATACCAAATCGTAATTCGGTCCGGAATAATTCTGTATGTATTTGTATGTAGCGGGCCTGACTTCGTCCTTCTCCAGTACGCATCCGATTTAATCAGCATACGTGGGTCTAGGGAAAATCATACAATAAATAGATAAGTGAATACTGTTGACAGATTCTACACAATGGTACCGCACGACTTTGGAGTGAAAAATCCACCGCCGCTGGACAATGTTGAAGAAATAAAGAAGAAATCTGAAATGTTAGACAATCTACTTGAAATAGAGATTGCCTACAGCTTGCTATCAATTGGTACGTAATACTAACAACTCTTTCACAGTAGCGATTTCCTAGCGAATCGCGCGCGTTCCGAGCTGATTTCAATGCTAATGAATTGCCGAGATGTCGCTAGTGTGTAAAAGCTGTAATAAATAATTCTACATTGTAGAAGGTAATCTGAAACTCCTACCGTACTACTGCCACCCTGTCGGTTATCAATATCAAACATACGCAGTGCCTAAAACTATCATAAAAATATTAACATTGCATAGAAATAGAAGAGTAGATTCCTTTATGCAAGATTCGCTTTACGATCTGAACTAAATGATGGCCGCTGTCAATGGAGCGGTTAACGAAGGAGGATGTAACATACTGAGATTTTTAGATCTCAAATTCAGTGCTGAAAAGGCTACAGCGTTATGTGCACTTAAGAATCGCTCACGCCAGTGGCGCTTGTACAACGAAGCATTTTATCCTCTTTTATGGTGTTAAGTTCTGATTATTGACGAAGCTTGTTGCAGATAAACTAGATGTATTTATTGACGAAACGGGTGTTGGATCTGAGTGATATATCTTCTTTGACGAAGCCTGTGGTGGATGTGAGTGATGTATTTACCCATCTTCTGATTATTAATGCGGTTGGTTTCAGAATCGGACGATAAGACAAGTCCGATCGAGGCGCACTACATAAAGCTGAAGACGGACATCGCGCCGCTGCCCCGCGAGTCGCCCGAGTTCCACATGATACTGGAGTACGTCGCCAACACGCACGCCGCCACACACTCCAACTACAAGCTTGAAGTGTTACAGGTTTGTATTGTAGTGTGTGCACACACACACACTACATAAAGCTGAAGACGGACATCGCGCCGCTGCCCCGCGAGTCGCCAGAGTTCCACATGATACTGGAGTACGTCGCCAACACGCACGCCGCCACACACTCCAACTACAAGCTTGAAGTGTTACCGGTTTGTATTGTAGTGTGTGCGCAACACACTATATAAAGCTGAAGACGGACATCGCGCCGCTGCCCCGCGAGTCGGAAGAGTTCCACATGATACTGGAGTACGTCGCCAACACGCACGCCGACACACACTCCAACTACAAGCTTGAAGTGTTACAGGATTGTATTGTAGTGTGTGCGCAACACACTACATAAGACGCTAGACGAATGAGCCCATACTTCGTCGTATGCGGCCGAATAACGTACCTTTGACTACTTATATGTGTACTAGTTACGCGTGTAATTCTACTAACAAACATTTTTCTCACTTTTTGCGGGGGGCGAGGTAGCATGAAATCCACAACTTTGGATTTTATTCCCCATAACTTTAGATTCTAATTTTGAATGTTAAATTAAAAATCATGAAAAGTTGTCTCGTGTGAACCGCAAACATTCGAAATTATTGTTCCGCAATTATAGGCCGTTTCGTTTAATGATCTAAACTATTATAAAACTGTAACTGAAGTGTGTCTGTACATTGAAGATATTTACAAAAAAAAAATTACGATATGGTTTTTAGGTATCCCTGACTCGAAATCAACCTTTTATAGAAATTTTGTCCGTCTGTTTGTTTGTGTGTTTGTTTGTTTGTTTGTTCGCGCATCACGCAAAAACTACTGAACCGATTTTGATGAAACTTTTTTTGGATAGCTTATGATCTGACTTAAAATCTGGTATATAATTTGTGCGGACGAAGTCGCGGGAAATCACTAGTAAGGTATAAAATTTAATGTACATGATCAATTGTTCTTATACCGTGGCAGTGGGGAAATGCTGTCGCAAGGCTGGCTAGTCCTTATAATAAATAGTCAAAGCAAATAACAGATAACGAAGTGTGGTTCCACCATTACAGGTTTGTTAAAATGAGACATTAAAGGTTTTTTTATACTTTATACGCACGCAATAATAAAGTAAAAACTTAAATCCCCATCTTGATTGGAAAAGACATTTTGAAGTGAGGCATGCACAAAATAATAGACAAAAAAATCCTTAAACTATCTTAATGCTATATTGGTTTATGCCACAATTTTATTTTCATATTTTATGCGCCAGTTTATAATTTTATAATATGTTAAGGAAATAATAATTTATTGTACTATTTATTCTGTTGCTTACTGACTTCTCAGTTTAATAAAATTAATTTTCTTCAGGTATTCAAAGTGATCCGTGAAGGGGAGGACAAGCGGTACAAGCCGTTCAGGAAGCTGCACAACAGACGCCTGCTGTGGCACGGCTCACGTATCACTAACTTCGCGGGAATACTCTCACAAGGTCAGCTTTCCACTATAAGGAAGGACCAAACTTTCTTTTCTTATTATGGGGCTGTCAAGCCAGCAACACTTCCACCCAGTGGGATCCTTAGTGTTAGCCCATTGCCTACGTATTTATTTCTTCGCTTTTCAAAAACGTGGTAAATGAGGAAGGCATTACCGTTCAGGGGAAAAAACCTGTAATCTCCCGGTTTCGGATAACCATCTCCCAGGAGGCACATGCGTTTAGCCGCCAAGACATCACATCCTCCTCTCCGCATGCCCTGGAGCTGGGATGCAGGGTAATCTTCATCTTGTGCATAATCGTGCCTGTGGCGTAGTGCCCGGTGAGCGCTTCGATGATGGCACGAGCTTGCTCCTGCTGTTGTCCAGAACGAACTTTGGTATTTGTGTTTATAACTTACTAGCGACCCGCCCGTGCTTGTACCGGTAGGGATCTACAATATAAGTACCTACACATAAACCTTCCGGAAGAACACTGACACACGCTACGTTTTCCGGTATGCGATCGCCACTTGAGAACTCGTCGGTCCCATCAACCATCGATTGCCACATTGCCAGCCTATATACCCGGCCCGACAGCACAGTCTGTAGTGAACCTGCCTGCTGTGCCGGGCGTCGCGGGTTCGAATCCCGTAAGGGACAAATATTTGTATGACGAATATGAATATTTGTACCTGAGTCATGGATGTTTGTTTATATATATGTATTCTATATCGTTGTCTAGTTATCATAATACAAGTCCAGGCTAGATTCTGGAACTTTAAATGTGACTAGATAATTTGTGTGACACTGTCCAAGATATTTATTTATATACATATAGGTCTAAATGGTGTAATGATAAGGTTGTTGTGTGAGCAGGTCTCCGCATCGCGCCGCCCGAGGCGCCGGTGACCGGGTACATGTTCGGCAAGGGTATCTACTTCGCGGACATGGTCTCCAAGTCCGCCAACTACTGCTGCACCAGCAGGAGCAGTCCCGTCGGCCTAATGATGCTCTGCGAAGTCGCTCTTGGAGAAATGTACGTTTTTAGATTATGTTTACTATTTACTATGGCTAAATTTATCGTTTTCACTGGCAGAGAAGCCTGACAAAAGGCATAATGCTGTCACAATCTCAATGACCTCACAGAACCAACCACGGAAGGACTAACTATCACATCCACAAGTGGGGTTTGAGGGAGTCTCCGACGTGCGACTGCGGGGCAGCTGACCAGACCCTCTCCCATGTGGTAAACGAGTGCACTCTGTGCCGTTTCCCCGGTGGAATCGAAGAACTCCACAGATAGACACGAGAAACACCTCGACCTCGAAATTCAAATCAAATCCAAGCAGGAAGACAAAAATGCCATACGATATGATGATGATGACTCGTGATTACAGGAAACAATGTCACAACGCGGAGATGATAACGAAGCTGCCGAGCGGCTTGCACTCGACGTGGGGCGTGGGGCGCATGCGTCCCGACGAGGCCATGAACCGCGTCATCGACGACGGAACCATCGTGCCGCTCGGCAAGCCGGTCACGCACAACACACAAACTTCGCTGCTTTATAACGAGTATCCTTTGATAATATATCTACATCATTACATACTGAGTGTCTCAAAACTTAACGTCAGGCCGAAAACAGGAGCTATGCAAGTGTATAACTCAGTTAAGGTAGGTAAGTTTATGGTTCAGGGAAAAACAAAAAAAGATTTTATGGTTTTCTAAATTTTGAGATTTTTTGAAACATTGTGAAAACCACCCTGCACCAACTTTTACACGTAATGACTACAAGTTTACCGTATATTTTTCATGAAAATACTTGTTACGGAATCCTGAATAATCTATGTAGTGAACCCAATTCAAAAATAAAGGATTAGTGTCATTATTTTTAAAGAAAACACAATTCTATGTTTTAAATTAGCGGGATCGCCCTCCAGTCTTCCTCACGACGTTTGCCTTTACCGTTTGAAAGCAGTCGGTATGACGTACATAAGCTAGAAAATCTCATTGGTACATGGCATGTCGTCTGTGCGGATTCTAACCCGGACCTCATGATTGAGTGTCCGTACCTTTCCGCAATGCACCACCGGCGCTCTAACCCACACAAATCAAGTATGCTTGCTGTTGGGTGGCACTTCATACGTTGTTTTTGATTAATTAACTTTGTCGTATTTGGTATATTTACTGTCAGTTAGTTGGAAAAAACTGAAAAAGAGCTCTTTTGGCTATGCCATTTTTGGAGCGTTGATGGTTTATCTAGTTCTTTGGCCATAGTATGGTAGCGTGATATAGCTTTATCACCTTCTTCATGCTATGGCCGCTGTTGTATATATTAATTTATCGATGTACAAAGTATAATATTCCTTAGCACACATTTACAGATTCATCGTGTACGACGTAGCGCAAGTGAATGTCAAGTATTTGTTGGAAATGAAGTTCAAATACAACTAATGTGAAGAGATACATTCCGCTTCGTCTAAGTGTTAAACATTCCCTCCTTTTATGTTGTATTATTCATTATTAATTACTTTTTATTTTTAGGAAGGTATAGAGCCACCAGTGCTGCACTCAATTGTATTTTTTTTATTTCTAAACAATTAAACAACATTTAAAACAAGAATGTCACATTGCAGTCATTGTTGGTTATAGATTTTCCTTTTTTTTTCTTATTTTATTAATAGCCGATTGCTTGCGTCTAAATGTCAATAGTACTGTAGCCCCGGGATCTTTAAAAACGTTACCGATTGCCTGCTTGCAAATGGTTTAGAATGGGCTAAAATTGTTGGCCAGAACAAGAATCATGGCCTTTAGAGTCCCTTAACAAACTATTTACTGGCAACAACGTTTTATGTATAAAAGGAACTTCGAGGACTCTTGTTTCAGAGACAGTTCTAAAACTAGACTGGGCCAGTTTTCTGTTCCGGGGGGAAAACAATATGTCATCCAATTGATGGCTTCATTGCGAAGGGAATTGAAACACAACAGTGATTTTACCAAGTATGTAAAAATAAATAAATATACAGGGTCCAACTTAATACGCTGACAGTTTTATAAGAGGATGATCAGACCATCAAACTGAACTACTTTCTCTATGGGACCAAAATAGAAATCGTGAAAAAAAAATCCGCTGTCCCATACAATTGGCTCAAGTATGTTTGCAGTTTAGTATGGAACAACTGATTTTTATTTCGCGATTTAGATGTTGGTCTCATAGAGAAAGTTGTTCAGTTTGATGGTCTGATTATCCCCTTAAAAAAGTATCAGCATATTATGAAGGACCCTATAATGTACCTATCTTTAGCTGTCATATTTTACTGAAACAAGAAAAAAACTGCGGATCCGCGGTATTGCAGCGCGACTCTGTTTTTCGATTTATCAAAACATTAGTACTGTCTTGTATTATAATATCTGTGGTACTGTACTGCTATGTTTTATGTTTGTAGTTTTAGTTAAAAAAAACTATCCATTTTCACGATTTTAAAGATAGTAACTACTAACGTTATAAAAACAAATACACGATAAATTGAAAATCGGCAATGACTTCAATAATGTTTTTTGGAAATGTTGTATAATTGTTACGAAATCAAAAACATACGATTGAGGGCAGCACTGGAGACTCGGCCCCCTTAAGTTTTGTATTTTTTTGTCGTATCGTAACCCAGTTTGTTTCTACTGTTCATTACTTTATATTTTTAAGTTTTGTATTTTTGTGTCGTGTCGTAACACAATTTGTTTGTTTTCGTATCGTATCAGGCGTGTTATACACATATTTGCGTCGGCATATTCTGTTTAGCATGGAGTTGAATAACGGCGACTATAGGTATGGAACTACTACATAATGTTCGGCTTTTGCCTTTGCCCGGCATGTCGTGTACTATCTGCGAAACTACAAACAAACACATACAGGCCATACACACGTAATACACACTAGATAATCCCGGGCGAATTATTCTAGAAAAATAATAGCATTGAAACTGTTTTCTTTATTTATTAATTTGTGTCCCGATACGTAACCGCCTACTAACAGACTTACAGCACGACTCTATTAATCTTATTGGCAATACAATGTTGGTCGCCAAACTTCGAATGACATAAGTCAGCACGAGATTAATGGGGCTGGACGGGTGGCGTTTTGAATAAATCAAAACAATGCAACAACAACCATTACAAAGTATTCAACTCCTACCACTGAACTGTGCCTATTAGCGCCGGCCTATTAGCGCCGTCTCGAATATGTGTACGACACGCCTCAATCCGAACCATCGGTATTGACGAATTAATTGAGGCTGCTTAGCTTGCAAGCTCTAAAGTAAGTTTATACGCAGCTCTCACTCACTGTTATTGTTGTGTTGAATCACATTATGATTAAATCATCACTTTAATCGCCTTAATTGTATTAAGACATTTTAATTTGTTAAGTCTTATCGATTAAACCTACAAAGATTGATCCTACAATGTGTGGTTTATTAAGTTTAAACTTCTATGTTCATCATTATATTCGTAGTTAAATCATCTTTCTATCGGAAAGACACCCTCTGCTAGGGGATGCGATGATGTGAGCAGTACAATGGTATACTATTTAATGCTTTGGCTTTAAAAGTAATCCACTATTATAGCTTGTGTTCAATTATTTTAGTTCCCGAACTGAGCCAGACGGTTATTGCATATTTTAATTTTTCATATTGTACCGGATTGTATCAATGAATGTTATATCAAATTGTTTAATGAAAAACTGTATTGATTGCATAATTTTTCATGTTGTACCGAATTGTATCAATGAATGTTATATCAAATTGTTTAATGAAAAACTGTATTGATTGCATAATTCATAATAAATGAAAATATTTTAAATTGTTTTTTTTTTTTAATTAATCAATAGGTAAGGTAATGAAGATAAACGCAAAGTTACAAAAAATTTTTAGGGTTTATTAGGTTCCAATGACCCCAAAAATAATGTTTAACTTAAAAAAAAAACGTCGTCGCAAAGCAAGAGAGGCGTATTAACTGCTTCCACATGCGCTGCCTTCGAAGCATTCCGAACATCACTTGGAGGGACAAAGTGACAAACGAGAGGGTTCTTGCTGCGGCACAGCTACCTAGCATCACCGCACTTCTCAAACAAAGACGGCTGCGTTGGTTGGGGCATGTGCATCGTATGGATGGCTCTCGTTTGCCAAGACAAGTTCTTCTAGGACAAGTTGCGCATGCCAGGAGAAATGTCGGGAGACCACATCTACGTTTTAAGGACTGCGCAAAACGTGACATGTCTTCGTTTGCCATCGACAGCGGGAATTGGGAAGATCTCGCTGGAAATCGTGATTCGTGGAGGAAGCTGCTAACGGAGGGAATAACCGCACACGATCGCGTGTGGTTTACTTCCTTAGCAGACAAGCGTGAAAGGAGACACCAGCTCGTTGCAAACCCAGCAAACGTATCGAGTCCACACTTTACTTGCCGTACGTGCGGCCGTGCCTGTCGCTCCCGCATAGGGCTCTACAGCCACGAGCGTAAGTGCCGCCAAGACGCTGTTTAAATCATCTGTTATAGATGAAAAGGCCTATGATGATAATGAAAAACTGTATTGATTGCATAATTCATAATAAATGAAAATATTTTAAATTGTTTTTTTTTTTTTAATTAATCAATAGGTAAGGTAATGAAGATAAACGCAAAGTTACAAATAATTTTTAGGGTTTATTAGGTTCCAATGACCCCAAAAATAATGTTTAACTTAAAAAAAAAAACTTATTTTTTTGACTTTGAACCAATTGGCTTAAACGAGTTACAAAAAGTGTAGTCTGGGTGTGTCGCCTCTAATAGGTACCTCAATGTTTTGATAGAAATAGAACTCTTTTTTTGTTTGATTATGTTGAGCGGACGAAGTCGCGGGTAAACAACTCTTAGGCCGAGATTCAGAGACGATTCTTAAGTCATAGTTCGAACTCCCGTATGTCAAAATCCATACATTTCGACCCTACTTAGCTCGAGCTAAGACGGAAAAAATCGTCTCTGAATCTCTGCCTTAGTACAAACAAATCATATACAAACATAGGCCAAGTATAGTCAATCAGAGCTTACGTATCTGGCAAAAGTAGGCGTTTTGGGTAGCTCCGGGGCAGGTTGGGATCAAGTTTGGGGCAGTTTGGTGCATGTTGTGGATAGTTGGGGCAACAAGGGCCAACGTTCGGCCATTTTGGGGCAAAATTGAGCGGTTTGGGCCCAAGTTGGGCAGCTTGAGGCAAAGTTAGGCCAGTTTGGGTCTAAGTTGGGGCAGTTTGGGCCAGTTTGCTATTAACTTGGTAATAGGTGCCCCAAATTGGACCCAAACCTCCCAACTTTGCCCCAAATATGCCTCAAATTGGCCCTAGTAGCCCAACGATCCAGCACGTGCACCAAACTTGGCCCCAGACTGCCCCAAAACTTGCTCACAACCTGCCACTAACTTGCCCCAGAGTTGCCTACTCTTCCCACAACTTACTCCAACCTGAGCCGGGCCACTTAGAAAGTGCTGGCTGTACACCCCAACCTATTGAGCAAAGAGTATTTTAATGAATGCACTAAATAGCACATTTCTTGCACAATTGTTTCATTATCATTATACGCATATTTAATTTAAGATAGTGACCCGGCCAGGACGGAACACACTTCAAGTTAACTCGTGTGGTGATTTTGGTGGCATCGCGCGTGCTTCCAGTGCTATCAACATTGAAAAAACCAGAGGAAAAAACTAAAGACATCGGTTGTATAGGCTAGATCCATTTGCCTTGAATTTAACAAACAAAAAATAGACTTGGCTTCATGGATTATGTACTCTTTACCTTTCCGTAAGGACAACAACAACAACAACAAAAAAAGATGTTCTTTTTTTAAATATATTTACTAGCCTGGTTACTAGACCTTTTGGCTATATCTTATTTTATTTTTAATTTTCTTCTGTTTTAACATTAAAACGTTGGTATTCGACGTTTTGATGGTTCTTTGGAGTTTTTGGAGGCAATCGAAACGCAGGAAAAGCAGAGAAGTCCACAGGAAAGAGGTGAACCGACCGCTTTGCCGCGCTAAAATCACGGAACACTTTTCCTGTTTACGACCCATGCACCATCATATTTCACTGAACTATATATTGTTCACTTGCACGACACTTTGTTACGCAAAACAACACCAATTTTACGAACCAAAACTCACTATAAACAATAAAAATTCGATGAAATATGAGGACTCCAAACGTCAGCTACCAAAGCCCGCCAAAAAAAAAAAAAAAAAAAAAAAAAAAAATACGTATAGTGTGACCACTCTTAGTAGATTTCTACTTTTTTGGTAGATTTACGGCAAAGTGAACGATGATTTAGTGTTCGAAAAATGTTTAGTATATTTTGGTAGAAAATAGGCTTTCGAAAATTGGTTCGAAAATGCAAGGGTTTAGGCGTAGAAAGAGAAGGAACTAGAAGAAAGCACGTGTCTTGTCATATCACTCAGTAAGAGATGCACATAGCAAATTCGCTCTAGTTAAAAAAAGAGATCGCTACTTATTGCTGTCCTTATCGACGTAGCCACTTTTTTGTTCTACGACGGCTGTCTGACTCCGGAGTCAGACATCTATTTTCATACAAATTGTATAGGATTTTATGACTATCGCTGTCTCATACGCGGTTACACTGATGTTACGTCTATCAGCGTAAGCGAAATACTTGGCCTATGGGTTTAGGCAAAAAAATTAAAGCTGGCAATACAAAAAACTGAGAAAACTATTGTTTTCCAAAACTTCTAGCAAAGTCAACAGCAACATTAATCTTATCCTTATCGCCTAATGTTGTTTAAAAAAAAAGATGGTTTATAAGTTACAGAAAACTACCGACTTTAAACTTGCATGGGACCGACCAATAAATTTTTTTTTATATTTGTTTGTAAATCGAAGCATCCACCGAAAACCGATAAAAATTATACAAAAAGGCGAAAATAACAAATGAGTCATGATGAGCGTTTAGATAAAAATGCAAAGCATACAGCCTGTATCACGTCTTTTATCTCGTTCGTTCGCGTGCAAATAGAAAGAGAGCGAAGGTGTGATAGCGCTATATCACGCGGCCATGATACCCATGCTGGAACGATAAAAATATTCGTTGAAAATTTCTAGTTTAATTTTGTAACAGTAACAGGACTTGGTAGATTTCAGCAGTCATTTTGGTAGATTCAGTAAAAACAAGTGGTCACGCCGATACGTCTGTCAAACAAATTGTCAATGTCAGTTTAGTCCGTCATTCATTCAACTTCAAATCATGAAATTTGAGAAATAAATACACGGGTTGTTGAAACTATTTGCCAGTGGCTCTTTGTTTGATTATATACACAGCTAAGAAAATTGCTCGGTGATAAACAAATTTATTTTATAAACTCTACTGTTCGGACTTTAAAAGAAAATTGTGAAAATGGAAAAGGAAGTTATCAACTGGACCAACAAAGATGTTTTGGAATTATTACATAAAGACAAAATATCCAGCATCGTAATCGATGTCTGCAGAAACCAAGATATAGATGGACAGTGCCTGCTGTCGTTCGTGGATCGAGATTTCTACGAATACCCTTTCCACAAGCTGAAGCTCGGGGATAGAAAACGGTTCATACTACTCGTAAAGAAGTTACAAAGAAATAATCGCGCTGCTATGTTCGACCTCGGCCTCTGGAACGAGCAGAGTCTAAGCAATCCGTCTACTAATATCAATTTTCTGGGCACAAATCTTTCACATTTAAGTTATAATCTACACAACAAAATCCCAGCTGAAATATCGTATGAAAGAAATACAGAGTGTTTGCCTAATTTCACACCAGATGTAAAAGCTTCCAGTTTAAAATCAGAGGTTTGGAAAACAGCCATTGCTCTAGGTAAATAGGAATGTTTTTATTTAGTGCATGTGTCATACACTAGGCTTGTAAGCTGAGGTACTTATTTTCTATTCTATTGGGCTACAGTCCAATAAATTTTATACACAAAGTTGTTGGCAATGCACTCCTTTTATGACAGTATGTAATTTTCATATTTTGCTTTTCTTTTGTTAGTCTACAGTAGATCTTAACTATTATAAAATTGTAAAAATTTTGAGGAATAAAAAAGTTGCGGTTCACTTCATATAAACTCAACACTTGATAGCGCGATTTAATTTTAAATGACGTGTGGCGCCATCTATTGACAAGTTTGTTTGTTTGTTCACGCATCACGCAAAAACTACTGAACCGATTTTGATGAAACTTTTTTTGTTTGATAGCTTATGATCTGACTTAAAATCTGGTATATAATTTGTGCGGACGAAGTTGCGGGTTAACTCTAGTAGATCTTTAATTATATGTTTTACTTTCATCATAAAGTCTTTTCCTTTTGTTCTTCTTTTTTATATTATGGCCTTTGTTATCTTTTGTTTCTTTATTTTAGAGGTTTTCCTACTGTTTTATGATAGCTATAAACCAACATTCAAATCAATTTTACCATATAATATTTATGTCAAAACTAGCTTCTGCCCGCTACTTTGTCTGTGTTAAATTAGAATATCGAAAAATCTTTTCTTATTGCAACACTAAGTCCTCCGAAGAATCTATATTACAAATTTAATGTTTCTATATTTAGCGGTTTAGGCTGTGTGTTATCTGATAGTCAATCTATCACGGAACTGTTTTATAAGTATAGTTTTCCACATAGTAATTTTAAGATATCTCTGTTTTGTCAACCAGGGTATGTGTTCCTCGTGACGTGGGTGACGGCGGTAGTGATGGTGATCGTCCACGACAAGGTGCCCGACATGAAGAAGTACCCCCCACTGCCTGATCTCTTCCTCGACAACGTACCTCATATACCGTGGGCCTTCGACATGTGCGAGATCACAGGCTCACTCCTAATGGCCATATGGTTAGCAGTTCTGCTCATCCATAAACATAGGTATGATTTTAATAGGTTTCTTTTATTCACACTCATGCATGCAACTCAGGTAGTTTAACTTTCCTGGTATAGCAAGCTACCACTCGTACACACGGCGACACATCATGTTACGCACCCTATATACCCATAACTACACAACGTACAAAACACAAAATAGTGCGGTAGAGAGCCTGCATAGACGCGGCTGCCGGCGCGGGCGCAGCGTGCCGTGAGACGAAACAACAACAACATACCGCACTCTCTCGCACGATTCACAGCGTTCAACTTCTAATAGTTCAAAGTCCAAACAGGGTAACCGGACCTGTCGCCGTGTGTACTTAGGCATAAAGTTATGACTACTGGTCTAGTGTCATATATACAGGTTCGACAACTAAAGCTGGCGCGTTCACAAACCCACAAAAATATGTTTTTCTTGTCACTGTGTCCGTTCTGGAGAGATAGAGAAACTTTTCATTATGCGTGCAGTGAGACAAAGGCATTGTATAAATGAGCATAATGGCTTTCTTTATCGCTTTGTTGTGAGTGGCATGCAAGCCCTACAGGCAAAAATGGTATGTCAGATACATAGCCGGTGGTGATTATGGTCTTTGCATACACCATCCAATAAGCAATAATGGTCATAAGCATATGTAATTATCAGTGATCGGAATGTCGGGGCATTTTTTGAGCATACAAGTTTGGATACGCCTGAATTTCCCGGAAGTATCCGGATTTAATAAATATGGATAAAAATTTCACGGGATTTATTGGGATTACCTATTTAGATGTCAAGAGACGTTTTTTTAAATCAAGAGTATTAGCAGCGCATACTAGAGGCCGCGACTTTGAAACACGCCGCCTGGTACTTTTGACATGTACCGCGCTTAGGTAAATATGTTGACCGTTATTAAACAATGATATTAAGTAACTAGATTAGTAGTTAGGGCACCAAAGCGTTGCCACTCCGAAGATGCAGTCTGCAGGCTTCTTTGACTTCAGTTCAGGCGTTTATCTATAGTGAGCGGACATATCCGTGACGTATAAATTAAGCTACCAAAATGGGGAAATGCGCCGTAAAAGTTTGTAAATCAAAATACTTGCAACACTGATGGCAAAAACAATGCGTGAAAAATTTATTTAGTTTTTTAATTTTATTTTGACAAAATATAGTAAACTTACTTGTGAAAAGTAACACCACTTCCTTTATTATTCTTTTCCGACTGTGATTTACAAATTTTTACGGCGCATTTCCCCATTTTGGTAGCTTAATTTATACGTCACGGATATGTCCGCTCACTATAGATAAACGCCTGAACTGAAGTCAAAGAAGCCTCCAGACATCTTCGAAGTGGCAACGCTTTGGTGCCCTAACTACTAATCTAGTTACTTAATATCATTGTTTAATAACGGTCAACATATTTACCTAAGCGCGGTAGATGTCAAAAGTACCAGGCGGCGTGTTTCAAAGGCGCGGCCTCTAGTACGCGCTGCTAATACTCTTGATTACAAAAAAAACGTCTCTTGACATCTAAATAAATCCCGTGAAATTTTATCCAAATTTATTAAATCCGGATATTTACGGGAAATTCAGGCGTATCCATACTTGTATGCTCAAAAAATGCCCCGACATTCCGATCACTGGTAATTATGTACCTAAAAACTAAAATTGATGTTGACTGTGCCCTTACAGGGCGTCACCTGTATCTATTTTTTTTATTATAACATCCTAATAACTTGTGACTTGCAAATCTGCAATAAATATCTGTATGTTCTAAACTCGTT
Source organism: Agonopterix heracliana (assembly GCA_963693445.1). NCBI lineage: Eukaryota > Metazoa > Arthropoda > Insecta > Lepidoptera > Depressariidae > Agonopterix > Agonopterix heracliana. The sequence goes on from OY856310.1 coordinate 10,090,639, forward strand.
TATTTTGGTACATACCTAAAGTCTTCTGCATTCATTAGAACTACTTAACTTCTATAACATTGAATCTAATTGTTAGTCAATAAGTGTGTCATGTCAACAAGACCGTTTGTTACATATTGAGACTTTTGTATTCAAATGAGGTTAAACAGTTTTGCCTGAATTACAAAATAACATAAAGTAACGATAATAGTTTGAGCTGGATTCGAAAATATCCGATATTTATAATAAATATCAAAATTACAGATATTTATCATTCATTTATTTTTACTGTACCCTAATTTATTTGTTTTGTGTTAATAAATGCCTTTAACTTTATCATAATATGTATAAAATTTTGGGAGTCGCGTGGCTATTGGCTAAGGGGGTAACAAGTAGACGTTTCGTCGGCTTGCGATTTTATTGGCCACGTGGCTCCGCCGTTTTATGGCGGTTTCGAGTGTGTGTTTTTGTTTAAAAACGGGGCTTTGAGATCGCCATATCCTATTACCGTACAATATCTAATAAATATATCTTCAACACTTGACACTGGCGAAATCTATCAAGGAAACGCCATTAAATAAAAAAATAGAATAGAATATCATTCAGAATTTGAGTTGTGAAGACCTATTGAACATATTTTAGGTATAATGTAAAGCTTTTTACATAAAAGAAATAAATCCGAATGGAAATACAACTAAAATCAATCAAGAATAATAATCGTAATTTACAGTGGTGATAAAAAAATTACGTGTTTTAACTTTGCGTTTCTAAAATAAATGATATAATATAATTGATATACACACAGCCAGCCGATTTTTTTTTCGAAATTTCTTTGTTGGTCCTAGAACATTTTTCAGTTTGACGGTCTGATCATCCCCTTAAAAAAGTGTCCGAAGGACTCTGTATATCCAAGAATAAATATCACGATATATGTCATCAATCCCTGAGGTTTCATGTGAATATTTGTAAAATAATATGTTCACATGAAATATTAAAAACAAAAACACAAAGTTCACACCCATATGTATGACAAGCTTATCAAATAATTTATCACTTTTCAGGAATTCGATAAAATGAAGGTGTGATGTTTCTTTTCATTAGAAATACATTTTTATCTTTTTTTCTTTCAAAAATAAGATACCTATTCGTATCATTTGTAAGAGAATCCGAGTCAATAATAATGCCTTGAATTAAACAAAAAATAAGAAAATTAATGCACTTAATTTTAGGATGTTGAAACTAGTTAACGAAAATGAGACTTCGCTATGCTTCGCTCTATTTTGTATTAATACTTAAACATAGGAAGACTAAGACTCAGTTGCAGAAACGCTCATTAAAGTTAATCCTCCATTAAATCTCTTGCTAGCTTTTCTACGCCACCAAGACAAAAAGCGACAGCAAGATATTCAATGGAGGATTAACTTTAATGAGTGTTTCTGCAACTGACCTAAATTTAAAATCGAATCAACAATTTTTATTTCTAAATATCGTTGCTAAAGTGTATAAATTGTTTCAAGTGACTCATACAACCGTGTCATCAAACTCTCACACTTCACGTACCTACCTACCCTTTGTTACTTTGTACTTAGTTCATGTCGCGTCCTTGTTGTGTTGACTGATAATTATGAATTTAAAACAATGTTGTTTGATGATAACTTTATACCTACGTGTTCTCAGGTGTGAAGGATTTTCATAACTTTTCTATATACAGAATGTTAGTTTAGACAGTTGAATTAATTTAATAGGTACTTATAATAAATTGTACTTATAGTACTGAAAAACTTTATAACGATGGACAAACTTCCTCAGATTTATATTACTACGGCGGTTCTTCGCGTTGGCGGGCACAGTGTTCCTGCTGCGATGTTTCACGATGCTGATAACGTCGCTGTCGGTGCCGGGGTCGCACCTAAAGTGCGAGCCGCGCTCCTACCCGCCGGCCGACGATCTCACCATATGGGGCCGCCGGCTGCGGCAGGCCTATGAAATCTGGAGCGGCGCGGGCATGTCCGTGCGCGGCGTCAGGACCTGCGGCGACTACATGTTCTCAGGCCACACCGTCGCTTTGACGCTCCTCAATTTCTTCATCACTGAATGTGAGTGACATGCCTTATTGTAAATAGGTCGTTATGGCCGTGAACTGTTGTTACTAATGCTGCGTCCACGTTAGGCGTATTTTATTACGTATGGTGATACGCAACACTATAGTTTATGATTATGACATACGTTTAATGTGAATACACCATTATAAATCTACATTTAATTAATACACCACTATGGTGAGTTGACTATACTGGCTGGCTTGTCTATTTCCTGAATAAAATAAACAGATCTGGAGTGCGATTTTTGAATCTCATTCGGTGAGCGCAGCAGTTGAAAATGTCAAAATTACTGTGGAGATCTGCATCTTTCTAGTGCTGATTTGACTTTCAAAAATCACACTCCTAGAGTATGATTTTTGAGAGTCAAATCAGCAGTAGAAAGATGCGTATCTCCATAGTAATTTTGACATTTTCAACTGCTGAGCTCACCGAATGAGATTCAAAAATCGCACTCCTGGCTTATTAGATTAAGAGGATAGTACTGGCAGAGCGCCTAAGCGCGCTGCATACAAACGAAGTAGATTCTATTTTCAATAAAAACCAATTAAAGTCACTGAAATGTTTTAAACACTATTTATTAGATACTATATTCATCTGCTTGTGTTTTTTTAGATTTCTGTTAAAATATAAAGATTCAATGCTAGGATTAATTTAAGATTTGTATGGAAATCTTTGAACATCTTTAATTTTGAAACTATAGGTACATTTTCACGAAAATCTGACAAATCACAGACACAGAGATCAGTTTTTAGTTCGTGTTTAATAAAAGCCAATGACTTTATGAGGTTACTTACTATCCAAGATAATTGTGTATAAGGGTCGGCACTACCTACGGCCCGTTTGACATATCTGTCAAAAGAAAAAGACCGGTGGCCGACAACACTCAACCCTATCTTATAAGATTAATGAACAAATAAATTTTATAGCTAAATTTGGCAATAAGTTACTTGCAAAAAACTTGGTCGGCCGCGGCGCAGCTTGGCTGGCATGGCACGTTTACTGGTGTGAAGGAAAAAGTGAACCCTGGTGACACAACATTTTACCTCGTTGAATTAAAGGACGGACTAGTCTGTTGGTCTAGAGGCCAATTAGTAAGGCCTAAAAAGTCTGGTAGGCCGCACCCTATCCTGGCAGGTTCATAGGTCCGACCGAATTTAGGGTACCTACTACCCGGAAGGCAGATTTTACCTCATTAAATTAATGTTGAATGTTTGGTCGTACGTGGCAGTACTCCTGCACCTGCAGCATCTGGATTTGAGGGCCGTGGGTCGAAATTGACATTTACAGTAACAGTACAGTACCGTGATGGACCCAAAATGTGAGTGATCAAAGAGGGTCCCAACAACCATATATTATACTGTATTACTAAGGCTTAAAAAAACTTAAAATTATTATAACAGAGCAAACTGAAACTTATAACAGAATAATTTTATTATTATAGGGCCGGATTCGACCAAACTTAGATTTATAGAAGAGTAACTATACAAGGAGCAATTTTAATTTTGTTGTTTACACACCCCGTACTAAAAGAACGAATGTATAATTCACCTAAGGAAAGAGGTCGTTGTATCCGTACTTATTGCAATGTGAGGTTATACAGTTTTAATTTGTTAGGTTTCTTTTTATTATAATTTTTTTTATTTATGTGACATTGACATTTCATTTAGATTAGGGTTGGCAAAACGCAAAATCAGTTTACTCTATAGTAACAAAGCGACTTAATCTAAGAATTAAATTTACTCGTGTTTGGTCGAATCGGGCCTAAGTTTAATATTATTGGTATTAGCAAACTAAGGGTTTGTAATCTTTTATCATCATCATCATCGTCAGATATGTTTTTAGCACGGAATAAAAGTTAATTTTGCAGCAGTAACTAGAGCGATTACCTTCAAAAACATTTGCGCAAAAGGACATCAGTGTGACCACTTTTAGTAGATTTCTACTTTATTGGTGGATTTAGGGCAAAGAGAACGATAATTTAGTAGTGGGAAATTCTTTAGCAGAATAGAAATTCGGTATTCGAAAATTTTATCAAAACTGCAAGGATTCAGTCTAAAAAAATCTAAGCTGGCAATACCACACAACAAAACAAACAATTAAAACAAAACATGGCTGTAAAACAATTAAACAAAAAAAAACCATCCATTGGAGGGGGGCAGGGCTTGCAAGTTTTCCGGAACTTCTAGTAAAGCTTTAATGACTGGTTCACTCTAAGACGGATTTAAATTCTAGAGGCATTTTGGGTAACACTTAGCCAAATGTGTTTTTTTTACTAATTCGGACCTGCTGAACACGAATTTCGATGTTGGAACTCCAGATTTTGCGAGTTCAAGGAAGGAGGGCTCTAAAGGTGACTTTTTCATTTTTTTACGTTTTATCGAAAAGTTTTGTAAAGACAAATTAAATCGGATAAATTTTTCTACAAAACAAGTTCTTTGCACTTTTGTCATAGGACTTTAACCTTTGAATCCGTGTTACAAAGTGATGAAAACCAATAAAAATTATACAAAAATGCGGAAATAACATGATGAGCGTTCAATAAAATTTATAATAAATGTTGTTCAAAAACGTGTTTTATATTAAATTTTAACCATCTGGAACGACATAAATATTATTTGGTAGAATTTGAAACAGGACTTGGTAGATTTTGGTAGATTCTCTGAAAAAAGTGGTCAAGCTGAAGGACATTGCGCGACAAAAGAACACACAAAAGAATTGCACAAAGTTATTTTAAAAACTAAAATGTTACTTACAAAGGGCACTGTTTGGTAGTTTTTGGTTCATATTCATATTAATTTATTCGCATTCATGTACAGTTACAACATAGGTGTTACTTAGTAGCTAAAGTCATGTAACCATTAACCCTGAAAGGGCACAACAATATTAACAAGAAGTATTTCAAAGATAAGAAAATAATTATTACAATGTCAACAGTTAGGTTCTTGTGGTAGATTTTGATAGTTTTTGGTTCTTTTGGTAGGTTTTGGTACTATTGGTAGTTTTTGGTAGAGTTTAGTATTATTCGTAGATTTTGATTATTTTGGTAGATTTTGGTACTTTTTCGTTGTTTCTGGTTATTTTGGTAGATTTTTATACTTTTTGTTATTATTTGATAGAAGTATGAAAATTACCAAAAACTAACATAATAAACAAAAGAGTTCTTTACGGCTTAGCTACGGGGTGAGTCTTTTGACATAAAATATAAAATATTTGTTTTGCAAAAGAGGTGCATTCGAATCGTAAGCGGAATTCAGTCCAACAGGGTGTCATGCCGATCCTTGTTCACCGACTTTAAATTGCTCACTGTGACAGCTTTGTATATCCTCGAGCTGTGCAAAATCGTGAGACGATACCCCGACAAATTCCCAAGTAAACCCCCATTCCGTAGCAAGACTAAATTTAACTCGCAAAAATGAGCTACTGGTACCAAATTACCGACTAGCATCGATGCAAAGAACTACAAAGTCGAATGCTGTTTTTGTGTATAATAAAATACCAGATGACATTAAAGCCCTACCCGACAAGAGATTTCTGAAGAAGGTATAATTAATCGAACAGTGTTTTAATAACATTAAACTGATTTTATGCGACATTTAATTTGATTGTAGTAGTGAAAGGTGAAAGTATGTAATTGTCTGGCACCTATTGTTTAAATCTGTTTTTTTTTTCTTTATGTTTATAAATTATATTGTAGTGTGACTAATACTCTGTACTTAACATCTGAAACTTATGTAGGTAACTACCTACAATTTAAGGTACCGTAAAAGTAGATTACTTTAACCCTAAGGGTTTACTTTGGCCCAAATCAAAAAAAGATTTTGATTTCCCGCCTTTATTTTGGAGTGATACCGAAGTATTTTGTAATACAATTCATAGATGGCGATATAGGCGTGTCGGTAAACAGTTTCTGATAGCTAATTAGTTCGTTTTAACGGTTAGCAGTGTTGACAAGTTGTGACCTGCAAAGTGCAAGAATTTTGGGTGTGCAAACTTTGTATCGTAACTAAATTTTAAAATAAGTCTGGCTGTCTTTTTGTAATTGGTCGTATCAGACATGTAAAGGAGATGCGTAATGCCAGATATTGACCAGTTTTACGAACTTTTTGGTATTAAAATTGCAGAAATAAAACTGCAGGGTACTTTGACCCACAAGTTTGGGTATCTTCAGCCCAGGGTCTAATCATATCCGAATCTGAAGAAGGAGCAATGGTTTCTTGTATGAAGATAAGTAAAGGATTTTGGCGATGGCCTGCCATAAAAGATGAGCAGTTTTATAGGTGGGAAGACGTGATGAAGAAGATTGGGTTTCCCAAATTTATAAAGAAGGGTGTTTCGTCGTGTTAGAACTGGATAAAAATTCCTAAGTTCCCATTAGATTAAGGCAGATGCAATATTGAAACTATTAGGTACCTACCTAAAGCGTAACTGATGATTCTCATAAAACAGACTGAATTGATGCTAATTTTGATAAGAAAAATATGATTTTTCTTGTTTTTTTTATATTTTATAACAACTTTATACGAAGGCTAAACTCATAATAATATAAGTCCCTACAAATAAGTATTTTGCAAAACAAAATGTTGATTATATTTAATTTTGTAGTAAATAAAATATTTTTTTACTGAGATTTACCAAAAAACTTGATGTTCTGAATAATTTTCTTTGAAAAATAAACAAAATTTCATGTATTATGGTAGTTTAAATCCTCTGCTCTTAGTCACTGCAGCCTAAATTAGCCCTAAATGAAATTATATTATGTTTAAGCTCTTAAAAATGGTGTGGGTTAATGAAACCACCTCCAAAGTACAACTTTGGCCCAAAGTTAAAAAAAAAATTAAATAGTTTTCAGTACATATGAAATATATTTTTTCTTAAATTAGTTACTTATATCCTTGTCAAATGATCAGGGCTGTACAATATCCGTGTGTCCATTAGAAGCCGAGAAATCAGGAGAAACGTAAAAAGACACCCTATTTTGGGACAAAGTAACCTACGTTTACGGTAAATAAATAAAATGAAATGAACTAAAACAAAAAGTACCGAAATAACCATAAACTACCAAAAAGTACGAAAAAGTACCAAAATAACCATACCTAAACTACCAAAAATACGAAAAATTACCGAAATAACAATAATCTACCAAAAAGTACGAAAATCTACCAAAATAACCAAAAACTATGAAAATTACCAAAAATTACTGAAAGAACCAAAAACTACCATTAATTACCAAAACTACCATAATAACCAAAAACTACCAAACAGTGCCCGGAAAGTAACTTTTGTGAAATTCCTTTGTGTTGTCTTGTGTCGCGCAAAATTCTGTCGTGCAAATGTCTTTTGAAGGCAATCGTTTGAGTTACTGCTACGGCACAGAATTCACTCTTATTCCCTACTTATTACAGGGTGAAATTGATATTATTAGCATCCTTTTAAAGTAAAAGTCTACCCATCAAACTGAACAACTTTTACTACGGGAGCAAACCGATCGGATCAAAAAAAATCAGCTGTTGCATACATTTGAATCGAGTAGGCACTGAAGTTTACTATGGAACATCATTTTTTTATTGCTCCGATCGGTTTGCTCCCATATTAAAAGTTGTTCAGTTTGATGGGTAGACTCTTAGTTTAAAAGGATGCTAATGATATCAAATTCACCCTGTATTACATATCTGACGATGATGATGATGATAACAGATTATCAATCGTAAGTTTGCTAGTACCTACCAATAATAATAAACTTATAATTATTATGTTATAATAATGGGGACAAAAATTAACGATTAATAGTCGACCAATTTATAAAATGTACTTCTAAGTCCACATATCGTGACGGGCAACTACGGAACCTTACACTGCGTGTGGCCCGACACCCACTTGCCCGGGTTTTTATAAGTAATAATGGGTACAAAATGGATCTGTTCATTAATCTTCTAAGACAGGGTTGGGTGTTGCCGGTCACCGGTCTATTCGCAATGATTTCGAACGATTGACGGCCCATAGTAATTTGTATGAAGAAAACGTCCAAAAAAATATGTGATTTTTGGTAACAAATTGCAAAAAAACTAGAAGTCATATCGAAAAACTGATTTGTTTAAAGTGTTCTTTGATGCTTTGCCATTGATTTGAAATATATTTTGTTGTTTTATATTGTTTAACTAAATCACAGGACTCGGAACGCGGCAGTGCTATTCTAGAGTTTTTCATGAAATTCTCGATTACTTTCTGATGTTACTATAAAATTTTACTGAAATTTTTTTTGTTCATCTTGTACTTCATCTTTTAAAGAAGCGATGGTATTAATTTTGTTTCGAAATATAGCTATTTACTATCCTCAAAAGTCGGAACGCCGAACCCTGTTTGGCCCGATCAGGGTAGTGCCGACCCTTAAGTGAATAAATAGTCAAAGTCAAAGTCAAAGTCAAAGTCAAAATAATATCACATAGATAACTTTCTGACGTCATTTTTGATTCTACCACCGCTTCGGAAATATTTACAATATCCAAAATATAATTAAACTTCGTTTGTATGGAGCGCAATAACGGTTATAATTATTATTATATGCTCTTAATAAACATGACCTTACTAAACTTAGCAATTTCTCGACAGCATTATGCGTTTTACGTTGATTAAGAATTATTACGTAGCCGGTGCAATTGGCTCGTAAAGCTATATGAATACGGAAGTTTATTGCTGCCTGCATCGTGTTGGTGTTGTGGGTGACGATGACGCAAGCAATGTTTACATCTTGTTATCTATTTTGTTTTCATTAGAATATGTGCCATTGATAATATTCAAATTGCGTTTTGTTGATATCTTTTTGCGTCATTCTTATTTGCTTGTTGTTATGTTATTTTCTTAGTATATACCTATATACTTTGCGTGTATGTCTGTACATTCAAAGTTCTTGTTAATTATTTTATAGATATGAAAGATTTTTTACCAGACTGCGACAGAAGGAGGGTTATTTTATTTTTGTGTTGTATGTTGTTTGCACGCATCATCGTAAAACTACTGAACCGTCTCGAATAGAGGATTCAGAAAAACATAATCCAAAGAAAAAATCAAATACCTATTTCGTTTTTATTTTATAGCAATCGCCTAACTCAATCAGAAGATATTTTTACGCTAATTTAATGTTTTCCAAAATACGGCATTAGTACGTATTCAGTGGTCTGCGCGTATCGAAGTTGAAGTTTTTATAACATAATTTGGATAAATCCAAAATAAAATTAAATATTATTAAAAAATTCTAAATTTATTTAAATAGTCGCAATTTGCTGTCTAATTTAAATACCTATACAATTTTAACATTCGATTATAATTTACGCACAACGCTATCAAGTCCTAAATTTAAATATCTTTGTGAACCAGACAAACATCATAAATTAATAAGGCGGTGGCATTAACCTTTTTGTTTAGTGATAGTTCTGGCGGAAGGCCAAAGGCTTTTTTTATTTAGCACACGTTGATTCCAATTCCGCGTTCTTTATTTATTGTTATCGTCAATTCAGGACTGCCCGATTGTGTCGGTCGCTCAGTTGTTAGTGAACCTGCCTGCTCGTGATCGTGGGTTCGAATCCCGCAAGAGGCAAATATTTGTTTGATTAATAATATTTGTACCAGAAGAGTCATGTATGTGTGTTATACATACCCTATGTATGTTGTAAGGAAAGTATCATTATCCTTTAAACCACATACTCTACCCGTCAAACTGAACATCTTGTACTATGGGAGCAAACCTGTCTGTTTTTGTTCTGACAGGTTTGCTCCCATAGTACAAGATGTTCAGTTTGACGGGTAGAGTATGTGGTTTAAAGGATAATGATACTTTTCGGAAAATCTTGTCGTCCTTATTTGAAATGAAGTATAGTTACTACAGAAATATCTCCGAACTATTCCAGACACGTCTCGGAACCTGTATCTACTGCACATCCTGACGTGGGTGATGAACATGTTCGGCATCTTCTTCATCCTGGCGGCGCACGAGCACTACTCCATCGACGTGTTCATCGCCTTCTACATCACGTCGCGTCTCTTCCTCTACTACCACACGCTCTCCAACAACCAGGCGCTCATGCAGAACGACTCCTCCAGGTTAGTTTACTTTTTGAGATTACTATGAACTGTTTATGGAAAGCGCAGATCATGAACATGTTCTCAGCTGTCGATCACGTCAAGGGCAATTATCGTGTGGAACTTAAAAGAAGCGCACAATGCGCTCTAGCAGTCGCGCGAATTCTCGAACAACCAAATTTGTAAAAATTTTGTGTTGAACTTTAATATCACGTAATTTCAAGGAGCGTCCTCTAGAACACATAATATCTTGTGCATTGTTTACTATTTGAGCTGGATAAGGACGGAATTTAATTATCAGTTTTCCGCCTAATTTGTGCTAACTTTATTTAATCTGCCCGCTCAAAATAAAAATGAATAATGGTTTGTCAGATCGAAAAATAAACTGAAGCAAGTTTTGTCTAATTGACATTATACTCATATCGTACCCTTAGCAACATATTATATTGCCGATGCATCACCTTGTTTTGACTATCTCATTAAGTTTATGTAACTGCTTAATGGGTTTTAGATGAAGATGCCTCTTTTTGTTAGATATAAACTTCAAAGTAATCGTTTCTCAAAAAATATTAAAACTATCGGTACAGTAGTTTCTTTGTAATTAATTTCCGACTTTTAATTTCAGGACAAGGATATGGTTTCCTTTGTTATCGTTCTTCGAATCTGAAGTCGACGGCATCGTGCCAAACGAATACGAGGGGCCTGTGGAGATCCTAAACAACCTAAAAGATTGGTGCATTCAACTAGTTACTGAAGTAAAGGAGTCTTCCATGGCCAAAATAGCAGGCTCGAAGCTGCAAGAGGGCGCTGCCATGGGGGAGTACTCCGTCGTGAGGCTCGTCGACGGCATCAAGAGAAACCTCAGCCTGGTAGAAGAATACGGGAACACGCAGCAGCGCCTCGTCACTTTAGACAAGAACGTGCAAGCGTGCCTTCTAGATGAACACTCAGATGCAGAACTACGGTGCAGAAACTTAGCAGAACTAGCGGGAGAAACGCTTCTAAAAGAATTCAACAGTCCACCGACGCCAATCACGAAAAAAAGTATATGAATATACTATTTTTGTAATAGTTTAAAACTTTAGAGGCTGTTTAGATTCATTGTAGAATAACAATGAAGTGAATTAGATACCTGATGTCTTACATTTCCATTTTAGATTTTATATCATGTTATTCCGTATTTATTTTAATATAAGTTAAATGTGTAATAAAATTTAAGAGAAATTATTTGCTCAAAATAATCTTGAAAATTAAAGATTTCGCTTATGAATTTTTATTTTGTTGGTTCCCTCTTCGAATAAGGTGATTTGAATCAAAGTTGAACATGGACATTTGGATAGAATATAACGTGTCATGCTGCACATTTCCGCTTTGGTCGCGTCAAACAAATAAATAAGGGACTCTCCGCTTGAACCGTGTCTCTGTCTACTGAAGCTAAGCGGACACTTGCGATAGTCTGCTTGGAATGCATGTGCCTAAGGGTCAGCGCACAACTAGCGGATAACTGTTTGAACAGTTATCACTAATCAATTGATAATGAACTGAGTATTGGAACAGATTTAAAAATAGCGTGCAAGAAATAATGCGAACACGTCACAGGGACAGATTTACAACTATATTTCAGTTTCCATAGAGTGCGTGCACTATCAATCGATTAAGGGTTGAACCTCATTTAATAGCACCGCATCGCATTTTTCCGTCGCTCCATCCTTTTCTGTCACTCAGGAACGTCATTTGCTAGATCATATAAGATAGACGGAACGCGATAACACGCGGCCCTGCTGTCGCGTTCCGTCTATCTTATAATGCTCTAGCAAATGACGTTCCTGAGTGACAGAAAAGGATGGAGCGACGGAATAATGCGGTTCCGTGCTGTCTGGTGTAGTTCAACCCTAATGAAAACTGCTCTAACAGTTCTCCACTAGGTGTGCGCTGAACCTAACGCCTATATCCATCCTCAGGCGTTGTCTCCACGAGCGAGAGAATCGCGGCGATATCATAGTCGTGTCACGTATTTCTATGCACTCTATGAACGCGTCTCCACACAGCGATGTTATCGCGGCGAGAGAGTATGAAATCGCCGCGATTCTCGCTCGTAGAGACAACGCCTAAGAGTTCAAGGTATCTCTCTCTCTATATCAAATATCATCAAAATCGGCTCGGGGGTTTTGTCGTGACACGTAACTTAAAAGACATACCTTCGCAAATACCCATGAATCATAACCTACTTTCGTAAGTTTGAGGATAACCCGATTTTCTGTAAGGATGACAGTGATTTAACAGTATGTTACAGTAGTCATTAACTAAGTAAATAAAAAGATATACAATTTTATCGCATTTTATATAATCCGTATGAAAATTAGTTAAAAATGTCTTTAAAATATTAATAATTGATGAAATAAGTTTGTCATGAACAAAGGAAATTTTAATATGAATTAAAAACAAGCAGTGCATGTTTACTTACAGAGAATGCTTCTTTATGTTACATTTTATGAATATAAATAATCTCATCAGCACCTACATTGAGATGAATGTCGAATGCAAAGTCATTATCATCTTAGTGTATATTAAAACGATTTCTAAAATATATCTAATACAAAGGAGCACTCTAATGAGTAATATACTCACAACAATGAATAAATAAACTTTCGTCTTAAATATAAATTCATTTCATTTCCGAATTGCCAAAATTGATTAAAAAAATTTAAAGTAAAAAAAATTAATACTAAAGTAATACAAGCCTTAATGAAGGATAAAATTGTTAAATAGAAATCTTACTCTTGGAACTTTTATAAGAAAAATTTATTATCTCTAATGATTAACTATAATAGGCCACTTCATAGAAAACATGTCGCTATGTTTACATCGCCTCTAACATGAATTCCCAACAAAATACTTTCTTGCATTATATACAATGACTAAACATGGCAAAGAATAGATGACACATTATAAATAACAGAACAGACTTGGATAGTGCTCGCTTATTGCTAATACGACTTGATTTGAGCTGAGAAGCAATTAGTTAGGGTTGCGACACATTGACCGACGGTGATCGACGGTCCTTCCATACAAAAAGCACGTCTAGTATGGGACAACATCCGACGCGAAGGATACTTCGCCATCGACTCTGCGAACGCGCGTCCTACTAATCGTGCTTTTTTGTATGAACAAGCCGTCGATCACCGTCGTTCGCCGTCGATCAATGTTTCGTGACCCTTGAGCGACCAGTCCATTACTCGGCAGAAGCTGCCTGCTCACTCTGGATGAGAGATTCTGAAACATTATCTTTTTTCGTTTCTACATCTGAGTCACCCGCTGCATCCTTCTCAGCAGACTGCTCGCGAGAGCTGGCCGTTCCATTCGCGTTGACAGGCTCATCATGTACAGGGCTGCTTTCTTTTGAAGCCTTTACTGATTCTACTTCGGTTACTTTTTCTGGTGTTGCTTCTTTTTCAACAGATTTTTGCCTTTCTGGTGATGCCTCTTTTTCTGGAGATTTCTCGGAGCGTTCTACACTTCCTTCCTTCTCGGGAGATGGTTCCTTGGATGATGTGGTGTCCTTGGCAGGTGAAGCTTCCCTCGAGGGTGTGCCCTCTTTAGGAGTGCCTTCCTTTTCAACAGTCTTGTCTTCATCGGCCACTTCCCTTTCCTGTGAGTTCTCCTTAGATTTGATTTCCTTATCTTTTCCATTTTCAACATCACCATTCAATTCATTTTCCTGAAAAATAATTAAGCTGCGTTAGGATTGGACAATAACGTAAGTAAAAGATGTAAAAAACAGACTTAAAACAGTAAAGAACCTAATATTAACATTCAATAAAATTATAATAAAAGTAAGTAATATAGCCTATAGAATCCCACTGCAGGGCAAAGGCCTCCTCTCATGAATAAGGGTGAGAGGGAGTGGGCCATACTCTACCGCGCGGGCCCAGTGCGTGTTGGTAAAATTATAATAGATTATTTAAAATTATTATGATATAAAATATTTATCAATCATTCAATATTAATAGATATTAAAATCAACAATTTAAACATACAAATAATTTTTCCCTTATCAGTAGACAATTATAATTGTGTAAACTGTTGCTATGCTGTGCTAGATGCTGTGAGTGAACGTGGGTGCTAAATCAACCAGGGCCCCATTTAATAAACATGACAAATATGACAAATTGTAATTTACATTGATGAGAATGTTAGGCCCGTGTTATCTACTGCACGTTTGGCGGCATTAGTAGCAATGTACCATGAATTGTCATTGTAATTTACAAGTGTCACATTTATTAAATAGGGTCCAGGTTTCTTTAGATGTAAATATACTAAAAAGGTAAACTAAGTTATTGCATCATTGGGTGTCAGCATAGATAGCTGTTTAGTAGGTCATATAGCAACCGAAACCTTAGCAACTATTGCTGACTCTACATGCATTGTACAAGTTGCCATCATTATTCTTATTTGGAATATATATAATGAAATAACCCACCTTATTTTCTTCCTCGGGCAAGTTTTCAGGAGGCACTTCTACCTTCAAAAACTGCTCCAAAGTATCTATCTCGTTGGCCATGTCAAATTGGTCATAATCCTGCAATATCAAAATACAAATTTTAAATATTATTGTTTATAAACATGTTACAGCCATGTTGTGCTATTTCAAATCAAATTAAAGATTGAAAAATTTGTCTCGGGTGGGACTTGAACCCACACTCTTCCAATCCGGGGAAGTGCGTTATCCAATTTCGCTACCGAGTCCACTAACCAGAGAACTGTTGCGTCTTAAGGGGATGTGCGCGCCATCTACTGGAAGTTATTACAAACTAACCAACACAAAAGTCCAGAATTACAACTGGAATTCATAACCAGAGAACGAAACAAGTCCACTAACCAGAGAACGAAATTTTCAATCTGTTGTGTCTTAAGTGAAATCGTGGATAATTTAATGAAATAGTGTTAGTATATTTCACAAAATTATCTACAATTTCACTTTCGATTGACTATTATTCACAGAAACCAAATTTTACCCTGCAATAAGATCCCTAGTAAGCAATGGTTCTATTGCATTGCGTCACATATCTCATTATATTATACAGTGGTACCGCTAGGTACATCTTTATCTCGCAGCTGTCAGTCACTCTATTAGTAACTTTATGTTGTGAACAGATAATTAATAAGATCTATGGTTGGGCCATAGATTTAACTTTTCGCTTACGCTGAAAGATGGAGCCAAGAAATCGAGAGTGAGATAGCCCGTTGTGAAACCTTATGTAAACAAAAAAGTCAAAACATTATTTTTTGTTTCAGTCACCGTGACCGGTTTTTGTGTTTGGCAAGATTTCAATCCTATAGAATCTTTGCCAAACAAATCATCTTTTGGTATGCAAAAGTCAAACTATTGCTGTTTCATGTGCGGCCACGATATGGCTTAATCTAGAGTGTAAATCTATGGACCCACCCCACAGTACTCGTCGTCGTTGAACAGCTGCGGCGGCAGGGCGGAGCGCGGCTTGGGGTCGCTTACGGTGGCGCCGTTCGACTTGGCGTTGTTCTGCATGAAGTCTTTGTCATCCTCTCTTCCTGGCTCCGTTATATCAATGATATCATATTTTATGTTTTTAGAGTCTAGTATCATCAACACGCGCTGTTGTCTCTTCTTCACCTGCAATTAATTTATCACGTAATCAAAAACAGTTCGTAATCTTTATTGTGAACGAGCTACGAAGCTACGAGCTACGAAGAAAAAAACGAGAAAAAAAGCACCCGGCCGACCCAGGAATTTTCTAATATTAAACGTACCTCCTTGTTTCCAGAAATACCACTAACATAAATTTTAACAACCATGGTCATGAATTGATTTTTTAAACTATCAAAATATAAAACAATAACTGCAAAATAACACTAAACCAGAAAAATAGGCTTGGCCATTAGTCAATCGTTTTCGATAGTAATAATTACTGACAGTTCCTGTGTGACTAGTTTTTTAACCTAAAATTCTACCATTCTTGCAATGCTGTGAATTTTTATATCAGCAATCATCGGCATAAACATTTAGGTAAAATTTATCCATGATATTTTATCCCTGGAACAGGATTACAGGATCTATTCGATTCGTTTTCTCAATGTTAATTAGTTATTGGTTGTCGTAAAAAAATCATAATCCTCGATTCCAATTTCTACATCTACCAATCTAGTAGATTTGTTAAAAACTAGAGAAAGCGTTCCGTTTACCAAATTATACGTTTTAATAATCTTCACAAAAATTTCGATGAATTTTATTAGGATCGATTCACACCAGCATAGGTAGCATCACACCGTGATAAAGCGCTATCACACCTTCGCTCTCTTTCTATTTGCAGGTGAACGAACGAGATAACAGACGTGATATAGCCGTATCACGTGTAGCATGCTACCAGTGCTTAAGAGCATCGAGGAGCATTTTGCGCGCAGCGCCAATCTAATCACTAGTGAATAACGGTTAAATTTATTTCCATGTCTATTTCCAAATTCATTATAGATACTAAATAGTACATTCTAGGTACATTTATTTAAGACAGTTCCCATCCACATTTAAAAAATACACCCGCGGTCCTGACACACGAACGCGACGCGGCGGCGGCGCGCTGCCCGTAGCCTTGCCCGATAAGATTGCCGCTGCGAGCAAATGCTCCTCGATGCTGGTAGCATGCTACACGTGATACGGCTGTATCAAGTCTTTTATTTCTTTCATTCGCGCGCAAATAGAAAGAAAGCGAAGGTGTGATAGCGCTGTATCACGGTGTCATGCTACCCATGCTGGTGTGAATCGACCCTTATACTTGTCTGGTAAAATCTCAATATAAATTGACTGCGCCGGCTCACTGTAATCCATTGACCAGAAATGACTGTAATCATACTTTATTCAAACTGCTATTTGTTCTCAAAATTCAGCAGTAATCAATGTTTGTACTCTTAAGATTTATTTAGCCCCACTTGCGCCAACGCGGGTTAGCAATTAACTCCGGATGAAATAGCTCCTTCAGTTGTTTTTCTATACAAAAAATCATGGGTGTTACCAACTAGTAACCAACTTATACTGGAGTTTATTGCTAACGCAGGTTGACGCAAGTGGGGCTTAAAGTTTATATTCGTTAAATGCATCTAACTATATCTACATCTAACCTATAGAAGGAAATTAAAAACAAGAATTCATTTATAAATACAAATTTAATACTTTTATACATAGGCGTATTGTCCTGTAAATATAATGAAAATCAAAGAGCACTATCATCGCAGCAACATATAAAAGAATGCATCGCGAGCGCGCGTGGAATGTGTAGGTAGCTGTACCAATAGTTCCAGGAGTGCGATTTTTGAAACTCACACGTTCAAATTCAAAATCGTGATCGTGATATTAATTTTGACATTTTCTTCTGCTGATTTATTTGAACTAGGCTGGAAAATCGGATGTGTATTGCCAGGCTTACTTTAGAAAATTCGCACTCCCGGAAACAAAATGATGGACTTGGCTTGGTTTGGCCCATATCAAGTCATAAGTCTTTAGATATTAATTACAAGTTCCAGTACAAAACAAAACACAAATTTGAAAACTGCGCAGTTTCACAAATACTTCATTAATGAAATACAATAATTTAAAAATTAACATCTAATTTATTTACCTTTTTTACAAAGTTAAACCTTCATTTTATTATTGTTCCGCCGGTAATTTCTTATCACAAAAATGTTGTAATCTCACAGCGGCTATTGTAGTTTCACTATTGGCATGTAGGTATATGATGGTATTTACTTGTTGACAACGCGCGGAGATGTACGATTGGCAGTGATCCAAACACTTGTTAAATGTTACACGAGTAGTCGCAAATCTGTGATATGTATTTAATTTTAGCCTTAATTAGTTCGGCTATCGTTTAACAACTCTTAGGTGTTTTTGTTCAGTAACTAACATAAATAAATGGCAAAATGGTTCACATTTTTAAATTAATATTCAAAATATTTATAACCTTATCATAGATTGTCTAGATTTTGATTTGTTCTTGTATTGGTTATAACAAATACAGGAATACAAATCAATATCAAAACAATAAGAATTTGCAGTTTAATAACCCACCTTTTCGAAGGCAGACATCACCGTTAATAAAATTAATATTACAGTGATTTGAGCGAGTGTCTTGTATTGAAAGAAATAATTTACTTACACCAAATAAATATTATAATAAATGAGAATAACCGTTTCAAATCTGTTTCTGTGATTATAAATAGCCCTAAAATATGATTTAGCTATTTGGAATGGAGTTATGAAAAATATTTTCAGACAACGGTAGTCAGTCCAAGAAACCTAATACACAAAATAGTCAAGAGCAATCCAGTCAATTGATTAACGCTTTCTTTCCACGAGAGTACCTCTACATAACATAATAATAAAAGAGATCTAATAAATTCAATGGGAATGAAAAATTAAATATACTTAAATAATACCCTAAATTATCACATTAACAATTTTATAGTCACTTATTCGAATCTGCAACTTTCCAGCTCTCTATGTAGTATTAGAATAAACAAAAGCAAATTGTACAATTTGTGTAAAAGACAACCAAAATAAATATAAGTATAATAAAATTGTAAAGAAAAAAAACAAGTCTTAATAGTTGTGCGAGACACAAAACTATCTTTAAAATAAAATATAAACTGATATATTTCAAATATTGTTACTCCTACATTTAGCACAAACTTTGAGGTAACATTTTGTGCATAATCTTGAAAACTAACTTCGTCTGATCAACGCACGCTTAGCAACATCTAAAGATAGCTAATTTGCACGATCCCATTGATGCAAAACAAAGTCTTTTCATAGTAATATGGATCATATCTATTTAGGATCAGTCGAAACTTCCACAAAAAATAAGAAGCACCAAGAACAGAGTAGTACAAAATCACTACAGACCATGAACTTAATATATACTGCCTACGAACAAAGTTCGCTTTGAACCTTCTTCATAAATGAACCTTTATTTTTATAACAAACAGGATAAGTGAATTATTTATTCAGAATCACAATGTGATTAAAGTTAACTAAGAATATTTCTTAAATGTTTAGTTCAGAAATCTGATACAAAACTCAGGATGAAAAACTATTGAACTTTGTTTAATTTTATTAGACCATTTTTGACGTTAAATGTTTGCAAGCAAAATTAAACTCTATCGTAAGGTGATATGGATTACATGTTGATAAAAAAACGGTACCTTTTTTTACGTCAATTCCAAATAAAGCCTTATTAAAATTACCTGTCAATTTAAAATCTTAAAAATGTCTCAAATTTAACATTTTTAACGGGTTTTTACCACGATTTTTCTGTATTTGGGTAAATAATTTACTTTAATTAATAACCGCTTAACTCTCAAAAATGGCTAATTAAAATATGGAGGCATTAGTATATACTAAGTTAATGCTACAAACTCGGTTCTTTAGGCCGAGAGCGCAACACGCGCGAGACGTTAAAATAAGGGAAATCTAGCAGCACTTAGTTCAGAGAGAAAGGGTACAACCATATTCTAAGAAATACAAACATATTAAAAGAAGAGATCATTTTGAATTCGTAGTTTTCGCAAAATGTATTGCGAAATCAAAGCTAAAGCTTTGACTGACCTTGTTAAAACAAGGTCAGTGCGACCGTCAGTGTGTCCCTATACCGAATTCCACATAAGATGTGTTCTTCTCTTATGTCAAGAAACTATGTACGAAAATTGCTTGTTTCACGAATCTTCCTATGTGAAATGGATTATAGTAGCCGAGAAATTTTGTACAAAAGCCATATAACCTTGGCGGATTGAATCGCGTGTTAACGTTGGCAAGCTAAATGAACTAAACATTACGTGCTAACAGTGCACGCTAATTTTACTGTAAAACTATCACGGCAATTTACATTTCTTTAACTTTGACGACGCAATTCACTTTGTTTATATTTCTGCCGCTGTCAACACTAACTGATTTAAGAGTCTTTACAGTTCAGTGTGACAATATTAAAGATTTCTCAATATTGAAAACTGATGAAGTGATTCTCTAACTAAACTAACTACAAAAGCTTAACTTTAGCTTAGCTTTTTAATTTAATTTAACTATTTGTTTACTTTTTTCGTTCCAAACATATTTTTTTTGGTTCTAACCATTCCACTATTTAAACTATTATAAATGTGTCTGTACATTGAAGATACTTACAAGAAAAAAGATTAAGATATAGTTTTTAGGTCTCTGACTCAAAATTAACAATTTTTTAAAGTTTTTGTCTGTCTGTTTGTTTGTTTGTCAGCAACAGCATCACGCAAAAACTACTGGACCGATTTCGATGAAACATGTTTTGTTTGATAGCTTATGATTTGACTTAAAATCTGGTACATAATTTGTGCTGACGAAGTCGCGGGATAGCTCTAGTATCGAAATAAATGTAAACGTTGCCGTTTTTTTTCCTTCTTCTTTGTTGTTTAGACCTCTAAGAGTATTGTACCCACCACGTTCCGACGCGGTGGTAGCTTAAAAAAGAATTGACGTTTAATAAGTGTGCTTCAGGCTCCTATATTGAATAAATTATTTTGAATGGAATTGAATTGTATAAAATAAAAATAGCTTTAAGGCTTTTGTAGTATACTAGAGCACTTTTTCAAACAAGGATTCCTTGAAAAGTCTTAAATATTGTGATAAGGGCGCCACTGAACGGTAAAAGGGGCCTTAAAGAGTCTCAGCGGGAAAAAAGTAAAAGTTTAAAAACACAAAAGTTATTATACCCTTAACCTCATGTTAGAAAGTTCAGACAGGGGTGCCGAAGTCCGGGTCGCCCTCGCCGGCGAGCAGATGGGACGGGAACTTGGCCCGCTCCGCGTCCCCGTTGGTCAGCGGCGCGTCGGTGACCCGCCGCGCGGAACCTATCCGGAACCCTTTGCTCTCCCTTCTCACCACCTTGCCTGGCTGCTCGCCGTTCGGCTTCTTGTCAGTTTCGATATTGATGAGGGGCGGAATGATGACTTCCTGTGGCGGCGGAAGCGGGATTTGAGGCTCGGGGACGGTGGGGATTCCGCACGTTGCGTCCGTGGGGCATTCCTGAATGGTAGAGATATAGTTAGTGTTGCGTCGATGAATTATGGGAGTAGAAAGTTTAACTTGAAAGTTATCCAAGATATCCGTAATAGCTAGTTGACGGCCAGCGTGCCTTTTATAGTCAACACTGACCGCCACCTTAGTATGGAGTTTACCACGGATAGACCGATAGACGTTAGGCCTTTTATCCACCAAAGCGGAGCGGAGCGAAGATGTGTAAAATCAACCAATCGGAGTGCTAAATTTTTTGATGTGCGGTTCGCGTTTGAGCTTGCCACGAAGCACCGCCATCTCTATTCTCAAACGTGTTTTTGCTCCAATCCTTTAGATTGGGACAGATATCTAACAAACTACTTGACATTGACAGAAATGCAAAGCTTAAAAAAAAAAACGTGGATCGTGGATGTTGTGTTATCATTATCACAATATCTTTTACTACCCCGTCTGGTAAGGTAATTATAGTCGTGGGCATATGCACACTAAAAACGTAATAATGTAGGTACGTGTAGCGTAGAGGTATGTACATACATCAGTGTTGTGTTCGTCGTCGGAGTGGCCGCCCCGGGCGACGGGTCGGTACGCGCCCTTGCTGCGCCAGTCCTGCGGCTTGCGCTTCTTCTTGCTGTTGGTGCGGCGCGCGTGCACGGGCGTGGAGTGCGGCGACTCGGCCGACGAGTCCGCGGGCAGGCCGCGGTACGGGCCGCGGTGCCGCCGGCCCACTGCCGGGGAGCCCGTCTCCGACTCCAGCCCGCCCGCCGCCACCTGCTGCGAGGCGCTACGTTAGTGGGTGGTTTAGATGAATCGATTACTGGATCCGGTGCCGTTCAAAAACGAGTGTCGACGTTTTTTTTCGGGAAGCTACGTAGTATCTTCTTTCTCGTCCAAAATACCACAGACGAAAGTCTTTGACCAGTGAGTACTACCAGTGATTACATACGGAACTGAGTCGCTCACTCAAGGCTTCATAAATGGGCTGGAAATCACCCAAAGGGCAATGGAAAGGGTATGCTCGGAGTTTCCCAGAGAGATCGAATCAGAAATGAAGAGATTCGCTGTAAAGCCAGAGTAACTGGTCATCGTTGTGGTCATCCTTGGTAGGCCTACAGTGGACGTCTATGGGATGATGTGATGATGATTCCCTTTACAGGTATTTTATTTATTTTCAAAATCAGACACATTTAGTCATAAATAAATACAATTACGATCGTGATGAACGGAGCGTCTACCATGAGTTTTCACTGTATTTTATAAGTTTAGCGATATCGCCACAAAGAACAGACAGCGTTGTGACGTGCAGTCATAGACATACAAAATAATGGACGACGGATCTAGTACTAAATTCTCGGGAAAAGTGTCCGAGACTAACCTACACAAACCTAAGTACCTACGTGTAAGTATAGTAATATAAACATTGAAAATGCTGAAATTCTTTTTCATTTTGCTTGCGTAGTTCGCGGCTCGCGCTCGCGTGCGCGTCGTCGGTAGTTCAAACAAAGACTGTCGCGTAATTAGTACTCTCTTTATTTATACGTTTTAGTTCTCTTTTGGTTTGGACACTTTTGAGCGCGGACCCTACGTCCAGTAGTTGGTAAGTCAATGCGTGCAGTGTTATTTCTAGTACGTAGTACATAACAGTTCAATGGAAACTGTCAAAGCAGTGTAAACATGCGTAGCCCCAAGCTGCACAACAATATCTAATAAGAGGATATAGGATAACTACTAGAATTTACTTCCGTTGTCTACCATAAGAGCAAATGTCCGTGTAGACCTCTCCTAGAGCTCATATAGACACAGTTACCGAAAAATGGGCAACGTTTATAGTGCGAAACCAGGATAGTCATAAGACAACGAGTTTCGGAGCCAACTCTAAAGAGTAACCTTTACCGGAATACGTTTAAACAGTTTCTAGAGCACAAGTTTAGTGTAGTAGATAGTCTTATGATAATATTAGGATAGTAAAACAGACGTTCTTTAAACCATTTTATAACCGATCGGCTAAAAATTTATAATCACAAGAATCACACAAGAATAAACCGCTTAAAATAATTTTATTTCCTAATGGCGTACGTTTGACACTTGTGATATTTATTTCAACATGGCGTTTACATTTTATTAACATTAACATCATATTTATCACGCGTTGGTATTTCGTATAGACATCGCGAATGAGAGTGCGGATTTAATTGTATCGTGGGAAATATGGAGATGATTGTATAAAACTAAAGCGCTCGCTGTATTATAACATTTAAGCTAAAATAAATTATATTTAACATTTTCATAAATCATAATACATTTTAGTTTTTCATTTAATTTCAACAAAAATTATATTTTTATGATGCTTCCTCATAAAAAGTATCCATTTCAAGTAATTTATAGTTTTTAGTGGTCAAAACAAGTGTTTAAAGCTACATCAAATATGTATAACTCTTTTTAGGTTCCATTTTAATTTTTAAAATGGCGACGCTTTTCGCCTTGAACCGTGATAAGAGTTTTTATCCTATAGAGAAAGCTATAGAACACAATATGACTTTCACTAGATTAAAATACTAGTCACTGACATTTCATTCCGTTAAATAGTAAATTACTCCTATGAAGCTTGTATGGTGGTCTATAAAATGCAATGTTTATATACTGTAATTTCTTGTCATAGTCGTACCAAACGTTTACAAGGCTCTGAGATGTGAAGTGCAAGTGTGAAGGATTCATACAATATTTAAAATTAAACAAGAAAACAGGTAGGTAGGAAAGTTAAAGCCTTTTTATTTATTACTTAAGTATTATGTGAACATGAGCAAAAAATCTTGATAGTAGTCCAAAATAATAATGATTTTTCAATCATATAAGAACATCAGTCATCTTGTTAGAGTTAAAGGAAAATAAAATATTAATCCACTAACACCTTTATGAGGCATGGTCAGCCCTTGTTAGTGATGTTCATTGACTATGCGATGTCAGACTTAGCATATCCTCATGACAATATTCCCCATGGGTATGTCAGATATAATATTCTGAAAACTCATAACATCCCCGTTTCTATAGTACCTAAACTCTACCCAGTGTGACGGGTAGTGAGCCAGTGTATGTTAGACTTTATTGTTTGATTTAAATGGGAGTGCTTGGAGGGTTATTACTGATGTAAGTGTCCGATTAAATCGTTCACAAGATCGATAACGTGGGTGTCTATTATGACCCCTAGGCATATTACACTGGCTCACAACCCGCCACACTACCTATTAGGCAATTATTAAGTAAACTTTACGCCCCTAGTGTGGCTGACCGGAAAAAAATTCTCACTGTCCCCGCATGTCCCGCAGGTCAATGTCCCGGGTTATTCCCGTTGTCCCCCAACGCTACGCCCCCAGTAAGGGGGTCGGGATGTCGCAAAGAGGGTCCCATACAAAATTAGGACTCAGAAAATTTTCAACAAAACACAATCGCCAAATATAACATTCGGGATCCGGGGGATGACCCCACCCCCCTCACCCTTTTTTTTAGTGCAATTTTTTTTTTTGAGTAGACTACCTAAACAGTAGCAATTCGGTTCTGGTGGTCGCAAGAAACCTAACATGCTCGTCGCAAAATTTTTGAATCCTTGGAGTACACGGAAACCCACCCTTCCGCATGCAAAAATAAAAAAAAAACATTTTTTTAAATTTTACAATTCCAGCCCCCATACTAATTTCACCCGAAAGTCGATGGTTCATACAATTTCGATCAAAATTTTTTAAGTCCCAGCTCCATATAAAATTACTTATCATAAAATTTTTCTAAGTGTGCGACCCTCTTTGCGGCACCCGAAGCCGAAGAGCGGACAGTTGGCAACCCTACCTGATCGAGTAACAAGATGCGACCTACCTAGGGTGTAGCACATCAGAAAGGTACGTCTTAAAGTACAGGGTTGCCTGGGCGTAACCTGGAGGGTTTGGTACAGTGAGCAAAAAAGTGGTCATTTTTTTTGGTGTAAATTACTTCATTGAGTAACAAGTTGGCATATAGTACAGTCGATAGAGCTCATCGAGAAGTGCCAAATTATATAGGGTTGCCTCGCCTAGTCCTGGGACTTTCCTAAGTCGGCCTGATTTTATAGTGGCTAAAAATTCAAAACATTACCTCATCGAGTAACAAAATGAGACTTATGCCATTTGATAGCTCTAGTCGTCCTATTAATTATTAACATAGGTTGCCGGCCCTAAACCTAGAACTTTTCTTAGTCGGCCGAGATTTATGTTCGAATGTAAAAAGTAATTGATGCAACAACGTCGTGGAAATGTGTCCATGGATGGTTGAGAGATTGGTGGCATGTAGTAATCAATTATAGGTATTAATTTGGAGGGACACAAACTTAAAAATTGTGCACCTTTAGCGAAAAATATCCAAAAAGTGGCGACACAATCAGTATGCAACCAAACCTATGAAAGGCGTGTAAATACTGTATATTTTATTATAATTGTTACGGTCAGTGTAATAAATCTGGTCAGTCAGTATTAAGAGGAAAAGTACATGAAATTTAAAGAATTGGTATTTCAGAGTCCTATTACTGTCGGGGTGTAAGGGGTAAACGCAGTACACTATGGCGACAACCTAACTGCCAACCTCATCTGCTCGTGGTGCACCCTGCCGACTAACCAACGAGGCTCTGGCGACCGACTGTGATTCCGGTATATCCATCCAAAGCAGGCTATACCAAAATTCCTCGACCTATGATGGGCAGCAGCATCACCGGTGCAACTAGTATATCCCTGCGATCACCAACCCGCTATGCCAAGCGTGGTGATTATGGCATTTTTACCTCCCAAATATGGAATTTAGTCCCACATGGCCCCGGCCCCTAGTTCACGGCTACGGCAGTGGTCTAGCTAACGGTAGGGCGGGGGGTGCTAAGAATACCCGGGTTACTAGAGGCTGCCAACATCAACGACTGTTATTGGCAACGTTAACGTATAACGGACGAACACTGATGGAGGACGAAAAGTTGACGAAACTCGAGATAGAAACAAAAAAGATTGAGAGGCATATTCTCGGGTTGTCAGAGGTCCGAAGACAGGGGGAGGATACGATGACCCAAGAATCTGGCCACTTGTTCTACTTCCGAGAAGGCGAAAGCCTGTCCCAGGGTGGCGTAGGATTTATCGTCAACAAAACCCTCATCCACAATGTAATGGAGATAAAGATAAAGATGTATTTATTTGTATGACATGCGTAGTTTTACAAGCAGGTGTTACAATAATTATTAGGTCCTCCATGTCTTACCTTACGGCTTACAAATTATTATTGTGATAATGTCAGAGATGCTAATTCGTGTATTAAATTAACTCATTACAATATCTTATAAACTAATTATAAATTCATGGCCAAGCTTTGAACAGATCAGCAGTGTGTCGAATCGGGTAGAATACCGCGTGCTAAAATTCTCCAAAAGTTGCAGCTTGAAGGTTGTACTGGTATACGCCTACTACGACGGGCTCTGACGAAGAAGTCGAATCGGTATACGAGGATATCTCTAGAGCTATCAACGATACTGCAAAGACTCATTTCACGGTTGTGATGGGGGATTTCAATACCAAAGTGGGTACAGGAGAACGAAGAGTCGAAGGTGGGTCAGCACGGTATTGGTAACAGAAACCAGAGAGGGCATATGCTGCTTGGCTTCCTAGAGAGGCAAGGGATATACTTGATGAACTCATTCTTCAAGAAGCAGCCCCAAAGGAGCTGGACCTGGCGAAGCCCTGACAGCCGGACATATTCAGAGACGTATCAGTGATCAATAGGTTTAACAACGGAAGTGATCACCGACTTGTCCGAGGCACTCTGAATAAATTACAAGCTCGAAAGAAGACGTCTGATGAAATCGACTCTCCGTCCCACACTTCCACACACAGCACCAAACTGTAGTTGGAAGTGACAGCTTCCAACTTGACCTTCATAACATAATTGATTCGTTGGAAACCACCGAGGACGCGGACGTTGGCGAGGCTACAAACCAACTAGTAAAAGCTCTCCATGAAGTGGGCTACAGGCATTTCCGCATGCAGCGTGTGGCAAAAGCTTCCAAGCTCTCAAGCGAGACTCTGGAGCTAATGAGGCATAAACGTGAAATCCTGTCTGAACAAGAGTTTTCGGCAGAACATCGGGCTCTCAATAAACAAATAAAAAAGCTGATAACCAGGGGCGAAAGTGTTCGCTCAGCAGCTTGGGAGATGCCAAGATTGTTTCCTCAATGAGGCATAAACGTGAAATCCTGTCTGAACAAGAGTTTTCGGCAGAACATCGGGCTCTCAATAAACAAATAAAAAAGCTGATAACCAGGGGCGAAAGTGTTCGCTCAGCAGCTTGGGAGATGCCAAGATTGTTTCCTCTAAGCCGGAGTTCCTCGCTGAAGTTGATAAGTTCTATGGAAGTCTGTATGCATCACACGCTCCAAAGCCTGTAGCTCGCAACACTGACCCCAGGTCCCCAATAATAAGCCACTACACAGACGATATCCCGGACGTTGACTCGAGTGAGATTAGGAAAGCCCTCAAACAACTGAAAAATAACAGAGCTCCGGGTGAAGACGGAATACAACAATGCTTCTGAAGGCGGGAGTTACTCTGGTACCTGAGGTGTCCTGAAAGTCCTAGGAAGGCTCTTTAATTTCGGTATTCACAATGGTATAACACCGGAGGTATGGAGCGGAAGTGTTGTGGTCTTGTTCTTCAAGAAAGGAGATAAAACACTCCTCAAGAACTACAGACCAATCTCACTTCTGTTCTGAGCCATGTCTATAAGTTTTCGAATGTTTATTACGAAACGTCACGCTCGAAAATTCGACGAGTTTCAGTCCCCAGAGCAGGCCGGGTTTCGAAAAGGCTACAGTAGTAGGTACCATAGACCACATCTGAACTGTAAGGCAGATTATACAGAAAACTGAAGAGTATAAGCCGTGGTGGTCTAGTGGCGAGTAACGAGTAACCTTGCATGCCGTGCAGGAGGCGATGGTTCGATCCCCGTCCAGGCCGACTCGTACCAATGAGTTTTTCGGAATTTATGTACGATTTGTAAGACCACTGGCTTTTCGGTGACGAAAAATATCGTAAGCAAACCGGCGGCATGCTTCAATTTCGAGGCATGTATTGTACTCATTGTCCATTATAAGTGTCGATGGGCTCACACCCCGTTACACTGGACAGAGTTCCGGTACTACTCGTGAAACGTGGATGTTCTGAGGTTTCAAAATATCTAATCTCTGACTACCCGTCGGGGAATACAGTCGTGAGCATTATGCTTATGCTTATGCTACGCTTATTCTACATTAAGATATGTATTCTATGGGTCTGTTACAATATTGTACTGATAAATAAAAAAAAAATCTATCCTATTTCATCCCACTGCTGGGCAAAGGCCTTCCCTTTAATCCTCCAACCATCTCTGTCCTGCGCATGCTCTGGCCACGCGTCATCGAAAGCATCCAGATCGTACCGCCGCCTCTTCCTAGGACGACCTGGACGCCGATGACCGTTTTCTGGGATCCAGGGCGTGACAATTCTTGCCCACCTTTCCTGATGCATCCGACAGACATGGCCGGCCCAAAAAAATAGCTCGCTGAGGGACCTGGAATTTATGAACAAGGTAGTCCTATCGTCAGGGTCCATGTTTTCGCACCATAGGCCATTAGGTACTGGCAGGACGCACTGATTGAATACCTTCGTTTTAAGGCGTTGTTGTAGAGCCGAGGCAAATAATATGATGGAGTTTCCCGAAAGCAGCCCATCCTAGATGGATGCGCCTAACGGCCTCCTTGTCGAAGTTGTTTCTTCCTAGTCTTATAGTCTGTCCAAGGTAGACGTAGTCTTTTACAACAAGACCACAGTACTTCCGCTCCACGACTCCGGTGTTATGCCATTGTGAATAACGGAATTAAAGAGCCTTTGCTGAGTACCTCCAGCCTTCAGAAGCATTGTTGTTATTCCGTCTTCACCCGGAGCTTTGTAATTTTTTTGTTGTATGAGGGTTTTCCTAATCTCACTCGAGTCAACTTGCGGGATATCGTCCGTGTAGTGGCTTATTATTGGGGAGCTGGGGCAGGGACTGAAAGCGGTTACGGCACTCGGTACCAGTACTGTAAAAATGTAACGGTACCGTAATGGTATAAAGGTTAGGCATAACGGTACCGTTATCCTTACACTTTGACCGTACCGTAAAAACGTAACGGTACCGTAATGCTATAAAGGTACCGTACCGTTATCTTATAAAGGAATACGTACGTAATGAAAAACGCGGCTGGCCATTGTTGCTTCCACGTAGCGAATGAAACGAATTGAAGCATGGTAGAAGCGCGGCATGGCAATTTATCAAAGAAAACCTTTATTCATAAAGATTAGTTAGGTGCTGGTATTTAAGAATACCGTTTATTTTCCGGTACCGTAATTTATTTCGGTATTGAAATTTTTCTTTAACACGTTCGTGGGCAGTGACGGCTATTACCGTAAAAATGGATTGTGAAAATTGACAGTACGGTATAAACCGTTCGTATTCAAGCTCCATTAAAAAACACTACGGTCGTAACAGACTGTTTTTCATACGATTACCGGGTAAACCACGCCTACTGCCATTCTGTGTAGGCATTCCACTGCACTACTGCCAAAATTAAGCGTTGTAGAAACCTTTTGTTTGGGGCCTCACACTTGCAAAATCAATAGTGCACACACTGACAGTACGGTTTTGACCGTCGTTTTTGTATGAACGGCATATCGTCGCAGGGAGCGTGTGTGCTTGTTTATGCGGATTACTTCCGCAGTAAAAGTGACCTGTGATAAGCTTAATTGATAATACACATATTATATTCATAAATTTACATATTATATTCAAAAAACGTAGTAAATTGCAGTAACAAACATTTTTGTGACAAAAATATGTATATATGATAACGCAATATCGTACCAACCTAACTATTTTGTATCGCAAAGTAAAATTTGGTAAGATATTAAAACAAAAATCGTTGTGATAATTTTTTGAATAATGGGTTATTCATACAATACCTACATATTAGGTATAATCAATTTCTTCGATCACGCATAAGAAACCTTATCTTTCGTATCTATCCCTATCTCGTACGACACCCATAGGAAGAATGGTATTATGGTTTATGTTGTGCTTGTGCTCAATGTTATTTTTTCTCTTTAAATGCCTCGATTGCGAAAAGAGAAGACAAGCATCACGCCAGTGTCCAGATGATCTAGTGCTAAAGTCCTAAAGAAGATCCATTTTATGATGGATGATGATTTCGCTGCGAAGACCAATCACCTATCTAAGGCATAGCCTAGCGAAGCATATGCTCATGACTATATATTCCCTGAGGTAGTCAGAGATATTCTGAAACCTCAGAACATCCACGTTTCACTAGGTTAGGTATTTATCTAAGGTAAACTCATTAAACTCAAAATACTTAAGTTCGTGATAATATTACCGTCCTTATTTTCAAAAAATTACTATAATTAAACGTCTTTTATTGAATAGATTTAGAGATTTATTTAGAGACTAATACTGTTATAGTGATACTTTTGGTAATTTGTTAATTATGCTACAACCGTACTGTCACTAACATTAATGTAAATACATTGAAATCAGTGATATTACGGCCAATACCGTACAGCTATTACCGTACTGTCACTGATGTTAATATTATTCAGTATAGCAGTGGCAGTACGGCCATTACAGTACAACTGCAATAACCGTACTGTCACTGATGTTAATACTATTCAGTAATAGCAGTGGCAGTACGGCCATTACCGTACTACTGCAATAACCGTACTGTCACTGATGTTAATACTATTCAGTAATAGCAGTGGCAGTTCGGCCATTACCGTACTATGGCTATAACCGTACTGTCACAATCTTCGATGTCATTTAGGCTGAGTATTGTCAGTACGGTTTTGACAGTCGTGTGAATTTGTATGGGAATTTCCAGTGACATTTCAGGATTTGCACTGCCCACGAACGTGTTAACCAGAATTTATCGGTATGACGTCATACCGTTAAATAAATATACCTTAATATTTCGGTAATTCAGTCCCTGATCTGGGGTCGGTGTTGCGAGCTACAGGCTTTGGAGCGGGTGTTGCGAGCTACAGGCTTTGGAGCGTGTGTTGCATACATACTTCCATAGAACTTCTTAATTTCAGCGAGGAGCTCCGGCTTAGAGGCAACGATCTTCCCATCCGCTGTTTTGAGTTTAGACAGGTGGCATCTCCCGAGCTGCTGAGCGAACACTTTCAACCCCTGGTTCTGCTCAATCGCCTCTATGGAGCGTGTGTGTTCAGAGGTTTCGCCGTATCAGCTTTTTTATTTGTTTATTGAGAGCCCGATGTTCTGCCGAAAACTCTTGCTCAGACAGGATTTTACGTCTATGCCTTATAAACTCCAGAGTCTCGCTTGAGAGCTTGGAATCTTTTGCTGCATGCGAAAATCGACGACGATGTTCAAAGACCTCCTAACTAGCAAAAAGCAAATTTTACAGGAGGCTAAAAAAACGTTTTATTTCTTTTTGTACATTTTTTATGAAAATGTGTTCTAAAGCAAGTTGTTATTAAATGGGGCTGCGAAATTGATGCTAACATTGATTTTACGTACTGACAAGTGGTTTTCGTTAGTGTTAGTTAGGAGTTATTAGTTTCACTAATGTCCATGTCAAACTTATTTTGATGAAGTTAAGAGGTATTACTTAATAAAAGTTTTAGGAAATAATATTAACAAACACACTCTAAAATAAATCTAAAATAAAACCTAAATTAAAAATTATACTAAAAACATAAAAAAAAGGAATAAAAACAAACAGAGAGCGAAAATGAGTCTCCGTCGAGCACATCTTCTACTCGGCTCATGCTAAATAGAAGATGTGCTCGAGGCTGCCGTATTGCGGGAGAGTGCCGACGACGCTGGCGGCATTAACTCTCTGGATGGCAATCTCTGCAGCAGCCGCTGCCGAGCCAGCTCTTCGAGAAGTGGCAGAGAGGTGTGAGGGCGCTACGGTGTCGACGCAAGTAGCGACCCACACCAGGGTTCTGCCATTCCTCCAAGGAATGAGAGTCATTCCGTCGGGCCTCCTGCCGTCATCTCGCGCAACGCCATTTGGTTCGCGTATGGCCGGCACGTTGACGCTGACAATGGCCCGACGGATGACGTCGTTTAAGCTGGCGTGGTGGGCGTGGCGGCCAGCACTGCGCCGACAGGAGAGGCCGTGGTGGCCAAGTGGATCAACGCTCGCGCCACAGGCACCGGTGGGGCTCATTTGTCGAAAAAGAGGTTAACGAAAAAGAGGTCCTGTCAAGGAGTGTTCCCACGTGCGATGACAGCAACGCGTTTAGCCAGTAGCCAGACTCTGGTTCGCTTGAGGCCAGGAGGCGGGCTTTCTCTGCAAGATTGATAGCGTTGTCTCTGAGGATTTGTTGACTCTGGATGCAGAGTGGCTGGTCCCTGACCTCTGAGAAGCCGGGTTTATAGGGAAATTGCAGTTCGGACCGGCAGCACTTGTCCAGGAGTTTCTGGCTTCAGTTAAGCACGTGACCTCTGCACCGCCAAGTGATTGGTTTATATTTCTACCGAAGAGGTCAAGCGTGCTGTGAACTGAAGACAGAAACGCCGGAAGCCCTACATCAGACACTTTTCGGATGCCAAGACCACCAAACCTAATAGGCAGGGTGGCTTGGTGCTTGGCACCAACTACGGTCATTATCGGATAGGGGGCAATTTAAGATTTCTGATAGGGTTATTTTGATAGCGTTCTTGAAAAGAAGCAAAAGCGAAGTATGTTTCCAGAGGGTTGAACAGCGTAACACATACGTTAATTTAGGTACGAACAAACGAAATTT
This sequence comes from Agonopterix heracliana, assembly GCA_963693445.1. Classification (NCBI taxonomy): domain Eukaryota; kingdom Metazoa; phylum Arthropoda; class Insecta; order Lepidoptera; family Depressariidae; genus Agonopterix; species Agonopterix heracliana. Next base: position 10,123,713 of record OY856310.1, read on the forward strand.
GATAAAGCAGTATGCCATATGGGGACTGATTGTGGGTAAATGAATTTCTCTATTCTTCAACTTCCTTTCTATTGCACTATGGACTGAATCGCATTCCATTTGTATCAAAAACTTTTGAGTTATTGTTACTCCATGCAGTTTGCGTTAGCAAGATTTACGTTTCGGTTTTGGTATGTACATCCGTCAGAAAAAATTATAATAGGAAGTTTGAGAGGCAAGCAGTGTCTTGCTAGGTAATCCAATAAGAATGAGACGAACGTATTCGCTGTTAAATCTGCTGCAGTTTCGTTGAACCAGTAACAGTAGAATGTAAAATGGTTAATAGACAAACAAATCTAAATAGATTGAAAAAAAAAAACATTTAAGTAGGTACTTAACGTTTTGTATCAAGAGCACTAATATTATCTGACGGTAAATTTTAACGCACGAAACATTTTACGTGCTCGTAGTCCTTCCGTCAGTCTCGCCCTCGACGACATTTCGGCTTAAACAATCAAATCTATCAAGTAGGTATGTTCATGATACGAGTAAAAATAAGCTAATAACTTCTGTATCAAACAAACAATTATAATATTTAGTTCTAAAAATAAAACTAATAAGTTCTATCTGCTAGTTAGAAATCAAAACGTATTTGAAAATACATGATAATTATTAGAACTAATAGCTCCTATCTTCTAGATAGGTAATAGTAGGTTCTAAGTAAACTCGGAATAATCGAACTAATAGCTCCTATCTACTTGATAGGTAATATAGTAGGTTCTGTAAACTTGGAATAATCAAACTAATAGCTCCAATCTACTCCTAACTACTTGTTTTTACATAAATATTGACACTAAATAAAAAACCTGTTGTCCCTTTACAAAAAACAACGACAATGGCCGCCGCACGCGCCTCCCGTGACGTCGTACCACCTCACGCCACTCGATAGTTCGATCTCTTTCGCACACTGTAGCCAATTCGTCAGTTCTCCAGCAGTTTGATGGTAGATAGAAGGTATTGGCAGCAAAATTAGTTCGGAAGTAACTTAAGAGATATTCGTTTTGGTAAGTTAGAATATATTAGCAGCATTTCAGGCTAACACGCTCAAAGCGTGATATTAGGAGGTATTCTCATTAAGAATTTGTGGCGTTATTTATTACAAAATCACTTAGGAGTCTTTGCCAGTCGGTGCGAAATTGAACTCTAAGTACAGTGGCATAGATAACTCATTTTGGCCCCGGGTGTCAGGAGGTATTCGAACATCGTCGTCGAAATGCCTGTAGCCCACTTCACGGAGAGCTTTTACTAGTTGGTTTGTAGCTTCGCCAACGTCCGCGTCCTCGGTGGTTTCCAACGAATCAAATCTGTTTTGGAGGTCAAGCTGGAAGCTATCACTTCCAACTACAGTTTGGTGCTGTGTGGAAGTGTGGGACGGAGAGTCGATTTCATCAGACGTCTTCTTTCGAGCTTGTAATTTTATTCAGAGTGCCTCGGACAAGTCGGTGATCACTTCCGTTGTTAAACCTATTGATCACTGATACGTCTCTGAATATGTCCGGCTGTCAGGGCTTCGCCAGGTCCAGCTCCACTTGAAGAATGAGTTCATCAAGTATAGCCCTTGCCTCTCTAGGAAGCCAAGCAGCATATGCCCTCTCTGGTTTCTGTTAGGGCTTGTCCGCACAGCGATTTTTTTTCGCGCGATTTTTTTTTCGCAATTCTGTAACATACGCATAGGATGACTTCTGACAGGACTCTTATGTCAAGGCACTAAGTACGAAAATTGCTTGTTTCACGCGTCTTCCCATGTTGAACAGATTATAGATGTATTCGCACATACGGAAAAAAATCCGGAGGTATGCTGCAAAACTGCGATTTTTTTCCGGAGCAAAATTCTGTAAGCTTAGCGATAAAAATTCCGAGCCGTGAGAGGGGTGGGGGCATCAGTCGCCTGCCACTAGTCTAATGAAGATGTTGCGTGCGGGCGAGGATCTGATGAAGAAGACGATAGGTGGCATAGAGATCTCCTCGATTTATGGTAGCAGAAAATTTGTGTTTGGGCTCATTTTATTCGTCTCGATGAGCACTTTTCAGTTCTGGATAGTTCGAGGATCTGATGTTGAATGATGGAGACGGAAGGTGGTGTAAGGCATCTCCTCGATTAATAGTAGCAGATTACTCGTGTTTGGCCTTCATTAATTCGTCTCGATGAGAACTTTTTAGCTCTGGATAGTTCGAGGGTCCCTTGATGGATGATGTAGATGGAGGAAGGTCAAGGGATCTCCTCGCGTAATTGTCGCAGAACATTTGTGCTTGACTCATTTAATTCATCTCGATGAATACTTTATAGGGTTCGAACCTCCCTGGGAGTAAATATCTGAAAAGTTAATTTTGATTAAAATTAAAAATAATTAACTATTTTAATCTAAAAAGTTTATTAAAAATGAACTAATCTTACACTCAGTTGCAGAAACGCTCATTAAAGTTAATCCTCAATTAAATCTCTTGCTAGCTTTTACTACGTCCACAAGACAATATTACAGCAAGAGATTTAATGGAGGATTAACTTTAATGACTGTTCCTGCAACTAACATTCAGTTGCAGAAACGCTCATTAAAGTTAATCCTCAAATAAATTAACTTTAATGACCGTTCCTGAAACTAACACTAAGTTGCAGAAACGCTCATTAAAGTTAATCCTCAATTAAATCTCTTGCTAGCTTTTACTACGTCCACAAGACAATATTACAGCAAGAGATTTAATGGAGGATTAACTTTAATGACTGTTCCTGCAACTAACACTCAGTTGCAGAAACGCTAATTAAAGTTAATCCTCAATTAAATCTCTTGCTAGCTTTTACTACGTCCACAAGACAATATTACAGCAAGAGATTTAATGGAGGATTAACTTTAATGACTGTTCCTGCAACTAACATTCAGTTGCAGAAACGCTCATTAAAGTTAATCCTCAAATAAATTAACTTTAATGACCGTTCCTGAAACTAACACTAAGTTGCAGAAACGCTCATTAAAGTTAATCCTCAATTAAATCTCTTGCTAGCTTTTACTACGTCCACAAGACAATATTACAGCAAGAGATTTAATGGAGGATTAACTTTAATGACTGTTCCTGCAACTAACTCAGTTGCAGAAACGCTCATTAAAGTTAATCCTCAATTAAATCTCTTGCTAGATTTTACTACGTCCACAAGACAATATTACAGCAAGAGATTTAATGGAGGATTAACTTTAATGACTGTTCCTGCAACTAACATTCAGTTGCAGAAACGCTCATTAAAGTTAATCCTCAAATAAATTAACTTTAATGACCGTTCCTGAAACTAACACTAAGTTGCAGAAACGCTCATTAAAGTTAATCCTCAATTAAATATCTTGCTAGCTTTTACTACGTCCACAAGACAATATTACAGCAAGAGATTTAATGGAGGATTAACTTTAATGACTGTTCCTGCAACTAACTCAGTTGCAGAAACGCTCATTAAAGTTAATCCTCAATTAAATCTCTTGCTAGATTTTACTACGTCCACAAGACAATATTACAGCAAGAGATTTAATGGAGGATTAACTTTAATGACTGTTCCTGCAACTAACATTCAGTTGCAGAAACGCTCATTAAAGTTAATCCTCAAATAAATTAACTTTAATGACCGTTCCTGAAACTAACACTAAGTTGCAGAAACGCTCATTAAAGTTAATCCTCAATTAAATATCTTGCTAGCTTTTACTACGTCCACAAGACAATATTACAGCAAGAGATTTAATGGAGGATTAACTTTAATGACTGTTCCTGCAACTAACACTCAGTTGCAGAAACGCTAATTAAAGTTAATCCTCAATTAAATCTCTTGCTAGCTTTTACTACGTCCACAAGACAATATTACAGCAAGAGATTTAATGGAGGATTAACTTTAATGACCGTTCCTGCAACTAACTCAGTTGCAGAAACGCTCATTAAAGTTAATCCTCAAATAAATTAACTTTAATGACCGTTCCTGAAACTAACACTAAGTTGCAGAAACGCTCATTAAAGTTAATCCTCAATTAAATCTCTTGCTAGCTTTTACTACGTCCACAAGACAATATTACAGCAAGAGATTTAATGGAGGATTAACTTTAATGACTGTTCCTGCAACTAACTCAGTTGCAGAAACGCTCATTAAAGTTAATCCTCAATTAAATCTCTTGCTAGATTTTACTACGTCCACAAGACAATATTACAGCAAGAGATTTAATGGAGGATTAACTTTAATGACTGTTCCTGCAACTAACATTCAGTTGCAGAAACGCTCATTAAAGTTAATCCTCAAATAAATTAACTTTAATGACCGTTCCTGAAACTAACACTAAGTTGCAGAAACGCTCATTAAAGTTAATCCTCAATTAAATATCTTGCTAGCTTTTACTACGTCCACAAGACAATATTACAGCAAGAGATTTAATGGAGGATTAACTTTAATGACTGTTCCTGCAACTAACACTCAGTTGCAGAAACGCTAATTAAAGTTAATCCTCAATTAAATCTCTTGCTAGCTTTTACTACGTCCACAAGACAATATTACAGCAAGAGATTTAATGGAGGATTAACTTTAATGACCGTTCCTGCAACTAACTCAGTTGCAGAAACGCTCATTAAAGTTAATCCTCCGTTAAATCTATTGCTAGGTTTGACTACGTCCACAAGACAAAAAATTACAGAAGAGATTTAATGGATGATTAACTTTAATGACCGTTCCTGCAACTAAAACTCAGTTGCAGAAAGGCTCATTAAAGTTAATCCTCCATTAATTCTCTTGCTGTCACTTTTTTCTTGTTGACGTAGTAAAAGCTAGCAAGAGATTTAATGGAGGATTAACTTTAACGAGCGTTTCTGCATTTTCATTTCGATTAAAAATGCAAAAAACTTAACATAGGCGTAGCAGGGGGGGGGGGGGGGGGGGTATATCTATAAATCTAGTCAGACGGAAGTCGCGGGAAATAAATAAACTACTTTTGTATCATTTATAATACAATTCCTGACCACCCCGCAAGGGATTATGGTCGTGAGTTTAAATTATGTGACTAGAAAATTAATAAGAATAGGTATGACGTCAACAAACTTAGGTAAAAACATTCCTGCAAGCGAGACACGTGTGCTCTCATCGACAGTTGACGGGGAACTACTAGCTAGAGAGTGCGGACTGCGGTCAGAGGTGAGTGACCGAGTTTGCGATTTTTTTCCGGCAGTGCGGCTAGGCTATATTCTGGCTCCGGAAAAAAATTCGCGCGAATTTATTTCGCGCGATTAAAAATCGCTGTGCGGACAAGCCCTTACCAATACCGTGCTGACCCACCTTCGACTCTTCGTTCTCCTAAACCCACTTTGGTATTGAAATCCCCCATCACAACCGTGAAATGAGTCTTTGCAGTATCGTTGATAGCTCTAGAGATATCCTCGTATACCGATTCGACTTCTTCGTCAGAGCCCGTCGTAGTAGGCGTATACCAGTACAACCTTCAAGCTGCACCTTTTGGAGAATTTTAGCACGCGGTATTCTACCCGATTCGACACACTGCTGATCTCCATTACATTGTTGATGAGGGTTTTGTTGACGAGAAATCCTACGCCACCCTGGGACAGGCTTTCGCCTTCTCGGAAGTAGAACAAGTGGCCAGATTCTTGGGTCATCGTATCCTTCCCCTGTCTTCGGACCTCTGACAACCCAAGAATATGCCTCTCAATCTTTTTTAGTTCTATCTCGAGTTTCGTGAACTTTTCGTCCTCCATCAGTGTTCGTCCGTTATACGTTAACGTCGCCAATAACAGTCGTTGATGTTGGCAGCCTCTGGTAACCCGGGTATTCTTAGCATTCCCCGCCCTACCGTTAGCTAGACCACTGCCGTAGCCTGGAATAGTAGAGCTGCCGGGAACTAGGGGCCGGGGCCATGTGGGACTAAATTCCATATTTGGGAGGTAAAAATGCCATAATCGCCACGCTTGGCAGAGCGGGTTGGTGGTCGCAGGGATATACTAGTTGTACCGGTGATGCTGCTGCCCATCATAGGTCAAGGGATTTTGGTATAGCCTGCTTTGGATGGATATACCGGAATCACAGTCGGTCGCCAGAGCCTCGTTGGTTAGTCGGCAGGGTGCACCACGAGCAGATGAGGTTGGCAGTTAGGTTGTCGCCATAGTGTACTGCGTTTACCCCTTACCCCGACAGTAATAGATCTCTGAAATACCAATTCTTCAAATTTCATGTACTTTTCCTCTTAATACTGACTGACCAGATTTATTACACTGACCGTAACAATTATAATAAAATATACAGTAGGGTCGGTAGTTGTACATTGAACCAGGCAGACACAATGAACCATCGAAATTTCTCCAAAATGCGACGTTGCCGCTTCGTGCTTATATTGCCGAAAGGCACGCGTTCGGACTCGCCCCCCGCCCACCAGTTTGCGCGGCGATCGCGCAACAGGTTGTTGTGTAATGACGGTTTATGTGAAAATCTATGAAAAAAGTTAGTATTTTCTGCAGATTTCTTGGATTTTTCATTGTTTATTTGCTATACATAATTTTTCCTTACTTATCACATAGGATTCTGCATATATTTGACTATCTAATTAGGCATCTTTGACCTTACAATGTCGTGTTTAGTACCGTAAATTTTTTATTTTTGTTTAAAATCTCGTGGTGTCTCTCAATGAACCACTTCGATGTGGTCCACATTGAACCTGGTTCATTGTTTACCATTGACTAACAACTAACAACCTTTAACGTTATGTCCTTTATTCCATCATATTATGGGGATCCCATTATAGTACATCAGCGCCACTTCAGTAAAAACAAATTCCTAGCTGAATACGGAAATAATTAAAAAATCGATTTTTTTAATAATGCCCAAGTTTCTATATAGGTACCTAATACATATAAAATATTAATAGAAGAGTTATTACTTATTAAGAATGTATCGAATATTGATTTAATTTCAATTTTTTTGAATTTTTGAAGAGATACTAGGATTAAAAATGTGGTGTGATTATTCAAGAAGAGTAATGATTTGGAATATCTCTAAGGTGGATTAAGTTTTACAATTTTGAATTTTTTGAAGAGATACCTATTATAGGTAATTAATACTGTGATGTGATTATTAGTAGAAGAGTAAATATTAAGAATATTTTAATGTTGAGTTAATTTCACTATTTTTTGACTTTTTAAAGTAAAACTGTGCTTTAATTTTTTATTTTTATTTTTTTAAGAGTAATAATAAAACTTATAATAACAATATTTGTTTAATTATTAAATATCATGCACTAACACTGTGAAATCTAACAATAAAGGAACATATAATGGGGTGGTTCATTGTGGAAAATACCCTGGTTCAATGAGTACACCTAGGCATGCACATTGAACCAAATATTTTTTTTTGTTTAAACTTTGATTAAGACTAAACTATTAAAAAATCAATGAAAACGTTAATGCAAGCTTAAACACAGATAAATTCCTTAACTATTAATGGTATACTTAATCGCAAAAGACGAAAAAGTAAAAAGTTACAGCCCTCCAAAATTTACCTGGTTCATTGATTAACAATTCACCCTATTTACACGCCTTTCATAGGTTTGGTTGCATAATGATTGTGTCACAACTTTTTGTATATTTTTTGCTAACGGTACACAATTTTTAAGGTTGGGTCCCTCCATAGGCGTAGCAAGGGGGGGAGCCGGGTGGGCCCGGCCCACCCCAGAATCCATCTGGCCCACCCCAGAAATAAAATGAATCACTTACTTTAAATAAATTACTTATGAATAGGTTGGTAAATGATAAATAAACACGATTTATTTTCTTGTGTTTCGTTTCTCGTGTCCATACTCTTGAAAAGTTAATGTGGTCAGAATGTACTTTCGCAAAATCTTGCAAATCTTGAAGCAAAATCTTGAGCTCGCTTCGCTCGCTCCTATTATTAGAGCTCTGATCTTATTTATATTGCTGTAAAATCTCGAGCTCGCTTTGCTCGCTCCTGGCTAGACACATTGCAGTAAAATCTTGAGCTCACTTCGCTCGCTCTAGGGTTTGAGTCGTACATCTTTTTATAGAGTAGTCAAATTTTGGGTTTGATTTGCTCGTTCCAGCTTTTAGGTCGTAAAAAACTCGAGCTCGCTACGCTCGCTCCAGGATTAAAATCGTATTACACTAATCTCACTGTATAGCTGTAAAATCTTGAGCTCGCTTCTGGCTAGACACATTGCAGTAAAATATCGAGCTCACTTTGCTCGCTCCAGAATTCGGTGAAATGTCGAGCTCGCTTCGCTCGCTCCTAGCTACGATTGTATCACAAAGACTTAGATGCATTTCAGTAAGATCTCGAGCTCACTTAGGTTCGCTTGCTTCAGAATTCAGTGAAATCTCGAGCTCGCTTCGCTCGCTCTAAGTTTTAGTTTTTATTACATCAACCTCGCCTGGGCCTGGCCCACCCTGGGAAAAAATCATTGCTACGCCCATGGGTCCCTCCAAATAAATACCTATAATTGATTACTACATGCCACCAATCTCTCAACCATCCATGGACACATTTCCACGACGTAGTTGCATCAATCAGTTTTTACATTCGAACATAAAACTCGGCCGACTAAGAAAAGTTCCAGGTTTAGGGCCGGCAACCTATGTTAATAATTAATAGGACGACTAGAGCTATCAAATGGCATAAGTCTCATTTTGTTACTCGATGAGGTAATTTTTTGAATTTTTAGCCACTATAAAATCAGGCCGACTCGGGAAAGTCCCGGGACTAGGCGAGGCAACCCTATATAATTTGGCACTTCTCGATGAGCTCTATCGACTGTACTATGTGCCAACTTGTTACTCGATTAGATAATTTTACACCAAAAAAATGACCACTTTTTTGCTCACTGTACAAAACCCTCCAGTCAACCCTGTACTTTTAGACGTAGGTACCTTTCTGATGTGCTACACCCTACTGCCGTGCTAACAAAGAGTGCAGTAAGTAAGGTTTTTTCAAAAAATGAGTTAAATACAGATTCGAGATCGTGAAAATAAGCTCTATATGATGATTTGATCCCCATGTAGCTAGCATGTTTAGAAACCGATATTTTTTAAAGAAGAGTGCAGTAAGGTTATCACCAGACACGTAAATTACTAACTATGAGTGCAGTAAGCATAGCCACTGCACTTAGCATTACCTAATTTTCAAAGGCTTCTGTCAATTCAGACTAATAAGTAATGCAGTATGGTAATTTGCTGCTTTATTAATTAGCACCAGTGAATTGGGTTCTTTATAGAGCACACTAAGAAAAAGTGCAGTAAAATTGATTGCTGCATTGTTTGTTAGCAACGCGATTGGATTTATGATAATAAGATACTACGTAAAAATGCAGTGGTACAACAATTTTACCAATATACCTCATACAAAAAATTACATTTGAGTTACTGCATTTATAATAAGTACCCAGTGCATTCGTTAAATAATATGATCTTACAAACGTTAAGTGCAGTTACAAGCCTTACTGCACTTTTGATTAGGAACGCCTTATAGAGACGCTAAAGAGCATACTAAGCAAAAATGCTTTTTTCGCGATTTAAAACGCTACATTGCAGCTGTGCTAATGAAGGTCAGCTCAGTTAAAACTATTCATTTTTTCCTATACAGTAAAAATAAAATAAATATGAAAAAATCATAAGAAAGATTGAAAAACATAAAAATAAAAAATAAAAACTTTAGGCGCGATTTTCTCGAAATGATGACGAACCACCTTACTGCACTCTTAATTAGCACGGCAGCCTAGTAGTCCTAGAGCCCACAACGGATTTGGGCCTAAACGTATAGGACAGCTGGAACCATTCTAGCTCGAAAGAACATTCCAAAGTACATCATTTAGCTTCGGTCTTACGACTCAAACCGGTCACAGAAATTTTTTACAGCGGTCAGACAATCGCGAAAAAATGGGGTCTGGGCCTTAACATATTCCTATATGTAAACATATAGGAACTGTGAAAACAACTTTGATCGATAGAACACACTTTCCGTGTCATAGAAAACCCTGTCTTACAAGGCGGATAGGTCACCTTTCCAGAATCAGACCACTTTTGTAAGATACCAAAAATGTATATTAACATTTTTCATGAACAATTTGGCGAACTGTTGGTTAAACAATAGTTGTAAAGTTTGTAAAATCTGGTTCAAAGATATATTTATGATAAATTATGAACTATTAAGACCATTAAAATTACAATAATTATTGCAATTAAAATAGAAACAAACAGATATCTCGACATCTGTTAGTGATATAAAAAATTTGTCGATGGTAAGATTGTAGAGAATTTTATGTTCTACAAGTTTGTGCTAGATTTTATCATGATTTGATGCATTGAAAACGTGATATTTGCAAAAATCTATCAAAAAGAATGTTCTTTCGAGCTAGAATGGTTCCAGCTGTCCTATACGTTTAGGCCCAAATCCGTTGTGGGCTCTATGACTATAGGTAGGTCAAATCTTGCTACTCGATCAGGTAGGGTTGCCAACTGTCCGCTCTTCGGCTATAACCATATAAATAATTAACAAGTGTTGTATTCGAATTTATGACATTACTATTTTATTATTAATGTATAAAGCACACTATTTTACTGCAAAAACGAAAAGTTGATTTTGCGATAACACCATTTACAGTGTTTCCATTAAAATCCATTGATACTATTATAGTGGGGGACAACGATAACATATTTTCCCGGTCGGCTCCAGTGGGGGACAGTTAGCTATTTTTTTCCTGAGACAAATCCACTATTGTATCTTGTTCTAACTAATATCTCCTTATTTTCCATGTATTTACGAACATTTTGCCGAAATCCCCCGGAATATTTGTTTTTTTTACTTTTTCCATTGCTGGATAGTTGAACACCGTCCAGCAGTAGAATAAAAACACTTATTAACGTATCTTTTCAAAACTATCCTCTATAAACACATTTAAGCGGGAAGCCTTCAGATTTTACTCTGTAGAATAGATATAAACTGTGTCCGTCTAGAACATTCTAATAAACATTTATTTATAGACCAGTATTAAACCACATTGATCACGTCTAAAACAAATTAGCTTATGATAGTCAAATCACCCTACAGAAAGTCATAAAATATGTCCCGTTCAGAATTATTACTCTAAACAAACACTTTTTCCAAACGAAGTGTAGATAGCAACTAGTTTATTTACACTAGATTAATCTTTTAGTTTAAAGGAGGTTCTAAAACGTGGATCTGAGACACTATACTCTATTAGAATGTTTCATCTTATTATAAATCACCTTTAGAACACTGTTGTCTATATATTAACCACTTATAGGCAATTTATAGTGTATAAAGGTTTAAAGCAACTTGCTGGTGTTACTTGGGGTACCTCTAGCCTGGCCTCGATCTTGATGGAGTCGTCGTCCATATCGAGTATGGAGAGGTTGTTGTTGATGGAGTTGTAGTCAGGGTAGGGTGCGGGCGCGTGCGCGGGCACGTGCGCGTGCGCGACGGACGCGCGGTACGGCTCCGCGTACCGACCCGACCCGCACTCGCTGCCTGACCCCACCTCCGACTGCTCCCTGGCAAACATGCCGGTTACAAAATAAAATCAGTGACCTATTTCATAAACATGACAATTAGGTATGTCGAGTTCAGTTTTGGTATTTATTTCATATTTTTTTGCGGATAGTACCTACCTAAACATAATTTAAAAGAAACCGGGGAATTGCGTTTTCCACTTGCGAGTTGGTTAGTTTGTAATAACTTCCAGTAGATGTCGCTCACGTCCCAATACGATATTGAAAATTTCGTTCTCTGGTTTGCGAGCTCGGTGGAGTAATTGAGAAACGCAATTCCCCCCGGTTTAACATGTTTATAATCAATAATATTAGAAACTGTGAATATTATATTCTTTTTTAATTTTAAATTTACACAATAATTTAAACGATAAGGCGTAAGTACCGTAACAGTGCTTACCTATTATAATCAGGCGTGCGCGGTGCAGTGGGCGTGGCCCCCGAACCGTCGGGCTCCGCACAGAACACCTCCCCGTCTTCCGGATACAGAGGGAATCTGAAACAATCAATAGATACATTTTATTTGACGGCAAGATAGTAAGTTCGTAATGAATGAAGCCGAGGGTCGCGGAGTCCAATCTCGAATGGGATCACCATTTGTGTGAGGAATAAATGTATATTTCCTCTACAGAGTGTCCCAAAATTCAACTTAAAGCCAGAACAGGGGAAAGGCCAGTTTATACAACGCGTTAATGAATAAGAGCATAGCCTGATACATCACAACTGATTTATAACAAAATAATTAGATTGAAACAATAATTTCATTATTTTTAAAGTTAAAATTTTAAGTTTTTCGTATTTTAAGTTTTGAGGCAAATATGATTTGCTATCATTTCAGCAATGAATGAAAGCGCTAACGTCATGGATACATTTTAAGAATCTTGTTTTGGTGGGTGAGTAGGGTGAGTGTCCGTGCGGTGGGTCGCGATAAAGTTCAGTAAATTTTAAATTTTACAACAAATTATTAAATATTTTGAAAAAAAATACCATGATAATTAGATACTGCTCTCGATTCTAAACAAACTACTTTCTAGTTTTGCAATTAACAAGTTGTATATCAGGGAAACATTTTAAAAAATAATATATTATTTGATAGTTTTCGAGATCCTTATTTACATGAAAATAAAAAACAAGTGCGGGTGAACTCGTCCGTAATAGGCAACTTGTTTTCGTCAAGGGAATTGATTGATTGATAGACAGTTGATGACAACAAGTTCCTCTTACCTATAGTTGTCTTCGGAGAGGCGATCGTCGTCGTCGGTGGCTATGAACTGGACACAGAGAGCGCAGTCTCCCTTCACGCTCTGTAACGCCTGCACCGCCTCTTTATGGCAAGCCTGCAACAAAGTCATCATTATTTATACGCTAGATTTTGTCGAGACTTCGTCCGCACCGGCTCCCGTCCTCGTACGTAACTGTTTGTTTATTAAAGCCCGACCAAAAAATAAAAAACCTCGCTATGTTTCGGAAAATCATTGGAACTAATTTTTGTACTTGGAAAAGTGACATTAAAGGTTATTCGGTTGCAGCATATAGTCGATTGCAGCGCCTCCAAACCAGGTTTTTTATATTTATGGTCAGGCTTTATTATTATTGTCGATGCGAGGCATGGGTCAGATGTGAGGGAAGGGAGGCCGATAAAGGGTGTGGACCCAATTTTTCGTCACCTTATCAATGGTTGCATGACCCAACTATGAGCTTATGCACGCGAGTTCGTCCGTACCGGCTCCCGTCATCGTTGCAGTTTGATAGTCTGGAGCACCTTCTTAAGTATTGCTACGCATTTAGGGTTGAACCTCAACTAACAGCACAGTATCGCATTTTTCCGTCGCTCCATCCTTTTCTGTCACTCAGTAACGTATTTGCTGGAGCAAATAAGATAGACGGAACGCGAACGCGCGCGACAGCACGTCCAAAATGAAATGAAAAAATGCGACGCTGTGCTGTTACATGAGGTTCAACCCTTAGTTTACACACTGTACAGACGAATTCTAAAGTGCAGTATGGACCTGTGTAAGGTCCACGTCGTTGATGGCGAGGATGGCGTCCCCGACGTACAGCTCGCCGGTGAGCGCGGCCGGCCCGCCCGCCTCCAGCTCTGAGATCAGTATCGGCACTCCATGCTCTCGCCCGCCCTGCAACATTACAAACGTTATTGGAAATCGTTACATCTCAACTATTAAAAAACTGTAACTGAAGTGTGTTTATACATTGAATATATTTACGAAAAAAATATTACGATAGGTTTTTAGGTATCCCTGACTCGAAATCAACCTTTTTTAGAAATTTTGTCTGCCTGTTTGTTTGTTCGCGCATCACGCAAAAACTACTGAACCGATTTTGATGAAACTTTTTTTGTTTCATAGCTTATGATCTGACTTAAAATCAGGTACTTATATAATTTGTGCGGACGAAGTCGCGGGTAAACTCTAGTTATACATAAATACATTCTCACGCCTCTCTCCCACTGGGATAAGCCGAGACAACGGAACGCCACCTGCTTGTATCCAGACAGACCTCTTTCGCTTCCTCCACATTCATTAGTCTCTTCATGAATGGTCTTCGCTTTCACGTTCATCTGACCTGAAGGCGTAGCATGTTGCACGTGATACACCTATACCACGCCTTTTACCGCGTTCTTTCGCGTGAAAATAAAAAGAGTGCAAAGGCGTGATAGCGCTATATCACGCTGCCATGCTAGCCATGCCGGTTCTTTTTAAGTACACCAATTTCTCATCCTCTGTGTAAGCCCGTCTCGTTTTCGCCACTATTATAATTTTACAGTCAGTTCTATTCTCTTTTTTTCTATGGGAAATATTGTTGGTGACTCACGGTGACGGAGATGCCCAGGCCGAGGTGTGGAGAGCGGCGCACGCGCACGGTGCGGGGCCGCGCGCGGTGCGCGTCGCGCGCGCAGGCGGCGCCGGGGCGCGGGGGGCGCGGCGACAGCCCGCGGCACACGCGCACCAGCGTCTTGTGCCGCTGCAGCAGGATCTCTGCCTCCACCTGACACAACCAACAACAATTATCATCACCATATCAGCCGATAGTGGGCTATGTCGGCTACTCTGGTTCTACTGCAGATCTCTTCATTTCTGATTCGATCTCGCAGGGAAACTCCGAGCCTAACCCTCTCCATTGCCCTTTGGCCTTTTTATAAGGTTACAAAAAACTAAAATTATGTTAAATATTAATTGCAGACATCAAGACTCAATAATGTATTTGGAAAAGAAACCTGGAGGACTGATAATCGGATTAAATTCCAATATTGGCACCTGTATCCCCAAAATACTAGTTCAATTTTAGGATCATATTATGCAATTCTATAACAGTTTCTAGTGTGACTACACTAGTTCTCGCTCTCGCTCGCTCTCTCGCTACGCTCTGTTAATCCCGGTTATACAGGGGTTGGGTCCTGAATCCACCAAAGCTGCGATGGGCGGAGATGAGAGGAGATATGTCGTCCACTGCCAATTCATTATTTACACGCTTAGCATCAGTGGACACGGTTGAAGCCGAGATGTGAGCAGTGCCTCGAGTCGAGAGTCTTGCGACTAGGTAGCGGCGCGCAGCAAGCTCCACTCCGCTCTAGCCAACTCACATCTCAGCTTCGCTGAATGCACCCTATCCGCTAAGCCTCTCCTTTCCTATCAACCCATCTCCGCTTTGGTGAATACCGGGCCTTAAAGGTGATGGGTGAAGAGCAATTGCCAAGTTTGAACAATAATGCACCAGAGACATTCACGTATGCCTGAGAAGACAGCAGCTTATGTAACTTTCATTCAGTGCAAAAAGTTAGAAATATTAGTCTCATCATCATACAGATCATCTCATTTATTTATTTATTTATTTACATTTTATCACTTTCTCATCTCACCTGAGCCCAAAGAGAATCTCTGACTTCCGATCTCATATCTCTGCCTAGGAGCTGCAGCTGTTGTATTCTACCTGCCAATTCTTTATCCAAGTATTTTGTTGCTAATCTGTTGACAAGTATGTGGTTATTTAATAAACATTGCTATGGAATTAAATCAAGTACGTGTAAGAGGAGACTTGGTATTACTCTACCAGTGAGGTGGTAGTTTAACCGCCATTGACTACATATGAAGTCATTACGTTTAGTGCCCCATACTACAGCAAACTATTTGCACTTATTTTTCACAGATGTTTAATGACGTTAATACGGGTGATTGTTACAAGGTTCTAGTAGGCCACATTTCAAATAGGCTGACTGTATGTTGACCGATGATGATGGTAGGTAGGTAAGGTACCTGGCGCCGAAGAGTTCAGAGTGTAGCGCTAGCACGGTGTCGCGCAGCGCGGCGTTCTCGCGCGCGAGCTGGGCCGCCTCGGCGCGCGCCCGCGCCGCGTCCGGCACGTTGCCCGCCGTGTCGCCGGCGTCCTGCAGCCCGCCTGAACGCGCAACGTTACATCTTGGACTACTTAGTTACAAAAGCATGCATGCACGCATATGCTCACGACTATATTCCCCATGGGGGTGGTTAGAGATATTTTGAAAACTCCGAACATCCAGGTTTCACTAGTAATACCGATAATATATCCAGTTTGACGGGTAGTGAGCCCGTCGCCACAAGCAAACAAACGAGTCGAGTTACAAAAGCAGTAAAGACAGATGCCCTCTCGTCCTTATGAGCTCTTGAATCTGATTCTGGTAACCGCTTCGATCATAGAAGGGGTCGGATACAGTAAGTCTAATTTAAACGGTAGCCACCCACAAAGGGGCGACAACGACACTAGTCCGGGTTGCTGCTATTCTGTGCCGGACACAGGGATGTCCACGGCTACTCATCTGGGACAATTAGGTACGGGCTACCAATATAGAGGCGCGTTATCATTACACACGAATTTATTCGTGCGGCCTCCGCGGTAAGAAAGTTTCCGCGCCGTGCATGAATAAACTCTAATTTACAACATTTGAGCCCTTTGGTCTTTTAAATTGAATGGAATATTAGACAGGGCTAAGATTCGTAGAGATGTTTTCGTCTGTTCTAAAAAGGTGGTATTGAAGTAGATAAGTAACATGGAGTCCAATCCAATTTGACTTTTGAGTTTGAGTTTGACTTATAATTCGGAGCGCGCTCCATACAAACGAATTCTGGTGATATTTTCAATACTAACCAATTAAAGTAAATGCAAAATTTCAGAAACAATCTAAAACTGATCTCTATGTTTGTATCAAATCAGATTTTCGTTAAAATTTACAGTTTTAAAGTTACAGTGCCTCAAAGATTTCCATACAAATCTTTAATTAATCCTAGCATTAAAACTGTATATTTTAACGAAAATCGGATTTCATACAAACAGAGATTCGTTTCAAGATAGCTTCTGACGAGGTAAAAAGCCCGTCTGGATTTTGAAACAGTTTTAATTAAATAAATAGACATCATGCAAACTTACCAGCAGAAGCCGCCCTCGCTTGAACCAGTTCAGCCCTCATATCCACCAGCTCAGCCTGCAAAGAATAAAACATTTACTTTAACTCAGAAAACGTAATCTCGTGCACCAATGTGTGGTGGGTGTCATATGTCAACAATAAGTAGTGTCTGATGTCAGCACGACAATAGGTTAATCTTACACCGAAATCAATGGCGGTGTAAATCCGAATTAAATCGGACAGATGGCGGCGTGCGCGCACATAAAATCATTTGACTTCTGCACTTTTGGTGCACTGCCAGAATCACATTTCCACCCTCGGAGATTTAAACTTATCAATAATTGATGTTTATTTATTTTATTACTTTCACTAAGTATTTATTGAAAGATCTGTGAAGGTTAACGATGCCAACGACTTGACTTTTAACGTTTTTTTAATGTAAAACAATGTCAGGATTTTCTATTTATACGATCGCGATGTTTATATGGAGCTGTCAGCATACGAATACGGAAGCATGCCGTATCATAGCTAAGTAGGCGAATGCAGTGGCGATCTCGAGTGGATGCAATGCGAGATGTTAGCCGCACAGCTGGGCACACGCGGTGGTCCATCGACATCCGTGTTACTATACTACTAATACTACCAAATAGAACTCTTATTTGATTTGATCTATATTGTACTATTGTCTTAATCTTAAAAATACATAAACTTTTTTTAAATCTAAGGAAAAGTCCAAAAAACCAGTGAAAACAAGAAAGCTTAGGACATCTGCGGCCGTTGAATGGCAGCGTGATATAGCATTATCGCGCCTTCGCAATCTTTGTATTTGCGCGCGAACGAACGAGATAAAAGGCTTGATAACCACGCGCATCATGCTACGGCCTCTGCTAAGGATTTCTCAAAATAATTATTTTGTATTGGGAATTATTATAATACGAAGAGTCTACCCATCAAACAGAACAACTTTTACTATGGGAGTAAATTGATCGGAGCAAAAAAAAATCTGCTGTTTCATACTAAACTGCAATGCCTACTCGACTCAAATGTATGCAACAGCAGATTTTGTTTTTGCTTTTTGCTCCAATCGGTCTACTCCCATCTTCTTCTTATCGAGTGGGCTGCAAAGCCCTGGTGTCAGAGTTTATTCAAACCGCCTTACGGCCTCTGACGTGGTTTTTTATGTAACGACTACTACCACCAGTGATAGTGGCCGGGACCAACAGCTTAACGTGCCATCCGAAGCATGGAATCATCTTTCTTTTCAGACAATCAGGTGAATCAGCCTGCAATGTCCTAACCAACTGGGGAAAAACGCACAAAGTGACATTTCACTAGGTGCCCCCCGTGGGAATCGAACCCACGACCTCCGTGTCAAGAGCCCAATGCTCTAACCATTAGACCACGGAGGCAATCTTACTTCCACTCTTTATTCTACTTCTTCTTCTTTATCTTACTTTCTTACTCCCATCGTAAATGTTGTTCAGTTTGATGGGTAGAATCTTAGTTTAAGAGGATGCTAATGATATCAATTTCACCCTGTATAAGTAAGTCTTGCCACAACATCCGGTTTTCAAACGTACCTGACATATTTTATGTAAGTTTAAGTACCCATAGCTGTCGAAGTATATCGTAATACAGTGTTTGTTAATGAACTGTTTGTAGAATTCGTGACTTATCAACATTCTGTCATCGGGTCAAAATGTTGCCTCGGATCTTACTTTCCGTCCACACCCTGCGTATTATCCTTGGCACACCTTTGGATTACGCACTTCAATACACATGCTAAGCTAACGTTTCTAATTCGACGACTAATCATTTTATTACAATGTTACAAGGCAAATGTGGACCTTTCTACAAATGCAAGCTTAAAAATTTAGGCGGTAGTTTTAGCAGAGCTTCTGACGTTTATGTATGTTTGTATTTGTACAACGCCAATACTGTACCTCTACATATTCTTGCGCCTATGCCCCACTGGGGCAGGCAGAGACAATAGATTGCCACGTGTCACGTGCTTCTATTCTGACACACATCTCTCGCCTCTTCGACATCCATTAGTCTCTTCATACATAGGCACTCCTAAGCGCCATTCTTCAAATTACGAGAATAAATTTTAATTTAGTAGATGTATTTAGATAAAAAAACTAAACAACATTCCCAAAGGAACATGGGTGGAAAAACGAGAATCGTTTTTGGACGTCCCATAGAAAATACATCGGCTGATCCGCATTTTTTCTATGGGAGGTTCAAACCTTGGTCTCGTTTTCCGACCCATATTCCTTAGGGAAAGTTGTTTATTACCACTATCTGAATACGACATTAATATTTAAATAATGGTGTAAAAGTTCTTCTAGCCCCTTAAAAGTTCATCCGTCAATTTTCTATAGACGCGTCTTCAAATTAGTTTCCTAGAACCTTGCAATTTGTCAAGTGCATAGCTTGATACGAGCGTTATGGTATAATAATAATCAATAAACACAACCCACGCCGATTCCAAGATCATTATCGGCTAAACATCGCGTGGGCATATATGTTGTAACAAGCGATTGTGCGTATATAACAATGTGCATGAAAAACGCCTTTACGTCGATGAAGATAGTATAGACTATAGTGCATTATAAAAGAATTATAATAAATGAACAGTTACTTCGTATAGTATCGCCAGACAATGAATGCGGTTCATTAGGGCCGCAATAAAACGCGAGTAGAACGGGTCGGTAGCCGCAGGCTGTTTAAATGCCAACTTCGATGACAAGATGCATAGGTTGCTTTCATCTCTTCCCTAATTAAGTTGCGAGTTATTGCGATACCTGCACGGTTAGCTTTAAGCTATTGCAGCGCTGTATTCTAGTAAGACTCATCAATATGGTGAGATGGTGAGTCCAGTGCTGAAAGCGAAGTAAGTCAAATGATTGACGAAAGCCCTTTCTTCATAGCGGTGTGGGCGGTGATCACAGATAACGTCCAACGGTCGGAAGATTGATTCACCGTTCGATATCATTGCAAGCATCTCAGATAGGTACAATGAGCGATTCGATCGCCGCAGCACGCGCCTCCAGCCGCACGTGTTCCACCACTATTCAAGCTAAGCTACAATAATAAATCTCTCTACTTCACCGTGTCGACACTTTTACTCTATGATTGTCTTACGAGATGAAATTTGATGCTCATTTGAATAACAGCGAGCTATCACATTTTAGTAGCGAGATTACACAAATGCGCTTAACTCTCGACATCTTTAGTACGACCACACAGGGCATAATTGTGTTAAATTATTGCGTCTGCAGTTACCGTTATCGTTGATCACAAATTCTCTGGAAACTACGAAATCTAGAGTGTTGATCTTCGGAATCGCAATTTACATAAAAATGTATAAACAGGGGACTTGAAAGAATGCTGAGGTCATTGTTTAATGAGTATCGAAACGCCCCGTATTGTTGGTGTATTACAATCGTTTGCAGCTCAACATTTGCATGCGTCTGCGCATAGAGGACGAGAGCACGACCGACTGTCCTCCGGTTTTTACTCATTGTCAGTCAATATGCAAATGCATCTTGCCGCTAACAACCGTTTGACAACATAAAGCACAGCGAAGGTTATTTGTTTGCGAGCTACCGTCTCGCGTCGTCAATGTCTTCTAATAAAGGAAAGCATGGTTATATTTTCGTAACGAAGATTTGTTCCGTTCCAATCGAAAACTAAGCGAACGGGGAAAACCCCGTTGTTTGTAATATTACGATACGATCAAACATCACATGGGGTCGGATACCGCGTGGTCGAAAATACTAATTTAAAACAGTGCAACTATAGCATGAGTTTCCGGTGTCTTCACCCACGCCCTAGACACTCGAGGATTGTGCAACTGCGCTGAACCCGCTACACTTGCATCGGAATTTGAAGTAATGCAATGCACGCATTATCATAAAATTTATTTTCGAGCAACGGGATCAAATATGAGATTTTGTGGGGAATGAGATGACCCGTTGCACTCGAACAATGGTGAGAGTCTGTACACGGAGTACCACCCAGGGTTGAGGATTCAAATCTTATCTGAACAAGACAAAGCTCTGAGTGGATGGAAGCGCGGCGGGGGATCCTCCGACCTATTTGTTATATCTGCAGGCATTAACTGTAAGCTCTTCAATTCTATCTAATGGATTCATTTCCATTAGCTGAAAACATCCGAAAAAAACGACGTCTTTAAAGCTCGGTTGTGTTTGCACAATTGTTTTCGTTAATAAATTACAGCGGAACGGTGTTTTGAGTCATCGAGTTGCACTTTATGTACATTTGTCAAAGAAGTGTTTTCCAAGAGTCTGTAGCAACAAAAATGTATTTAAAAGATTTATTCGTGAATGCAATGGAGACGCGCCAGTAATCGGCTAACAAATGATCAGTTTTGTAAGAGTAGTGACAAGCGGTGGCGCGGCTTTGGACCCGATCCAAACTCTTTAATCTTGTATTATTCGAGCTTATCCTTTCTTTAACATTCACAACATTATTTTTCAAGTAACGGGATATTATAAGATAAGATATCACTGTTAAGTTTTTGTTTAACGTTAAATCGTTTTTGTTTGTTCCAACTTAAGAAAACTTACTGTAGAAGTAGAAATGCAATAAAATTTATAGGCAATAAAGCACGTATCTTACAGAATATTATTTAAGGGTCAGTACTGTCCGAAGCAAAGAGGCCAAGGCATTCGCAACAATAAAATATTGGTAGACATTTGTTACATCCTATAATTTACGTTGAGTATTAAATAAACTACTGGCTGGGTCACTCGATAATAAATTATTTATTCTAGTCCAAAAGCGCATTCAAGTGTAAATGAGAAGTGTGAGCTACTTGCATGCAAAATGCAGGATTGCAATGGTCCGCACTTCTTCGAATTTCGAATTCGTAAGTATGTATGTGCAAATACATGTAAATAATTATTTAAGAGAAGGCTTATGAATATTGTGGTGTTCTTTAACATTTAGGGCAGTTTTTGTGGGCAATGAACTTTACTGGAAAGCATAGAAAAACATACATACGTTCTGTTTAAGAATGTAGTTGTAGCAATGCTCACATTTAGCAAATAAAGTTTCAGGATGGAATGACATGACGAGATAAGCTCGCCCTTTGTAATTGTCTATTATGCTGTTTTCATGTATATTTCCGTGTGTACAATAATGTGTTAAAATAAATAAATAAACAAGTGGACAGAAGTGGTTAGCCTTTCGCCCACATAAACAATGTATAAGAAACCTTTAATCCCTTAGTCGCCTCGTTAGACACCCATGAGATGAATTAGGGTGGTCCATTCTAAGCCGGAACCACACGGCTAAAATAACAGATTTGAGTTTTATTTGCAGCTATTTCCCTAAAGTAGGTATGAAAAGGAAGAACTCTCCACCGACATAAGCTAGAAAGAAAGGCCTACGACTGAGGCTGTTTCCGTCTTAGTCTAGGTAGTACATGTGTTGCAATAATCGTGCTAGCACCTGGCTGGAGCGAGCACCGAGCGGCATGTACGAACGCTGCCGCTGTCGTGCCGCGTCGTGTTGTCTAGACAATCCTCACACACGCTTCTGGGAACCGCATCGATGCATTACACGCCCCCCGGATGACGGCATGCGAATGACATGCCTTCTTGTAAATGTACGGTGTTCGATTACCGGCTCAACTTTATTCTCTATGCTGTGGAATTTCATTTCAGGATGTAGGTACATCACCTATAAGTACCTTACCTATATTGAAGGTGAGTTTTGACGTGAAACGTCTTTCATTTCGGTCCTACTGACTCACTTGCAAAAACCATATGTAATGACAAGATAGCTTATTACTTTGGAAGTATACCATCTACCGGCATTATTTTATAACCATTATTTAGAGGATAGAAGCCATTAATCGGTACAAGACGTTTCACGTACTAAACTACGGCTGCGTCCCTGATACAGCCTTCCCCTTTTTTTTTATTGAAATGTGTGTCTGCCTCGAGGCCTATAGAAGAAGGCTAGAAAAACATCAAATGCAACTTTAAAAGAAAAAAATAGAGTTTACCCGCGACTTGTTCCGCACAAATTATATACATTTTAAGTCAAATAATAAGCTTTCAAATTGTTTCATCAATATCGGTTCAGAAGTATTTGCGTGATGCCCGAACAAACAAACAGACGGACAAAAAATCCAAAAATTGGTGATTTAGAGTAAAGGACACCTTAAAACCATATCGTAATTGTAAATATAGGCAAAGTACAGACATACTTCTTTGACTGTTTTATAATAGTTTAGATTAGATAAAGTTTGAGAGGTTTCACGGACCGCAAGCAACTAAATAAAGCATTATTATCTTGACGGTGTATTTTTACAGTGATGAAAGCAAATGTTTAGTGCGTCCTACGTCCAAGATTACATCATGGATTTGTGACCAGCGTTAGTCAAACGGAATGCAATATTAGTGTAGGCACTATTTGAAATCAAGTTTCAACTTAAACTTGTAATTTAAATACCAATTGAAATCTATATCAAGATTTTAGATTTCCGAATAGAGATGTGGGCGAAAAAAAGAAAACCGAACGAAATAATATTATTCTACTAAAATCATTTATTTCTATTGTTTGTCAAAAGTCAACAAAATGGGAAATAGTAATATAAATAAAAAGCTAGCCTATTAGCGTATCGCAAAACTAATTAGCATTTCTTTTTATAATATTTTCGCTACTATTGTTAGCGATTCCCAACACTTTCCTAAATCTATTTCTATATTTTTAATAAAATTTAATAAACAAATTTAAAGTAAACACTATAAAGCGCTCCAGTAGATCTGACTAAGGGCGGGAGGAGCACCGGCGGCCATTCCTAGCGGAGACATCGTACCGATCGTTGGTTGCTATTGTTAACTTGTTTTAGAAATAATAATTGAGAAATAAAAGTGTCATTTATAATTGGAGCTGCTGAGTATAATTTACCTGACACCCCTAATAGTCAGAAGTGGTAAGATCGTTGGAGAAAGCCCCGAGGTATGTTATTTTGTTTTTTTTTTCGTGGATGAAGTTTGTATTCAGTTCGTAGTATGACATCATAATACGTACGAGATGTAAGTGTGTGTTATTGATGAGATGGGAGCACGGTGCAAAGCTACGCACACCTACCGAACATTGGAATGTGTTTGTTTATTCCTTCTAGCGATAAGCCACTCGCCCATGGTACCTCTCTACTTTAGTTGTACCTATTTATTTTGCCGGTATGTATAATCGAGTGTTAAAAATAATTAGTGCTCTACGATTTGATGCATCATGTCATTTTATTCTAAAAAGGATATTAACTAAAGAAAAGATAACGATATGTATGTTTAGATATCGAGAACATGTTCATGATTCTACAGTACAGTGATATTAATTGTATTTTGTCTTCTTTTCTCCTCCTACTAACTCCTTATGTCACTACCTTCCAATTACCTACGTACCTACCGTACCACCATAACCACTACATACAAATTTTACTACTGGAAAAATAAAAATATCGCCGCAAAATGTTTGTTTACGATGTGACATAATTTCATAGACTTCTCATGATCATAATATAAATCTACGAAATGCCTGCGAGTGAAAGGTCAAGTTATACTCCTCCTTTACGAGAAAAAGAGTCAGGTAGGATGCCGCGAAGTCGCAATCGTAGTACAGGATCCAAGGCACGGAACCGATCTGTAACGAAAACAAACAAAAGAGAACGGAAGCGTGATAGTTATCGTAGTAGATCCCGTCGCAGGGTCTCATCCCACCACAGGGCCTCACCTCGCTGCAGGTTCTCGTCATCTGATACGAGCAGCAGGACAAGTAGTGACACTGATACTACCACCAACAGAGGCTCGCATACTTATAGGAAGCGTCGTCGGTATCCAAGCTCATCTGATCGTTCGACAGACACATCCGTGGGAAAACGATCACGTTCGAGACCTCCGTCATATCAAAAACGGAGACGCCGCACAATACGGTCGGCGAGCCACCTAGAAAATGATTTTCTGTCAAAATTCGCCAAATTAGTTAGAGGCAAAGGAAATCATTTTGAAGGAGCTCATAACGTGATTCCAGATTTTGACCCTGACGCTCATTCACAGTCAGCAACAGATTGGATCCGTAAAGTGAACGAGACAGCAAAAATTTATGGCTGGACTGAAAGACAGATTATCTATTACGCTATACCGAAACTTGCCGGTCATGCGAAGAAATGGTATCAGGGAAGGAGTACAGTAGATCTGAGTTGGAGGCAGTGGCAACGAAAGATTATCAATACTTTCCCTGATGATCGGAACTACGCAGACCGTCTGACGGAAATGCTGAGCAGGAAAAGTGGAAGAGAAGAATCTCTTGAAGAATATTTTCATGAGAAGGCTAGGTTAGTTAAGATGTGTGGCATAAGGGGAAGGAATGCTACGGATTGTATAGTTAGCGGTATTTTTGATCATGGTATACGACTTAACGCTCAAGGTACTAATTTCAAAAGACCGTCACAAATTCTAAGATATTTACGGCGTATATCGAAGAGGAATAATATGATGCCTAGTAAGAAAAATGATTTTCTGCCTAAAAATGAATCTCAGCAGACGAAAGGTTCTGAATATCGAAATAATACTTCGTTTAATAAACCTACGTCTTTCACACGTGACAAGCCTAAATTTGTATTCCAATGCTACAATTGTGGCGAAACTGGGCATACCGCCCGAAGATGTACGAAACCTATTAAAAGATGTGATAAATGTTCGCGACTTGGACATGTGGCACAAAATTGTGAGATTATAAGTCCTCGTCCAAAAACCCTGCTAGCTATAGAAAATACCAAGAATAATCCTACTCCTACACAGAGTGTACTACAAATAACTTCAAGTGATAAATCAAATGGTAAGTATTTTAAATCAGTTACATTAAATGGTATACCATGTTCAGCGTATGTAGATTTCGGAAGTCAATGCACGTTAATTCGAGAAACAATGGCCAAAAACTTAAATGCAGCATCGGATACAACGGGACTTCCAGTCATTAAGGGATTCGGTTCTGGAAGCATTTCACCAATAGCCAGGGTATATGTAACTATCATCGTAGATGCAGTTCAAGCTGACATAGAAGCATATACTGTGTCTGATCATTTACTCAAAACGGACGTTCTTATTGGTCAGTCCCTAACGGAATTACCGACAGTAGTAGTCCACAAAACTAGTGCTGAATTGATCCTCTATTGTGACGATTCTGAAGTGGAGAGGATAAAAATTTGGAACACCAATAGCGTTTCAATTGCAGGGCTACAGGATATAGAAGTGCATACAGAAATTAAATATACAGGACTACTGTTCATCCCGGGTAATGCTTGTATGAAACCTGGTAGTGAATACATTTTACTGCAAGGCGTGTATGACTTCCATAACGGAAAAGGTAGATGTATAGTCATAAATTTCTCCCAAAATGTGACTTCACTTGAAAAATCAAAACTATTAGGTCGAGCTATTAAATTAGACAATCAAAAACAATTAACCTCAAAAACTGAACAACTAAACATTAACACTATTGATTATTATAAACAAAAGGACACTGAGACAAATAATACAGAGATCAGAACAGAACCAATTACATTTGAAATGTTAAACATCGGCCCTAAAGTAACTGTCACCGAAAAGGAAAGACTGTTATTGCTCCTTAACAAGTTTCGAGATTGCTTTGCATTTAACATGCAAGAATTGGGGTCGACGCATATAACAGAAATGACACTCCGCCTTAACGATAGCACACCGGTCACTTATAGACCTTATAGACTTCCGTTCAGCGAGCGCGCAAGGGTCAGGGAAATGGTAGGTGAACTTTTAGCGAATGATATCATACGGGAATCTCAATCAGCATACGCTAGCCCGATTGTATTAGTACGCAAAAAGAACAATGATTATAGACTCTGTATCGATTATCGGGCGCTAAATAAGAAAACTATAAAGGATAGCTATCCGATGCCGGTTATTGATGACCAACTCGATCGTCTTAGTGGTAAATCATACTTTACAAGTCTGGACCTGGCGTCTGGTTATCATCAGATCCCTGTGGCCGAGGAATCACGTCATATCACGGCTTTTGTAACCCCTGACGGCCATTATGAGTATACGAGGATGCCTTTTGGTCTGGTGAATGCCCCAGCGGTATTTCAAAGTATGATTAACAAAGCTCTTGGAGCGAAGCGATTCGAGCTAGCTATTCCCTACCTTGACGACTTACTATCCACGGGGAGCTCATTTGAGGAAGCATTCAATAAGCTCGAAGCCATTCTAGAACTTTTACGTAATGCTAATCTGACGCTCAATCTGAAAAAGTGTTGTTTTTTTCAATCCGAGATCGAATATCTGGGATATGAAATATCGGAAGCTGGGCTCAAACCGGGGGATAGAAAAATTAAGGCTGTCTCAGAGTTTCCTAAACCATCGAATGTCCATCAAATACGCCAATTCGTCGGTTTAGCCAGTTATTTTCGGCGTTTTGTTTATAATTTTGCTTCCATTGTAAGACCATTGACCAAATTGACCAAGGCCGAAACTCTTTGGCAATGGGGTGATGATCAGGAAACTGCTTTCGAGGATATAAAATCCAGACTAGTAGCCCGACCCATACTGGCATTATATAATACAGATTACATCACAGAGGTCCACTGTGACGCTAGCAAATTGGGTATTGGGGGCATTTTGTTACAAAAGCCAAACGAAGAATCCCCTTTTAGGCCGGTCGCTTATTTCAGCCGCCAGACAACGCGCGAGGAAGAATTCTGGCACTCTTACGAATTAGAAACAATGGCTGTAGTACTTACATTAAAAAAATTTAGAGTTTATTTGATCGGCTTAGAATTTAAAGTCATAACGGACTGCAATGCATTACGCACTACATTGACAAAACGAGACCTAATACCAAAAATTGCAAGGTGGTGGCTAATGCTGCAAGAATACAATTTCACGATTGAATACAGGCCAGGCCACAACATGCAACATGTTGACGCTCTGAGTCGAAACCCTGTCTCACCACCCGACATTCAGGAAGAAATTGAGGTTCTAACCATTACAACTAATGACTGGCTTCATACGGTGCAGATGACAGATCCCCGCATAAAACATATTAAAACAGTCCTAGAAACAAGTGAGGAGGATATAAAAGATATTTCCAATAACTATATGTTACGTGACAATAGAATATATCGGCGCGTGGGAACAAAATTAAAATGGGTAGTACCAAGTTCGGCACGCTGGAGAATTTGTCAACTTAATCATGACGAAGCGGGTCACTTCTCAACTGAGAAAACGATTGAAAAAATAGGAGCCGATTATTGGTTTCCCAAGATGAACCGGTTCGTCAAGAAGTACGTAAATGCCTGCATTAACTGTGCCTATAATAAAGAAATGTCGGGAAAGAAATCTGGATACCTACACCCGATCCCGAAGGTAAATATTATATTCCATACAATACATATGGATCATTTAGGGCCGTTTGTAAAAAGCAAACGGGGAAACGCGTATATCCTTGGTATTATTGACGGGTTTAGTAAATTTATATTTGTAAGAGCCGTAAAGAATACCAGATCCAAAACGACAATAAAAGTACTTGATGATGTTTTTGCAACTTTCGGAAGCCCAAAAATTCTGATATCAGACCAAGGTACAAGCTTCACGTCTAACGAGTTCAAATCTTTCGTATGTTCGATTGGAGCAAAACATGTATTAAATGCTGTAGCTACTCCCCGAGCAAATGGACAAATAGAGCGCTACAATCGAACTATACTAAACTCACTGTCTGCCATGAACCATGGTCTTGACGAAAGGGATTGGGATACGAATGTTGCCAAATTACAATGGAGCTTAAACAACACGGTGAATAAAAGTACCGGAAAGTCACCTGCTGAAGTTGTCTTCGGGCAAAGAACTACAAGCCAATCAGAAGGAATTTTGAAAGGTGCCCTTGATACAGAAGAGCAGATTTCGGACACTGATAGAGAAGAGATGAGAATATCTGTGCAGAAAAGAATTGAGGAAGGACAGAAGAAAATGAAAGAACGTTTCGATAAAACAAGAGCTCTTACGAAATTATTTAAAGAAGGTGACCTCGTTATGATTCCTAATAATAATCCGGAAAAGGGTAAAAGCAAAAAGTTAGCTCCCAAGTTTAAAGGCCCATGTAAGGTGACCGGGGTGTTAGACAAAGATAGATACGAAGTATCTAGCATTCAAGGACATTCACAGAGGCAGTATAAAAATATTTTCCCTGCTGACCAACTAAAACCGTGGATTAGCATATCGGTATCACCAGTCGCTAGTGAAAAAAGTGATAGTAGCGATTCGGATTCGCACGTAGAATAACTACATAAAAATATATATATACGAGTATATAGGTTTATATTTTATACGTCCTTGTCTTGCAAAATTTATGAAGTCTTATGGATTTGTAGTGGTCGTGGTTGGCAACACTTGATCCAGGTTCCATGTCATTTACAGCTTAGGTCCCATGTTAATACCGGGTAATCGGTGATCCCCGGCTATGGGCCCTGTGAGTGTCGTCATGATGAACAGCTGCTATATAGCTCTCGGGTGGCCCAATAGAAGCTGAGTGATGACTGATGACAACTACAAGGACAGCAAGCCGTGGCTCTCGGGTGGCTAGACGGAAGCTGATATTATGTGATTTCTGATGACAACTTTAAGGACGAGCAAGCCGTGGCTCTCGGGTGGCCAGACGGAAGCTCATATTATGTGATAACTGACGAGAAGTTTAACGACGAGCAAGCCGTGGCTCTCGGGTGGCTAGACGGAAGCTTATACTGGAAGATTTGGTAATGTAATAGCAACCCGTGGCTTTCGGATGGCTTAAAGGCGGCTATCTACATACAAAGTATACTACACATAGGCTCCCGGGTGGCCCTTCAGTTAAAGACAAAAGCAGCAATGTCAGTACGTGTATCCGGGCACTGTGCGGATGAACGGATGTGAACCAAATCATGTAAATTATCACGAATACAGTATTATTCTTGAGTAGGCTAATGTAATTAATTAAGTTTATTCTAAATCATTTATTTTTTTTAAATTAAGTTCAAAATAAAAAGAAACAAAAATTGTTAGACTAAATGCATTTGAATCTAGCATTGTCAGAGTTAATTATAATAGATAGTAAGCACTTATTATTAGTAGTAGTATAGTAGTGAAGGCTTAGTCCCAAAAAACTGTTCAATCATGACTGCTTAGACCATAACTAAAATTGTATTTTGTTATATGTATACTTATATGCAACAGATTTACCTACTTTTACTTATCCGATAAATTTGAATAGTACTTACTAAAATTTAGAATACGGCAGCTGTTGAGACTAGTAGACAGCTTTAGGTATATTGTATCAAATTTATCTTGATTGTGATTATGTTACATGGTCTGTTTTAGGATTTTACTTAAATAATTAGTTATTATTACTTGTGTTGACACAGATAATTCAATTTTACGAAGTACAAATTCCAGTCTAACAATAATTTTATGATTCAAAACTATTGTTTGTAATTTTGTTTATAGAAAGGGTATGAGGCCATACCCAACCAATATAGAATGGCCGAGCTGTTGTTGTTATGAGGAATGGGGACATTCCCACTGCAGAATGGCCGTCTGTTAGCGATTCCCAACACTTTCCTAAATCTATTTCTATATTTTTAATAAAATTTAATAAACAAATTTAAAGTAAACACTATAAAGCGCTCCAGTAGATCTGACTAAGGGCGGGAGGAGCACCGGCGGCCATTCCTAGCGGAGACATCGTACCGATCGTTGGTTGCTATTGTTAACTTGTTTTAGAAATAATAATTGAGAAATAAAAGTGTCATTTATAATTGGAGCTGCTGAGTATAATTTACCTGACACCCCTAATACTATGCATCTTGTTCATACACACAATAATAGAAAACGTCTTCGCATGGAACATATTAATTCGATTAGTTTCGTTTTTGACAATCACCCATCTCTATTCCGACGACTTAAAGTAAGTAATGAATTAAAATCGGTGAACAGAAAACTGCACATTCACGATTAACTCGCGCATGATACGAGTAGGTACTTAATATTAATATCGCGGGACCTATTTATATTTAATTGCGCGAGTGGTCTGCGCTGGAACTATTTGCAATAAAATGCAGAATGGTGTCGAGGCGCGGTCTGGATTGATTTGAATTTAAATTCATTTGATTGGATCAAAATAAACCATTGGACAAACACAGCATGACCCATAAAAAGCTGTGCATAGATCCAAAAACATGTGAAAGCTTCTGTTCATCAGGAAACAAATTTTACTGCAAATATTTACATTTTAAAGCCATTGTAGTAAAGGGTCAGTTATGTGGGCGGTCCAACCAGCACTACTATCTTGATAGCACTAAATCCGAACATATGAATCAGCAAGCATCTCGACTTCCGACTCAGAGAATTGCCTGCGAGCAATGCTTACCTATTCCTACGGAGTGCACACAGACTGGACTCAATGCCCGTAATTTCATTTCTTGCAATTTGCAAAATACGCTGTACCTATAAAAGCGTTTCAATAATGAATTCATTTCGAACAATTCTCTTGAATGTGAAGTTGATTATAGATTCTGCGACGGCGAAGCTTACTACATCGTGGGATCAATGTTCAATGAGCTGGTCGCAGACCGACCTGAGGTCTCAAGAACAGGTTTAAGTGTCCGTCTGGATCTATGTTTGCGGTCACGACGCCCGGGGAGAGCACGCTCGAGTGGACCGCAAAGTGTACCGCAGGGTGCCTTCCCACCACGGATCGGGACGAGCGGCGAGCGTCCTGTCCCCTCTAAAGGACCCTCCACCCACTAAACCTCAAAACACGGAATTGTAAACGCGCACTGCGCCGAGTATCGAATAACGACCCAAATAGGGGAAACACAATAGCATCCGTGACGCGACGTTTCCGAGATAAGCGGCCAGGGACAAAGCTGCTGTGTGCATATGTCGATAGATGAGACTTCGCCCATTCAACAGTCACGTACGTTACACTAAATCCTAAACAGTCCCACACGATTTGCGAAAACTAGAATCACTCAAACATTTGCCGGAATGAATGACCTCGCAGAATGGCTGCACGCCTCTTCGCTTAATGGATGGAAGGCGTATAATTGAAATTCTACTTCACACGCACGGAGAGAAAATTCTAGTTTAGGTAACCAGAATATAGTTAACTTAACCAGATTGTCATGTAATATATACGACACCTATATATTTTGTCGAGTTTACTAAAAAAATCTGGTAATGTCTTACAAGAATATCTAGTAAAGTTAAACATAATACTGGTACACATAATTAAAATTTGTGTATAGTACACAAAAACCTATTTGTATTCATTACATACTTTTTATTTTAAATATAACGGAATTGTATCGTACGTATCACCATGCTTTATTTTGGAGATAACCAGATTTTCAGTAACGACTATAGATTGTTATAGTGACTGTTACAAATCGAATGCAAATATTACCATGTAGAGGTTTAATCGAACTATATATTTTATACACTTTACTACCTATTTTGTGTTTACTACCAAAATTGTGGTTAGCCATTATCACATCAAATGGTTGCGTTTACTATAATAACAGATTTTATATAGTTCAGTTTACTATATTTTTTTGTAATTACAGCAATATTTTATTTTTGGCTTCACATTATTTAGTAAGTTTACATTACAAGTCTGCTCCAATTGGGTCTTTAAAAAAATATGTTACATAGTTACCGTGTTGTTAAAAAAAAAAGTTAAAATCTGTCTGTTTCGTCACGAAATTTGCATGTATATGTAATTTTCGTGACTAAACTGACAGATTTTGACTTTTCTTAACAAAACGGTAACTATGTACATTTTTTTAAAAGTCCCAATTGGAGCAGACTTGTAATGTAATACAAGCCGTACTTAAGAAAAGATACCTTCTGCGAAAAGCTATCTTTATTTACTATTTATAGAAAAAATGTTCATTACTCACATTTTGTCTATCTAGAAAAAATGTTCATTACTCACATTTTGTCTATCTAGAAAAAATGTTCATTACTCACATTTTGTCTATCTAGAAAAAATGCTCATTACTCACATTTTGTCTACCTAGAAAAAATGCTCATTACTCGCATTTTTTCTATCAGAAATAGTAAACAAAGTGATTGCACGACGTAGAAGGGACTTTACTCCTCGGGCCCGCTAAGCCTGCGAACTTCTGGAATAACGTAATAACATCATCAATTTTATATACTTAAAGGTTAACAACAGTTTTAAATAAAACAAAACATAAAATGTTTTTGGGTTTATTAGTATATTACTAAAAAATCACAAAAAAACTGGCTCTTGTCGGTCGTTAAGTTCATGTTTATAATGTCCCTTTCCTAATATGTCCCCTGCCCGTGCCTAGATTTCAGTATATTTGAATGGAAAATTTATTGCTTCGTTTGATGCACTTGTAGGTGAATCAATTATTGTAAATATTGGGGTTGAAGTAGTTGCTGAAGTACTTGCTGATAATGATGCTGGACGGGGGCAAGAATATCACGTTTAATATATCATCAAGGGCGTCATCGATGTGATCAGGAGTTAGGTGTGCATCCTGTAATAAAATAATAATAAATATTAAAATACCTCATTTTTTAAATTATGATATTAGTTTAGACGTTATGAGACTTATGAGTATGAAAGAACATGGTCAAAATCATAACCCTCCTCTTTGTTTCGCTGTTATAGGGTAAAAAAGTAAGTAGATACCGGCTTTAGATGAAGTCCAAATATATTTTCTGTGTGCCGCCTTGGTCGTCCACGCCGCCGTCTCTTGGAGGCTTCCACAATCGGTGGTGATTTTCGCCCATAACATGTTTGGCATAATGCAGACGCGGGCGGCCCAGTCCCACTTTAATTTAGATGCAGCATGGGTTGCATAAGCTATTTGAGTCTTATTAGAGCGCATCAAATAAATTTTATAAAACTCACCGGCAAATATACTCGTAGGTATGTACTCGGCTAACTGCCACTTATCTAATAGTTTTTCAATATCCTTGTCCATTTCCAAACTTGATTTGGAACAAACACTCTATTATATTTGATTAACACACCATTTATCTCAGCCAACGTCTCAGCACACGCGCACGCACAGCTCCGAAATATGAAATGACAAACATGGCAGCCAGGCCAGCCAGTCAGTGCTGCTAACCAAAGTTCAAGCAAACCATGCAATATATTTGGCAAACGTAAACAACGTTTCGTTTGATATACGATACTCATGTTACACAAAACATTATATTATGTTAATGATAACATAATCTGGTAAACAGTACTATATGAATCTAGCTTATTTAAACAACTAATAAAATTGTTGTTACTTGCGATATTTTAGAGACAACCGAGATATTGTATTGTTTAATCGACAGGTAGCAACAACAAACAAAATATGGATGTATACTTTACAATTATTGAAAGTTTCTCTTTACAATAATAAAAATGTACTTATAAATAGGTTTGAGTAATGTGTACTAAAATGTGTTAACTATAATATTCTGGCATTTATTAAAATACGATTATTTGCTGTTAAAAGTCAATCTGGTACACTTAACTTTATTCTGTTTCTTTATACTAGAATGATATTTACCATACGTTCTGGTAGTATTGTTATCATAATTTCTCTCCGTGCGGTGACGTGACATCCGATTATAATATAAAGCGCATGTATCAATGTCTCCACGGATACAAAAATGCAAATATTCATGCTATTTAATACGCGAAGCCACGCTGTACTAACTCACATCTAAATTATTGCCTCCGCAACACGACCATCATTTAAATTCCATTAAGAAATTCTTTTCTTTCGTTTAATTCAATATAAACATGTGTGAGAATGTATTTTGTTTCTTAATGGGTTAATAAATTGAAAATATGCCAGTGTCAGTAATAAAACATGACTAGACAAGTGGAAACAGAATAACATTACTTAATATTTACATGTACAGTTTAGTAATAGAAACACTAATGAAAATACACTTAGGTACCAGTTATGCCGCACACCTAATAGAAGTTCACGCTACTCAAACACCCATTTCTCCAAGTGAGGCGAGAATAATTGTGAAAATAATAGTTACTGCAAAAGCCTGGGACTTGAAGTACAAAGCCATTACACCTTTATGTCTCTGAATCTAATTGCATTCCATCTCAGAAAGCCGTAAAATATCACTTGTAATTTCTCACAATAATTTGAACTAATGAGTAGGCAATGCAATAACTGTTGGTCCTGTTCTGTTTCACTGTAATTAGGGACTATCCTCGTAAAACGAAGAAAGAGAAAAGGGAATGCGAAATACTAGTAAATGCAGACAAAACGATCAAGGCAGAGCTTTAAACATTACGAGGTTTGTTAAAGAGTAATGGAACAAGGGTTGTGTCACATTAGCGTTTTAGCACATAAAAGACACTTAATGTTATAGAATATAAGCATAACGCCCATTCAGATTCAATCAAGCAGTAACACTATTTATTGTGCTTACACGAAAAACACGAGAAATCGGTTATTTAAACATCTAAAAAAAAACTAATTGGTAGGAAGGTACTTTAAAGCTAGGAAATTCTGATATTTCATCCAGACAGCTACGCGTAGGAGCGAAGCTCCGAAGCGGCCCCCTTGGAACCTAGTGGACCTGGTCTCCGGGGTCAATCTGCCTGCCAAACGAGACCTCAGGCCGAGCCCAGACGTGGCCTTCATCGAGGTTATCATGGACAACAGACACCTATTTCTTATATTATAAGTCACAGAGACAAAAATCCTTAAAGAAGAATGTGTCACCTGGTCTCCGGGGTCAATCTGCGTGCCAAACGAGACCGCAGGCCGAGCCCAGACGTGGCCTTCATCGTGGTTATAATGGACAACAGACACCTATTTCTTATATTATAAGTCACAGAGACAAAAATCCTTAAAGAAGAATGTGTCACTCATGGTGAATGAAAAACTACACTTACATTAATTACCCTGTAGGTTTAACGTAAAGGTTGAATTTGAAGTCTAATAGCATCCTTTTAAACGAACACTATGGAAGCAAACCTGAAATCGCAAGAAAAAATCTACTGTTTCATGCATTTGAGTCGACTAGACATTGTAGTTTAGTACGGAACAGCTGATTTCTTTTTTGCGGTTTCAGCTTTTAGTCCCATAATAAATTTGTTCAGTTTGATGGGTAGTCTTAGTTTAAAAGGATACTAATGACATTAAATACACTCTGTATTATGCAACACTACAAAAAGCCTGTATGCTGAAGAAATGACAGTGCGACCACAGTCTTACTGTAAATGGAGAAGGTACGTGCAACGATGCAGGTCACTGTTGACCTCATAGATTAATATGTATATTGGTTGACCTGTGTTTGCGTATGGGACTCGCAAAGTGTTCAACATCTCTAAGCCCTTGACTTTTGCTGTAGAAGAGACAAAGAACGATACGAATCGAGCATGTAATGGATCAGGAGTGCGATTTTTTAATCTCATTTGCTGAATTCAGCAGTTTAAAAAATTACTATGGAGATGTGCATCATTCTACTGCTGATTTGACTTTCAAAAATCATACTTCAGGAGTGCGATTTTTGAAAGCCAAATCAGCAGTAGAAAGATGCGTATCTCCATAGTAATTTTGACATTTAACACTGCTGTGCTGAGCTCACCGAATGCGATTCAAAAATCGCACTCCAGGTGCTCACGCGCAACGATGCGGGTAACTGTCGACCTGTGTATGCGTATGGGACTCGAAAAGTGTTAAACATCTCTTAGCCCTTGACCTTGCTGTAGAAGAGAGAAGAACAATACATACGTGTCGAGTATGCACTGGATCCCAAATTTTGCACCTATCTATACTTATAAAACAGTTCTATGATTGACTGCAAACACACAGCCTAAACCACTGAAGATTTAAACATGAAATTGGGAATTCATATTCTAGAGAGTGCACTAAGAAAGGATCTTTCGAAAATCTGAAATCTACGCTGACGAAGTGCCGACGCGGGCCAAAGCTAGTTTACTGTAAAACGCTTTCTGAGTCCGCTGAAATAATTTAAGGTACTTTTATTTCGTCCAGTAACCTTATAAGTACAATATTATACAGGGTGCAAGTATAGACAGTTGCATTACTTTAAAGGGCTTTTCCTATAGGTTACTTGGAGAAAGTTGTTCAGTATAGAACCGAGCAGTTCGAAATTTCCTCCTCTTAAAGAACAACGTTAATTTTCCTACAAAACGAAACACTTAACACTGCTGGAGCTTCCGCAAATAGTCGAAGACAAAACAACAAAATTGATTTTTACTGGCTAGGTACTAGTACTAGGTACGGAACACTGAAAAACCTTTTTTTTTTTTTTTATATATCTTGGACAGTCTCACACAAATTATCTAGTCACATTTAAAGTTCCAGAATCTAGCCTGGACTTGTATTATGATAACTAGACAACGATATAGAATACATATATAGATACAAACATCCATGACTCGGGTACAAATATTCATATTCGTCATACAAATATTTGTCCCTTACGGGATTCGAACCCGCGACCCCCGGCACGGCAGGCAGGTTCACTACAGACTGTGCTGTCGGGCCGTCGCATAAAAGCCATAAAGCCATAAATCCCATTAAAGAAGCAATTATGTAGAACAAACACGACAATCAAAGTGATAGTCGGACGGGACAGGCAGCCTGGCCGTCTGTGAACAAAAGGAAGAGCAGCAGCTACTCGTTTCGCTTTTTACATCGTCGGCGGCATTAAATTCCTAGTCATCATCATCATCACTGAAACCTATGTTAAAATTCAAATAACGCAGGAGTATACCGGATAATTTTTTACCGTTCCGGAACTATCAGGAGTGTTTCATTCAGACCATCAAACTGAACAACTTTTACTATCGAAGCAAATAATGAATCCGTAAAAAAAATTCTGCTGTCTCATACAATTGAGTCGAGTAGGCATTGCAGTTTGTATGGAAAAGCAGATTTTTTTTGCAGGTTTGCTCCCACAGTAAAAGTTGTTCAGTTTGATGGTCTGAACCACCCTGAAAGTTTCGGAACGGGAAAAAAATCATTCTGTATAGGAAAAGAAAATGATCCCCTGATCTATTTCTTCTATTTCCGTGTCAGCATGAGTCATATTGTATGACAATCGCTCATGCTGTAGGTAGTGTAAAGATTAGCCAGTCAGCAATGGTCGTATCGAGGCTGACTGTCCAGGGTGCACCAGACGAACTCAGCTTTTGTCACTTGTGGAAGCTATTTCCTTGCACCCAATGATCTACCGAAAACTACTCTCTAAGTTGAAAGATCCATAGCGTTTTTAAAATAATTACACGATGACATAAAATTAAAAATAAAATAAACACGTCAATCTTCTAGTAAAGATGTTCAAGATGAACATACGTTATCATCAGTAAGTACTACCTAACATAAACGTCTCGATCAGATTCAACATCTAAGGAAAATATCAACCAGTTTCTTGATGTCATAAAATGTGACATTAACATTTAGACTGCATTTAGTTGTCGATCAAGAATTACGTCCGTTTACCGAGAACTAGACATCATGCGCATGTACGGTGCGCGCATCTAATTAAGTGCAGCGCATAATATGTCCTGTGATGAACTATATTCCCACGACCGTATTCATTAGACGGAATTATTTGTTGTTTACTAATTTGCCATCAATCGTGATAAGCCATTTAGAGAAGATACCTGGTGTACTGCAGTACAGGGTCTGGTAAACAGATCCTTCTCAACAACCAGTCTTCACCACAAATGTACAAATCATACTGCACCTAATAGCTTTAACACTTTATTGTTATACAGGGTACAACATAATATGCTCACGGTCTTTTAATAGGATTATCAGACCATGAAACTGAACAACTTCCTCTATGGCACCAAAATCGAAATCGCGAAAAAAAAACGTCTGGGTCGGTTTCGGGTGTATCGGCCTCGGCTTCTCCTCGGTCAACAAACATGGTGATCTAAGGCTTTCTTATTTACTGCCTGTAGGTTAGTAGGTATACTATTTTTCTCCTCGACGGAGGTGAAAAGCGGCAACTTCGTTTAGCGCAGCGGGACGAAAATTGACGCTTTCCGTCCGGAGGGGAGACAAAATTATATCGACTCATTTATGTTAAGGGCTGGAAACAAAAATAAATTTTACAGACGGACGGACGACGCCGACCGACGGTCAGATAATTTCTCTCATAAACTCAAAATATACAGAGTGTAAACCTAAATGCGTTACATTACCAAAGGGGTGCTACAGACCATCAAACTGAAAAACAATTTTGGTCAAGTAGCTCTAGCTATTGACATTTTCTATTTAACAGCAGATTTTTTTTTGTTGGTCCAATACCAAAAGTTGTTCAGTTTGGTGGTCTAAAGTTAAAGCACATCGTTTAATATTTAAAGCATTTCATTTTACACCAGTATAATTATTGGAAGATTATGATTATAATCGCAAATACACAAAAGTACCTTCTACCAACCAGAGTAAAACCAGAGCACAATATCGAATAAGGAAACGTCGATTTTTATGACAACTATAAAACATGGGAGGTTTATCAACTAAAAGCGCGATACCGTGAAATATAGGTTATTTTAAATTTTATAGCGATTGCAATTGCATTGTAAAATAAAAGTTACTCTACCCATTATATTAACAAATTGAAACGTTGCAATAACAAAACGTTTAACAAACTCGAAGAATGAGGAACTCTGCTAATAAATCCAATTACTCGTACCATGATTTAAGATGATAACTGCAATTTGTACATAAATCGTTTAAATTCAGTAATTAACCTTTGACATAAACATTCAATTAATAACAATTACAAATGGCTGTTGAATAAACTTGCATAATTCATGACGTTGTCAGACAAATATAGACATAACACCGTAATGCAATTCCAATGCGAATGCTCAAGCTTTGCAATTATCGTAAGTTATCAAAACGCACGCACGATTTTGCAAAGCCCAGCGTAGGGCACGCTCCACCGATACAATCGATAACTCATTGACGATTGATATAAATGGCCTGTTAACAAGAACCATTTTCAATTTATAGAGAGCTGTACACAACACTGTCGACTTGTTTGTGTTGTCAATTGATTTCTTAGGTCTGAGTATTTACCATCTCCATTAAAAGTTACAACGCAGATATCTACATGGGAAATTAAAGTGGTTGTCTAGAGTATTGCTTTAATGTACCTGGTGGATATCAACCAATATTTTCTATCAAATTATCGTCATAAATTATTCATATTAAATAGCAATCCTAGGCTGGGAAATAATTAATTTGACCGCCCGCAGTGCAAACGCAATCGCATATATCCTTCTTAATATGCTGACGATTCTTAAGGGGATGATCAGAATTAAACTGAACAACTTATATGGGTCCACCCAACCAAGGTCGAAATCGCGGAAAAAAATCTGCTGATCCATCAATACAAAACAGCCATCCTACTCGACCCAAATGTATGAGACGGCTCTTTTTACCCGACTGCGCCAGTTTTCGTGATTTCGAGGGTGGTCCCATAGAGAAAGACGGTCTGATCATGCCGTTCAAAACCGTCAGCATATTAAGTTGGACCCTGTATGTTTTCTACATGAATGAATTTGTGATACATATCACTTATTAATCAGAAACCGTAGCATGCTAAACGTGATACGGCTGTATCACGTCTTTTATTTCGTTCGTTCGCGCGTAAATAGAAAGAGAGCGAAGGTGTGATAGCGCTGTATCACGGTGGCACGCCACCCATGCAGGACATCCTCGTAAAAGACGCATTCCGGTTCCTAAATGCGACCTTTTCAATAGAACTTAGGTTAGTACCCTTTAAAACATAATAAAGTGACACGCACAGTTGTAAACGCCTTTAGTTTAGGCCAATGCCAATGTAGGTGCCTATATGATCGAAGCTGTGATCGAAGTAACAGAATACGTTTTACAATAGAATGTGAAGCTTGTAAATAAACGTAATGCAGGGCATAAATCGAGCGAGTAACTCGTGCGCATTATAACGATATCAATACAAACGGATAAACCATCGAACACGAGTTTTCTAGAGCGTGACTTATAAATCTGCTGAAACCTTGTAAGGTAGAAGAAAATCCCTGTCAATTCCACCAATGAGATATAACTGCTGGCAATGACCGGTTAACTAGAGTTTAATTCTAACTGATTTATCGCCAGTCATTCGCACGCCAACTTCTGGAACTGGCCGGGGCCTGATGAGAATGTGACAGCGAAGATCGTATATCATAGGATTAAATATGATTTTTATGGTGAAAAGCAACCCGCATTTCAAACTTTATTGGCTTGTGAATGCGACTGCAATTAAATCAGGGCTGCCGATTGATTTTCACATATTTTATACAAAGACCTGAAGGATACAATGTTTTGCACGAAATCCATAATAACAACTTATCTTAGATTTAAGTAAATAAGAAGAAGAACTTCTCTTACATTTAAAGGCATTCTTAAAAAGAGATTGACAGCCCTATATGAGATAACTCAGATAACACAAGCATCTCGTTTGAAGACTGTAAACAGATAATCGGAAAGTGGAATAAATCGAGTGTTAGGCATAAAGCTTCCGAAACAAGAGCTGATGCTAATAATAGAGCGCTGCGCTTGTACAATTTTATTATGAGTCATTGGATGAAGAGTGCTCTGGGAGATCAGTGCACTCTCCGACACACATTATACTGACACCTGGCAACAGAATACATGAGGAAGATTGATTCATAATAATTGCACGCAATTGTTACGCAAAATACAGGTTGTTACAAAAGTAAAAATAAACATTTCAAACTTTTAAGGGGGTGGTTTAGACAATGAACAACTTTCACTATGGGACCAATATCGAAATCGCGAAAAAAATCTGCTATCCCATACATTTTGCTCGAGTAGATTTGTAGTTTAGTATGGAACATCCGATTTTTTTCGCGATTTCGATATTGGTCCCATAGTGAAAGTTGTTCATTGTCTAAACCACCCCCTTAAATGTTTATTTGTAGTTTTGTAACACCTTGTGTACTAGGTGATTTTTTAAAATACTACTCTTAAATTTTTCAGGTCTGATTCAGATCATCAATTTTGCTTCGCTTTCGCTCCCCTACTAAAAGTTGTTCAGTTTGACGGTCTGAACCTACCCTGGAAAAAAAACAAGTTTAAAAGGATGCTAATGATATCAATTTCACCCTGAAGAATTTCTTTTACTGAGCTATTCTAAATGTCTGTCCAAATACGAAGTTGACAGGGTTCCAATGGCAGACAGGTATTATTTTATGATGTTTGAAACCCTGCAATTATTTGACCTGAAACTTGTAGTAAACGTTTTAACATAGCAAGCTTGTTTCCCCTAAGGGCTGGCCACCTATGCTGCCCCGTCGTCGCATCTTCGTCAGTCAGTATATCGCGATAAACGCATGAAACCTGTCGGCACAGAAAAGAGATCTGAGATATACAGTAAAGCAACTTCATGCAAGCGCTTGAATCGACGCACGCACTCAGACGAGCGCTCACGTACACGGCCGGGCGGCGACCCACTAAAAGCTATTTCAGCATGATTTCAGCACTTCTAGTATGATTTCTCTACAGGAGCGCGACGCACCTTCTTAAAAAATTACCTGTTCCCGCGCTTTAACGATGGGAGCAAACCGAAGTTGTTCAGTTTGATGGGTAGACTCACTTCTACCCGTGAGAACCATACCTCCTAGTATGAAAAAAAACGGAGTCGCGCGCAAGTAGAGAAATCATGTTAGATTTGCTGTACTGTTGCTCCCCGAAGTACCTTAGCGGACCTTGTAGGTGGCGCTCGTCTGTGTGCGTGCGCCGATTCGAGCGAGCGCTTGCATGAAGTTGCTGTACTGTATATCTATTTTCTGTGCTGTCGGCAAGACAGAAGACAAGATGGCAGGCACCGTCAGCCGACACGGTCCGGAATCGAAAATTGTAATTGGCTAATTGCGAGAGGGCGCTGCGTGTACGACAGGTTATTGTTCGAAGTCATCTTAATTCAGTACACGTTCGAAGTAATTATAAAGCTACTTCGTCGATCGTCGTCAATCGTCGAGCTTCGATACTTGCTATGTACGAGTATGGTAACAAAATAAATTGTTGGACCAAGAGACTACAAAATTAACTAATTATAAATTACTAGTATTTACCCGCGACTTCGTCCGCATTAATTACATACCAGATTTTAAGTCAGATCATAAGCTATCAAACAAAAAATCGTTTCATCAAAATCTGTTCAGTAGTTTTGGCGTGATGCGGTATAATAGTTTAGATAAATTATAATACATACATAAGCTTACGACCATAATCCCTTTCGGACAGATCAATATTTCAAAGACTTTGCTACAACGTTTATTATTGAAGCATATAGAGTGTTTTTGTTTATGAACATTTATAATCAAAACTAAATAAAAGAACAAGAACAGTAAGCAAAAACAAGATGTGAGGCTTCGTCAAAAAATGTGTA
The DNA here is from genome assembly GCA_963693445.1 of Agonopterix heracliana. Classification (NCBI taxonomy): domain Eukaryota; kingdom Metazoa; phylum Arthropoda; class Insecta; order Lepidoptera; family Depressariidae; genus Agonopterix; species Agonopterix heracliana. The sequence continues at coordinate 10,167,210 of OY856310.1, forward strand.
AAGTCCAAAATCCGCGTCATGCATCGTCAAAAAGAGAGTACCTCGGTACAACCAATGATCCACAACATGTTTGGAAATTGAAGATTTTAGAATGGAATGTGTACCTAATAAAATAATATTAAATACAGGGAAATGAAATAAAATTTTTGAAAGTTCCACGGTTATTGTAAAATTCAACATTTTCAACGGGTTCTTACAGATTTCCCGATATTTTAGATAGATAGATAGATAAATCATTTATTTGAAGTAACACACACATTAGACTGGAGGATTTTTTTCAAGTTGTATGGCATTTTTAGCGTCTAACGGCGTTTTGAGAAACTTTTAGGCACCGGGTTTTTTTAGACTAATTAGACCCCGCTGAAAACGATTCTGCCCGGTGCCACCCCGTACCCCGCTTCCTTAACCCTCTACCCCCCGAAATGTGTCCCGACCCGCGGTTTTTTTAGTTTTATACAAAAACTGTTAGAGATAAAAGGAAGCTATTGATAACAAAATTAATTTCCATTACATTTTCTACAATATTTGTTATCAGAGTTTTTTTATAGGAATAATAAGTTAGGAAATATGAGTGTCCAAACTGCATGGAAATTTAAACTTTCGCAAAATTTTGGTTTTGTTTTTAATTTATCGAAAAACGGCCAAAGCTGTGATAAAATAGTCAAGAAGAGAATTAATCTTGATACTTTTACCTACAAAACAACACCTAGCTTAGTGTCGTACGAGTATTAATTTACGAATTATAGCCTGCAGTACAGACGCCGCCGCCATGCTCGATCCGTCGTATAGACACGAGGCACTGTACGTAGGTAGGTTTATTATTAAAATAACTATTCTACAGAAACATTTTGGCCTAACACCTATCGTCCCATTCAGCAAAGACTGCATCCCAGAGGTCTTGGAGGGTGTCATATGGGTAGGACCATGGACCCGAACTCGTTAGTTCAGCTCGTTCCAAAGGTGTTCAATCAAGAATCTCGACTTCAAGCCGGCTACTGCATAAAAGGGTCCCCATCTTTTGTAGACACACGATGATGCTATGTGGGAGCAGGCGTTGTCTTGCATAAATGTGAACCCATACCAGAGTGTAAATCAATGCCCATACCCAACAAAACCTGCATATGTACAATGTCCATATGTACATCCAGGATCTCTGCAATGTACCGAGGAGAAGCCAAATACCCTTAACTGCGAGCGCCTCCAGTCCTGGAAACGCACACGAGTTCGGTTTTGCAATCGATCGAGTATGCTCCAGAACATGAACAATCCACCTCCGTAGTTCATTCTCTTCTCTATACAGGCTTTAGAAAATTTGTCTCCCTGACTCATGTTTACTCTTTAGAAGCTGTCGCTGCAGTAAAGGCACAACCTCGTAGCATCGGAGAAGAGAACCTTCCTTAGTTGATTTAGTCACAGGCTGCAACCGGTCTCTGCAATGTTGTGCAGTTAATTTGGGGCCTGTAGCAGCTCTGTGGGCTGCAATTTTCGTCTCTCGCAGCCTTCTTCTATCTGTAAAGATGCTTACAGAATGTATGCTAGCTGTTCTGAGTAACTCAACAACATAATAGAACGGTTGCGCAAAGACATCCATCCAATATATCAAAATGCAGAACATATTCCGAGGAAAGGTAAGGTTTGCCTACATTTGTTTTTAATATTTTGCCTACCTATAAGTATTATAACAAAATAATTGTAATTTGAACAAACGTATTTGATAAGAAACATTGTCATTATAACTTTATCATTGCTCAATTTTCAAAACATGATGCATGTTTCTAAACTATGATACCTAGCCCATACACCCTCTGTGGGGGTAGGCTAGGCTTGTGCCCAGCGGCTGGGCGTATAGGTATATAGGCTGTGACGAGCATGAACATGTCACCAGCAAAATGTTGATATAAATAAAATTGTTATTATTACATGCATAACTTTCTGATGCATCGAGCATTAACAGTACTCGAAACTCGCGGTGGCGTCTGTCTGCACTGGAGTGCGATTTTTGAATCTCATTCGGCGTGAGCTCAGCAGTTGAAAATGTCAAAATTGGAGATACGCATCTTTCTACTGCTGATTTGACTTTCAAAACTCATACTTCAGGAGTGCTATATTTGAAAGTCAAATCTGCATTAGAAAGATGCATGAGAAGGTTTTTGTATAAGATTTAAAAACCGTTCAAACTCACCGATGACATTCAAAAATCGCACCCCTGAGCTATAAATCGTAAACGAATACTCGTACGACAGTAAATAAGGTCTCGTTTTGTAGGTAAATATATCAAGATTAATTATCTTCTTGACCATTCTATCGCAGCTTTGGCCGTTTTTGGATAAATTGAAAGCAAAAGCAAAAACTTGCAAAAATAAAAATTTCCATGCAGTTCGGACACACACAATTCCTAACTTATTATTCCTATCAAAAAAGTGTTGTAACAAATATTGTAGAGAATTTTATGGAGATTATTTTAGTCATGGACGGTTTTCTTTTATCTCTAATAGTTTTTGTATGAACCTAAAAAAACCGCGGGCCGGGACACATTTCGGGGCGTAATGGGTTAAGGAAGCGGGATACGGGGTGGCACCGGGCAGAATCGTGTTCAGAGGGGTCCAATTAGTCTAAAAAAAACCGGTGCCAAAAAGTTTCACAAAACGCCGTTAGACGTTATAAATTTAAAGAATATCCTCCAGTCTACATAATAATACAGTTATTTTGGCAGTATTACAACTGTCATGATCACGGGGTGGCTTTATATCAGGATTTCCCGATTCGGGAACTGAAATATACCTACCAAAACTGGTATATTGGAGTTCCCGATATTAGTCCGCTAATCATCGTATTAAACAGAGTAGATATTTCTGCGAGTCTGTTTGTACAGTTCTTTAATAAAAATGCGCAATAGATTTTGTTACGGTTGTTACCATAATTTAAAGAACTTCATCCGAAAGGTTTGTGTATAGTAGGTATAATAATTGTTCAAAGATGGCGTATATCGGCAGTTTGGTATACATAGGTCCTTCTCAATATACTGACACTTTTTAAGGGGATGATCAGACCATCAAACTGAACAACTTTGTCAAAGGCACCAACATAAATGTCGCGAAAATCAGTTATCCCATAATTTGGTTTGGTGCCATAGAGAAAGTTGTTCAGTTTGACGGTCTGATCATCCCCTTAAAATAGCGTCAGCATATTAAGAAAGACCGTATAACACTTAACAAAACAATGTTACTCATTGTCGTATTACGTGTCTGAATAAATAGGTTTTAAAAGGAAAATGTAAATGTAAACAACACTTACTCTTACTTGCAATGTGTACATAAGGTACTTTCAAGATTTCATGGAAGCAAACTTTGAGAGTGAGAAACATCTACTTATTAGAAATACCGGACCACGCACTCGTGTTTCAAATGCTTTCATAGAAGGAAGACAAACGTGAGAATTTTATCTTTTTCTAACTACAAGGTGTTAGGCTAAACTGTTGCATTACTTTAAGGGTACATACGTACCCATGACACTGAACAACTTTCCCTAAGAAACCTATAGGAAATTCGCAAAAAAAAAAACGACTTTCACTTTTGATACAAACGTCCTATCAGCTGCTTGCATTTAGTATGGAAAGACCACATTTTTTTTGCGAATTTCTATATTTTTCTTAGGGTAAGTTGTTCAGTATCAGTAATGCAACTATTTACCCTACCACCCTGTATAGTTAAACATATTACTGACATTTGATTTTGGACTACTTAATTGATTAGGTACTTTGCACTTGAAAGAACAACAAATGTTTAGGAAGTCGATAGCTATAAGCTATAAGTCAGAGTATCCATGTCAAAGCTCAAAACGTGAGTAGTCAACAGGTTTCAGTTGAGTTGTACAAGGGAGAAATTATAATGACATAATAACTATGAAACTGTTAAATTTTTGGATGGACTGTAAGGATTTTTCCTTAATAGTTAAAAATTCCAGTCGTGTTTTTCCCTAAGCACATAATATTTAATTGGGTTTATTATATTTAAATTAATTTGGAAAAATCTTCGATTGGTGATAATACAGTTTAGGGAAAAACCAGACTGGGAACTTATGTGTGTGTGCAAAAAAAATCTATTGTGAAAATAGGTAAAATAAAATTAAAAACGCGACTTTAATTTTTTCTACTTTGTAACTAATAACATTACTATTGCTTGACAACGAAAAAGAAATAAAAAAACGATTATCTATAGGTAGTCCCCTGTAGGTGGAAGGTACGTAGTATCAACTATCTCAAAATAATTTTGATGAAAATGGACGGAAAAAAGTCTCAAATACTGGTAATAAACACGTAATAATTTTTACATCTAGAAAATAATAAAGATTAAACATTGCGTTTTATTATTTCTAAGAATCTTATCGTTTAATTTATATTCTAATAATACTAAGACAAAACAAACATGAACGCAAACTTTGTCAGATAAACTCAGTTTTACTAAAAATATTAAGAACATAAGGCTGGCTGTCCACCAGAGATGTGCGATGTAGCTAAGCTGTAGGTATGCGAGAAATAAAATAACAAATTAGATCTTCATTTTAATACGTTACCTTAGCGCAGTTTTGTTGGACGGGGTTTACCTCAGCTCAGGTACGCTTGACGGCCGATCCCCACCGAGGGGTGAATGGCAATATGTTAGTTATACCGTGTAAACTTCTTGGTCAAATCTCATTAGACTTGCCGCCATTTTGTGAGTATTCAATGCGAGACCATATGAATAGATAATAATAGTACACCATAGAAACGACACTCCCATGTCTAATGACTTGGTTCATTTTTGTAGGGGTGAGTGCTAAGGATGCTTAAGAGGTACGAGGAGAAAAGAGCTATCGGGGTTTCACACAGTACAGAGCTAGGTAGCTGATAAACTAGGTAACTAAGCTTTAGCTACGCATCTTCACATCGCCCATCTACCTCGCATGGCTTAGGTACACGAGCGAGGGTAGATAGTTCCATAAGCTTCTCTACGCATCCTTGCACACCATAGCTATATCGCACATCTTTGGTAGACAGCCAGCCTTAGAATGGTACGGTACAGTACATAGATAAACTGTTTATTTGCATAAGTAACACACAGGCATGTCTTAATTCTTATGTTTTCTCTCTTTACAAAATACCTTAAGCCTGTGTGTTCTTCACAAGTCTTAGAGCTTACAGTAAATTAGCAAGGCACGCGTGACACACACACGGACGGACACAATAAATCGTACAAACTGTATTTCAAGTGAAAGTTACGAGAAAACGTACATTTGTGTATGGGATAAAGTATTATGTCTGGGCTGGACATGAATGACGCATTCCTCTTTGACATATTTTTATATTTTGACCTATAAAATATTCAAAATAAAAGTCCGCGTTAAGAAATGCCTGTTCTGCAATAGGCTGTTTGCAATTTATCAAATCAGTCATTCTACGCCTGACGTGAAAACGCGCGCTTTTATGAAAAATCGTAGTAAATAATACACTTGTTACATCATATACTCTCTATTTATAGTTCATCTTGAGAAGTATTAAAAACATTATTGAAGTTAAAAAAAAACTGAAAATGAGAGTTTAGCATTATTTTATTTTCAAAATGTAATTGAACTGAGATTATTTTTAATCATTTGGTTAAATAATAAAACCTGATGAGAACCAAGTACAAAAGTAAAAAAAAAACACTTTTCCTCCACGATTACTATTGCTTAAAGAAAACAAGACACAACTCATCTAAAACCATCAACTATTGTTTCATCAACTACTAAGCACACATTAAAAGCCTCTAACTTGTCATAATTTCACTACTTGACAATCAATCGAAGCCCGAAGGGAAAGTTACATTTATGTAATTGAAAGTAGCAACAGAGCTAATATTGATCACGAAATGACGATGATAGATAGTCGATGAATACAAAATTTACGACTTGATACGACTGTCAAGAGCGGTAGTAAAATGTACAGGGACATTCTTGTCCAGTGACGTTGAAACATAGGCTTCTAATTTAATCGTCTTGAATATCAGTTAAAATTTGATCACATAATGAGGATATTATGCATTAACTTGGGCCTGTTATTCAGACCTTTTTTATTTCCTTGGATTAAATGGAAATTGAAATGGCAAAATTAATTCAGCTGTCCCATACATTTGGGTCGAGTAGGTTTGCAGTTCAGTATGGAACAGCTGATTGATTTGAGCTGATGAGTTTTGTATGAAACTGTAGATTTATTTAATTTTTTTCTCGATGTTGGCTCCATAGTAAAAGTTGTTCAGTTTATGGTCTGAAGCACTCCCTTAAGGTAGGGTGTTTTGTTGCACCCTGTCTGTATACAAATTACGAAACGTTTTAAAATGGTTGCAGATTTAAAAATAATATTTGCTACTATTTTAATTAATAGTCTACAAATAATTCCCATGTATCTTAACATACTAGGCAGACTAATAAACACGACATAAATTACCAACATAAACCGAGTTAGTGACAAAGAATTTCTTATTTACTTTATTAGCATCTAATCAAGGGATTCATTTAGTAGAATCAGACACACGATTTATGGGTGTCGGATAGGAAACTTTCTCACGCGCATTACTGATGTGGGGCTATACGTAAACCACGTTCGTCAAGCGACATGTGTTGCAGGAAAACCACGAGGGAAAACCCGGAGATAACGCTATTTATACTTACATAGTAACGCAGTAAGTACATCAACTATTACGTTATTATTATGTAGAAAGGAGCTATATTAAATAATTTAATGGATGATTGACGGTACAATATTCTTGCCAAAGCCAGTCCGTTCTGACCAGCACGTCTAGTATGATTTCTCGGCTTTTTCCCATAAGTACTACTTATAGCGACGTACGCTCTCTGAAAAGCGCGAGAAGAGGTCATTTTCTACATAGCAAAAGCGTGTCGCGCGCGAATAGATAAATCATACTAGAAAGGCAGGACGTATTTATCGAACCAGAAACATAAAATGACAGTATGTTTGCCAAAAGTTTGTCTAAATGCCAACCTAATGCGTACTTATTTAATTATATTAATTAATTGATTATTTTTTACTAAACTTAGTGACTTTACTATATGAAGCAGTGGTGCCCGCGACTTCGTACGCGCATACCACTGACCTGAAATACCCATAACTTTTGATTGAATGAACCGATTGCGATGAAAATAAGCGCTATGCTTTTGTGAAAACTCCATTAAAATCAATTCAGTACTTTTTAAGTGATGCGTGCACAAACAAACAGACAAATATTCTAAAATGATATCAATGTTTTCCATTACTTATCCTAAACGCCCCCAATGAATATTTATGCAAATAATTATCTTCAATCCACTCCAAGATCACAATTTTATTAATGTGCATGGATTGTTAATTTAATATTATTATTTTTATTAAACATAGTGACATTACTATAAGCAATGAATGATAATGATCTACGTGGTTTACGAACACCACCCGAGATTTCAGCGCATCTTGCTTCACTTTATTGCAGTGACTTGTTCTGAGAAAGTTCACTCCAATCGGCTGCAAAGATTATTTTACAAGGCTTTACAAGTTTACAGCGGTCTTCCGGACACTTTCTACCTCATATACATATAGAATAACCTTGGCACCATCTAAGATAAAGACGTTCGTTTGTGTTTTGACCTCAAATAAACACATTAATTTGTTGGAGTACCACACCAATTCGGTATGTCAAGTTTTTTTGAGCATTTCGAGATAATTGTCTCACTAATCATATTTTCTTTGATAAAGTATATGTCAAGATTGACAGTCGAAGATACGAAAGCGTCGAAAAAAATTGGAACCAGGACTGGTTCCTAAACCCTATACATATACACGCACACATACAGAATTTGTATGGCGCCTCACGCACACCAACCTATGAAACTTAGCCCCTTTTGTTTTATACGGTAAAACAGTGAGGCTCATTCTAGACATATACTTTTTCTAAGCATATTTTCTATGTCAGAGATTTTAAAATGAAAGGATTACAGATATTTTTAATAAAATAACGTCGTTTTTCGGTCCGTGCAGTGACGTCACTGGCATACCTGTGAACTCCTTGGTAAACATAAAATCAACTTAAAATAACCGGCCATTAAGAAAAAAAAATACTTTCACAATGTCAGAATTTGACATTGATGTTGCCGTATCTTTTTCCAGCATAGAGTTAGAAAGAGGAGGCAGGTTTTAATTTTTTTAAATACAGCTGTAGGTAGTTTTTCTCCACGGAGTTCGAATTATTTTCTCTCCACCATTTTTGCACTTAGAGATTACAGATCAAAATAATTTAAAAATTAAATGTATATTGATGAACTCGATGAATAGCAATAAGAATGAAATAGGTGTCTTAAAATTATGTCTTCTATCCGTAAAAAATATAAAAATGAAGACCAAAAAAAACTTGACTTCCCGAATTATTGGGATTCCGAAATCCCGCCACCCAATTTCCCCACTGGTGGTGGTTTCTTTTCCCGATATCCTTACCGTTCAAATAAACATTACCTGGTGAGATTTTCGGGAATATATAGTATAATCCCCATCGTATATCGTATATAATTCACCAGTGGGGTTTCACAGAAGGGATTATACGGAATGTTGGTGGGGATTTCGGTCTATCTTGCTTGCTTCATACAATTTTCATCGGCTTCGGCTTTTTAAAGTTTACCTAGAATTTTCTAATGGCAAGGCGTCCCTAATTAGGTCATAACACATCCTAGGACCTTCTAGGTCTGCCTTCCATAATCACCTTATAAATCTGTTTCAGTCACCTTTCATTCTTTTTTTTTTCCATTTGTCTAAACGATCAGAGTGTTACTTTTTCAACGTCAAAGTGATAAGATAGTCTTGAGAGTAATTCTTCTTCTTATCGTGTCGACTTCAAATTTTGAACAAAGTCGCTAAATAGTACCTTGCCAGAAGTGGGCAACCGATACTGCACCGTCGCTAGCGGTCATGAGAGTAATTAGACTGATAAGAGTTTACTATTAAGGTTGTAAATTCCATGTTACTTTACACGAAATTACTAGAACAGGATAAAATTATTTCTTTAAAAACTAATAAATTATACAGGGTGCCCCAAAACTCAACGTCAAGTCGAAAACAAGGCATAGGTAAGTTTATAAGTGTTCAGGGAAAAAAAATATATCTAAGTTTGATAGTTTTCGAAACATTTTGATTTTTTGAAACATTTTGAAAATCGCCACCCTGCCCTCTGCACCGAACTTTTAGATGTAGCGACTATATGTATGAAAATACTTGCTACGCAATCCTGAATAATCTATTCAGTGGACCCAATTCAAAGATAGAGAATTAGTGCCATACTTTTAGTCAGACCTCTGCAGTAACATTTTTTTCTTTGGCAACCTTGGTACTACACCCTGTATAAAAATGTATGGCGCTAAGTTGGCAAGCTATTTCAAAAGTTAGCCCATTTAATCAAGTGTTCAAAATGATAGCACATTCGGAATTTCTGTTTAAACATGTTGTAATAATTGTTTTTTTTTGCTGCTCAACCCTATTTCTTTCTTAATGTTTCAAAAAATCTCAATATTTCGAAAACTATCAAACATCGTTTTTTTTTTTTTTTTTCCCTGAACACTTCAACCTTGCCTATCTCCTGTTTTCGGCTTGACGTTAAGTTTTGTAATAGTCAACGTTAATTCTTACCTACTTGTATCGGCTCATGGTAGATATTTCCGGTTGGAAAAGTGCTGAAAGCGCAAGGTATGGAAGGCTTCAGCGGGCGGGGAGGTGCGCGTACGCACGGGGCGTGCTAACGCGCGCCGGCGAGGCCGGCAGAGCCGCTGCGGATGCTGCGGCGAGCGCACCTGTCCTACGCAACACTAACAAATTACCCAAAAAAAAAAATCGCGCATCACTCAAAAATATAGACAACAGTGAAATGACTAGCAGTGAGTGTTCAGTGTCAGTGAATACAAATCTACCCTAAAAGGAGACTCCTGCGCATCCCAGGATCCACCCTAGGTCGGTAGCGTAATGTTTTATCTTATCACTCGCATGTTTTGATTGCGCGCGCAATATCCTCCGTGCGAATATTTATACTGCTGCCTATCTTTTACTAAGTTTGTTAATTAATGTCAGTTTAACTGTTAAATAACCGAGCAAATACAGTGAAATATTGAATTAAGGCGATTGCAAAAACGAGTTTGCTCAACTCATTTGCATAGATTAGGCGAATAAACACGACGATGTGTGCAATAAAAGGAAACATTATTTATACATTATTTTTAGTATTTTATAACCAACTCACTTTAATTTTGTTACTGACAGGAAAATTTCAATTAATTAATTTAGGTTACAATAAGCAAACATAATCTGAATAGACAAACTGGTTACGATATAGTGCAAATTCGATAAAAAATTAAGGACAACGGTAACTTTTAATTTAATAAAACTTTAGGATGCTTTACACGTTCACACTAGCCGTTAGAGAAATGATGCAAATCTAGATCGAAGTAATTGCGTCTAGCAGTCTAATAAAATACACGAGGGCGGCAATAAACTCATCAGTTCGCGATCGCAGGAGACGATAGCCAAACCTAATTACATCTTATTACTAGTTACCTCTAGAACTGTTATTGGGCAACGATGGAAAATTATTATCTGTGTCTTTGATGCTCATAGACATTAATTATGTCATACGCAGTTTTACAGTACCGGCTTGTATCGCCATATGCGCTAATATTTCTCCCAAAAAAATCGTCTGGAATATTTCATTAGAGAGAAGTTCTGGAGCCTGGACTGGGCGTCAATGACTCCATCACATCTCTATTAATGGATATAGAACATAGCCGGTACGCAAAAGTTGCCTGGATTCCACAAACTGAATCATAACTAATAAGTTACCTAACAGCACCATTCTTTTTTGGAATTTATGTACGATTTGTAACACCGCTTTTCGGTGAAGGAAAACATCGCGAGGAAACCGGCATGCTTCAATTTCGAGTCATGTATTGTACCCACTGTCCATTATGAGTGGCGACGGGCTCATTCCCCGTCACACTGGACATAGTTTCGGTACTACTGGTGAAACGTGGATGTTCTGAGGTTTCAGAATATCTCTGACTACTCCCTCGGGGAATACAGTCGTGAGCATATGCTTATATGCAATTTTTCTTGTTTCATGTCAGGATGAGCCATATCGCATGACAATTATCTACTCATGCTTAAAGTAAAGATTAGCCAGTAAGCAATGGTCGTATCGAGGCTGACTGCCCAGGGCCCAGGGTGCGTCAGACGAACTCAGGGATCGTCACTCGGGGAGGCTTTTTCCTTGCGCCCCTTGCAAGATATTATGATTTAAAACAGGCTTCATATGATAACATTTTATAATTTGCATACTTGGATTTCATTGATATTACTCATCAGACAAATCCAATCCCGGCGCGTGAACGGTTCAATGATTATCAATCAATATCAATCCTCGAGAATAAACAAATTTCCGGCATTTTAAATGGCTTTGAAAATAACTTTGCAATCTTGATAAGAGGAAATAAATCATCGGCACCGAGACTGGTTTCGGTTCGGCCCCATCGTAGGGCGTCGCGTCATCAATTTGCAAACACCACACCATCACATTTTAACTCCTCGATGAAACTTTATATCACGGAAAACTTGCTATGTTTAGTCAACAAAACAGTTGAATTTAGATGCAATTTTGTTTTATAAAGTTTTTATACACTTTTTATGTTCAATTTCGTGATTTAGCGCTCTTTTGTTGACTTGACTTCGAATGTTAAAGAACACGGTATGTCTCGCCGTGGGTTGATGTACTTGTCTGTTTACACATAGATAATAATCACCTAATAAAGCTACCGTATTGTGTGTGCCGTCGTATTGCAAAATATTAACCAGCCATTTAGCATTTAGATGACAATCTCCTTTGAACATTTTACTATTTGCTTTCGAACTCGATAGTCCTTACAATGCTAACTATGCGATGATCACAAGGTTGTGAACGGGCACAAACGTTCAACTTAGATGAACGGATAAACGCATTTAATCCCTGACATTATATCATCGTTAAGCATTAACTTGTTAATGCGACATTAGCATTTAAGGAGTCAAGTCCTGAGCACATCCAGCGTACGAACGTAAACGAAGCATAAATCAAGGCATTAGAGGACTGTCATTAGTTAACAGGCGAAGCGTAGTGCATGCGCTAGATATCATAATCATCGTACGGTCGTAACTAATTATTAATAGCTGGTAGGTGGCCAGAGGCTCAAGCTCCTGAAAGCTACTTGAAGCGAGGCCCTATCATTGCATAACGACGTGGGAAGAGATCGAGTGAAGGGCAACATGAGAGTAAACACTCGTTAACATCTCCGATGATTTCATACCGGTCAAGGAAACGCTTAGAGGAAAATCATAAACTCGATATTTTTTTCCAATTAAACTTGCATACGCAAATGTATTGTATATGGCCATGTTATAATAACGATTACGTTATGGTTATAAATAACTCTAATAATAAATATGTAGGTGAATAAGACGTCAAGGGCTCGCCTTGAGCATCGGTTAGGTAAGGCCCTGGCGGCGAGAGTGGCACGCATCTGTCGATTCCAAACTACTGCATAATCCGAAGGTAGGTACTATTTTAGAACTGTTAGTTCAAGTGACCGCAGAACTGCCGTTTGTGTTCATAATCAATTACACACATCCCATAAGCTTGAATGCGTGCGAATAACCTTCACTTCCTTTCTTGAGACGTGAACCCGGGTTCGGATTGTAAAGCAAATTCAATTCAATGTCCAGCGTAAGATTATAATTAAAGGCCATAAATATTGTGCATACGCGGAACATGTCCGCGTTGGGACCACCGACTTCAATGGACTTTCGCCCGTGTGTTGCAAGAGCAAATAAACGAACAAACTTAATTAGCCAAGTTGGACCCGATCAATTTCAGGGAAATGAGTAAAGGAAAAAGATGCTGGGATCAATCAAAAACGCTATCATATTAGGTACATCATGTAGGTAGATATCCTTGCAAAAGCCTGCTTGGGAAGTGTGTACATTGGACACGAATAATTTCAGGGAAATGAGTAAAGCATCGGCAAAAATCTTCTGGAAAATCTGGTCGTAGATATCCTTGCGAAATCCTGCTTGAAACACTTCCAGTAAATATATACGTTAGACCCGAACAATTTCAGGGTGATGAGTAAATAATCGGAAAAAAGCTTCTGGGAAGTCTGGACAACCAAAAAAGCTCGGACGATTTATCATATTAGGAACAGCATGTAGTTAGACATCCTTGCAAAATCCTGCTTGACACACTTCCAGTGTTAACAGCTAAACACAGATTTTCTCTGAAGTTTCTATGCTGTGTGAGCATTTCAAATCGTTTTGTTTTGAGCTGTAAATTACGCAAAGTACTCGACCATTACCGCCGTCAATGCATCACTGTAAAATTATTGGTATTGCGAACGTGTGAGACTTCGCAGCGTGTAATTGTTAGTTTTGAAGTAGGTACTAATAATGGTGCATCGTGTGTTTATCTTTATCGTCTTATTTGAGTTGCATTATTACATAACCTATCTCAATTTGTACAGTAATACGGTAGCTTCGGCACAGGCGTCGCGTCGGATGGGCCTGTTATTGTCAAGGTATGCTATGCATGTCAACTTAGTCGGTAAATAAAAGGTGCTACCGTCTGCCACTACCACAAGTGCGTTGTATTTGTCCTTGACAAACAAATGATCCTGACTCCTGTTCGGGACGTGCCAGGACATAATATTAGTTTCAGTAAAATACATCATACACGATAATTCTCTAACAATATAGGTACATACATACATACCTATTACCTATACACGGTGTGCACTTAAATGCGTTATTATATTTTATGGGGTGCTTCAGACCATCAACCTGAACAACTATTACAATTAGATCAACTATGAAATCTTGAAAAAAAAACTGTTGTTTCTCATACATTTTGGTAGCCTATTTACATTTTCTATGGAACAGCCGATTTTTTCTTCGCGATTTCAAAGTTGGTCCCATAGTAAAAGTTATTCAGGTTGATGTTCTGAAACACCTATTTGAGTATTTCTACCCAGTATACATTTATCAATAGTACCTAAGTAGTTCTTGTTGAAAAAAAACTATTCACATTCTCAGGTGCGATCTATATTATTTGGGACGTAAATAATGTACCACAAAAGAGACGTGTTATGACGCATCGTAGGGTTTTGCATCGCATCCTATATCTGTATGAAGATGAAACTTTGTTTTCCTAACCTCCATAGTTCCCGCATCAGTTGCGAGACGAGAGAAAGTACCAGCATTTGCATTTCGTAACCCTAGCTTCGGAAACAAGTAAGATTATCGATAACACGAATTGTTTTCTTAGGCCACGTATTGCCAAAAGATAAATATGCTATGTTCATCACTCGTAGCTCATACATACAAGATATACATACACAGAGACGGATTAACCTATGTCTAATATTGACTAATGAATCCAACGGAACGCTCATCAATTTGCGGATCAAGATGCACAAACTGGGTCGATGGATACATCGCCCTTAATTACAGTATCGAATAAAGTTTGAACAACCGGATAATTTCTAATGTTTATAATGCAATAATAAGTTTGGAAAGTTAATGAAGCAATTAATAAATATATATGACAGCACGCACACGTACATCCCGCAAAACAGTAAAATAGCAATACTGCGCCTAACCACAAAACGGTTAAGAGTTAAGACCCGTCTGTGGCATGGTTTGGCGGCATCAGTGACGCGGAATACATTTAAAGAAGCTATAAGCGGTCGGACGACCTCAAGATCACCATTCTAGAGTGATCATCATCAATAAAAGTCGATCAGGGAGGCCTCTAGGCGCGGTCCTCATCCATTTGCATGTGGAGCGCAAAATGTCACCGCCACACGGCTCTAACTCCGCCTAATGTGTATTCAAAGCGAATCATCATGCTAATATTGTAATTAAGATAATGTCGCAGCTGAGCCGGTTCGCTAAAGCTCGTAAGACTCTAAATTATGAGTGCCGACAGCGAAGGTGAGCGCTAATATAAGCATTCAGAAAAATCTTGACACAATACTACCTATTCATATATGGCAGTGGTGGCCAAGACGTCGACCGCGGTCTACCCGGTAACCCGCAATTTATAATAGTCTCGCAAAGAGATTAATAACTAAATTAAAGACGAATAAAAATTACAGTATGTCTATCAAAATCAGGCTATTGATGTATTGATATACATTCATTGCTAAACCTGTTGCGGTTGAAAGTAGACTGCTAGGGTATATCAAAAATTTTAATGTATCGCGCAATGTATGAAGGTTTGCCACCCCTGATATATGGATTACTTTTAAAAGCCGTCAAATAGTCTCATAATAGGATAGAGGGACAAAGTAGATGCGTTTCCACTAGTGCGAGCAGTCACTCATATCCTGAATTCCTGACACCTTTTACACCACTTAAAGATTTTGGGGCACATTATCTACGTATTGTTTTAGGAGCGTTACGCCGACACCGACACAAAAGCATTAAACCGCGGAGACATTGAACCTGAGTGTTGACCCCTTGACATTACTTACACGCGCGCCACCATGAATCAGCTCCTTTCTAAACATACAGCTGCTTGTCTGTTACTAACTAAGCAAGTAATATCACACCTGTTATGTGAATGTCCCAAAAAAATCATTAATAATGAGAGGAACTTGTCTCATTGATCTCAGACCTGTTAAACTTGATCCACGGAGCACGAGACAACTGGATACCTGCACGATCGCATTGAGCAATAGGTATTGTCTTGAACAGATACTGCAGAAGATTAGAATCTGTGCAGGGAGCGGCGCTCGTGTCTCGACCGGTGGGTAGAAACAGTTGCCCCCGGATTAAAGCAGCTATGATATGCAGTCCCAACGTTGCACAATCCGAGGTGTAAGCGGACCACCGGGACTCTGGCATTTCAACAATTAGATAAAAAGATAAACCGCGCACACTTCGCTTTTATCAACACACGTTTGGTTAATTTAGCATGTGTGTTATGAACGTATCTTATGATTGCTTTTAATCAACGTCCACGTGGGTTTAAATACAATCACCTACATGTTCCATTCGCAGCTGTACAAAGGAAGAAGATCCAGGTAATTAGGTTGATGTTATTGGAAGTGCGTGTGTGTCGCTATTAAATAACGCTTAATAGTTTTTTTGAATTACAATATTACCTTAACAGGACAAGTATTAAGTAACGATTTACTTGCGGCCTACGGCGGGGCACACGCAATTTATTGACGCTTTTGGGCTCAATTATTTTTTTGGGAGAGACCGCTTTTCTTTATGGTATTTAAAGATATTACGTGGTAAACATGAAATCTCGTTCACAATCTCATTTGAATGAAATAGCTAAACGGTAGCGGTCACGCAACGACATCCCTATTTGTAAAATGACTTTAATCATCATAACTATTCATCGTACAAGCAATTAGCCCTTGTAAGGATTCGACATCCTTTCTATAGTGATAGGCATCATTCGGAATTTGGGTTCAGTGATTTGGTATTCATTATTCAAGACGTTTTTTTGTTATTTTAGGCTATTTGATTTATATGAATTTGTATAGCCCGCATCGTGAGCTCTCAAAGTTTCACAACATTGTGATTTGTAGGTAACCCTGGCATATATTCGTACCTAGGTCTTTTTGGGTTGTCTGCCTCACCTTGGCTATTAGTCGAAGGAGTAAGCTTACCTAAAGTAGTATTATAGTACCTACTTTGTGCCTAAAGTGTACTTTTTGGGATTTAATTTTTAGGGGAAAACATCGTGAGGAAAACTGCATGTTTAAATTTCGAGGCATGTATTGTACCCACTGTCCATTACATGTGGCGACCGGCTCACTCCCTTCACACTGGACAGAGTTTCGGTACTAGTGAAACGGGATGTTCTGAGGTTTCAGAATATCTCTGACTACCCCCTCAGGAAATATAGTCGTGAGCTTATGCTATGCTATTTTTAGGGTTCCGTAGCCAAACAAGGAGCCCTAATACTTTCGTCCGATCGTATATGTCCCGCCTCAATAACTCCCTCATTTTTGAACCTATTTAATAGACAAGATCGATAATAGAAGATAGTAACCCAAAATCTGAAATATGGTAGTTAAGAAACACATATTTTTTTCGACCACTGTCCGACACCCAAAAGGTGGTCGGAAAACATACATTTTTTCCACTCAATCGATTCGTTGGATAGCTATTGTAAAATGGAACAAAACATCGATACAAACTAAGTCGTTATAATGATTGTATCTCGAGATATTTGCGTTGGCTTTTCTGAACTAATCAAGTGTACGGAACCCATCATGGGCGAATCCGACACGCTCTTGACCGGTTTTTTTTCCATTCAAATATATTCAATACCTAATACCTAGGAGCATT
This sequence comes from Agonopterix heracliana, assembly GCA_963693445.1. Taxonomy (NCBI): domain Eukaryota; kingdom Metazoa; phylum Arthropoda; class Insecta; order Lepidoptera; family Depressariidae; genus Agonopterix; species Agonopterix heracliana. The sequence continues at coordinate 10,184,641 of OY856310.1, forward strand.
TCAGAAGTAAATCATAATTTTCGTCAAATTAGAGAAAAGACTGAAAAGTAATTATTATTGTTGATCCTGTCAAATGGACGAAGTGAGCGATTTCCTACAAGCAGACAGTCATAAAATTAGTATACGGTAGCTAACTTCCTTTGTTATACTACCGTGTGTTAATTACCAACTTGTTTTATTATTTACTGTCGTGAAAAAGACAATATGCAGTCCTTGAAATAAATTGTTTGAAACGCAATTTCAAAAACAAAGATGTAGTACACGGGTGAGTCATTCAAATAAGTATTAACTTGGTAGTCAAACGGGGTATGAAACAAACTGTAGATAATCAGTGGTTGCATATTAAATTTATGATTATTGCGGCTTGGGCTATCGGCACAATTAATTTGTAAGTTATTGGTTTTAATTGATTCTATTCTAGGGCAGTGACGAAACAAAATATAATATTGTTACGTATTTTATTCCAGAACAAATAAAGCTTAACTTCAAAGCTTTTTTAAGGCACTCATACAGAATTAATTCTTCTAAATCCTCTTCATCTTCTGCCTAAATTTAAGGTCGCAAAATGTATCATGAATATTAACTAGGTACTATTATTATTATTTTTATTTTAGACAAACAAGTCCTACATCAAAATTATTAACAAGGCATACGTTTTAATCATTACGTAAGCTTTTGTTTAAAAAGCTTGTACCTAAATATGAACCATGTATTCGCACATAAAACGCCGGTCATGTCCGGGTACATCTCTAGGATGATGATGATTAAAAAAAAAACACGCTGTACGGTCAGCGTCGGAGAAATCGAAACCCCGCTTATAAAGATGTGAGCGGGATTTACAAGGGTCGATTTTCGCCGTGCGGCTAGATGCGATTTGCAGTACATTGCTACGTGAGCGTGTTATGTTTCAAATTTATGTCAAACTAACAAGTTGATATACTTAAAATAGCACTTTGCCGCACGGGAAAATCGACCCGTGTAGATCCCGCTTTAGACAGAGGGGTCAGGTTTCTCTGAAGCTGACTGTACTATGCAGTTTCGAGGACAGAATTCCTGATAGGTCAGGCAGGTTTGGCCACCGTGCCACCGACTAATTGCCGTCTCGTTTGCGCTCGCAGCGCCGTCTGGTCTGCCATACTTGCGAAAACGCTGACACCGGGTGTTTACGATGCACTAACTAAAAGCTATGGGACGTACATGCTACGAGAAACAACTCTCGACGCCGAAATTCCGATTAGGTCAGCCCGGTCCGGCGCAGCCTGTGCCTCCGAGGCTAATTGCCGACCGATTTGCGCCCGCCGCGCTGTCTGCTCTATCGCTTCTGTAGGCACCAATTGGCGAAAACAAGTGTAAAATTAACGTATGAAAGCTTATTATTATTTAAGTATTAGTGTCAATCGAAATGTCCTTCGGTCGGATATTTCTTTTACCTAATACTCCTCCTCCTATCTTCTTTGATTAATTCATTGCGGGTTCCAAGTCAGATTAGAGACATTCCCCGGGCTCGCTGGACTTCATTGTCTAGTGTTGTGAATGTTCGCCGCTGTTGATCCTGGTTTACAGGAGTTACAGTGGTGGGAATGTGTGGAAGGCCCATGCCCGAAAAAAATTTCCAAATGTCCTTAAAGGTTCAACTCAATTCAACTCAATCATACATTAAAATTCTTTGAAGATGATTCAACTATAGAACTAAACGAGATATTCGAAACTGGGACGTACGGTGACACGACCTAAGGCAAGCTGATAACGCGATCTAGATGCATTCCTATCTATCTCTGCATACATCAGCACAGTCTATAAAAGATATTGCAACAACAAGCGCAACAAAGGCGTGTGTTATTATAACAAGTCAGCTCATATCTTTAACGTAAATACATGTCATCGAGTGGATTAACGAGCCCCATAGTGGGTGTGATGGTGGCAGACTCACATGTCATCTGTCTGTCCGTCTGACGTGGGCCGAAAGCGACGACACGTCATGTCCTGAGGCCCTTTCTAACTAAGTATATATGCCCATGCATCGTCAAGACTGGAATTTATAATGTGAAAATTAATTCAAGATCAAAATCAATTTCGTTCCCGAAAGCAGTAATTATGCTGTTCAAAAGGTAAATGTTTGCAGTGAAACCCCTCATTATAATAGGCTGTTTTATATTACCCAATGGTTTCTTGGAAAAGGCGGGTTTGTGAGACAAAATATATGATGGGGTGAGTCATGAAATTGCAACTTCAACGCAAATTTATAATCGGCTACCCGACGACATTCCAAGCCGTAGTTGCAGACAGGCAAAGTTTGCCACTACATGCCCTGTACCTAACTAAACGATTACTTCGCTATGACACTCTCATCTTCTGACAATTTGTATCTGAATAACATTTTGTATAGTTAAACTCGGAGAAAGATATTATACTGACAAAATGGAAAAGAATATGTTTAAAATTTTTACTCTTAACGACATAAGCCACTGACATGGAAAACATAATTTATTGACACTTTCGTGCTACTTCAATCGATAATGCTCATTTCCCACTAACCACAAAGTGTCGTCGTCTCAATGACCTCTTTCTTTTCTCATTAATGCCCTCAGACACATGTATAACATAATTATGATGTTAATGCTAAACTTAAAGGATTTAACTAGCATCGTGTGTGTGTCTATCTGCTATTTATCTTTATTAAGATCTACGACCTTTATAAGCTCGACGCGGAGCGGAAGAGGGCTGTGGGCAGCACTGCATTCAACACGGATTATGAACACATCTACATTTGTGATATAACGTCATTTAAATAAAATAGGGCAGCAACCAAACCATTATACGTGAACTGAAAACACCAATACAGTCAGCACGAAATAGCTGCATCGATCATATCAAGGCTTGCTATTCCAACGGTTCATCATTCAAACTATTCCACACAGAGCTTCAGTACAAAAAATAGTGTAATCAGAAATACCGAAATAATCAAAGAACGCAGCAACGTCGAGTCAGCCAGTAATCTCGGGTGGTCTCGCTTTCGTTTTGTGATGTGAATCACGGGGTATAGTGAAAAAGAAGTATTAGGACATCTTCCTTCCCAACATTTTAATTTAACAACGGAAGCCGCATGACTCGGCAGGAAAAAATCATATTAATTTCCATCGTTGTCCCTAGGCGTTCGCTCCTTTGAAATAAATTGCTTTAAAACACCGGATCGACTTAGACGTGTGTACAAAGAGACAGACAGTGTTACGTCGAAAGCACGGCGCTTGGAAATAAACGTGAGCTCACCAGGAAGCCCGTCTACACAATAGAACGAGGGAAGGACGCAAAGGCCAATGACTTAGACAAAACAAACATCTTCCCGTTTAAGAGACATTTAAATAATTTCCATAATCGTATATAAATACGTTTAATATGTACAAAAACGATAAATAAACGCGAAATGAGGTGTTTCTCATGCTGACACTAATTAAGTTCTATTGCCAGCGTTCCAATAAAAGCAATGAAAGTGTGTTAGCACCTGGAAGTGTTCGTTCTAGCCGCGTTGGCATCACTCCAGCTCTACTGAACTTTGACAAGGCGCAGTAAATCGCTGCTACGGACCAACTCCTGCGCACTCGTTGCAACCGCTTATAAGAACGCCTTTCAGGAAGTACCTACTCACAACCGCGAATAAGACACATTCAAAAGGTCGCTAATTAGAGCATAGCAGCGACGAATAAAGGCTATTTCAATCAAATACATCACGGCGCCTTTCCAAATTTCCCGCTACATTTTTGTGCAATCTCACATTGCAATTTTCAAGCACAGGTAGGTCAGTGCACTCCCGAACGCATTTCGCATAATTTATTTCCGATTGCCTGAAGGTATGCACCATGAACAAAAAGGTAATGAGGGGGTCCGTCAAATTGTGTTGCCTTAACAATATTTCTTTATGAGCTCTGTCCGACAGATTCAACAAGGCTTAAGTAAAGACTGAGTGCTTTCTTTATCGATTTTTAAGAATGCGGGACGCCCTTTCATAAAGTCTCATTAAATTAAATTGCTGTATCGACAAGTCATTGATCTTAGATGATTTGTTGTCATTTATCAATACGCTTTACGCCCGATGCGATGGTGGTGTCTGTCCGATCGAACGTCAATTAACAACAGATACATATTGCGGGCCGAGGCGTGACGAATCAAGCTCCGTGCCGGTCACCGAATTGAGAGCGAGTACGTGACGACCCAGCACCGGGCCCCAACCCACTGCCGACACCATCAACCAATAATTTACTCGACATAATCACAGACTAATAAACCGTCACACTAATAGACAGCTACTGTTAGAGTGTAATTGCATCCTCATCTGACAGGCATACCTCTACATTACTCTACATGCACTTAAAGGTAACCTCAAGCCACATCTCAAGACGATATAATCAGGGAGCATAATGTGTATTAAGACTGACATTATAATGACGCGTCAGGATTGCATAACCACATGGTATAGTGTAGACAGTGCGCTGAAGAAAGGTTGACCTCAGGTGTGTGGGCTGTAGAAAATGATAACCCGAGCACGGCTGCACCCGGGGTCCACGAACTGCGCCGGAATGCAAATAAATAGTTGCACATAAACAGGACGAGACGCCACACCTGTCGGCGATCGCAGAAATAAACAATGCATGTCATCGCCAACATGCGTCGAGAATGATGGGGCGCATCCCGCGGGGCACGAGTCGATTCACATCACATCCGATCGACGGTGACGTCAGAAGAGGGATCACTCAACCGTTTGATGCTGGGATGGTAAAGTACTGTCTGAGAAGTGACATCCTTTAAACGACTTTGTAAATATTTGGTAACTGTAGAAGCCTTACTTGATTTACAGGTTTTGATCATCGATAAAAACAGTTAAAGTTTAATGGGTAGGTGTTTGATTTCAACATAACTAAAAGCTTAAACTAACCAATCTGTGCAAGCATTTGCCGGGAATAGGTTTGGCGAGTATGCCAGTTTATAAGAACGACTCGACGGATATCAATGACCCCATACAAGCGAGGCGTCCCGCTGACTTTGCTTAGCATAATAGAGCAGCACACAAAGGAAAACAAATAACTATAAACAAGATATCATTGACAAATGAAGAAGTGAAAACGATTGGAAATTTACTTTCGGTCATTTTATTTCTTCATACGATTATTGACTGTATAAGAAACTTTAAAAACTCATTTCCATTCTCATATTTTCCATAATAAAAGTTTTATCCATACCGTCGTTGACACTTTCACTGTTACCTGTTACTAGATAACGCACCACGCCTTTGAATTTAGGTACCGTACCGATACCGAGGTAAAACGCGGATTGATTAAATATTCTTGGATATCATTACAAGGGTCGATATAACAAGGCCTAATCTAGCCTATAATAAAAGAGCATCATAGTTTTTTTAGGTTTCTGAAAATAGACTTCAGCAATAAATAATTATATTAATAGGGTCTAGGGTCCCTCTTAATATGCTGACGGTTTTAAAGAGGATGATCAGACCATAAAACTGAATTTTATATATATTCTTTATGAGACAAAAGTCGAATTCGCGAAAAAAAAAACAGCTGTTTTATACAAAACTACAATCCTACTCGATCCAAATATATGGGACAGCTGTTTTTTTTCGCGATATTAATGTTGGCCCCGTTGGTATTGGTTGAGCGGGCTCGTTTTCCGCAACTACGTCCTTCGCGCCTATTTTGAGTGAGGTGGGAATAACTTTACTCCCGCCAAACTTCTCTAGGAAGCCCACCAGCTTGAATGATGCCGAAGACTTCTGTCGGTCTCACAGAGAAAGTTGATGGACTGATCATCCTCTTACTCTTAGTGTACTGTAGGGACACACCTGCGGAACGTTCGGCGCTGAACGTTCGGTTGAATTCTATGCCAGCGACACACCAGTACGCGCCATTTTTTCTAATAGACGCGTATTTAACTGAACGTTCGGCGCCGTACGTTCCGCAGGTATGTCATTAGACTTACAAACCGTCAGGATATTACGTTGAACCCTGTATAAGTACAGTGATATGACTTCCAACAATAAATATGTATTAAATTAATTGCAGACGGGGCGATGTTAAGCGCCGCAGTGACGGCGCTGGCGTGCCTCTGCTTGGCGCGCTCCTCGCCCGCCGAGTCGCACGCCCTACGTGCGTACGCGCTTAATTCACCTAAGGTACGTTCACTAATAAGTCCTGTATATTTATTATCATCATATCAGGCGAAAGACGTCCACTGCTGACAAAGCCCTCGCCCAAGGATGGCCACAACGACCGGTCCTGCGCTGCCCTCATCCAACGGGTTCCGCGCCACCTTCACCAGGTCTTCGTTCCACCTTTTCGGGGCCTACCTACGCTGTGGTTTCCGGTACGCGATCGCCACTCGAGAACTCTTCGGCCCCATCGGCCCACTGCCAATTAAGTTTAACAATTCTTTGGGCTATGTCAGCTACTCTGGCTTCTGCGGATTCTGCTTCATCTCTGATTCGATCTCGCAGGGAAACGCCGAGCATAGCCTTCTCCATTGCCATTCGGGTGACTTTCAGTCTAGATAGGAGGCCTTGAGTGAGCGACCACGTCTCTGTTCCATATGTAATCACTGACAATACACAAATCTTATATATTTCCTTTTTAATGTATGACTGGACATGCTCCAGAGCTTATCTTACCTGATAGAATAGTAATTAGGCGAAAGGAGAAGCACCAACAAATGTTATAGATAAATGCGACCTTTATTAATGTTCATAATTAAGGTCGTACGAACCGCGAGAAGAGATCAAAATGACTTAATAATTCAAATTAGAGTCCGAATATTAGAATAAGCAAGAATCGAGATGAATTATTCAACAAAATAAAGAGATTTCATTTAATTTCAAATATTCATAATCTAAAAAGTATCTAAGGCTTCAAAGCCCCAGATGGACCTTAGCCTGGTCAAGCAAATCTCTCCAGACCAATCTGTTTGGGCTTTCTGTCTCCAACTCTTCAAACCAATATATTTCATATCTTTTTCGACGCTATCCAGCCATCTAAGCTTGGGTCGGCCACCAATCTAAAAAGTATACCTTTTCGTTTAAAAGCTTCACAATCCATTATTAAAATGTTGACAGGAATTGACCAGTATTCTGGCGAGTATCGAGGAGCGGCTCCGACTGCTGGACAGCATCAGCGCAGTGCAAGCGAAGCAGGCGCGGCGCCTTGACGTTATACAGGACAAACTTGGTAATCATCCATTGAACATCTAACAAAATTTTTGTAAGACTTCAGAAATGCTTTACTGGAGACTTTCTGAAGTCTAAAGCAGGGGTTCCCAAAACATTTCTTTATCAACCTCCTTTGTACAGGGTCCAACTTGATATGATTGAGAATGTCGGATGCGATTTTTTTTTTTCGCGATTTCGAATTTGGTTATACAAGGTGTTTCATAAGTAACAATAAATTTTTGAAACTCTTAAGGGGGTTGTTAAGACCGTCAAACTGAACAACTTTCTCTATGGGACCAACATAACATCGAAATCGCGAAAAAAATATTTTCATATCCCATACATATTTTAGCTATAGTCGATTTGTAGAGTATAGAACATAATTTTTTTTTTTCCCGATTTCGATATTGGTCCCATAGTGAAAGTTGTTCAGTTTGATGGTCTACACCACCCCCTTAAAGGTTTATTTGTAGTTTTGTAACACCTTGTAGAGAGAGCTGTTCAGTTTGATAGTCTGATCATCTCCTAAAAAAACGTCAGCATATTAAGAAGGACCCTATACAAACAAAAAATATCCACGACCTCCATGGTACCTACTAAGGGGTACCTATGTACCTACAATAAAAGAGTTGAAGTTATGTCTACAAAACAAAATAAAGTTCATTTTCGGTGTGTTTGAGTGTGACATTACGTGAATTCGGTAGTCTGCCTACCTATGGAAGTAGTCCTTTTTGGAGAGGTCCTTTTGGGAAGTGGTCCTTATGGGAATTGGTCCTTATGAGCCGAAAGGGGTCTCTCACACAGCTCGTCGTGCCTCCCCTTGCATGTCCTCTCAAGCCGGGCCTCCGCCCGCCCCCACATTGACAGCAGAGGTCTAAAGTAGTACCTTCCCTAATTCTAAAGAGAAACTGTTACTAAACTTATTAAGTAAGTAGCTTGCTTCATTTAGGGAAATTGTGAACAGAACATTTCACATGAGCTGAATACAAAATAGACTTTCATAACTGTCTTCGACAAATCAGTGTTCGTAGCGCGACGTATTGGGGTTGAATCTCAATACAGCACTCTACATAAAGAAACAGGAAAATCAATGAGTCGACCACTTTGAAACTGTCATAAATGAAGAGTATTTCATTTGTGTTTAAATTACCATCTAAAAAATAATGAGAAAAATCTAAAAATCTGCTGTCCCACACATTTGGATCGAGTACTCGGACTGCAGTTTTGTATGGCGGCTGCTGATGTTTTTTCGCGATTTCGACGTTGTTCCTTTATTGTTCAGTTTGACGGTTTTTAAGAGGATGATTGATGAACATCAAACTGAACAAGTTTCTCTATGAGACTAACATCGAAAACGCGAAAAAAAATCTGCTGTCCCATACATTTGGCTCGAGTAAGTTTTCCGTTTCGTATGGAACAGCTGAATTTTTCGCTATTTTGATTTTGGTGACGTAGAGAAAGTTTTTCAGATTGACGGTCTGATCATCCTCTTACAAAAGTGTCCGAATATTGTCTACTTCGTTAAGATTTCAAAACAACTTTACCATAACCTATGTAAAACTAGCTAAAACGATAGTTCGTACTAACATCAAAACAACATAGTATTTGTCAACCGGGACACCACGAGTACATAATCTTACTGTGTCATATCCTATTTTACGCTGTAAACGCTGGGTTAACTTTCGCAACACTGCTGCTACAATATTACGAGCAATTGGTCAAACAGGAGCGATGCTCAATCAATTAGCAAAGGGTTCCGGTTATTGCCTATTGGATATTCAATAGTCACAATGAATTGATATATAACTTACGATGTTAAATAGGAAACGGGTTGTTATTCTAATGGATTTTCTATTGATTTGTAGATCGAGTGGAGACTACACTGTCGTTGAGGTTGGAGAGAGTGCAGTTGGCGGCGGAACGGCTGGAGCATCGGTTGCACATGATGCAGACTAGTGTTCAAGTGAGTTATTTAGTACCTACAAGATGGCGCAACTAGTTATGAGCGATGACCTTGAATGCGCAGAAATCTAATTCGGGTCTATTTGGCGGGGAGAAGCGGGAGGCGGCTGGCGTGCGAACGCCATTGGCAGTTTCATACAAAACTGCTGAACCTGCCCGACTGCATGAGCTGATGATTTTATTTCGCGTTTCCTGAGGTAGCCTCCATAGTGAAAGTTGTTCAGTTTGATGCTCTGAGTTCACCGTTTCAGTTTGCGGACAGTGCCGGATTAACCATAGAGACAAAGTAGGCTGCAGCCTATGGGCCCACAGCTGCCAAGGGGCCCCGCGGCTCGGGAGAAAAATAAGTGAAAACTCAAAGATTTAGGCCCACCCCAGACTTAAAAAGAATTACGAAAAATAAGAGACAACTGTATTTTAGTTGCTTCTCTCGTTCCAGGATTAAGATTGCTTACGCAACGTCTTTCTAATATGGTATTAAAACCTCGAGCTTGCTTCGCTTGCTCAAAGGTTCAGATCACATTGCGCAACGATTTTATAATATTGCAGTTAAAAATCTTGAGCTCGCTTCGCTGGCTCTTGGTTTTAGATGGTGATGCAATGATCTCATCAGTAGATCCCGCGGCTCGGGAGAAAAATAAGCGAAAACACAAATATTTAGGCCCACCCCAGACAAAGGAAATATGAAAGTAAGAGACAACTGTATTTCAGTTGATTGCAGTAAAATCTCGTGCTCGCTTCGCTCGTTCCAGAATTTTTATCGCATTACGAAACGTGACTTTATAATATTCTAGTAAAACCTCGAGCTCGCTTTGCTCGCTCTTGGTTTGAGACGGTTGTTGCAATTATGAAAAATTCGAGATCGCTTTGCTCAGTCCAGGATTTAGATCGCATTGCGCAACGACTTTATAATATTAAAAGCTCGAGCTCACTTCAATCGCTCCACATTTTAGTGTTTTTAATGTGTTGTTTGGCTGGTGGTTATTTTACTGCGACCATAGGAAAAAATCGTTGCTTCGCCCATGGAGATAGGGGCCCCGGGCCTTGCATTGCCTAGGGCCCTCGGCATGGCTTAATCCGGCCCTGTTTGCGGAGGGCTTTTCTTTACATCCTGTATGTTTTTGTTCACCTGAGCTCACAGTTCAAACTCGATTAGGCGCGCTCTATAGCTTTCTTATACATAGGTACTCTAAGCCTAAGGCATTCAGTGACTTGAGGAAATGTTAATCCCTTTTAAGGCAAAAGAAATTTTATTACCGTAAACGCCTTTGATGCCCAATAGGTATATGAGGAAATTGGTTTGCAGCTTTCGCTTTGCCGATATCGCATCGTTAAAAGTTTCCAGGCCGATAAGGCTTTCTGTGACTGGTATTTCTTTATCAGTAACGTGTGTTTCTGAATTACAGGCGTCCATCAAAGAGAGCAGTGAGAAGTTAGTAATGAGCCAGATGAAAATAGCAGAGCTGGCCCAGAATCTTACCAGCCATATCGACTCGCACAGACGGTTATTAGAAAAGGTACCTAACTAGTTTTAATATAATGACAACGTCAATAATGTTACTTATTACGCTTTACAATAACATATTTTGCTTTAGGCAAATTAGTGGTCGACTGGCTGTCAAGAGTATTTTAAAGAGTTTTCACACTCAGTTGCAAAAACGCTCATTAAAGTCAAATCAATCATCAGTCATCCTCCATTAAATCTCCTGCTAGCTTTTACTACGTCAACAAGACAAAAAGTGAAAGCTAGATGCTTAATGGAGGATTAACTTTAGTGAGCGTTTCTGCAAGGGAGTGTGAAAACTCTTTATAATACGGTAGGTTTTAGTCCTTTTTTACCCGACGGGTTATTTATTTTTTATTAATGGCCGGTTGCTGTGTCTAGCACTGCAATTCTGCCAATGTCAAGTAGTTTGTATCGTAATCTCAAGAATTGATTTAAGTACAAAAACACGTTAGAGCGAACAAAAGGGCAGAGCCACGTGGACAGCTAAACCGCGCACAATTACGTCCGTCTGTGAGTACTCTAGCCACGCCACTCGACCTTAGACCTTTAACGAATCCATCTAACGGCACAAGGCTTAAAGGGTCAGGACACTTTGACCGACGGCGCGCATACAAAAAGCACGTTTAGTAGGAGCCCGCCGTTGGTCAATGTGTCTCAACCCTAACGTGGCTTCGCAAGCACGGATGTGTTCGAGATGATACATATACGCAGATAGCTGGCGCGTGGTGAATGGCATGGTTTTATCCCGAAAACAAATCTAAGTCCAGAGGGAACAGCATGCCATCCCCGAGAAAACGACTAAATTGAAAACGCGCCTCTGGCCTCTGTCTTTGATACTTTGCGTATGCGAAAGCAAGCGCGCATGACGGTTGTCGCTTTGTCGTTTAAACAGCGATAAAAGCCAGTTTCACGTAATGTTTTGTATGTTTTAGGCAAACGGAGCATACGCTGACACGTGGCGTCGCGGCTTAGTCCTAGAGGCCATGATGCGAGATGGACTGTCCCTTGTCAACGTGACGCGACGGGAGCTGGCCGACGGTCTCAGAGCTCTGGCGAGGAGACAGCGCGACGCGAGACTCACGTCAGCTGATTTAGAAGCCAGCTTCTCTAGGAGGCTGAACGATAACACTTATAAGATCGATTTGAAGGTGAGATAACAGGGAATAAACATTATTTTGATGAACAATAATACAGGGTCCTTCTTAATAACTTCAATAGGTTATATACAAGGATCGTATTGCATTGAAGATCAATGATCAATGATTGAAGATAACTAAGTATGTAGATGAATCTTTAATCTGACTTTGTACATTAATTTGTAAAAAAGAGTCATTATTAACAAGAAGCTCCTTATACTATATTAAGCGCCTATTTATTATTGTTAATATGGTTGACTTTTTCTTTCAGATGCAAGAAGTATTAGATGCGCAGAAGCATTTCGTCGATTCATGTCAGAGAGTACAGCTTGACGACCCCAGGCATGTCGCCGACGTATTGGAAAAGCTCATAGATTCCCTCATCAACAAGTATGTATCACAATCCTACAACCTTCAATATGATGATGTTATCAGTGAGGTGTGATAAGTGGTGGAAGTAACAAGTAACATGCTTTGTTTCCAGAACTGCGTCAACATTCCATGAGCTTCAGAGCATCCAAGTTACCATGCGCACCCACGACAACAAAGTTATGAAGCTTCTCAACACAGGACGTCCTGCACAGGTGCTTCTAACTACCTACTTCTAATCTTTCTGTTACCCCTACGTGGGGTAATAGGGCTCGGATAATAGCTCTCCACCAGTTGCGATCTTGGGCAACACTGTAGATATCATCCCATGTCATGTTAAGACTTTTAGTCCCTACTTCAAGAGCGGCGCCAGGTTATTTTCAGGCGTTCCCTTTTTCTTTTGCCTGGTGTGTGCTAAGGCTGTCTTGGATGAGTGATCATTAGGGTTCCTTAATACATGGCCTAGCCACTGCCACTTTCGAGCAAGGATCACTTTCTCTATACGTTGTTCACCTGTCCGTCTCCATGGCCCTTTTTACCCGACTGCGCGACGCAAAGGAAGGGTAATGTGTTTATTAACTTTTGCACATCGTCAAGGCTTACATACCTAATTGTGTCAATAACAACACACGTTTTGCAGGGTGACGCAACATGCAGACGTCTAGAAAGCGCTTTCCGGAATGCGTCTCATACGACGTTCAAAGAGAGCGAGTTGCATCAGCTGACGGAGAAGTTTGTAGCGCTGACCGACAGAGCTGACGCAGCGCTGCAGCGGCTGGAAGCACGGATAGGCGACGATGCGGCCGGAGAGCCCGCCTCTGACGTCACAGCCGAAGCCGACCGACTACTTCTCAGGCTTAAGGGGATCAAGTATGATTTTATCTCATTTACTTAAAACCGTTTTAGTGATTGGTATTTGGCGTAGCCGTTGGTTATATAAACAATATAATTGGTACATAATAAGGGACAATCAACGCTCGATCTAAAAGGCCGGTAGTAGCAAATCAAACTGCAGTGCGCGTTTTTGAGCCCCTTCTGACACATACTAAAAGTTATCTTAGAGCCCGCAAGTCTCATTTCAGCCGAGCCAAAACATAAAACATATCAATTGAACCTTGCCTATGCGTCTAGTCTAGTTATGTACAAAATTATAAAAACCCCGAAAAATCTGGTAGGCTGTATCAGGCACGCAGCCGCAGTGGAGTACGTGAAAAATCTTGTACCGAGTATTGGCTTCTATTTTCTAAAATGGTAATAAAATAATGCCGGTAGGTGCTATACTTCCAAAGAAATAAGCGATCAGTCATAATATATTTCGTTACATTTGTCTTATGCAAGCGACCCCCTACTGCCGAAATGAAAGAAGTTTCACGTCAAAAACCTTTCCTTTTCATCTATTCTTACATATAACATTTCAGAAGCGAGCACGACGTAGAGGAAGAAGATGAATGGGAAGACAGCGAGCAGGACGCGGGGTACTTCGACGACGGCGGTGGGGGCGACATGATGGAGGAGGACCGGCGGATCCTGAGCGGGGTGCGGCGCGGCAGGCAGGCCCACGCCGGCGCCACGCCCCACCGAAGACATCTGCACAAACATCCGTACGACCGCGGCCCTAGCTGGCGAAAACGCCCCTACACGTAGACCTTAACATTGTAATATAGATTTCTTAAGAATTTATTGATTGTTGTTTTATTTGGCGCCCCTTTTAAAATAGAAATTGAGTACACTAAGCATAATTGTAAAAAAAAGGGAAGGATAGAGTGTTGGAACAAGCTGACTTTTGCCTAACAAAGTTAACAAAGTCGCTATCCGCGTCTTGAGACGTCATTTTAAAGGTTTCGATTGTTGATAGTTAACTAGACTTTCGCCCACTAAAACACATCGTAAGAAACCTCTCAATCTCATAGATAATCGCCTTGTGCGACTTCCACGGAAATGAAGCAGTTCGTTCTAAGCCGAAACAACACATCTCGTCACAGATTACAGTTACTTCTTTACATCACTTCCTTAGAAAACGATAAGTTTTCACGCTTTTATCATTTACTGCCGGTACAGACGGTACGCGCGAAAATTAATCTAATGACGCTTGACTTAGAGTAGTTATTACTTTGTACAGCGCGCGACGTATGCCACGTTGTCGTCTGGTGCGAGTGGCAGAATTCATACGAGCGCATCGTAAGCGATGCGCCAAAGTGTAGGTGCATACGGCCGAGTAAAGGAGGCATGATCTCGTTATAAAGAACCAAATATAATATACCTGTCAACGATGAGACTATAGAATTAGGACACTCGCAAATCGAGAAAAGTGGGCCTAGCATGCCATCCCCGATAAGACAGAAAATCGAGATGTTCCTCTGTCTTTGTTACTTTACGCATGCCATAATGAGCGCGGATTTTCTCATTTTGTCACTTCGTCGTGCGTGGCATGCTAGTTCTAAGGGTTAGGAGTGGCTCCCTGCCTGCTGGACCTGTGACGCGTACACGGTAGGTATTACGCCACGAGTAGTGACGCGCCGGCATTAGCGTCAATAGTGATCAGCTTATCGGCCATATTGCCGTGTCGTCTGTGACGCACACGTCATCTTAGAATCCGCACTATAAATACATTTTAACACAAACCTCCAGGAACACTATTCTAGAAAATTGTTAGCTTTGTGTGCGAGTTGTGCGAAGCATGGGAAGACTGCAATGCGCAGCGAGCGGCTCGCGAACGACGCGCGAGTTGTGCAGTAGAAACGCACGAGCATAAAATGCACCCGCGCATTCGCCGCGCGTTCGCCAGATGTTGACGCGCCCTTAGAATCCGCAATACGTTTCTTGCACTATAGTAACACATACCTCAAGCTTAGCACTGTTCTGGAAAATGGTGAGAGCTTTGTGCGTGAGTTGTGCGAAGCACGAGCCGAGGGTCGCAATCTTCTGACGCGCCCCGTAGACCACCTCCGGCTCCTCTGTCTCTAGGTCCGCTGCAATTTTTAGTTACTCTCAATTATAACATAATAATTTTTTTAGGAGAGTATATACCCCGCCCATACATACACCCTCCCTGAGGATAGGCCTGTGCCCTGCAGTACGAGGCTGTGATGATGATGATGATGAGGCACTTCAAATATCTGGGCTTTTTTAGCTAAATGGACAAGGTATAGACTATGGTGTTGGCTACACGGCTATGAAGCGTATGGTTGTGTATGAAAGCTTCAGAATAGAAACTATTAACTATCGATACTTCATCATCATCATCATCACCAGCCTATATACGTCCCACTGCAGGGCACAGGCCTACCCCCTAGGAGGGTGTTTGGGCGTTAGTCCACCACGCGTGCCCAATGCGGATTGGTAGACTTCACATACGCATCAGCATTTCTTCTTCTGCATATGAAGGTTTCCTCACGATGTTTTCCTTCACCGTTCCAATACGTACATAAGTAAGAAAAACTATCGATACTTAATAGTTTCTATTCTGAAGACCCTTTATAGAAATGTAAATTTATTGTTATAATATGTATAAAATCTATATGTGGATGCTTGTAAATGGCTAATGGTTTGTTAATTAAAGTACATTGTTTTGTAAAAGAGGCTGTCAGCATCCCTAATAATATAAAATAGAATAGAAACACACCAGCGCAATGTACCCAGAAATAAAAACAAGTGGAAACACCCTAAAGGTCCCAATGACCTTTGAATCCCAGAAAGATAATCAACTTATGATAGCTTACTAGCTGTCGAAAGGGCGTTCACAAAAGATCAGCGATGGTCGAAGTGGCACAGGCGCAAGTCTGTTAAGGCCCCATTAACTCAATAATAATAAAGGGCAGCTTGTGGCGAGCTGACGGTGAGTGGCGACACCGCGGACCCCTATCTTACACACACACACCCCCACAGACAGTAACACACGCCCCTACCTCTGGCTTGCCTTCATTGGCCGTCCAGAGTGGAATCGCAAGAGCAGAACCTATGCTCCAGGTTGGAAGTGTATTGCACGTAATGGCGTAATAACGGGGAAACCCGCTCACGGGGGTAAACCCCGCGATGGTGAAACCGGTGCCGCACCTCTCGACAACCATTAGCCGCTCAATGGGATGTTGCCCCATTGTCGCACTTTGTGCGTGCGGCCGTTTTATGGGGCCCACTCGACGAGTCGGCGAGTCACCGCCTGCCCTATTTACAATTTTGAGACTAGTTGTCATGGCAGGCGTCCGTTAGTCTCCTCCCATAGCCCAGTATCCATCCATCCAACTTTCACCTCTATAGCCCAAGACCTTATTTTTCCATCGCGGCCATAGCGCCGCACTCCAATAGTCTTTGCACCGGGCGGGGACCATCCCCGTGTGTATCATGTTGTGCGCTCGGAGAAAGTATCCGCCATGTGTATCCCTTACATTTAGATTAACTTGTCTTTTAAACGGGCCTCTACATGTTGGCTTCGGCTCCATGCACGCCTTCCAAAGATCCGATACTTAATTGCCCGTGATTACGGAACGTAAGATAATAATAGCTTACTAGCACTTGCCTTGTAAGCATAAGACGTTTTTTCTACCAGTTTTATTTTGTTGCTTAAATATACTTTAAGTATTTTTAATTTTAATGTTAACAGTTTTTTTTCATAACATAATTAAGTTTGTGCTGTATTTTTTCATAAAATTTTAGAGTTTGATTATAAATTTACATTTATTTTGACATTGTCAAACAAACAGATTTTTTTACCACAGATTTGCATTTATTTCCCATAGACAGATTAAAGGGGAGGCCATTGCCCAGCAGTGGGATGAAACTGGATAAGGTGGTTTCAGTCCATACAAAACTTTGACGTAGAACATTTGTATACGTTATTAACAAAAGTAATGTTTTATACATGGAAAAATAGCTTAGAAAGTCTAGATTGCGCGTATCAAATAATATTTACAATTTATAATATAATTACGAAGATATCAAGCTTTGAAATTATTCATACAAAATTTCAAAGCCTTACATCTTACATCTAAGAGAGAATTTTGAAACTTTTGCACCGTCCAACAAAATATCCTTTTTTCCATAATTTATATGGATGTTGTGTTGCTGATTATTTTACGTATGGAAGAGTGTTTCCAGACGATAATGTTGCAAAAACAAAATTCAAAAAATTTGTATTACTAAAAAAGTTATGCCAGTTTTAAGCCACTCCAGTAGAAAATTCTTAATAACTACACTTTTAAAAAATCATAACTTCTAAATTGCAAAAAAATCGCGGAACACTGTATTTTCGGATACACCGAGGTGCAAGGAATCTAAAAAAAATTAGGACGTCTCCATTTGGGCCACCCTGTATAACTTGGAAATAGATTTGTGGCTCTAACATAATGTTGAGCAACTCATATAATTTACTGGGGCAGCATGGAGTTCAACCCATTCATTCTCCCCCTCATTAGTCAGTAAGACATACCTAGTCCACTGTTTATAGCAGACTATCCGTGCTGAGGATGGCACGTTAAGCCACTACAACCACTTGGGATCAAAGGCTTAACGTTCCATCCGAAGCACAGATAGTCTAATACAACCAGAGGTGGTAGTAGTCGTTATATGAAAACCATATCAGAGACCGAAAAGGGGTTTGAATAACCTCTGACACCAGGACTTGCTGCCCACACGATAAGAAGAAACAGACTATGAAATATATTTTGATACTCATAATTTATTTTCATAAGATAGTACTGACTGTTGTTAACAAACTGTGCTGATGTTAAACATAGTTTATTTTAATAATTATTAACCATTGTTAACAGCTAGCCACAATGACCCGTTCACAACCATCAATACAATAGGCATTAAACTAGTTCAAGAACCTTTACTGTTTGGTTTTCTAAATACATTGTAAAAGATTCGCAATTAAATAAAACCGATAAATTATTGTCAGAATTGATCTTTTTGACAAAACATGACCGAATCAAGCTAGAGGAATGCCTTTTAGAAGCCACCAAAAACAAAAGGGAGGCCTTTATCGGGAATCAAGTTTTTCTAATAGGAACGTAAATTAAAGTTTTACTTACATAAAGAAGTGTCTAGTTCGACGCATGCTTTATCGAATTCCTTTTCTAAAATATCTAACCACCGAAAACCAACTCCGGTAGTCGCCATTTTCACAACAAATGAAATGTCAAATTTGACACCTTGCTTGACAGTAATTTTTTTAGCCGCGTCATTTAAATTGCAGCTTTCATTCGAATATATGAAAGAGAAGGCGCTTTAGTAAGTGCAAGTAAGTGGGTATTCTCTGTCTCCTTTTGTCCTAGCATCTACAGCTGAGATTGAAAAATAATATTTGTTTGACTAGGATGTTTCAGGTTCACAGCCAAAAAACATATACATATAATGTACTAATGTATGCAAAAAACAATAAGAAGTCAGCGACACCTAGTGCCGAAAATAACATCTAACAGCAACATTTGGCAAAGGGAATTTTAAAAGAGCACTCTATCTTCGAGTAGCTAATTTGATTTAGTTAAAATATCTAAAGGCAGATGGCGTGCTAATTAAAAATTTAAAAGATTGTTTTTAACAACGATATCAATGTACTAAAGTACTAGATACGGTGATCAGGAACTGCATGTTACTCTTAAATGGGGTGTATGCACCTGATTCATGTTAGTCTCCTTTGCACTAATGAGAATGGCAGACCATCTGTTTGACAATCTGTCATTTTTTACAATAATTTATAACAATTTATTTAAATATTTTTAATAAATAAAAACCACCTGTAATCTTTTGTAAGGTAAACTACTATTCTAATATAAGGTCAGTATGTAAAATTATAAGGAAATGTAATTATTAATTTAAATTTGCGAAAATAGGAAAGTCTATTAATTTCCTTAAGATTGGGTAAGTTCATTACATTTTGTCTCATTTCGGCACCCAAAAAGTGATATATAAGAAAAAGAGACAAGGTATAATGATCATAGATGAATCAAGAGACTTAAATCAGAGGGCACAAAATAGGCACAATTTATTGAACTTATCGCGGTTGCCGGACGAACATTGAAAATCACGCTAAGATCGTTGATACTTGAGATTATATTTTTATGTACTTACCACTTGTTTGCGGGATAGAAATTCGGTATGTCAAGTTTTTTTTTGGAGGGCTGAATCGAAAACCATTTCGAGATAATTGTCTCAATAATCATATTTTCTATGATCATATTTTCTAAAAAAAAATACATTCGTAATGTCAGAATTTGACATTTGATGTTGCCGTATCTGTTTCCAGCATAGAGTTAGAAAGAGGAGGCAGGTTTTAATTTTTTTAAATATAGCAGTAGGTAGTTTTTCCCCATGGAGTTCGAATTATTTTCTCTCCACCATTTTTGCACTTGGAGATTACAGATCAAAATAATTTAAAAATTAAATTTATATTGATAAACTCGATGAATCGCAATAAGAATAAAATAGGTGTCTTAAAATTATGTCTTCTAACCGTAAAAAATATAAAAATGATGACTAAAAAAAACTTGACATACCGAATTATGAGAAAACATATATTTTTACCTTGAGATGAACAAGATGAAGAAATCAGCTGTTCCATACAAGCAAGCCTACTCGAGCCAAATGTATGGGACAGCCGATTTTTTTTTCGCGATTTCGATGTTGTTGCCATAGAGAAAGTAGTTCAGTTTGACGGTCTGATCATCCGCTTAAAAAAGTGTCAGCATATTAAGAAGGTATACAGGGTGTAAAATTTAATGCGACACTTAGTTAAAGGGGTGCTTCAGTCAGACCATCAAACTGAACAACTACTACTACTACTCTACTAAAGGACCACAATATCGAAACGCGAAAAAAAAATCTGCTTTCCCATACAAAACTGCAAACATAACTTGACTCAAATGTATACACCAGTAGGTATGTGTCGCATTAAATTTTACACCCTATATAAGGCTTTGCTTGGGAAACATTTTTATGTTTGTTTCACAGCAATCTGTTCACAGTTCACACAATCAAAAGTTATGAGTCAGTATTTAATTCTAAAGTTTCAGGTACACACGGCGACACATCAAGTTACGCAAAACCAAAATAAGCTGGCCGCGCGTAGGTAGAGTAATGTATAACGTCGCGCGGTCAGCTTAATATTGGTTTTGCGTAGCTTGATGTGTCGCCGTGTTTACGTATTTCAGTAGTCTGCGCGTAGGTAGTCGAGGGCACCACTAGTATTTAAGCAACTTTTTACAAATTCATACACACATTATTGTTTCACAGATAGTAGGTATAATACGTAACATACATATGAACTGTCGCATCTGTCTTGGTCAGTGATGCTCTTTGACCAAATTATAGTAGTTTCTGTTTATATAAACTAGATGGCACTAATGTTCCCGAAGAGTTTTTGAACATGTTGTTTGTATGAACGAGCAAGTCTATCGCTAGAGTCTACGTCTATGGTTTTTAATTAGACTTTTCGAGCAATATCCATTTATTATTTATTACCAACATTGATTCTTTCTCATGATTATTGTATTTGACTCTATCTCTATGTAAATAACTAGATATTATTGTTCTTTCGATTTTAGTTAGCTTTATAAAATAAGCAAGAACCTAATAGTGCAACTTTTTATTTGAGAATGAGTTCAAATAAGTAGGTTTACGGTTACATCTTATGGTTAAGACACATTGATTTGATTGACATACAAAAAGTACGTTTAGTATGGGAATTGGGAAGCCAGACACGTGCTTTTTGTATGCGCCCGCCACCGCGCCGCGCCGCGCCGCCGCCGCCGCCGTCGGTCAATGTGTCCTGACCTTTGAAGTAGGCACAAAATAAAAGAATAACATTTCGGCAGCAATTTATTTCAACTTGATATAAGTTATTTACAAAAAATAGTAAATCATAAATAACATCGTTTCGCCTTATTTAATAACAATAATGCATAGCTATCCTATTTAAGGTGCCAGTTTCAAACTCATATCTGCATCGTATAGAATCAAAGGCGGCAATCTGACTTATGGCTGATTATTGGCAATGTAAACAAAAAAAATTATTGTATAGCCGTCTTTGATACGAACTGTAATAAATAAAGGTAGAAAGTATTCAAAATTCTGATTATTGCCATAATCACAGCTCATTTTTACTATAAACGTCAGATTGCCGCCTTTGATTCTCTACGACTCTTCTTGACCCACCTCTACCTAACACTTACCTTATAAGAGATGCCTACTTGTTGAATGATTTATTTTATTTTAGTTAAGTATATACAAATCGGCTTGGGTTTAATTAACGTCTACAACTTTTTGGCCATCTTCTTCTTCTTCTTATCGAGTGGGCTGCAAGCCCTGTACCCCTAGTGCGAGTTTCATAAAACAAATCGAATGACTTAACTACAAAGTAAATCGAATAAACGTCAAACGTGGTGATGACCGAAAAGACGCGAGTGTGAGTTGAAACTCTCGATCGACGTTTATTCACCATGAATCGCGTTTATTATTTGCCAAACAATAAACGCGTTTGGAGTGTGTGATATAAGCCGACTAAATGTAAAATATTGTTTTTAATAAAGCTCTTAACGTAAACAGGTGGCAATCAAAACAAGGCGGGTTATCATTTCGAATTTAGCGTTGTTCACATTGTTCAGTTTTATTTACCTACGTACATTGATTGGAATGTGTTGTGTGTTTAGGCATATTCATGGAGGTCTAACAATTATAACTTTTTATTGAAAATGAAGACGAGCCCGTCACAATTCGAAAAAAATGTGATGTTTGCAGGAACAAGTGAATATTAGTTATTTAAATTGATTGAAGTTCTAGTTATTAAACGTAAATTAAAATCTTGTGGAATACTTACCTACTTACATCTATTCATACATTCGCTTTCTGTGTTGTCTAAAGTGTGGAATAGAAATAAATCAACAAATTGTTAGGGGTAGGTACTTCGGACCACCAAACTGAACAACTTTTACTGTTGGAGCAAACCTATAATTGCAAAAATCTGTTGTTCATACATTTGAGTCGAGTAGTCATTGCAGTTTCGTATGGAAAAGCTGATTTTTTTGTGATTACAGCTGTTTAGTTTGATGGTCTGAACCACCCCTAATTTTTCGATTCATTTCATTCGTTTAATTGCGTTCATCTTGTGTCTTAGCTGTCGCAAACAACCTACAAGCGAAAAAAATACACACTGCCATTATTTTATCCGCTTCACACAACACTTTTAATGATAAAAACTGAATAAATAATTGTTCTCACGACAAAAACTTCAGTGACAACTTCAACTTGGCGTTAGCGTAAAGTTTACTCTTCGAACTGTCAAAGTCGCAACTCACACTCGCAAAACGGTCACCAATACTGTTTACGTCAAGGATATTGTATAAATTCTATGTTTACGTTACACTTCTAATGTATCCGGTCGTCGCCGGTGACAGAATTAAAACTCGCACTCACAAACTATGTTTCTCATGAATGCCATCAGATGGCTCTGTTTCAATCCCATACAAATCATGGTTTACTTTAACGCGTTCGAGTAGTTTGAAAAACTCGCACTAAGCATACTGGTGTCAGAGTTTATTCAAACCGCCTTACGGCCTCTGACGTGGTTTTTAAGTAACGACTACTACCACTAGAGATAGTAGCCGGGACCAACAGCTTAACGTGCCATTTTAAGCAGTGATTGTTATTATTGTCAGAAAGTTCGTTACCTATGAGCTGTAAAGTAAGATGATACTCATATTAGGTCCTGCCTGCGCGGACAATCCGCCCCGCCTTCGTGTCCGTATAGCCAGCGTACACATGAAAGGGATTGGGCTAGGATTAGTACCAATAAATAGTGCCTAAATAGTGCCTAATTAGTACCTAGGTCAAATAAATAGTGCCTCTATACTTTACGAGATCTAGATTTTTTTTACCTGGTACGCTAGCTTGACGTCAAGGTAGCGTACACATTTTCTGTAGCAAAAACGGCTTGCATTACAGCAACCATTTTACACTCAAAAAATAGTGCTCAAATAGTGCCCTAGGGTATCCAAAATCTCATGAGGCTAGGTCTTCAGGGAACAGAGATATAAATAAGTCTTTTGAATGAAACACGGAGCTGGCGTTGCGCTAGCGTACACATGACTTAACACAATAATTCTTACAGAAGGAGACGTTTCTTTTTATAAAAACTATATCAAATAAATAGTGCCTGAAATAGTGCCTCTGCCAGTACTAATATTTTAAGTAAAAGTGTATTGAAACAATATAAATAATCAATGCAAAGTTCTACGTACTAGAATCTTCTATAATCTTAGTAAAATCTCATACCGAGAGATGGCGTGTTATTTTCATTCAAGCGAGTTTAGAGTTGGCTTATTAGTAATTAGGAGTTAATAGAGTTCATTTTTGTGTGTTATAAGCGATTTCACAGCATTGAACTGCCAATACATTTGTACGTAGAACTTCGCATAGATTGTTTATATTGTTTCACTACGCTTTTACTTGTAATATTGGTACTGGCAGAGGCACTATTTCAGGAACTATTTATTTGATGTCGTTTTTATAAAAAGAAACGTCTCCTTCTGTAAGAACTTTTGTATGAAATCGTGTGTACGCTAGCGCAATGCCAGCTCCGTGTTTCATTCAAAAGACTTATTTATATCTCTGTTCCCTGAAGACCTAGCCCCGTGAGATTTTGGATGCCCTAGGGCACTATTTGAACACTATTTTTTGAGTGTAAAATCGTTGCTGTAATGCAAGCCATTTTAGCCACAGAAAATGTGTACGCTACCTTGACGTCAAGCTAGCGTACCAGGTAAAAAAAATCTATATCTCGTAAAGTACAGAGGCACTATTTATTTGACCTAGGTACTAATTAGGCACTATTTTTTGAGACTAATCCTAGCCTGATCCCTTTCATGTGTACGCTAGCTATACGGACACCCGCCTTCGAATGCGTTGTAAGTATTTACCTGCCTAATGGTGCGTTCAGACGCGCGCCACGCAGCCAAGCAAGCAGCGGGCCAAGCAGTGCGTTCGCACCATAAAGTACACACGGCGACACATCATGTTACGCACCCTATATTATATACCCATAACTACACTACGTACAAAACACAAAAAAGAGAGCCTGCATAGACGCGGCTGCCGGCCCGGGTGCAGCGTGCCGTGAGACGAAACAACAACAACATACCGCACCTTCTCGCACGATTCGCAGCGTTTAACTTCTAATAGTTCAAAATCCAAATAGGGTAACCCGACCTGTCGTGTATGTGTATACTCTATGGTTCACACTCTTCCGTTCAACGGGCACGAACACAAGCAGAATCGAGCACCGTATTCACACGCCCGTGCTCGTTGAATGTCGTTTTGAACGCGCGCGTGTGAATTCACCATAAACAAATCTATTACAAGCGGCAAGGCACGCTATTCTTGAGCGTACGGCTCCGCTGTGCCTTAAAGTTATTACATACCATAAATGTCAGCAGTATCTAGCTCTGTGAAAAATTATAATTTAGATTATTTCTATAGATCTATGTCTGTAGGTAGCTGTAGGTACTCTGTATTGCTATGTGCGAGGCATTTAGGGCTGCCTATGAAGAGTTTTTGCAGAAATGCAATCGCGATACAGCATCGATACAGTCTCAATGGAGTATCGCGAGGTACCTATATGCCACGGCCCGCCTCCGCTCTTCCCTTTCCCCCGCATCGCTACATTCGCGCGTTTGTATCGATACAGCGCGACTGTATCTCTTCTGTCGCACGTTGGAAATGCGAATGCGACGCGTATGGATGTTTTTTTTTTAAATGACTTATACAGCACTGCTCAAGGGAGCAACGACTGCTTGTTACTGCGGACTATTGGAGGGACCAGCACTGGTAGAATGCAACACGTGATACTGCTATATCACGTCTTTTATTTCGTTCGTTTCGTTTGCACGCAAATAGAAAGAGAGCGAAGGTGTGACAGCGCTGTATCACTGCAGCATGCTAGCTATGCAGGAAGGGTCTACCGAGCCAAATGAACGAACTTAAGCAACCTGCCCAAGGGGCACCCATAATGGGTACGGACTTTGGCAATGGGCGTTGCTGGGACTACGCGACACTACGACGTAGGGGTAGTGGGGATCGGTAAGAAGCAGTGGAGAACGGTGAGAGGTAGTGGGGATCGGTGAGAGAAACGCGCGACTGCATCGCTACAAAAAGTCGTCGTCGGCGATGGCCCTTAGATACGCAGTCAGTATTTAGCCACTTAATAGAGAATGTACAATAATTTAAAGTTAACCTTTTCTTTTGAATGAGGGATTTTCAGAAAGACATTAAAAAAGAAAAAGTAGTTCCTAATGGCTCGATAGATGGCGTTGACGAGACAGGGGCGAGCGACCTTGCTGATAATAAAATAGAAATAAAATACTAAGAATTTTTGTTTTTAAGTAAGCAGCAAAATATGAGCATATATTTCGTCACCGGATGAGTGTGACTCAGTGAAATGCATTTTTGTTTACTTTTTAGCCTAAAATTTTCGTCTTTGGACCCCTCTCTGGACAACGCCATCTATCGCCGTTATGCTGAACTACGTTTGAGTAGCTGTCAGAAAACTCCTAATTGTTTTTTGGTGCAATATTATTTCTGAACAACTCAAAACTCTGGCAAATCGTTTGATGCGATATTATTATAGGGTCCTTCTTAATACGGTTTTTTAACGGGATCAAAAGACCATCAAACTGAACAACTTTGTCTAAGTATGGGACCAACGTCGAAATCGCGAAGAAATATCAGCTTTCCCATAAGTGTAGATACTTATGATGGCTTTTCGTCGAGTAGGATTGCCATTTTGTATGGAACAGCCATTTTTTTTTTCGCGAGATCCTATGTGGGTCCTATAGAGAAAGTAGTTTATTTTTATGTTCCGATCATCCTCTTAAAAAACCATCAGCATATTAAAATGTACCCTGTATTTTACATAACTGCGCCAGCGCTTAGTTACCCGATTACGAACATTGAAGCGTAACACATTCATAATTTTAATTTAAACTATATCAAATTTTCCTACTAACCATCTAAAGTATTATGTCGTCACTTATACCTACGTATGAAGACACTCCACCAAAGAACAAACACCTCTAAGGGCTCTTGCAGACGAGCGACACTTTGCGGTCACCGTGGGTCGCAGGTCGCGCTCATAGACTTTACGGTCGCGCGACCCTCTGCAACCGCAGTCTCGCTCGTCTGTAAGAGCGCTAATATAAGTTACGTAAATTCCTATAGTCGTTTGCTAAGATTTCTTATATTAGGAGCGTTCGTCATATGTACGATTTTAGTACGAAGAGTACCGAACTAACCTGACCGCAGAGCACGCGCGGATTTACAGGGGTCGATTTTCTCCGTACGGCTAAAAGTAGCATTCTGACCCTAGCGACCGCGACCCAGTGCTCGCGGTATGAATTTAAATAAAGCACTCACAAACACCTTCCGATCCTTGCAACCAAGTCGCGGCACAGAATTCATGCGGTCGCCAGGATCGGAATGCCACCTCAAGTGCGCTTTGAATTGCATTGCTTCGCGGGCGAGTTATTTTTTTATGTTTATGCCAAACTAACTAGTCGATGCAATGATATTAATGTTACTAAGCTCACGGAGTCGATGCAAGTACTTCAAATCGCACTTTGGGTCAATTCACAATAAAGTAGCAGCCGCGAGCAGGCGCGCAGAGACTCGCGCCTTTTACTTTTCCGGTGTAAACTAAAGTTCAAATTGATTTGAAGCGATATACGGGTAATGTGTTAGTACGCCACTTACGCACTACCCGTATATCGCTTCAAATAAATTTGAACTTTATGCACTAGTAGTATGGTTCAAAACGGTAGGTTAAAATATATTGCACCGATAATACTGCACCGGCCGCTGCGCGCCGCTCCTTTAGTCTGAATTGACCAGATTGATCCTTAGCCGCACGACGAAAAGCTACCATGCAAATCCCGCTTAGCGCAATAGCACTTAGAAAGGATATTGGAACCTCTAAACCCTGTAGGTACAGGTCTCTGTACCCGTTGACAAGTTAACAGTGACCATCATCATCATCAGCCTATACAGGGTGAAATTGATATCATTAGCAACCTTTTAAACTAAGAGTCTACCCATCAAAGTGAACAACTATTACTATAGGTAGCAGCAAAGCAATCGGTGCAAAAAAATCTGCTGTTGCACACATTTGAGTCGAGTAGACATTGCAGTTTAGTATGGAAGAACTGATTTTATTTTTGCTCCGATCGGTTTGCTCCCTAGTAAAAGTTGTTCAGTTTGACGGGTAGACTCTTAGTTTAAAAGGATGCTAATGATATCAATTTCATCCTGTATATGTCTAACTGCAGGAAACAGGCTTATTTTCTAGGTGTATAGGAGGTATTAGCATTAGTCTACCACGCGTGCCCAATGCGGACTGGTAGACTTCACAATGCGCATCAGAATTTCTTCGCCAGCATATATGCAGGGCTCCTCACGATGTTTTGTCGCTATTAAGCTCAGGCCACACAGAGGCGGTCCTGCGGGAAAGCGGGCCGGCGGCGGTTCTGCGGGAAGCGAATATCTGCGGACCAGCGAAGATTTTTGTGTGTTTTGTAGTGTATGGTGTGGTAAAGGTCATGCCCAAGTTTGTATGTTCCCTGTAACAGAGAAATAAGCGCTGGTCCGGAGATATTCGCTTCCCGCAGGTCCGACCCCGGACCGCTTTCCCGCAGTCCCGCCTCTGTGTGGCCCGGCCTTTACGTACATACTACATAAGTTAGAAAAACTCTGGCATGTCGTTTATACGGACAATTATTCAATACAACCTTAAATCATACTAACACAGTACCACAGAGTACTTTAATTCTAATACATTTAATAATGTCCAACCAAACAGTCACTGTAAACTAGCCAACGCAGTTATGGGGTTAAAATCAATTTTCAGGGAAATGGGCTCTGTGGATCGACCAAAAAGGCAAGTGGGCATTTGTTTGTTTCAAAAGAAGGGACACAGTATGTAATATTTACAATTATTGTATTTCCACCTCGATTACTCGCTTATTTCTGCATCTATTGAATCGAAATTTGGAATATGACAGTTACCCAAAAACAGAAATGAGGTAGTCATGAAGCTTTTTTTTCGACCGCGACGACCCTCCCATACAACAAAAGGGGGATGGAAACTTCCCATCAGTTACTACGAAAGTCAACACTTAGATTGTCGTTTGACAAATTAATCTCCGCTTCTTTTGAAACAAATAAATGACATTTGAGGCATCAAATGTTGATTTGATCGAATTCTGTTATTTAAAGTTAAATAGTCACAAACGTAAACAAAAGTTATCATACCTTACAATTTAAAAATTACTTAAAAACTGTATGTATTTTCTATTCATTAAAGACTTCCATGCACTGCTTCCATTGAATTTATTCACGAATACGACATAAAAATCCAACCTAAACAATCTAAACATCTCGACCTGCGAAATCCATCTCTTTCCTTATCTTCCCCAAACTTTTAGTTTTGCTTAACATAACACCAACAATATCACACTCCTGATGCTGGACCGAAATTGAAAACTTAGAATCATATTCATCATACAAAATAAGAATGTGCACGACCTAGAAAGACCACTGGCTAATTTCACTTTGTTGAGTATGATCTGCAATAAAAATATTTTTTAGTATAGATATTTTTGTAAATAATGGATTCACTACTTACAATAAATTTCACTAAATTTTTAGATGCATATACGAGTATATACTCAACAAAGTGAAGTAAGTTTAACGAACTGATATTACAAATTTACAATTAATAGATTTCAATTTCAATTCGCAAGAACAACATTTTGTTCGGAGCACATTTTCAAGAGATGCGACATGAATCTCGACCTACTTATCAGCCCAAATAAAAGTTAATTTTTTTTGACATGATAATCTTGAAATGAATACAATAAGCAAGCTGCGCCCAGAAACAAAGTCCTTGAACATCCAAAAACATGGGCGTAGCCACGGCGAGAAAGGGATCTTGAAAGGGAAAAATATTCAAGGAATGATCAGATTTTAAGAAGATTACCTTCGTAAACTTATCTTAACTATTATAATAATACCGTAAAATCATGAGGACTAAAAAAGTAGCGGTTCACTTCATATAAACTCAAAATAACACTCGATAGTGCGATTTAAATGACGTGCAGCGCCATCTATTGACAAAATAGTGTGTTTGTTTGTTTGTTCGCGCATCACGCAAAAACTACTGAACCGATTTTGATAAAACTTTTTTTGTTTGATAGCTTATGATCTGACTTAAAATCTGGTATATAATTTGTGCGGACGAAGTCGCGGGAAAACACTAGTAATTAAATAATTATAATTGATACTACCTCCACATTGATGTTTTAAGTATAAAATTTAATTTCTTGGGCCCACCCAGTACAAAATCCTGGCTACGCCCTTGTCCAGGGATACCTTACCCGTAAACACTTTTAATATGATTGAATACACATTTTTAGAACCGACTGTACCTAATATACCAAAATAAAAGTTTCAACTACAGCAGATTCTGTATGTGCGATTAATGTTTTATCTACAATGTAATCTTTCATTGACCTCTGTCCGCTACATCGTAAGTAGCTAAGTATAAATTATTATTTGTAAACATTTGTGTAATATAACAACTTAAAATGTTAAGCATCTTGAAACATATACATAATTTACCTTTCATCGTCAAATAAAAACAGCACTAAATGCAATCTCTCAATAAAATAAAAATAATTTACAACTATACATATTACAGTATACCACATTCATTATGCAAATAGTATATGTACATTTTATTATACATTTTTCTTTACATAATAGGACACAACACATAGAAGCTATCCAAAGTTCATTAAGGAATCAGTATACTATGAAATGATTACGTTCTACTTTACATTATTTAAAAACTTATGGTCATTTCAAAGATATAGTTGCTACCATGTTTGATAAAAGTACATTTTCAAAGATTTTTCGATATAGTAGAAATGAACAACTATAACTCGGTAATTCTTACATTATCTTTTACGAAAAATGTTCCTTTCGATGAAAATGTTATACAGCACAAGGGACTATTAGTTGAATTTGGCTTTGTTCTGACCTTAGTGCTATATCTAGACTAGGGCAGTGCTAGCAAGAGCTGTGCAGAGGCAAAGTTACTATGATATTTGCATGGTGGGTGGTGTACAGTCAGCATCAAAAGTATCTAAGCAAGTTAAGTGTTCATATACAAGGAGTTTCATAAGTAAGAATAAATTTTTGAAACTCTTAAGGGGGTTGTTAAGACCGTCAAACTGAACAACTTTCTCTATGGGACCAACATCGAAATCACGAAAAAAATAATTTCATATCCCATACATATTTTAGCTCTAATCGATTTGTAGAGTATAGAACATAAATATTTTTTCGCGATTTCGATATTGGTCCCATAGTGAAAGTTGTTCAGTTTGATGGTCTACACCACCCCCTTAAAGGTTTATTTGTATTTTTGTAACACCTTGTATATCTGAACAACTTTAGGATAGCAAACCTTATTTCAACTCACAAAGAAATCAAATTAATTTATCTGTCATGTTATTATTTGTTAAGTTGAAAACAAATGTTATCTACTAGGAAATAGGGTTTATTTTCGTGTAATTGTTCACATGTTTTTGAACGCCGGAGATGCTTAGATACTTTTGATGCTGACTGTACATCCAAAATACAACACTGCATGTTTGATTTTTAGATTATAGAAATATGTAACGATAGAGATAAAAACATGAACAGTGGGAGTATTACTGGTAAGCTGCTGAGCGAGTGTATATGCTCACTTCAGCCCCTCTAGCATGAATTATCTACTTGCGCAACGAATGAGCGAATCTCTGAGATGTGCGGAAAGAGGTCACTTTCTATGCAAAGAAGGCGCGTCGCGCGAGTAGAGAAGTCGTGCTAGAAGGGCAGGTGTCTATCGTCATGTCAGCATCACACACAGATTATGTTCCTACATTAAGGGCCTGTTTCACCATTCAGGACGTTAGACATAATTCGTACAAAAAATATGTCAAACAATCAGATAAGCTATAAGAACTTATCCAAAAGTGGTTAAACATGTCTTTAAAATATTCAATGAAATTAGTCATCCTCAGAAGCAGGTGCTATTCCATTTTAGCTTTCTATGTTGTTTTTTTGGAAGTTAAGAGGATAGGCAGGCTGAACTGAAATGCTTATTTGGAGAATAGGTCACTTTTCCGACTGTATACATATTTGTCCGATCCGCCCCACCCATATACCCCACCGACTAAAGTGCGAAAGTGATAACTGCAGCTCGGACCAATTTTATCTACATAAAATCGACGAAAACAGCATTTCGTATTCTCCTGTTTCCTCCTCTAAGACTAAACCGATTATAATAATTCTTTCAACAATAATATGAGAAAGACTTTCACTATAGACCCAACATCGAAACAGGGCGGCGATGAAAAAAATCTGCTGATTCACCCCTCAATATATTAGTTGAATATTATCTAAATGTGTGACACCCACAAGTCGACATGAATTTACCAAGAACAAAATAAATAGTTGCAATTTGCTATTATAGCCGTGCACAGACAAACATTAGATCTATTCACTTTAGCTTAAGTAAAAAGCACTTGGTTCTTTAATTATTTAGTTTCATTAAGAAACTACACAGCCATTCTTCTCTTGTATGTGGCCGTCTGATCTCTCTATCTCTGATAGTATGGCGTGAAACATATCCGTTACAGACTGAAAATACAAAAATTATGCTTAAAAATTAAGATCTTTAAAGTGGAAAGGTAAATCTTCTTTTTTGCATGGTTTTGGTGGAGTAATGACTGAAAAACGATACATAAAAGTCTCAGTAATAATCTGGACTCACTTTGGATACGTTTTTGTAAACCCAAACTAAAAAAGAAAATCAGAAACAGAATACAGAACCACGGACACGGAATCGGTTTCAGAATATCTCTGACTACCCCCTCGGGGAATATAGTCGTGAACATATGCTTCCGCTTATGCCAAACTAAAAAACTCTAGTGAAACACCTAATTTACTTGATGAATTAAACTTTAATGTCCTGATAAAGATGTGTGGTTACTTTTACTCTTTTTTTTCTATTTGATTGTATGGCTAACATACAAAAGATCACCCCATAAACGGATAAAATTCCTTTAAATTTTTATCATTGTGATGCAACATCATGATGGCAATGCTAGAAGTGAATGTTGCTACAATTACATACTTAATTAAAGTCTTTAGAATACAATGATAATGATTTATGACCCAAATTTTCCGTTTGTAATGGCGCGAGTAGAGGCCTATGTTCAGCAGTGGAAGATGATGGGCTGATGATGATGATGATGACTGGCGCGAGTATAGAGGCATCTTGTTATAAAAGACAGTAAAAGATTCTCACCTCATTCCGTTTAGCACTGGTTTCTACAAAGGCCGCCTTCCATTTCTCTGCCAATCTTTTCCCTTCCTCTGTACTAATCTTCCTTTCTAGATGCAAATCCGTTTTATTACCAACTAACACAATGGGTACACTGTAATATAAAACATTTTATTTTAATATCTATGCATAATGTCGTTATGATATTAATTTTAATATTTTAATTTCCATTTATGTTTTTTAGTCTGTGAGATTCGTCGAGCTATGATAGGTGTTCAACTTACTGTATTTTTCCAATCATGTCAAGTAGTTTGTCGTAAATAATTTGTACAATTTGGAAACTTTTGCTAGAAGTAATGGAGTAAACTAAGACATAGCCGTGGAAGTCCATGCTGTATTGTAGTGGGAATATGCTGTATTCATCCTGGCCAGCTGTGTCTACCAGCTTCACTTCATACTCCGTTGAATTCAGACGAATAAACTTTGTGAAAGCTTTAAAAAAACACAGGTTTCTATTATTTTACAAGTATAAGACAGCACAATAAGAAAAAAATTTTGTGGTCTATTTCATGACATGTGTAATCGAGCAATATTTCATTCACATAAAAGAAAGAGACCTAACACTTACTCTTTATTGATTAAGCATGGAAAATCTTATTTTGAAAAGTAAACATACCAAATATGACTAAGTTTATGTATCAAGTACAACATATTATTGCCACCCAATCAAGCATGCATACTTGATTTGTGTGGGTTATTGTGTCAATTCGGACAATAATTTGCTAAGATTTTATATGAGACCGGGGTTTAGAATTTAAGAGGTCAATCTTTGAAATGCATCAAAAAACTCCATTCTATCTGACAGTTGACCTGTTAGGTGAAATTCAACTATGAATTGGCAACGAGGTAATTAGCATGTTGAGACTCGCGTGGCTAGAGGTCTACCGAGAGGATGTCTGTGTCGGCTAGTGATTGTTCTGGCCATGCGGGTCGGCCATTTTGTGAACTCTTTTGTGTTTTAACCTTAAAAGAATCACTTGAGACTCTAAACTACTTACATTGGCAAAACTGCCACTCTAGATTTAATTAAAACTACTGATCATTTTCCTACATATAATATTCATACAACGAGACGTTGGCTGAATTGTGTTAACACATTGGATGCCATTAAACAAAAATTGAATTGAATTGAATTAGCATGTTTCAAAATGATGTCGGGTAAATACGGTAAATGTAAGGTGACACTGTTTACCCTCAGATTCACTAGGATCGATTATTGAACGATTGAAGTCAAATTTGCATGGACCGTGGATGAAATCATTTAAGCTGTACGATATTCATGCTCCCAACGCATATGCATGTTTTGCGGACTTTATAATGGTGCCCAGACCGCATAAAATACCATACAAATATAAATTTTAAGTGAGCACCAAGTGAAAATCTCAAATGTGTTATAGGACTGGTGTGTGAATAACGTTACATGTGAAACTATAAATGAAATTCTATAAACAAGGACTTCGCATTGCATCAGTGTACTGTTAAAGAACTTCTTAATTTTCCTTAATTGTTTTACATTACTGCTATGTGATGGAGGATATTTGAAAGGACTGGAATGTCAGCAGTAATGTATGACTGCCAAGCATAACTGAGGCATACACATACAGGTTGGTTAACTAAAGCTGGCGGGTGCCACACATTTATGCAATGCTTTTGTCTCACTGTACGCACACAGAAACAGTTTTAAACACGGGCGCACTGACAGGAAAAACGCATTTGTATGTATCTGTGAACGCACCAGCTTTAGTTAACCGACCTGTACTAAGGTGACATTAGAGACATGTGCCATTTTTTGGTTTTGTTATTGTTGATGAGGTGTGTCCATGTGTATAGAATGTCATTGGAAACTATTAAGCATTATTATTACGTGTTGTCCCTGAAAACAAATATGTAAATCACAGTCAAGAAGACAACATGAACTTGATTAAGTATATAGAAAAAAATACCTACTGTTTTCAATTGTAGGGTCGTAGGAATCGACAAACTGCCCTTCGACGAACTGAATAATCAAAGATGATTTACCTGGAAGTAGTTTTTGTTGTTATAAAGTCAAAACGTCACTATAACAATAAATAAGACGCATAAAATTTTTGGACCAAAACTTTACCAACGGATCTGTAACCCATCATTGCAATTTTCCTCTGCTTAGACGGCATTTTGAGATCTGAAATGTTGTGACAAATCCTGAATTGTAAAGTCCTTGGAAATCTAAATTACGCTTGAAACATCACACAGAACGCAAATCGCAATATAACCATCCATTCGTCTTTTTGACAGAATGACTTTTTTTTAAAATAATTTATGGCGTGGCTACCATGACCTTTGGGCCAAGTATAATTCACATTCAGGGCTGCTAGGCTGCCAGTCTTTAAAAAAGAAAAATAGTTCTTAATGGCTCGATAGATGGCGTTGACGAGACAGGGCCGACCAAATTTTTGGGGCCGACCCATAGAGAAATTACACGCTCCCCTTGGTAGAGATGGTGTAACAAAGTGTGCACAGTAACCACCAACTGAGCACTAGTTTGTACGGCGACCATAGAGAAATTACACGCTCCCCTAAGCTTTTTGTCTCCCCTCACCCGTCCCTCACCCCCTTTGTCGGCGACATAATTTTCTATAGAAACAAGCCGATATGCCATCTCCTCTTACTCCATGGGCCGACCGACCTTACAGATAATAAAATACAAATAAAATACGTAAATAGATAAGAATTTTTGTTTTTAAGTAAGCAGAAAAAAATTAGCGTATATTTCGTCAACGGATGCTCCTGACTCTGTGACATGCATTTTGTTTACTTTTTTTTAAGGTGTTATTACACTTGGCTAAATTTAGATTCTAACAAGAGGGATAGAGCTATAGGTTAGAACGGGACGTTGTAAGTACCTCCTTTTTTAACCTATAGCTTTTAAGCCTAAATTTTTCGTCTTCGGACCCCTCCTTCTCTGGTCAATACCATCTATCGCCGATATTATTTATTTATTTATTTAAAGGTTTGCTAACGATACATTCATAATTATACATATTTTTAAACACACAGTGGTTTTAAAGAAGATGAATACATCACTTATAAGCAAACACAACATTCACTATAAAATAACATAAGACAATGTAAGACCAAATAAAATAAAACAAAACAATAACCAAAAAAAATGAAACATACAAGTCATTTAGAAAACGATTGCAAGGTATTATGAACTACGTTTGAGGTTAACTTTTAAAGACGTCATGGTTCGATTTTAAACAATTCAGTTTCAGGCCTGCTTATAAACTGCACTGTTTAAGGATAGTTTTTAAAAGTTGGGAGTAGGCCTCCAGGCACACAAAGTGCCTTTTATAAAGGTTTCATAAGAAAAGACAAAATCAGACTTGGCTGCATGGGCTATGTACCCTTTGCCTTTCCGTAAGGAAAAAGAAACAACAACAAAACGAACACGATGACGTCAGGGAGTTTTGCCGGGCTTTGTTTCTTAATTTTCTAAATTAGTTTTTCGTGGCTATTATTGTGTTAATGTGGTGGAGTTAGTTTAATAATGTGTCATTAATGGAAAACGATATAGTAAAAGTGAGAAATAAAGAAGGCGCTCCCGTTTGATTCGGATTGATCCTCGCGTAATACTCCCTTGAACATTGGAATGCGTGTTCCATCCGCGCTTTTCAAGAGTTAGGTATTAAGGTTAGGTTAAGTTAGGTTTAAGCTTAGATCAAAATAAAATGAATGATCTAAGGATTTAAGTACAAAGAAAAAAGACACTAATGACCAGGCAGTAAGGGCTAGTTCCCATAGCCTATCCGAAAGGATAAACTAAAAAAAAAAAAAAACGATGACGTCAGTATGCGTAGCATCTCTACTTAGTCTGTGCGTCAGTTTTTGTTTTGGATGAAAAATTGCAGTAGGTAATAATTGTTTTTCTCGAGACTTTAGTGGTTTTACAAATATTTCAGCTGTATTTTCTTGACCAAATTGAATTCAGAGTGGTAAACGAGTAAGTAATAACTACAATTCAACTTTCATTCCTAAAAACAAAGTCCAGTCCAAAGTTATACCGTGTTGCGTTTTAATTCCATGATTCATGAATTTGTCTTGAGGAAACATGATATAATATGTATAATACGAACTAATCCTTTAACACTTGTTTAATTAGGTATAACCCGCTATAACAATCAATTTTTCAGGCGACTAAAATAATAAAATGTCGGTGAACATTCCCGATTGTCCCCCGAGCTTGAAATCAATTCAACACTACTTGAAGACTGCGCAGGAACATGACTCCAGGGATGCTGTCGTGGCCTACTGGTGCAGGCTGCATGCTTTACAAGTCGGCCTTAAGATTACTACTAAAAAAACACCAGAGGAGACAAAAATGTTAATGGGTACGTTAACTTTTGTAATTTTTAATTCCTTATGAAACTGAAGGTCCACCAACATCTAAATTGGGAGTTGCTTTGTGGGTCTGCTATTGGGCGGTCACGTGCGCGTCGGTTGCCCCATCCCCGGCCTACAGTGGAACTCCAGTGGTGGCTCAGGATATTGTTCTTTTATAAGAACAACCCTTGAAGTATCCAAAATATCAATATAACCGTACAACGTCAAGCACTTTTGCTATAAAAACTCGACATTGGCAAAATCATCATTAACACTTTCGCTGCTAAGCTCAAAATCATGATCCTCGCGCAGTGCTAAAACTGACGCCCCTCGTAGGTCGCGCGCACAGTCGTAATGTTAAACGACCAAAGTGGCTCACTTTGTGGGTCGGCCCGCACAGCCGTATGGTTTGGGTGACTCGCGCTGTAGGTCATGAGCACAGGCGGAGCTTGACCCCCCTCGTAGGTCGTGAGCAGAGTCGTAACGTGAAACGATAAACTGGCTCGTCTAGTGGGTCACCCGCGCAGGCGTAAGGTTATCGGTGACTCGCGCGGTAGGTCATGAGCACTGGCGAAATGCAATTGAACCGGCTCGCTACGTGGGTTCTTCAGCACTTCGGCCCATTTGTCGCCGACCTACGACGTAGGTCGTCAGCAGTGAAAGTGTTAACCAAAGATGGCAGCCATATTTTTAAAAATAGAATAGAATAAACATCTAAATTATTCTATTTGATGTAGGTTTGTTTTTTGATGTTTCCTAGAAGAATAAGCAATTGAATAATAGATGCATAATTTTTACGCCAGTTGCAAACAGTTCTTTCGCTTAATCAAAACGTTATCTTTGATTCCTATTACCAAACAGCAACATTCTAATTCTAATGTATAGCACTTTGTGACCTAAACCCGCACTCAAGTCATGCTTTCCATTAGTTTAGTACTGTAACGAAGTGCCCCTGTGGCGGAGTGGCCAGAGGGCCTCGCTATAAAAATATATATATCCCTTGGAAGAAGGGCTGACCTATTTTAGGTAAGGTTCCTATAGTTTTGAGGCTGCTAAGTGAAAGAGGAAATACAACTCAACATAATATTTATTATTCATTAACCTACTCTTATATACAGGGTGTCCCTAGCTAACACTTATCTAACTTACTATTACATCTCTAACATGGACCTCTGCGTCCCTACGGTACGTGAAGCGTGGACCCGGCACGAGGGGGTGAGAGAGGCGATCAATGCCTGAAGGGATAGCCCTCGGGAGGCGAGCTCAAACCCAGGGATCTGACGACTGCCCGGGTTTCCCCAAGCCGCGCTGGCCAGATCCTCGAGGAGTTATCCTGCGTCCTGAAAGTGTTACAGAGCTGCCCGAGTACATCTAACCGCGTCTGTAAGCCTTCAGGACGAGGTTTTCAGTTCTGGAGACGCACCTAGCCGCACGGTACCCCAAACCGCTATGGTGCGCCTTCACGCGAGGGAGGAAGGGAGGAGGGTGGAGGAGGAGGGTGAGGACACCCGATAGTGGACCTTCGTATGGAGCTTCCACACTAGCCGCCCGGTTCCCCAAGCCGCTGTAGTGTCAACTCTGAGCGCCCGCTATCGAGTGCCGCTCAGCTGCCGCGCTGGGCCTTTTATAGCCGGCTGGCGCGGCCCGCCGTATCGCCCCACTGTGTGCGGAGCGCGCGCGCCCCGCACGCCTCCGCCCGCTGACGTCATCGGCCTCCGTGCCGATGCGCTGTGTCCGGGCGGTCGGTCGTTTCTTTCTCCGCGTGTCGCCTGCTTGTAACATGCTATGTTACACTCTCCCTCTTGTTGCGGAAATTTTTACCTGTGTAAAAATTGTTAGGCTGTATCAACATGTTACCCACTTGGTACATTTACCCTATTAAAAGTTCCTCTCAATTAAACAAATCTTACTACTCTTGTTGTTTTACTTATACATACATATTTTTTTTTTTTTTTTGCCTTGACTGACTTATCTTAAACCTACTCCTTCTACTTTTCTACTAATGTAATTAGTAATTACTCACACAAAACTCTAAATAGTTATCATCACGACACATCATAAACATCATCCTGTATCTTACATTAGTCCGGTGCGCCCGGTTCTAATCACTTATTATTCAAGTACCGTCAAAAGATTTTATTTTATCATTGAACTCTGTGACGAATACTTGATATTCCGATGTAAACAAACTTTTTGTTTGCTGTACAACACTCTGCCTTACGCTAATGACTTAAGGTCTTTAATATTCTTATCTTGTGAAATTTCACTCTTATTTGGAACACATTCTTGTTTCTCGTGATTTGTTTTGTTAGGTATATCGAGTATACGTCTCGCAACTTATACAACTATTTATTACATTCTTGTATTTCTTTACTTATTCGCTTAATATCTCTGCTACTCATACAACATTATAAAATATTATAGAAACAACGCACATAAGTGCCTATTCTTGCTACATAATTCCGTAGTGTCCGATTCTTACATTACCTACTTGATCTGCGTTTTAGAATTACATTTATGTTATGGACACTCGGTTTTTAAAAGGTAAACAAACCTATCGTTACGCTAGGATGGGCCCTATGGCGCTGACTTAAGGTCCTTTACACTTTTACACTATTATATTATGATAATTTGTTTCTACTTTCTTGCACTTTATGCTGTGATATCTTTGCATAGATTATCACCTCTTAACTGACACATTTTACTTATAATTTGGAAGAATGTAATTTGAAAAAACACTTAAAAAAAAATTATTCTGCCTAAACGTGAATTTACTATGGTTCTTATAAATTTAGATTACTTAACTTAACTCCTCGGATGTGACGGGGCCTCGGCACTGCGCTGAACCTCGGGGGGGCGGCCAAAGATATTTTCCCAGGGGTGCCATATTTTTAGGCACACCCCTGGCTGCTGCTGCTGGTGTTGACTTCGGGGCTGGCGGTGGTGGTGGGGTAGGCGGGGTGGTGATGTCCACCTTATCTGTGTTTCTTTCTGGTCCTTCCTGCTTTTCCGCTTCTCTGTCTTGTTCTTGTTCTCCGTCCCAGCTTATCCTGCATCCTGTTTTCTCCAATATGTCCATTCCTATAATGGTAACTGTTGCGTCGGGTAACAGGCTCATCTGTTGTGTTACTTTCTGACTGTTTATTATCACCTGGATGGGCTTGGTCCTCTCTGTCGTAGTGGTTGTGCCATCTGCCAGTATAACTTCCCTTGTGCCTCCTTCCTCTATCTCTATTTCGCATTCCTTGCACACCTCTTTGTTTATGTATGAGGCTGTAGACCCGGTGTCTATTAGTGCTTCGTATTTTCTTCCCTTTATTTCTATTTCGGTAAATACCCTGTTGTCCCCTCTGTTCTGGATATTCGTTGTGTATGCTTCGTCTCTTCCCCCGTTATTCCTGTGGTTGTCTCTGTTATCTTCTGGACCTCTGTTGCCCTGTTTTACACTCTCTGTGGCTATGTCTTCGTACTCCTTCGCTAAACATATTAATTCCCTGGTACTACTGAAATCTTTTCTTTTTATGTAATATTTATGGTAGTGGTTCATGTTTGCATAAACCCTATCTAGTTTCTCCTCCTCGTTCATTTTTCCTTGCCTCCTCATTAGCGTTTGTAAATCTGTCAAATAATATATGAATTTTTCTCCTTCTCCTTGTTTTCTTGCGAATATTTCTTCGACTAAACTTTCTTCATAATTCTTTGGGTAATAATATAGCTTAAAATCTTCCAGAAAGTCTTCCCACTTCTTCCAGCCGCTACAGTTGTTCCTGTGCCACAGGAGAGCCTTTCCATGGAACAATTTTGGTAGTGCCTGAAGTAACTTGTCTGGTTTTATCTCGTCTACGTTCGTTACGTCCCCGAGTCTTTCGATGAACTCGACTGGATCATCTGTGCCGTCATAGCTAATCATCCATGAGTCTACGTTCATGCTGTGCGTACCCTCTGTTGTGTTCGCTGTCTTTGATCCTCCTTTGGTTTCGCCTCCCATTTTCACGTCGGCTGAGCGTTCTGCTTACCGTCGTGGTTCGTTTGACGTAGTCGCGCTGTACTGAGACGCAACTTAGACGAATTGTCAGTCTGTACTTGTCTTTTATTTCCTACTCTACTGGGGGGGTAAAGTTTTAACTATTTGCAACCCTGAAAACTATAGGAATAGTGAGTTTTTCAGTTGGGCGCCATTGTAACGAAGTGCCCCTGTGGCGGAGTGGCCAGAGGGCCTCGCTATAAAAATATATATATCCCTTGGAAGAAGGGCTGACCTATTTTAGGTAAGGTTCCTATAGTTTTGAGGCTGCTAAGTGAAAGAGGAAATACAACTCAACATAATATTTATTATTCATTAACCTACTCTTATATACAGGGTGTCCCTAGCTAACACTTATCTAACTTACTATTACATCTCTAACATGGACCTCTGCGTCCCTACGGTACGTGAAGCGTGGACCCGGCACGAGGGGGTGAGAGAGGCGATCAATGCCTGAAGGGATAGCCTTCGGGAGGCGAGCTCAAACCCAGGGATCTGACGACTGCCCGGGTTTCCCCAAGCCGCGCTGGCCAGATCCTCGAGGAGTTATCCTGCGTCCTGAAAGTGTTACAGAGCTGCCCGAGTACATCTAACCGCGTCTGTAAGCCTTCAGGACGAGGTTTTCAGTTCTGGAGACGCACCTAGCCGCACGGTACCCCAAACCGCTATGGTGCGCCTTCACGCGAGGGAGGAAGGGAGGAGGGTGGAGGAGGAGGGTGAGGACACCCGATAGTGGACCTTCGTATGGAGCTTCCACACTAGCCGCCCGGTTCCCCAAGCCGCTGTAGTGTCAACTCTGAGCGCCCGCTATCGAGTGCCGCTCAGCTGCCGCGCTGGGCCTTTTATAGCCGGCTGGCGCGGCCCGCCGTATCGCCCCACTGTGTGCGGAGCGCGCGCGCCCCGCACGCCTCCGCCCGCTGACGTCATCGGCCTCCGTGCCGATGCGCTGTGTCCGGGCGGTCGGTCGTTTCTTTCTCCGCGTGTCGCCTGCTTGTAACATGCTATGTTACAGTACCTAAGTTTGGCACAGTGTAAAAATGCATAAAAAAAGGAAATTACGTTAAAATTATGTCTTCTATCCATAAAAAAGTATAAAATAAAGACACAACAAAAACTTGATACACCAAATTTAGACAAAATGGTTACCTACAGTTTGTTGTTTGTGGATTATGTTTATGATATTTTTTCAGTAATTATACTGTGGTTTTTTGAGTGCTTGTCTTGCGGCATGTACATAGGTACATATAGTCTCACTATAGAGATTTTGATTGGTCATCTCCAGAGATAATTTCAATGTCAAAATGTATTTACTTTCGTGATTCCAGCACTCATGGATGTTCTGGAAGAGATGAAGAAGACTTATAAGGACAATGAGGCCATCACCAATGAGGTGGCGGCACAAGCGCACCTTGAGAATTATGCGTTGAAGTTGTTTCTGTACGCTGATAAACAAGATCGGGAACAAAGTTATGGAAAGTAAGTTATTTGTCTAACGTTTTTGAACTTTTTGACTCACTTTAATCAGGTATGACCATAAATTGAGGAGTATAAAAGCAAAGGCGTCTCAGTCCAATTTGTCAAAATTATGGAAATATTTTTGGCTGCAGTTTTAGCTATTCTATTCTATTCTATTCTATATTTTAAAAAATGGCTGCCATCTTGGGTATGTGATGATTTTGCCAATGTCGAGTTTTTATAGCAAAAGTGCTTGACGTTGTACGGTTATATTGATATTTTGGTGACTTCAAGGGTTGTTCTTATAAAAGAACAATATCCTGAGCCACCACTGGAGTTCCACTGTGGACCGGGGATGGGGCAACCGACGCGCACGTGACCACCCAATAGCAGACCCACAGAGCAACTCTAGTTTTAGCTATATTGTACTTCATTGGAAAATACTTTCAAAGACAAATCTGAAAATATTGCCAGCCTTACCTAAAAAAAATTATGAGTGGATGAAGTGGTTATGTTGAGAACTAATTTCTACCATACAAAATTATTTGGCGACTTAACTACAGTAGTAAAGTACGGTGAAAACTTATGGTAGGCCTACTGATGTTGAACTGAAAAGTCATAAAATAGGCATTGAAAAATCTGTGCCTTTTTCCTTGACCTATTTCATCTCCCTGATGGGCACAGGCCTCCCCCTTTATCCTTCATGCAACCCTGTCCTGAGCCAGTTCCATCCACTCTTCGTCGAAAGCATAAAAATATGTTATGATTTTAGAAATGTAGTGAAAGCTTTCTACACTGCTGGAATGATATATGATGTCCTTACAACATTTGGTGAGCTAACCGACGAAGCGGTTCAGAACAGAAAGTATGCCAAATGGAAGGCGGCCTACATCCACAACTGTCTCAAAAATGGGGAGACTCCTGTACCAGGTTTGTGTTCCACATCTATACTTGTAAAACAGTTCCGTGACTGACTGCCAGACAATGCACAGCCTAAACCACTGAATATAGAAACATGAAACTTAGAATATCCATTCTATAGAGGATGAGACTATGACACTATGTATTACTGTATACATAACCTTAGCTTTAGAATTTATAGTGTAATAATCATTAAGTCGTGTTATGCTGTAGAGTTTCTGGCTGCATCTTCTCTACAGAGACAACACGTTCCGACGCCGTGGTAGCTTTTAAAAAAGAATTGACGATTTATAAGTCTGCTTCAAGCTCCTATATTGAATAAATTATTTTGAGTTTGATGTAGGGGTACACTAAGAAAGTATTTTTCGAAAATCGCTCCCAATCGTTCCCGCGACTTTCCAATCCCAAACTCTGCGCAAACAGAGTCGCGGGTAAAAGCTAGTTTCTAGACTAAACCACTATTCAATCTGTAGGGCTGTTGAGTCCTTGGCTTTTCATATGTCTAAAATGTTTCAATAGATACGCGTCCACAGGATCGGATTGACGTGTACACACGGCGACAGATCAACCTACCCATAGTTGAACTCTATGTCCATGGACATAAGGTCCAACTTTGGATAGGTTGATCTGTCGCCGTGCGTACGAAGCGGGCGTATTTCTTGCTTTGTATTGATTCCCATAGAACTGCCGCCGATGCCGATCTAATGGACGCGTACCTTAAAGATTCTAGGTTAAACATTTTTTGACACAAATTTTTTTTAGCAAGATTAATTTATTTTCTGCTATATTTAAGGAAAAACAATTACAAATTGCATTGTCTATTGATTTAATAAGTATAAACATAAAAAAAAATTTCTTTATATTCCTTTCCTGTTGATGTATCATGAGCTAAGATCATGAGGTATTTCCTGTATTACTCAAATCTACAGGATGAAATTGATATCCGGCAATTGATATTTGGCATCCTTTTGGCATCTTGTCCATCAAACTGAACAACTTTTACTATGGGAGCAAACTGTGTTGTTGTAGTGATGCTAAAATATTTAATAATCGACAGGACCAATGCAATCTGATGACGGTGAACAAAATGAGGGCTTTAATGAAGACCAGCCGCCACAGCCGCCTTCAACAACAAGCTTCCCCACGCCTCCTGTCGCTGGGTTCTCTTCCCAAATAATGCCTGCCACGCCACCTGTCGTGCCTAGCAGTTTCAGCAACTCCTTGCCTGACCCTAACCTTGCTATGAGAGCGGCATCCCAGTTACCTCCCGTGCCGTACACTCCTGATCCCAACCCTGGAGGTTTCGTACCTTATGATCCGTCTAAACAACCTCAACCGGCACCTTTATACGGAGACAGCACCACATCAGTAGCCCAGCTAAATGCAGATCAAATCGCTAAAGCACAGAAGTATTGCAAATGGGCCAGCAGCGCTCTTAATTATGATGATATCAAGACTGCAATCGGCAATTTAAAGAGTGCCCTGGAATTGTTGCAGACAGGACGTGATAATAATTATT
Source organism: Agonopterix heracliana (assembly GCA_963693445.1). Lineage (NCBI taxonomy): Eukaryota > Metazoa > Arthropoda > Insecta > Lepidoptera > Depressariidae > Agonopterix > Agonopterix heracliana. Next base: position 10,229,531 of record OY856310.1, read on the forward strand.
AAAGTAAGTATGACTTTGTCAAACCTTGTTCTATAGGATGCGTAAAAAGATTACGAAGTTGTTAATAACATCAATTGCTAGGCCACGGTTAAATTCGAAGTGTTTGAGTTGAGATTATATTTATGTGAAACAGGTATGAATTTAATTAGGGTTGCTTATTAAATTATACATTATTTTATGTTGTATTTTGGATTAACACGTATAAAATATGTAAGAACAGGAAGTTAGGTCAACTGGACAAAGGAATATCCATTGGTCAGATCAGTAATATGTACAAAAAGTATCATGTTAGTTGTCTATCTCAATAATTATGTAATTATATTTATAGAGTTTATTACTATATTTGGCTAGTGCAGTGCCTAGAAAGTATATATCATGTACATAATAAATTTTTATTTTAATAAACATTGCTTTGAAGAACTCTTTGTATCCTTATCTAGTATATGTATAATTTCATACCAATGAAGTTGAATCCAAAGTGCCTTGTAAGTCGCAAACTCATTCCAATCGATTTTAATATCGAAATGGTTTTCCTTACAGAAATATTCAACCTTTGTAGGAGATTATAGTATAGTTAAATAAAAATAGTATATTTTACTTCCCATTTATTCACAGACCATCACACATCAAACACACCACACTTAACTTAAATAATCAAAAATTAATAGTTAATGAATGTTATGGTGGTAGGTGTCTCTTTTTGAAAGCTTTAAATTGATTATACATTGTTGCTCTACCTAGCCGGGAGAAGTTATGTTAAACAATCGTCTTATTATTGTTAGTACAGAATCTATATGATTTTTAGAGACTACTTTTTTGAGCTACAGGTAATAAATAATGTATCCCTAATATTGAGCAAATCAGATACCTACGCCAAAAATGTAACGTGCGTGTAAGATTTTTTTTATCTAAGTATTTTCTAATTGTGCAGTAAACACTAAAACCTACCAATATACAGTGGCAGTATTTTCTTACTACATACATACATAATTATACGTACTTTCCTCGTCCACACATACAAAATGAACCTAGCATCGCTTAAATTAATATCACTTTTAGGTATAAATTCTTCAAACGCGTTTTATTTGGGCGAGTGGCATAAAATAGTATAAACAGACTTCTATCTAATGTTCGTTCAACTGACTAGAAATTTAATATTGGTGAATTAATAAGCGACCAAGACATTGATCGTCATTCGTTTTAGACAATAAATTGTCTAAAAATGTAAACGTTCAATATTTAGAGTTTTTAAATTAATTAAATTATCGTTTAGGTATACGGATACTTATAAGTGCTAATGCTAATTTAATCCCGCTTCAAGCCATTCCCGTTCTGTGTGGCCGCGGCTCTTTCTTGCTCTTCACGGCGAATGGTCTGGTACCTGTGGTTTAAAATATACACCTTAGAACTTACAACATATTCCTATCAATACAGGGTGTAAGGAAAAGTATTATTAACCATATATATATAGGTTCTCTATCCGTCAAATTGAACAACTTTTACTATGGGAGCAAAATAGGTTCCATACGTTTTAGTCTAGTAGGTATTGCAGTTTAGTATGGAACAGCTGACTTTTTTTTGTTCTGACCATAGACATAGGTTTTTTAGTACATTGATATCGTTGGTTCTGACCTTAGAACAAAATAAAATGAATGGATAGGCCTTACTCGAACATTTCAAACCAGAAAAATGAGGCAAAACAAATGAAAGATTTACTTCAAATTTGTATGCAAGTGCCCTAGATTTGGCGCTAGTTTGTATGTACCAAGTGCACCAGTAGTTTGCTTCACTTACCACGCTTTAGGCCTATCCATTAATTTTATTTTGATCTAAGGTTCTGACAGGTTTGCTTTGCTCCAGTAAATGTTGTTCATTTTGCTGGGTAGACTATGTGGTTTTTTATAACTAATGTACCTACGTAATACCGAAAACCCGCTTTGAAACTGTGAAAGAAAACATCGTGAGGAAACTCTTCGTGCGTGAAGAAGAAATTCGGATGCGTCTGTGAATTTCAGTCTCGCATTCGTGGTGGACTAACGGGTATAAACCTTTCTTGATAGTAGGACTGCACCCAGCAGTGGGAGACGTAGGTATAGCTTTAATGATTTGTGCAGCCCTATACTGGAATACCTAGGATATAGTATCGACTAATAATGAATTCAAGATGGTAGAAATCAACGTTTTTTCTATCATTGCTTTATTATCACATCTACCGTTGCTGTTAGGCAAAGGCCTCCCTCCGTTTCCTTCAAGAGTCCCTTCCTGCGTTCCGATAGGTCTGTTCTTAATTGCTTTATTCGTATTATAAAAACTAATATTGTACCTATATTCGCTTCGCGATACTGGAACACATCATTTGCGCGACATAACGGTTCGTCATCGCAGATTTTCTGGCGCCATGCCAGGCTAATGTACGAGTGTGCGATAGCACTAATTTTATTTCGTAACTTGTGTTTACATCTTACAAAAATTGGTCAAGGTGCATTTTTGGTAAACCCTGACGATCGAAAATCAAAACCGTGCAAATAAACGTTGTTGCGTACTCGTAATATAATTTCGCTACACTCAAATGGCCGAATAAAATACCTACATTTTCAAACGTTTTATGACTGTTTTATGCTATTGGCATTGGTTTAACCCTATTATAGATCTACCGTGTTTAATATTTGTCGATACGCATCACAGGAAGTCGAAATAAAACAGATTCATAACCATTTCATAACGTATTACGTCAATTCAAAACAAATTTACATTTGTTTGACGCACTGTCTTACTAGTTTACATGTAAAATTTGATGCAAAGGTCGATGACGAATTTATTGATGTAGAGTTTACTCTAGAAAGTTTACTTTATCGATGCCAAAATAACTAATTTTATGAGTGACTTAATTCTTTAAAATTTAATATTTTCGGGATTCTGTAAGACGGTGCCTCTCTCGTCACTAGAAGGGACTGTCTAGCTCTGATATAAATAAACAACATAATACCTATAGGGTCCTTCTTAATAATGCTGACACTATTTTTAAAAGGATGATCATTATTTATTTTGAACAGCTGTCCCCTACGAATAAAGAAATGCTGTCCCATACATTTGAGTCAAATCTGCAAGTCGAGTCGAACTGCAGTTTTGTATGGGACAGCTGATTTTTTTATGGCGATTTCGTAGTTGGCTCCATAGTGAAAGTTGCTCAGTTTGATGAGTAGAATACATGCTGAAGTTATCCGCAGTGATATGAGGTTATTGTACCCATGATACTGAACAACTTTCTCTAAGAAACCTAGGTAAGCAGTTATAGGATATTAGCAAAAAAAAAATGATCGACTTTTCATACAAACGTTGCGATCGATCGAGCGAACGATCAGCTGTTTACCCTAACACCCTGGATAAAAAGAGGTGTAATTACCAGACAACAAGCCTTCCACTTAGCATGAAGAAGAAGACCAACGCCGGCGCGCAGCGGTCGAATGGATCGCCTACCATTATGTGCGAATATGCAGCAAGGATCATTAGCATGACCAGACCAATATTTGCTGCATTTTTTACTTTATCTAGAACAAGATAGGGAAAATGTTACACTTTTGTATTTTTCTAAAACGATGTCAGAAAATACACGTCCAAGGTAAAAAGCCTAAAGCGCCACTTTTTACCTTGGATGTGACGAAAGGAGTCAACAAGAACTTACGGCTAGGTATCAAAGCCAGTGCCAGCCCGAACAATATTTCGAGTCCGCCAACAGACCTCCTGTACCATTTCGATGGTAACTTGAAATCAAATGTTTCAGCCAGTGGAAACACTTTGGCGTATCTCACATACTCCTTTCTCTGAAATTAAAAAATAATTTTTTTTCAAGTTTCACAGGAAAGTTACATGATTTCCCGAGACGCTTTATTTCCCATTTGTTTGCGCCGACGACGTAATGAATTTGCAACTTTCTTTTGCCATTCCTCTTACTAAAAATTACATAGGTACTTCATTCGCTTTTAGGATGATGCATCATTCTGCCCACAAAGACACTAAAGAAAATATCCCTTAGTTGCATTGCGACACTCACGAAAATAAATAGGGTGGTTTAATCTCAGCCTGAAAACACACGGCAATAAAGCCGAGATACAGTTGGAGCGTGGCCGTGGGCTTAGTCTAAGTAGGGTCGAAAATGTATGGATACTGGGAGTTCAAACCACAGCATAACTATATTATAACTTATAACTATAATATAGTTAATATTATTAGTCCTCACAGTACGGCAATACGGATGTACCTGCGCAGAGCAACGGTGGGGTGCTTGCGGGGAAGCGGGCGGCGCGGATTTTCCCAAGATCTGTATGAAGATTTTGGGATCGACTGCGCATGACTAAGTAAGTATGCGCGGCGTATTAAGAGCGTTGCCAAACTGTAAGAACTAATATAGTTATGCTGTGGTTCAAACTAAGGCTGAGATTCCGATACTTTTTTTGTCTAAACGATATAAATGAATGTGAATAAGGTTTGACGAAGCCTGCGTTGCGGATTCGATTTTTTTTGTATATTGTTTTAAAGGGGTTTGTGTAACTTTATATGGACCAATGGCGTAAATTTTTTTTGCGGTTACCGATATATTTTTTTGGATCATTCGCGAAATGGCTACCGAGTCGTGTCAGGCCCAATTCGTGAAATGCCTAATTCGCGAAATGGCCAATTCGTGAAATGGCCAATTCGCGAAATGGTCAATTCGTGAAAATGCCCATATGCCAATATGCCCATCCACTCCACTAACTTCTACACCCATTCCTTTTCCGTTCATGCTGTTCGGCTTTGGAACTTGTTGCCAGAGTCGATCAGACGTGCACCTTCCATGAATGTTTTTAAATCAAAAGTAAAGTCTCATTTCCTTGATCACTGACCCTCGATCTTATTATTTTATAATTTTATTTTTACTGATGATGTCTTTTCTTAAGCCTGTGGTTCATTTTTTTTTCTTATCATGTTTTGTTGTGTAGTACGCGTATTTATGTATATGATGTTTGTGTATGTATGTTTATATATACAAGGTGTTACAAAACTACAAATAAACATTTAAGGGGGTGGTGTAGACCATAAAACTGAACAACTTTCACTATGGGACCAATATCGATATCGCGAAAAAAAAAAATATGTTCTATACTCTACAAATCGACTAGAGCTAAAATATGTATGGGATTTAAAATTATTTTTTTTACGATTTCGATGTTTGTCCCATAGAGAAAGTTGTTCAGTTTGACGGTCTAAACAATATGAGTTTTAAAAATTTATTGTTACTTATGAAACACCCTGTATATACATATATATATTTATATATAAGTAACTATATATAATGTATATATATTATGTATTTATAATAGGTTTATTATGTATAATTGCTTTTTGTTGATAACTGCTCCTTTCTGATCATTTGTCTGGAAACACCGCCTACCATTCTTCGTTCACCGTTTCCTCTACCCTAAGGTTGTCTGGAAGAAATAGCTTCTTAGCGATAAGACCGCCTTATTTTGTGCCTCTTGTTTTATTTTTCTCTGTATTTTACTGTTTATATTTTGGTGTAAACTAAAGAATATTTGTTTGATTGATTGATTGAAATGGCCAATTCTGGAAATGCCTAATTCGCGAAACAGTTTACGAAAAAACTTTCATTTTGGGTTATTATAACCTCAAAACTACTTTTATTTAAAAAAAGGGGTGGTTTCCTCACAATTCCCCCTTCCCCTTGCCCATTTACTCGAAAAACATAAAATAACCCTAATTCTGGGGCAGTTGGGTAAGAATTTTTTCTTTTTTCTCCCATTTTTCATTTATGATGTCCCATAGGATTGGGTTGGGCGGGGTACGTGGTAGCAACTTTTGACTAGGTATGCATTTTTTTCTTACCCGACTGCCCCAGAGTTATGTTTTTCGAGTAAATGGGTAAGGGGAAGGGGGAAATTTGTTAGGAAACCACCCCTTTTTTAAATAAAACTAGTTTTGAGGTTATAATAACCCAAAATGAACGTTTTTTCGTAACCCACAGCTCGGGAGGAAGGGGTGAAGGGGGATACCCGCACCCTCCAAAAAGGGGGGTCGAAACGTGTTTGCTGTGCCTCGCTTCGCTTCGCTCCGCGATTCTATATTGCACCACTTACTTCTGTCAAAAAGGGGCCGGGCCTCCGCCGCTCCGCTACGGCCCGCTGCCAATGCCCGTACAGAAAGGTTTTTTTACATCAAAACATGTTAAAATAAAAAAATAAATGGGGGGATTTCCCATAGAGGTAGGAATAGAGGAACATACAGCTGAGAGAGCGAGATGTACCTAGCGGCACCACTGTATAATAGAAAGAGATACGTGACGCGAATCAATAGAACCGTTTTTTAGTCACCAATCAATTTTTACAATTCGGTTTTCGTGAATAATTGGGAATCTAAAGTGAAATCGTAGATAATTTTGTGAAATATACTGACACTACTTCATTAATTTATCCACGATTTTACGTTAGACTCAGAATTATAGACAGTATTAGAATTTTTGCCTGCGAATAGTCTCCAAAAACATCCAAAAACTGTGTCATTTGACAACTCATGTCACTGACTCTATTCCTGTAAGGTATAATAACTTTATGGGATTTCCTCACCCCCCTACCCCCCTCCTCCCCTCCCTAAATTCGTGCCGCATGATTCTAAACCCAACCCAAAAAATGCACACCTTGTCAAAAGTTGCTACCACGTACCCCGCCCTACCCCAACCCTATCCTATGGGACATCATAAATGAAAAATGGGAAAAAAAAAATCTGGTTTGGCCATTTCGCGAATTAGGCATTTCACGACTCGGTAGCCATTTCGCGAATGATCCCTACTGCACATAAACATAATTTGGCATGTGCTTGTACACACGGCGACAGGTCAGGTTACCCTGTTTGGACTTTGTTTGAACTATTAGAAGTTGAACGCTGCGAATCGTGCGAGAGGGTGCGGTATGTTGTAATTGTTTCGTCTCAGGGCACGCTGCGCCCGCGCCGGCAGCCGCGTCTATGCAGGCTCTCTACCGCACTATTTTGTGTTTTGTACGTAGTGTAGTTATGGGTATATAGGGTGCGTGATGTGTCGCCGTGTGTACATATCTGAAACGGGCGTTTATTTTAGCTAAATCAGTAATCTCATTAAATGAGTAATTCTCTCCCAAAGTTGCATTGCACCCACTCGCATCTTCAGAGAAGAGAGTCCATACTTTTTAAATCAACGTCTTGGAGTGCGATTCTTGACAGTCAAACTTCAGCAGAGTCAATCACTATGGAGATTATGCATCATACGATCATGATATTGAACGTGTGATTTAAAAAATCGCACTCCTTATCCAAAAGCGTCTGTGACATCGGGTATGATTATTTATATATTTTTTGTCATGCCACCGATGCTACGATTTAAATCAGTACATACAATCTAATATAATGTGTTCTAGCAAATTAAATAACATTGTTGTAATGTCCGCTAGTATGAAGGGAACGCCAATAAATTAATCGTGATTAAATGGGTTGTGGGAGGGCGCGGGGCGCCCCGCAGTGCCCACGGCGTCGAGTCGCGCCGTCAGACAACGCCGCGGCATTAGGCGGCAGGCCAAATACTAAAATAGCAAACCACATCGCTCCGCAACAAAAATCCCAATGCACCTAACGACCTTACAATTATATGTCTTTAATTTAAACCACAAAATAAGTAAATCACTCACCAAATCCTTGTGTAACTCTTTAGATATAAAAGGAGTTAACTTTGTTATACCGACGAATATAAAAAACACCCCTAGAAGGACAGATAAACTTTTCAACACGATAGATCCCATTTTATCGACCGTACTAATGTAAATTCGGCACAGATTTACACCTCCACGCACATTTTATTTTTCTTATTGCTAATTGTTACTCATTATTATTAGTCATTTGTTTAAAAGGTAAATCCTAATTCATGTATAACTTCGTCAATTACACCCCGGAATCATAATTAATTTTTTTTAGAGATCACGTAGAAACAAAAAGGAAGTTAGGAGCAAACACGTTTCGCGCCGGCGCGAAAAAATCCATACCGCGTGTTAGTGTTGCAAGTAATAAAAAAATATTGTATTTCCTCTCTAAATAAAACTGATTCAGTATTTCATTCAATTTAATTTATTAACAAACAAATACCATCATCAGTCTATCACAGATTATATATAGTTGCAGTTATGTAATCGACCCAAAAGAAAAAACAGAGTTTTCTTTTCGGCTAAGAAAATATTAGATTAAAAAAAAGACCATCATTTATTTTGTGTTGGTACCACCTCATATCTGTCAACCGGCGTGTTTTTCTAGCACGTTTTTAGCTAAATAAGTTCTTTTATTTAGGCCAAACTCATTGCGAACATGAAGAGATTATGGATGTGAAATCGTGAATGAGGCAAAAAAGGTAAGGATTGTAGTAAATGGCGATCCCTAGTCTGTGTCTACCCCACCCACTGGAGAAGGTGTGCAACGTTTATTTTAGGAACACACGTATTCCTTCCTTTTGTCCTTGTATCTTTTCTGATGAATAAACATCTTTTTATTTATTTATTTCTATAACATAACTGTTTGCTGATGACTATATAAAATTCCTTGAAATGGTTGTAAACAAGTTAAAATTCTACTCTCTACCAAGAGAGAGAAATTTTTCAGGTCTTTTTAAAGTTAGAAATAAGCATAAGCATATGCTCACGACTATATTCCCCGGGGGGGTAGTCAGACATATTCTGAAAACCTCAGAACATCCACTTTTCACCAGTAGTACCGAAACTCTTTCCAGTGTGACGGGGAGTGAGCCCGTCGCCACTTGTAATGGACAGCGGGTACAATACATGCCTCGAAATTGATGAATGCAGGTTTCCTCACGATGTTTTCCTTCACCGAAAAGTCAGTGGTGCCAAAGTTAGAAATAAATTTGGTATGGAAATTTTTTCTTCATACTAACATAGATAAATTAATGACCATAATCCCAGTTCAGTTCGGCCAGAAACTTTGCTACAAGTCTACAACTACAAACTAGACATGCAGTTGTATAGGTTTGCATTTAAATGTGATATAAAGTTATTGTGGAACTATGACGTAGGTCATCAGAAGTCTTAGATGATTTACTACTAGATGAAACCATAACCAGTCTAAAAGACAATATGTTTGTCAAAAATCTCCAAGCTTGTCATTTTGACAAATACAAAAACTGGCCAAGGTGACCGAAACAAAAAATAATATTTTGTATTTTTTGTTTACATAAAAGGTTTCATAACGGGTCCGTAACGCAAGTCCGATTTTGGCTATCTCACTCTCTCATTTCTTGGCTCCATCTTTCAGCGTAAGCGAATGTGTTAATTGTATTCTACTCTTTATAAAGTACTTGGGCTTTTATATCAAATTATAAGTTGTTTTATTGTTCCATACAAACTCTTGATGTAAATTCTTCATATTATTACCTACTATTCTAAAACATTATTATATTTTGTAAATCGTTCTGTTTAAGGTGATCATCATAAGCCTTCATAAATTGTGAGGAGCCACATAAAAGGAATTGGTCCTTAGATAAAAATGGTTTTAAAGTCAGCAAGTCTTCAGAGGTAAGTTTGTGAGGTATGATTGGTTCCTGGTACTTGTAGTTCTCATACTTCAGAGTATGACTCAAAAATATCTTATACGTAAAGTTCCAAAATGACTTAAATGAATATAATTCATCTCTAAGCAGGATTCTCTCGTCATTTTCACAGCAATAGTACAACACAATTTTTGTCATGTCATCTTCATTGTGTAATATATTTTCTATTATAGAAAAGAAGGGTGCAATGCCAGTACCTTGAGCAATCATGATTATTCTATCAAATTTATTTGGTATTAGGTCATAAGACCCATATGGACCTCGCCACAATGTCTGCTCACCGTTACTTAAACTGTAAAGGTGATTAGAGACTCGACCACTATCATACTTTTTTAGTATAATACAGAAATCATGATTTTCATTCAGTTTTTGTTTAATTGGTGTGTAGGCTCGAGTACACGCGAAGTCACCAGAAGAATATTTGCAAAGGAAATGATCTCCAGGTTTCCACCATACTTTCTTGGTATCAAAATTTTTCTTGAAAGCGAGTAGTTTGTGTGAGTCACACAGTTGAATACTTTGCACAAGTGAGAAGGGTGTGTATTCTAGCTGTGATATTGCGTTTTCTGAGGGTGTAGAAGCTGATAGTTCGCCATGCTCCAAAAAATGTTGATACTTCTTAAGCTCTTTTTCATAAACATCAAATATACATGGATTGCAGCCACTGTTACAACAATCTTCTCTACTTGGTTCTATAGGTTGTTTCATTTTCATGTGCTCTCACTATTGAGTCATCAGTAACATATTATTATACATCCAATAGATAGGTATTCGTCTATCGTTTCCAGTCACTTCTCCACAAGTTTTCGAAGTTTTCCTGTTCTCTTATTAGTTTGTGGTTTTCCTGAATCACTTTTCTTAATAAAAATGCTGTGAATGAATGAATGAATGAATGATGAATATGAAATGAAATAGTGTTGCCTAGTCTTCTTAAGTGAAAATAATGGTAAGGCCGAGATTTAGAGATGATTTTTTTGTCTTAGTTCGAGCTAAGTATGGTCGAAATGTATGGATTTTGACATACGGGAGTTCAAACTATGTCTTACAAAGCGTCTCTGAATCTCGGCCTAAGATTGTTAATGGTTTTAACAAGTTGGTAGTTAGAATCTAACTACCCAAAAATTACCCTAGTAAAATTATTACCCCAAGTTGGCAACCCTACGAATAATAACTTTTTATTTTTAAATTCAGGCCGAGATTCAGGCTGAGATTCAGAGACGATTTTTTTTGGCTTAGCTCGAGCTAAGTAGGGTAGAAATGTATGGATTTTGACATACGGGAGTTCGAACTATGACTTACAAATCGTCTCTGAATCTCGGCCTCAGAGTTTTTTGGCTTAGTTCGAGCTAAGTAGGGTAGAAATGTATGGATTTTGACATACGGGAGTTCGAACTATGACTTACAAATCGTCTCTGAATCTCGGCCTAAGGCTTGGAAATGAGGAACTCCGAGCTTTGGAGATCCTCATTGAAATAAAATAAGATTTAGCCTAAAGGTCTTGTAACCAGGCTAGTAAATATATTTTTCATTCGTTCATTTTTCGTCGAAAGCCCTCAAGATTAGCAGTGCGATTTTTGAAAATCATACGAGCGGTTCGGCAGTAGAAAATGACAGAATTACTATGGAGATTATGCATCTTTCTACTGCCGAACCGCTCGTATGATTTTCAAAAATCGCACTGTAGGTAATCGAAAGCCCGAAACCGAAACTACCAGTGTTGCCAACTTAACTCAGCTTGATATCTTGTATGATCGTGTAATGCTGTTGCTAGCGTGTTGCACATGATACAGCTTAATTTAAGCAGGGCTTTTAATGCGTTTTATCTCGTTCGTTCGCGCGCAAATAGAAAGAAAGCGAAAGCGTGATAGCTCTATATCACGCATATGCGGCAGATCGCAAATTTGAAGTCAACAATCACGATCCAGGTTGAGCGTCTAACGTTACATCAATAAATTTTCGTCACTGTAGTCGCACCGCCATGGAAGCGGACGACAACAGCGACAATTTGCATCAAGGCGTCTAGTTAATTAGCAAGAACCAACGATAGTAATGCTATCTTGGTTGCGCAAATACAACATAACGTGTGAAAAAACCAGATGGCAGTATTTTTATCAACATTTCGATTCCAAGCAGCCTACAGCCCCTATCTGTCAAACCTCTGTCAAACGCTGTCAAATGCTATAACCTCAAAATCTAATTGGTTCTATTTTCGTGCTTTATTTAAGTCCAAAATCTACAAAACTATCGTATTGTTATTAATTAAGCCATGGGAAAATCGGACTTTACACTTTCTGGTTTATTTACTCGAGAAAATGTTACCTATGTACTCACTTGTGGAATCTGATATTTTCGCCCGAGTTTTCCTTGTTTCCTGAATGTGATCTGCACCCGCGCACAATACAGGACATTATCTTTATATTAAAGTCACCACCACTTCTATTCTATTCTATATTTTAAAAAATGGCTGCCATCTTGGGTATGTGATGATTTTGCCAATGTCGAGTTTTTATAGCAAAAGTGCTTGACGTTGTACGGTTATATTGATATTTTGGTGACTTCAAGGGTTGTTCTTATAAAAGAACAATATCCTGAGCCACCACTGGAGTTCCACTGTGGACCGGGAATGAGGCAACCGACACGACCACCCAATAGCAGAGCCACAGAGCAACTCCACCACCACTTCACTAATTTCTTCAGATTGCCAATGAACCGCGACGATACGCGACCAAATTGAAAAGGGTTCCCAATGTTGCCATCGTAGATAGATAAAAGTGACTTTCTTATTTGGCAGTATGGATAGAGGTCTTTAGGAGTCAGTTTGACGTTTTGGGTAGTACGGTGTGACGTCATCAAGATGTTATCTACTTGTATTAATTGATCTGAGATTTGCATAGTTCTCCTCGTCTTCGGTGCTATGAATTCCATCTGATGCCGGGTTCACATGCACGCCGTGCAGCCCGGCAAGCTTAGGCAATTCGCTGTACATTGAGGCTTCTATAAAGTTAAATAGTAACAATCACTTTACAGACGAGTCAATGTACAGCAAATTGCCTAAGCTTGCTGGGCTGCACGGCGTGCATGTACTGCTTTCACGTGGCTCCACCATTTTGTATAGCTCTAATGTGTTTTCGTTAAAACAATACTTGAGGCTACATAAATCACTAGGCACTGGCCAAATTGCTACATAAGCCATTAAATAAAAATATTAATACTTATTTGTGGTACTTACACAGATTTTCATTATAACTTATAGTATAGTGATGTAGTGCTATCGCACCTATTTTCACGAGATACAACGCGTAATATAGCCGTATCACGCGCAGCATGCTACGGCTTCTGATCGTGATGTTGATTGACCGTCTAATGTTTAAAAAAACAAACTGTGAGTATACAAACTGTGTGTGTGTCCCTATTGGCTACTTAACGGAGGCCCGTCTAATGTGTACTTAACGTACCTAGATCTAGCTCGATCCGTGGATCATGATATCGATTGAGCGTGTCATGCCTGCAATTGCTCTTTGGCATTGCTAGTCACACTGTTGAAAACAGCGCGAATTTTGAAGTTTCTAAGATGTTCGTAAAAATACGTGATTTTTTTATTGTATTTTGTTTTATCTATCTAAATCCTTTATATTTTCTACCGGAAAGATCTAGTCTACTGTTATTGTGCTAATAAAAATTAAAAACTTCTAATGTTTTTAGCTTGCTTGGGTTTTTGAATTGAGACATTGGCGCCCTCTACATAGACGCCAGATAAACAACCGGTTCGCAGTTCGCTGCCCGCCATAATATTCCTTTTATCCATCGCGATAACGTTTGCTGTAAACAATTCTGTAAGTATTTTATTCCGTTTTTATTTAAATTGTATTTTCAATCGCATTTTAATCAAAACAAGCAGTTCGAATACTGGAATAAAAATACTAGTTGTCTAACTGCGTCTAAAACACTTTTCATATTTGCCTAATCTAGGCAGACTCCATTATATCGGCTTGGTTTGGTACTCATAAAATTAACTTAGCATATTGTTGTAGCATCAGTGCCTATTCTGTATATTTAGGACCAAATTACAAATTATTTTAACAAAACAAACAGTCCAAAAAGGATATGTTAACATAAATTCTTTCGAGTGCCTACGATAAATAATTATCTGCATCCAGCCATCTCGAAGCGGTTAATGACTTCGTTCAATTTCAATTGTTTTTTACCCAACGTAATTTTTACTTTTCTTTACCTAATGTACTAATAAGTAGGTATTTAGTGCAATTTGATGTCCATTAACTGTCTCGATGGTTTAATTTGATTGAAATCTTTATATGAAATCAATATTTAACCATCAAAAGAGATGCTTTCGTTCGACATTTTTCCCGGTGTTTCCACAATAAAAATAATAAACGTTATTTTTTGTGAAATTCTGTCATAAAGTTTGCTTTGTTTTAATGTTTACGTGGTTATTTCCAGGTTGACTTGCTTTGAGCAGTTTTAAAAGTTCCTTTGACAATGTCTGACGATGGATCAACGGTCGTGGAGAAGAAGGGACGCGGAAGACCTAAATCTAATGGCACACAGGCAGTAAGTACTTTAAAAAATTTTACAAACACCGTTATGTTTAATTCGTCTTGACTTTAAATAATATTTTGTCCATATTTCTCATGAGGAGGCGAAAGCAGACACTAAGAAAAGAGGAAGACCACCAGCAGCCGCGAAAGCTAAAGAATCCACAAAGTCGTCTGATGACGAACAGGCACCTGCAGCGAAAAGAGGTAGAGGCAGACCGAAAGGCTCTAAGAAAAAGGCCGCACCACCCAAAGCTAAGGTAAATAAATACAGTCTCGTAGAACAAAACTAATTTTGTATTGTTTTTTAACGGATTTTGTTTTACAGAGTGGATCCGGAGATGGACGGGGCCGTGGCCGGCCACGCAAGGAAGCACCACCGAAGAAGGACGCTGCCTCCTCGGACGAGGAGCAAGACGATGACGATGACGAGGAGGGCTCCGACCAGTAAACTGCGTTCATCTGTTTACACACAACACTCTCACTTTAGTGTAATTTGATTGTCAGGATAACTCTAATGAATTTGCGCGTTATTATTTGTACATGTTCGTTTATTAATTGGATGTAAATGAATTGATTGGCAATTGCATATTTTGTCATTGTTCAAATTATACCAAATACTGACAAGAATATTATGAATTTCGTTTTCGTCATCAGTATTAGCGTAGCATTTTTTCTAATTATAGTATGGATTGGTTATCTTGACAATACAAAGTAAAAAATATTCTCAAATAAGATCATGGTCCATCCAACGTTTAATCATGTGAGAACTTATTAATTTTTGTAACATAATTATCTGCCTAGAAGATATCTTGTATGTAATTGCATTTACTTTGTTTATTTTACGAGGACTTGTGTAAATCTTACATGGGTAAATATTGGATAGACAAAACTCCCTAGAAACGTACAACTCTATGCATCTCTAAGGTATAATTTGTAAGATCCCTTTTTTTTGTAGATTTATTCTTATACCTAGACATTTTGTATTTGTAATCTCCTGATTTAAGTATGACTATTGAAGTAATAAGAAATCAAAACATACAATTATGTAGATTTAATAAGTATTATTTTCTATAATAAATATTTTCATTTTGATTTTTTTTTGTTATTTTCTTCCCTAAGTTTTGTGTTAGTAGTACGATGTTCTTATACATTAGAAATTGTGCGGCTTGTAAAATTAGTTGTTATTGGAAATGAAAATGTGTTCTGGAAAAGATTTTCGTACCTTGCTGTTGCACATAAAGTAAATGGTAGTAGTTGTGGTGTATATGGATAGTAGACAGTTTTGTAACTCATGTTTTTGTCATTTTGGAGCAGACTGAAACTGAATTTGACTTTGTTTTTAACTTTTACTGTGTGTATGTGCGTGAATGTACAATTTTAGAACAAACTAAATAAATTTACGAAACCATAATGCATTCTTTATTTTCGATAATATTAGCGATTTCACCTGCTTTATTAAGTTAATTTTAGAAACATCTCCCTATTCACCTCAAGACTAAGATTTAAAAAAGTGCAACTAAATATAATTACCGATTCAAAGTTTAGATAGTCTATGTACACACGGCGACACATCAAGCTATACCTATCTACAAAACCAAAATAATAAGGCCGCGCAACGTTTAACTTATTCACCCTACGCACAGCCAGCTCATGTTGGTTTTTTATATCATGTGTCGCCGTGTGTACCCTAGCATTCAGAGTTAATGTGTATCATGTAATGGCATAGAATTTTTATTTTCTTTTATTATTTTTTCGTGAGAGGAGGCCTTTGCCCTGCAGTGGGATTGTACAGGCTAAAACTTACTTTTTTTTTAATTTATATCTAGGCGCGACGTTCAAATTGGGCAGGAAGCTGGCATGGCATGGGATTGGAATAGAAGACTAATTTAGGTTATTGTTCTGCTATTCGACGCTAGATGGGGCTACACGCATAAGGGGGTGGTGGAGGTAAAAGGAGACTTTTTTTTTTATTTTATTTTTTAATTTATTTACTAGCCTGGCTACTAGACCTTTTGGCTAAATCTTATTTTATTTTTAATTTTCTTCTGTTTTCACATTAAAACGTTTGTATTCGACGTTTTGATGGTTCTTTGGAGTTTTTGGAGACAATCGAAAGACGCAGGAAAAGCAGAGAAGTCCACAGGAAAGAGGTGAACCGACCGCTTTGCCGCGCTAAAATCACGGAACACTTTTCCTGTTTACGACCCATGCATCATCATATTTCACTGAACTATATATTGTTCACTTGCACGACACTTTGTTACGCAAAACAACACCAATTTTACGAACCAAAACTCACTATAAACAATAAAAATTCGATGAAATTTGAGGACTCCAAACGTCAGCTACTAAAGCCCGCCAAAAACTCCGGTAAAAGGAGACATTTTGTGGTTCAGTGTTGCCAGGCATATAAATAAAAAATGAACTAAAGTATAGTCTGTCTATAGAGTCGTGGTCAAAAATGAGGGCGCTGCCTCCACGCACGAACGTCAAAATCAAGCATAACCTGGTAACACCACCTTACTAAAATGATTAGTTCCTCTTAAGTAGCCCATTCACAGTAGTCCTACATGTAGGACTACAACACCATTCACTATCCTGCAAGTAGGACTACTCATACATTTTGCTCAAGGTCATCGGACGCCTTGTAGGACTACAACACCATTCATTGTCCAATATTGCTGTAGGACTGCAAGACGGACTACTGTGAATGGGCTCCTTAACATTCATATACTGCAAATGTTTGACAGAAAAGACCGAAATTATAAAAATGAAGGCATCCACATTCTCAATCTCGGCCTTACTCGTCTATTATAGGTGAGAATGTAGGGCGGGCTTTAGAGTTCTATATTTTATGGTTGCATGACGCTTCATTTCATTCGTTCATTGATCAACCATTCATTCTTTTGTTTGGCACTTTGGTGACTGGTTTTGGCTGGATTTTCGTGTCTGCGTCACTCGTGAGTGGTGTCCGTTTATTCGGAATTTTAGGTTTATTTTTTGTTAAAAGTATAAATTGACGTAATGTGATTAATAAATCCCATAATATATAAAGTATTTGATATTAAATGCCTTAGATTAACTTTAGTGACCTTTAAAATGTGATAACGGTGTTGTAAATTGGTGCCTTCAAAAGTTTTTTGATGAATTTCAAAGTTTTGTGAAGTGGTTGTTTATTTCGAATACTTTTGTAACAAGTTATGTGTGAATATTTCTTTGTTGGAAATCATCAGCGCATGGACAGGTATGTCTCCGACTTCAAATGGTTACTTTGTACCTAGTTTCCTCAAGAAATCGCCGTGACACAGGTGGATAATCACATTGGAATGTTGTCATTACTAGAACCTATCTACTGCTTACCCGACACGACAGTGCACTTTATGAGGGTTATTCATGTTTTTCTTGATCTCAACTGATTCTTACAATGAATTTAACAAGGATGTGAACTGCTGAAATGTGTCTCAGGTTTTACAGATCCATATAAAACCACTAAAATTGCGACTTATATAAATGCAACCATTATAAATACATCTTTACAGCAAACTTGTTTACTATTCTATTCTCTTGTGTTCTCTAGTGTACAGTATTTACTATAATTTATATCTAGGGATCTTACAAGTAAACTAAAGAGTGATTAGTTCATACGGAAGAGAGCTAGCAACTCAATCATGAAGCGGCGGTTCGTTTCCTGGCCTGTACCACTAAGTTCTATGTTATTTATGTACGGTTGTATTTATTGTTATCACTAGCTCAGCAGTGAAGGAAAACGTCATGACACCTGCGTACACCCAAGAATGAACAAAAAAGTAGATGTATATGTAAAATATGGGTGAGCTTGGAGCGAACATGATAGACCAGCAATGATCGCAGTGTTACGTAACAAACCTTGCTTGCAACAGCCCAGACAACAATAATAATACTAGTAAACTATACTCTGAAATGGAATCAGAGATTAAAAAATTTCAAACAAAAGAGCCTCTTTTTAGTTAGCAGGCCGTGGTGGTCCAGTGGCGAGTAACCTTGCCTGCCGTGCAGGAGGCGATGGTTCGATCCCCGTCCAGGCCGACTCGTACCAATGAGTTTTTCGAAATTTATGTACGATTTGTAACACCGCTGGCTTTTCGGTGAAGGAAAACATCGTGAGGAAACCTGCATACTTCAATTTCGAGGCATGTATTAAAGTACATTATAAGTGGCGACAGGCTCACCCACTACTGGTGAAACGTGGGTTCTGAGGTTTCAGAATATCTCTGAATACCCCCTCGGGGAATATAGTCGTGAGCATATGCTATGCTATGCTATGCTTTTTAGTTAGGGTTTATTCCTTATCATTGAATTCTGTCTGGGTATTGTGTTATCATTCAATAATCGATCACAGTAAAACTAAAAGGGTAAACATAGTGGCGCCCTTCACATAATGCGACAGTGTTTTAAAATGCTTCCATGTGTGTAAATTTCACCCTGATAAGATTCTTTGTCTGAATCATCAATGAATTTCATCATTTGGCAGATCTTAGACATTGTTCTTTTAACTTGTAAGCATTTTCAGCCTACGTAGCCTGCATACCCAAGAATGAAAAAAAAAGTAAAACAAACCTTTAATAAGTATCATATGTGTTAACCCAGCACATATTCTATCTGCGTGCCAAATTTCATCCAAATCTGTTCAGGCGTTTATGCGTGATTGAGTGACAAACATTCAAAACTTTGACATTTATAATATGAACAGTGAGATTATTATTCAAGTGTATATACAATACAGTTTTAATACACTTAATACTTTATTTGAGAGTTTTCATTTTTTATCATGTGCTTATGAGCCTATCTTTTTTTTGTTAATTTTAAATATCTTTTATTTGTTTGATTTTATTGGTGTTACTCATCATCTTCACAGTCAGCTCGTATCTACCCACTGCTGGGCATAAGCCATCTCCCCATTTTGCCATCCTTCTCGGTGCCAGTCGCATTCAGGTCTTACCAAAACTTTTCCTAATTACTAAAAACAGGCAAATTAAATGTAGCCTAAACAGTTGATTAGGTACTGCGTCACAACAAATAATGTCGTACAGCACAGCCAAATGTTTAATATTCTGCATTAAGGCGTAATAGTAAGAGGAAATACCGCGGAGGCATCTTTTATTTTTCATTTTACGACTAGATTTATACCATTTACCGAAACTAAAGTCATACCTCAGTAATTTGGATAGTTTATCTAGTGAAATCATAAACTATATCCGCGATTGGAATTACTTCACTCGAAAATCGTCACAAAGATGACGTATTTTCATGCATTTTTAAACATTTTTCTCGTTTTAGAAGAACTTAAAATAGTTTCCGATTTTTTGCATTTATACTCACATATTCACCATTAGTTTAACTAGTGAAATAGTCGCGTTTTCGCGACAATTATTATTTTAATGCCCGTTTTAGTTATTCTCCTTCTACGGTTTACTGTTAGGTTTCTTGTCATATGCCGTCACATGATGGTCTTGCTTACAAAGTGCATTTTATTACATTATTAAAAAGTTTCATCTAAATCCGTTCAATAGTTTTTTCGTGAGCTTGAACAAACAAACAAACAGACAAACAAACAAACAAACAAACAGACAAAAATTATATAAAAGTTTGATTAGGAGTCAGTGTACAGACACAGACGCAGACACTTCTGATACAGTTTTCTAATAGTTTAGATACATACAATCACGACCATAATCGCTTTCGGGGTTGCCAGAATCTATGCAATTAAACTATCTGTTTAGCGTAGCATATGCCCACGACTATATTCTCCTAGGAGGTAGTCAGAGATATTCTTAAACTTCAGAATAGCAAGCGTCTGCACTAGCACTATCTGTTTTTAAGAGCACTTTTATAGCAAGGCTCACTTCTTTTGTGAAATGAATGATATGATAGTCTTGTCCTCTCATGTGATAAGGGCATGATTACTTTACTAGCCTTGTTTGTAGGTGGCTTAAAGGTAACGCGAGACAGCGGCGCTCCGGTGCAGTCGTGTAACGGGAATCACGTTAAACAAAGCACATACAAGCAACTATTGTGTCTGCAATATGCATAACTGTGCTAAAATCTGCGAAGTATAGGCACTGATTACTATACTCCATTTCAAATAGCAACGAAATATTAAGGCTATTTTGAATTACAGAAAGAGAGATTTATAACACTTCCACTCAGTTATTCTTAGAACAGCTTTAGTAACGTCTTTAAGATATTTCGAATATCTTTCTGATAAATAAATATATTTATTTATATATAAATTATATTTGGCCAGAAAGCTATATAGGAATCGGAAAATCTTGTCGTCCTTATTTGAAATGAAGTATAGTTCCTCCAGTACAGCCTCCGGCCCGCGTCGCGGCCGCCTGGTTGCAGCGGCGGATACAGAAAAAACTCAAGGGGGGGGGGGGGGCGCTAAAGATATCTAGGGCTTGATTTTATCGTAATAAAAACACAAGTCACTGCAAAGTTTAAAAATATAAGAAATAGCGTGATAATAAACTAGCGATTAGAGAGAACTCGAAGGAGAATGTTGGCTTTGGCAGCCGTTGTTCTATCCCGTGCGCATACATGGTCAGGGGCGGACCCTCAAGGGGGGGGCGCGCGCCCCCAGCGCCCCCCATCTGTATCCGCCACTGCCTGGTTGTCATAGCGTTCTGCCCGGTACCGCGCCGCGCCGCTCCTGGCCCGGATTTCTGTGTGGCAGGGTCTATATAAACTCGTACATTACAAAAAATCCCGCCTCCGGACAGGCTCCGGTACCGCCTGTGTGTGGGTGGCCTGAGCTTAAAACTGAAACCCATTCAAAATACTATAGATACCAGCCCAGTTGGCGTTATTTAACTTCGGTGGTGATTTGAACACCGAAATTGTCTACAACTCTACATCTAGCAAAAAATATACTTCGCTGAAAATATTTGTATTGTATAAAAACCGGCAAAGTGCGTGTCTGACTCGCGCACCGTGGTTTCCATACCACCACACAATATTATTTGTGTTGACGCCCACACCCCCTGTGCCCTGCAGTGGGACGTACATGGGATGACGATGATGTATTTACTAGAAATAATTTGTTTTCTTTCGTTCAGTTCTGGATCCTATGCGCAAGCCAGACTCAAAACCCCTTTGGATACAAAAACATACAAAAGCAATGAATCTTTGAATCTCATTATGCTGTATTCTTTCAATCAGGACAGGTGTCCCATTTCACGTGACAGCGAGGAACTAACGACAATTCAACTGTTTTAACCATTAGTTTATCCACGATGGAATGACAATCGGATAGCAATTTTCTCCTAGCTTATTTAGAATTGTCTCCGAGTGATGCACGTTCCGGTAGTGCATCCGTCGCGAATGCTGCGTTTACGCACGCGATGTGCTATGCAGAAAGTGGCCGCTTCGGTGCACCTCACCTCTGCGCCATAAAAGAGACAGGTACAGAAGGGCTCATGCAAACGAGCGAAAGATACACACGGACGATAGTTTAAATAAGTCTTACCGATGGACCTGATGCGCAGTTGAGAAATTTTAATAGCGCGCGAATTATATAGACCAATCAGAATGCCTCCTTCAATCCCTCGTCTCCCTAATTGCTTTCGCGCCTTTTTCGCTGCTATCCGACTTTGCACCATTTGATTACTAAATGACTTCGGGTTTTGACGAAGACTCAGTTTGCTCTGCGCAAACGTAGATTGATGAGCGGAATTATTTTCCTGGTCGTACTGGTCACATAGACGGTCACGTTCGGCGATCTCGGATCAAGTCTCTCGAACGCCAGTACTATCTTTCTATTCAATTTATGGCTTGTTGAGTGGAGCCGCCCTTCTGTCCCTATCTCTTTTGTGTATGCGCGCACTATTTGTTACCTTCTTGAACCTTGTTCTCAGGTGGATTTGTTACATACACATAAAATCACAACCATAATCCCTTTCAAGAGGGTCTGCAACCTTGCTAGAAGTGTCAACTTCGGTTGTAGCAAGGCTCAACTTTGGCATATTGAAGGTTTGAGAATAGAATGACGTGTCTATGGATGATAGGTACAGGTAGGTATAGGGCTTTCGCCCACTAAAGAGCGGCATAGAAACCATATCCCTTAGTCGCCTCGTACGAAACCTAAGGCCACGGAAGATCCCAAAAGAAACGGGATGGTCAGTTCTAAGCCGAAAATGAATTTGTTTACAAATTTTGCCTGAAAGTTTTGTGACAATCATTGAATATGAACATGATAACATTGATAACTCTTGTCTGTCCGAGTTAACTATTTCATTAACTAGATTGGTATAGTTAAAGAATAATAATGTTGATAATCCGCCTTCAACCACACCTCCACCTTCGTCAAAACATAACCAACTTAAAAATAGGCCCTGCCCTGTGCAACCCTGGCTCAAAAGTCCCGAAAATGCTAGCCGCATTACGCATGTTCATCCAGTCTAGGTTTTGAAAGTATAGACCCAATAAAGGTGCGTCGGTCTCACAATCGTGACACGTGCCGTCCATCGATGCCATTTGCTGTACCTCTACTAACTCGAGTGCCGAGTTGTGTTGAATCACTATATTATACGACGGTACGAGTCCTACATTCTAATTAGCCCTCTATGGGCTTTATGCGGTCACATACATCGTCACGATCGAGCCTACATCATGCCTTACCTTATAGGAATAGAGTGCAAATATGAATGTGTAATGTTGATGATCCTTCCCCTTTTGACAGTTTATACACGCTTCGAATGAATGCTTTGGAATTTAATGGCCTTAAACTTCGTAGGATGAGCTTCGTAGAAAGGAAATTGATCAAAAACCGTTGACAGGAATTGTTTAGTAAATGTTTTATTCTTTAATGGCAGTTTAATAAGTTTTATCTCAGCAAATTGGTCACAAATGGCAATCTGGCACCGGACTGCCACCCGGTCGTTGCCTCAATGAGTCACAAATGCACGCCGTGACTCAATACGGTGATTGCCACTTTCAGGTACCAATTTTTATGGTATTGCTTATTTTGGAATTAGATACCTACGAACAGATTAGGTACCCTTATAGTTTCTAAAAACATCAATGTGGCCTTTATATGATACTATTGTTGAATATTTGTCTAGGAGTCTTTGTGACATCGTAGTTTTGTAATTTTGTTGACCTTCAAATGGCCTAAATACGGAATATTAAGCTTTATAGACACTGACATGAAGTCCATGTTTTATGTGACAGACTTATTGTTTACATTATTGACGACTTTACAAATACTAACAATCGATCGGTTTTAATAATACAAGGAAACTTCTACTGCTTCTACTATACAGGGTCCTTCTTAATATGCTGACAGTTTTTTAAGGGGATGACCAGACCATCAAACTGAACAACTTTCTCTATGGCACCAACATCGAAAACGCGAAATAAAAAATTTGCTGTTCTATACAAAAATGCAAACCGGCTCGGACCAACTGTATGAGATTTGGTATATTTACCATATTATGATGGTCTGGCCATCCCCTTAATAACTGTCATCATGTATGTTAGATATACCAACATTTTTGACAATTACAGGAACATTATCAGAATATATCTAGGTAATTTCTTCTCTAATACTATAAACTGTGATATGTTCTTCGAGTATAATAAGGGCTCAGATGAGAATGTTTTAATGTCTCAGTCTGTAATGTAATGTCATGGAGGCAGTGTTAGGGGCGAGGGGTTTAGATGTTTTCCATCCGCAAAAATACGATACCACAAAAAGTATTGTGAGAGTGAGTAGGATCGTATTTTGTTTTGATATCAAGACACAGAGACCACGGCACAGAGGATTATATTGTACAATCCTCTGTGACCACGGTGCGGGATTTTAGTAATGTAGTAGTAGTCAATGGTGCAATAAAAAGCTCTCAATACGAAAGTTCGTTACTTAGCTTTGTTTTTCTATTCTAAGAAAGCAGAACAACAGACTGCACAAAAACTTATTTGAATAGTACGATACCTATATAAATAAATATCTTGGACGTTATCACACAGATTATCTACTATCATTGAAAGTACCAGAATCCCAGACTCGTTATTGTGACTAGACAACGATTAGAATACATAATAAAGACATCACAAACATCCATGACTCTGGTTCAAATATTCATATTCATCACACAAATATTTGCCCCTTACGAGATTCGAAACCACGACCTTCGAATCAGCAGGCAGGTTCACTACAAACTGAGCTATCGGACTGTTATAGTATTATGCATCGTGTTTATTCTACGATATGTTACGTTATTATTCTAGTTTCAGTCTACAATTGAAACAAACAGTTTACACTGATGGATGACCCCATTACTGCAGTGACGGACAGACGTGTTGTTTTGACGATGTGAATTTCATTGCCTAATTCATTTGTTTCAGATAGCATGCCGTAGATTTGCTACACCCATTGCTGTCAGAAACACATCGATTGGATTCACTTTGGCAACGTAAGTCAAACCAACCAATCCCTTGTCTCGTTGTATCTTTAGACGATATAACCTTTAGAGCGCTCCATACATCATCATCAATCTCTTGCCCACTTCCCATTATTTGGGGTCGGCGCAATATGTCATCCTCTTCCATTCAAATCTCTTAGAAGTAATTTCAGTACTCACTCCTTTGATACACATCATCGTTCACACAATCCATCTATCTTTTCTTCTGCCTTCCTCTCCTACCGTAGCCATCCTCATTCATACTTAACACTCGTCTCGTAACGTTCCATAAGCGCGCCCCGTAGAAACTAGAAGTTTAATTATATTTTGTTATTAACCCATTAAAGCCAATGGAATCTTTAAACACGATCTAGAAACTAATCTCTGTGCCTGTGGTTTGTTAGATTTTCGTTGTAATGTATCGTTTCAAAGTTACAGACTCTCAAACATTTTCATACAAATCTTATCCTAGCACATTGAAATTGAATATTGAACGGAAATCTGACAAACCACAGATACCTACAGAGATTAATATCTATATAGATCGTGTTAAAAAAATCGTTAACTTTAATTAGTTCTTGTTGAAAATAGGATCTAACTTAGTTTGTATAGAGCTTTAAGGTCTATCGTCTTAATTAAGAAATAGTGCACGTTCACAAACTGTGAAGTTGTTAACAGCGATGTAAACACGGCAGTGGGTCAGACCCGTGGCGGTGGTCGTCCTGAATTTTTAAGTACGCCATTAAGGTGTTGCCCGTACATCGTCGCCTTCGTTTCTGTGCACTTTTCTCTCGCTGATTGCGTCTTTTTACTTTCTCACGGCAGTTTCACCACAAGGGGCCGCTCTATCAACGCAGCGCTTGCGGCTGAGCCTTTAAGATTTCAAACCTGTGTTAGCATTACTATCTACATCTTTAGCTAAAGCTACTCTCGAATAGGTTTCTTTTACAACTCTATCGTTTGAGCTTTATTATGATTTTAATTAACGTCTGGGCCCTATTTAATAGTGAACGTGACAATTGGAATTTACAATGGCAATTCAGTGTACATTGCTGCTTACTAATGACGCTAAACATGCAGTAGGTAAAATGTGTCCTTACTTTCTCAGCAATGTTCCCTGTATTGTCATTGTAAATTACAATTGTCACTTTTATTAAATAGGGCCCTGGTGAAGCATAAAGTATGGAAGACTCGTAATCGAGTTCTATGTGGGTCAGAACAGCAAAGCCAGTTTTAAAGTTAAAACACGCGTCTAGTAAAACTTTCACGACTTTTGCTAGTAAATGGCACTTAACCATAACCAGTTTTTAAGTGCAACCGCGACGTTGTCGAGGCTTTCGTTTGTTTCTACGGATCAAGTTGCTTTCGTACCGCAAGGGCTGCGTCGCCGGCCGGAAGGTAGGCGACCGGGCGGTCCAGCGCGGATGTTTGCTCGCCGATAGTGTTACCAAACCATTTTGCGTACCTATTGCAAATTATAACAGAAAAATTGCATAGTACTGATTGAAAGCAGTTTCTATTTTTAACCGATTTCGAATTTAAATAATCTCTTTTTATGCATGTTTAAGTTTAAGTCATGGATTTCTACACCGATTTGAATGATTCTTTTCTTATGCCTGCTAAGTCCAAACAAAATCACGCCTAGCTGCAAATCGAGCAGTCACAAAAGAAAACAAAAAAAATTGTTTATATGGTATGTAAATGTGAAAGACATCAGTTGTATTGTATTGTCAGAAATTTACATCAGTCTGGTTTGTACTTTTTTTAAAGTTGCGTAAGTATACCACATTCTAGTAACGAATGACAATATTGTCCTTTTCAAAGGCACGTACCACACTCATGACTCAACCCAATCACGGACCATTGTACTGTTTTTGCTAAAACACCATTAAAACAAAGTATAGAGCTTTATTCGTGATTGAATGGAGATTTTAACATGTAGTTTATTAATTATACACGTAGATGTGTTGCGTGGGGGGAACAATGACCGTAGGGCGCTTCAATGAGGGGGGCGGCTCCAGCTCTGTGGCTTGTCGAAGTAGGTACCCACATCGCAACTCCGGGGCCGATTCTAATTCAATTACTGCAAGTGGAACACTGCTGGCAGTGTTGCCGCCTTACCGCAGGAACAAGTAGCTACAGTACTCAAAAAATGGCTAGATACTGGAATTATAACTGTCGCTAAAATGGCAGAACAAAGTAAAGTAAAAAAAAACACATGAGATTGATTTTCAATCATATATTGCATAAAATTGTCGAATAAATATGGATTTTAGAGTGAGTTATTTTAAACCATTTTATGTGTATGTTTTACAATGCTTATTGTAGAAAATAGCTTCTCGACTACTTTGTTTGGGTGTGAAAATGACATAAAACAAAAAAAAGTTACTAAAATATTTAGTCACCGAATATTTTTTTTGTAGCTAACGAGTTCGAAAATGTTGCTAGATCTAGCCAAGAAGTAGCTAAAGCGGCAACACTGGCCGCTGGTACTAGCTCTGACCGCTTTACACTCTCTTTCTAACTACGCTACGTTTTACATAATACAAATATTTGCCTTGTGAAACGCCGTGTATGGGCGAACATGCCGAACGTTTATGAATGAGAAACTTCGAATCGCACTTTTTATTTGTTTAAAGTAATTCATGCTTTTGATTTGGGCATGAGTTATGCGTCTGTATCACGAAGTTGCTGTTTATTGTGTTTTACTGATCGGACTTAATTTTGGAGAACATGCGTGTGTTCGGAGGGGTGCTCCGCTTTGGTTGAATGCGGAATAATTGAAGACTAGTATTTGAATTTACAACACATCAATGTTTGTAAAATGTCTATAGTCTGCATTCTTATGGATATGTTGCGTCATAGAACTAATCTAATAGTTGAGTGACATTATTGATCTTCGCATTTCTACTGATTGGCTTACCGCTTACTGAAGTACAAAGCAAATAAGGTCATTTAAATATCAACTGTTAGGTATGTCATGAAGTAGGTATGTAATTGATATCTAATCGGAACAGGGTTACCCGAACGTGAGAACATTTCGTTACACCGGAAATAGAGCGTGATATTGAAATAGTAAATTATTTAACACTTAACTGCCAACTTGCAAAACTGATTTAGTAAACAATGGCTTGTAATGGCATCTCGCTTTTGTCTGAACATCAATGACGCAAGACTGGTATTGTCTGAGATTATCTATTTCATCCCGGTGCAGGTGATGGTTGCTTTTTCGACTATTACAAAATTACAGTTGGTACCTACTCTTAAATTATTTTATTCTGAACACTGTATGCGGCTCATAGCTCAAGTGGTATAAGTAATGTTTAAAGCAGTGGGTTAAAAATAAGTCTATGTTCTAACGATATAAAAAAGCTGTGGTAAATAGAGCGAGGGTAACGGAATCGGGCCAATATGACATACTTCGTGTCAGGTTTACCATTGAAGGGAGCCTGCGTGAGGTGGAGCGGTTCCTATTGCATGGCACACGCCGTGCCAGGCTCCGACCACCCTCCCGAAGGGCGTGGTCGATATAACGACACCAACTCGGTGCTGTACCAAACATTTATCCCCCTTTCTATTCAACTAACTGGTTACTTCTTTTTGTTTCCACCGATCAATGCGAAATCGAGTGTTACGCGGTCCCGTTTTCGTCGAGAGTGAACACGAGATTTGACGTCTGGTCACGGTCATTTATTGGTGCGATTGATGCGTCACACTTTTCTCCTCACCGGCTAGCGGCCAGCAAGACGTGGCAGCCACCACCGATGCCCGACCGGCAGCGGCGGCGTGCCAACGCGCCGGCCTCTCTCTGACGCGCCGGAACGAAACCCGACTACTAAACTATTGCCCTACTATCACTTTGCCAATAGACGACTCTCTAAATCGTAACTTTAGTATCTCCCTCTGACATTGATTAAAAATATTTCTATTCGGCGAAATCTGATAGCTATGACCATTCTCCGATGTTTCACTAATAGAAACATGATAACATGAGCAGTGTTAGTTGTTGCCTACATATGTAATTCGATTCGACTGGAATTGAGTCACGTTGAGTTTATAAGGAATGCACGTCTTGTCTTGAGCAGGTGCGCTTACCCTTGATGCCAGTCTAGCCTACGACGTAATAATTGCACAATAGTGTCTTAGGTACCGATAGTAGGTAAGAATTACTTTGTAAAACATGTTTTGTGTTAGTTCTAACTATCTATCAAGTGGTTTGTGTAATTTCGTTTGAATTGCAAGCAAAGTAATAAATAATACAATATTCCCTTTGCAAAAGGTTGGTCGAGGTTCTGTGGCTCCATGACGACTCGCATGCCTTCTGTATGAGTCATATCGTACCTTAGCCTCGTACCTTTGCATTCCACTTAAAAACAAACGAACGTATGTTTAATATGCATCTGTACTGTTCTAATAATTACATTCCTACTACACGAAACCAACACTAACTGGTAAGTTATACATTAAAAACAAATTGTCAAAACAAAAATGTTAATCTGGAACAGGCGCCTAAATAATCGTTGAACACATTTCGAGACTTGTTACTATGGTCGGTCACTGCCTGACTGATAAAGGTGATCTAAAGACCCGTTGTCCGTATACAAGGAGGGCAGTTGATACAAAAGCCGGTTTTAAAATGTCCCTAAGCCGGCTTCTTGATAAGGTGCGCGAGACATGCCGTTGTGTGTGAAGATGAGACTGTACCGTCAATTAGTATTGCGTGACAGACTATAACAGTATAGTTGCATTACATAACACACATGGGAGCCTTAGCACAAGGGGACCAAGTTCTCAGGCCTGTTGCCGGCTGCCTCGCGTCTGCGATCGTCGACTGAGTCGCGGTTAGTGGTGTGCCGAGTCTGGTAGTACTGATTCGAATACCCTTAAGGTACTCGAGTATGCTAAATATGACGTATGCACTGTAGTCGAATGCAATATTCGAGTACCGATCTAGAGGCCTAGCAACCCCGAGAAAACGATAAAAATCGAGATGTGCCTCTCTTAGTTATTTTACGTATGCCAAAAAGAGCGCACATGACGTTTTTCTCGTTTTGTCGTAGGGCCATGCTAGCCGTACTGAAACTAACAGTAAAATTGTTATTTTCGATTGTTTATACTTGATAGCCTTGGTAGAACAGGTGGACATCAGCGAAAACCACAATATTATGAGAAATTCAAACCTTCCATATCGTAATAAGTACTAAAAACAATACTTGCATAAAAATATGTTCACCACTTTATTCCCCAAGGCGGTAGTCAGAGATATTCTAAAATCTCAGAACATCCACGTTTCACTAGTAGTACCGAAACTCTGTGTGATGGGGAGTGAGCCCATCGGCACTTATAATTATAATGGACAGTAGGTACAATACACGCCTCGAAATGGACGCAAGAAGCTCGTAAGATTGGCAGCTTGATTGTAGTTGAAATAAGTACTTGAATATCAGGAATCTCGAATACTAAACTCTGGATTCGAGTACTCAATTCGAGTTCCGATTCGAATCTATTTTTTTGTCGCGTACTAAATAATTGGAATACTAAAAAGGGCACATCACTACTCGCGCTCGAGTTTCACGATTCCCGTAACTCGAATTACCAACACGCGATTATATGAATGGATGTGCCATCCATGACTTGTCACAGACGAGACGTTGTTTAGGAGTCCAATTTGCAGAACCGCAAGAAAACCTCGTTAAAGAGCAATCAGAATAATAGTTAAACATTTCTAGCGGAACATAAAACTGATAGCGTGAAATGTCGCTCGGTTTTTTATTAGGTCTTATTACTGGTTCAGCTATGAGTTTCTGAGTAAAGCTCAATTCAAACACAGCCGCCTCCGGAGGCGGTCCGGAGGCGGGATTTTTTGTAATGTACGACTTTATATGGACCCTGCCACACAGAAATCCGGGCCGGTAGCGGTGCGGCGCGGCGCCGTACCGGTCAGAACGCTATGACAACCAGGCGGCGGCGACGCGGGCTGGAGGCGGCGCGGTGGCGTGCCGGGGGCGTCGCGGAAGCGGCGGCGGCCGCTGTATTCCATTGTAGTCAATGCGAGGTGTCACACAGAGCGGTGGCGGCGCGTCGCGGTCCGGAGGCGGTATTTACCGCGCTGTCATTTTGTATTTTATGGATGGCCGCTTTTGATGTCACACCGGCCGCCTCCGCGCCGCTACCGCGCCGCCACCGCACCGCGCGAACCCTGTGTGGCAGGCCCCGGAACGCTTTCGCTTCCCGCAGAAACGCCACCGGCCCGCTTTCCCGCAGGACCGCCTCTGTGTGGCCTGAGCTTAAAGTAGATACCTATACTCCATTCCAACTGGCTATTTTGCATTACAGAAATGTATTTGAAACAGAGTGTTTCACTTATTCTTAGAACAGCTTTAGTAACGTCCAAGATATATGCCGGTTTCGGAGCCAGGGCCACATTGTACTATTTCTAAGCTAATAAAGATTTTTTTAAATTTATTTCATAAATTTGAAAGTACAAGTACGGAAAAGTATAAGTGTTTTTGTTCGCGTTTCTGGAAACTAGTTAAATAGACATTAAGAGCCCATCATATTAATGTTTTACTTCAGAACTCTCGTAAACTTAGATAAAAGTTATTAAGTTGTATGAAAAATGAGAATTGAGAACAGATGTTCTAATCAAAGCGATGGCCCGAGGCTCAAAGAATCCCGTTCCAAAATAGAATCGAAATCTACCTACTTGAAACTTGAGGTACTTGATTAAAGGTATTTTAATTGAAATGTATTTTATTTTGATACTTACAATTTACATTCATAACTTTGAATAATAAAGCGAAGCTGTGTAGGTTTCGCAATTCAGACATCTCGTCATCGTTATGGTATTGGTTGTATTCTAAAAATTCATTTCTTACAACAGTTAAAATACGAGAATAACTCTACATTAGAATTTAAAAAATTCGTTTACACGTGAGAGGTAAAAAAGAGCAAACGTAGATAACTCAAGTGCATGCCAAATGCCGATAGAGTTATGAACTCATGAAGTGTTTAGTAGTTTATAAATAAAGGGCAAGGGCGCACGGTGTCGCGTCGATAGGTCCACTTGTTCCGCCCCTATGCACTTGCTAGGGGTCGGTGCTCAACTCGG
Organism: Agonopterix heracliana; assembly: GCA_963693445.1. Classification (NCBI taxonomy): domain Eukaryota; kingdom Metazoa; phylum Arthropoda; class Insecta; order Lepidoptera; family Depressariidae; genus Agonopterix; species Agonopterix heracliana. Next base: position 10,261,271 of record OY856310.1, read on the forward strand.
AATGTTTTTGCACCCAGCTCATTTATTTTAACGTTCCCACGCTGCACTTAATACTGAATTAACATTAAACTAGACTAAGAGTATTAAATTCGCTGTTTAATTGTTTTTACAGGGTGTAAACTTTAATAAGTTACATACTTAATGGCTTTAGAACGTTCAGACCCGCAAAAAAAACCTGCTTATTCATACAAAACTGCAATCCTACTGGACCCAAATGTATAAGACAGCAGATTTTTTTTCGCGCTTTTGATTTTGATCCCATAGAGAAAGTTGTTCAGTTCGATAGTCCGATCATCCTCTCAAAAAACCGTCATCATATTAAGGCGCTTAGACACACAGAAAAGACGTAAGACGAGGACGGGGCGCGGAGGCGGAGATTTTCATATAAAATGTGTCAGTGCCACAGTAAACTCTTTAAAAACTCTGTACCACAGTAGGCTCTTTAATAGTACATTATGGTAATGTTGGTGATTAGGGGAGGGTCTCAAGAGAGCCGAGGACGGTAATCATCAATACACACGTGTATCATACGACGTTTTTCAACACAATTGTGAAGAAAATAATACTAAAAGATCTTTTTATTTAGTAGCTAAAAAGTTCATTTTGTACTATTTCACGATCTTTTTTTTATCGAAACTTTTTTAAGAACTAAGCTACTCAACCACACCTATAGGTAACTCACTTGTGAATAAAATTAATGAAAACCCAATAACTCACTAGTGAATAATAGTCATGAAAAAGTCAGTTTCATTACAGGTGTCATTATGTGCCTAATTGCGGTGAAATAAGAGCCATTTTATGAGCAAGTGTGTTGAAAACAATTTTAGGTATACGTCCGCGCCCCGTTGTCGCGTCGCGTCCTCGTATTACGTCCCTAAGAAGTCAGGCCCGCGCCTAAGAAGGACCCTATACATATTTATAGCTACTCTGAGTTAGTCTACTGTTAAACCACTGCAGTTACTCTATAAGTAAACATGGCAGTAACTACAACACAACAATGTCGTTTTCGTAGAATATTGGAAATCGTAACTTTGTGTTTCAGTGTTATTTACGTTTCAATGGCGGATGCGTGACCGCATAACAGTCATGTATTTATTGGCAAATTATAAGCACGCTATTTTATATAGGTAGGTTCTTTTCTATTTTCGACTGTGCCAGAAGCCAAATGTATGCCCTGATCATTAATCTATCAAGATCTCTCCATGTGATCTTATTGGGTTAGTTTTATCATATCTACATCATCATCATATCCGATAGAGGTCTACTGCTGGATATCGTCTACCCCAAGGATTGCCACAACGACCGGTCCTGCGCTGCCCTCATCCAACCAACCTCCTTGCCATCCTTATATCTACATAATACAACTTATTTTATATGCTAACTCAGGGGTTGTCTAACTATTTTAGCTCATGGTGCACTTACAGGTACGGTATTTTGTCACTGCGGCGGCGCCGTTGTCAAAATATGTGTGAAATGATACTAATTAGTAAGGCATTGAAATTAAAACAACTTTAAAACAATGAAAATACAGAAAAATACGAAAATACATGTATACGGTGAAAACTTTCAATGACAAAGTTAGCACACATTTTTTTAAACATATTCTGCAGAAAACATGATATAATAAGGACACTCAAATTTCTCACTCAAACTTTTCAAGTGATATTTCATCTGTATTGTAGCTGCAGCTGAAAATTCAGCTTCGAATAAAATATATGATGTTGCAAAGGAAAGAGAATTCTTATAGCTTTGAACTTTTATAGTTGGATATTCATTTTTCATCCTCCTTGCCATCCTTATATACCTGTTTTATGTGCTAACTTAGCTAACTAATACATTATATGACGAAAAGAGAACCGCGTGTGTAGTCGCGAGATCGGTCGTTCTCGTTCGTCACGTCACAGGAAGGGGCAAGGTCGGCGTCCAACCGTGAAGTTCCGGCACGATCGTCAACCTCTTTTACATCACTGTAACCCTTTAATGTGGCTAAAATAATCAAGCATTATCATAAATCATATCTTCGATTATCTAAAATAGTCCCCGACCCCGACTTCGTTCGCGGGATTCAATGAAAAACTGAAAAGCTAATATCGTGTCTCTATCTTTTATTTAGATCTATCTAAATATCTGACAAGTATTTTTGTAGTATTGTGTTATATTTATTCACCAGATACATGATTTGACACGACTTAAATAATACATCACATAAACTAAAAGTGATTTTTAGGTGACATAAAAAATTCTGCGGGTTCTATAATAGGAAAACAGTACATAACATAGCTCAGTTACAAATTATTAGAATTAAGAAAAATAAAATTAAAGTGGTAATAGTGTTAATATTAGTAGAAACATGGCAAAAGCTTCCTTCTATTTAACTACAAAGATAAATACATACATAGATTATTTTGACCTTAGATAAATGATTGGTCTAGAGCGCAGCGAAGACTAACCATTTATCTAAGATTTTGACTTATTTTGACTCAATGTCAAAATAAGTCAAAATCTTATTTGACATAAAGAAAGACATGATTTACAAATATTGACATTTCGAACTAAAATCTTAAGTTTATTTATCAAAATAAAATATAGCATATGTTACTCAGGAATAGTATAGCTTTCTATTCGTGAAATTATTTTTACAATCGGTTTAGTAGTTCCAAAGATTGTAAAAATAATATTAGAACAAAGAACAAACCAATTTACTTCTTCATAATATTAGTAAGTATAGTATAGATAGATGTAGATAGATTACGTGATTGGATCACAATGGTGTATATATTTATGTTTATTTATTTTGTAAAAAATTGTTCATGATGTCATGACGAAGAAAGGAATTGTTGAGTTCACCAAAATAGCACTCGCAGTTTGTGTTTCGCTTCGTTATCGCAGCAATACAAACGTCAGTCGTTAAAAATTGGTTACCTAAGTTACCGATGCGTGTTTATTTTTACGAGTCAACGATCCGTGTTCGGAACGGACCGCGTTCCTCGTTGCATGCCCCGAGAGTACCAGCTTTGTACCAGCATACATTGCATTGCAGTCGAATAGCGGAAGCGAGTCCAACCATAACAAGACCGACGGCTGTTTCGGTTACTGACGGCTAACACTAATAAACTGGTTTCGGATGAAAACTGAAATAGAAAACACGTTTCTAAGTAATTTGAAACATATTCGTTACAGTATTTTTTTGGGCTCCGTACCCAAAAGGCGCCAACCGGACCTACTCATAAGCCTACGCTGTCCGTCCGTCCGATTGTTTTTGCCATATTGTAAAAACGGTAAAACATGCAAGCGCCGAACTTGGTGTGTTTATAGTGCATACTCTAAGGTCTAAAATCTGCCAAGTGCGTGTTGGGCTTGCGCTAATGATCCCGGAGATAACACAAATTTTGGTAATTTGTACGGTGGTACGGAACCCTCCGTGAGCGAGTCCGACTCGCACTTGGCCGGTTTTTTACATCTATTATGCATCGTATTACCTACCTATACTTAACTATTTAAACATTGGAAATAGTAAGACTTGTTGTACAGGACGATTGCGCAAATTTAAAACATCCAAGTTCAATCTTAATCCCATTTCAGTTCTACTCGCATTGCAATCCAACTACTATTCAACTGTGCTGAATTCCGCATCGCGCTAAACTCTATGTAACTGACAGCCTTTAACGTCTGAGTGAGCGATCTGTCAAAACGGCTCTAACGGCTGTCAAGAGCTATACCGTGATTAGCGCAATACCAAATGTGTCAAAAGTTATGGTTCGTACGTAGTTCAATCACGGTTCAATCACCGAAAATTTACCGCGTTTGCAGCCCAGCTGATTTTACACATCGCGGCTTCGGTCAGTTATTTAATAGTGCTTATGATCAATATCGGTTACAAAATCTTATATTGACGGTTACAGAATTTAATAACTTCCTCCACAAACAGTTAAACTTTGAATTCGACGATTGATGTGCCATAAATTTCCAAAATATTTACTTACCTTTGCGAAGGATTGTGAAATTTACGGGCATTGGTGTTGGAATGCTTCGTTACTGGCGGGCCATATGTTTACGTTATAAATACAACATGCGCGTGTGTAGGTGCGCCGGCGCATGATGTATGCCAGGAACCGCCCACTAATTATGTTTTTTCTTTAATATATAATTTGTTTACGTACATCTTTCATACATACATAAACTCACGACCGTAATCCCTTTCAGGAGTGCGATTTTGGAAACTCACGTTCAATTCAGTAGCTGAAAATGTCAAAATTACTATGAAGATATGCATCTTTCTACTGCTGATTTGACTTTCAAAAATCGCACTCCTGGATTGTGATTTAGATTTGGATTGTGAAAGTCTAATTAGCAATAGAAAGATGTGTATCTCCATAATAATTTTGACATTTTCAACTGCTGAGTTCAACGTATGACTTTCAAAAATCTCACTCCAGATCAGGAACAAAATAAAATAAAACATTTATCTAAAACTACTAACTTTCTGTTTAAGAATATAGTTGTAGCAATGCTCATATTGGCGATCCTTGGGCAGGCCTATGTCCAGCAGTGGACGTCAATCGGCTCAAATCGGCTGGGATGATGAATGCTAACATTTAGCAATTAAGTTTCATAATGGAATGACGTGTCAAGTGGTGAGAGGTGGCTAGCCTTTCGCCAGCATAAACACTGCATAAGAATCCTTTAATCCCTTAGTCGCCTCGTACGTACGACACCCACGGGAAGAATTGGGGCTGTCCATCCTAAGCCTGAACCACACGGCACATCTGAGGTCATTATGATTTTCAAAACTGCATCAAAAGCGAAACCAAGTCATACAATTTTAAATCAAAATAAACAGTACAACATAACAGACAAAGTGCCTTAAAATGAACGTACCCCGTGACCTAAATCAGTGATTACCATCGAAGAACGGTTGCCATAGACACTGTTTGCTTGACTCAACAGTTTCACCAACATTTTTTGGGTTCCGTACCCGAAGGGTGACAACGGGACGCTATTCATAAGCCTACGCTGTACACGTACGTCCGTCAGTCCTATCTATACATAAAGAAAGGGCTAAGCTGTATCTTATGAACTACAATAATTATCTAAACGGTGGAAATTTTCGCAGAATATGCGTAATTATGGCGGATTTGCTACTAAATACATTAAAAAAAAACTAGCTAGTTAGTCGTGAGCATATGCTAAAAAAAACTAAATAGGTCGTAAACATGAAATGTGTTTATTTCAATGTTCTTTGTTTTTGCTCTACCGTAAAAACGGTCAAACTTACTGCCTCAAACTTGGTGTGATAATAGTGTATACTTCTAATCTTAGGTGAAACAACAAATAATTAAACCCGGTAAAGTGCGTGGTGGGCTTGAGCTTTGGATCCCGGAGACAACTAATTTTTTTTAAATATTGTATGGTGGTAGTCGTGCGGAAGTCTGCGGAACCCTCCGTGCCGGGTCCGACTCGCTCTTGGCCGGTTTTTTTGTTCTCGTCTTGTATTTCGTAAGTCATCGACAGACACTCCACCATGCAAATGGCAAGCTAAACGATTGTTACATCAATCAAAACAGCGGAAAGAAAATGACAGACGATCGGAAACAATGCTATTAGGCATGTCGTCGTATATCTATTTATGAACTGAAACTACTAATCAATGTTATGATGATACCTAATTAAGTATACAGGGTGTAAACTTAAACGCGTTACATATCGAAAAAGGTGCTTCATACCATCAAACTGAAGAACCTTTACAATGGGATCAAGTTTGGAAAAGGGAAATAAAACCTGCTGTCCCATATATTTGGCTCAAGTAGGTTTGCAGTTTTTTATGGAAAAACTGTATTTTTTTCGTGAGATCAAAGTTTGTCCCATGGTAAAACGTGTTTCAGTTTGATGCACCCCCTTAAGTATGTAACGCATTTATGTTTACACCTGTATGTAGAGGGGTTGTACATACTAAAGGGGGTGCTTCAGACCATAAATCAAACTGAACAACTTTTACTATGGGACCAACTTTTAAAATCGCGAAAATAAATTAGCTGTCGAGTAGAGAACTAGTGGTCGAGTAGCTATTGACGTTTTCTATGGAAGCGCTGTTTTTTCGCGATTTCGATGTTGGCTCCATAGTGAAAATTGTTCAGTTTGACGGTCTGAAGCACCCTTTTAGATGTTTCGATTCGATATTTCGGTCGATGTAGCTCATTAAATGTTACACCCTGTATATTGTCTTGGATAGATTTAGATACTCGTATGTAAGTATACTTGTAGATGTAGACATAGATACCAGACGGCTATAATTACGTATAATATATTGTTTCGAACACTGCGATCGATTTTAGGACAACACGATCGTTAAATTAAATAACGTTGTTATCGAAGCGTTATCACAATCACCTTTTGCAGATAAGTGTTTGTGTTAACACATTAAGGTGCGGTTTGAACGGTATTATTTGTTATTGAAAGTTATGGCTGCTCATTTCTACAGGGTTAATTAGGTCCGCGTGGTGAGATTTGTTCGGTTTACATATTTGTTAAAGAGGCAGAGGTAAATCAATGCACTTGCTTATCTAAATAACAATGAAATGGTGTTCGCTGGTAAGCGCATCCGTTAAAGACGGCTGGACCGAATTGGGTAATTCTTTTTTAAATGTTTGCAATTGTCGGAATAAGGTTTTTAGGGAAAGAAAAAACGGCTAAATGAAAAAAGTGGGCATTAGTTAACAATAATATAAACTATGATAATTTATCAATTTTACAGATTGTAAAATGTTATATTAAACGGGGTGCTTCAGACCATCAAATTAAATAACTTTACTATTAATACCACAGAGGTAGGAATAGAGGAACATACAGCTGAGAGAGCGAGATGTACCTAGCGGCTTCCTAGCGGCACCACTGTATAATAGAAAGAGATACGTGACGTGAATCTATAGAACCGTTTTTTAGTCACCAATCAATTTTTACAATTCGGTTTTCGTGAATAATTGGGAATCTAACTAAAGTGAAATCGTAGATAATTTTGTGAAATATACTGACACTACTTCATTAATTTATCCACGATTTTACGTTAGACTCAGAATTATAGACAGTATTAGAATTTTTGCCTGCGAATAGTCTCCAAAAAACATCCAAAAACTGTTTCATTTGACAACTCGTCACTGACTCTATTCCTGTAAGGTATAATAACTTTATGATTAATACAGCTTTTCCTTACATTTGGGTTGAGTAGCCATTTAAGTTTTGTATTGTTTTTTTTTCGTGATTTCCGATTTTCGCTCTGTAGTGAAAGTTGTTCAGTTTGACGGTCTGAAGCATCCTGTAACGTATTTAATTTTACGTGCGTATTTAGTGTTAGGGTAACTAGTTGCATTACTTTAAGGGGTGATTGTACCCATGATACTGAACAACTTTCCCTAAGAAAAGAAACTTAAAGGAAATTCGTGATGATTGCAATAAAAAAAAATTTTACGAATTGCCTATAGGTTTCTTAGAGAAAGTTGTTCGGTATCATGAGTACAATCACCACTTAAAGTAATGCAACTGTTTAGGTTCACACCCTGTATTACAGTTACAGTATTTTTGTTGTTTGGATTCAGCTGAAGTTGTTAACCTACAAAGGCTTCCTCTTTAAAAGTGGATTAAAAAATTATCAGAAGTAATTTGTCAGAAACATCAACTTACGTGGTGAGTTGACGTTAGTGTGATTGACCTCTGATGACCGTTCAAATTAAGTTAATTTCATTTCTTGTTACTCATACACCGTTTTTTCACCTTTAATATTTGAGAGATTTAAAGGGTCCTCCTTAATATGCTGATTGAATGAAATCTACCGTCAGAGCATGAAACTAAACAACTTTCTCTATGGGACCAAAGTTGAAATAGCGAAAAAATTCTTAGCTGTTCCATAAAACTGCAAATCTACTCGACCCAAAATTTATGGGACAACTATTTTTTTTACGATTTCGATCAGTTTTATGGTCTGATCATCCTCTTAACAAAAGACAGCATATTATGTTGGACCCTGTATTTTTGGTTTGCTTTCTTAATGAGCCCTTAAGCTTATCTCTTGGCTTTATCTTATTCAGATAAGATAAGGCTAACTGAAGAAAATAACCTGTTTTACAAGATATTTATAACAGACCGGCACAGTATATGAAATAGTATCTATGAGTATCTATCTATGACAGAAAATAAGATTTTATAGTCCTATCCACAGACTTCTGTATCCTAAGTCTGTGGTCCTATCATTGATTACCACGCCGGACTGCCAAACCAGGGTCCTGGGTTCGAATCCCGGTTCGGTCATGGATGTTATATGTTCGTGCCGTTGTTGTATGGTTTTTCATAATAAAAGCCTTTAGTGCTAGTTTGGGATCATTACAATGAATGTGCCTGTGAGCGTTATTTATTATTTATTTATTGATTGCATGCTGTCTCTGCCAGATCTAATTAAAGTTGATGTGGCTGTGGTAGGAGAGGAAGGCCGAAGAAAAGATGGATGGATTGTGTGAAGAATCATATTATGTGTAAGAAAGGAGAGAATTCTGAAATGACAGCCAAGAGAGTTGAATGGAAGATAACATATTGCGCCAACCCCAAATAATGGGAAATGGTCAAGAGAATGATGATGATCATGATTTAATTGTTATATTATTGGTGATGTCTCTGATATTTATAAAAGAACAAAGACACAAATGAAAATTTATTTGTACTATCATTGATTGCATGCTGTCTCTGTCAGAACCAATCACAAACTTCAGAAGCCATAAAGTAATACTTATTATTATTAAACATGTTTCGATGATGTTCCAGGCGGACTTGATGCGGTGACACGATGGACGCGGCCGACAAGCGCATGCTGGAGCGCGAGGCGCTCCGCAACATGATCCAGCAGTGGAACGCCAACCGTCTGGACCTCTTCGAGCTTAGTGAACCCAACGAGGTATGTACATATCACCGGTTCAGTATACATGCGGTGACACGATGGACGCGGCCGACAAGCGCATGCTAGAGCGCGAGGCGCTCCGCAACATGATCCAGCAGTGGAACGCCAACCGTCTGGACCTCTTCGAGCTTAGTGAACCCAACGAGGTATGTACCTATCACCGGTTCAGTATACATGCGGTGACACGATGGACGCGGCCGACAAGCGCATGCTAGAGCGCGAGGCGCTCCGCAACATGATCCAGCAGTGGAACGCCAACCGTCTGGACCTCTTCGAGCTTAGTGAACCCAACGAGGTATGTACCTATCACCGGTTCAGTATACATGCGGTGACACGATGGACGCGGCCGACAAGCGCATGCTAGAGCGCGAGGCGCTCCGCAACATGATCCAGCAGTGGAACGCCAACCGTCTGGACCTCTTCGAGCTTAGTGAACCCAACGAGGTATGTACCTATCACCGGTTCAGTATACATGCGGTGACACGATGGACGCGGCCGACAAGCGCATGCTAGAGCGCGAGGCGCTCCGCAACATGATCCAGCAGTGGAACGCCAACCGTCTGGACCTCTTCGAGCTTAGTGAACCCAACGAGGTATGTACCTATCACCGGTTCAGTATACATGATGTGACACGATGGACGCGGCTGACAAGCGCATGCTGGAGCGCCTCGCGCTCCGCAACATGATCCAGCAGTGGAACGCCAACCGTCTGGACCTCTTCGAGCGTAGTGAATCCAACGAGGTATGTACCTATCACCGGTTCAGTATACATGAGGTGACACGATGGACGCGGCTGACAAGCGCATGCTGGAGCGCGAGGCGCTCCGCAACATGATCCAGCAGTGGAACGCCAACCGTCTGGACCTCTTCGAGCTTAGTGAACCCAACGAGGTATGTACCTATCACCGGTTCAGTATACATGATGTGACACGATGGACGCGGCTGACAAGCGCATGCTGGAGCGCCTCGCGCTCCGCAACATGATCCAGCAGTGGAACGCCAACCGTCTGGACCTCTTCGAGCGTAGTGAATCCAACGAGGTATGTACCTATCACCGGTTCAGTATACATGAGGTGACACGATGGACGCGGCTGACAAGCGCATGCTGGAGCGCGAGGCGCTCCGCAACATGATCCAGCAGTGGAACGCCAACCGTCTGGACCTCTTCGAGCGTAGTGAACCCAACAAGGTATGTACCCGGCAAACAACTTGGCGAATACCTTGACTGCGCAGAACAAAATTTGTAGGAGAAAGTTAATTTTACTTTGATCGAAGGGTGACAGCTCACATTGGTCAATTGGAAATAGTATAGATTGGAGGATTTAATTTGAACCTTTTATCCCGTGGTCTTCCACAAAGACACAATAGAAAATCAATTTTTCTTTGCGTAGATCTACGTTCCGCCAGTTCAAAGGTTAATTTCAGCACCATAGATTTAGTTTTTATAAATTTTGCTGATTACGCTCTGTTTGAGTTTGAGTTAGAAAACATAATATGTGATAAATTAATAATAATTTAAAATGCATACAAAAAATCAGACGAATTGAGATTAAGATTCAACCTAAACACAAACAGTTTCATGTGATTGTTAAAGTTGCGTGCATCAGTTCAACATAATATTATTGTGTCGATACCAGTAGATACTAGCAAGTTCCGTTCTACCAGTCACTTTCATAAACCACGTTTTAATCATTAGAATAGGTGTGACAACTGTCGGCTGAAGGTAATGCTGATATTTTACTAAGTCAGACAGCATATCGACGTTATCGGTCTTAGATTTGCATAATTTTGAATGTCTAACATTTCACACAAATTCAGTTTTGAATGCTTTTAGTTTCAGCCTTGAAATTTGAATTCATGATGAGAGTAATCTCCAAATTGACCTTCCAATTGTTTCTATAATGAATAATACATTAAGACTAGTTAAGAACTCGTTATTTGTCTATGAATCACTGAATAAATTATTACTGAATGTAATCTACTGTAACGGATGCAACATGTAAAACAACACTGATGTTTTATTGTTGACCTTTTCGTAGTAACTAATTATGTGGCATTGGAAATAGTAAATGTTTTCATTCAATTCGAATATTAAAATGTTGATGATTTTGCCAATGCCTAGTTTAAAGTTTAAATATCAATTTGTTCGGTTATAAATATTTGGCAACTTCAAGGGTTGTTTTTCCGAAAAATACACAATCGTTAGGTGTTGTAGGCCGGGGAAAAGAAACCGACACACGGCCACCCAATAACATACCCACAACGCGACTCCAATGTGTTCATTGTTATTTTTACCTTTGCGTGCATTGCTCACTTCAACTAAACCAAGGTATGAAAACACTTTTTACAACGGAAGTCGCTAAACGTTTCGCGAAAGTTTTGACAAAATGTCTTGAGTCTTATTCCACGATTTTTGTAATAAACGTGAGTCATGCAAGCGTTCCTTTGATACACAATTTGCATAGATAACACTTTGTCAACATTCTTTATCTAACAAAGAACGAATACTACAGATAACACCTTCCGCTTCGTTTGCCTACTCAACATTATTCTTTCGTCAACAACACAGCATGGTATTATAATTAAAAAATCGGACATAGGTCCGTAGGGTTGCCAGGTTCTAAAATACAAAAGCCGGATACAGCACTATTTTAGGCCGCACATTTTTTCCTAAAAGCTGGACAAACCTTTTTTAATGGCCAAATAAACCTTCCTAAAGGAGGAACATACTAAGTAGTTTTTTTTAATTAAAAATTAATGATTAGTGATTTTAAAAAAAAAAATCCTATCATTTGGTACCTATGATAGTAACGCTTGAATGATTTAGGGCCTATTTCACCGTGTGTGCGATAAGTTACACAAAATATAAAAAGCCTAACAAAAGCAGGATGGGCCGGATACATTAATATTTTGCCGAACATGGCCCTATAAAGCCAAATATGCCCGGCAACTCGGACGCCTGGCTTCTCACCACATTAACTCCTGCGGGGCTAGTACGCCAACCACATTTAACACATCCATCTGTCAAATTTAGTCTTCTGTCTCGTTCTGTCGCGTGCAAATAGAAAGAGAGCGGAAGCGTGATAGCGCTATATCACGCTATCGCGGGTTGGCGTACTAGCCCAGCTGTAAACCAGGATCTACAGCGGCGACCATTCACAACACTAGACAATGAAGTCCAGTGCGCCTGGGGGATGACTCTAATCTGTTTTGAAACCAGCAATTAATTTAATCAAAGATAATAGGAGTAGGAAAAATATGGTATTACACCACTTAGCTAGAATTTTTTTTTAAATTGGAAAAACCAAAGAAATTGAACGGATTTGTTCTTAAGGAAAAACTGTCAAGAAGAGGCAAGCATGTGCGTTACTGAGTGAGTGTGAATGAGAGAGGACTAGACCCACCACACACCAAAGAAATATATTATACTCTAACGCCTACTGTTGTTTGCCTAGCGGGGGTGAGGTAAAAAAATTGTGGGAGGCAAGGAGTGTTCGTACTCTTTGTACAATTTGTATTTGTAGTACTAGACACTCTTTCTTATACTGTGGCATTACGATAGTTTTATCAAATAAACCGTATGGCTTTTACAGAATCTGGAGTTCCATGGAGTGATGCGGTTCTACTTCCAAGATTCGGGTCAGAAGATAGCTACGAAGTGCATCCGCGTCGCCTCCGACGCTACCGTTAGCGATGTCATAGGTGAGCGAGCTGCTATGTACAACTGAGGGCAAAATGCTTAATTACCAGATAGTACAACATGTAATTATTTACATGACATACCTTCTACTATTTATGTCTTGGTCGTCGAGTTTTAAGTGTATGTAGTTAATATAGAACTGGTTAGATGTTTGCCATCTAAGTCCAAGACAAGGTAAGTAAGATTTAATCTGTTCTCATGCATACTCGCATTACAACAGAAATAAGCTTATGTTTTAGATACATTCCCTGCTTTGCCTTTGCTCGGGTATAGTCAAAGAGAAATGACACGCTTCCCTAGGGGTCTAGTAGAATTTCTGCTCTTCTTTCTTGCTCTGGCTTTTGTATCTCTACTTCTGATCCTTAGATTCATCGAAATCATATTTAGTTCTGATCTGACATGATATGCAATGATTCTTATTAGCTAAGCGATTAAAGTGCCACAAAGGCCACACAAACAAAGTTCTAGTAGGGTAATAGGAAACTTTAATCCTATTTGGATGGATGTTTGTTCCTCGATACTGGTAGGATCGTTTTCGGGTAAATTGACATCAAGGATAGTTCAAGGATTATTAACACAGCTTCTACGTCCGCACACCGTGGACGAAGCCACAAGCAAAAGATTTGACGAAATGCTTGCTTGACGAAATGCGTATTGACGAAATGCGTATTGACGAACTTCGTATTGGACCAAGTGCTACTAGGTCACATGATGTACAGAGTGGTGATGAAGAGAGTGCTATTTTTGAGTAGTATATTATATCAAAATTACTATAGAGATTATGCATCATTCGATCATGATTCATGAATAACAGTTCAGGTCTCAAAATATTATAATCGATAACACTATCGACCAAAATAAACCTCCTGTGCCTGAACTGAACAAGACTTTCCATTATATCCAACACTCCTGCCATCAGAGGAAACCTACAGTCCACTAAAGTCTCTCCAGCGAAGCCATATAAAACCTGTAGGCCACGTTGTCTACATTGGTGAGCACACGCTCACACCGTCAGAATGCGATATGAGCCGACCCCAAGGCGGGTTCAACGTTATTGCGGACCTACAAGCTACGTCGTCAGAAGCAAATGTGTTAAGAACAGTGTAAATTTGCAGAGACATTAATCGAGAAGTTCCGTCCGGACATGCGCATGCTGTCGCTCGGCTCGTACTCGCTGTGGGAGACGCACGGGCCGGACGACGAGCGCCGCCTGGAGCCCCACGAGAAGCCGCTGCTGGTCCAGCTCAACTGGCACGCCGACGACCGCGAGGGACGCTTCCTGCTCAAGTGCATCACCAACAACGAGGTATTCATCTAAACTATAATAAAACAAAAACAAAAGTGTGTCTGTACATTTAAGATATTTACAAGAAAAAGATACTATATGGTATCCCTGGCTCCAAATCGACCTTTTTTAGAATTTTTTGCACTCTGTTTATTTGTTCGTTTGTATCAAAAACTACGATTTTGATGAAAATTTCTTTGTTTGATAGCTTATGATTTGACTTAAAATCTGGTATATTATAAGGGCGGTCCAAGTCGCGGGTAAAATCTAGTTTAACATAAATATACATTCACAAACTCACAATCATGTCAGTGATGGAGCACAGAGGATTAGGATGGAGTAAGTGACGAAATCATACAAAGTAGCAGGGCTATAAAGTAGCAGGGCTATAAATATGAAATTTGGTACATTTTATCAACGTGACGACCGCATGCTATCTTAAAAATTTGAGCTGAGATTCAAGACCAAAGTTATGAGCACTCAAAAATACACCGAATCTCTTCGAGAAAAGATACGGTAGTATTTGCCCTACCGTGCCCCCAGATACGATTTACTATTATCATTTTTACTTCCATTCACAGGTTCCCTTGTCGTCGATTGGTGAGAAAGGGGACCAAAACTTCAAACGAAAACTATCGAAACGAGAGAAAAAAGAACTGAAGAAGAAAGAAAAATTATCACGACTCAAATCTGATTCTAATAACGAGAATCGACCTGTAGCTGAGAAACTTTATACAGGTGCGATACAATTTACTCGGTCGGTGGTTGTGGATTGGTACTATTAAGAGATGTTAATTCCGAAAGCTCCCGAGCGCGCTGCATACAAACGAAGTTCCGTCTTATTTATATTAACCAATTAAAGTCAATGATTTTTTTTAAACACGATCTAGAAACCAATGTCTGTGTTGATAAAACACCTCGCCATGTTGCGGAAAATCATTGGAACTAATCATTGTACTTGAAACATTGTCTTTAAAGGTTATAATAATTGATCGTAGCGCCTCCAATGCAGGATTTTTATTTTTCTGGTCAGTGTTTATGTTCATATTTATTAATCAGCTTCTTTAACGGGATCCATTATGCTTGTACTACATTCTTGCCGAGAAGTTTTCGGCGAGAACACACGAGAAAGACCGAAAACGAGAGTGTAGATGCCTTTCATTGTTCTCGCGGCGTCGTGAGCCGTTATTTTCCTTGGAAGTTCTCGCGAGAGTGTAATGCCTGCTTTAGACTATAGCTGGCTACGACTTTAGATGGACAGTTATTACTTATTTTTCTACGAATAAATTATTGTATGTCTTTTCCTTATCTGGGGACATATGTGTCCCGGACCTTTGGGAGGCGTGCGTGGGGTGGGGCCGAAGCCAATACGTAGAGGCCCGTCATAAGAGGTCAATGGGCCCGTCCATTGACCAGGTCAATGTGCCTGTCAGACAATTTGATCTAAATGGTAATGTGACACCAAACGGCAACTATCCCGGTATACATTATAGAAGTGTATCCAAAACAGCCCCCGGTCCTCAGTGTAGGTCTATTGTAAGGAGTTCATAGAAACAAAATCTGGGCTTTTGGGGTGGGGTGCTAATGGAACAAGTAACTAGGTTTTAAACGGGACTATTGCGCTTGCCTGACCAATTTATGAACACGGAAAAAAATGGCACGGTGACTCACCAACTCAAAATGAGTGGGCCCCTGAAAAAGGCCGCTCGCACGGAGCGACAAGGGGCAACATTTCGTGAGCGGCTTAGAGTGGAGAGGTGCTTCTGGACTTTAAACGACCATCGTTTTAGTCTCTAACGGCTAATCAGGTGCCCACTCGCTTACGTGCCCACTCACATACGCAACACATCCACTCTTCGAGCATATAGCTTTTGCGACTCCAACTAAAGGCCGGCCAATTAAGGCAAGCATTGGGGGTGGGGGATCTGATCCTCTTGGGGTCCACTCAGACCGGCCAGTAAAGACAAGTCGGAGACGAGGATCAGGGTCTTCCCCCGGGAGCACTCCGGTCCGTGGTGTCGCCACTCACCAACAGCTCGCCACAAGCAGCCCTGCGGGCTACTTATTATTATTAGTAACAATTGCCGCCGACGTTAGTATTTGTACACTTCAGATTCATCCATACAATTCAAATCTATTATTGCTGCAATTACATGTGTAATAATCATAGTAAACAGATTATGTTTACAAATTTGTCAGTGCCAATATATAAACAAATAAACTTTTACGTCACTCACAAGATGCTTTCCAAACATGTCGCAATACATTCGCAATATGGGTATTTGCCTGCAATTAAAATACAGGATGTTTACCCAACAGTTGCATTACTTTAAGGGTTGATTGTACCCATGATATTAACCAACTTTCCCTAAGAACGCTATAAGAAACTCGAAACAAAAAAAGTGGACTTTCCATACTACATTCAATGAGCTGATCGAACATTTAATTTGTATGAAAAGCAAATTTAGTATAAGTACGTAATAAAGTACCAAATCCCAGAGTAGGTGCAATCACCCATTAAGGTAATGCAACTATGTATCTGAAATCTGCAAATGCTGAATATGAAATTCCGATGCGTTTGTGAAGTCTCCCAATCCGCATTGGGCACGCCTGCGGGGCTAGTACGCCAACCACATTTAACACATCCATCTGTCAAATTTAGTCTTCTGTCTCGTTCTGTCGCGTGCAAATAGAAAGAGAGCGGAAGCGTGATAGCGCTATATCACGCTATCGTGGGTTGGCGTACTAGCCCCGCTGGTGGACTAACGCCCTTACACCCTCCCTGAAGGTAGGCCTGTGCCCTGCAGTGGGACGTATATAGGCTGTGATGATGATCTGTCTAGTGTCCTAGATGTCTACTCTAACTCCCTGACAACATTGTTTGATTGTCTATATTCTTGTACAGAACTGCCGGAGACGTCGTTCACCCGCAGCATCAGTAACCCGGAGGCGGTGATGCGGCGGCGGCGGCAACAGAAACTTGAGAGGAAGCTACAACAGTTTCGCTCCAAGGACGGCGGCCCTGACACCGGTAAGTGTCACATCTTATACTGTATTCACTTGTCTTTGTCCTTGTTTTCCGCTCTTATAAGCTTCGATCAAAATAAAATGAATGGATAGGCCTTAAGCGAACATTTCAAACCAGAAAAATGAGGCAAAACAAATGAAATTTTTACTTGTCACTTGTATGAAAGTGCCCTAGATTTGACAGATAATGGCGCTAGTTTGTATGTACCAAGTGCACCAGTAGTTTGCTTCAACTTACCGCGCTTTAGGCCTATCCATTCATTTTATTTTGATCGAAGCTTATAAGTTCAAAGAGTGTGCAACATAGATGTTCAGCGCAAATTCATTAGTAGATATTAATGAGATATTTGATGACTTTCGTTAAATCGCGCTCCAACGAAATAAAAGCAATTGTTAAACAGCCCGGTTGGTGTAATGTAATGGTTACCACGCCGGACTGCTCCGACATCTTACTGAAAACAGTTCGGTAGTACCGAAGGTCATAACTAACGCATGCATTTTTTTCAGGCGGTACATTAAAGATATACGGCTTGTCCCTGTCTCCGGACGTGCCATACAAGACGTTGCTTCTGTCGGTGGGTGACGCAGCCGCGGGAGTTGTTCGCGAGACGCTCGACAAGTATGGCCTATCGAGACAGGATCCTACACAATTCTGTATCGTACAGGTATGGGTAGACCACTTCTTCTAATTTATGTTTGGGTGGTACACTAAACGATCGGAAAACCGAATCAGAAATGAAGAGATTCGCTGAAGAACCCGAGTAGCTGACATATCCCAAAGAATTTCTAAACTACTGTAGCAATGGCTTAAGAGGATAGACCAGTACAGTTTTTTCCATACAAACGTATGATTTTTAACATTCAAAATTAGAATCAAAAGTAATGGGGAATAAAATCCAAAGTTGCGGATTTCATGTTACCTCGCCCCCCCGCAAAAAGTGGCAGAAATGTTAGTATAATTACACGCGTAACTAGTTCTCATATAAGTAGTCAAAGGATGGTAATGATTTCAAATATTAGTAATTATAAACATGTTACAGCCATGTTGTGCTAAATAGAAAAAAGCTATTCCCCGGTTTGGAAGATTGCGGGTTCAAGTCCCGCCTGAGACATAATTTTTCAATCTTTAATTTGATGCTAATGATATCAATTTCACCTTGTATATTATAAGAGAAGTATAAACATAATGTTCCGTGCAGGTGGACACGTCAGACAACTCTGAATACATACTGGAGGACGACGAGTGCCCGCTCGCGATCGTGATGACGCACCCGCACCGCAGTGAGTAATGTTTCCCTTTGTTTTCCTTATGCTTTCTCACTATTATCATCTTTATTGTTATACTAGTAGACCGCGGTAAACTTCGTACCGCCTTAGAATCTTCCCGACACACACTTGACCGTTTTTTTTAGCCTATGTTAATAAAGAAAAGAAAAAGAACGGACGATCCTTTCGGTCAGAAACACTACACTGCGCTCTAAAACACGAATAGCCGATGCGGGGGAAAAAACCGCCAGATTAAAGTGGGATTGGGCCGGCCATGTCTGTCGGATGCATCAAGAAAGGTGGGCAAGAATTGTAACGCCCTGGATCCCAGAAAACTGTCATCGGCGTCCAGGTCGTCATAGGAAGAGATGGCGGGACGATCTAGATGCTTTTGATGACGCGTGGCCAGAGCATGCCCAGGACAGAGATGGTTGGAGGATTAAAGGGGAGGCCTTTGCCCAGCAGTGGGATGAAATAGGCAAGTAAAAAAAAATGTTAATCACGGATAATGTAGCATTCTAATGGTGAAAGAATTATTCAGATTTTTGAATGAATTAAGTTGTTTCGGACCCTATTCAATACAAAAAAATATTTTATATTGTTATAAGTTGACTGGAAGATGTTGTGACAAGAATAGAGAAGGGTAGGTATGCTTCGTTGGTTTGGTCATGTGGAGAGGATGAGTGACAGCAGATGTACGAAAGAGATATATGGAGCTAACGTGAGTAGAAGTGTCGGCAGAGGACGTCCGCCCTCATAGGACTTATTTTGATCAAATAGGTTGCGTCTCCTACAAAAACTTTTTGTAGGACGCAACCGATTCGATCAGAATCCTTCCCCTTGATCGACTTTTTGAAAAAGGGGAGGTGCGGCGTTCTCGACACCGACGTGCATGTAGGTATAACTTCCAAGAGGTATAACGAAGCAAAATAATTTTTATTTTACTACAATAAGAAAATAATTTAAATTTTACATATTTTATATAAAACTGGACAGCATGATAACCTTTTTAAATGTTATCCAGTATTCAAATTCACAACAAAATACTTGGTGACATTTTAGATTTAGGTCGACATTTGATAATAAATAAAAAATATATAAGGTTCAACTTAATCTTATCTTAATCCTCTTTAGCTATAACTTGTAAAACAAGAAAATTTTCGCATGCGCCTGAGATAAAACCATACGAGATGTTAAAGCCATTACACTACATAGCATAAAACCAAGTCGCTTCCCGCTGTCTGACTGTCCCTATGTATGCTTAGATCTTTAAAACTACGCAACGGATTTTGATGCGGTTTTTTTATAGATACGAGTAGAGTGATTCAAGAGGAAGGTTTATATGTGCATTGCACCCGTGCGGAGCCGGGCGGGTCGCTAGTACACTACTAAAGTAGTATCGACACAAGGCCCACGTGTTTCGTCAACTTGCCCACGCAGGCGAAGAAGAATCTGTAGATAGCAAAGTTAGCGCATTCCTGAATCCCAAAACATCGTAGAGCGCCTGTGTGACTGTGCCCAAACATGTAAACAATTTCCTAATTGCAGGTCTTAAGAGGAAAGGTGGGTGCCATTTAGCCTATACAAACGTATTCCACTGTTTTCTCCCTGCATAACGACTCTAGACCTAGAGTACTATTGTAATCTACATGCCATGTCCCTATATTTGGTATTTTTCAAAATACTATTTACTATAAGAACTAGGAACCGTCTAATATTACGAAAATTACTCATTCATTATATTCAACGTGAGTCGGTCTCTCGCTAAAGGTCCCGGAGAAAACAAAACTTTTTTCTAAGTTAATAATATGTTATGTGGTGGTGTGATACGGAACCCTCGGTGCGCGAGTATCCCGACTTGCACTTGACAGTTTTTATTATTATTTGGTCACAAATCCGCCGTGAAAATTTCAATTGTCTGGCTATTACGGATCAAAAGTTACGCAGCCGGACAACGTAGGCTTAGTAATAGGGTCGCGTTTTCATCCTTTGGGTACGGAACCCTAAAAACAAAGACCTCGATTTATTGCATAATTTACTTTTGATGTTGACTGTACTACTCTAGTATTTACTACGTTTTTTCCTACCAATCCAAATATGAATGGCC
This sequence comes from Agonopterix heracliana, assembly GCA_963693445.1. NCBI lineage: Eukaryota > Metazoa > Arthropoda > Insecta > Lepidoptera > Depressariidae > Agonopterix > Agonopterix heracliana. The sequence goes on from OY856310.1 coordinate 10,281,594, forward strand.
GCTGGTTTTAATTCAAGACACATTCTTAGCAAATAAATCTTTAATTGACTGCGTCGACTAGACGGTGGTTATTTATTGCTACGTCTCGTGACGGCGTGTACGAATATAAACTGCTTTTTGCAGACTGCTTTTACATTACTTGTTGAATTTATCTTAATAAGATCTAGACTGTGCGGAGACTTCTAACTCAAGATTGAAGCTATGATCGTCATACTACAGCAAAGTAATGCGTTTTTCCTTTACATTTTACTATTGAGTTAAAATGTTGGTAGCTATGTTTCTCAATAAAGGGTCCTTCTTAATATGCTGTCATTTTTTTTAAGAGGATGATCAGATCATCAAACTGAACAACTTTCTCTATGGCACCAACATCGAAATAGCAAAAAAATAAATCGCCTGGCCCATACATTTAGCTCAAGTAGGTTTGCAGTTTAGTATGGAACGACTGTTTTTTTTTTTCGCAATTTCGATGTTGGGAAAGTTGTTCAGTTTGACGGTCTGAACATCCTCTTAAAAAACTGTCAGCATATTAAGTTGGACCCTGTATACCGGATGTAACCTTAATGCATTACTTGCCTAAGACCAACAAACTCAACAACTTTTACTATGGGACAAAGACTGAAGTCACGAAAAAAAAACTGCTGTTTCACACATTTTGGTCGAGAAGCTATTGACATTTTCTATGTGATTTCGATCTTGGCTTCATAGTGAAAGTTGTTCAGTTTGATGGTCTCGAGCCATCCTGTTCGATAATTAACGCATTTATGGTGCACCCTGTATACTATTCCGTATTGTTCTGAGTTTATGCAAGTATGTATCGTATTTTTTTATAACTTTGGGCTATTATAATTTACATAAACTTATAAGTTAGTTATAAATCTTATAAAGCGGGACTAAATTGGATTTATTCCGGTCGGAGTTCATATAAAGTTAACGGTTAGGCAATTTATAGCTACACAAACATAAAGGGTTTAATAGGATATTCTGCGCGCTTCATAAAAACGAAGTTTACTATATTGTTTACTATAGTGAATATTAACTAATTGAAACTACACATTTTAACAGAAAACTGATAAATCAGACACAAATTAGTTTCTAGATCGTGTTTATAAAATTAAATTGTCTTGGTTAATATTGAAAATAAGATCAAACTTCGTTTGTATGCTGCTCGTCTGCAGTACAAGGTTGAATCTATGTTTTATCATCAATTTAGCTTTACCTACATTTCTTATAGCGTACACGTATTAAATATTATTTTAGTTTTTTATCCTGCGAAGCAACCAAGAGAGCGCATACCTTGCCACCCTTGTTTCCTAACAATATAACACGATTAGTTAGTGATGTTCAAGTAATTATGAAAGGATGCTTGGGGTAATAAATAACATCGTTATTTGATTAGGAAGATTAATGTTTCTTCAAGAATTAATAAATCGATTCTTAGTTTTATTTGAAAATTTTCGATCGGTGACACTGAGTATCGAGATGTTTACAAATCGTAGACCAAAATCTATAGACATATTTTTAATTGTAATTTACGAAAATAAAAGAACAGTTTATCTGGTGATGTCAGTCAGTGCCTAACTGGCAGTTGTATACAGGATAAATTTTATATCACTGCGGATAACTGCAGCATGTATTCTACTCATCAAATTGAACAACTTTCACAATGGAGCCAACTTTGAAATCGCGAAAAATAAATCAGCTGTCCCATACAAAACTGCAGTACCTATTAAGAATCAAATGTATGGGACAGCTGTTTTTTGTTTCGCGGTTTCGATGTTGGCTCCATAGTGAAAGTTGTTCAGTTTGATGGTCTGACCCCTTAAGTATTACTAGGGTGTTTTGTTACACCCTGTAGGTATATGTTACAGTCAAAACTTATAACTGGCCAACTGGCTATTCTGGCTGCCGCTGTGGTCGCAAGATACCTAACATGATCGTCGCTTAGCTCCTCCATAGCGTAAATATAATAAAGCGCTTAGTGGTCCCGGCGAGTCTATGCTCGCGCGGAGTGCGGGGGGACTCGTGCGGTGTGCGGAGGGGTGAGGCACCGGCCTTTGGGGTACAGCGCGCAGGTGATGGGGTACTGGGACAGATTCCCGCCACGCGCACCCCCCGCACTATAGGCTGTCGCGACCCGAGAGCATCCTCACCATTATTAAATTTACTTTGGCTCCTCGCTAACCTAACCGACAGAGTGAGACCTGGACTGACCTGGAGTCTAAAAACTCATAACCAGTCAAAAGCACTTTTGTCTGATTTTTGCAGTCAAACATGGTTTTGACCGGTTATGAGTTTTGACTGTAACATATACATTAAATTCAGTCCGAGCAACTAAAAACTTAAACTTTTAGACTTTTGGGTTATATTGTACACATGAAATGTTAAAATTGTTACATAAATAAACAGTATAATAATTATATTCACAGAGATTTGTATTACGTGGATACCAAATATTTGTCTGACATCAAAAAAGTTCATTTCCATAGAAATCTCGCACATAAATATTCGTTTAAGCACAAATTTATCTGAAATCTGTTTTAATTGGACATTATAACGACCATTATTAAGTATTTATGTAAGCTCGCGTGACTCGTACGAATGTACATGCGAACTTATTATATCCTTACGTACAATTTTGCTATTCAAAGAAAACTACTCTAATTCACCTGTAAAGTATTTTTAAACCTTCAAGAGTTTATTGCCTTTAACGCTCATACATAACCTAGTCTGGTAAAATAGGTTACACAGCGTTTTTCGTAGTTAGATGCCTTTCTTTTAAGGTGATGATCAGACCATCAAACGGAATAACTTTCTCTATGGGACTAACATCATAATCATCATCTCAGCCGATGGACGTCCACTGCTGGACATAGGCCTCCCCCAAGGATCGCCACAACGACTGGTCCTGCGCTGCCCACATCCGACGGGTTTCCGCCACCTTCACCAGGTCGTCATCTACCTTATTTGGCGCAATGTGCCCCGCCCACTGCCACTTTAGTGTAGCAATTCTTTCTGCTATGTCAGTTACTCTGGTTCTTTTGCGAATTTCTTAATTTCTGATTCGATCTCGTAGGAAAACTCCGAGCGTAACCTATTGTCCTTTGGGTGACTTTCAGCCTTTTTATAAGGCATTGCGTGAGTGAACACGTCTCTTCCCATATTAGTCCAATCATTTTAGGGTTTGACCATAACAATAATTCATCTATCGGTGAAACTTTGCAGTGTGATAAAGTAAAGTATACAGATTACGGTTTACAAATAATCTAGGTTTTTTTTTCCGGTCCTAGATTATTTGCCTCTAACTATACGTCATCACTGGCAACACTCCCTAGTCAAAGTCTTTCGGAATAACATCGATATATACCATCTCATGTAATGAATGCTTTAATTATGGAAAGCAATAAATATTGAGTAGGTATATCGCGAAAAAATTATGAGTTGTTTCATACATTTGAGTAGTACTGCAATTTTGTATGGAAAAGACGACTCTAAAATCTGACTTGGGAAAAACGTAAGAATAATTCTGATAGGTAGCATGAAATACAAGTAGGTTTAAAGAATTTTATTCTCAAAAGACTTAAAATTAGTCACTTTACAAGAGAATTTTAAACAATTTTACTTTTAGAAATAGGTGCTATGTTTACTCCTTTTAATCAGACGAATAGAAATTTGAACTGACAGGCCGGACGCCTGAAAATAACGCCGCAAAATGCATTCAAAATAAGCTCTCAGGCTAGTAAGCCGATAGGATTCCGTCTAAATGGAACTTTCGCCATTCCTATCAGAATAAGGCTAGCTACACGTATAAGAACGTTCAAAGGGGTTTATTCGTAACGAAAGACAGAATTTTGATAGGAAGAAATGTTTGTTCTTTGATCTGTATCAAATTTAAACTGCGCCACAGGAACAAGAATCAATGTTTAGCTAGTGAATTGAACCTTATCGTAATTAAGGTAAGGTGAAACAAACAGTTTTATGTGATCATATTGAATCATGCCATAATATTATGTTACCAGCGAGTGTCTTCTTTCACAAGAAACTTATTTTAGTTAACGAAGTGTACTTCTTTTTACTTGTCACGCAACTTAGCCACAAATGGATGAACTATACCAGAATTGCATTTGCAATTCCTCCATTACATAGATAGTAAACCGCAAACAATAATGGTTTCGGTTGTGGCCGTCCCGGACTTGACCTACTAGTCTTAACACCGCGCCGAAGAATCGGCAATGTTTGAGAGAAGGCTCCTGGCTCGGACAATGCACGTCGCGAGACACAATAGGAATACATCAGTGGGTGCGAGCGGGCGCAGGACGCGGCTGCGGCAGTCGGTCCGCAGACGCCGCGCCGCGCGCCGTCATCCGCGCCTCACAGACATGGATTGGGGTATCCGCCGTAAGTTTGCACGAAACTACACAACTTTTTCTTCACTGCCAGTACATGGCTGGACGTCTCCAGCGAGCACTCGGCCGCCGGCGGCGCTGTGCTGCGATCGAGGCCGATAGTAAACAAACGCATGTGGCTCCGCAGAGTAGTCTGACCGGTGTGTCCGCAGATGCCGGTCGACTTACCGGTGATGGTATTTTTAACTCGTTTCGCGGTTCGTTGTCCGCTGCTTCGCCGAATCGATATGCATAATACCGTCCTTGAAGTTCTAGTCGCGACTTTAGCAAAAGTTTATTAAGTGTTCTAAATTTTATAGCAGCATAAAGGATCTATGACCGGCGTCTTCTCCGTAAGTTGCAAACTTGTTTGGATGTTGTACGCAATTTCATTCACATTTTTCAAGCTAATGCTCAACTTTCTGAATCACTTTATGTTGTCATCAATAAAAGGTTGTACATTTATTTCTTTGTCTCTTGAGTAGGGTAGTTTTATTTCTCCGTGAAATGCCGCGATAAAGAGCACTTTTATAACTCGTTCATAAAATGGTGTGTCTTCGAAGTAATTTGACCTTTAATGTTACTCTACTTCGAAAGAGCAGTCCCTTAGGTGACTGTTTGGGTTCGAGGCAAACTATTCCCTGTTGATATTATTATGTGGAAGTAAAGGTCTAATTTGGGATGATCGAAGGGATAAGCTAGTTTATTTTCATTCTTATGAACCTAAAATCTAATCAGGTGTACTTTTATCGTAGAGATAATACTATGTCAAATCAAATTGTGGAACTGTTTATGTTATTTCCTGACCTCAACATGATTAATGTAGGTACGCGCTCATTAATCATCTTAATACTCAAGCTAGCTGTAGTATGCTTAGGTCTTTCCATAATGCATATAATTTGCTGTTCATTCGCTTAGCACAATAGATTAGTAATAATCGGCATTGGCACATTATGTCCTTCATACAAATCATTGGCACATTGTTCATCACAGCGAATAATGTTGTAAAGAAAGAAGAACTTTATAAAGTAATTTCTTTACTCTCTGGTATTCATTTAATTACTAAGGTATTCAGCGCGCGACTCTTGCTTTATAACAAGGTTTCGCTGAGGGCCAATTAATTACAGTAATCTTGCTTAGGGATTACTCTAAGTAAGTGCTTCTTCTTGTAAAACTTGAAACAAATTCACTTTCCGCTCCGCTCTTGTCTGACTTTTCACGTTAGATTTCATTTTGTGTATAGAACTGGGTCAAATTTACTGTTCACTGGATTAGAGTATAAAGCGCGCGTTAGTGTATCTAATCTCGACAAAGCACGAGTTTGAAGAGAAAACTTGCAATTTAGACAAGGCAGGTTCGTAATGTATGCTGTGTAGGAAATGTCTTACTTTGTACATAGAATGCTTTGCATAATGTATAGATAGACGTGATTCGTATGTTTTTGTAAATTTCTCTGATTTAGTGTTATGGACCCCTAAATAATAAATAAAACCGGCCAAGAGCGTGTCGGACACGTACATACATGATAGGCTACATTAGTACAGTCCCCATTTGTCCAAAAGTCTTCAAATAACGATTTTGGTGGGACTCAGCTCCGCCATACAGACTACTGGTATGTAGTTGTTGGGTATGTTTTCCTGAACACAAAAAGTGCGGTAGTCACTTCCTAAGGGTATGGAGGGGGGAGCTGTGACGTAGTAAAGATGGCGGCCGACCCATTCTATTAAGCGGTATTTCTAGATAACTACTTATAGTTCGCTCAAAGAATAATCCAAAAGCAGGTGTAGAGTGCGTGAGCTGGATCGTAAGAAATTTCTTCCTAAATGTGTTCAGGATGCCTAGAGGGTAAACATACTAAAAGTCCTCGCCTCTAGGGGGGGCGCCGGGTTGGGGGGAGGGGGTTAAAGTTCCCACTTTTGAGTTTTTCGCTAATATCTTTAAAACGGTGCGTTGTAGAGAAAAATTGTCTTCTACGTAATGAAAGCTAATAAAATTTCCTACAACTTTTGTCTCATACACTTTTTAGAATTCCTAACTATTTTTGAAGTACACGTTGTGGAAAAGTGAAATTTTCGAAAAAAAACCGACTGATCAAACGTTACCTCTTGCCTACTACTTCAATCGTGTTATTTCGGGATGAAAAATAGCCGGCATGTTAATCCAGGACCTAATTTACCTACATACCAAATTTCATATAAATCTGTTCAGCCATACAGTCATCGAAACATTTATCATTTTTAATTTAAATTTTATTTTTTAATCCGTTTAGGTCGTGAAGGCGCTGACAAGAGTATTTCTTCCAAAGCACCCTTATCTTCAGTGGATGGTTCTTTCTGGAGGAACTCTTCACAGACTTCACCATTGTCTTCATCTTCACCATCGTCTTCGCCATTTCCCTTAGCAGTGGAGGCAGGCAGAGATCGGCTGATATCAATTTGTCTTGGAGCACATCAATAACAGTGAAACAAGAAGATTTCTTGTCTAACCCTTACAATAAAAGTCAGCTCATTTCCTTACTGCAGACAAAGCTTCAGGAAAAAGGGATACAAAGTCTCCAGGCCACCGATGATGCTGATGTCCTTACCGTGAAAACCGCTGTTGAAAAATCGACTGATAGCTCTGTAATTGTCGTTGGTGAGGATGTCGACCTTGCTGTGCTTTTGATAGCTTCCACTCCTCCCACCCAAGACATCCTGCTGCTGAAACCTGGCCGAGGGAAAACTAAAACCATCGTGCTATCCACCCAAGAGATGCAGCAACATGGATATGAACATATCCTGTTCATACATTCATTTACCGGGTGCGATACAACATCTGCAACTTTCAGAAGAAGCAAAGTGGGTTTCTCAAAACTGTACTTGAAGTCAGATGTCATCAAAGAAGCAGCAGCGACCTTTTATAACCCCGCCTCCACGCACAGTGAAGTTGATGACGCTGGGAAAATGTGCTTTCTTCAATGGTATGGAGCGCCAACAAGACTGACTTCCCTCAACCTGTATCGCTTTCAGTTGTTCATGAGATCATTGGCAAAGATTAAGCCTGACTTCAGCTCCCTCCCGCCAACTGAGAACGCAGCTAAACAGCATTCACAGCGCACCTACCACCAAGTGCAACTGTGGCTTGGGAATGAGCTGCCTCCTCAAGAGTGGGGATGGAAACATGAAGGAGGCAGCCTGGTGCCAATAACAACTAATGGTTTGCCCGCACCGGAGGTCCTATTAAAAACAATATTTTGCCGCTGCGCTAAGGGTTGTGGTAGTGGCAAATGTGGATGTCGTAAAGCAATGCTCAAATGTTCTGCGGCATGCCTCCACTGCCAAGGGAAATGTCTTAACGGCGTGTCTCTTGGCGAAGAAGATGGTGAAGATGAAGACAATGGTGAAGATTGTGAAGAGTTCCTCCAGAAAGAACCATCCACTGAAGATGAGGGTGCTTTGGAAGAAGGACTCTTGTCAGCGCCTTCACGACCTAAACGGATTAAAAAATTAAATGTTTCGATGACTGTATGGCTGAACAGATTTGTATGAAATTTGGTATGTAGGTAAATTAGGTCCTGGATTAACATGCCGGCTATTTTTCATCCTGAAATAACACGATTGAAGTAGCAGGCAAGAGGTAACGTTTGATAAGTCGGTTTTTTTTCGAAAATTTCACTTTTCCACAACGTGTACTTCAAAAATAGTTAGGAATTCTAAAAAGTGTATAAGACAAAAGTTGTAGGAAATTTTATTAGCTTTCATTACGTAGAAGACAATTTTTCTCTACGACGCTCCGTTTTAAAGATATTAGCGAAAAACTCAAAAGTGGGAGCTTTAACCCCCTCCCCCCCACCCAGCGCCCCCCCTAGAGGCGAGGACTTTTAGTATGTTTACCCTCTAGGCATCCTGAACACATTTCTGAACAAATTTCTTACGATCCAGCTCACGCACTCTACACCTGCTTTGTTAAGTGGACTATTAACCGATTTACATAAATAAGGTGTCAAATGAAAGGCCATGTAATGTTAATTATTTGATTTCATACATGCGTTCATGTAAAGAAAATATCAAATGAAATAAATTTAAAAAACAACATTTTTTAAAAAAATCCAAATTTTATTATGTAAATAGCTCGGTAACCGTTAGGATTGTGGAAATTTAGCTAATTATAAAACGTTTTGCTACTTTTATTAGCTTTTTAATAAACCTTAAATCATCACAATCGAGTAATAAATGACGACGTTACAGTCGTTTTAGTGAGCGGAGTCCTGGTACGAAGATTCTCAAATTGATGTAACTGGACTGGTTTTCTATTAAATTACTAGTAAAAAGTATGATAATTATACGTACACGAATATGAAATTGTAATAATAATGTTTTATAAGAATTTAGGTAAGTACTAGGGCATCATCATCATCATCATTTCAGCCTTTTTATACGTCCAATGATGAACATGGGCCCTAGTGGGGGACTAGGGCATGCTCCTGGAAATCCTGGTACCAAAAATAACGGGAATTCCCGGGATTTCTGAGGCTATCTAGCACCGGTACTTCAGGAAATAAATCCCGGTTCTTTCGATACTTTCGGTACTCGACAATTTAATTCATAAATAATTAAAATGCTTTCTAAAATCTTCAGTAAGTAGATTTAATTATACTACGGAAATTTTAATTAATCTAATGAAATAATGATTCTCTCTTGTAACTTTTACAATTTTCATATTGATCATCATCATCACAACCAAAAGATGTCGATTGCTGGACAAAGGCCTCCCCCAAGGATCGCCACAACGACCGGTCCAGCACTGCCCTTATCCAATAATGGGATCCCGCCACCTTCACCTGGTCGTCGGTTGATCTTGTGAGGGACTGTGCGGTACGCGGTTGCCATTCAAGAACTATTCGGCCCCATCGGCCACCTGTTTTGCTATCCATGTGCCCAGTCCATTGCCACTTGAGTTTAGCAATTGTTCTTGCTATATCGGCTACCTTGGTTCTTCTGCGAAGCTCATTTCTGATTTGTTCTCGCAGGGAAACTGTGACCATAGCCGTCATAATTGCCCTTAGAATGAATTTCACCCTTTTCAAGAGTATCACGTCTAAGTCCGGTATGGCATCATTGGCAGTAAGCACTGGTCAAAGACTTTCTTTTTGAGACAGAGAATGCGGTATTTGGGACGACAAGATATTACGTATCTTCTCGAACGCTGCCCAGTCGTAGTGAATTTGAAGGTTAGACCTACAGATCTAGTAACTGGACAGTTTATCCCAGTTATACATAATCGTCAACAACTTTGAGCACAGAGTCTCTAATCTTCACAGGAGTGGGTAGAACTCAATGCTTTCCTTATACGTTCTACATAAGACATGATTTTCGTCTTGTCCATTTTCTTTTTAAACCGACTAGTTTGGACGCTCTGCAAGGTCAAGGCATTCTACTGAGGTCCTCCAGTCTCAGCATTGGGCCATGACAACTAAATTTTTGGCAACCAAAGGTTAGTTATGTTCTATTCCGTGACTGTTCCACGGTTTAAACAAGGCAAGAATGCCCTCCTGAAGCACTATGCTGTTGATTTCGCTTTTAAGCCATGAGCTGTCGAGAGTCGTTGCGAACTGTCTAGCGCGCAGGTTCGACGACTTCCAAAAAGGCTTCAGCACCGTAGACCACATACACACGCTCTAGCATATTATACAAAAGACCGAAAAGTATAACTTACCTCTTTTCTTAGCGTTTGTGGACTCGATGGAATCGAAAACTTTCTCGTAGAAATCCTTTGATTCAAAGGAGACCTGGGCTGTACTGCAGCCTCTCCAGTGACGCTCAGTTGACCGGTTCATTGAAGTGCGCCTCTATGTCAGTTTAAATATAAGACCAGAACTCGAAACCTATCCTTCCGCAGCCAGATGTAGGACAGGGAGATGCAATTTCTCAAATACGGTTCACTCATCGTTGCACTAAGAGACGTTTTCTAGATTATGTTCTGGAAAGCGCTGGACATCAACAAACGGCTAGAACATAACTAACCTTTGGTTTGCCGCAAATTTAGTTGTCATTGCCCAATGCTGAGACTATGTAAGACCTCAGTAGAATGCTCGATGACCTAAGCAGAGCGTCCACACTAGTTGGTTTAATAAAAATGAACATGGACAAGACGAAAATCATGTCTAATGTAGAACGTAAAAGGTAGAACATTGAGTTCTACCCACTCCTGTGAAGATTGGAAACTTAGTGCTCAAAGTTGTTGACGATTATGTATAACTGGGATAAACTGTCCAGTTAGTAGGTCCGCAGGTCTAAGCCTCAAATTGAACACGACTGGGCAGCGTTCGAGAAGATACGTAATATCTTGTAGTCCCAAATACCGCATTCTCTGTCTCAAAAAGAAAGTCTTTGACCAGTACTTACTGCCAGTGATGACATATGGAACTAAGACGTGATCGCTCACTAAAGGCCTCATGAAAAGGCAAAAATTCACTCAAAGGGCAATTATGACGGCTATGCTCACAGTTTCCCTGCGAGACCAAATCAGAAATTAGCTTCGCAGAAGAACCAAGGTAGCCGATATAACTAGAAACATTGCTAAACTCAAGTGGGAATGGACTGGGCAGATGGCAAGCAAAACAGGTGGCCGATGGGGCCGAACACTTCTTGAATGGCGACCGCGTACCGGAAAGCGCAGTCCCTCACAAGATCGACATGATATGAAAATTATAAAAATTATAAGAGAGAATTATTTTAAAATTTCCATTTAAAGTATAATTAATTCTACTTACTTCGGATTTTAGAAAGCAATTTAATTAATTATTATCCTGTATTTTCGGTACCAGGATTTCCCGGGAGCATGCCCTAGTCCCCCACTAGGGCCCATATCCATCATTGGACGTATAAAAAGGCTGAAATGATGATGATGATGATACCCTAGTACTTACCTAAATTCTTATAAAACATTATTATTACAATTTCATATTCGTCTACGTATAATTATCATACTTTTTACTAGTAATTTAATAGGAAACCAGTCCAGTTACATAAATTTGAGATTCTTCGTACAGGGACTCCGCTCACTAAAACGACTGTAACTTCGTCATTTATTACTCGATTGTAATGATTCAAAATTTATTAAAAAGCTGATAAAAGTAGCAAAACGTTTTATAATTAGTTAAATTTCCACAATCCTAACGGTTACCGAGCTATTTACAGAATAAAATTTGGATTTTTTAAAAAATGATGTTTTTTTAAGTTATTTCATTTGATATTAGCTTTACATGAACGCATGTATGAAATCAAATAATGTACATTACATGGCCTTTCATTTGACATCTTATTTATGTAAATCGGTTTAGTAGTTATCTAGAAATTACCGATTAATAGAAAGGGTCGGCCGCCATCTTTACTACGTCACAGCTCCCCCCTCCATACCCTTAGGAAGTGACTACCGCACTTTTTGTGTTCAGGAAAACATACCCAACAAGTACATACCAGTAGTCTGTATGGCGGAGCTGAGTCCCACGAAAGTTGTCTTGATGTCTATTGGGGACCGTACTACATAGCCATATTGCTCTTATAAACATTGACTTATAATAAATTATATTGACTTTGAGCGCAAAAATCTCGAAACAAGAATTGAATACAACTTATTCCCAAAGGTTAAGTTACACATTTTTGTTTCATCAAGTATAATCTGTCTTCGTGCCAAATTAAAAAACAAACTTTTCAAAGTAATTTTTACTCTACAAGCGCTCAGATTTTATTTCCGAGAGATTAAAGACGATAATATTCAATATTTATGAGGAGTGATATGCGCTAAAGAAGCTTGAAGTGATAAAGAAGAAACCGCATTGGCGCAATGTTAATGCTGCCAAAGCATTTTGGCAATCCGATTCGCACTCGGAGGTCACACTTTCAAATGTTATTGGATTCTTGATTCCAAGTTTAATTATAAACGTACCTCTGGAGACCGATTATTGAAACATCGAAGTTCAATCCTTATTAAATTTCAGTTGTAATCAAATTTGCAAGCCTGTTAAGTATACTATTTAACTGTGCTGAATTCCGTATCGCGCTAAACTTGACTTATTTACTATGTGATTGACAAGCCTGCAACGTCTGAACGATCTGTCAAACGGTTGTCATGAGCTGTCGAATGATTATCGCCAATACCGTACGTGTAAAAAATTTATATGACGTTTCAGTGGAGATTTAGCGCGATCGGGTCCCAGATGACTGGTTACCCTTGCACCTCTTGTCCTCTTGCCTTTTTTTGTGGAAGTGGAAGTGTCGGCAGAGGGCGCCCTCGTAGGACGTATTCTGATCAAATCAGTTGCGTCTTACAAAAAGGGGAGGTGCGGAGTACTCGAAACCGACGGGCATGCATGAAGAGATGTATGGATGTGAATGAGGCAAAAGAGGTATGTAAGGATCGTAGTAGATGGCGCGCTCTGGTCTCTGCCTACCCCATTGGGAAAGAGGCGTGACGTTATAGATAGATAGATTAGCAGTTTCCGTAGTCGAAATCGATTAGAAATCCATCATAATCACTCTTATACGAGTACCTTCTCTTCATTGGAAAATAATCCGCTGTAACGTTCAATTCATGAAAATGTGACGTAAAATAACTGCTTCAGTTGGGCAGAAACATGTTGTAAATTTAAACACGAAGCGTGGGCGTACCTCTGTTCTTATTTTCGAGGAACTATTTAACGTGTATGGTAAATGTCAAGGTCGTACTTAACTTACCTCCAATAAACCGAAGGGCCATTCCCGAAGACATATCGCCGGTATTAGGTCGGGAACTGGGTAATTGATGTTGGCCTTTCAATCCCTCCCCCCGCCCCGCACGCCTCTTACTGTGTTTGGCCAAACTTTAACTAGGTCTTGTCTGTTTGCTTTCAATTTTGATTGAAACTTCCTACAAGAAGCCTTCCTCCTTTCCGGGCAATAAATGTATAGTGGTACATACTATAAAAGAATATTATGTAACCTTAGTCTAGTGTCTAAGGCCGAGATTCAGAGACGATTTGTTAGTCATAGTTCGAAATCCCGTATGTCAAAATCCATACATTTTAACCCTACTTAGCTCGAACTAAGCCAAAAAAAATCGTCTCTGAATCTCGGCCTAAGAGCCGTACCACCGACATGCTGTATGTTGGAAATTTTATCGGGGTTCATATTTTATGTGTTTTGAATCCCATGCTGCCGGCCGTGCAGGAGGCGATGGTTCGATCTCCGTCGAGGATAGCTGGTACCAATGAGTTTTCCGGAATTTATTGGAAAACATCGCGAGGCAACCTGCATGCTTCGATGTCAAGCCATGTATTGTACCCACTTTCCATTATAGGTGGCAACTGGTTCAAACCTCGTCACATTGGACAGAGTTTTTTTATACTACTAGTGACACGTGGATGTTCTGAGTTTTCAGAATATTTTTGACTAAGAGTAGGTACTTCCTCGGGGAATATTTTCGTGAGCATTATGTATGCTTTAAAATCGTTTATGAATTTCGGCTTTGCATTTTGATTTGATATTTGAGTATGGACTTGGATAATCTAACTGTAGTAACGATTCATGATTAGATTTACTATTTCGTTAAACTTTCGGAAATGTTAGCTCTGGGTAGGGTTAAGAATTTAGGATTTCGACTTCATAGGAACAAAATTTTAACGCACTTTCTAGCAGTTTTGAATCCACATCAACGTTAAAAAGATAGCGATTCTTTTAGAATCAGGAATAATCAATCAATAATATTATTCAATCATTTCTTTGCTTAAAATGTGGTACATAAAGCTGAGTTAATAAATAATTTGATATTTTTGCTCTCAGTCCTGCGAAGAACAAAAAGTGAGTTACAATGTTATTCCAAGGTTTGTTGATTTATCTCTTATTAGATTACCTTTTAATAATAATTTAGTGAAATAGGTTATTCATAAGATTTCCATTACCTATAAAAATAAAAATAGAATTGTACAAATAATGTCATTACTGCATGATCTTTTTGTGTTAAAAATTACAAAAACGCTCGAAATTCACAATTCGCTCTGGGAACCTATCAGCGACTGAATTGGAAGCATTGAAACCGAATATCCAATAAATGAGGCGACAGATAAGTTGTGAAATTCAATTTCATAAGCCGGTTCGCTGTTTGAAGAAGGGTGGCTGTGGCGGCTCCATTCGTCTATAAATCTGAAATCAAAGGACGTTTGAGTTACAATTCAAATTTATGATAATGTAAGCATCGACCGACGTTTGTTTTTGAAATGTACCTAGTGTGATCTTTGTTTCATTATTATAAAGTAAAATTTTAGTAAAAGTTTAAATCGAAAATATAATTTTTTTCTAAATGCAATAGAATTGGCGTTGTAAGATTTATATAAACATAATCTTTATATTATAAAATAAAACCGGTCAAGTGCGAGTCGGGCTACTCGCGCACCGAGGGTTCCGTACCACATCGCCACAGAACACAACATAATTGAAAAAAAAAAAAGACCTAAAGGTCCCGCTAAGGTTGCGCTAAAGAGCAAGACCGACTCACACTTGGCCGGGTTTTATTATTTGTTGTTATACTGTTTGCTCTATAATCACACCAAGTTTGACGTTTGTATGTATTACCGTTACTAAATAGGTAGGACGGCCGGACGGACGGATGGACGGATAACGTAGGCTTAGTAATAGGGTCTCGTTTTCACCCTTTGGGTACAGAACCCTAAAAAGTCTCTATCCGCGTCTATCTATCTGTTTCTCCGCTTACTTCTTCTAAACCACCCAACGGATTTTGATAAGGATTTCACTGTCCTTTAGAGAATTTCTTCCGGCTGTATAATATATTTACTATATTATAGATCCCACACGGGCGAATCTGGGGCAGGTTTCTAGTCTTTTATATCCAGCATAATGAAAATCGTATTCGCTTCGATGATCATAGTATGAAAGCAGAACACGTCTCGACTCCTCAAAGGTCATGTCCATGGCGCTGTATATCTTCCGTATAAGACTATCGCGTCGACTTTGTGTAACGGATTACTTCAGAATATTTCCTACGGGAATACAATTCTTTTTCACAGGACACGGTTGTTATCTAACATTCTTTATATTTAGTCTTCGGTTTATGTCACATTCTTTATTTCACCTGAGGGACATCTCTGTAACTAGATATTTATTTAGTTGTTACAACGTTTTCGGTTAGTTCTTTCGGGACGCGGTTTCACTGATTAAAGATGGAGAAACGATATTTATAATTTAATCAAAAGATTTAATGATTTCAGTGTTTTGTTGTGGGAGAAAGGCCACCTCTCACCACTTGACACGTCATTCCATCCTGAAACTTAAATTGCTAAATGTGAGCATTGCTTCAACTCCATTCTTGGTTTTTTTTTGCACGGAGAAAAATATCTGGAGTAAATATATGTGAAGAGTTTATTGGAGACCTTTGCCCAGCAGTGGGATGAAGTAGTAAAAAAAACATATTTAAGTAGATTTTTTTAAGTTATAATTATGGTAGATTTAACTTTAACTAGATCTACTTAAACAACAAATTTTCTAGTAAAGTCTAACATAAATAGTAGTCGCGTACACGCTATGTAGATATTTTTCTTCGCGAGACAATCACAGTAGTGAAGCAGCTTATAGACCATGATAATATTAATTAGATATTTTTCAGTTAGGTACCTATTACGAACGAAACCAACAAATAGTTACAATTTTAGCAAAATATTAATTGGCTCTAAGTACAAATTCAACCAATAACTAAAAAATATGTCAATAGGTCAGGACAGCTTGACCTTACAGTTCGTGTAAGTATTCTAACAAAGGGCAAAACATCAACGTCACACACGCATAAACATTCAATAATGAATACATGAGGCATGCGTCCGCCCGCCTAAGCCACAGAAAAGAGATATACAGTAAAGTAACTTCATGCAACCGCTCGAATCGACACACCTACACAGACGAGCGCCACGTATACGGCCCGCTAAGGTTCTTTAGTACTTCTTTTCCTTATAGCAAGCCCTGGTGTCAGATTATTCCAACTTTAGTGCTGTCACATTGTATAAGAAAGAGTATCTAGTACTAATATACAGTATGCAATGGAGGGAAGTCGGATATTTCTTTTTCCTACTCCTCCTATCTTCTTTGATTAATTCATTGCAGACTAGAGTCATCCACCGGGCTCGCTGGACTTCATTGTCTAGTGTTGTGAATGGTCGCCACTGTTGATCGTGGTTCACAGGAGTTATAGCGGTGGGAATGTGTGGTGAATACCACCCGGACAATGCCTGAATTTTGTTTTCCCTGTACCGCACCAATTTTAACCTGGGTGCTCTAGCAGGAAGCGTGGCGTAAAATGTAGGCAATAGTGTATTCCTGTCTCGCTCGCAGCTCGCACTCACTCCGTATCGCACATGCTTACCTCTTCTTTTAAATTTTTCTCATTTGTATGAACTGTTGCGCCCCGAAGTATTTAATTTTTTATTTACAAAACTGACTAAAATACAGCATAGCTCAGGGAGCGATACCTGCTTATTACTGCGGACTGTGCGAGGACCACACCAGTGACGGTGAAGCGCCCTGGTAGGTCAACCGAACCAGTGAATAAACTTAAGCAACCTGCCCAAGGGCACCCATAATGGGTAAGGACCTCGGCAATGGGCGTTGCCGGGACTACACGGCGGATTGGGTAGTAGGAATAGGTGAAAACCAGCCAACGCGATGTGCCGCTAGCGTCTGTAGACTCCAGAAGAAAAAGGAGTAGGCAGAGTTCGTGACTGTCCTCCGCGGCGGCAACGACGGGGACCTCGATTATTACGGTGACGCAACATCAAGATGATTGTGTTACCGGTCGTGTTGGGGCCCCAAAGTACCTTGCATGAACTTGCTGTACTGTATATCTCTTTTCTGTGCCTAAGCGCCCAACCCGCCGCATTGTTTACGCAAGGTGCCGCCGCGCGAGTGTTGCGTGCCCGTCGCCATCACCGCCATGTCGTATATCTGCCCTATTGCTGCGCCCACCTCCTGTGACACTATTTTATCCCGGTACTTAATCTACATGAGTTCACATACAGTCCTAACCAAAAATATTTGAACCATTAAGGTGCCCAAATATTACATACGGGCAGCTAATGTGCTCGAAACTGAGCGGATAAGGCTCAAAGCCAATTTAAAAATATGCTGTGCAGTACCCGGCAAACAACTTGACAGACCATCAAACTGAACAACTTTCACTCAAATTTGAAATCGAGAAAAAAAATCTGCAGTTGTGTATGAAACAGCTGATTTTTTTTCGCGATTTCTAATTTGGCTCCTTAGTGAAAGTTGTTCAGTGTGATGGTCTGAAGCATTCGTTTTAGTCTACGAATAAAGTTTTAGTATTACTATGGTATTTTGTTACACCATGTATACCAGTTGTTACCAGCTACTTCGTCTGTGATAGTCTGTTTCGAATTTGTATGCCTAGCTATGTCCTTCCTGAATGTTCAAGCTCTATCTCAAATGTCATCAATATCGGTTCAGCGGTTTAGACGTAAAAACATAAAAAAAAATTGTTGGCTTACCTACTTTACTTGTGTTATCAGCAGTGATCGGAATCTCGGGGCATTTTTTGAGCATACAAGTATGGATACGCCTTGAATTCCCGGATATATCCGGATTTAATAAATTTGGATAAAAATTTCACGGGATTAACTGGGATTACCTATTTAGATGTCAAGAGACGTTTTTTTCAATCCAGAGAATTAGCAGCGCATACTAGAGGCCGCGCCTTTGAAACACGCCGCCTGGTACTTTTGACTGTACCGCGCTTAGGTAAATATGTTGACCGTTATTAAACAATGATATTAAGTAACTAGATTAGTAATTAGGTTAGGGCACCAATGCGTTGCCACTTCGAAGATGTCTGCAGGCTTCTTTGACTTCAGTTCAGGCGTTTATCTATGGTGAGCGGACATATCCGTGACGTATAAATTAAGCTACCAAAATGGGGAAATGCGCCGTAAAAATTTGTAAATCACAGTCGGAAAAGAACCGACTGATTTTATTGAGATTTTGCCCTGGGTGATTTAATAATAATACTAGAGGGATAGCTTCTTGAAAACAATACTCAAAAATGAGCAACCACTTCAGAGTTTCAAAGATGTAGCTTGGAAATCGATACATACGCCAAAGTAAACTAGGTTTGTCTCGTTTCTTCTGCCGTCAAAAAAATTACGACGAAATGAGAAAGTCGTTATTATTTTAAAAACGTCAGTAAATACGGCCACAGTTGTGGTTAGAAATAATTTCCCCAGAATTAATTACTGAACTTAATGAATTTATTACCTGAATTATAACTTGAATATATAGAGGCTCTGTGTGTTCTGAACAGATTTAGGTATAATTAAACTTTAAGTAATATATCATATTATACAGGGTTGATGTTTAATCAGCCCAGATCGGATAACGTCACCATATTGTAATCTCTTCACTTTGACTATGCAAATAAAGATTTATAATATTTAGGTATTTATTTATTTTATTTATGGTGTCAACTTCGAAATCACGAAAAAAGAAATCAGCTGTCCAATACATTTGAGTCGAGTCGGTCGGTACTGCAGTTTTGTATGAAACAGCTGATTTCGTTTTCAAGATTTCGATGTTGGCTCTATAGTGAAAGTTGTTCAGTTTGACTAGGGGAATGAATGGTAAAGTTATCCGGACTGATTAAAACTTAACCCTGTATGAAATAACGAAGAGGGTACTGAAACTCCCAACAGTGTGGGAAAATCAAAATCGTAGGTATTTACTTGCAACACTGATGGAAAAAACAGTGCGTGAACAATTTATTTAGTTTTTTAATGTTATTTTGAATAATCTTAACAAAATATAGTAAACTTACTTGTGAAAAGTAACACCACTTCCTTTATTATTCTTTTCCGACTGTGATTTACAAATTTTTACGGCGCATTTCCCCATTTTGGTAGCTTAATTTATACGTCACGGATATGTCCGCTCACCATAGATAAACGCCTGAACTGAAGTCAAAGAAGCCTGCAGACATCTTCGAAGTGGCAACGCTTTGGTGCCCTAACTACTAATCTAGTTACTTAATATCATTGTTTAATAACGGTCAACATATTTACCTAAGCGCGGTACATGTCAAAAGTACCAGGCGGCGTGTGTCAAAGTCGCGGCCTCTAGTATGCGCTGTGTAAAACCCTATCCTAGCCTATAATATATATCTACCTAGCTAACTACCTATATGACATCTATCTAACAATAATCTATCTAATAATTTGACGGATTAAATTATATACGTAGGTTAACAATACTAGAATTAGTATTGTTAACCTACGTATATAATTTAATCCGTCTAATTATTTAGTTTACAAATTAGTGGCCTGGAGGTGTGGTCGTCTAGATTATTATTTAATGACCCTTCATACGTTGTGTAAATTCGAATTCGACGTCTGTAGTTATTTCTGCAAGTAATCTAAAGTAAATCGAATCCGCGGGGAGTTCGTACACGTGTAGTTAAAATAAAACAAATTATAGTAAGTAAACTAAAGACATGCAACTTAGCTAGATTCCTCCACTGTTCCGGTTTCCGGTCCGCCGCAGGATACGTTGCCGCGTAACTCGTTGTTTTCTTTCTTCGTGGCCACACGCTTTTAACACTTTGCTATGTTAGTAAAATACATAAAGAAAATAATAATATATTTCCCTAAAAGAACCCCTACCAATAAGGCCAGGATGAGACGGACATCATTTTGTTGACTTCCGGCTAGATGAAAAGAGATGAGTGAGAAAAGGTAAAGATCAGTTCTACTGATGCGGAAAATGAATTTTCTAGTCGCAGTTACAAATTGATATTAATCTTGGATGGGGTATTGGCCGATAAGCTATAATATATATCAACAAATTATCAGCGACCTTCAATCTCCTGTACCGTACTGGACCTCCAGCAGAGAACGAACTAGCGGCTGAAATCACCCTAATTCAACATGGACCAAACCATCACTCTCTCCTCTGATTAACACCTCTTACTTCCTTCCTCAGATCAATCCCAAACATACGTCATAATGCGATACGCGGCGCGGGTGGAATTTATCTATTATTTAATATTTGGTCAGCGAACGAGAGCTTGCCTGATGAATTTACTTTTACAAACGGTTAAATCTGGTTTGTATGATAGATTTACAACACCCACAGTCTAGGCATCAGACCTGTAAAGGAAACCCCCAGGGGCCCGGAGAGTCGCAAGGACGATTGAACAAGGTCTGGAAGCAAGCACAGGACAGGGTTTCAGCCAGTAAATGCGTTAAAACACCCAACAAACCAAACCCGCGGGGAAGTTATTACGATTATGATTATAACAAGAGGAAACATTGCACTGATAGATCCAGGGGTGAGATGGCATTAGTTCAGTTGTGATCAGTGATCACACACAAATGAATTAACGATCTGTAGTCCCCAACATAAAATAATTGTTTTGATTTGTAACTGGGTACCGCGGTAATAAAAAAACAAGACGATCTCCAAAACTCAAAGTGCTAGAGTATCCACTTGTCTAGTTTTAATTTGGTTTACTCCTTCAATCAATATTTTTAATAACGCGTAATCAAGTAAATCTGAAAAGCCGATGTTTATATTTGACGCGGTTTGTTATGAATTCACACTGGTCCATTCATTCAACTTATCTAATCTGTGCGTAAACATAACAAGTTGTACTGTAAGTTGTACTGTAACCAAAACCTTGTTGATCGCCACCGTCTATACTGAAACGCGTCAAAAGAAGGTCAAAGATGCTAAAATATCAAGAAGACGATCTAAAATAATATATCTACACTACACATATCATTTAATTACAAGTCATGTATAAGTTATAACTAGAATGAGTATCCATTTAGTCCCACACCTCACAATCACGCCCGCGTTTAGAGTATCGCCCGACTCTAAAAATGCAAAAACCCGCACACCGTATTCTACGCTATTTTATACAGCAAGTATCGAGATAATTGATCTTGTATACGAATCTCGCGCGCATCACTCTCAATCTCGACTTATCCGGTTCGCGTCTAAAATCTGACTCCCTGTCTCCGTCTTGTAGTTTTGTTATTTTCCTAAATTGCAATTGTTTTTGTGGCCATAAATTTTGTAATTTATTACCTTACCTACTTGACTCTCCCAATGCGCGCACGCACATGTTGCTTAAAGTGCATTTTTTCTAAACTGCACTCACGCTATGAGCGACGAGCTTTTGCACATTCTTAGAACAATGTTGTCCTTTAAGTATTTCGTGTCAACTTTAACAAATTTATTACGGACTTTAGACACAAGGGTCACAGCATCACATTACATTCTCAAAAAATATAGACGCGCAAACTTAAGTGGACCTTTCCTTATTTTAGACGTTGATTTTATTTGGAAGATGTAAAATAATAATTTTGTAAGTCCGCTTTGTTTATGTTAAACGTTCTATAGTATCATAGAGAGTAGGTAGGTATTACTACTGTTACAGCTGCTAATACTCTTGATTTAAAAAAACGTCTCTTGACATCTAAATAGGTAATCCCAATAAATCCCGTGAAATTTTTATCCATATTTATTAAATCCGGATATTTCCGGGAAATTCAAGGCGTATCCAAACTTGTATGCTCAAAAAATGCCCCGAGATTCCGATCACTGGTTATCAGTTATGTATGATACTTACTATAAATTCTAATCAAATCTTATAATAAACTCTAAACAATGTGTATTATCTGCTGCTTGTAAGGCGAATAAATCCAGTTATTGGATAATTTGATTTAATGAATATCTAACAATCTAAATCAGGTAGGTACTGTATTTGTGACCTCCTAGAATTGCTAATACGCTCGCTCCAGTTGCTCACAACCGTGAAATCCCCTACGTCATTCTAAAGCCAATTTTCATCTGAATCGGAATTATGTTTTGTAGCGTCAGAAATTAAAACAATGACGCGTTTTCCAAGTTAAACGAAAAATCTGTAGATGGCAATAATAAAAGTTTGCAAAAACCTTCTCACATTGACAGTAAAAGAGCTGGATAATGCTGTCTTTGTTCACTACCAATAAATACGCAATAAACAGTACAAAAGGTCACTGAATTCAAAGGATCAAAACATCCTTCATAATATTAAAACCATCATAATCTTATTAAACAAGCTTTTTCCCGCGACTGGTCCGCGTGGATTACCCCTTTAGGTATGTACGATTTTCGAAAAATCCTTTCTTAGTCCACTCCTCCATCTTCTGTAGAATATAGGTAGAATTTACATATACAGACAGGGTGCAACAAAACATCCTAGTAATACTTAAGGGGCTTCTTCAGCCCATGAAACTGAACAACTTTCACTATGTAGCAACCTACGAAATCGCGAAAAAAAATCAGCTGTCCCATACAAAACTGCTGTACCGACTGCTGTATTGCGATTGCATGGTTCTGCCTTCAGCGGTTTAGGCTGTGCGTTGTCTGTCAGCCACTCATTCAGTCAGACAAGTTAATAAGTTAAATCAAGAAATTACTCCCTAAAATCTGACTGCTAAGTTTTCACGATTGTAACGCCATCCTTCCAGTCTTTTTTCTTTAAATGGAAACGCCACGTTAAATATATTTTGCAAACATTAAGTCGTATTCAAGACAATAAGCTAGTTCGTCGACAAAGACAGCTTTGTTTTTATTTATAAGCACTAGAACGTAGTGCTATCTCTTCTCCTGCTACATTTCACTTTCCGGCGCAGCGTTGAGTGGCCCTTGTCTTCAGAATGCCGCTCGGCGGACGTTGTTCTAATAAAACCGTGAGAGCTTGTCCTCTTCATACCATATGTTTTGGTTCTTACAACAAAAGGAAAAGAGAAAAATGTTTTTTTTACATCGATTACGTGTTTTATGCCTCGTCAGGGACGTGTATCTGTAGTAGGATCCTACTGAATTTAACTTTATTTTCGTATGGTTTTCAGTGACTCGCGTAGGTTATGAGCACAGGCGAAATGCAATAGAAATTGACCCCTCTCGTAGGTCGTGCGCACATTCGTAACGTTGAAACGATCAACGTGGCTCACCTTGTGGGTCACCCGCGCATGGGCGAATGATTTCGGTGACTCGCGCGGTAAGTCATAAGCACACGCGAATTACAATAGAACTGACTCCGTACGTGGGTTCTTGCGCGCTGCGGCCCATATGTCGCTGACCTACGACGTAGATCGACAGCAGCGAAAGTGATAAAAGCTACAATATAAAATATGATTTATTATGCAAACTGTTTAATAACATAAATGTATCGATCGATATTGCTCCATAATGTTAAAAGGATGAGTGGGTAAAAGGTTCAGCAACAGCTAAAACTAATAATGTTAAGTAAGATGCGACTGCAGGGTGAAGGTATTCTCTCACATAAATATGCGACAGTGGTGGATACAGGGTCCTTCTTAATTTGCTGACGGTTTTTTAAAGGGATGATCAGATCATCAAACTGGACAACTTTCTCTATGGGACCATCGTTGTAATCGCGAAAAAAAAATGCTGTTCTTTATAAAACTGAAATCCTTCTCGAGCAAAATGTATGGGACAGCAGATTTTATTGGCGCGATTTCGATGAAGGTCCCATAGGGAACGTTTTTCAGTTTGATGGTGGTTTTGAATTTTAGTACCTTTTTTATTTATTTATTTTATTTTATTTTTATATATTAGGATCAACAACAGCATATTGAACTTAGCTAAATTACAAGAGTCTTATACATAAGTAGCCAATAATATGCTTAGTTGGTTTGGTCACGTACAGAGGATTAATACGAGTAGGGAGATTTATTGATCCAATGTGAGTGGAACAGTCGAGAGAGGGCGTCCGAGGAGAACTTACCACGACCAAATAAATGGTCTTTTCCGAAAAAGACAAGTGCGTAGCACCCTCAACCGACGGAAGAGCATGAAAAGATGTATGAAAGTGGATAAGTCAAGAAAATTGTGTCAGAATCGTAATGTGTGGCGATCCGTAGTCTCTGCCTACCTCTGTGGGATAGTGGCGTGAATATACAGGGTCCTTCTTAATATGCTGACACTTTTTTAAGAGAATGATCAGACCACCAAACTGAACAACTTTCTCTATGGGATCAACATCGAAATCGTCCCATACATTTGGCTCGAGTAGGATTGCAGTTTTGTATGGTACAGTTGTTTTTTCGCGATATCGATGTTGGTGCCATAGAGAAAATTGTAAAGTTTAACGGTCTGATCATCCCCTTAAAAAAGTGTCAGCATATTTAAGGCGTAGGCGTATCATCCTTGGACGACGACTCTCCATAATAATCGATGCGAACGAGCGCGTGGCTCCGGTCAGAATTTAGCTGTTTTCTTTGAAAAGTTAGATGATTTTTTATTAATTTTGAAAAAGTAAGAAAACCACATTATCCTAAATTGTGTTGTGAACAATATTGTAAAATTTCATTTTCTTAAAAATTTAAGAGTAATATGGTTACAACTGAAAAAAACCCGACTGCATAAAAAACTATTAACTGAAAAGATAAAAACAAGCTCCTTACTCGTAAATCAGCTAAAGTAACTTTGTTTGAGCAAATTATTTGAATGTTATTACCTACTTATTAGGTAGGTATCGCAAACGGGGACAAAGAAAAATTACCTAAGTATTTGTTGGTTATTGGTTTGTCCCCGCCTGCAATACCTACCTAATAAGTAGGTAATAACATTCAAATAATTTGCTCAAACAAAGTTACTTTAGCTGATTTACGAGTAAGGAGCTTGTTTTTATCTTTTCAGTTAATAGTTTTTTATGCAGTCGGGTTTTTTGTTTTTCTTAATAATTTAGTTTATTTCATACTTTTTAGTCTTGTGTCGAAATGGTAGCATAAAAGTACTATAATATATATATTTTTGGAATCTGCTCTTCACCAGCTTTCATTTGATACCCATATTGTAATTTTTTACGAAAAAAATTGGATTCTCCCCCCTCTCTTTTTTAATTCGCAGACGCCATATTTAAATAATGTACCCTATGACACTCTCACGATTTTTACGGTTCTAAGGACACCTCGTACGTTAAAATCCATCAAGCCGTTTAAGCTGTAGGTCGTGCCAAAGAAATAGACATACAAACATACATACATACATACATACATACATACATACGCTCGAAAAACATAACCCTCCTTCTGTCGCAGTCGGGTAAAAAAGGGGTGACTTTAGAGTCTCTTTTCTTCGGTTTTATTCATTAAAATCGATTTCTAGAAAAACTGCATCACGTCTCATATCGTGTAGATGGTTCAGTTTATTTTTCAGCTCAAAAAAGCCATAATTAATGAATAAAATGTTTACAAAGTTACCCATAACCAGGAGGTAGCCCCTTAAGAAGGACCATGTATGTATGTCATAATATGAAATTTTGTCCATTATTCAAAACATAGAAATAAGAAAATAGAGGCTGAAGCACGACAATTTTGCCACTAACATTGATAAACGTCACTCAAATATTCGGTATCTGGCGATTTCTCATATTGCTGCTCAGAATCCATTTATCCTCTTTGATCATTTAGAAATCCATTGAGGTAAAAGCAAATAATTTCACAATCTATTGTTACATCTTGATTGTAACATATTTCACAAAGGATCGTATTCAATCCTCCCAGTGACCTTTGTGTGAAAACATGGTTTTTAGGGTTTCGTACCCAAAGGGTAAAACGGGACCCTATTCATGAGCTTACGGCCTACGGTGTCCGTCCATAGATAGGAAGCTATAAAGGGCTGTATCTATTGAACCGTAATGGGTAGCCAGTTAAAATAATAGAATATGTATCATTGTTTTGTATTTAGCATAGCATACTAGCATAGCATAAGCACGACTATATTCCCCGAGGGCGTAGTCAGAGTCTAAAACCTCAGAACATCCACGTTTCACTAGTACCTTATACCCAATTGATAACAAATAATATTAAAATAAAAAAAAAGTAATAAATGTAGGGGGGTGGGTCCCCATACAAGAAACTAGATTTTATCAACTTTTTTCTTCTCGCTCTATCGTAAAACCGGTTATACCTACGTACAAGCGTCAAACTTGGTTTGATTATAGTAGTGCAAACTCTACAACAAATAATAAAAACCGGTCAAGCGTGTGTCGGGCTTGCGCTAAAGATCCCGTAGTAAACATTTTTTTGGTAATAGAGTATGGTGGTACGGAACCCTCCGTGCGCGAGTCCGACTCGCATTTGGCCAGTTTTTTCTATACGTTTGTATGAAGGTCTCCGATCTCAGATCGTGTAATGCGGAGTGACGTTTTTCCATCCGGTCGACATCTATCGGAATGCCCAGCTGTGCTTGTGTGAGGGTCTTTACATCGCCACTCCTAGCGAGATCGATTGAACATAATATGTTCGTGCTCAATTGTGCTCCTTCTAATGTCATGTACTTACATACCTACTTGTCTTGTATAATGTTTATGTTAGTTCTTATGCTAGAGATATTTTCATTAACTAGAAATACATTCGTAAATGGACGGCTGAACAAACGTGATGACTGATGACAGAATTGAACAGCTAAATTTTTCAATTTTTTTTTAGAATCGATGATGCATGTCACTCAGCTATTCTGTACTCGTATTTGAAGTTTTGCAGCAACGTTTTTATTTATAGACTCAAGCATCCAAACTCGCGACCCTCGGATCAGCGGGCAGGTTCACTATCTAAGCTATCGGGCCGTCTAAAATAAGTTATCCGATAGCTTTTTTGCAATTTGCATGCGCCTTAATTGAAAATGGGCTGACAGGTAATACGTTTTCTTATTTTCGTGTGTTTACTCGATTTTCTTGTTCCAAATAATTTATCGACAGTTTGTTGTCGACAGCGGTGAACTTCAAATATCGAGTGTCTGGGTATCGGGGACAAGATCGACGTCAATTTTCTCCCGACCACCTGGCCCAGACATTTTATTTGACGGCACAAAAATTTTGTTGACACCGATGATGATACTGTCCATGATTCTATGCATGAATAAAAGTTTAACCGCGCCTATAGTGCTGCCCTCCATAGTATTTTTTTATTTCTAAACAATTATACTCAATTAAAAAAAAAAAAAGGATGTCACATAGTAGTCTTAGGCCTGCCTATGACAGCTTTAGTTTCGATAGGTCCGTTGTGGCGCTGATGTCACATTTTCCCCAAGAAGTTAAAATGTTCCCTGCTAAAACGCCATCATCATAACAATATTTAACTTACACCAGCATCAGCGTCACGCCGTGTTGTTACGTCTTTTATCTTATGTTTCTTTTGGTATTTTCGCTTGAGTTGGGAAACCCTAATTCTTCTCCGTTATGACATAGCATAGCATAGCATATGCTCACGACTTTATTCCTCGAGGGGGTAGTCAGAGATATTCTGAAACCTCAGAACATCCACGTTTCACTAGTAGTACTGAAACTCTTTGTCTTGTATGACATAATACGAGTAATATCGTTGATTCGTTTGAACCTTGGTCAAATATCCCTATTTATGAATTCTGGAATCAATATACATAACTATAACTACGGAATATACAGGGTCCAACTTAATATGCTGACACTTTTTTAAGAAGATGATCAGACCATGAAACTGAACAACTTTCTCTATGGGACCAACATCGAAATCGCGAAAAAAATATCAGCTGTCTGTCCTATACATTTGGCTCGAGTAGGTTTGGAACAGGTGTTTTTTGTCAGTGTCATCATATTAAGAAGGACCCTATACACTATAACTGTAAGTTCAATATAAATTAGTTTGACGACAGCAGCGTCACAAGAACTAAGTGAAAATTTCAATGTCGCATCTGCTACATTTCAGTAATCTTTGGTCGTTAGTGGCCCCACTTTTTGCGGTTTTCACTATAATAACGAAAAACATTATAAAAACGAATCCGTAATGTTTCGATAAATTGAAAACCGACAATGACTACAATGTGGCATTTTTGTGTTATGGAAACGTTGTACCTAGGTATTTGTTTAGAAATAAAAAAAGATACGATTCAGGTTTCCACTTATTCTACTTTTATTTTAATAGAGTTCCGGCTAGTCCGATTTCAATGACTACAAATCAAAGGGTTACTAAGGTTTCGTAAAGTTACTCACTGCTTCTGATCAAAGCAAATTGGTACTTCAAAAACGTGTTTATCGTTTTGGGATCTTTCACAGTCGAGTTATTTCGATTCCTTTCCAGAGTCTTTCCAATGCGTATTCAGGAAGTGAATGCCTGTGCTCAGTCCCTCACCTTGCATTAGCATACAAATGTCTATACTAACATGCTCCTTGGTAACTGCGTCGTTGGGATAATTTGCAAAACGCGATCGTAACTTGGATGTGTGACTGAGTTAGTGATATTCGATCTTTTACTCATCTATGGCTCTTAGGGTACGTTGTATAGTGCGCTCAATTAGAGTATGCGGATTTTAATAAACCTGTCAACGAATTGAATCGATTTAATTTTGAGTTTTTGTTAAAACTATGTTACAGTTAGCGACACTAAAATGTTAATAATACATGGTACGTTTTTTAGACATCGCAGTTACCTATTCGACTCAAATGTATGGAACAGCAGATTTTTTTCGCGAATTCGAATTTGGCTCTAGGAAATTTTAACTCAAATTTTTGATAATACTTTGTGGGAAATTGTGTGTACTTATAGCATGATGGGGGTAGGCAGTGACTAGGCTTCTCCACTTTGGGCGGTCATGTTGCTTCATCTAGATTCATACACTAATCATCACTGTATAAACATTTTCCATAGCACTCCTGTGTGCGGTATAATTATAAAATAAACAAAACTATAAACCTCAAAATGTTGAACTTAGGTAATGACAATATTGGTTTGATCTTATCGAGGGTAATTTGTTGAAATTTTACAAGGTTAGTAATTTAGTATCAACAGGTGAAACGTTTCACGCGTGCGAGCGGTCACGCGTCACGCGACTGTCGGCGGGCTGCCCCGGTCGATGGTGGCCCACCCACCACCGTCGTCCTGGTCACTGGTCACCTTCCGAGAATGTACACGTCAGGGTGCCCGAGCGCGCTGCGTACAAACGAAGTTTCGTCCTATTTTCATTATTAACAAATTAAGCATATTATTATGCTCACGACTATATTCCCCGAGGTAATAGTCAGAGATATTCTGCAAACTCATAACATCCACGTTTCACTAGTAGTAAAGAAGCTCTGTCCAGTTTGACGGGGAATGAACCCGTCACCACTTGTAATGGACAGTGGGTACAATACAGGGTGTCTTAAGGGGGTGCTTCAGCCAATGAAACTGAACTTTCACTATGGAGGAGCCAAGATCGAAATCGCGAAAAAAAAATCGAAGCTGGCTCCATAGTGAAAGTTGTTAAGTTTGATGGTCTCTAGCACCCCCTTACTAGGGTGTTTTGTATTGGTATTGGTTTCTAGATTGTGTTGACAATATTATTTTTACTTTAATAAATTAAATTACTTAGGGCCTGTTTCACTACTTCTGAGTAAGTTCTTGTTATCTTATCCGACAGATAGTTTGACATACTTTGTATGAAATTATGTCAAAATATACATACATACATACATAAACTCACGCCTTTTTCCCAGAGGGGTAGGCAGAGATTATGGATCTCCATTTTGGGCGGTTCTGACACACCTCTCTTGCTTCCTCTAAGTCCATACATCTTTTCATACATTCCCGTCGATTTCGGCTGCTTTTAACCTGGCATTTTTTAATGACGTCCTTGATCTGATCTAGGTACGTCCTCCTAGGTCTGCCTATACCAATATTTCCTTTCACACACGCTTTATATATCTGTTTTGTAAGTCGACTTTCATTCATCCTTTCAATATGTCCAAACCATCGAAGCATTCCCTTCTCTACTTTAACCACTACATCTTCATTCAAACCACAACGTTCCCTAATCGCAGTATTTCTCATTTTATCCCTTATAGTCACACCACACATCTTGCGTAAAGCCCTCATTTCCACTGCATTTATTCTGCTTTCATTCTTCTGCTGCCACACCCAACTTTCACTCCCATACATCAAAGTTGGAACCAACACGCTATTGTGGACAGCCAAACGAGCTTTGGTAGATACATTTTGGCTACCCACAAGTGCGCTGGTGGCGCCATTTACTTGCGTTCCAGCTTTTACTCTCTTTTCTATATCCCCGTCACATTTCCCATCCCTAGTGAACATACTTCCCAGATAAACAAACTCCTTTACCTGTTCCAGTATTTCATTCCCAATCTTTATACGGCATCCAGTCATGCATTCATCCCTTTCAAACACCATCACCTTAGTTTTATTAACATTCACTTTCATTCCTTTTTCACTCATACTTGCATCAACAGTGGCTACCATATTCTGTAACTCTGACTCCGACGAAGCGATCAAAATTTGGTCATCAGCATATAAGAGACACTGAACCAGTAATCCACCCATTTTTAAACCCCATTCACTCTTTCTCAAACATACTAGACAATTGTCCAAGAATAGGTTGAACAGCCAAGGAGATGCTACACAAAATATCTGTCGGATAAGCTAACAAGGACTTACTCAGAATGGTGAAACAGGCCCTTAATGTCCAAACTTGGACGTAACTTCGGTTTGTATGGAGCGCTTTATTAGGAACATCATTTTAATTATTCGCCGCGCAACATTCACCACCGTAATTCGCGACATACCCACCCCTCATTATCACAAACTAACAGTCATTGTTCTCTCATTAGGCTGCTAATTACAAAGGAGGGCGCGGACATCTAAAAACCTATTTTCTTTCTGAACCATACACAGTACTAGTAGGTCAGGCGAGCAGGTGAACTTACTGCGTCAAGTTAAATTAACATAACATTATGACTGGACAGGACTAGTATATAAATAGATAGAAGAGGCGTGCTTCGTCAATTAATTGGCAGGCGGTCATTTGATGCTGCATGGACACCTGTCTGAAATGATATTTTCCTTTTATTTTTACAAAATATTTAAAATGATCCTGCTCCTTAGTTACAGATGTTTGTGGTGTTAAGGGGAAGTTCTTTAGACTTTAATAAAGGTGGTATAGTCGGTACCGAATAGTTTTTCGATTTGACTGGCATCAGTAGAACTGCACAATAATATAGGGTCCTTCTTAATATGCTGACGGTTTTTTAAGGGGATGATCAGACCATGGAACTGAATAACTTCCACATCATAGTGGAAGTCGGTCTCATGACCAAGGCCGAAATCGCCTAAAAAAAATCTACTGTTCCATATAAAACAGTAATCTTCGTAATGGTATGAGACAGCTGGTTTCTTTCTCGCGATTTCAATGTTAGTCTAATAGAGGAAGTTGTTCAAGTTTGATGGTCTGATCATCGTCTTAAAGAATCGTCAGCATATTAAGTTGGACCCTGTACATGGATTTACCTTAAACTTCACATGACCACATATAATTAAACACACAAGGTCTGGTATCTGTTCTATGTATCACAATGATCCCCGCTACCCAATCCGCCGCGTAGCCCCAGCTACGTCCTATGCCGAGGTCCGTAGTACCTACCCAATCTGGGTGAGTCGTGGCTTAAAGTTCATTCACTGGCTCATTAAACCCATCGTGGTCACTCCAATAGTCCACAGTAATGAGCAATATTATAGCTGCTCCTTGAGCAATGCTGTAATTATCTATTCGAAAAAAAACTGTTCTATCATCATTACTGTCGCTTAATGATTGCTAGCCCTTAATTCCGTATTGCATTGCTTATGAGTACGAGTGTCCGGCCGCGGCCGGGTGGTGGTGTTGTGACGGGTGGTGGTGTGCTAGTTGCCCAGTTTCAATTAGACCGTCCTGTCGTATGTACTCGTGTCACTACCACGCGGGGTATGGCGCCGAAGTACACGTCACGATATGTGGTTGAACAGATCCTTTAGTTATCGGCTAAGATACGGGACAAAGGAAATTGTGCTCGGTAACTCAAATTCAATGGAACCCCTTCGTACCGTATGTCACACGCGTGTGCTTTTGACGTTTGGAGAGTGTAGTGTGTGTGGCGTACGTGCGCTTTGTTTGCGTTTGTGTGTTGAACTTATATCTGTAGTTTGGTTGTGTCGTGAAACTATACGCCACTTTTCGTTTTTAATTAGTACTGAAACTTTAAGGGTATGTTCAGACCGTGAATCCCTAAGGAACATGGGTCGAAAGACGAGAAATTTTTTGGACCTCCCAATAGAAAATCGATCGCCCGATCCGTACTTTTGTATGGGGCGTCCAAAACTTGTCGTTTTTCAATCCATGTTCCTTAGAGAAAGTTGTTCAGATTCACGGTCTGAATACACCTTTAAAGTTTCGTTACTAATTAAAGTGGTGTATAGTCTTTCATTAATTTAAAAGCTTACATTAATCATTAAACGTAGTGCCCAGTATTGGCAAAGCTACGAAATATGTAAGCTTTAGGATTGCGTTCGTGCAAAGGTAGTTAAACGTCTTGACACTCACGGCAAATGTTGAACTGATCAGCTCGTCATGACTTGAAAGGCGTATTAATATTTAATGTTTCGGTGCAATGCTGTTTATTGATTTTGCCAGTCTACCAGGCGCATTGTTCGTATTTTTCCGTGTTTTAAATACGATAAATCGTGGCCAGTGAAGTTTAAAACAATGCTCACTCTTGCTAAAGTAAATCGGTCCGAATGGCCCGACTCCGCTTTGGTTTTCCCGTAAAGTTTTAATGTAGTTTGAACTGTGAAGTTAATATTTGTAGGTATGTACTGACTATACGTTTGCAGATATTTTAAAGTTCACAAGTTCTCTAGTTGTGCCGTCAACATCAATCCAGTTAGTACATAGTTTATTTACTTCAGACGGTCAAATTGAAATAAACTTTGCGCTCACATTTTAAAGGTTGGCGCGCTCCATACAAACGTGGTCTGGTGATATTTTCAATACTATCAAATTAAAGTCAATGAATTTTTTCAGAAACAATCTAGAAACTAATCTCTATGTTCGTATGAAGTCAGATTTTCGTTAAAATGTATAGTTTTCAAGTTACAGTGCCTCAAAGATTACCATACAAATCTTAAGTTAATCCTAGCATTAAAACTGTATATTTTAATGAAAATCTAACTTCATACGAACATAGAGATTAGTTTCTAGATTGTTCCTGAAAAATTTCATTGACTTTAATTGGATAGTATTGAAAATATCACCAGACTACGTTTATATGGAGCGCGCCAACGGTAATATACCCTTAACTTCTGCTAGAGTTCATAAACAACCAGTTTGTACGTCACGTCAACCTAATAGCAATGTGTTTTCGATTTGTTATTTATGCTGATAAGAATCTTATTATCGCGTGGTAAATCGATTTAGTCTACACTGCCCGAGGTCTCGGATCTCGCTACATTACTACCATGCATAATGTGATCACTTTAATTTGAGTTTGACTTGTAAATTAAGACAGCTTGTTGATTATCTATTAAAGAAAAAAAACTCGGTAATTGTCACACAAATTACTTATAAGTTGGCCTGGACTTGTATAATGATGACTAGACGACGATCTAGATGGAATACATATACAGGCTCCTCCTTAATATGCTGACACTTTTTAAGAAAGTGACCAGACCATAAATCGCGAAATAAATCTGCTGTCCCATACATTTGGGTCAAGTAGGTTTGCAGTTTTGTATGTCAAACCGTCAGTTGCAGAAACGCTGATTAGAGTTAATCCTCCATTTAATCTCGAGATTTAATGGAGGATTAACTCTAATAAGCGTTTCTGCAACTGAGTGAAATTCAACATAATTTATTCAATACAGGAGCTTGAAGCACAAGCAGTAGTAGGTATTTGATTTGATTTTCGATTTGAAGCACATTATACGTCAAATCTTTTTAAAGCTACCAGCGCATCGGAACGTGTTGTCGCTGTAGAGAAGATGCGGCTAGAAACTCTACATTTCACAACATAACACGACTTAATAACTATTACAATATACATTCTTAAGCTAAGAGTATGTATACAATAATACATACTCTATTTAATAAAAGTTAGTTAGTGACACTGATGCAAATCATCCAGTTTATGATATGCTTTGATGTTGGTGCGATAGAGAAAGTTGTTCAGTATGACGGTCTGATCATCCCCTTAAAAAGTGTCAGCATACAAAGAAGACTAACATCCATGATTCAGGTACAAATATTCAAAAGACAAATTTATGCCCCTTACGGGATTCGAACCCGCGACCCTCAACACAGCGGGCAGGCCCACTACCGACTGAGCTATCGGGCCGTCGGTCGTATCATAGAATTGCTTCGGTAAAATTTTGTTAGTTACAGTCCACAGTCGACTACGAAAATTCGTAGCCCGTAGCATCGCAACAGCCTCTCGTAGCGATAGAGCGCTACGACAGTACAGCACACACTAATGATGTTGACACTAGAGGAGCGCTTGACTCACTCGTGCCCCCCCACCCCCCCTTCATTCCTTCACATAATATACGTACTTACCTATAAGAGTACATAGTGCTGTGAGTTTCAAAGTTAAAGGAAAAAGACGGAGACTTAAATCTTTTTACTCTAGATCTTATAGCCACTATAAGCCCGGGATTTACTTGTTTGGAAAACAAAAATAATGGTGAAGTAGGATAAAGGAAAAGTCACCTTGTCAGATAAATTCCATAGTAGTAAATGTCATAAAACATGAAAGACTATTTGTAACAAAAAAAAACTTTGAGTATGCAATATAATCACACGAAGTTTAACGCTTATATGTGTTATAGAGAAAAAACATAACAACCTTTAAAAAAATATGTTTCTTGTGCCGTGGTGGTCCAGTGGCGAGTAACCTTGCCTGCCGTGCAGGAGGCGATGGTTCGATCCCCGTCCAGGCCGACTCGTACCGTACCAATGAGTTTTTCGGAATTTATGTACGATTTGTAACACCACTGGCTTTTCGGTGAAGGAAAACATCGTGAGGAAACCGGCATGCTTCAATTTCGAGGCATGTATTGTACCCACTGTCTATTATAACTGGGCAGAGTTGTCGGTACTACTGGTGAAACGTGGATGTTCTGAGGTTTCAGAATATCTCTGACTACCCCCTCGGGGAATATAGTCGTGAGCATATGCTTATGCATGCTCATGCTTTCTTGTAGGTGTGGCCCTTTTTAACCGACTTCAACAAAAGGAGGAGGTTCTCAATTCGACGCGTATGTTTTTTTAAATTATTTATTGAAGGTAGGCCTGCGTCCTGCAGTGGGACGTTTATATAGGCTGTGATGATAATGATGAATTATTTATTAGAAAATCCAATATAACACATATTCTGTGAAAATGTTAACTTCACACCTATTACGATTCAAAATATTTCAGCCGTTAGGAACTTATACAATTATATGGTCTAGGGTTAGGGGGAACGGAAAGAGTATGGCTTAGTAATAGAGTCCCATTGGCAACCTTTGGGTACAGTAAAAGAAAGAGTATCTAGTTCTATACACAACACGGACACTCCCTGCCTCCCACCAATTTCTGTACCAATAAGGGTATATTATTCGTAGCGCGCTCCATACAAACGTACTATGGTGATATTTTCAATACTAACCAATTATTAAAGTCAATGAAATTTTGCAGAAACAATCTAGAAACAAATTTCTATGCTTGTATGGAGTCAGATTTTCGTTAATATGTATAGTTTTCAAGTTACAGTGCCTCAAAGATTTCCATACAAATCTTAAATTAATCCTAGCATTGAAACTGTATATTTTAACGAAAATCTGACTCCATAGAAGCATAGAGATTTGTTTCTAGATTGTTTCTGCAAAATTTCATTGACTTTAATTGGTTAGTATTGAAAATATCACCATAGTACGTTTGTATGCAGCACGCATTTTCGCTCTCGGAATAAAATTTGTATACGAGTGTATTTATCATTATTATAGTAGCTAGGCGGCGAAGGAAAACATCACGGTAGGTAGGAAAAAATAAACAAATAGTTCGGATGTATGTGTAAAATATGTGTAAGCTTGGGGTGAACACAATAAACCAGCAATGGTCGCAGTGTTACATAACGAACCTTGCTTGCAATAGCCCAGTCAACAATAATAATACCGTATAACCATTTCACTCTATAGGTAAGGTTACTAAAAGGAACGCTTCTGAAATGTTCCCAAATCGGGTTATGCCACTTATCGACGCTGTCTTTGACGTGAAAGCCTATGCCAACCGTATTTCCTCCAATTATTTGATTACATCAGTTTCTCACCTCGGTGTCGGATATTTGTTTCCGTAATAGGGCTTGTGGATGATGGATGACGGATAATTTCTCGCGTTAGATTCAAATTTTTTCTTGATCTTCTTTTTCCTTTTGCAATTTTAGGCTAAGTTATTAAGGTTAGTGACCGCAAGTCGTAAAAATGTTTACCTGAAACAAAGATAAGGATTTACATTATACAGGGTCCTTCTTAATATGCTGACACTTTTTAAAGGGATGATCAGACCGTCAAACTGAACAACTTTCTCTATGAGATCAAACTCGAAATCGCGAAAAACAAATCTGTTGTCCCATACATTTGGCTGAGTTTTCGATGTTGGTGCCATTGAGAAAGTTGTTCAGTTTGAGTTTGTTGATCATCCCCTTAAAAGGTGTCTGCAAATTAAGAAGGACCTTATATGGTCTACACTCTAAAACTAAGTAAGTCCATAAGACTCTGCTTAGCAAGCACATACGCGGTAATTGAGTAGTATTGGATCTTTCTCTCTTGCCTTTGTCTTAGATCTACAAATAACGTTGAGGAAACA
The DNA here is from genome assembly GCA_963693445.1 of Agonopterix heracliana. Lineage (NCBI taxonomy): Eukaryota > Metazoa > Arthropoda > Insecta > Lepidoptera > Depressariidae > Agonopterix > Agonopterix heracliana. The sequence continues at coordinate 10,318,699 of OY856310.1, forward strand.
TGTATCATAAATATTAATTAGTTTTGCTAAGAGAATGAAGAAAAGGATGGAGTATGTATTTTTGCTAAGAAACGTCAGAAAAAAAGGTATCTACCTTCCATACTTATAGAATCTGTGTGGAAATAAAAAAAATAAGGATTCAATATAAAATCGTATGTTCTGAAAAACTAATAATATTTAGAGTTTGGACAAAGATCTTCGACCACGTCTGTAACTTAATTAGAACATTATTTTTTATAGTTTGGGCGACCTGAGAGCATACATGTAATACTAAAATATACCCGGTTACAATAAGGTTCAAGCTGCGAAACCAAAAATTGCTTCTTTAGAGAATAACATGATGGAAATCCGTGAAAAATATAGTACGAAGTCGAAAAACTACGAATTTTGCCTAAATAGTAAAAAACTTAAATTAAATACAATAACTATGTCTATGTACGAGTCTGGTACGAACATAATACCTAATATGTAGTACTACGCGTGTACGTCACACAGGCAAGCGACAAGTTTGTATTTCGATTACATATAACTTAACCCATGAATATTCGGGCGGAATATTTAATCCTTTACGAAATTCAGCAATATGTTTAATAGTACTGCGTGTCGTGTTTCGTGTATAAATTACATTACACCTCGCCACCTATTATGGTGGTGAGTCCGGCCTGGGCGGCTAATTTGCTACAGTAAAGGCCAGGCCACACAGAGGCGGGACTGCGGGAAAGCGGTCCGGGGGCGGACCTGCGGGAAGCGAATATCTCCGGACCAGTGCTTATTTCTCTGTTACAGGGGACATACAAACTCGGACATGACCTTTCCACCACACCATACACTACAAAACACACAAAAATCTTCGCTGGTCCGCAGATATTCGCTTCCCGCAGAACCGCCGCCGGCCCGCTTTCCCGCAGGACCGCCTCTGTGTGGCCTGAGCTTAAGGCCTCATTCAAGGAGACGCAGGGCGTCAGGCGCCGCGGGGTCGGAGCGGGCGGCCAGAATCACAAACATACTGCGATTTAGAGCGTTCACGGAGAAGCGTTGTCTCACGCGTCAAATTGTCAAAGATGTATTGACCGCCCAACGCGCCGCGCAACGCCCCGCTTGCCGCCCCGCGTCTCCCTGAACGAGGCCTAAGAGTGTTTAAAATAGGTTGTTTTTAATTTACTCAAAGGAAGATTTATTTATATCAATTTTAGTACCTACAATACGATACCATTACAAAAAGATTAATGTTGAGATTTAATGTAGAAGATGCAAGAAATGTAAAACACAACACAAGTATACTATAGCCTATAGGCATAATAGGGTCTTTCTTAACATGCTGCCGGGATTTTAAGGTATTTTAAGAATAATCATCAAAAGTCATAAAGTGTGCGTTTCCTGTTAAATTCAATCAATCAATCAAATCAGCCCACATCAACCCAAAGCTGGGCATCGTTTTTAGGGTTGAACTACATCACATAGCACAGCATCGCATTTTCACAGGAGTGGGTCATTTGCTAGAGCATATAAGATAGACGGAACGCGACCGCGCGCGATAGCAAATCACGTTCCTGAGTGACAGAAAAGGATGGAGCGACGGAATAATGCGGTTCCGTGCTGTCTGGTGTAGTTCAACCCTTATTGGTCCACTCCTCACGGCCAATCTTATCCATGTCTGACCCGCAACCCTGTTAAATTATTTCGTATCAATTCAATAGCACTACGATGAATCAGAGATACTGATGGTGCCATTAAAAACTTTATAGCAAACAGCGAGGAACGAGGAACGAATAATCCCATATGACATTTTATAAACAGCGTCTGAGTATACAGGGTCCCTTTTTAGGGTTCCGTAGTCAAGCAAGGAACAGCAAATTTTTTTTCGCGATTCCATGTAGGTTCCGTAGATAAAGTTGTTCAGTTTGATGGTCTGATCATCCTCTTAAGAAAGTGTCAGCATAGTAAGTTGGACCCTGTATAAGCCAATACGCTAGACTTGCTATTAAGTATTATCTTTATTTCTGATGTTTCAAAAAGGAGAAGGACGGAGTGAGTTCTGAAATGAAGATATAATAGAGATGAATGCATAAGAGGACGACCCCAAATAATGGGAAATGAGCAAGAGAATGATGGTGATGATACCCATGCGCGTAGCTACCGTTGTCGGCATGCCCAACCCTTATTGAGGTCAATAGGCTGATGTTATATTAAATGCCCAGACAACAATTAAAATAATTGTGTCTACAGGGTGAAATTTAAAGTATGCTCCCATAGGAAAAGTTGTTCAGTGTGATGGTCTGAACCACCCCTAAAATTTGTATCATTTCAATTTCCTGTAGATGTGATATTGTGATGTGCAAACAAACACACATTTACTTTTGTAATTTTCGTGAGCAAACAGACTACAATTTTACAGGTTTATTAATTTAGGTACTATACTGTTCGCCACGCAGCTTAGCCCGCGTGGACCTACACACTGTACGAAGTCTAGGCCGCGTCATACAGTTTGTAAACGTCTACTTTATAGGAATGCAATGTATTAATCGTGGGCGAGTCCGTAGTCCGACTCGCACTTGGCCGTGACCACAAACATAGTGTAATAAGAACTAAAAGTGGTGTAGCTCAGCGGTCACGATACGTCAATCGAGCGGGGTGTGCGGGGGGCGGGAGGAGCACGCCCCAGCCCCTCTGCATGCGCGCGTACCTTAAGCCTTCGCCTGTGTTTGTCACGGATTTCATTTAGATTTCGACGATCGACGGCGGGCCCATACAAAAATGACATTTAGTATCAGGGCCCGCCGTCGGTCGCTGTCGGTAAATGTGTCTCAACACTTGAGTACGCCCATCCCCCGCACGCCGCGCAAGCACAGACGCGCCGCGACCGCTGAGCTTCACCAATATTAGTTTTTATTACACTATGCCACAACCTTTTTTTAGGGCTGGTTGCGCACCTGATTTTTCGAACCTATAACCTAACCTAACCAAGAGTGTTGTTCCTGCAGGCTCCATCATGTTCCACGTCAGGCGGCGGCCGGCGGACTCGCAGCCACGGCGGCGCAAGAAGAAGGTGGGCGCGGGGCCGGGCGGCGGGGCGCGGCCCGGCACCGAACCCGCGCTGCTCGAGGTCGCGCCCGACGGCTCGCCGCTCGAGAACGGGCGCCGCGTGCGCATCACCGAGATCATTGAGGTACCTTACCACAGATTACTAGTTCGTAACAGATACACCACTTCCTTAGAAAACGATAAGTTTTCACGCTTTAATCATTTATTGCCTGACGGTACGCGCAGATATGTATCTAATGGCGCTTGACTCAGCGTTGTTATTACTTCGTACAGCGCGTCTTCTTAATCTCAAATACGAACGTATTCAGAAGTAGAGATACAGGCCCTTAGTCATCTTATGTATGTCATAATGAGAAACCTTGCAATAATATTTCTGCCCATGTCAATGGAATTATGCTGCTTTTTTTGCCACTGTCTGTAGGCCTCGCATGCGACTCCCGAGATACCTAACAATAAAAATCTAGATATACCTCCATCTTTGTTAGTATACGTATGCCAAAAAGAGCACGCATGACGTATTTCTCGTTTTGTCGCGTTGTCGTGGGTGGCTATGCTAGCCGTGCTGTAATAATTAATTCTGCTTCCCTTCCGACTTCGCTATTGCAAGTGTTATTATTTTTTAAGATTATCTGGTTCAGTATTATTGTTTACCCCGAGGGAGTGCTGTATTTCAGAAATGTCTTTTTCCCACTCTGTATCTATAAAAGGGATAACAGCTAAACCTCTTTACGGAGAAGACAGCTCACTTGCCGCTCGGGCGACTTGAGAAATAACTCCACCAACTCTCTAGATAGACGCCTGATATAAACAATGACTCTGCCGAAATAACATCTACGAGTATTAATCTCGCTGTAAACTTCTCTTGCCTTTACTTTTCTTTTAGAGGTATCATATTTCAATTATCTTTGAGTAACTAGAAAAGTCCCAAAGGCTAAAGTTCCATACTTACCTTTAAATATTTTAAAAACTTCCGCCGTTTGCAGAGTAAACAGAGTTTTGGCTGTTTGATAAACATTAATGCCTAGTTAGAGCTCAAGTTCGTGAACTTTTATATTTGGAGTTGGCGAAGCTTGTTTTTGCTCGATGTTATGAGCCGAAATTCAAGCTTACGAGTATACTATAAGTCTTATAGAGTTCCGCATCGAATAACGTTTGTTGTCTCTCTGATGTGATCCAGCAGCAATATTTACTTGTTTACTTTCGGTTGACCTAGATCCTTCCTTTGGCCGTCTGGTATTCATAACAAGTTTCACATTTACACTTCTGAACCTAGAATTTTTTGTAACAGAATTCTAAGAAAACAACAACTAGAATATTTTTCAGTGATGTTTTGTTATGCATTTGTTTTTCCCACGTGATTCTTAATAGTGTTGCTCAAATATTTCATATTTCCATATACGTAGTAGAAATAACACTGCACATCACAACACTGTTTCATTGTTGGTGGCGTTATCGCCACACTTTCTTCGTATCTAGTTGTCGCTAATATCTTTCTCCCTCATGCACTTGTCGTACTCTCATGTGGCGCACGCTGTTTGCTTGTCGTGTTTGTTCTAGCATGTAGTACACACGGCGACACATCAAGCTATATTAAACCAACATAAGCTGGCCGCGCGACGTTATACATTTCTCTACCTACTCGTGGCCAGCCGTGTGTACATAATAGTTCAATGCATATTTCATCCTCATTTACATCTAGGATTCAAAATGATATGATTATAACATTTCATTCCAATTGGCTATCGCTTGCACGAGCGTGTGAAGCGACCATCACACTGTTCGCGCGACCCTGCGTTCAAATATGCTGATCATAAGCTCATGCTCATGCACGGGCGTCAATAAGGACATTCAATAATTATCTGTATGTTTGAAAGCACGTGCGATGGTCGCATCGAACGGTCATGCTAACCATGGCCAAATAGAGCTACCCCTCCTAACACCTGGCCTCGGGACAGGGCGAATTGCTATTTTTCAATACACTGCCTATGCGCTGCTGTCTGTGTGCTTGCGTAGTAGTAGGGACACACACAACGCTCAGTGTTTTCTAAAATCGCAATTCGCGCCGCGGGTTGCCCTGTCCCGTGGCCAAGCGGTAAGAGTTTTGATCTTGTCGGTGCAGCATCTAGTATCTCATTGACATATCCATCAGGAGACTAATGAGTTTCGACCGTACAGGTGGGCTCCGGTAACGGAACGGCGCTGCAGCTGTACGGGCCGTCGATACAGCCGCGGCACTGCGTGGTCGCGGCGGCGGAGGGCGGCGGTTACACCGTGACGCCGCTGCACGCCGACGCGCACGTCTACGTGAACGGCCGGCGGGCGACGCACGCTCAACGCTTGCAGGTAACATTATGACCATCGACCGTGCAGGTGGGGTCCGGTAACGGGACGGCGCTACAGCTGTACGGGCCGTCGATACAGATACAATGACTGAAGCTAGTTTCAATAATAATGAATTTGCCGCCTAGTGAGTAGTACACACGGTGACACATCAAGCTACGCAAAACCAAAATAAGCTGGCCGCGCGTATGTAGTACTGTATAACTTCGCGCGGCCAGCTTATGTTTGTTTTGCGCAGCTTGATGTGTCGCCGTGCGTGTGTGTGTACATGAAAAAATTACGGAGCGAGCGAAGAAAGCTTGTTTAGCACCTGGTGGTATTCGGATATTTCGGAATGTAATCAGAAACACAGAACTCTTTTGGTTCAATCATGACAAAACCGAATCTATTGAATAGAGTATTTGCCTACATGATTTTTTTTTTTAATAGTATACTATATTACATACTTTTTAGCTTGAATACATTGACATAAATTAAATGCTATAGACTCAGTCTACTACAAAATCTTAGCAAATTGTGCACAATTGACACATAAACATAACCCACACAAATCAAGTAGGTATGCATGTTGTTGGGTGGAACGAATATGTGGTTTTTGATTCATAAACTTACTTAGTCGTATTTGGTATGAATAATGTCAGCAGAAAGAGCTACCTCTTTTGAATCTGCCATTTTTGGAGCGTTAATTGTGTACTTAGTGCAGTTCTATATGCAATTGCTATTTACTATACGATTTGTAATAACAGGATAAACTATAAAAAGCACCTAATGAAATATATAAAATGTCACAATACTGTATTTCGTCCAATATTTCATACAAAGCGCGCGATTTGTACCGCATATTTCAGCGTGCCGTAGGGCGTCATATAATTTGATTAATAACGTGGTAGTAGAAACGCCAGCTTTTTACGTTCCAATATGTGTGCATAGCATAAATTTGCATTAATTTCGTCCCCTAAAATCCCCGCTCGCAAAATTCCTGGATTAGTTGTTGCATATATCACTCCCTATGTTTATCCGGCTTGAATTCGCTGGGCGCAAAATATCTAACCATGTTATAAGACGATAGACTAATTGATAGCAGATAATTTAATGATGAGTCAATAACAAAAAAAACTATAGGTAGGGTAGGTAGGTACCACACTATCCAAGTGTGGTATACAAAACACTATGTATTTTATACAGGGTGTCCAATCCATCTGTACATACAAAACTGCAAACCTACTTGACCCAAATATCGTCACTAGCCTTACTAAACGACGTATCTGAAATTGTTGGCGTAACTGACTTATTCATTGTGGGCGAATCCATTTTCCAAGACGAATCGACCGGTCTAATTGACGTATCTGTTATCTTCGAGCGTTACCGAGAAAACACATTTTGACAGGTAGACGTAACTGACAAATTTATGTTCATTTTTTGTTCTGTAAACTCACCTCGATGTTAGTTACGTCGTTTAGTAAGGCTAGCGACGATATATGGGACGGCAGATGATTATTTTCGCTATTTTCATGTTGGTCCCATAGAGAAAGTTGTTCAGTTTGATGGTCTCATCGTACTCTTAAAAAATACGGGTCGGCATATTAAAAGCGACCTATAAGGGTCAATTCCCACTGAAAGAGTAGCAGTAGGGCGCGGCATTTTACCTAGCATATTAAACTTTATGTAGTTACAGTGAGATAAGATAAAATATCAGTTGAGGTGACGGAACGGGTAGCAACGCCGCAGTGGTTGAACTGTCATTTTAATTCGAATTTTATCAAGAAAAATAAAAAATAAAATATTGAAAAGTTCAATATGCTAAGGTAAAATTCTGCGCTGCATGCCGTGGGTCTTTCAATGGTTAGTATAGTTAATTATTATTCATGTACCTCTCAGAGACAGACGAAAAGTGCACTCAATTCACCTCGCTGGCTTAGGTGAATTAAGTCTGCAATTTTGTATGCTTTATTCACCCGAGTGAATTTGCTTGGGTTAATCAAGCGGGCTAAAGTCTGCAAGTTTCAGGTAATGAACTGTATAACTAAAACCGTTTAGTCTCTACTTTTATAAAACTGTAAACAGAGGTCTGTCTACATTGAAGGTATTTAAAAAAAAGTTCTGATATGGTTTTTAAAATAAAATTAAATGAAATACTCATTTATTTCATATAAAAATCCATAATTTTGTTAGTAGGTTGATTAATAATAATGTTTACTTAAAATTATGTTAGTGTATGTTAATTGGTATCAACGACCCGGTTAGGTTCCCTGACTCTAAACCACAAATTTTTTAAATTTATGTTTGTCTGATTGTTTGTTCGCGCATCACGTGACAACTACTAGCCCGATTTTGAGCCCACGAGTTGGATGCCCCGTAAATTAGGAAATTGAGTCGAAATACAGGATGTAACAAAACACCCTAGTAATACTTAAAGGGGTGCTTCAGACCATGAAACTGAACAACTTTCACTACGGAGCCAACTTCAAAAAAATCAACTGCCCCACACATTTGAGTGGAGTCGGTACTGTAGTTTTGTATAAAACCGCTGTTTTTTTTTCGTTATTTCAAATTCGACACCATAGTAAAAGTTGTTCAGTTTGATTGTCGTTTTATCGCCTGTATATTGAAAATTTTGTATTCAACTATACAGGGTCCTTCTTAATATGCTGACACTTTTTTAAGGGGATGCTCAGACCATCAAACTGAACAACTTTCTCTATGGGACCAACATCGAAATCGCGAAAAAAAAATCAGCTGTCCCATAATTTGGCTCTAGTAGGTTTGCAGTTTTGTATGGAAGAGCTGATTTTTTTTTCGCCATTTCGATGTTGGTCCCATAGAGAAAGTTGTTCAGTTTGATGGTCTGAACATCCCCTTAAAAAGTGTTAGCATATTAAGTTGGACCCTATATTTCAGCATGAGCTGGAAATAGAGTCATATTGTAGCAAAATCTCGAGCTACAAATATTATACTTATTACAGTGCGTTATATGTATGTCCACTGGTTTTAGCCGATACTATCTGACTGAATGACGTTTCACAATGCTATCTGATCTTGGCAAGCGCTTTAAATAAACAAAACATCGGATTTATATGCGGAGTTTCCTTCAGTTCTTAGACTATGTTTATGGGTGAAGGGAAATGGTTATTAGATGCGTAACAGGTTTTGCTGTCTTATTGGCAGGATATTGTGATAGTCATAACATAATAGTTTATCGCTTCTTAATGGGATATTACAGTTGGCGCGCTCCATACAAACGAAGTCTGCTTATATTTTCAATACTAACCAATAAAATTCAATTACATTTTGCAGATACAAATCTCCATGCTTGTATGTTGTCCGATTTTTGTTAAAATATACAGTTTCAATGCTAGGATTAATTTAAGATTAGTATGGGAATCTTTGAGGCACTTTAACTATAAAAGTATACATTTTACCTGCAATGCTTCAATTTCGAGGCATGTATTGTACCCAATGTCCATTATAAGTGGCGACGGGCTAACCCCCCGTCACACTGGACAGAGTTTCGGTACTACTGGTGAAACGTGGATGTTTATTTTATTTTATTTATTTGTCACACAAAACAGGAAACAATCAGTGAAGTAATAACACATAATATAAAAAGCTTAAATGTAGATTGCAACCCTAAATATGCATGCACATAAATATGTTCTGAGGTTTCAGAATATCTACTACCCCCTCGGGGAATATAGTCGTGAGCATATGCTTAAGCATTTTAACGAAAATCTGACAACATTATAAGAGATAAGTTTCTAGTTTCTAGAATGTTTCAGGTTTAATTGGTTAGTATTGAAAATATAATCAGACTTCGTTTTTATGGAGCGTGCCAACGGTAATAGCGATGCGTGCACAAATAAGCAGACACAAATCCTAGAATTACGTATCCTAAACGCCTCCATTTAACATTTTAAGTTAATGTGAAAGAATAATTTTCTATTTAACCTTTGATGATACAAAATTTATCTTAACTATTATAAAACTGTAACTGAACTGTGTCTGTACATTGAAGATATTTACAAAAAAAGATTACGATATGGGTTTTAGGTATCCCCGACTCGAAATCAACCTTTTTTAGAAATTTTGTCTGTCTGTTTGTCTGTTTGTTTGTGTGTTTGTTTGTTTGTTTGTTTGTTTGTTCGCGCATCACGCAAAAACTACTGAACCGATTTTGATAAAACTTTTTTTGTTAGATAGCTTATGATCTGACTTAAAATCTGGTATATAATTTGTGCGGACGAAGTCGCGGGAAAACACTAGTGTTTTATAAAGTACACACTATCGAAGTCGATATACAATTTTTGGTAGCGACTTGGTAGAGACCTATACCTCAGCAGTGGACGATGATAGGCTTGATAATGAGTGAAAACCGTATCATAATCAGTAGTTTCGATTGTATACTAAGGATGTTCATTTATGTGAGCATTTAGAAGGATATTCCATGAGAAAAGGACCTATAAGAAAGAGTATAGTACTGCCTTGGTACTGCATACAGTACGGACACTTTCTGCCCTAACTCACACGATAGTTTCGGAAATAATATGTGAGAAGAAGATACCTAAAATAGAAATACCCCAACACAAATACCTTTGTCTAATAAAAGTTTCAAGACATTATTTTCGTGTCCCCGATATGTTGGGTTTCGTCCGAATAGTTTAGTAACATTATATTTTATCCAACCGCTCGTAGCAATAACTTTGTTTTACGAAAATTTCTGTTTAGATACTGAAAGTCAAATATGGCGCACTCAACACTTACTGAATTTACAACTGTATTTATGGTCGACCTTTGTTTTCAGATACGTAAAATTTATAAACCTAGTAACATAAAGCTTCGTGATTCCATTATTTTTTACTGTGCACTTAAAAAAGATTCGCTCGTTTCCGGACCATGTCTCCTTAATGCCGAAGGCGGCGGGCGGCGGGAAATTCTCTTGTGAAACGTATTTCCTATTTTGTGTTTATTGCTGCTCCCGCTGTTTTACTCGATGTATGAAGACTGAAAATTGAATTAAGTGCTAGTACGAAAATATAACTATAAATATTCTCGGACTGTTTAAGTTTTTAGCATCAAAATAGACTGGTTGTACATTTGTTAATTCGTTTGGTACATTCATATACTCACGCTACTATCCCACAGGGGTAGGCACAGACTACGGCTCGCCACACACTACGACTCTGACATCCATCTTTCGCCTCATCTATTTTCATACATCTCTTCATGCACTTCCGTCGGTTGAGGGTGCTACGCACTTGTCCTTTTCGGAGAAGACCATTTATTTGGTCGTGGTAAGTTCTCCTCGGACGCCCTCTCTCGACTTTTCCACTCACATTGGATCGATATTCGTTTAGTAAGATAGTACTCGGTGTTAAGATGTATGAAATAACATACACTTAAAGCCTAAGCAGAAAAATAAAACACCTCGCCATGTTGCGGATAATCGTTGGAACTAATTTTTGTACTCTTATTATTGTAATTAAAGGTTATAAATGTTATAATTGATAGTAGCGCCCCGAAAGCAGTTTCTTTTTAATTTATCTGGTCATGTTAAATCCTAACCTGAAGACCATTACGACCGTAATACTTTTCAGGGCAGTCAGAAACATAGCGTGCGGTTGGAGCAAGGTTCAAACTAAGTGTATTGAAGTTTTCATGGTGGAATGTCGATGTCGTATCAAACTTTAACTGTGATTATTACTTTTAGCTGTGTATATGTTTGCTTCATAGTTGTTTGACTTACTCAGTTCAGATGATTTTGTTTCTTATTTTCATTCCTCTGTGCTTTGAACTACAGTTCCAAGTAGCAATAAAAATGCAATTTCATCGCTATATTCAGACGTTAAACAAACGGTACTAGACATCGTACCTATCAAGTATAAGTCACTGAGCGGAATACGTACGTATCTCCCGTCTCTGCGTACGTGTAGGATATACATGTTAAGCCACTACGTCAATTTGGCCGCTTGTGTGTGCTTCGTTAACTTTATTTATTGGTACCTAACAGCGTACGCTTGCTTGTTTCCTTTGAACTCTATTGGCAATGTGCATAGTTTTTTATGTTTGTGCGAATAAACCTATCCGTTTAATTAACAAACATAAAAATATTAATCTTTTTAGAATCAGACGGTCGTTATTATAACTAACGTTCATCTTGGAAGGACTGTACAATGAGTACCGTCGAATTTGGGATCGGGGATGGGTGGGGGGGATAGGGTGGGGGTCCACACATGCCCCCCCTAGAGGGAAAAAGTACGGAACCCCCCCCCCCCCCTTTTTTTACAAAAAGTGAAATTTTTAGTATCTTGCTGCACGAATTTGAGAGGGTGGAGGGGGGAAAAATCCCCTTACCACCCCACAGGGGGGGGGGGGGGATTCGAGGCGACTAGGTAAACAGTAGCAATTTCGGCCGGCCTCTGCCGCGGCACCGCTTGGCTCGTGCGCTGTGGTCGCAAGAAACCTAACATGCTCGTCGCTTCGCTCGTCGCTAACCTAACCAACAACCTCCCACGCCTTCTACCAGTTATTTTTGGACTGCAGGGGGGCCAAAAAAGGGGGGGTTTCAGAACTTCTTCCCTTTAGGGGGGGCATGTAGGGACCTCCCTTGTCCCCCCACCCATCCCCAACCCCAAATTAATTCGACGGTACTCATTGTACAGTTGAGCCTTCATCTTTACCACGTTTATAATCATGCAAGTTTCCGCCATTTTTGGCAGTCAGACCTGTCAATAACTATCTTAAATATAGCAGACATAAACTCAAGCCGTTCGCCGCGTCGACGGCGGACGGCTTCCCATACTAAACGTGCCTTTTTGTATGGGGCCGCCGTCGTTCGCCATAGGTCAAAATCTCAACCCTTAACCGACACATAGATTTCTAAGCAATTTGTTTGTTCTTAGCACGGCTGCCTGCTGAAGTTTGGGCGCGTCTCGACGTTCCGGTTCGTGGACCCGGCGCAGGAGACGCTCCTCAACAGGAATCTGTCGCAGTCCCAGCACTTCGGCTCCGGCTCCATATACGACAGGTGGGTAATGAAGCAACTCAGTGCACACGACGCTTATTTATGTTGTTTAGATGTGCCTTCTAGCGAAATTAGTTAGTTTACTATAGCTGGACACATTTTATGTTGTTAACATTTTGTTTTGATCTCAAACTAGCCGAGGCCTGGGGTCTCGTTGTGTAACTGCCCGATTCTTTCGGTATCAAATCGACCTGGTGTTTTTGACTGCTCCTTGTAATTCTTAATATTTAGGCAATGGCTATAATGATCGGAAGAAATCAATGTTACTGAAACTCAAAATAATTTATTCAATATAAGAGCTTGAAGCTCACTTATCACGTCAAATCTACTTGAAAATTGTCCATCACCATCATAGGCCTTAACATCTGTTGCAGAATTAAAAATTGTCAAGTGTAGTCATAAATACATAACCGATCTTGTATCGACATAATCGGAAACTTACACAATAGCCCTACTGTTTTTGGTTGCTATCAGTTTAAGTAAAATGTGTCAGTTATAACATTTTAATAGGCTAATAGTTTATTCAAATTAGTAACGTCACTCATCTGTAACATTGCTATTATTTGTTACTTTTTTCTTCTGAATTCAAACACTTCGTCAAACCAGCTCGCTTCTCTAATCACTGAATCAATGTTGTTTTTATGTTCATCATCTATCATAGTTGTTTTCTTTTGCATGGTTCTGTCACTGGCTCACGAACATCCGCTTGTGTACGTTACCCTTACTACGTTAGATCGCCGACCTCGCCCGAGAACAGCGGCGCCATGTCCCCTACTCTCTCGCACCAGCCCGACCCGCTTGACCCCAACGCTAACGACGAGTACCCGAGGACCATGAGTCCCGTCTCACACGACACCTACGGGTACAGAGACTCAAATGACACCATCCAGCCGTACAACAACAATACCTTGAAACTGGATAACGAATCACTCATGATGTCACAACATCTGAACGATTCCAAAGACGACTACATAAGGGACGAACATTCGGGCTCGGTGTACAATGAACAGGAGCAGAGCGCGAACCGAACCTCGAACTCGCAGTACAAAGACAACTATGAGACGACGTTCGATTTGGACGGTAACGTGGAGACGAAGAGTATTTGCAGCGCGAAAAGCGGCGGCTCCGGCCATGAAAACAGGTTCGCAGACATCTTTTTTTTTTTCAACTATACAGGGTGTAACAAAACACCTTGGTAATACTTGAGGGGGTGCTTCAGACCATCAAACTCAACAACTTTCATTATGGAGCCAACATTGAAATCACGAAAAAAAAACATACAAAACTGACCGAATCGACTCAAATGTATGAAAAGCGTTTTTTTTTTGCGATTTCGAAGTTCTCTCCAGAGTGAAAGTTGTTCAGTTTGATGGTCTGAAGCACCACCTTAAGTAGGTATTACGCCTAGGGTGTTTTGTTACGCCCTGTATAGACTAATATGACTTTTTTCCTCATAAATGTATTATTTTTACAGCTCTTTGCGAATAAGGTTACTCACAAAAGGGCGGAGGGCAAACCCGTAGCAATTAGACGAGCTATTGGATTACACGCGGACTTTAATTACACTCCCTACCTAATACATACAAGCATAGTAATGAAGTAGCTAACTGGATTAAAAATAGGTCACTTTGCGCGAAACGTACCCGTAATCAAAAGTAATAATTACGTATTTAAGAAGAAAAGTTTATTTGATCCGTAATTTAAATTGACATTTCGGCTAACGCAACAAAGCAACTTTTGAACTGAATAACTTTTCGTTTCGTGAATATACAAGTTTTAAATTAATAAACAGTTCCCAAAACAAACTTTTGTGACCGAACCAACCCGTAGTAATTAACTCGGCACAGGTTTTTTATTAACTTACATATTTTGTACATACAATGTATTGACTCATGACCCTATTTTTTATTTTTATTGTAGCTAGGTACAATCTGGCCTGGTGATATGCCATATCAGTAAGACTTTTCAAAAGCAACTTACCTATTTCAAGTAATATCGTTGCTACAAGGGCACTGGCCTGCCCTCATTATGATAGTTACTTTTTTATAACTCCTGACAAATCTATACTAATATTAAAAAGAGGAAAGATTTGATTTTTAGTTTGTAATGAATAGGCTCCGAAACTACTGGACCGATCTGAATAATTCTTTCACCATTAGAATGCTACATTATCAGTGATTAACATAGGCTATAAAAAACGGCCAAATGTGTGTCGGGAAGATTCGAAGGGGGTACGAAGGCCGCCGCGGTCCTCCAGTAATAAATAAAATAAATACAAGTTAAAGTGGTTGTGTCATGAGACTCATGAGTTGATAAAGCAGAGCAAGGAGATACCGAGCGAAACATTAAATTATAATATGACACAGTAATACATCAATCAAATATACTAAGAGAACGTCGGTGTGCGCATTGCAAAGAGGTCAATCACGTAGGTCCAGGTTCGAATCCGCACTGACAATATACCATACTAACTTTTTCTTTTTTATGTACGTGATACCGACCGCTCTCAAACGGTCAAGGAAAACATCGTGTGGAAACCTGCATACGCTGAAGAAGAAATTCCGATGGTGGAGAAACGCCCATACACCTTCCCTGAGGGTGAATCCGGACCCGGAACCAGGATCTCAAGATTGTGGTCCCGTACCTTTCAGCAACGCACCACTGGTCCTCACCCTCTTATAATTATCCTCATGATCTTCGATTAAAAACTTTTCGCTTATGCTGAAATGTCAAGCTTGGGGAATTATGACAAACAAATTGTCTTTCAGTTTGCAAAAGCCAAACTATTGCTCTGCAGCCACATTATGGTTTCGTCTAGTGGTACAACATCTAAGCTCATAATACGAGTAATTATAATGTTGTGTAACAGGATGAGCTCGAACGTGCCCGCGTCACGGCCGGGCCAGGAGGCGATCCTGCCTGCCGTGCTGGAGTTCCCCGAGGCGGGGCAGGCGCAGTTCCTCGCCGCCGTCGTGTCGCGCCTCGACCCGCACGCGCCCGCCTTCAAACTAGCGCCTGTCTACACGCTCTACCTGTGTGCCAGGTACTATAAACATACGTAAACTCACTGTAATCCCTTTCAGAAACAGATTTTTTTTTTGATCCGATCAGCTTGCTCCCCTAGTAAAAGTGGTTCAGTTTACTAATGATATCAATTTCACCCTGTATCTGTATCAAATCGACATGTTGTTTATCGACAGTTTTTGGTGATTCTGCTTCTTAATATTTAGTTATTTAGT
Organism: Agonopterix heracliana; assembly: GCA_963693445.1. NCBI lineage: Eukaryota > Metazoa > Arthropoda > Insecta > Lepidoptera > Depressariidae > Agonopterix > Agonopterix heracliana. The sequence goes on from OY856310.1 coordinate 10,334,338, forward strand.
TTCAGATAATGGATTATAACGATCGGAGAAATACAATATTACTTAAAAATTGGCCAGAACAGTCATAAAATACGTTACCGATTTTGTATTCGAGATAATCAGAAGATTACACAATAGGCCTACTAATACCTATACTGGTTTGCATGACTACTTCCAGTTAACTAGGTAAAGTGCATGTTTTTGACAAGATAATGATTGCAGATACCGCGCGTCGACACACTACCGGCCCGAGCTAACGCCTACGGAGCGGGCGCACAAACTGACCGCTTTCTTACACCACGTCGCTACACTCATACATGCTACCGTCCAGGTAAGTTTGTACATCTTACTCTACGAATAAGAGAATGTATAGAAGTATAAATGAAGCTCAAAAAGTGGCACCAAAAAAATTGTAACGCGTTCTAAATTTGTTCTTTAAAAATTGTAACTCGCCGCCAAAACTCATACAAAATGTCATTTTTCATGGGGTGCCAAAAATGATTTCGATTTTGTTTGGAGTTATTCTTCCACATTTATTCTCTTATTTGTAGATCTTACTATACAGGGTGTAAGTGACAGAACTCAGACCATCAAACTGAACAAGTTTCACTATGCAGACTACCTCAGGAAACGCGAAAAAAAATCTGCTGTCCCATACAAAACTGCTGTACCTACCCGACTCAAATGTATGGGACAGCTGATTTTTTTCGCTTTTCCTGAGGTAGTCTGCATAGTGAAACTTGTTCAGTTTGATGGTCTGAGTTCACCGTTTCAGTATTTGCTAGGCTGTCACTTTCACCCTGTATACTATTACTTACTATTTGGTATAAACAATAGCGTGTCGATCTTTTATTTAATTTATTGGACTATGGCGCCTGCCTAACCAATGTATAAACACGGAAAAAAATTGTAGATAGTAACTTGCCAACTCAAAACGAATGGGCCCCCGAAAACGGCCGCAATTTATTTTTTTATTAGCCCATTTTATCCCACTGCTGGGCAAAGGCCTCCCCTTGAATCCTCCAACCATCTCTGTCCTGCGCGGCTAGCATGCCACCCACGACAAAGCGTTTAAACGAGTAAAACGTCATACGCGCTCTTTCTGGCACACGTAAAATTATAAGGATGGAGGCACATCTCGATTTTTATCGTTTTCTCGGGGGTGGCATGCGAGGCCCACTGGGCATGCTCTGGCCACGCGTCATCGAAAGTATCCAGATCGTCCCGCCACAAAATAGTTGTTATTATTAGTGGTGTCTTGGTTATAGTTTGTACGATTCCACTGGAGGGAAAAGGCCTGTTCTCACACTATACAAGAAACCTTATCAACTCGTAGGATTAACACGTGCCTTCTGAAACTACTCAGTGAACCTGTGTTTGTAATTTGCACCACGCAACACTTGTGTTTTACATTGAACATACAACTTTGAAACATGTTCCATGAATCCTTATAAACCAATGGTAAACCTTTGAGGGTTAAAAGGTCAGCTCATGAATAAATACAGGGTGTAAGGGAATAGCTTCCGGAAACTCAAAGGGTGGAAAGAGCCTATCAATACGAACAACCTTTACTATGGGACCAAATATGAGTATGATATTTTTTTTGAGATCTCATAGTTGGTCCCATAGCAAAAGCTGTTTATGTCCATGGAGAAAGTTTTTCAGTTTAATGGCCTGATCATTGTCTTAAAAGATCGTCAGCATAGATTTAAAAATTTTCGCTTACGCTGACAGATGGAGCCAAGATATCTAGAACGAGATAGCAAGTTGTGAAACCTTATGTAAACAAGAAAGACAAAACATAAAACACAACAAAAAATAATTTTGATTCGGTCACCGTGGCCGGTTTTTGTGTTTGGTAAGATGTGGCTTTTTGTATGCAACAGTCACACTATTGCTGTTCCATGTGCGGCCACGATATTGCTTAATCTAGACTCTAGATTCTAGAGTGTAAATCTATGACCGTCAGCATATTAAGTTTGACCCTATATGTATATGACAAGCAGTAAAACTAAGTGTATCTCTTACAGGAACGGTGTAGCGACTCAGCGGCGCAAGCGTTCTGGATGGCAAACGCTAGTGAATTACTTCATTTCTTGAAGTGCGACCGACACATATCGTCCTTTTCAACGCAGGCACAAGACCTGCTGCCGACAACAGTACAAAATGCTTTCACGTAAGTCACTGACAGAATAATAAAATTACCAGCACGGCTAGCGAGAGCCGTGGTGGTCTAGTGGCGAGTAACCTTGCCTGCCGTGCAGGAGGCGATGGTTCGATCCCCGTCCAAGCCGACTCGTATCAATGAGTTTTTCGGAATTTATATACGATTTGTAACACCACTGGCTTTTCGGTGAAGGAAAACATCGTGAGGAAACCTGCATGCTTCAATTTCGAGGCATGTATTGTACCCACTGTCCATTAAAGTGGCGACGGGCTCACCCCCCGTCACACTGGACAGAGTTTCGGTACTACTGGTGAAACGTGGATGTTCTGAGATTTCAGAATATCTCTGACTACCCCCTCGGGGAATATAGTCGTGAGCATATGCTACCAGCACGGCTAGCATGCCATCAGGAAGCTGGCATAGGTATTTGTCTATACCTTGGAGTACAGACTGCCTAACAAGCGGTGAAACATGATAATACTACTTGGTGGTCGGTAATGATCGTTCTTCTTTCGTAAATTCCCGTCGTTGTTTAAAAAATAAAAATTTTAGCTCCTGTCACTGTCATACATGACGACCTTATTTTATAGAAAGGGACACAAAAACGTTAAAAATATCGACGACGGAGACTTACGAAAGAAGGTTGAATATTACCGACCGCCATGGGCTATTTTCTTATTTCCATGCTTGTAAGGAGGAGTGGCATCCTTTATGATTCTAAAATCCTTGCATGCCACCCACGACAAAGCGCTTAAACGAGAAAAACGTCATACGTAAAATAATAAGGATGGAGGCACATCTCGTTTTTTATCGTTTTCTCGAGGGTGGCATGCTAGGCCTACAGATTGATGGTAGTCTTTACTGTTTAGAATTACCGAGGCGACCAAGCTTCGCTTTGTTAACGTCATAAGATGAATATTCCATAAGAAGATCTAGCTGTTTCTATGCTATCTATGAGATTAACACTGAAATCGCACAAATGGAAAGCAGCTATTCGGTACAAATATGCAAACCTACTTGGTCCTAATGTATGGGAAAGCGGAGCAGATTTTTTTTCGCTTTATCGATGTAATGGCCTGTTTAGTGATTTGCCTATTGCCGTTCAAAAACTATAGTCGAATAAAATTTTCACCTTTCCCTTTCCGTATTTTTTTCTAGTTCTGACACATTTAGTCATATTTAAATAGGGTTACGATTGTTAGTTCAGTAATTTTAGCTTGAAAATTGGCAAAATTAATTGAGTCATTTTATCTATCGGGATACGTACGTTATAGAGCGAAGTTAAAAAGCTACCTACTCTCCCCCCCCCCCCCCCCCCTCCAGGGTGAGCTTCACCCCCCCGCGCCCCTGAAAGTGTCCCGAAGCGTGGTTTTTTCCAGTTTTAAAGAAAACCGTACACGATACATGAAAAGTGTGTAGGAATGAAATGATCCTTGATAAATTTACTAACAATCTCTCATACATACAAAATCTATATCACTTATAGTTACCGTGCAATCTGCCACGTAATATGAACATTTTTGATTATTATCGATTTTTACCCGACTGCGACAGAAGGAGGGTTATGTTTTTCGAGCGTATGCATGTACGTATGTATGTATGTATGTGTAAGTATGTATGTATGTATGTATGGACGTATGTATGTATGTGTATGTTTGTATGTCTATTTCTTTGGCACGCCCTACAGCTTAAACGGCTTGATGGATTTTAACGTATGAGGTATCATTAGATTCGTAAAAATCGTGAGAGTGACATAGGGTACATTATTTTAATATGACGTCTGCTAATTAAAAAAGAGAGGGGGGAGAATAATTTTTTTTTCGTAAAAAAATACAATATAGGTATCAAATGAAAGATGGTGAAGAGCAGATTCCAAATGTATATATATTGCTACCATTTTGACACAAGACTAAAAAGTATGAAATAAACTAAATTATTAAGATAAACAAAAAACCCGACTGCATAATCAGGCTACCTACCCCACAAGTAAAAACTAGCTTTGCCCAAAGACTAGGACTCTTCCCCCGTGTATCGACCTACAATTACGTAGTAAATAAGTGCAATGGCAAACGTTGTTCCATAAAAGAACTTAAGAAAATAATTATTGGCTGGTTAAGTGGTCTAGACTATGAGGAGACGGAGGAGGTAATTTTGGCATACACAGTATAGCACTTTGCTTAACATCCACACACCCAACATCAACGCACCACACACACACACACACATCAAGTTTAGGTTTAGGCACAACTTGTTTCTCGTAATTTTTATTTTGTGCATATTTATTGTTTCTTTCAAGAAATTTCTATAAAATTGTTACCCAAATACTGGCTTTTAACTGTTATTTGGTTCCTCAGGTTTCAGGCCTGCCTGCTGAGGACCCCTGGTAATCTATAACTGATTGTTTGAAATATTTTAGAGATTAAGCTTAACTGTGTCCTATTATGTAATAACTTTTCAGTGGTTAAATAAACTATTATTATTATTATTATGTGTCTTACGATCCGTAATCACGGGCAATTAAGTCCCGGACCTTTGGAAGGCGTGCATGGAGCCGAAGCCAACATGTAGAGGCCCGTTCAAAAGACAAGTTAATCTATGTAAGGGATACACATGGCGGATACCATCTCCGGGCGCACAACATGATACACACGGGGATGGTCCCCGCCAGGTGCAAAGACTATTGGAGTGCGGCGCTATGGCCGCGATGGAAAAATAAGGTCTTGGGCTATGGAGGTGAAAGTTGGATGGATGGATACTGGGCTATGGGAGGAGACTAACGGACGCCTGCCATGACAACTAGTCTCAAAATTGTAAATAGGGCAGGCGGTGACTCGCCAACTCGTCGAGTGGGCCCCATAAAACGGCCGCACGCACAAAGTGCGACAATGGGGCAACATCCCATTGAGCGGCTAAAGGTTGTCGAGAGGTGCGGCACCGGTTTCACTATCGCGGGGTTTACCCCCGTGAGCGGGTTTCCCCGTTATTACGCCATTACGTGCAATACACTTCCAACCTGGAGCATAGGTTCTTTGCTCTTGCGATTCCACTCTGGATGGCCAATGAAGGCAAGCCAGAGGTAGGGGGGTGTGTTACTGTCTGTGTGTGTGTGTGTAAGCGCATGTCTGTATGGTCCCCCTGGATAGGGGTCCGCGGTGTCGCCACTCACCGTCAGCTCGCCACAAGCTGCCCCCGCGGGGTTATTATTATTATGTGTCTTACGATCCGTAATCACGGGCAATTAAGTCCCGGACCTTTGGAAGGCGTGCATGGGGCCGAAGCCAACATGTAGAGGCCCGTTCAAAAGACAAGTTAATCTAAATGTAAGGGATACACATGGCGGATACCATCTCCGAGCGCACAATATGATACACACGGGGATGGTCCCCGCCAGGTGCAAAGACTATTGGAGTACGGCGCTATGGCCGCGATGGAAAAATAAGGTCTTGGGCTATGAAGGTGAAAGTTGGATGGATGGATACTGGGCTATGGGAGGAGACTAACGGACGCCTGCCATGACAACTAGTCTCGAAATTGTAAATAGGGCAGGCGGTGACTCGCCGACTCTTTGAGTGGGCCCCATAAAACGGCCGCACGCACAAAGTGCGACAATGGGGCAACATCCCACTGAGCGGCTAAAGGTTGTCGAGAGGTGCGGCACCGGTTTCACCATCGCGGGGTTTACCCCCGTGAGCGGGTTTCCCCGTTATTACGCCATTACGTGCAATACACTTCCAACCTGGAGCATAGGTTCTGCTCTTGCGATTCCACTCTGGACGGCCAATGAAGGCAAGCCAGAGGTAGGGGGGTGTGTTACTGTCTGTATGTGTGTGTGTGAGCGCATGTCTGTATGGTCCCCCTGGATAGGGGTTCGCGGTGTCGCCACTCACCGTCAGCTCGCCACAAGCTGCCCCCGCGGGGTTATTATTATTATTATTATTATAAAAAACTGAAAATATAAAAACAAGCTCCTTAAATCATAACATAACTTTGTTTGAGCAAATTAATACAATTTGAATATTATTACTTATTAGATAGGTATCGCAAACGGGGACAAAGTAAAATTACGTATGGTTGGTTATGGTTTGTCCCCGCCTGCAATACCTACCTAATAAGTAATAACATTCAAATTGTATTAATTTGTGGAATTAGGTAAGAAGTGCTCGTTGACGTAGTGGAGCTTTGGTATTGGAAACGATCACCGAAGTTAAGCAACGTCAGGTCCGGTCAGTCTTTGGATGGGTGACCGTTTAGTGGTATTTCATCTCGAGCGTTTCCGTGCTTCAGAAGGCACGTTAAGCAGTTGGTCTCGGATAGTTCCGTCAGATTGCGTTGTAACTATTCGTTAAGCCAGGTCAGAGGCCTATTGAGGCGGCTTGAAAATTCTCTGACAGAAAGTTGACCACTAACTTGCCTCCACCAACACGCACTGGGCCCGCGTGGTGGAGTATGGCCCACTCCCTCTCACCCTTATTCGTGAGAGGAGGCCTTTGCCCTGCAGTGGGAATCTATAGGCTATAACTTTTGTATTAATTTGCTCAAACAAAGTTATTATGATTTAAGGAGCGTGTTTTTATCTTTTCATTTTTTTATGCAGTCGGGTTTATTGTTTATCTTAATAATTTAGTTTATTTCATACTTTTTAGTCTTGTGTCAAAATGGTAGCATAAAAGTACTACAATATATATACATTTGGAATCTGCTCTTCACCATCTTTCATTTGATACCTATATTGTAATTTTTTACGAAAAAAAAATTATTCTCATTTTATTTTTTTATTCTCTTTTTTAATTAGCAGACGTCATATTAAAATAATGTACCCTATGTCACTCTCACGATTTTTACGAATCTAATGATACCACATACGTTAAAATCCATCAAGCCGTTTAAGCTGTAGGGTGTGCCAAAGAAATAGACATACAAACATACATACATACATATATACATACATACATACATACGCTCGAAAAACATAACCCTTCTTCTGTCGCAGTCGGGTAAAAATCGATAATAATCAAAAATGTTCATATTACGTGGCAGATTGCGCGGTACCTATAAGTGATATAGATTTTGTATGTATGAGAGATTGTTAGTAAATTTATCAAGGATCATTTCATTCTTACACACTTTTCATGTATCGTGTACGGTTTTCTTTAAAACTGGAAAAAACCGCGCTTCGGGACACTTTCGGGGGCGCGGGGGGGGTGAATCTCACCCGGGAGGGGGGGGGGGGGGGGGGAGAGTAAGTAGATTTTAACTTCGCTTTATAACGTACATATCCCAATAGATAAAACTACTCAATTAATTTTGCCAATTTTTCCATACATTGTTATCTAGAATGCTTGAACTATGTAAAGAACTGATAGAAATAAAATAAAAACCAATGCCTAAAAATGGCGCCTTTTTTCTTTTCGGCTATTTTTGTAGCGCGGTTATCAGTCAAACCTGAATATTTATAGTTCAGAATAAAGTTACAAACAGCACTTAAAGTTACAAACAAATATTTATCTCGAAACTCAGTCCGAACTGAGATATAAAGTCTTGAAGTAAATTAATGAATATATTTTCAACTTCAAGCCTTTATATCTCCGGACTGAGTTTAGGGATATGCACGTTAACACGTTTTGTTTGTTACTTTATTCTCAAATAAAATAATCAAGTTTGGTTGCTGGCCGCGCCAAAAACAGCGGTGAAAAAAAAATAAGGCGCCAACCTTCCATACAAAACCGGCATTGTTGAATGATGAATATTTTTTAAGCAGCGCACAAGTTGAGAAGAGAGAACGGTGAAAATTTTCATCGGCATTCGTTTTTGACGGTACTGATCCAATCACTGTGTTAATCTAAACCGGCCATTAGTCTCATTCTCATAGAGGGTAACCTATCTTACTTTCGAAATTTCACTGACCGAATTTCAGTTGTTCGAAAACGGTTTATAGTGTGGGGACTTGCCATAGATGTCAACACCCACAAGTTATAGCAAAGAAGCTAACAGATGGCGATACCGTCGCGCTCAGAAATCTGCTCCATACAAAGACAACGTTCACCGTAAATACGTAACTCGTAACCTACTATAAATAAGGTTCACAATCGAATGCGAGACATAAATCGCGCAACAGAAATAATCACAGAGATTCGATATATATACAAGGTCCAACTAAGAACTGTTGGACCACGGCCGGTCCCCAGGCTTCACACTAAGCCTGGTGGAAGATCTTCCCTTTTCAATGGAGGAACATTCCCAAGTACCACCTCCATAATAGAATTTTCTAGTGACAGATATTTTGTTACACGTACATTTGTTACTCCTTATAAAGACTTGACAGAAGTATCATTTTCCAGAAAATTTAAATTCAGAATTTCAATATCATTTTTTTTCTTTTGACAACGGTCTTCTGGGTTCGAAGTTTTAAAATGTAGAAGCAACTTCTTCCAAAGTATGACTAGGACACTGACACAACACAGTAAAGTTTTCTGTAATAATTACCTAGTAGATACATGATACCAGGATTATACTCGTAGCACCAACATGCTTGCTAGCATGCTGCTTGCTTGCTTGCTTGCTTGTTGCTTGCTTGTATGCATGTTAGGGGGGCCGGTGCGGGGGGAAGCCCCCTGCCTGAGAAAAACAAACCGGTGGTTTTAAAAATGTAGGTTAGGTTAGGTTAGAACATGTAAAACACTTAGCGGAGCGAGCGAAGCGAGCAGAGCATCAAAATGCTTGCTGCATGCTTGCTGCATGCATGCTGCATGCTTGCTGCATGTTTGCTTGCATGTTGCTTGCTTGCTTGTATGCATGTTGGGGGGTGCAGGGGGGCTGCGCCCCCCGCTAGGGGGGTGCGGGGGGCGTAAGCCCCCTGCCTGAGAAAAACAACCTGGTGGTTTTAAAATTGTAGGTTAGGTTAGGTTAGAACATGTAAAACACTTAGCGGAGCGAGCGAAGCGAGCGGAGCATCAAAATGCTTGCTGCATGCTTGCTTGTTTGCTGCATGTTTGCTTGCTTGCTGCATGCTTGCTTGCTTGCTGCATGCTAGCTCGCTTGCTGCATGCTTGCTTGTTTGCTTATAATGTATGTTGAAGGTGCGAGAGGTGGACGCCCCCTGCCTGAAAAAAAACCATCTGGTGTTTTTAAAATTCTAGGATAGGTTAGGTTAAATATTTCTGCGGAAATGTGACTGGTACGGAAAAACAAATATTCGAAAAAGTAAATTATCTGACTTACATTACTTCGGAAAACTGTGTTACAGAATTTTGATCCATTGGTTAAAAGAAAAAAAGGACAATAAAAAATCTGGCTTTTTAAAATATGGCGAATAATATTTCGGGGAAACAAAAAAAAAGGGAAACAATAATAAGTATAACGATTTCGGAGAACTAAAATTCGGAAAACTATTTTTCGAAAGTACGATAGGTAACCCTCATAGAGAAGGTCCCTGAATGTGTTATGCCCTTTGATAAGAAGATCGTTAAACAAATGTGTGTTTGTATTCCAGCAACCTAGTGTCGTGCTTCCAAGAGGAGCTAGCGCGCGCGCTCGCGACACTGACCAACCCGGCGGCGGCCGACGCGACCGAGGCCACCGCGCCGACGCTGCAGGCCCTCGCCGCCGCCATGGTGCTCTTGCGGCGCTGCAGGGTCAACGCCGCCCTCACCATACAACTGTTCTCACACCTGTTCCACTACATCAACGCCGTCTGCTTCAACAAGGTAATGTATGCAGTGTGAGACTTAAAGGTGTATTTCAAACAAACGATTGGTCTCAGGTTTAGACTTAATAATGTGTGTGTGAGGGGCTTTGCACACACTACATGTATACATGGTATCATCACTACAATCGGACCTATTTCTGTTGCTATTTGCGGCCCTTTTTATGATGTTATAAAGATATGCTTTCCCTCTAGATACAGTTTTATAGATTTCCCAGTAGGAGTGGGTATTGTGTGGTGTGGTGGGTAGAGGGTGAGGATGATGGCAGTATAATGTTGTGTTGCAGCTGGTGACGGAGCCGGGCAGCGTGTCGGCGCGGTGGGGCGGCGCGCTGTCGTCGCGGCTCGGCATGCTGGCCGCGTGGGCGGAGCGCCAGGGCCTCGAGCTCGCTGCCGACTGCCACCTAGCGCGCACACACCAGGCCGGTGAGTTTCAGACCTACCGGAGGCAATTCTTTATAATTTAATTTCCGGTATAATATTATTAAAAACAGTGCAATTTCCGAAATAAATCTAGAACCATCTGGAGAACGAAAAATGATATGTACCTACCTACCTATTTAAACGGTATTCTTAGTGGGTCTAGTTTTCCTGACAACCGTAATAAAGCATGTGGTGTTTGTTTGTCAGCTCGCCTCATCCAGACGGAGTACCGGAGCGGGTCGGAGGTGCGGGCCGCGCTGGCGGCGTGCTTCAAGCTGAACTCGGTGCAGGTGCGCGCGCTGCTGGCGCCGCTGTCGCCGCCGGACGTCGTGGAGGCGGCCGTCGCGCACGCGCGCGCCCTCGCCGACGAGCTGTGCCGCGCCGACGGCAGGGAGGTACTGAGCTGTAGCTTATATACCTTAAAGCTTAACTCGGTGCATTCATTTGGTTCTAATGGCGTCGCGACGGCGGCGGGGCTGCGTTTTACCACGGCACCCGGTGCCGGTGACGGTTTGCTTCCGTTCTTGTTGAAAAGTCGCGTCCCTCCATACTGCCAAAACTACAGCCTGCACTACATTCTCGCCGAGAAAACGAGACAGGCCAAGAACGATAGTGGATCCGCTTCATTGTTGTCGCGGCGTTGTAGCCGTGCTCATTTTCATTGGAAGTTCTCGTGCGAGTTCAGTGCCCGCTTAACACTGTAATGTGATTGCAGATAAGGCTGGAGGAGAGCGAGTGGCTGGGCGCGGGGCTGCTGATCCCGGGCGACGGGTTCAGTGCCGAGGTGGTGCGCGGAGTGCCGCCCGGCCTGGCGGAGTTCGTGGCGCCGCTGCAGCGCGGCGGACTGTGCCGCCTGGCGCACCAGCCCCACGCCATCGGTAACTTACTGCTTACCAACCATTGACGTAGAATACTATGGAAAGGATGAGTGATAGTAGAATGACGTATGAAATATATAAAGCAAGTGTGAATGGAAAAGTCGAAAGGGGTCGCCCTAGACGTACGTATGCAGACCAAATTGGCAGCATACTTAAGAAGGGCCAGATCAAATGTACCCGAAACCAACGAGCGTGTATGAAACGACTTATGACTGTGGAAGAGGCAAAAGAGGTATGTCAGGATCGTAGCCGATGGCGATCAATTGTCTCTGCCTACCCCAATGGGACACAGGCGTGAGTATATGTATGTATGTATGTACTATGGACACCGGGTCTAGTACAAAATTCTCGAAAAAAAATGTCCGAGATAAACTACACAAACCTAAGTACGTGTAGTAATATAAACCAACTAAAAACTTCGAAAATGCTGAAATTCTCAACCATCCCACTCCACGCGCGTGCGCGTAGTCGGCCGATCAAACGAAGACTGTCGCTTAATTAATTCTCTTATTACGTTTTGGTGCTCTTTTGGTTTCGGACACTTTTGAGCGCGGACCCTACGTCCAGTACTTGGTAAGTCAATGTTACCAAACCAACCAACCACAGAAAAGAGAACCAATAGATATCACATGAGAACTATTTAGTTGACCAAAACATTAATCATGACCTTATTCTTAATAAGAGCTAATCTTGTCGGTGGAGTATTCGCCAATCCTGTCTCTTTTCTAGATCAGTGGCACGCGGGCTGCACCTGCATGGTACTTCTATTAAGACGAAGCCAGGTGCTTTCTTCTGTGTAAATTTGATCGAGGTTGAGGCCAGACATGGTGGTAGCTGATACGTCTATGCAACTACGATAGTCTGACACAATATTGACTAGTATTTGGATTGATTAAGATTACGTTCACAGGTGTATGGACGGTATACATGAGTGGTTACGGGGCGCACACGCGCAGAGCGCCCGACCCCCGCCTTCAGATCATTCAACTGAACAAGAACTCCAACGGGATGGGGCTGAGCATTGTCGCCGCTAAGGTAACCTAATCACCACTTTATTTGATAGCTCGTAATGTTGAATTTTCACTGTGTTCTTCTCAGAAGTTCTTAAGGTGGTTTCCGTCCATACAAAACTTTGTCGTAAAACACTCGTAGACGGTATTAATAAAAGTAATGTTTTATATATGGAAAAATAGCTTAGAAAATCTAGATTGCGCGTATCAAATTATATTTACAATTTATAATATCTCATCTCTCTTATTTTATTTATATGTGTCTTGTTTTTTCTCTGACCTAATACAACTTTTTCCCTAATATCTTATCTTTATCTTACTAGAGCTGACTAAAGTATACAATGTTGATAATCTCAGCGTATAAGACCTATTTAACCGTCGTACACTGTCATTTCAGATGAGACAGTTTTAATTAAATAGTAATATTGTCACCAGGGCGCGGGTCAGAGTAAACTAGGCATCTACATAAAGTCAGTGGTAGCTGGCGGCGCGGCGGCGGCGGACGGGCGGCTGGCGGCCGGCGACCAGCTGCTGTCCGTGGACGGGCACTCGCTCGTCGGCATCACGCAGGAGAAGGTAATAAACATGCTAGGCCCACAACAGGTCGGTTAACTAAAGCTGGCGCGTTCACAGACACGTGTTTCGTTCGTTTTTCCTGTCACTGCGTCCGTGCTTGTCAATGATAGAGAAACTTATCATTATGCGTGCAGTGAGACAAAAGCATTGCGTAAATGTGTGGCAAGCGCTAGCTTTAGTTAACCGACCTGTACAGGGTATAAGTGTAGTAGTACAGTTGGATTACTTAAAGGGGTGATCGTACCCATTATACTGAACAACTTTCCCTAAGAAACCTATAGCAAAATAGAAAAAAAAAGGAACATGGGTCGAACAATTTTTTGGACCTCCCAAAAAAAAGTGCGGATCGGCCATCGATTTTCTATGGGAGGTCCAAACCTTTTTTTTCCTTTTTTGACTCATGTTCCTTAGGGAACGTTGTTTAGTTTCCTTATCTGAATACGCCCTAAAATTTTGTTAGCAATTAAAAACTAGGGGTGCATAGAATATTTTAATAAAATGGTTTTAGCATTGACAAATGTGCTATCTGTATTCAATAACACTTTGCCCACAGGCCGCGGAATACCTCGTGCGAACAGGACCTACGGTGACATTGGAGGTCGCTAAGCAGGGGGCAGTGTTGCACGGACTTGCGACGCTCCTCCATCAGCCGGCGTACAACCAGCGGCAAGGTGTGTAACTACTGGTTCAATTTTAATCTTTATTTCAAGAAGACTCGACGAGCTGCAATGTCATTTGATTTCACTGGCGTTTGTCGACAGATGGGATAGTGAAAACTTATATAATAACTTCGTCGTCAAAGCGTTTAGGTGAATCGCTTATGATACGATAGCAAATGTCTTACAATGCTTTTGTCCGCTATTTCTTTGACATTGGCGTATTAATTGTATCTTGTGTTGCTATCCATATGATTGCAAAGTTTCATTCAAATTCATCCAGCCAGTTTAGCGTGGTTGATTATCTTAACATATAAACATTCACATTTATAATGGAAGCATTAAAATAAAAATAAAATGTAGGTTATAGTAAATCGTTCTGCAATATTACCTATTTCAAAAAATTTCACCTGCTGTGTGGTTTCTCTACTTGCGCGCGTCTCGCGTCTTTTGTTTCTATACTACATCCCGCGGCATGTTAGAGCGAGAAGAAGTCTCTTTTCTAGGCAGCGAAATGGTGTCTCGCGTATGGTACAAGAAACCATGTTACGAGAGCTGGTAAACAATGCGAGCTCGATTAAACAAGGTTCATATGGCACGCGGAAAACTTATACATTCTGCATAATTGAATTGGTTAATAAATAGAAGCTCACGACCGTATCTTCCGCGTTGATCAGGGACTTTGCTACAATCGTTTGAGGGTGCAGTTGCGAAAAGGTTCACTTTTAGCATTTTTAATGTGTTAAAATGGAATCATGCACTAGCCTTTCGCTCACAATCACAATGCAAAAAAAGACTCCTTCATTTGCCTCGCATGACACCCACGAAATGAGGCCCCAGGCTGTTACACTGGACAGAGTTTGGACACTGCTATTGTGGATATAATCGTAAGCATATGCTATGCTTCGGTAAGCTTCGGTAGCGCATTGCGGAGAGGTTGACACTCAATGGTCCGGGTTCGAATCCGCAAGGAAGACATGTCATGTACCAATGAGTTTTTCTAACTTATGAAATATCGCGGATTTTTCCGCCTGACCACTGCATGCATACTAAAATATAAAAACGCTGTCTAGCCCCGCCCTATTGATCAATAGACCAATAAATGAATAGTTTCAAAAAAAATATTAAGTGATCAGGCGGAAAAGTCCGCGATAGTGCGTAATACCGACCGCTCTCAAACGGTGAAGGAAAACATCCAGAGGAAACCTGCATACGCTGAAGAAGAAATTCCGATGCCCATGTGAAGTCTACCAATCCGCATTGGCTCCTTGAGGGTAGGTAGGCCTGTGCCCTGCAGTGGGACGTTTATAGGTTGACGATAATGATGATGGTATACTTAGCTTATGAAGCGTAGATTAAACGAGTGTCGTCCGTTCGGTTGGTCGCAGCAGACGAGGGGGTACAGTACGAGGACCGCGCGCGGCGCAACTCCGGCACGTATACGAACATGCACCCGGCGCTCATCAGGCCGGTGTCGCCGCTCACTGAGCTCGCCACCGCAGGCAATCATACACATTATATTCATACCTATTGTCTTATTATCGACACAGGAGCTTTACTGCGAAAGGGAGCAGAAAGTCTTCTGATATCGGTGCCGGAGGCGTCGACATGTGTCACTCGCACAAACGCAAAGCTCATGTCTCGATAATTTGACTATACTCCTTATGAGGTGCTTCACATTCAGCGCACGAAGTGTTCTCTGTTTTACAGTGCCTATATCGTTACAAAACGTTTGACTGTTTTGAAGTTTGAACCTTTAAGCTCTCGCATTCTAAGTCTAATTTTGCTTGTTGCATCTAAACTTGTTGCACAGGCATTCGAATGCAGCTAAGTCTAAGCTTGACATATTACTATAGATGGGTCATAATTCAACTTTGTTGACTGTACCAGTAATTCCGTTAAACTATTGTTAGTACAACATCACATGTTTGTAAAAATTAAAAAACATGACAACGCTAATGGATTTTAGTTTTTGGGACAATTAGTTTTAGTTGTTTATCATTTTAGATTCAAGTACGTACGTACGATTCGTATATTTAACGCTATTTTGAATCAGAATTAGAAAGAGAGACATATAAATTCTTTGGATCTAGAGATTACTATTTGGTTGGCAATGTAAACTAGTCTACACTGCGCTGCGCTGGTATGAAGTAGCCCTTAGTCGTTCTTTGTTTTTTGTTCCGTTTTTTTTGTGACACTTAAACGTCGCCGTCGTTTCATTTATTTGCTGATTTCGTTCTCCTGATTTCTATTGGCCGGTAAGTGGTTTTTTGTTTCGTCTTTGTTTTTCATTTCGCTTGTTACGTCCACGGCTTGTCTACGAAATTTTTGTCGTGGTATACAACTATCAAATATTACAGGATATCCACGCCGGCCGTGTCACGACCGATGCCACCTACTGAGGGATGAGTCCACGGAGTCCAGTACGGACGAGAGCGAGGGATGTCACCCGCACTACCACGGCTCCATCCCTCGGCTCATTATCACTCTAGACAGGGAGAACAACCAGCTGCACGACGATATCTCGCCCGACACGCCTGGCTGTCCACTAGAACTCCGCCCCAACCCACCCCGACCCATTCCCGTCTTCACTTTCACGTGCGAGGACTTTGACGAACTAAACGCGGGCAGTGATTCCACGGTACCCGATAGCAACTTTCCTCCTGAGGAACCGGAACCACCTCCCGTACCGGAACCCCCCGCCAATTACGACCAATCCAGCGAGAGTGGAGATGCTATCTATATTCCGCCGAAAATGAAGCCCATAGACACTAAACTAACGCTAGATCTGTTTAATGTTCGGAAAGAGAATGATATGTACCGGCGGAGGTCTACAGGTGTCGACGAGTGCGTTAGTGCTTGCGAGTGTTGTCGCACGCCACAGCCAGAGACCCAGCAGATACCTTTCATAGACGAGCCCAACTCAGAACCTGTCATATTCGAAAACGATTGCGTCAGCGACAAAGTCGCTACACCGAAAATACGTAGGATACTACCGTCGCTCTCCATAGATAAATCTGAGGAAGTGAAACCTGACACTGCAGACGCCGTATGCCAAACACCTTGCTCTCCTATGGAGGTCGACTCTAAAACATTCTCCCCCGTGACAACGCCAATCAGCAGGAAGCTGCAACTTAATTTAGATGTTAAGGTTGAGTCTAAAAAAATAGATAATATACATTGCAGATTAAGAAGAGCACTGTTTAATATGTCGAAGTCTTATTCTAAATCGGAGGAGACTGAGCCTCCTTCCACGTATTCGACGACTGAGTCCTTCGATGAGGTCATGAGTGAGAGGCCGATTTTTACAAAAAGCCCAGCGCAGACCCCGCTCGATGTCGGTCCAAAGCAAGTACTTGATAGTGTGGACAGAAAGTCGTGGAAGTCGCCCGATGAGTACCGACCTGCCTTCGGCAAAGTGAAGGCTCTAGCCAAACATTTCAACTCCATCAATTTGAAATATTGCGTAAAAAACTATAAACGAAACTGCCAATCCAGCCCTAACCTAAGCACGCGGGAAGATAAATATAAAATAAGAGAGAACCTACCCAATAGCGCGAGTTTAGCCAACATACAGTACGAATCTAACAGAACTGACACGAGTGAAACTAAAGACATCAAAATGTCCGAAGATGAGGTGAAAAGTATACTCATACAACTAGAAGATTGGTCTAAATACGGATCGCGAGGAAGTGAAGATACACTAGCTCAAGGCAACGAGTTTGAACTGCCGAATCTACCATCAGAAGATCACACGGACACCGTCACCTCGCACCAAGGAAGCTACGTCTTCAACGAAATAATAGACAAGAAACCCAAGACGATAACACTCGATAACATCAAATTGATCTCGAATCAGTCGAGCTTTAATTCCGAAGTAAAACAGAGTAAAGAGTCGCTCGTCAAAAGCGATAACTCGGAGAAACTGGGCGGGCTCAAAGTGCCTAGAGAGGTATCGATACCGCAGAAGCGCGCGCCTTTATCTTGCATTTCGACGAATGATTCGCGACGAGAGTCGTACGCTAGCGTGGTGCAGAGCTGCCCGAACATAGCGAGCGGCAGTGCGCGGGGCCGCAGCGCTTACGCGGCCGCCACGCCGCACCACAGCTGCCCGGCGCTCTGCCCACCCCCGCCGGTACCCTCCGCCACCACCTCGTGTAAGACTCTACACCACGCATGATAAATAAAATAGGTGTGTTATAGTCGTCCGCACGATGTACCCCTCATTTTCGTTGTCACTAGATTGTATTGTTGTCAACTGATATATTTACGTTTTTATTTTATTGGGATGTTCGCACAGGTTATTTAGATGCCATCGTTTCGTTTCTTTTTTTCAGTATCTCGTTTTTCGTTTGCAACATACACTGCAATGCTTATGTAATACCTATATATATAAATACCTATATCTTGTTAATTCTAAGAACATTTTATTTGTAGGGTCAATCTCCACTGAAAGAGCAGCGGCTCGTACCACGCGGCATGTTACCTAGTACTTTATCTGGAGTAAGATAAGACAAAATTCCAATTGACGGTATAGAATGTGTGAGCGAGCGAGCGGTGTGGCTTCTGCCATTTTATCTTATGTCAAATAGATAAAGTTCAATATGCTACGTAAAATGCCGCGCTCTGCCGGCCGCTGCCTTTTCAGTGGGAATTGACCCTTGTAGTCAAACTTATCTCAATGTGGTGAAATGTTTCGACGTACTGATACGTTTTAAAGTCTATTTAGAGTGTAGACAAGAATACGGCCATAAATATGATGGTATACAGTGTCCAACTTAATATACTGATAGCTTTTTAATATGATGATCAGACCATGAAACTGAACAACTTTCTCCATGGGACCAACATCGAAACCACGAAAAAAAACATCTGCTGTCCCCTACATTTGTGTCGAGTAGGATTGCAGTATGAAACAGTTGAGTTTTTATCACCATTTCGACGTTGGTCCATTAGGGAAAGATGTTCAGTTTTATGGTCTGAGCATTCCCTTAAAAAACCGTCAGCATATTAGAAGGACCCTATATAAAACAATATAGAATGAAGTGTAATCACAATGATGTGTATGTCTTAGCCGGGGGCAGTACCGGGGCGCTACGGCGCGCGTCGGAGCGGGACCTGCCGTCGCGGCTCGCTGCGGAGCCCGTGAAGCCGAGCAAGAGCACCCCCGCACTGCACCATGTCGCCTCCCCACCCCCGCCCAACTACCCCCCGAGGTACCATACTAAAATTACTAATAATGTTACTAATTTTACAAACACTACAGTCCATATTCAAATAACATCACTCAATAACCGTTCACTCACTCACTCACTCTGTTATTACCTGTATAAGATCTATGTACACCACATGAAGCAATAAATGATTATGATATGATATGATATGATAAATTCAGATAATGTTAATGTTATACAACTGCCGAGTCTTTGTAAGCGCTGTCCACTAAAATACGTAGGTCCTTTAAATTATCTTAACTTTCGATTGAGTTGACGATTGCGATGATAAAATCTAAATCTTACGTCGCGTAAATTCGGCACATGTGTCATCCATCACACTAACTCCAAACGAAGCCCTGTTTTTCAGAAAACCCTATTCTGATTAGTTTAGGACGCCGTAGGCATCCTTTCGCATCGACGTGGCGAACGGCGTCCCATACTAATCGTGCTTTTTATGTAGACGCGCCATCGATTAATGTGTCGTAACCCTAAGCCCAGCATTGGACGGGTATGTAAACGATTGTTATGTGTGTCAGTGGGGCGACGAGTCCGCCGACGGCGGGTGGGTCGCCGGGCGCGTGGGCCAGCAAGTCGCGCAGCAGCCACAACCTGTCCCAGCAGTCGCACGACGCCTTTTACCAGAACCTCAACACTGTGCAGTCACAGTCACAGGCCCAGAACGCGCACCAGAACAGGTTACGTTCATACACACCTTCATACATACCGAATAGATATCCTACTAGAAAAATAGCTTTATACATAACATGCGTAGCGTGCGGCAATACGTGAACTTTCAGGTACGAGAACGAGCGGCAGTTTGGTAGAAACATTGCTGCGCATGTAGGTGTACTGGCTGCCGCCGCGAGCTTGTATTAAGCTGTTATTCTAGTAGGATATCTGTTCTGTGATATTATCACAATTATACCTATGGCAATATGACAACTCACAGGCCTCTTAAGGCGGCTCGAAAATGATCAGACAGCTAATTGATTGAATCTTGCCCTCATGAATGTGCATTGGATTGGATTGATTATGGCCACTCCCTGTCACCATTATTCTTGAGAGGCCTTTGCCCTGCAGTGGGTTCCTACGGGCTATTAATTCTTCATCTCCCGACGACGAAATTCATAGACATTGTGTTAAAGTTTAATTATTAGCTGCTACATCCAGTAAATTCTCTCCTGATGAAGGAACACTCAGGTATGTAGAATTATTCTGTGCCTCAAGTGTAATAGTTGACTAGAAGCGTGATAACGAGCCGGCATAGTAGAACGTATTAGTGAAACGGGAGCGTTATTTCAGATGGTCCTCGCTACGGAGCTCCGGCAGCAATCGACCGCAGTCCGCGCACTTCACGGCCGCCAACCAGAACGAACAGCCGCCCGACTCACCGCTGCTTCAACAGGTTACCATTACCACACTCTTTTACCTTAAGAGCTTTTGTCCGCGACTTAGTCCGCGCTGGTTCCCGTCATCGTAGCGAGATAAATTATGTATCAGTTTTTAAGCCTAATCACATGAGCTATTAAACAAAAAAGTTTCATCAATATCGGTCCAGTCGTTTTTGCGTGATACTCGAACAAATAAATAGACAAACAATTAAAAAAATCTGTGATTTGTAGTCAGGGACACCTATACAACAAATCGTATCTTATTTTTAATTTAAATATTATCTAAACTATTATAAAACTGTAACTGAAGTGTGTCTGTACATTGAAGATATTAACAAAAAAAAGGTTACGATATGGTTTTTAGGTATCCCTGACTCGAAATCAACCTTTTTTAGAAATGTTGTCTGTCTGTTTGTCTGTTTGTTTGTTTGTTTGTTCGCGCATCACGCAAAAACTACTGAACCGATTTTGATGAAACTTTTTTTGTTTGATAGCTTATGATCTGACTTAAAATCTGGTATATAGTTTGTGCGGACGAAGTCGCGGGAAAACACTAGTAACTAATATAAATAGACACACTTCTGTTACAGTTAAAAAATTTCCCCCGTTCGCATTTGATCAGAGTTCAGAGAGTACAAATACAACGCGGCGCCGTCCAGAACCAAAACTGACGTATCTTTGTTTCTTGTTTTTCCAGGCAAACCAAGCGAACGCCATGAGCGCTCGCTCGGCTAAACTAGCCGAGATGTCCGAAGAAGTCACGCGGCGGCAGCAGCAGCAGCAGCAAATGCAGTATCAACCACACCAACAAACCAAACCCCCGTCCATCCTACCCCACCAGCACCCCAATCAGATGTTAAGCCAATCGCATCAACAGCTAAACCAACCCAACCATCAACAAATGTTGAATCAGAACCAGCCCAGTCATCAGCATATGCTGAACCAGAACCAACCCAGTCATCAACAGATGTTGAATCACAATCAAGCAACTCATCAGCCAATACTCGGTCAGAACATGCACATGCACACGGGGCAGCCGATGTATCAAGCTCAACAATCGCCCCAGATGCCCCACTACCAGCCTCAGTCGCCCCAGATGCCCCACTACCAGCCCCAGTCGCCCCAGTTGCCCCACGGAGGTCAGATGCATCAGAACGTGCAGAATCCGTCTCAGCAGATATATCACAACCAACACGTACCGCCGCAAAGGTCAGTGTAACAATTAATCTTTCGTATTTACAGTTTGCTCACATCTTGACGTTAAACGCAGCATCGGGCCTCATATAATTATTGTCTCAGATGATGCTTACGTCGTAGTCCGATCTTAGAATAAGCAGGTCTTGATCTGCCTGGGCATTTCATGATATGCCGCCATTCCATGATTTTAAACATCGAACACCCGCCATATCGATGCTTATCATTTGATGATTTTCCGAGGCATGTTTAGGCAGCAAATTAAAATTTCCTTACAAATCAAAAGCTAAATTGTCTATTAAATTGTAAAATATCCTTCTGCATTATATGTCCTATTGGAATAACATACGAGTTGTGTGCCAAGATGAGCTTTATAAACATTGTGTTCGTGTTTAGGTACGAATGGCACCCACCAGGGCCGCCCTCTCCACAGAGGTCGCAACCGCCTGTAGCCCCGAAACCCCAGGTAACTATCACCACTTCCATACGTTCATCATGAACTTGTCCTTTAGTTGTACTTGTACCTATAATATTGACGTGATTGTTGAACAGAACATGAGACGACCGGAGTCTGAGTTGGAGGAGCATCTTCATCAACAACAGATGGCCGGCGCCATTCAGCCTGACGATGGTATGTTAAATTTTAACTAAATAAAAGATTGCCTTCTTTATTTTCGATTGCTCTAGCATCGCAGAACTAGATGGATTGACCTCGGACATCGATTTTTAGTTCGTCGTTCTAATTTGGTTGGCTGTAAAAGCACGTGGAATCGGAACACTGCAGTATCTCTTTCGTAGTAATTATTAAATGATTTGTGAAATAATTTAGAAGTTCAGTAGTTAACCGTGTATTTGTCTGTCAGAGCGGTACGTGGCGAGCACGATGGAGCCGCCGGCGGTGTCTGTGTACCCGCTGGGCGGCGCGGGGGGTGCTGGTGGCGCGGGGGGCGCTCGCGCGCAGCCCTCCCACAACCCCTGGCAGCGCGAGGAGCGCGAGCGCGTCGCTGAGGCCAGGCGCGCCGCCAACCGCGCCCGCAGGTACCTACACTACTTTAATACTTCGATGACCTTGAAACGCTTCGAGCAACTTTAAATGTCCCAATGCAAGCCACACGGCTCTCGTCTCGTGAATAAGAGTACATACATAGGGTGTCCCAAAATTCAACGTCAGGAAACAGGAGATATCCTGTTGGTGCGTCGGCCATAAATAACACTTGGCCCATTGGCCAGTTTATAACTTCAGGGAAAAATAAAAAATAAACAATTCTAAGTTTGATAGCTTTCGAAATTTTTTAATTTGTTTGTAAAGCCTGACCAGAAATATAAAAAACCTGGTTTGGGGGCGCTGCAATCGACTTTAACCTTTAATGTCAGTGTTCATTAGTTCCAATGATTTTCCGCAACATGGCGAGGTTTTTTTTATTTTTCTGGTCGTGCTTTACATTTTATAAATCGCCACTAGAAAGCATAATATGTAAAAAAAGTATGCCACTAAGATGCCACAAATTGACCGCTACACTTGCCTCTACCAATCCGCACTGGGCACGCGAGATGGAGTATGGTATGGCTCACTTACTCTCACTCTTTTTTGTGAGACTTTTGTCCTGCAAAAGTCACGTCAATGCATCAAGGTCATATTGTGAATGTAAATTTGCAGAGACGCGGCCATAGCTCAGCTGGTGGCGCTGGGCGGGTCGCGCACGCCCGTACAGAACCAACAGCTGCGCTCGCTGCAGTTAGAACGGGACTTCGAGCGACGCGCCACTCAGGACCAGGTATGTTCTCCGTTGCTGTTCTAAAAAACATCTGTATAGTGTTTCAATTTTCATGTCAATCGAGATAGGCTTAATTTCCTGAGAAACCCCGTTTTCACACCAAAAAAACGTGCCATCCATTGAATAATTATGTATAGAGCAGACAACCCGAACAAATCTGTGCAGTACGGGGCGCGCGCGAACCGGCACAAAGCACTCATATGTAAGTTGCACTTATTGGTCTATACGAGTGTTACCAACAAATTAAGTCTGGGTGTCGCCTCTAGTAGCTGTACCTCAATAGTACCAACAAGGAATAATCTATTTAAATGACCCAGTGAAAACAAAATCAAGTGCAAGGTAAGAGCTTTCCCGAGTGACGAAACGTTAGTTCGTCTGACGCACCTTGGGCAAGCAGCCTAAATTGACCGTTGCTGATGGCTAATCTTTACACTGCAACAAGAGTGATCATGAGATAATAGCTCATGCATCATGCTGACACAAAAGAAGAATGTAACAAGTAGCATTATCGTGCTTCAGGATGAGGGCGCGAACATGGAGCTGGGCGTGGACGAAGACCGACTCTCCTCCGAGTCGCCGACGGAGCCCGAGCCGCGGCCGCAGCCCCAGCCCCAGCCGCACCCTCCCAAGTCCATACTCAAGATCAACCCGCGTCCGGAGATCACCAACGGATACGCTATGGAGACCGTACGTACCCTCTGTTTTAATTACTTCTCTATGCCAATGAACTTAACCTTGACACCCGAGTTAAAAGTTTTTAATGATTATATTTCTTTCTGGTTTTACACGTACCATTGTAAAGCCTGACCAGAGAAATGAAAAACCTGCTTTGGAGGCGCTAAGATCAATTATAATCTTTAAACAATATTTCAAGTACAAAAATTAATTCCAATGACGCAACATGGCGAGGTGTTTTATTTTTCTGGTCAGGCTGGTTTTATTGTTCAGTTTGATGGATAGACTCTTTAGTTTATAAGAATGCCAATGATTTCAATTTCACCCTGTAGTTGTCTAGTCATTATAATACAAGTCCAGGCTAGATTTTTGTACTTTAAGGGCCTGTTGTACCACTTATGAGAAGTTCTTGTTAGCTTATCCGACAAATAGATTGACATATCTTTCACACTAAGGGCCTGTTTCACCACTTCTGGGTAAGTTCTTAATAGCTTATCCGACAGATAGTTTGACATATTTTGTATGAAATTATGTCTAAATATCTGTCGGATAAGCTAACAAGAACTTATTCAGAAGTGGTGAAACAGGCCCTAAATATGTTAAACTATCATTCGGATAAACTAACAAGAAATTAATCAGAAGTGGTGAAATAGGCCCTAAAAGTGACTTGAAATGTATAATGTTCTTGATCAGATGTCTATGGATGAGCAGCGCATGTCGGATCAGTGCGCGGCCGCCCCCGCGCCGGCGCCGCCGCCGCCCGAGCGCGGCTCGTCGTTCGCGGTGATGGCGACGCACGCGCGCGCGCTCTCCCCCGCCGGCCCCGCGCCCGCCCCCGCCCCCGCGCCCGCCCCGGCCGCGCCGCACCACGACCTCGCGCCGCTCTCGCCCGCGCCCTCCACCAACCACAACCATGTGGCCACACAACCACAGTCAGTATTTATAAAACCCACTCCCTTTCAGCCTCATTCTTCGTGAGAGGAAGCCCTGCAGTGGTATTCTACACGCCTACATTTATTTTTGAACTTGTTTCGTTTTATATAAAAACGAGCTTTTGCCCACGACTTCGTCCGCACCGGTTCCCTTCATCTTAGCGAGATATAAATGATATACCAGATTCTATAAGTCTAATGTCATACACTTTCAAACACGAAAAGTTACATTGAAATTGCGAAGAAAAAGATCAGCTATTCCATATTAAACTGCAAACCTACAGCCATTTTTTTTTCTTATTGATTTTGATCTTATAGAAAAACTTCTTCAATTCGATGGTATGGATTATATGGATGGTATTTTCTTGCTGCAATGCAACGGCACACACCGTGGACGAAGCGCCGTATGACGCGGACGAAGACCGCAGTCGCGAGTAAACTCTAATATTAAAAAAAATGTCTCACCTCCGGACGGAAAGCGGCTCGGCTTAGTCTCGGTCAACAATTACATGAGATGCGAGACCTTTCTTACTTTCCTGGCCTCGGTGTGTAATCTACTATTAATAATTTAAAACGTATATTTGTAACCCTTAGCTCGCCGCCGGGCTCCGGCCGCGACAAGCGTGTGTCGTTCCACGCGCCGACGCCGGCCGCGCCCCCCGCGCCGCCCGCCTCCTCGCCCCCGCCGCTGCACGACCACCGCGCGTCGCCGGCGCCCCGCGAGGACCCCGACGTTAGTACCTGCATTACAGACTCCTTCTTAAGACGCTGTTATCCCGTCGAGGCCGTTTTTTGAACACGAACGAAAGTGTTTTAAACTGTGTTTTAAAGTCTGAAATTAAATTATGTCTTATTTAAGGATCGGGCGCATGGGCGACTGTTCTCAATTACACGATTAGATTAAGTTTACTAGATAGAAAAACATCCCAAAGTTACCCCTTTTTGTTATGTTTTTTCAATACTTTGATTAAACTGCTGATATTTAACTTTTTATTCTTGTACTTAACTAAATACATTAAATATTTCTAGTGAACTCAGAAGAATTTTTAGCTTAGAAACTCCCATGAGCAAAGATATTGACGAAAAACACGTTTTTTTGCGATCCTGCTTTCAATTGGAGCGGGATGGCTAATTGTAAACTTATGCTTGCAAGAAAGAGACGCTTGTACTGGGATAACCTAGCCTTAATATGTTGACACTTTTTTAAGGGGATGTTCAGACCGTCAAACTGATCTTTCTCTATGGCACCAACATCGAAATCGCGAAATAAAAATCTGCTGTTCCATACAAAACTGCAAACCTACTCTAGCCAAATGTATGGGAAAGCTGAATTTTTTTCGCGATTTCGATGTTGGTCCCATAGAGAAAGTTGTTCAGTTTGTCGGTCTGATCATCCCCTTAAAAAGTGTCAGCATATTAAGAAGGACCCTATACCGTACGTAAGTTAAAGTGACGTAAAATTAAATAATTACTTTTAGCTTTACGCTTGCAAACAATGGATTAAACGGTTTGTCCAGAAAAAAAGGTGCGGTACCGATATTGCAAATTTTTATACATAAAAAATTACGGGTCGGCAGTGCGCTAGATGAAATTATCTCGTGCACATAGCCAATAAACAGTAAGTTGATAATGTTGTTTGTGTTTGCAGCGTTTCATCGAGGAGGCGGAGAGCATGCTGGCCGGGCCGGCCTCGCCCACGACGCCCACGTCCGCCGCCCTCACGCACACGCCCGGCGTCATCGGCGCACAGGAGGTCTACAGGTACGACGCTTTTTATTACAAATAACAAATACAAAATTACTTATGGATTATCCACTGCTTATTACTGCGGACTATGGGGGACACACCAGCACGTCTAGCATCATTTCTCAGTTCCGTACCACCAATAATCCAGGAAAATAAGGTTTCAACGCCGGAATGAGAGATAATAACGCATGTAGAAACTGACATTCGTTATTATCAGGTATCAGTGAACTTGTTAAGGGGGCACCGAGCCTCGAGGACTGCTCTCAATCGTATTTTTTTAATATCTTAACAATTAAACAACATTTCTAATAAACAAGATTGTCACATTGTCGAAAACCAACAATGACTACAATGTGACGCTCTATTTTCAAAATGTTTAATTGACTAGACATAAAATACGATTGAGAGCGGGTCTGGAGGCTCTTTAAGATAGTTTTATTTTTCGGCTTGAAGATGGCTTGAAAAGACAGTAGTTTTGTTGACTCGACAGTAGTATTCAGTATAATGATGCATGTGTGATGCGACAGAGACCCGCGCGCGCGCCGGCTGGCGGAGCGGGAGGCGCGCGCCGCGCCGGCGCCGGCCGTGCCCGAGCAACTCTCCTTCAAGGAGAAGATGAAGATGTTCGCGCTCGAGTCCGGCGAGGCCTCCACGCCCAAGGACAAGGTATAACTATCACACCACGCCCTTACACAGCACGTCTATTGCACCTCCGCTGACAACATCTACATTCAACTTATTGTGTGCATGAAAGAATCACTATTTTGTTTACACAGAACAGAAAACCTGGCTTAATAGAAGTAGCATGCAGCAGCCCGCGTGCCACTGATAAGGCTGTGTAATTAATAACTTTACGGACCGTTTGTCCCACTGCTTAGTACCACTAGTGCAGGCATGTCGAACTCTGTGCCACATGCATAATGATAATAGACTCAGTAGGCCGCAAAGAACATAAAGAAATAAAACTCATTGCATCGATTATTTTAATAGTAAAATGAAACAAAAAAACAGAGCGAGCGAAGCGAGCTCTACATTTTTCTCAACATTACTAAAAACTATCACCACCTTTTTCACCACTTTTTTTTTTTAGATGCTTACTTTTAAAAGTCAGCATGCATCGGGCCGCACGAAAGTACGGTGCGGGCCGCATATTTGACATGCCTGCATTAGTGAGTCCAGAAGGATTTTCAAGTACCTACTCATGTTCCCATTTAGATGGAGGATCCAACGATCTAATTTCTAAAGGGTTATGACCCTTTAATAAAGACTACGACAATTTAATCATAAGACTTATTAAGATAAGGTTGAATTTAAGAGGAAAGGCAGGTGCCGTTTAGTCCATAGCCATACAAACGCATTCCCCTGTTTCCTCCCTGGATAATGACATTAGAGCAAAAATATTTAGGGCCTGTTTCACCATTTCTGAGTAAGTCCTTGTTAGCTTATCCGACAGATATTTTGACATAATTTCATACAAATTATGTCAAACCATCTATCGGATAAGCTAACAAGAACTTACTCAGAAGTGGTGAAACAGGCCCTTACTATTGTAATGAACAGTCTCACAAGTAATCAATATTGTCATGTCTCTATGTTTTGTTTATTTCTATAAATTAATTACTATGATAACTAAGGACCTAGGAACCTTCTAAAATGAGTAAAATTTCTGATTATACTGCCGTTTTCAGACATCGAGGAAACAAATTTTATAAAAAAAAGTAAAACTTATAGCCAGTCTTTCTCATATTATTCTTGAAAAAATCGGTCTAGTTTTGGACGAGGAAACGGGGAAATACGAGATTGTGTTTTCGTCTATTTATGTAGGTAAAACAGTACAGTCCGAGTTGCAGTTGTCACTTTCGCACTGGTAGCCTGGTAACGCCGCTAGATCTTGCGCGGCAATAGATATGTTAAAAACCTATTCTTCAAATTTCTTTCAGAAGACCGCCTTTCCTCTTAATGAGATTTGTTTTTAAACAATTGTTTTTGGTCACGCTCGTTCTTACAAAATAGTCCTCATGCTATTTCTATTAGTTCTCTTTTCTGTGACTGTTTATATTACTTGCACGTGATTGTACGTTCTATTATTAAGTCTCGTCATTAGGTTTTTGCTAATAAAAGGTGTTCAGTGATTTGTTAAATGCTTATTATGTTACTTTTGTAGCCTGAAATAGTATAGTCATTTTATAGAACCTAGTGTTTATTTATTTGCCATGCACGTTTTATTAGTGAGTCAATTATTCGATAAACATGATCATCCATTTGTTCCATCGGCAATGGTTTACACATTATTTATGATCAATAAATTGTCTTATAGGTAAAAATATCGCGTGCCCAACGCGACATCGACGCAGTGCACTAATCATCTGATGATTGAGACTACTTACGTATGTTACAGTCTATTTATTGCGGGACTGGATGACATTATTGTAATACTGCATATAATTAACGTGACACGCAAACCTATCTTAATGGTAAATTTTATACAGAGTGCAACTTACTATGCTGACAGTTTTTTAAGAGGATGATCAGACCATAAAACTGAACAACTTTCTCTATGGGACCAACATCGAAATAGCGAAAAAAAATCTGCTGCCCCATACAAAACGGTGATCCTTTTCAATCAAAATGACCGGACAGCTGTTTTTTTTCGCGACTTCGACCTTGGTCCCATAGAAAATGTTTTTCAGTTTCATGGTCTGATCATCCCATTAAAAAACTGTCAGCATATTGAGAAGGACTCTATATTTCAGTATTAAAATATTACATTACTTATGTGAAAGCGGTGTTTTCTGTCCAATTAAGCAATGTTATTTATTTTACATATCTAGAGAATAGTCTCCTCCGGAGATTATCATTAAACATCATGGGGTATTAATAAAAATTAGAGATCGTATGGCGCTATAGATATGATAACGCAAATCATAAACTTGCCCTTAATGAAGTGTAAGTAAAAATCAGGAGAGCTTACAATTCGTGATCGTGGTCCACGATTTGCCTTCGTCGGAACGTAGCACCAATTTAAATGTAAATCTTAGATCATAAGAATTTTTGTCTAAACGAATATATTTTTTTGTAACTGATTTTGAATGATTTTTACATGTCGCCTTAGCAGCTAGTGCAATCATTGTAATTCTACATAGACCTGATAATATAGATAATTATTTGGTTATATTATAATCCAAAGTGAAATAATATTTAAATGTATTCTACGAGTGTGGTTGTAATAATGGCATGGCACATACAAATCTTTGAACAATTCAAATCTGTCTAAATTTAAAAACGTGCCATTGTAATTGTATTTTTATTGTATACGAGACGTAACATAGTATCAAATGATCCAGAAAAGTGAATTCCAATTTCTGTTCACTTCCTTAATCAAATGCTTATTCAAGTACAATGTGATTATTATTATCGCTATTTTGGATTTCTACAGATACTATATTACATCTGTATAATTTATATTTTATTATGATAGAAGTTTAACCCTCAGGGTGGACCAATATAATAATTTGGACGTCGATTCGGTGGGGGGTGCCTTTACGTGTACCTTAGTAAGTAATAGATAACATATCCATGGCGTTTCCTAAGTAGCTGTTCATGTTAACAACGTCTCTTCGCTTATTCTGTAAAGCTTCGTTACATTCCAAAGAATATATTTCTTTATACTACTCTGAGACGCATTCCTATTATATCTTCTCATGGTCTATCTAAATTTTATGTGTGTGACACATTGTTACATATTTATTAATAGCGGCTAACGAGATAGATACGCCAATATTTTTCGCGAGTTATGATAGAGAGATTATATAGACATTGAAATTATACTCAAATTACATCTTTCACGAATTAGTGAAAACGACCTCTAGAAAAATCTCGGTGGTCATCTTACTTTATTATTCTATAACGACTATTAAATTTTAAACTTCAACAAAAAGCAATAAACACACTGTGAAGCCTTTGTTATATCATACAATTAAATATTACGTTGAGCACATCTTTGTGCCAAAATTTATGCAATTGTGACAAAGTATGAAGGATTTTGTATATCTTTCTATGCAGTGGCAGCTTCACATAATGGTCACAATGCTGATTAGTCTGCGTCCAACTGGCAGCAAGGTTACCACCAACACCGCACTCCGGGCCGCGCGGGCCGGGCGTGGTGGGTTGCGTTCAGGCTAATCGGTTGCTATTATTAATTTTAATGGATATGATTAGAATATCATGGCACCAAGTTACTGTATATAATGTAGGTAGTAAAATCCTTATATTATGTTAAGGTTTTTGTACACCTGTTTGTATATGTAAATGTTTATTTAAAGATAACTATATCAAGAGTTTACATATGAAATGAAGGACGAAAGGGCCTATTCGGAGGTAGATATAGTTAAGTTTAGTTCTTGAGATTTATAATATTATAATCTCAGTATTCACCCAACGATAGTCAATTAGCAAGAATGAGATTTATTTGTAGAATGGAGTTTGATTATTTTATGCTTTATACTGTAAATAACTTACACTTGAACAACTAGACATAGCTTCAAATATTGAATTTCGAGTATTGCAATCGGGATACTTATTAAATTCACAAATTAATTGTATTGTTAACAGTAATTATGTACTTCATCTACTTGAAAAATGCAAATAAATAAAGTAACAATTTGTGTTTGTCATTTTATTTCAACTTCCTAAATTAAAAATACCACGGTGTGTTGCTTAAGGGTTGAACCTCATTTAATAGCATCGCATCGCGTTTTTCCGTCGCTCCATCCTTTTCTGTCACTCAGGAACGTCATGTGCTAGAACGAGACGGGTCGCAGCACTGCCGGTTCTGCCGCGTTCCCGCTATCTTATATGCTCTAGCAAATGACGTTCCTGAGAGACAGAAAACGATGGAGCGACGGAAAAATGCGATGCGGTGCTGGTAGATGAGGTTCAACCCTAACGCTCTGGCCGCATCTTCTCTACAGCGACAACACTTTCCGACGCGGTGATAGCTTTAAAAAAGAAATTGACGTGGGTAGAACTACACATGGCCGCACGCGATCGCGTTCCGTCTATCTTATATGCTCTAGCAAATGACGTTCCTGAGTGACAGAAAAGGATGGAGCGACGGAAAAAGGCGATCGCGTGCGGCCATGTGTAGTTCAACCCCTTCAAGCTCCTATATTGAATAAATTATATTGACTTTGACTTTGAACCTGTTCGGAGAGTTCCTCTCCGAAAGCCGCGCTTGCTGCGATAAGTAGTATGGAATAAAGCCGAATCGCGCGCAAGAAGGAAAATTATGCTAGACATGCAGGAGTGGTATTTTTGAAAGTCATACGTTGAAATCAGCAGTAGAAAATGTCAATATTACTGTGGAGATTAAGCATCTTTCTACTGCTGATTCTAACCTATAACTTTCAAAAATCGCACTCCAGTGTCTTGCATACCTGTGACAACGGGATTTAAAAAAACAAAATTTTTCAATTAACAGTGTTTATATTGGTTTTGAGGTTAATATTACGTGAGCCTTGTGGCATTAGGTACCTTTAGGAAAGCACTAAAAAGTTTTCTAAAACATTATCAACATCGTCAATTAACATGAATTCTTTGATACATTAAACAGAACTGTTATAATAACATAGTTTATGTACAAACACATTGTTACACTGCGGTTTCATTTCAAACCAATACTTACGTTGTACAGTTTGGGGAGTTTAGTTGGGGTCCGGTCTACAAAGACTTTGTGCACTACAATTATAATTATTATATTATTCCTAGAAATATAAAAGTCCGAATATACAGTGCAACCAATATGGATATTTAGTTACAATATGTACCAAAAATAATTCAGAAACTTCTGCCCAAACATTTAGTTAAAACGTGTGCAACATATATCTACAAGTGAGAGAATCAATGGCGCGAATATAACTAGTGACCGGGTAATTGTGACCAGGAGCCCTAGTATGAAGACGCGCCTTCGCTTCATTACCCCACAACCCCGCGCTTTTCACGGGTAGTATGGAAAAAGGCCGTCGCGCGTAAGTAGAGAAATCATGCTAGAGGGTCTGATCGACGTAAGTAACTTTGACTATTTATATACGGACCAGCCTTGCGGTAGTATTTCCCCTCTGCCACGGTACAAGATCAATTGATCATGTGCATTTACATACAATTGTATACCTTCTCACTAAACGAGACAGCCTATAATTGCAAAACAATAACCTCGAACTTATCACGTTTGGGGTTCACACGAGACTACTTTCATGATTTTTATTTAACATTCAATATTAGAATCTAAAGTTATGTGTAATAAAATCCAAAGTTGTGGATTTCATGTTACCTCGCCCCCCGCAAAAAGTGTTAGAAATGTTTGTTAGTAGAATTACACGCGTAACTTGTCCATATATAAATAGTCAAAGGTAAGTAATAATATACATAATTCATTAAACTTTAGATTAAAAGATCGTTTTGCACAATTACCTACAAAATAGTTGGCATCAAATGTTTAGGAAGCCGAATCTCAATATAAATCTTAATCTATAACAAATTTACAGCTTGTAACAATTTCCTACGTTCTCATAATTAACATACTTCACTTAATGTTAAAGCTTGCCACTTATTTACATACAAGTGGATGAAACTCATTTTTGACTCAATAAATGCCAATGGAAATTTTCGTAAAGCATAAAGTAAGATATATCACGTGAATCTGATTGATTTCCACTATCTTCTGTTTTCGTATCTATCTATAATTCATTGTTATATAATTTATACAAAAATATTCATTTGCTAGCAAGTTTCCAATCAAACTACACACACAATGTTGCTTACCGCTTGTACTCACTAAGTACATAATACGATGTTATTCGAGTCCACACCACAGATATTACTGAAGATTGATAGAAAAATAAACTGTTATATTCTTCATTTTCTTTAAATATACCATAGAATATAATATAATCTAGTTATAATATCATAACTAATAGAAATAAAAATATATGCGACTATCTACTGGGTCACATTATTAATCAAGAAAAAACGTTCATGTGGTCAGTGTCTTTACAATTGTAAATAATTATTTTTAACCATCAATTAATTCTACATACTTATATGTATATCACATTCACACATTCGCACTCCCATACAAATACAATTACATATTTCAACAACAATGGAAGAGTTATCAGAAGCCCTGTTACTAGAAATAACATTTATGAAAAAATATATATAATTTTAGTTCATCGTTTGTAACAAACCCTATGTCAAATTTATCCGATACGTTAGGTACTTCATGCATAAAATAAACGATACTAAACGGTCAGAAGGTGGCACATTGGAACCGGCCCGTAGTTCAGCCCCGCACTCGGTAGGCACGATAAGCCAGCAGGCAGCGCGCCCGTACGACCTCTATCCTCACGGAGGAGACTACCGTATACAACACAATCTTTATTAAATACCAGACACAATTTAAAATAGTATTCAATTAAAATCGAATGGATACAAAATGCATAACTTAGTGGAAGATAGATTCGGGAATGCATTTAAAGGTTTGTATCCACAGTCTAAAAATAAACAGAAATAGTTCATACCTAAAAAAAATAATTAACAAAGCTGTATCAATATTTTAGGCATGAACAATTTTAAATTGTAAATACATATTATTTGATACCAAACTTATAAATTGACTTAACATATATATGTATAAAGTATAACTTATACATTCTAATCCATTTTCACTTAAGACTACAAGTAACGTTACGATTTGTGGCACTAAACAGTTTAACTTTAGTTCCTCCGTAACATTTTAAGTGCTCCACTAATAACTATTATAATGTATTTATAAGAGTGTAAAAGAGTTCGCAGCGTGCGTAAACGACTATATTTTGTTAACGTGCTATCAAACGAATTACTGGGTACATACAAAAGTACTTATCGCTTCCCATAGCTCGCTCGCGGGACGCTCTAAGTCTAGGCTAATCTAGACCACTGCCACTCGTTACTACTAAACATGTAATATTTATATACTGGAACGACTTGTACTGCTAATTATAATGGTCTAAACGATACATAATAACATTATGTATACGTACGTACTTATGTGAAACATTAAAAACTTCACAATGATCACGAGTTTTTTGTACTGTTGCATTAGTGAGAGCGTTGTTTTGGAACTTAATGTGAGAGGACAAACGTTTGTACATTATATTGTTAGCTGTTAGACACACGCTTGACTGTCGAGGGTTCGAAATTATCAAGATTTATTATTTTCTTTGATAATTATCAGATATTAATCAATTCTTAGTTTTCTCTTTAATTTTTGACGAAAAGAGCATAAATTGCTGTTTTTGTTTTAATGCACTCGTATTCCGATCAGCGTCCAATACATAGCGTGACATTGCTAGGGGAAGCATTTTGTTTTTGAAATAAATTTTATAAATATCAAGAAAATTATCCTTTCGAACCCTGCGCCGGAGTGAGTCCAACAGGTAGGTGTGGGGGAATAGGGTGGCGTGGACGAGGAACCGGCCGCAGTCCGGGGCATGCTCGAGGTGCGATGCTGTCGTGATGTGACGAGGACACTACTAGGAGACGGTGGCTTCACACGGAGGTCGCGGCGCCTACGGGCGCGGCGGCGGCGGCGCCGGCGGCGTGAAGAACTGTCATTGCGGCGTGTCGCGCGCCGCGCTCCACCGGTCGAACTCTATGCCGGAGTCGGGCGAGACGCCGGCGGGCGGCGCGCAGCCGCAGCCTCCCGCGCCCCCCGCCGCGCCGCCCGCGCCCCCCGCCACGCCGCGCCCCCCGCCCCGCCCCCTCCCCGACCCCACGCCAGAGTCCGGCGCGCGCGGCTCACGTACACCGTGCTGCTCCAACACCTGCACAATACGATACCCACACTGTTACCCAATTCACGACACCGATCTGTACTACGAGGGGAGGTTTTGTAAAACTCTGGTGCAGATGCAAACTACTTGGAACGTATTATATCACATTAGAGACAGGTACAGGTACAGAAGAGGGCTCCACGCAACGAACGAAACAGGCGCACACATAGACGCGCGCGTACGAACACAAAATAAATAGATATATATTAGGTGAAGAGGTCCTTATGGGCCGAAAGGGTGATTTTATAACGAGCACTGACAATTTAGAAAGTGATTAAAGAATCACACAGTATGGTACTGGAGTTCAATCTACTTAATCCGAGAACGCCGAACGTGCGCGTCTTTGCGTGCGAGCGCTTTTCCGCTCGTTTATAAGAAGCGGCCCTTCTGTACCTCTCACTTTTGTAGTAATATTTGGTATTTTTAGCTTCAGCTACGTGTACGATTCGTTTCAAAATCGTTGCATTAGTGACTCTTCTAGGTGTGTGAGCTAGCTGGGGGTGTGTTGGTGTAAAGAAGACGTCTCCGTTTCCTCGAGTACGTCAATAACGACATAATTATAATACAGGATGTAAATTTAAATGCGTTGCAAACTTAAAACTCGCTGCAAATCTCAAAACAATGTTACTCTTGAAGCGTTAATGCCTCTCGCACACTTGCACAGTAACGTGAAAACGCCCAACGTGGCTTAGCTCGTGGGTACAGGCGTAAGGTTATCGGTGACACGCGCTAGGAGGCCATGAGCACAGGCGAAATGCAATCAACTTGAACCCCTTCGTAAGTCGTGCGCACAGTCGTAACGTTGAAATGATCAAAGTGGATCACACGCGCAAGCACCGACGGCATGCAATATAACTGACTCCGTAATTGGGTTCTTGAGCGCTGCGGCCATTGACGTCCTGCTGCGGCCCATTTATTACTGACCTACAACGTTGCTCATCAGCAGCGAATGTGTTAAGGGGATACTTCAGACCTTCAAACAGATCAACTTTCATTATGAGTCCAGCATAGTTGAAATCGCGAAAAAGAAATAAGCTGTTACACACATGTGGGTCAAGTCGCTATTGACGTGTGGGGACTTGCCAAAGATGTCAACACCCACAAGTTATAGCAAAGAAGCTAACAGATGGCGATACCGTCGCGCTCAGAAATCTTCTCCATACAAAGACAACGTTCACCGTAAATACGTAACTCGTAACCTACTATAAATAAGGTTCACAATCGAATGCGAGACATAAATCGCGCAAGAGAAATAATCACAGAGATTCGATATATATACAAGGTCCAACTAAGAACTGTTGGACCACGGCCGGTCCCCAGGCTTCACACTAAGCCTGGTGGAAGATCTTCCCTTTTCAATGGAGGAACATTCCCAAGTACCACCTTCATATTGGTGACCCTCGCTCGACAAAGAACATCGCAACCTGAACACCGCAGAGCAGCATCAACACAGATCAGCAACCAGCTTCAACCAACCCCTTCACACCCCTCGACCAGGTCAAACAAGCAGCAGTCACACGCCGTCAACCCAAAGCCGCACTAGGTCCATCGCAGCTGTCTTCACACCGCTTCCTGGGCCTGCAGCTTCCTCAACGACAGTCAGCGTCTGCATCGAAGGATCTCCCGCAGCCCACGTGTCTGAGCTCACCTCCACGTGGCAGTTCTGCTCGCCTTCTCCACGCCTGTCACTCACCCGCATCACATCAGGACTGGTCTCCCTGATAGATGCACACACTCGCAGCATATCGCTCGTCAGACTCACTTGACTGGAGCCCTGCACCTACATGGATACAGACTGCACACTTCGAACAACTCAACGACCTCCGGTCTGAGGGGGGAGTACTGTGGGGACTTGCCAAAGATGTCAACACCCACAAGTTATAGCAAAGAAGCTAACAGATGGCGATACCGTCGCGCTCAGAAATCTTCTCCATACAAAGACAACGTTCACCGTAAATACGTAACTCGTAACCTACTATAAATAAGGTTCACAATCGAATGCGAGACATAAATCGCGCAAGAGAAATAATCACAGAGATTCGATATATATACAAGGTCCAACTAAGAACTGTTGGACCACGGCCGGTCCCCAGGCTTCACACTAAGCCTGGTGGAAGATCTTCCCTTTTCAATGGAGGAACATTCCCAAGTAGCACCTCCATAGACGTTTCTATGGAACAGATGATTTTTATTCCGCGATTTCAATGTTGGTCCCATAATAGTAAAAGTATTTCAGTTTGATCGTCTGAAGCACCCAGTTCTATATGTACCCCATTTAATTTTAGACCCTGTATTGGGTCCTTTGTAATATGCTGACACTTTTTTAAGGCGATGATCAGACCATCAAACAGAAACACTTTCTCTATGGTACAAACATCGAAATCGCGAAACAAAACCCCGCTTTCCCATACATTTGGCTCAAGTAGTAGATTTCAATGTGGGTCCTATAGTAAAAGTAGTTCAGTTTGATGGTCTGAAGCACCCTGTTCGATAGGTAACGCATTTAATTTTAAATCCTGTATATGTATTGTATATCTAGTAATTATAACAAAGGTCCTGGCTAGATTCTAGTACTAGATAATTAGTGTGACAATGTCCAAGATTATTATATTAGTAACATGTCGTACTCGAGGTAACGCAGACGTTATAGGTGACGTAGTACAATGCAGACCTTACTCAGTGTGGCGCAGTGCTCGTGCAGGCCGAGGTCCCTCTCGAAGGAGTGGAGCTGCCGCATGAAGTGGAAGTTGGGCGCGATGTCGGTCTTGCGCGAGCGCACGAGCTCGAACGCGTCGCGCAGGCACAGCCGGTGCCGCTGCATCAGGTACGCGAGCGTGACGGTCACGCTGCGCGATACGCCGGCCACGCAGTGGACTAGCACGCCACAGTGCGCTGACATCGCCTCCTCTGCAAATTGGACAACATTCATTTTAGGAAAGATCACGAAAAAAGAAAAAACGTTTGGAGATTATTATGTAGTTGCATAACGCTAATTAAAGATAATCCGCACTTTAAATCTCTTGCTGTCACTTTTTCTCTTGGTGACGAAATAAAAGCTAGCGAGATTATCTTAATTGGATGCATTTACTTAATCTGAATCTAATCTTATGACATTTCTTTACATATCATAGAAATTTTCTTAATTAACTTCACCATGGACCCAACGTCAAAAAAATAAAAATAATCTGCTGTTTCATAAAAAACTACAGTACCGACAAAGTATTCATTCATTCAATCATCACAGCCTATATACGTCCCACTGCAGGGCACAGGCCTACCCTCAGGGAGGGTGTATGGGCGTTAGTCCACTACGCGTGCCCAATGCGGATTGGTCGACTTCACATACGCATCCGAATATTTTCTTCAGCGTGTGCAGGTTTCCTCACGATGATTTCCTTCACCGTTCGAGAGCAGTCGGTATTACGTACATAAGTTAGAAAAACGCATTGGTGCATGGCATGTCGTCCATACGGATTCGAATCCGGACGTCAAGATTGAGTTTCCATACCTCTCCGCGACGCTTCACCTTATGCTCTCTCTAACTTGAAATACAGCACCTCGCACCGCGCTTTCTGGCGAGAATTTAGGTCTATAGTAACACTTCGCAAGGAACGCATTTCCACAGAATTAAGCTTACTTCGTGTCCTTCTTTCTGCCATACCCAGCATACACTACCTTTTTATATGTAGACCCCAGGACCAGGCCTGTATACCAAAAGTTCCTTAACCGTACCATACTAATTAAGTAAAGTAATATCGTTCTATCTATGGAGTGCCAGGGTGTGGCCGTGCTGTATAGCTTATGTTACGCACACACCGGGCCAACGAATGCCAAATAATTAGTATCCTTCACTGCACCCAATTTTTGTCCTAATATCGAATAGTGTGAAAGTGGTACTAACCGATAAAGCGAATAGCCTGTGGGAAGTGTACTGACAAGTTCTGGCTCCAGTGGTCGGCGATGGGTATCTTCAGGTAGTTGATGCCGCAGCCCTCCGCCTCGAACGTGTTCGGCAGGTCGGGCGTCACATTCAGCACGTACTGAAATGTTTACGTTACGTTGTTTAAATAAAATAAAAATATGTATTTTATTTCGGCTCTTGTATGAATGGAAGACGATGATATATTGCGGCGCAATATAATGAAAAATGGGCAAGAGCATGATGATGATGTATTGTATTTCTGTCCACATACACAAATACACAATACTGAGTTTACCCGCGACTTCGTTCGCACGGGTTCCCGTCATCGTAGCGAGATAAATGATATAACAGATTTTAAGTCTAATCATGAGCATTCATTCAAACACAAAAAATATTTGATTAAATTAAAATAGCGGAAGATTCTTGCATTACGTATTCGACAATGGATCTGCTTTTCTTGCACTTAGGAGTGAAAAGTAATGCCGAGTGTTTTTTTTTTCCTTTTTGAATGATTTGTAAAACAAGTAAAAGTATACGAAGGCATTGTGGTACGTTTATTCCACCTAAAAAAAAAAAAAAAAAACAATCACGCAATGCCGCTCATATTGCGAACTGGCGACTAAGTAAATGAGGCGACGGGGGCTCAATTTATGCGGTGCATGCGCTATCTATAGGCTAGTCACCTATCTTCGCTATTTTAATGTCATCAAAGCAAAAAGTTTGGGAGTCCCAGTACATTTTCGTGCTATTGGCAGTGGAGACGTCTGGAATTTGGGGGTGGAGGCAAAGGCGTTTGTGAGAGATCTGGGCAGGAGGATGTCAGCTAGGGGGTAACCGACCGTAACTGGTTCAAAGCATTTTTTTGGCCATCCAGCGTGGGAACGCAGCTACTGTGATGGGGTCCTTTGCTGAATTGCCGGTGCGATTCGTGACGAAGTGTTTGTTTAGGGAGTGATTTTTTTTAATTATTATTGTGTTAATGAAACATTTTGTAGATCATTGGTTGTACTTTCTTTTGACGATGCATGACGCGGATTTTAAACTCTTTTTTTATTTTCTTTATGGCGATATTATGTAATCATCTTGTTTTTAAATAACATTAGTTAACATTTAAAAGTATATGTCACCTTGATGTTGTGGCGGGCGAGCGCGTCGCAGTCCTCACTGTTGGTGGAGTTGCCGAGGTACAGGTTGGGCAGGATCTCGATGGGGAACTCCTGCTGGACGTGGGTGTGGGTGTCCTCGCACTCCGACGACGAGCCTGAGGACAGCGCCTCCTCGCACCCAGACCCCGAGATACGCAGCGACCTGCAACCACATGATGTGTGTGGTCAACGGATGGGATACAAAGAACACAAAAATCTTTATTTTCTACACAAAAAGTTTATGACGGTTTATAATGTATGTTTAGAGTTGAAGGTGGAGGAGACTGGTGCTTGGTATTGGTAAGCATCATGGTAATACACATATTAAGCACCTGACTTTATATCTATCTTTAATAAATTATTTTAGTTTTCAACACACTTAACATACTTAAACTCACACATACATACGTAATCCCTTTCTGGGTGGTCACAAACAGTTACTTTCTGTGTGTGTTCTTTTTGTGTTTTCTTAGTTTTCATTTTTAAAATTTATTTCGTACCTTACTTCTACATAACATACTTCTTTGGGGAAGTATTTCGGAGAAAGATCTAACCAAAGCGTGTTCAAATCTCCTTCGCCACCAGAATTTTTCAAGTTTTTATATATTCATAGTCAGATACAAGTAAAACACTGAACACTAATCTGCATAAAGTGCAGCGTTATGCTAATATTCTAGATGTATTTTGAATAATTTTCATTGTCTTAAAATTGATATGAGTTAGGTATAAGTTGTTATGGATGGAGGGAGTTTCATAATAATCATATTTGTAGGTCGTTAAGATGGTACTATTGCGTGCGTGACCAACGCGATCGTAGCGAGCCTAATACGAGGGACATTATTGCCCCTTATGCTAATATCAATTCCCAGATTACAGCTCCACATAGCTATAATAAAAAAATTCCGTAATTTAGGGTCTCATCCTATTACAATGAGAATT
The DNA here is from genome assembly GCA_963693445.1 of Agonopterix heracliana. NCBI lineage: Eukaryota > Metazoa > Arthropoda > Insecta > Lepidoptera > Depressariidae > Agonopterix > Agonopterix heracliana. The sequence goes on from OY856310.1 coordinate 10,375,534, forward strand.
CCATTCAGACGTCATGCTAGTTACGCATTCTTACACGCGACAAGCTTAAGCACTTGTGAGGTAAGACTTAATTGATATCATACTGTGAATTACTGTGCTCCTGAAAGCGACAACTCAATAATCAAACATTAATCATTCATCAGCCGCTGGAACGACGCCTAATGAACAAGATAATCCAATAAGGAACGCTGTCCATTAAACATAGCTTAGTTAGTAGGAGTCACGTGAGCACAAGCCCGGCTGCGGCCGGGAGGCGGCGCGCGGCGCAGCGGCCGGCCCGGGCGCGATCGATGCCACCGCCGCTGAATGGGGGAGGAGGTTAGGGGGCGCCATTCACCTGCTGCCGCCCCGCAGCTCAATGGCCGCCCACGCAGCTCGCGTCCTTACTCCCGGCCCGCCGCCCCCGCGCGTCCCGACGCCAACGCGTCTCTTCCCACGCGACACTTTTCCAAATTCGCCCTCTCAATCGTCTCGTCGCCATTCAGTTTGCTGTTTTGAAAGCAATCAAATTAAGCGAGCAAGCCGGAGAACTGATGATAACTTGCCGCCCACGCAGAGCTTCGAATGCCAGCACCCGACATTTGCGACACTTACACTTACACGACGCTTTCAACTTTGGTGTAAATGTGTAATACATTTTACAAACGCTTAGAATTTAACAATAGATCAATTCGTGTTTCTGTTTTGGTTAATGCTATTTTTATCACCGTTTGCATCATCTGCTATAAAAGAATATAAGAATCAACATAGTATTTACGGCAGCATGACTCAGAGACATGAACGATGAAGTAGTGGTATAAATAAAATTGATATCAATTCCACTTAAACGAAAGTAAATTATTGAATATCATATGCTTGAGCATCGCTCCTATATCGGTCAATTGCATCGCAATCAATGATAATAAGTAGTAATAATAACACACTCGTACAGTCAGCACCAGAGCAAGAAAGAAAGTGAAAGACGATTATGCTCATCTGGTCCGATGCACCGATTATTTTTGTGGTTAGAATAGAACCGTATTTTCTGCCCCTTAAACCCTTTTAATATTTTATGGATATTGGACTGACCAATATCCATAAAATCCACCAAACCCTTTTGCTCCTAGTGATTTCTCCTTTTTTACCCAATTTAAAAGAACACATGCAACAAAAAGGCACCTATTCGACGATAATGACAAGGTTGCGGTAGAGACAATTTGGAACTTTTTCCGGCTGGAATAAGAATATTTGAAAACCGGTAAGTATACCAACCAGAGGCGGCTCGTCCTAAGGAGCGCTGGAGCGGTGAACTCCCACTCTCAAATTAATTATTATTTAAGTTTTAGTATTACATTATCAGCAGTCTTTTTTCATTTAATGAACGATAAACTTATCATAAATTCCTTGTACACTCTTTAAAATAGTCGGTACCTAGTTCATTAATAAGTTTGCACTACAACTTCAATCCATTTTTTCATCAGGAGGAGCGCTCGGCGGAGCGCTCCTATGAGCCGACTTTGTTTACAAAGTTCAATACTAAATTCAATGAGTGTGAAGGAGACAATCCACTACGGCCCGACACGTGAAACGAAAGATTTGTACGACAAAATCTGCAAAAATGGAGCGGCGCTCCCGGGATTCCCATCTCTGCCCGCGCTGTTGCCGGTTTTGTCAAATTTATAAACAAAGGTGTTTTTTTTCTCTGCGCCGTACCACATGTTGTAATAGTTGTGATGCATTGCATTTATTAATCTCATTAGACAAGTTTACTTAGTTGCAGTGTAAAAAATTTAACGATACAATGTGGGTTTCATAAAGAACTGTGAAAAGACGAAGAGTTGCGGCTTGTATTAAAATCAAAGGGGACATTAGTTAATTTAAGTGAACTCCCACTGAAAAATTTCACGAGCCGCCTCTGATACCAACACTAGCTGTATTGAAGTTTCTTTTTTTTTTCTTTTCATTACCAAAAACTTTTTAATCACCCCTCGTATACCACAAACAACAAAAAAAACGTAAATTACGTTTTTTAATATCTGATCAATAAAGTGTTGCTCATGAACATTCAAAAGTGTAGCCTTCGATCCTCATATTTCTGACGCAGACTGTACCTGACAATCATTCATAATACGAGACTCAATGCAGTTCGTGTATTGAACCGATGCTTACAACGGAGATAAGTTTACCACTATTAACTCTTCCTATAAAGCCTCCTATCAATGGAAATTTTCCGCAATTCATTCGAACGAACACCAAATTAGATCAGTGTCACGTGAGCGGTCATCAAGATAATTATTAACAGTCGGCAAGCAGTGGGCAGCGGCGGTACCTAATGTACTATGTGCTAGGCAATAGTAGGCAGTGTGGGCCGCGGTGTGGGCGAGGTATCCGACACGTCCATTCAGGGAGCACGCCCGGCGCGTCGCCCACGCGGCCGCCATGCTGGCCGGTGCGCCCATACCATACCCCTCATGCTTACCTATCTGATTAGATATAGTACACACCGAGGCCAGGAAAGTAAGAAAGGTCTCAGATCTCATGTCATTTGAGCACAACAAACATGTGATCTGAGGCTTTCTTAATTACTGCCCGAGGGTAGTATACAATTTTTCTCCTCGACGGAGGTGGAAAGCGACAACTTCGTTTAGCGCAGCGGGACGAAAATCGACGCTTTCCGTCCGGAGGGGAGACAATATTGTAGTTCCTTTTAGGTGTATGTGGGTGCAGACAGACTGCCGTTTATACTACATTTAAATTGATTATTTTAAACCGCATAGATTTCCTCAAAACTATTTTGGTTAAAACCTTGTTAAAACCTTTTGGATTTATTAGATAATTTATTAAAGCAGCAAAGACCCCAAAATGTTCGTAATTCCTTGTTATGTTCGATCCCCGTCCAGGCCGGCTAGTACGAATTAGTTTTTCTGAATTTATGTACGATTTGTAACGACACTGACTTTTCGGTGAAGAAAAACATCGTGAGGAAATCTGCGTGCTTCAATTTCGAGGCATGTATTGTACTTAGTGTCAATTAGAAGTGGCGACGCGACGGGCTCACTCCCCGTCACACTGGACATAGTTTCGGTAATACTAGTGAAACGAGAATGTTCTGAGGTTTCAGAATATCTCTTACTACCTCGGGGAATATAGTCGTGAGCATTATGATTATGCTTAACTATCGTATGTGCAATTTTACACATAAAATATGTGATATAATATTGAATAATACAGAAAAGATCTCACGAAACCACATTACAATGAATTCTACATTGGAATTTATGAAGTTGGTATTTTATGAAGTAGAGTTTAACAATAACTACAAAAAAAAGACATGGCATCGAATAAGAATGCAGTATAGGTTCACAGAGTTCACTCAGACAATGAATACGGTTGGTTCAGAGAGTATTTTCTGTATACTACGGCTAGTAGTAGAGTAGCTTGGTATAATAAAATGACAACAGCTTCGTGCGAATTTAATTCCAATTTGAATGGTGATGTGGGCGCAACCGGCCGCCGCCGGAAGCCGTAACACGGTCGTGTTATTAATGAACAACTCCTATGTATGGGCGACCGCTGCCTCCTCGAAGCCGAGCCGCGCAACCAAATCGCGAAGACAAGTCTTTCAAAACGAAATGAACGGGCGAGGTGTACTTCACAAATCGGGCGGGTAGCGAAGCATAGTGTAGAGCCGGTGCGCGGGCTGCTGAATCGAAAAATCAATTGGGCGCTAAAATGCTAAAATTTTCGCGGATCGAAAAAGCGCTAGATTCGACGATAAATTCTTCACCCATAAATAGTCCTTTAAAGTTCTCTAAATAATCCTATCAGTCTTTCCGAAACCCAGCTATTAGTCAATTTAAGTATGTGCAAGTATATAGGGTCCTTTTTAATATGCTGACAATTTTTTAAGGGGATGATCAGACCGTCAAACTGAACAACTTTCTCTATGGCACCAACATCGAAATCGCGAAAAAAATATTTGCTCCGCTATACAAAACTGCAAACCTACACGAGCCAAATGTATAGGACAGCTGAATTTTTTTCGCGATTTCGATGTTGTATGATAATTGATATACGATGACCCTGTATATATAAAAGTATATAAGTATCCGCATGCAAGCCTCGTGCGAGACCCGACTGTCAAACCGGCTGGTTTTGAAAAGGACCGTAAGACCTGGGTTAAGCTTAACCGGTTCAGAACCAACCACGGAAAGATTAACTATCACCTCCACAAATGGGTTTGAGGGAGTCTCCGACGTGCGACTGCGGAGCACCTGACCAGACCCTCTCCCATGTGGTAAAGGAGTGCACTCTGCGCCGTTTCCCCGGTGGAATCGAAGAACTCCACAGGCTCCTCGACCTCGAAATGTAATGTAAACCCCCCCCCCCCCCCCGGATCCAAGCAGGAAGACAAAAATGCCATACGATATTATGATGATGATGTCAATTTAAGTCAGTCAATTCATAGCATAAGCATAGCATAGCATATGCTCACGACTATATTCACCGAGGGGGTAGTCAGAGATATTCTGAAATCTCAGAACATCCACGTTTCACCAGCAGTACCGAAACTCTGTCCAGTGTGACGGGGGGTGAGCCCGTCGCCACTTATAATGGACAGTGGGTACAATACATGCCTCGAAATTGAAGCATGCAGGTTTCCTCACGATTCTCCTTGTCAATTCATAGGTCCCTAGTAAAATGATAGCACTTCAAATGCGCGTTCGTATTGAAATCTCCCGAATACTGCACACTCTATGGACATGTTTTGGCCACAATATGCTATCATATGTGTCATATTGCAATCTCAAAATACAGCATATTCAAACACGAATACTGCTGCTTTATGAGTATATATGCGTGCATGTATGAGTGAGTGGAGATACCAACAAACTTATTAAAAGTTTAAAAAGCGTTAGATCGTAGATCGTTAGAAAAGCGCTAAATTAGCAGATACGGCGCTAAACATATTAAAAAAGCGCTAGATCTAGCGCCGAAAGCGCTAAGGTGGCAGCACTGGGTGCGTGTGGGCGTGCGAGTGCGTGCGGGGCGCGGGCGCTCCGGCGGCGGCGGCGCGGGCGGCGCGCAGGAATGCGGACCGACCCACCCGCTGCCAATGACCGCCTGCGAGGGACGGTTTTTTAATGCCGGACTAGTCCCATCCTGGCAGGACTTTTAACGAGCCGTGTCGCCGGACAAAGGAGTTCACTGGTCGTTTATTTGCTCTAACCAAAGAGTTATGCGTCGAATGGTCGCAACGTAAGATGCGCGCTTCGTTCGAATGTTTTGTGTTTTAGCAAGTGTGTCGAGGTCGCGGGCCACTCGCACCTACACACTGCGAGATATTAGGTATATTACAGAGCTCTATTTCGAGGTAAAGCCTCGGTAGTGTCACTTAACACTCAACTCGAGCTCGCGAGCCGGAACAGAGTTACGCAACTGTAGCTTTACCATGAGTTTACAGTGAGTGAACTCGCTAGCGAGGGTGAAACAGATTTATATGGCAGATTGAACAGCGCCTCCTAGCGGTCACTGAAAGAACTAAAATCGGTAGTATGAGTCAGTCTGGTAAAAAACGTATCGAAATCATATCTCTAGCGACTGACGTTTTGAGGCAGTTACTATAGAAATTCGGTACCATGAGTCATAAATTTGACATACGTTCTCGAGAAATACCGTTACGATAGTGGTGAAGTCATTCACTAGCAAAATCAAGCGTGAATGCATAGTGAAAGGTTGTCGATTGACAATAAGTTTATTAACCCTATACTTGGCAGTGTATCTACGAATGCACATTACTTAAACCAAAAATCTAGATACGAAAAAAAGCAACGTATTTGTATTTTTTGTGTTTATAATGCTGGTATTACTATCAGTGGTTGAGGAAAAAAAATTTTTAGACTACTGGCTACAATAAACTGTCAGTAGATCGCAAGATGGCGGAGCGTGTGCATGCGTCTACGTCTCGTAAGGTAAATAAAGCAAAATATTTTTATGTTTTTATGATTTATTTTAGCTATGAAGGTGTTTATAGTATTTCTGGAATTTATTATTTTCGATTTACAATATATTTTACTTCGAAAATCATGTTGTCCGTGTCTAAACTGATGGTTTTTAATCATGTATCTTTAGATGCACACTGCCTGTTGTTGAACTTTTAACAATATTTTTTCTTAGTATCTTCAGATGCACACTGCCTGGCGTGTAACATTCTTTCTTAGTATCTTGACGTTTACACTGCCGGTTGTATAACTTTTGAGTTTACACTTGATTTATATCATGAAATGCTAATTATTTTCATGCATGCATAAATTTTATGCTAAATGGCTTCAGTATTCTATTTTTGCTTCAGAGGCCAGCATTTCAAAAGCATCAACAGCACAAACCTCGTCAAAGTGTGGGGTCAGCACTTCGAAGGCAACAATGGCAAAGAGCTTGTATAATTGTGGTGCTTGTACCACAACCCGAAGCCAAGTCGGACGTTGCTGAAGACTCACCGTTAGTTCAGGAAACTTATTCAGTGGGCAGTTCACCGCCACCTTCAATTGCTGCTTCTTTAGAGAATCTCAATTTATTGCCAGAAAGTGATAATGAATCTAATGTAGCAGTTGAAACTATTGCAGTTAATTCTCCGTCAATTCTAAATGAGGCTTCCTGGCTAGTGCAGAATTCACCTTGTCAGGCTGTACCATCTCCATCGCCATCAGCTCACGTCATTCCCTCACCATCACCACTTGCTTCCACTTCCGCACACGTGCCGTCCCCGTCTAAATCTACTCGATCCAGGAGACCAAGAGCCGTGGTTACTAGAAGGGTTACAATGCTTGGCTGCTTTATCGAAGGGATATGGGAGGGAGGTCGAAAATTGTGCCCCTGAAAACATTCAGGTACGCCATTCACTAAAGCCTCCTCAGATATGAGACAATTCCTCCTGTGGCTTCGAATAATGTGCCAGCTGCCAGGATTATCAAAAATCCAGTAGCTGCAAGGCCTGAAACTGAGTGCGATATGACCAGGTAGGTCATATTCCTACATTTACCACAAAAGGACGTCTTTTTGTCAAAAATGCAATGTCAGGCTGTGTTAAGTTGAGGACCGCAATTGTTATTTCGCATATCATACTGAGAATTCCTAGGTATTGAAGTTCCTATGCTGTTAAATATTTATAAGTAACACATTTTTTATAAGATAGGACAAAGCAGATTAAATAACTAAATAGTCGCTGATTGATCCAATATTTCGTATAATTACTATTAGATAAGTAAGAGAAATGGACAAAATTTTTTATTTCGGCTAAGAAAAGAGCATTTTTGTTATTTTTGTTAATTACGACTTAATAAAAATTGTATGTGCTTTAACTGGCAGTGTATCTCCTAGGATACACTATTTTTAATATCATTAATGTTATGTGTCAGGCAGTGTGTATTTAAAGATACGTTAAATATTTATAATATAATAAATACATATATTTTTTTTATTATTTTTTTATTCTCTATTGGACCCTAAATGACATAAATCATGTACAAAAAAAATTAATTTTAAAGTCAACAAATCCTGCCAACTATAGGGTTAATTTAGAGTATTATTAGTCAAAATAATGACTTAACGAATAACCACTCTAAACTGAATTCATCTACTATTCCACCCAAACACTTGAAACGAAATATTTGTCCATAAAAACTGGCTTATAATCGTTCAAAGTCAACACTTACAAAGGTTCTAAAGTTTGAAATAAATTATAAGTGACTGTTTTTTTCTTTTTTCAAATTTGTTGTTCAGATCTAGAAAAAGCCTAGTTATAAAATTATCTTCAAGGTTTTTGTAGTAAGTTGGAGTAGCACTTTTAATTTAGGCTTTTTGGTTTGAGATATCTTAAATATTGTGATGAAATGTATGAAACAGCAAATTTTATTTTGCTATTTCAAAGTACCTTAGTAAGAGTTGTTCATTTGATGTATAGTAAAATGTAAAGTTATGTTGAAAACGCATTTAAGTTTACATTCCGTATAATGTAGAATAGTAACTTCCTTTTTGTTAAGATTTTATTTTTGTACATGCCTTTCGATTTCCATATACTCCACTAGTAACTGGAATTGTGATGCACTGGTTCAAATTTTATTTTATTTGCGTTTAAACTCTTTAAAACCAACGTTATGTGGATAAATCTTCGTAGGTAACAAACACAATCACATCACATCACAGCCATTCACCGCACAATACAAACAAAGTCACATTGACAAAAGTATAACTAATGGGTATAAATTAAAAAATCACTATGCGACGAACTCTATGAAGCTGCAGTATGACGCTTTCAATTGGCAGGGTTATTTCAAAGTTTTAAGTGTTTCTGCGATATTAGGCTGGGATACAAAAATATCTATCTTACTCTGTCTTTTGAGTATAGTTAGAAAGAAGCAGCTTCATTAGTTGTGAAGTTAGTCACGTATCAACATGACGACTCGATAACTTACTAGACTAAACATAAACAATCGAGCTAACACTAGTGAGTATAGAAAATGTTTATGTAACTCATGGTGCGAGTTTAGTCGAATACCATTCGATGCTCGTTTATACGCTATCGACTCGGGTATTGTAATGTAACTTTTCGATAGCAACTCATGGTAGATGTACAGGATAACAAAATAATTGTTACCACCTACGAAATACACTGTGATAGAAGATACTTACATCCATATTCTTAGTTGTTTTCTTGACATTTCCTCACTCGAGTGGAGGACGTTTTTGACATAGTTTGTATGACAAAAATGTCAAAAACATCCTCGACTCGAGTAAGGAAGCCTCAAGGAAACAACTAAGAATACGGGTGTAGGTCTATCGATATCACTCAAATACTATTAAGTGTATTTAATGCGAGAGTCTATCTCTCTGTTTGTTACCTTATTACCGATCTTGGAGAAAGGCAGCTTCCATCCTGAACACTGGGGGATACAAATTTCACGAAGTCGCACGCGACTAACAGCTTGTTGATTTATGAAATCCAAATATTTCATACTTTGTTCCTTTAAAGTTTAAATCCTCATTATGTGTGTTATCTTCTTAATTATTACAACGGAAAGATATTTTTCATTAAAAAATAATACGTCATAAAGGTACCATACCTAAAAATTTTGCTACGGTTTTGTAAATAAGTACCTACCTAAACTTTTATAAAACTGTAACTGAAGTGTGTCTGTACATTGAAGACATTTACAAAAAAAAGATTACGATGTGGTTTTTAGGTATCCCTGACTCGAAATCAACCTCATTTATTTAGAAATGTTGTCCTTCTGTTTGTTTGTTCGCGCATCACGTAAAAGCTACTGAACCGATTTTGATGAAACTTTTTTTGTTTGATAGCTTATGATCCGACTTAAAATCTGGTATACAATTTGAGCGGACGAAGTCGCGGGTAAACACTAGTAGTTTATATTTTGATTCATATCTTTCAAGCAGATCTCTGGGAGATCAAGGCCAGTGAAAAAACATTCTCTACTAAAAAAGTCCCAAGAAAATGGCCACAAATACAAAATTAAACGAATGTAGTTAGTTTTGTTTATCAGAGGTATGAATGAGGTCGGCAATGATACTTATTATTGTGGTTTACCTTATTTATAATATATTTTGTAGCATATTTTAATTTAGAAAATAAGTAATTTACATAAACTAGTGTGTGTATAGTATATCACGTAAAGGTGTTTGTGTGTGTAAATTATTTAGTAGAAAAATCGGCATACGTTAAAACCCAATATTATTAAGCAGGTCTTGGCGAGGAGTACGGGATCAAATTCGGTGGAAATCATCCCCACTACCCCCCGGTAATTTTGGACACCCTGTATAGTACCATACCATAGTATAAGAATACTATGGTTATGCAGTCCGCGTGCATTAGGTTTAAAGCTGGCATATCGAACTTGCGGACCGCAGTCGCATGCGGGCCCTCCAGGCATTTGACTGCTGCCCAATCCAATTTTAAGAACATCTTCCTGCTGCGGTTCTGTACCAAGAAATACGGGTTCAACACATTGTTATTTTGAACGTAGGGAAACAAAATCGCAATTGACCGCAGATAAATAAAATAGCTCCAAAATAGACAACAAAAAATTTCGAATTTCTGGGATTTTTACCGATTTTCTTTGCGGCCCACTGACTCTATGATCCAATGAAATGAAACATACATAAACTCACGACTGTATACAATTCGGGGCAGTTAGAAGTTTTTCTACTACTACTATGCATCTTTGTCCTGAGGACTAGATTGAGGAAGAGCAAACCCATATATATTATTAAAATAAAATAAAAACTACTATGCAACGCTCATATTTAAGGTACACTTCCGATCCCAGCAACCGATGCGACTGACGCGTGGTTCTGTCATGTTTTCATAGTAAGTATCGGCCGTCGGCCGCGAGCTTACTATGAAAACGTATGTCATATATATGACAGAACCACGCGTCAATCGTATCGGCCGCTGGGATCGGAAGTGTATTTTTAGCATATTAAATGTTTCCGGATGATGAAGTCTCAACAAAATCACTACACTACTTAAGGGGGTGCTTCAGACCATCAAACTGAATAACTTTCACTATGGAGCCAAGATCGAAATCGCGAAAATAAAATCAGCTGACCCATAGATTTGAATCGAGTCGGTACTGCAGTTTCGTATGAAACAGCTGATTTTGTTATCGCGATTTCGATGTTGGCTCCATAGTGAAAGTTGTTCAGTTGGATGGTCTGAAGCACGTCTTTAACTAGGGTGTTTTGTTACACCTGTATAAGAAATCTTATTCCGTAGTGGCCTTGTACGACACCCACAGTAAGAAGGGATTGTCCATTCTAAGACGGAATCACACGAATAAAGTCTACCTAGTGCGGTCTACTTTATCCAAACAGCTGGATCTCTTTTTGCGTACACTAAAGCAAAGGTGTTTGTAAAACCTACCTCCTAACGCCTGCAAACCAAGTATACAATTTATAAGTGTAAAAAGAAGATAATTATGGATGCGGCATCGCCAGCCAGGCTGGTGTGCAGAAAACGATAAATACAAGATTGTTAGTCGACTCATTGCCCATGACCATGGGACGGTCGGATAAATTCGTGAATGAATTCACGCGAGCGGCGAGGGAGTGCGTCGACGCGAGTGCTTGACGTCAGCAGCGCGTGGTGACGTCACTCTGATCATCTGCCGACAAGCCCCAGCCTGGTGAGCCGCCAGGACCTCGCAACACTCTTCATCTTCAATTATAATAACGATATTATACGATAACTTCAAAACTAAAACATCGTGAGGAAATCTGCATGCTTCAAATCTTCAATGCATGCTTCAATTTCGAGGCATGTATTGTACCCACTGTCCATTATAAGTGGCGACACGGGCTCACCCCCTGTCACACTGGACAGTTTCGGTATTACTGGTGAAACGTGGATGTTCTGAGGTTTCAGAATATCTTCGACTACCCCCTCGGCGAATATAGTCGTGAGCATATGCTTATGCTACTTGATACTTCACAACTATGCGGTGAAAGTACAATGGAATGCAATGCAATACCTAATTACCTGCTTACCCAAACGACCTTACTACGAAACCAATTCAAGAATTAGTCACGTGAAGCCATAGAATATCATTGTTGAACCGATTACATTATTATTTCTTACCGCCAATTTAAAGTGTAACAAAATAATTTCACTTACGTAAAGCAGTTATTTTACTCTTACTATCATAGTCTATTATCCAATAGTAGGTAGGTACTATGGACGCGTGTCCTATTGTTGATGAATCAAAACTTTTACGGTGGACAAGAGATTAACGCAACAGGAACAAAAATGTATCATTGTTCACCTTTGTTCACGACGACAACCTAATAAATTTGCATGTTTGCACTAAATCGTGAGGGAGATGCGACTTAGCGAATTAATGTGTCATTGGTTTATATCTTGATATATGGGGGTTATGGCAAGCTCGTTAAAGCCAGCACAAATTACGCTCGAATGCTGACGTCAGCCACTTCTAGATTGAGAGGTTTCCATCGCGTGACCGGCAGCTCTGCCAAGCCAAGCACTACACATGCACAAGAATATAGTCGACTTCAAATTAGCCTTTGATAACATCTCTAGTCTACGTCATTCCCTGCGATAAGATTTATTTTTGAATCGAAACATGGTGGAGTGTGAAAATGTCACGGTCACCGGTCGGCATGACATTAAAACGAGGCTTGACCATTTGCGGGAAGCTAGAGACGCGGATTGCCGTCACCAACTCAAAGCTAGGTCCTTTGCCGGAAAACTTGGGAACTTCAAGGAGACATGTAATGGGCTTTATATCGGTTTGATATCCAATTACCAACATCAGAAATGTTGAAGACCTTAGCTATGTTGCGTCCGGTCAACGGACCAAACTGCAAAATGAGATTATGATAAAAATGCGTGTGACAGACGGACGGCCAGACACCGAGGACATTCCATAAGTGTTCCGTTTTGACATTGATACGGAACACAAAAAAAAATATATTCATCATATTTCTGTCCTTATCTTGGGGTCGGGTCGGCGCAATAATGTCGTATTCCTCCATTCATCTCTTTTAGCCGTCATTTCAGCGCTCAATCCTATTTACAACCATGTCATCTTTCACACAATCTATTCATCATTTCTTTAGTCGTCCTTTCTCCATACAGCCATTCACAAACAATTCACATTTAACACTCGTCTTGTAATATGACACTCATGTCTCCTCATCACATCACATGCCCATGATTGTTATACAAAATTAACTACCATGTTTCTGTCTGCATCTTCTCTAGAACCTCACCCCCTTCTGACTCGGTGGTAGAGTCAAAAAGCTATCTTTGTGATATTACTTTGAATAAACAATTTTTGAATTTTGAATTTAATTGAATTACTTATACAAAGATACGAGTATGTACATCTAAATATAGTCGACCACGATTCGGGCCCACTCGTTTCCCTCACGCTCAAGATTGTTCGTGGCAGCGGTAGAGTGTAGGCGGAATTACATTTACAGCATAAATTGTATGTAGCTGATGTCGTGAGAAGGAGCCGTCAGACCTCCCAAACGTGGGCGAAAGGAGGCAAGTTGCTACAGTTCATTCGACAAGTAAAAAATAGTTGCGAATCCGTATAGCTTCGCAGGAAATTGTTGTTTATTCCATTGTTACAACATACATTGACGAAGTAACGTTTTTTAATGAACTGTTGAGTCATTAACATTTTAAGTAGCTTGTAAAAACTAGTGCGAAAACTGAATAGAATAGTGAACGGGCCGTTCACCGCATGCGCGTTGGATGCATGAATGGAGCGCTCTCATTGAGCGCGAGGCGAGGCGAGGCGAGGTTTCACCGCTTATTCTAATGCAATATGCCGATAACTCGGTTAGCTAACCGACTCCACAGCCATGCTGCTGCCGGCCAAAGTCACGATTGATAAATGATGAATGAGTTTTATTAACCAACCGCGATATCATGACTGTAATGCGTCTAGGCGGTGCCATTTTCATTCTAACGCCGTAATAATGATTTTATTTGTGTTTCAAAAGGTACTATAGTTAGCTGACGCAATACTTTTCGAGATATAATGACTTGGCGGTCAATAATGCTTATTCATAATAGGTAGTATGTACCTACTTACTACCTATTATGAATAGGCGAGTTACATAAAATTAGCCATTGCATGTAAATGTGTACGATTAACACTGTGGCACTAAACGCTGATTCTAGATGAGCAACAACAGACTAGGTACGCGGTTATAATATGAATGGAATATTTAACATTGACAGCATATTATGGATCTCTGTAAATCTAACATTGACACATATGTACATGGGTCAATTAGCGAAAGACCATGTTCGGTCCAAACCCCACTTATACGCAGGCCGACACGCACCTGGCCGAATTTTACTACCCACGTCTGCTGGGTCACTCTGCCCACACAACGATCAAAGTTCGATCAATGAGCAACTATTAAAATCTTTATTTATTATTTCTGTTTGAATTTAACTTCCGGCTTCATGATTAGCATATTTAAACATTCTTTTTCTGTTCATGTTTACTTCTTCGCTTCGGCATAAATAGGAACAATTTCCTCAACGCTTTTTATCCTACTTCGTTTATAAATGACTTACCTTCTACAGGGTCCTTCTTAATATGCTGACACTTTTTTGTGGGGATAATCAGACCGTTAAACTGTACAACTTTTCCTATGGCACCAACATCGAAATCGCGAGAAAAATTCAGCTGTCCCATACATTTGGCTCAAGTAGGTTTGCAGTTTTGTATGGAAAAGCTGATTTTTTATCGCGATTTCGATGTAGGTGATAGAAAAAGATTTTCAATTTAAAGACCAACAAGTCAGCACATTAAAAAGGACCCTGTATATTAATATAATAGAATTAGAAAACACGACATAAATCCCAGTTTTGTTGGTCAGAAACCTTGCTCCAACTACCAATAAACTTTTTTAGGCTTTCGCTACCAAAACACTGTAAGAATTCTTTTGATAGAGATAAAGATATAACCTAGGATTTTATTAACCCCACATTTTAAGTAACATTATGTATATCTACGAGCTGCCATTTCATATTTATCAAAGTTAATGGAAATGGAAAACTGACTGAAGTTAAGAAAATTTATCTGATTCAATTAAGAACTGATAAATTATCAGTTCTACCTAACATTATCAAATGAAACTTACTCATCTATGCGAATGTATACAAGACCAGATCGCCATACATAGAAACAGACCACATTCTATGCATGTGTAGGTATACAGGTTTGCCAGCGAGTGTGTTCCCATGGAACACGGGTATAAATTAAAGAGCTCATCAACAAGATTGTCAAGTCAAGATCGCTTATTGAGAAAGCCGTCGTCGGTATCCAGTCTTGCCGGAATCGCTGCTCCGACCGTCGGCTTTTTCCGCCGACGCGAGGTGATTAAGGAAAACGTCTCACGCGCATGAAATCGGATTCCCACGCGTGCGCGAGTTTCCTCGTTCGGGCAATTAAAGCTGCGCTGGTTAATGCCTATGTCATGATTATTAGTTATCTGGTTGCCGTTGCTTTCGTTTATATGTAGAAAACGGCCGAGAAGTCTTCTAACTCTATTGAAAGATACAAGTCATAACTCTGAACAATGGTAAATGGAGGAAATATCTAGGAACTAGGTAGAGCAGTAGAATATAGGCTCCTTCTTAAATTATGATGTACGGATTTGTAACGCCATGATCAAACAATCACACTGAACAACTTTCTCTACGGCACCAACATCGAAATCGCGAGAATGTTTGTGCCATAGAGAAAGTTGTTCAGTTTGACGGTCTGATCATCCCCTTAAAAAGTGTCAGCATATTAAGAAGGACCCTGTATATTACCTAATAGATATTTTTCAGTGTAACTAAGTGATCGGGCTCTATAATAATTGGCATAATAAAAATGAATCAATCCCCATTGATACAGCGAACAGGAAAGTTTAGTCAATTATTCTTAAACCGGTTGTATCTGCGACGTTCGGGAGCCGATTCATTAATTATAGACAGCGCTTGCAGCTGCACTGCGTCTACAGTCACGTATACATTAGCGGTACTGCTGCATGCACTGTTTTGAGCCAGCACGGTTAGCATGTCACCCATGGCAAAGCGACAAAACGAGAAAATCACATGCGCGATAAGCGGCATGCGTTTTGGCATACGTAAAATAACAAAGATGGGAGGATGGAGGCATTCTCGCCAAGAACAGACGAGAAAGGCGGAGAACGTGAGTGTGGATGCCCTTCATTGCTCTCGCGGCGTCTTGAGCTAAAGTTATTTTCCTTGGAAGCTTTAGACAATAACTAGCGACCCGTCCCAACTTCGCCCGGGTGGGTGTACTGGGATATAATATACACATAAACCTTCCGTGAAAAATTATATAACTGATGGTGAAAACCGCATCAAAATCAGTTGCGTGGTTAAGGAGCAGTTAGCGGGTATACAGACTTAGACAGACAGACGCGGAAAGCGACTTTATTTTATATGTCGAGATGTAATGTATGATGAGGGGTAGATTACTGACCGTAGTCCCATGAGGGGCAGATGGGGGACGTGCTGAGGTCCTGCTTCGCTGCACCATTCAGGATACGTCCGGTGAAACTCTGCGAAGTCACCTGGAAACAAAATATTACTATTAGTACAATAAGATTAAACTCTCATCGATCTCATACAATACATAAATACGTTAAATTCTATTTAAAATCAACAATACGCAATAAAAACCAGATTCGTTACAATCCATTACAGTTTTATTCACACAATTGCAATTCCAAGTTGTTGATGATTTCGCGGAATGCCACCGCCACCACCCAGCAACTGTTTGAGTAAGTTCAAGATCATAAATTTTAATAATTTGCTCGAAGTTACTTACCCTGCGAGATCGAATCAGAAATGAAGAGATGCTAAACTAGAGTGACAATGGGTGAAGCGCAATGATAGCAGAACCGATGGCCGATGGGGCCGAAGAGTTCTCGCGTGGAGACCGCGTATACACCGGGAAGCGCAGCGTGGGTAGGCCCCCCCACAAGGTGGACCGACGACCTGGTGAAGGCGGCGGAAGCCCGTTGGAAGATGACAGCGCAGGACCGGTCGTTGTGGCGATCCTTGGGGGTGGCATCGTGTGGTTAGGAGGGGGCTTGAGAACACAAGCGCTCGAGTTTGGTCTTTGGTATCATAGTTATCATCATATTAGCCCATAGACGTCCACTGCTGGCCTCCCACAAGGATCGCCACAACGACCGGTCCTGCGCTGCCCTCATCCAACGGGTTCCCGCCGCCTTCACCAGGTTATAGGTGTGCGCTTTTCGGTATGTGGTCGCCCGCCATTCAAAAACCTTTCGGCTCCATCATTGGTACGTAAGCCTTAAATTCAAGTTTATTTCATTCATCATATTCGTGTCATTGATATTCTTCCATTCACGCGATCGTGATCGTAAAATTGTTTCGCAATCGCAATCCATACACTGATACAAATGTTGAAGGCTTTTGGAAAGGGCTTTGAAATTTAAACTACAAAGGATCCAGTACGAGGGGCCAATATGACAGTTTAGAAGCGAAGAACGAACAGTTGAATATTTTCACTACTTTTTTATTGCGTTTTAATATAGGTACGTATATCAAGTCCCTAACAGCACAAAATCCAAATAAAACACATTGCATCCTTAACCTTAGAGAGTGAACGGAAATAAACCCCAAAATGTTCAACATCGATACATCAACGGCTCATGGAACCATTTACAGTATGGGCACGTTCAAAATTAATAAGCCGTTGACGGTGTTTGGACAAGGCTGTTGTGCCAGGCGGGCAGGTACAATGTGGAACTATCGCTAGCGTCTCGTCGGTGCTTCCGTCCCCAGTACCAGCCGCTTCCTGCTGCAATGCTCGTGCTAGCGTATCCATTGTAATGCTAATACCGCTCTATTTAGCTCCCATCATGTACCTACGAGTATATCACGTGGTCCTGCTGATGACGGCTTATAATTCAAAATTACGATATTAATCGTCGTCAGTGCCATGTTGAAGCTCAAGGTTGTTTTGATCGCTAAGCTTTGTACGCTTCGCTGAAGTGGATATGAACGGAACGAAACACAAATGTCGTACGGAGAATGAAAGGTGGTATCGTAGAATTTTGGCCTGGAATCCAAGAACAAGCCAAAGAAGAAAAGACTACAAGCACAGAATAAATAACAGTACCAGCTAATTGGTGTGGCTTCATATTGGCAGGACACGGGAATGATTTACGCCCTTAGTGATGGACCATTTTACACCACTATTTTTAATTCCTAATAAAATTTTAAGGGTGTATTCAGATATCAATCAATCTCCTAGCTTGTTCCCTATTTGGGGTCAGCCCTCCTGATACTAATTCGCCACGCTTGGCGATTTAGCGTCATTTCTGGCGTTAAGCCCATCGTCAACATATCCTTCGAGACGGTTCGCATCCAGGTGGTGGGTGGGCGTATTCAGGGTGTATTCAGATAGTGACGAGAAAAATTTGTGGACTTTCCATACAAAAGTTCGGATCAGCCGATCATTTTTCTATGGGAGGTCCAGCCAATTTTCTCGTTTTAGACCCATGTTCCTTAGAGAAAGTTGTTTACTTTCAATATCTGAATACACCCTTAAAATTTTGTTACTAATAAAAATTAATTGTGTATAAAATCGCTCAAAGCAACTAATCCATGAGTAGAGATATGCATTGTGAGTATTGACGGTGACGTGACCGGATGTTTGAACGTTGCACATAATAATACCTATGTAGGTACCTATATGATCTGTCACTATACAAAATGAGTCAACAAATCCTGGCTTAAGGCCATTACTTATATGCACAATAACTGATAAGTTGAAGTAAGGTGGAGTCTTGTAATTGCAACTGTGGAGCAATTGCACTTATAAGAATCATGATTAAGTTCTCTCAATATACACAATGTCTAGTCATCTAGAAGGCAGGTGCTGGTATAAAGAGAAGAAATGAATAGTGATTCTTATAAGTTCAATTGCCCAATAGTTGCAATTACCAGATAGTTGCAATTACAAGACTCCCCTTAGTCGGATAATTTATGAAATCATGCATATTTATCATGCATGATCTATTCCTTGGCATTTGCAGGTGCAAAGACCCACCTGGGCATACGGGTGTAAACTTAAATGCATTTAATACTTTAGGGGGAGCACCATCAAACTAAACAACTTTTACTATTGGTCCAATAATAAATCACAAAAAAATTATCTACCTACTGTTCCATACATTTGGCGAGCGAGATGCAATTCGGTATGTCAAGTTTTTTTTTTGTCTTTAGGTATTTTATATTTTTTACGGATAGAAGACATCATTTTAAGAAACCATTTTTTTTTTCAATACATCTAGTTTATCTTACGCATTTAAATTTACAAGCTGTAGACTCTACGTAGAGTTACCTTACGAAAATGCTACTCTTCATCTTCTATCGAATCGATAATATGGCAAGGCATCGAGTTGTTGTGATTATAAGAAGGAACAGAGTGCCTTCACAAAAACGAATGTGCTATAGTCAACGAGGACTAGAAAGGGTTTTTCGCAACCTTCAGTTCAAAATTGGGCTATTGGGTAGACTGAGGGAGGAGCTCTCAGCACGCAGCCGCGAGAGCGCGGGGGAGGGGAGGTGGGGCAGCACCGGCATCGATCCGGTGACTCATAGCGCCCATTCATCCGCCGCACTGAATGAACCCGCCATGCCCCGCACGTCGCCCACACCCCCGCGAGCGGCCTCACTCGCAAGGACTCCATTAAATTTGCCCCGGCGTGAATCGAATCCATCACATAGCTAGCACCCATACGAAGATATGTCTGTCAGACACTCTACCCGTTTTGTACTCCTATCTAGGAGGCTACCATATCTGACCATACAGAAACCGGCATGCACTAAAGTTACGACAAATAAGTGAGCTCGTATCTTATTAAAACCTCACCGATCACCGATGACCAGACCATCAAACTTGACAACTTTCTCTATAGGACCAATGCCAAAATCGCGAAAAAAAGCACCTGTTTCTACAAAACTGCAATCTTGCTAGACCCAAAGGTGTTTTTTTTTTTCGAGATTTTGATGTTGGTCCCATGGAGAAAGTAGTTCAGTTTCATTGTCTGATCTGATAATCCAGCCATGCAGGCAGGGCTAGGGCATGTCGCACTTTCGTTGAAAAACGGGCCATACACCGACTCGACGAAAAAAAATTCTATATTGGTTTAACTTTTTGTGGCTTTTATCGAGACGCGTCTTTTGACACCCCAATCACGACGACCACGTCCCAAAACCCACGACACCAGGGCGATGTCGCACTTTCGCAGAAAATCGGGCCTATACCGAAGCGACAAAAAAACATTTTCACTGTTAAACCGTCGGCATATCATACCTACATACCTACTATTGAGATTTAATAAAGCAAATAATTTTATTTAATTTTTTTTTATGTTAATTGTACACCCTGTATATATGTTACGAGTATAATGGCGAGGTGTCCCGGCCGAGGGTGAGCGGCTGTGGGCGGCAGGTGCGGCGGGAGAGGCCTTGCCTTGGCCCGCCCGCGTCCTTCCCACGGCGTTACCAATAACCTTGCACGGCTTCAAACTGGCAGAGATTTAGCATTTGTAGTTTTATTGTTTGGTAGGTATACCTGCCGATCCTACGACCCTTTGCGCTGAAGTTAACTAATATAAAGTAGCAATTCACCGCTTCGAATCAGCTAAAATCAATAAAGCCAACCAAGTTACACAACGGCCAGCACCCATGCACCTGTAACTACGTTACATATTATGTTATAGCGTTATAAAAGCTACGGAAGCGAAAGTGGCTAGGCCACACTTCTATGTGAATTGAGACTACATCGTTGTACCATCTTCAATAGACTTTAATCAAGCCTGTTGGAACAATTTAAGCCAATTTGTGCTGGTGGGCGAGTTGGGCGACTTATAAATACATTGCACATTGGCCCGATTGACTTTATGCTCTGTAAGCTAGGTCAATTACCTACACCAATTCTTCGACTACATATACAGTATTTCAAACGAATTGACTTCTAAGTCTTTTAATAGATTTATTGTTTATTTCAAATAGAACGATTACTGGTTACCGTTTGAAGCTCCTTCCATCCGGCACATCGTTTAATTTAGAATTTCGTGTTAAGAAAACAATATGATGAAATAGCAATAAATGAATGGTCAGCCAGTTTCTGAGAATATATTGACGTCACTGGATTAAGTAAAATTTAGTTTCTAAGAAACGAACACGAAGTTGGATTCTTTAGTACACCTACGCTAGCTGATCAAAAATAAACGGACTTTGAGAAGAGGAAAACTTCTTTCAATAAAAGGTTAAATCATTGATGGACCATTGACATTTGAGGTGGGTAGGTAAGAGCTTATTCATTAAAACATTTTGAAATTAAACGAAGTAAAACATTGACCTTTGAGAACTTTCAATTTACGTAAACAAAGAAATTAAAAGTTTATAAGAGCATTTTCTGTCTAATAAATGTTCTGACGTAATCCGGGACGCATTGAAAGAGCGGAGGTCTTTGCCCAACGATGGGACCGCGATATAATAATCAGAGAAATTAAACCCTAACAAATGTCTACAGTTAGAACAATATTAAAACAGAATGTAGTAATGAATGGACGGTACATACTAAGCTAAATGCCATACTAAATTAATTAAAGGGCTTCTCGATGTGCACCAGATAAGACTGGATGTGCCGTTCGACTATACCTAGAGATTACTCCGTCAATAACATTATCAGCGGAGCAGCATTGATCCTCGACCTGACATCAAAACACAATATCGTGCCATCGTGTGTTGTGTGTGTACATAATGATCGGCTCCAGATAGGCGAACTTCCACGAAATGGTGACCTTTAACGCGAATTTACATATTTTTTATTCGGGATCACTGTAGCGCAACGAAACACAAATGAAATCAGAATACAATGAGTAGCGTAGCGTTGGTAACCCGCGGATTGGACAATTACATCATCACGCAAAAACTGTCAATGCCAATGTTACGCCTTCGAATAATTTATTCACCGGTGCGCGCTTCATTCAACTTTTCATACTTACTATGTATTTTATCAATGTTGAAAGTGACAAGGCACTTATGGCTTTTGAGTTCGAATAATGCTTATCTTGTTGTGGGGGCTGGCAAGCCAGCAACACTTCAACCCAGTTGGATCTTTTGTGTTAGCCCCAATTCGCTTTCTTCACCCTTCAAATACATGTTCAATGAAAGAGACCATTAAGGGGAAGAAACCTAAGATCTCCCGGTTTTGGGTATCCATCTCCCAGGAGTCACATGCACATGCTGAACAATACTTTGGTGCCATTACATCCATCTGGAACTATTTTACGAGTTCTGACTCCCCATTTAGTTTTCCAACAGTAGGTAGTAATATTCGCGCAAACCACACCAGATGCACACGATTTCCTGCGTCATTATGAATGTTAAGCGCCGAAGAGTTTACATTCAGTGCGGTACTGGCAACATCCTGTTATTCGCACGCACGTGCTATTTATTTTACGATCGAGCACATCCATACATATACCCTATACCTAAGCCATAAGCGGTATGAGCCAGTTCGCAGGCGGCCACTGCAGCCGTTCCATCTCCAGATAGGTCCCGTTCATCCAATACGTTCATCTTTGTTCGGATATTTTCTCCTAACGATCTTTTGATTTTAGGGTTCCGTAGTCAATATGCATGCTTCGACTCAATTACTCCCACATTTTTGAACCTATTTAATCAAAATATGGCAAGAATACCGATAATAGTAAGCCAAAAACAGAAAGAAGAAACATTTTTTTTACCCTCCGCCATAAAACGTAAATAAGGTTGGACACAATATGTTTTTCTTCTCAATCGAGTGACGTTTCGTTAATGGAACAAATCACACATACAAATCAAGTAGTAATGCTTGTATCTCGAAATAATCGCGGTATCGTTTCATTTCAATGTTAATCTATCTTTAAATATTGTAGGCTACTAAGTATCTGGTTTGCTGGCGTCCGCATCAGCCACTACTTATACAATGAGTACGGAACCCTATCATGGACCAATCCGACACGCTCTTGGCCGGTTTTCTATTTCATTCATTTATGGACTATCGCATATGCACAGATTTGAGCTGAATTACAATTTTTTCGCGATCAATGCGCCTGCCAATTATTAAATTTCCTTTCGGAAATAACGGTGGTTGCTGTTTGTACATTATAAGCTTCGAGTTTTTCGAAATTGTGTATGTGGACTACCGCCCATACACCATTCTTGAAGGAAGGTCTGTGGCCTACCATGATGCGTGCCCATTGTCAAATGCGGATTCGTAGACTATACATAAGGAACAGACTTTCTATTTTAATTTTTGTGCTGGAACGAATTTTAATGAGTTTTTTAAAATCATCATCATCACCCTATACGTCCCACTGCAGGGCACAGGCCTACCCATGGGCTTTAGTCCACCAGTGTGCCCAATGCGGATTGGTAGACTTCACATACGCATCGGAATTTCTGCAGCGAATGCAGGTTTCCTTACGATTTTTATATTAGTCTAATAAAGATAAATTTCATCGTTAATGCAAATGAGGCTGGCAGAACGTGATTGCCGGTGTGGTGTGACGGTGATTGAAACAGGAACTTATTAATTTTGCGGCACTCTTCCGTCCGCCCGCGCCGGACTCGCTCTAAATCTAAAGTAACACACTTCCGTTCCTCTTTGATCATCCAGTTCGTAAACTTCGTTAAATAAATCTTGATCTAGTTACGAGTAGCGGATAAGAGTATATTTTCCTTGCTTTTTGGTTCATTCACAACATCATTACCTACGCCAAAAAAGGGAAGGTCTCTGTTGATTAGTGTGAATGTAAGTTCGCAATTTAATCAAAAACTACTTACTGCACACCGATTTTGATGATTAGATTAGTTACTTATTGTATTTACGAGCTTTTGCCTGTGACTTCAACTGCGTGGATTACTCCGTTCATCATCTTATTTAAGAGCTACGCTCTTGTCGGTGGAGTATTCGCCACTCTTGTTTGTTTTCCGCTAGTGTCTTGAGTTCCTGGTACGACACGACATCAACCTTTTCCTTCACTTGGGGGTCGGGGTCGATTTTCGAAAAATCCTTTCTTAGTGCACTCCTTCATCCTCTATCTTCAGCGGTTTAGGCTGTGCAGTGTCTGTCAGTCACAGAACTTTAGCAATATTATACCAACATGAAGATAAATAAAATAATTTTAGGAATAATTTCCCGTTTAATTTACTACTTTATCTTTTTTAAGGACTTTTTGAAGTCTGTTCATTGTTATTATTTTCTCATGTGTACTAACACAGTTTATGAGTAATGACAATGACTATGTTGTAAAATACCCATTTTGAATAAATTACTTTGACTTCTTGCACTTCTTCATGATATTTGTCAACCCTATATTTATCGAATACATTTATTAATGTATCTAATACATTTTTAAAAGCATTACCTGAACGAATTTACATAATAGTTTAGCTACAGGCTTCCTACATTCTTAGTAAGTATTGTTATGTTAACAGCCCATAAGAAGATAAGAAGAAGCTGAAGAAGAAGCCCATAAAGTAAGACAAGAGCAGTATAGTCGCTGAAACTTGAAGTATACAAAACCATACAATTCATTTCTTACTAGTTAAGAGGGCACCGAGCCTACAGTGCTGCCCTCAATCATATTTTTAAATTTCTTAAAAATTATAAAAAATTCAAAAAAAATAAGAATTTCACATTGTAGTCATTGCTGGTTTTAAATTCGAAACATTACGGATTTAGTCGCAGACTTAAAAGAAGAACCAGACGTAATCTTGTCTAATCATGAGTGAAGCACCCATTTCTTTTGTGTGCATGCTGTCACGCGGTACATAAGGTGACGGGTTGTAGCACCTGCGCCTAGAGCTAGTGCATCTGTGTGAGTGTAGGTCCCTTGTAGAACAAACGAGATTATATTACCTTGCATGCTTCACATCTTTTTAGTGCAATATTCGGTCCGTATTTCTTTCAAGTCCGTGGATTTAGTAATCCGTTTTTTATGCTTGTAATTATTATCGTATTAAAGATAATTAACAGACATTTAAAAATCAACAATGACTACAATGCAACATTCTTGTTTTTTGGAAATTGTATTGTATAATTGTTTAAAATAGAATTAAAAAACACGATTGAAAGCAGCACTATAGGCTCGGTGCCCTCTTAAACATACATGCATGTATGTATACTTAATGATGCAGCCGACCGTACAAACGAGCTCGTTCGCCTGCACAGGGGGGGAGGGCGAGGGGGGCGGCGGCGCGGGCGCAGGAGGCGGCGATCATAATCTATCGTCTCGCATTGAGGAGCACAATAAGTAGCCGACTTCCTCTCCCACGTCAGAGCAGCGGATGCCTTGACTTGCGACCTCCGCTCCGGCAACAGTCTTAAAATCTTCGTTACAGAAGATCCAGGTCTATGAATAAATTTCACTCAATTTTGATATTATTTTAATACATAGAGTATTAAGGAGTCATCAAGGTTTCGAGAAGAAATTCCGATGCGTAATGTGAAGTCTACCAAGCCGCATTGGGCACGCGTGGTGGACTAACGCCCATACACCGTCCCTGAGGGTAGACCTGCGCCCTGTACAGACGGCCGCCGGCCAGAATGACACTTTTTATTGTAGTCATTGCTGATTTCCTATTTAAAGAAACGTTACAAGCTATTATGTTTTTGTACATACATAGATACATAAAATCACGCCTTTTTCCCAGATGGGTAGGCAGAGACTACGGATCTCCATTTTGGGCGGTTCTTAATGTTTGTATGAACTTTAAAATACAAATCCTTAATGTCCCGATAAATTGAAAATCGGCAATGACTGCAACCTAACATTCTTATTTTAGTCATTTAAAATATACGATTGAGAACAGCATTAGAGGCTCAGTACCCTCTTAAATAAATCAAAATATGTTATGGCGTTGAAAATGGACTTATCCTTGCTTCCATCCACCTCAATGTCCATTATTATTTATTGCGTACCTATTTTAATTTTTTGCCGTCTTCGGGTACCCATTATTCATAGTTTAGTAATATAATAACTGTTCTTTTGTAATAATCTCATCAAGTTATTATTTTAAATCACCATAATCATTTAATTTCTATTAGAGTTTAAACAGAGTCAGGTGATTACAAGTTGTTATTCATTAGTTAATTGGGCACACTTATGTATGTACCTAGGTAGTTGGTTAATGAGTGGTTTGAACTGAAGTTGTAGGTACCTTTAATCTATGTTATGAAGATGTTTTTTTGTCAATGAATTGTTACGTAAAAGCCTTTTACTCACTGTGGCAACCATGTTGTGTTCCGCTTAGGTAATAACTTACTCAATGAATGATAGACATGGTCGTGGGAAAATATCTACCAACACAATGTTGGTATTTCAATCTACAAATAAATGGTGAATGTGTTTCATTACAATAATCTGGAGTTTCATAACTAACTACTTAAGTGCTAGTTAGGTATTATTAGCAATTTTTTACACTTGTTATCAATTATTTATATATTAAGGAATTTGTTGTGAAATTTACAAAGATTTTTGGATTTAATGTTGCCTTCATGACTTCACTATAAAAAGCTACAAATTGGCACGACTCACAGATTTCATTGAATAAATTACTTTCATTTCTTTACTCTATATTTCAATCAATAAATACTTTATTTTATATATTCGACCCATGTTCCTTAAGGAAAGTTGTTCAGATTCAAGGTCTGAGCACCCCTTAAAGTTTCGTTACTAATTAAAAACTAGTGGTGTAAAATTTAATAAAATTGTACTAAATTATTACTATTTCATTTAAACATGAATGAAATATTGACACAGTACTGGAAACATGAGTTTTTCCTCATTTGTGGTCCTAGTTACACAAAAGCTGTATATGAAAATTATTGGTTTAGAGTGCCCGAAATTGTTATTGGGGTTGAGTTCATTCAAATCAGGAAAATTATTAGTTGATTCTATAGTTGATAGCCTATTTTGTCGTTGATGGTGGTACGGTTCAGGCCAAGTTGAACAAGCCTAGTTTATTGAAAAAATAACACACATCTAATAAAACAAATATCTATTCTCATTAGTTAGATTATAAATAAAATAACGAAGTGAAAAAACTGCCTGGATTAATTAGTCATAAAATGAAATTTTCTAATACTATATCAGAAATACAACTGACATATCAGAAATACATATGACCATGTAAGAAATACTGTCCTCCAAAACCCGCATAGCTGATCAATGCAGGTGTTAAGGCTGCCAAACTGAAGTGGGACTGGGCTGGACATGTTTGCATGGCATGCATGTAATTTGCAGCAATGAGCAACAATTGTGACCCAATGGGAGCCTGACAGGATGCCCACGAAGCAGAATGGCAAATGATGGCATAGGAGAGAGACCACGGCCTTTGCCCAATAATGGAATGAGATATGATAAAAAAAAAAAAAACTTGAATTTAAGAGTGAGTAGGTACATAACTGATAATTAAAAATATGGAAGACTTGGTAATGTGTGTTTCAAATGGTGACCTGAAAATAATTAAGTGATTGCTTTCTCCTAATGATTCTTAGGGTTCATATCATACCCACAGAGTGCCGACGGGACCCTATTTATGTCTATGCTGTCCATCTCTCTGTTTGTATAAAGGGCTGTGTTATTATTTGGCGGATTTGCTAAAAAATCATAACATAAAGAGTAAAAAATTAAGCTGGGTTCTCATAAAAAAAAACGTTTTTTTCAATATTTTTTGTTTTTGCTCAATCGTAAAAATACAAGTGTCAAACTTGGTGTGGTGGTGTGTTGTGTGTAGTACATAATCGAAGATAAAACAACAAATAATTAAATTGGTCAAATATGTGTCAAAATTTTGTTGTTTGGGACCATTTTTTGGTAAGTTAGTATACTATACACCAGGCACTTCAAACATGCGGCCTGCGGGCGCTTTTTCTTGTGGCCCGATCCAATTTTAAGAATAGCTTCCAGTCGCGGCCCGCTAGCATGCAGACTTTTAGAATTGGGCATATTATGTACTACGGTGGTCAAAATGGTAATAAAAGTTTTTAAGTCAAGGTGTAAAGAATGTCGAGATCACTTCACTCGCTCTGTTTTTTTGTTTAATTATACTATTAAAATAAATGATTATGTTCTAAGATTGATGCAATGAGTTTTATTTCTTTATGTTCTTAGCGGCCCACTGGTAGAATCAGTGCCATATCATTATGCATGTGGCCCACCAGTGGTGCCTATGGTGGCCCAAAGTCAGTGACTTTGAGTTTGACATGCCTACTATACACCGTGGAATTGGGGGAAAATTCCATGGTGTATTGTGTGGTGGTAGAGAACCCTTAGTGCGCAAATAGTCAGACCATAGGTACCATACTTTCTGCCATGTGATATTTTGTTAGAAACATTAATTTTGGAATACATATTCCACGGATTTCGTGATATTTTAATTTCACATGGACGAAGTCGCAGGTAAAAACTAGTATGTAGATAAATAAAGAATAAAAGTTATCTTATGTTAAAAAAAAGTATTAGTTCCTTGCAACCTAAATAACAACCAGTCAAGTGGGAGTTGGGCTACTCGTGCACGGAGGAATCCGCCACCAAACAACATATTAACTTACAAAAGTTTTAAGTTTCTCCAGCCCCTCTAGCATGCCACCACCGAGAAAACGACAAAAATCGAGACGTGCCTCCATCTTTATTATTTTACGTACGCCAAAAAGAGCGCGCATGACGTTTTTCTCGTTTAAACGCTTTGTCGTGGGTGGCATGCTAGCCGTGCTGGACCTCAGGTCTCTCTAGCGCGAGACCGACTCACACTTGGTTGGTTTTTATTATTTGTTATTATTCCGTAGAGTTTGCTCTATAATCACATTAAGTTTGACGCTTGTATTTATTACCGTTTTCACGGTAGAGCGAGAAGAAAAAATGTTGGTAAAGAAGTTTCTTGTATTGAGTCCCTTAATTTTTAACTTTTTGAAATTTTTATTATTTGTTGAAAAGTCCGTTGTAAAAACATATAATCTGTTAAAATTCAACTGTCTAACTATTACGGCTTAAAGTTACAGCCCTAAATAGGTAGGACAGATGGACGGACGGACAACATAGGCTATGAATAGGGTCCCTTTTTACCCTTTCGGTACGGAGCCTTAAAACTAGATTTGTGAGCAAAACAGAACTTTGTATTTATCATCAGACCAGGCCAAATAGGGTTGTCAACATTATGTCCACAGTCACGCCTGACTGTCACATGAAGGTCAGGGGTGGGCAAGCACAGGCATAGAGTCAGTTACCTTCCAAACAGACGACCTGCACGCCATCTTGCTTCAACCTCTTCAACAGGATGCCATGAACAGAGTCCGGGTCGCGCGGGGCCCCGTCCCCGTACAACACGAACATGCCCCGCGTGCGGCAGTGCGCGATCCTCGCCTTCAGCTCCTTACATTGCACCGTCGACGCCAGCTCGATTTTACCCGCCGCCAAACGCCGCAGCATTATACTCGGTATCGAGAAATTTACAGCTGACCGTATGTGAGAGATAGAATACTCGTTCGATCCGCGACAGTCTATCAGTATCGTATCCCTTTCGTCGGACCGCAGCTTCGCCAGCAGCCATTCCTTTGACACCAGGTCGCACTCACACTCGGAGTCTGTGGGCATCTTGTAATCACAATGTTCTCTTGTTTACACGAACACGCCTGTTGCACTTATACGACCAAAACGCGTGAATCGTTTATATTATAAACACAAGCATATCACTAACTGCATTATTTTATTGAGTATTAACTATTTTTGCTAAAGTAAGCCATCTAAATAAACACTACACGGCTGGAACGTCCGCAACGAGCGAGCTAGGCAGGCGGCGCGCAACGCAAACACAAGTCTCGGTCTCAAACGCAAGTCGCAACTCAAGTTTTTCATTCAACCAACGCAAAACGACAGTGTGACCATCTGGAAAATCGAGAAACTGCCACACTAGTTAAAATCTGTCAAAATCTGCCAAACATCGTAAAGAAATGCCATAAGAAAAAGGTGGGAGTCTCGTTGCAGGGTTTGCCCCGAACACTTGTCTTTCACGTGGTGTTCGCGCGGTTAGCGTTTAAGACTGCCAAGAGGCTCCGCAATGAGGGATTTTCAGAAAACCATTAAAAAAGAAAAAGTAGTTCCTAATAGCTCGATAGATGGCGTTGACGAGACAGGGGGCGAGCGACCTTGCAGATAGTAAAATACAAATAAAATAGTAAGAATTTATGTTTTTAAGTAAGCAGCAAAATATGAGCGTATATTTCGTCAACGGATGCGTCTGACTCAGTGGCATGCATTTTTGTTTAATTTTTAGCCTAAAAATTTCGTCTTCGGACCCCTCTCTGAATGCGCGTCACAACCTACTTTAACAATGGGGAGTTTTCTGACAGCTAGTAAAACGTAGTTCCAACAAACCGCGATAGATGGCGTTGACCCGAGAGGGGGCCGAGACGGAAATTTAGATAAAAAATTTAGCGAAAAAATTCATTTAGGCGCAACCGTGGACGAAGCATGTGCTCAGATTTTTCATCTTACTTAAAAACTCAAATGTTTACTATTTTATTAGTATTTTATTATCTGCAAGGTTGCTCACCCCTGTTGCGTCAACGCCAACTATCGAGCCATTTAGAAGTTTAGAACTACTTTTTATTTTTTAATGGATTTTTGAAAACCCCTCATTTAAAGGTTACGCACATTTCTTCTCTTGCTGCCAACATGTCTCTAGACGGAAAAAATCGTCTCTGAATCTCGGCCTTAGCACTATCTAGTATATTATAATACTACCTACCCATAAAAAATCGTGATGCGTTAAAAAAACCGGCTCCCTGTATCAAGTCAACCAGCAGGATCTATTCTATTTTTATTTAATGGCGTTTCCTTGTTAGATTTCACCAGTGTCAAGTTATTTGAGGGAGTGTCTATCCAATCTCGAGGATTGTTTTTGAGTAAGAACAACTGAGAAGGATTTTGGAGCCTCGTGGCAGGCTAAGACGCGAACCAAGGAATGCACTTTGACGATACTTGGTCTTTTTGAATGACACAGAAACTAGTGTACGTGTGTGTATCCACATAACTGCGTCAAAGTTTCACACGTTCGTGGGCAGTGACGGCTATTACCGTAAAAATGGATTGTGAAAATTGACAGTACGGTATAAACCGTTCGTATTCAAGCTCCATTAAAAAACACTACGGTCATAACAGACTGTTTTTCATACGATTACCGGGTAAACCACGCCTACTGCCATTCTGTGTAGGCATTCCACTGCACTACTGCCAAAATTAAGCGTTGTAGAAACCTTTTTTTTTGGGCCTCACACTCGCAAAATCAATAGTGCACACACTGACAGTACGGTTTTGACCGTCGTGTTTGTATGAACGGTATATCGTCGCAGGGAGCGTGTGCGCTTGTTTATGCGGATTACTTTTGCAGTAAAAGTGACCTGTGATAATCTTAATTGATAATACACATATTATATTCATAAATTTGCATGGACAACGTAATAAAACGTAGTAAATTGCAGTAACAAAAATTTTTGTGACAAAAATATGTACCTGATAACGCAATATCGTACCAACCTAACTATTTTGTATCGCAAAGTAAAATTTGGTAAGATATTAAAACAAAAATCGTTGTGATAATTTTTTTAATAATGGGTTATTCATACAATACCTACATATTAGGTATAATCAATTACTTCGATCACGCATAAGAAACCTCATCTTTCGTATCTATCCCTATCTCGTACGACACCCATAGGAAGAATGGTATTATGGTTTATGTTGTGCTTGTGCTCAATGTTATTTTTTCTCTTTAAATGCCTCGATTGCGAAAAGAGAAGACAAGCATCACGCCAGTGTCCAGATGATCTAGTGCTGAAGTCCTGAAGAAGATCCATTTTATGATGGATGATGATTTCGCTGCGAAGACCAATCACCTATCTAAGGCATAGCCTAGCGTAGCATATGCTCATGACTATATTCCCCGGGGTAGTCAGAGATATTCTGAAACCTCAGAACATCCACGTTTCACTAGGTTAGGTATTTATCTAAGGTAAACTCATTAAACTCAAAATACTTAAGTTCGTGATAATTTTACCGTCCTTATTTTCCATAAAAATAACTATAATTAAACGTCTTTTATTGAATAGATTTAGAGATTTATTTAGAGACTAATACTGTTATAGTGATACTTTTGGTAATTTGTTAATTATGCTACAACCGTACTGTCACTAACATTAATGTAAATGCATTGAAATCAGTGATATTACGGCCAATACCGAACAGCTATAACCGTACTGTCACTGATGTTAATATTATTCAGTATAGCAGTGGCAGTACGGCCATTACCGTACTACTGCAATAACCGTACTGTCACTGATGTTAATACTATTCAGTAATAGCAGTGGCAGTACGGCCATTACCGTACTACTGCAATAACCGTACTGTCACTGATGTTAATACTATTCAGTAATAGCAGTGGCAGTACGGCCATTACCGTACTATGGCTATAACCGTACTGTCACAATCTTCGATGTCATTTAGGCTGAGTATTGTCAGTACGGTTTAGACAGTCGTGTGAATTTGTATGGGAATTTCCAGTGACATTTCAGGATTTGCACTGCCCACGAACGTGTTCAAGCGAAATTGCGGACCCGTGAACATTCTCCATTATTTTTAAATGAAAACGCCTCATTAAAATTGTAGTTTCCTTTTCTCTCAAAAATTTTCACGGTATCCATTTTGTTACAATTTTTCCACAGCTGACAACCCAACGATGTCCGTAGGGTAGTGGGTAGGTAGGTCCGTCCGTTCTTCGGCTTTCGGTTCGCTCCGAATGAATGAATGAATAAATGAACGAACAACTGGGTGGGAAAACAAAACGCATATTTTAGTAAGGCAAGTTGCCTGGCAACCGGGAAACTGATCGCAGGCTTTCTGTGCGATTTGACCTTGACAGAAAGCAGCGATCAGTTGCCCGTCTAATGCTGCGTTCACATGCACGCCGTACATTGAGGCTTCTATAAAGTTAAATAGCAACAATCACTTTACAGACGAGTCGATGTACAGCGAATTGCCTAAGCTTGAACGCAGCATAATGGGTGCGCGCTGCTCCCATCCATCCATTTTTTGCTTTGTTAAGTAGTCCATTAACAGTAGTCCTACATGTAGGACTACGAGCCCATTCACTATCTGCAAGTAGGACTACTCATACGTTTTGCTCAAGGTCGTCTGATGCCTTGTAGGACTACAACACCATTCACGATCCAATATTGGTGTAGGACTGCAAGACGGACTACTGTGAATGGGCTCCTTTACCAACAGCGTAAGCCGTAGAAAGAGCAAGTAAGCGAAATACTTGGCCTATGTTTTAATGTGAAAGCAGAAGAAAATGAAAAATAAAATAAGATTTAGCCAAAAGGTCTAGTAAGCAGGCTAAAAAAAAAAGTGTCATGTCAAGATAGATTTTTTTTTTTTTTAATATATTTACTAGCCTGGTTACTAGACCTTTTGGCTAAATCTTAATTTATTTTTAATTTTCTTCTGTTTTCATATTAAAACGTTGGTATTCGACGTTTTGATGGTTCTTTGGAGTTTTTGGAGGCAATCGAAAGACGCAGGAAAAGCAGAGAAGTCCACAGGAAAGAGGTGAACCGACCGCTTTGCCGCGCTAAAATCACGGAACACTTTTCCTGTTTACGACCCACGCACCATCATATTTCACTGAAATATATATTTTTCACTTGCACGACACTTTGTTACGCAAAACAACACCAATTTTACGAACCAAAACTCACTATAAACAATAAAAATTCGATGAAATATAAGGACTCCAAATGTCAGCTACCAAAGCCCGCCAAAAACTCTGTCAAGATAGATTTTTTTTTTTTTTTTTTTTTTTTTTTTTAAGTTTATCCTTTCGGATAGGCTATGGGAACTAGCCCTTACTGCCTGGTCATTAGTGTCTTTTTTTCTTTGTACTTAAACCTAACCAAACCTAACCTTAATACCTAACTCTTGAAATGCGAGGGTGGTACACACACATTCCAATGGTCAGGGGAGTTTCACGCGAGAATCAATCCGAATCAAACGGGAGCGCCTTCTTTATTTCTCACTCTTACTATATTGCTCTCCATTAATGGCACATTATCAAACTAATTCCACCACATTAACACAATAATAGCCACGAAAAACGAATTTAGAAAATTAAGAAACAAAGCCCGTCTGTTTCTTCACAATTCCTGTGCAAAACTCTCCTGATGACGATGGGATGATAGATCAACGATGAGGATGAAATTTTGGTCGATTTTGTAAGCACGCGCGTTGCCGCCAAAATCACCAGTACGATTTAACTTGCACCAAAACTTTTGTTCTTTCTTCGTATGTATTTGAGATTCCTGTTATGTTTCTCGATTTACGCAACTTTTTGGCACACAATCCGCACGAAATTATGTCACAAATATCACTAAAACCAATTTTTCACGAATATCAAATACAACTTTGACCGAACAAATTTAATGGCGGGAAGCCAATCTGTCAAGATAGATTGTCATTGTCAGCGTTGCCAACTTAGCCCTTTCGGGGCTAGATCTAGCCCTTTTTATGCTTCTTCAGCCCTTAAAATAATTATTTAGCCCCTAGCCCTATTTCTAGCCCCAAAATCGTGTAAGGAAACTACACTGGCACACAATTTATATTGAGCAAAGCTGCCCCTGATGAAAAGGTTAAGGCTCAATTTCAACGATAAGCAACTACGTCAGCACAAAGTGGGAGTGAAATCTTGTATTCGGCACGATTTCGGCATACATTGCCTGATTTGTTCTCTCTATTTCAAAGTGTAGCGTTCAAAGCAAGCAATGTATACTGAAATCGGCCCTAAATGTCTGGTAATGTAATCGCTGCTTTAGACATTTAAGTGTTTGTTTTAATTAATTTAGTTAAATTTTTGATTGTGCGTTTGAGTAAATCTATTTAATAAGTAAACAATAGTTAACAAGACTCACTTTTTTAATTTTTTTTAAAAATAAAGCAATCTAGCCCTTTTTTTAATTTATTGGGCAAATCTAGCCCTTTTTAAAGCTCTATTTAGCCCGAAAATCTGATACTGAGTTGGCAACACTGGTCATTGTCAAGTCAACTGTCAAGAGTTTTTGGCGGGCTTTGGTAGCTGACGTTTGGAGTCCTTATATTTCATCGAATTTTTATTGTTTATAGTGAGTTTTGGTTCGTAAAATTGGTGTTGTTTTGCGTAACAAAGTGTCGTGCAAGTGAACAATATATAGTTCAGTGAAATATGATGGTGCATGGGTCGTAAACAGGAAAAGTGTTCCGTGATTTTAGCGCGGCAAAGCGGTCGGTTCACCTCTTTCCTGTGGACTTCTCTGCTTTTCCTGCGTCTTTCGATTGCCTCCAAAAACTCCAAAGAACCATCAAAACGTCGAATACCAACGTTTTAATGTGAAAACAGAAGAAAATTAAAAATAAATTAAGATTTAGCCAAAAGGTCTAGTAACCAGGCTAGTAAATATATAAAAAAAAAAAAAAAAAAAGTCAACTGTCAAAAAGATTTTGCGCGTGAAGCGTCCGCCAGCGTCCGCTAGCTAGCGAAATAATTTGTTATTTCTGTGAAATTAGTTATTTCGCCGTCTAAAACACTATTCATCTTCCCTATTAAGTACAACAAGCAAAAACTCACAATGGATGATATATACGGGGATTTGGAAAACTACAATGATGTAAATGCTATCGATGAGGTATGGAGTTTTTAGCGCCAAATATATTGTCATTTCCAACGTGAATCTGTATAAAAGTAACAATTTTGCCATGCATTACGAAATTATGGAGAAGCTATGTGGGATTCTATGATTTATAATACAGTTGATGTTTATTTATCTACCTGCTTTATTGACGATATTTGTTTTAGCTTCGAAAAGAAAACAAGGAACTACAATTCAAATTAGAAGAATGTATAACAGATAGGGATAAATTGCAAAAAGTAAGTATATCAATTTTACTCACTCACTATCCATTTCTTTATTAACCTGATCTAATCAATAAAATGTTGTGTTAAGATGGTATTTCAACCCCGCTTATCCCTTGGATTCATGCTTGAATCTTATGCATGAGTAGTTCATTGTAAACCATAATAAACCAGGGCTGTATTCCGAACCTAAACCCCAGGTGCACCCGAGTGCAACTATTTGTACTAACGCCGTTCCGAGCCTTGGTGAAAATAACAGTGAGTTGAAAAACAACTGCACCCAAAAGTCGTGAACGCAGCCCTGTAGGTATAATGATTGTATAGTCACCTACAGCATAACCCCCGCCCCCTCCCCCTTCGATTAGGGGAGCACATTTTTAAACCTAACCCTATTGAAATACCATTCATCAATCAAATTAATCATCGATGGAAGTGATCATCAACCGAATCAATCATTGATTGAATTGATCATCGATTGAATCAACCATCACAGTTCACCGATAGCGTGGTTTGCTGATAGCATTGTAAATATTATATTGCCAATATAATATTTACAATAGAAATTAACAAAGTTAATATATCAGTTTCTGATTAAATTGTGGCAACCTTAGATCAAAGTAAAGTTAAGGGACCGGCCTTTCGCAAACATTTCAAACCAGAAAAATAAGTCAAAACAAATGACATGTATACTTCAGATATGTACCGAGATGACAGACAAGTGTGCTAGTTTGTATGGACCAAGTGTACTAGTTGTGTGCTTTAACTAACGTGCTTTGGGCATATCCATTAATTTTACTTTAATCTAACATAGCAACAATATAGAGAAACATAATATGGTTGTAATAAGATTATATCATCATTGTGTGTGGCAAACCATGTATCGGAGAACACTGTAAACTTGCTATCGATAAAGAATGCAGTCTATAATACAATCAATGTCATATCATTTGTAGATCTACTCACTGTCACTGCCTCAAATTGTGCTACAATTTTTTAATACTACTAACCACAGGAGATGTGTATCAGGTCTTTTGCAGCAGGCCCTTTATTTTTTAGAAAAGAAATATAAAATCTACAAGGATTGCCAAAGGGCAGTTTTAGGTTAGGAAGTCCTTGGGTTTATTTAATTGGTAAATGCTGTTTATAACAAAAATATAATTTTTTGCTATGGTGAAATCTTATCCAACTTGGTAACACGGACCTGAAAAAAAAACCGGATGTTATTCACCCATTTATTTTTGTGTGCGTGCTGACGCACTGTCGCGCAGTACAAAATGGTGGCGGGTTGTAGGACCTAAGCTTAGAACAGGTGCATGTGTGTGAGTGTAGGTTCCCTTGTAGAACAAACGAATATGTAGGACCTTGCATGCTTCACATCTTTTTAGTGTCACATTACGTCCACCTTTTTTTCCAGTCCGTGCCTGGTTATTACCAGGAATTTACTATTGTAAATTGGTTTAAAATGTTAATTCAATAGCACCTGTGTAAGAACTTAGGGTCGATTCCCACTGAAAGAGCAGCGGCCAGCAGCGCGCGACATTTTACCTAGCATATTGAACTTTATCCACAGTGAGATAGGATGAAATCTCAGAAGGGACAGAACATAGCTTCGCTGCGGCGGTTGGACTGTCATTCTGTCCTGAAAATTTGCATTTTATCTTATCTCCTCATTGTAGATAAAGTTCAATATGCTAGGTTAGGGTCAGGACACATTTACCGACAGCGATCGACGGCGGGCCCAGACTTAACGTGCTTTTTGTATGAGCCTGGCGCCGTCGGTCGCCGGCGGTCAATGTGTCTAGACCCTAAAATGCCGCGCACTACCGGCCGTTCCTCTTTCAGTGGGAATTGACCCTTAAGGTGTCAAGGACACAGAACGGATGCGCATTGAGAGTTTAAGAGTATTTTGCAGGATTTCGACAAAATTAACTCAGAGTATAAGAAATTAGAAATGAACTACTCATCATTGCTGAGGACAGCCAGGGCAGAGGTTGAGAGAAAGACACAAATTATTACAAGCCTCAACACTGAGTAAGTAATGATGTTATTTGTTTATTATTTCATTTGAGATGAAAACAATATATTTTCAGAAGATAGAATTTAATTTGGAAGAAAGTGTTCATTGAATTGAACAATCTGTAACTCCAATCTAGCCAATCGGACCAAAGAAATGATAACTCTTTCTTTAGTAATGCTATTTGACTTTATTGCAAAGGAAAAGATGGATGGATTGTGTGAAGGATGATATGTGTAAGAAAGGAGTGAAGTGAGTGCTGAAATGACGGCTAAGGGAGATGAATGGAAGAGGATGAAATATTGCGCTGACCCCAAATAATGGGAAATGGGCGAGAGAATGATGATAAAAAGTTAAGTGAAGTTGACAAGCAGTGTGTAGGTATTCTGTGCAATAAATTATTTTGTTTTCTTTTATACATTTGTTGAAATACATACATACATGAACTCACGACCATTACCGTAATCCCTTTCGAGGTTGTCAGAAACATTGCTACAATTACCAACTTTCTGTTTAAAAATGTAGTAGTAGCAATGCTCACAAACATAGCCGAATTAAGGTATGATACTTACTGATACCACTGCTGACACCTATTATTGTGGCCTGCCTGCCTTGAAAGGTATCAAGCTATATAAAACATCTTAATTATTGGATTCCTTAATTGTAAAATCGTAAGTATACAGAAATCGTCATCAAATTTTTAAGACTTCCTTTGCAATCCAAAAAATACTAGTTTCATTGTAATGTCATCCTCGTCATCTTAGTTAAGGGTACACTCTTGTCGGTGGAGTATTTGCCAATCCAGTCTCTTATCCGCTAGTGTCTCGAGTTCTTGATACGACACGACAAGATTCAATGTAGACAGTAAACAAATATTTAGCACATACAACATTTACTTTACAGAAAAGACATGATGGTGCTTAACTCGATTCAAAATTCAACTAAAATAATTTTAAATATTAGAAGAAACATGACAAGAGAAAGACCAAATACTTTCAAAGGTAACAGAAAGGATAATTCTTCTGACTTTGGTAAAGGAAATAAAAATATGGACTTGTCTGAAACTAAAAAACGCACTTCTGAGAGGTAACTATTTGAATACTTAGTTTCTTAAATAAATGTTTACACGTGTATTATGAATATGGCAAATTCATGTTTGTTGTGTTTGTTATCAAAATCATTTAGTTAAAATTATATTTAATTTTTATTTTATTAGGTCTGAGGATAATAGAATGGCTTCAATAGATACGGTTTCTAGCTTGAATACAGACGAAACTAATATAGATAGCAGGCCAGGAAAACTGGAGGGGTATGCTGAGAAAAATAATGAAGGAAAAGAGAACATAACAAAAGTGAAATCGCGAGCTTTAAGCATAAGGAATAGACGAAAATCAATGCCAGCTGTTGGGTAAGTTCAAATTTATTGGTAACATTAAATATGTCACGAAATATTTCGAAGTCAAACTTTCAAAATATTGTTTCTTAAAATAGAATAGATACTTAATCAAAAAGATGCAAACATATCTAATATAATAAAGTAAAAATTAATTATTTACGAATGATTTGCATTACACGTTTTCTATAGAGTGATTAGCAATACCATCTGTGGAGTTATTAAAGAAAATAAAGAATAAAAACGCTCATTAACAATAAACTCCTTAAAATTTCAGTATGCAATTCGCAAAGTTTAGTTCAGATGAAGAATTTGAAGGAAACTATTCAGGAGGGGAAGCCATTCACAAAGAATGGCCAGCGAGGGATGATAAAATCAGAAGAGCGTTTGATAGAGTTTACCATGACAAACATGGCCACAAAGTATCAGAAACATCAGGTATTGATGATAAATACTCTAGCTACCATGAGTCCTCAAGAGAAACAAATTACAAAGGTAAACCTAACAGATACAGTGATAGATACAGAAACAGAGATAATAAATATGATCTTTCTCAAAGACATAGAAAGCGTTTTAGTCCTGACAGACAATCTAGAACAGGTCAAAGAGATCATTCTGATGATAGATTACAAAGAGCAGAATATGGGAGACACAGGGTTTTAGAGAGTCCTCCACCTGACAGATATGATACTCAACGTAAAAATAGGGATCGTCGATCTATCCATGAAAGAGAACATCCTTTCGATGAAAGGCAGAGACACCGCCACGAAAGACATGCAGTCAAACATAAAAATCTAAGTGATTACGATGAACCAGCTAATAAGCGTGTCAGGACTGAATCGCCCGGCAGACCAGTTGAAGATATCAGGTGGCACACCGAGATAGACCATGCTGAAGATCCTGCAATAACAAAGATGGTCGAAGATTATCACACTTCTTGTCAGTCTCCAGATTACATGCTTGCTGAAGCACTTTCTACACAACCAATCAAAGGTAAGATTTTTGCTTGCAACTATTAATTTATTTTTAAATAAATATTATATTGTAGTATTCACACATATTTTTGCCTCCACAGAAATAATGAATACTGCAACAACACCACTTGAAGACCCTAGAATTGCAAGCAAAAAATACGTCACTAGCAATGCAGATGGAAAAGTGGTATTATCAACCCTCACTGGTAGAAATGTAGATTTAATAGTAGTAGATAGGTCGAAATGGGATATCGAAGAGGTGGATGTACCAGACGCATTACGACGACCGCCGCAAGACACGGATGAGATCGTAAAACAAATGTACATGGACATAGATAATCCAACCTCAAATATGTCAATGGAATCGGGAGAAATACCCTCTGAAACTAATGACGCTCTGGGCGACGTTGTTACAGAAAGTTTATTCAATGATTACGAAATTGAGAGAGATAATCGTTATCACGCTACAGAACAAACAACCGTTGATGCAAAAGTAAAACATACGCAAAGTTCGAAACATGAAGACACCCCAAAACCATATAAATACAAAATACCTAAAGTAAAAGTAAAGGAAAAATCTGTTGAACCTCCTGAACTACAAAAACCTCTGTCTAAACTTATAAAACAAATGAGTGATGAAAATTCTCCCCAAGAGCATACCAAGAAGAGCAAACCATGTAAATCTAGGAAAACTAGACAGATAAATTCTGTTCAATCTGAAGACGTACAAACTTTTAGTGGGGAAAATGTTCAGAAACATAAAAAAAATACAGATCTAGTGGTTGAAGCAAAATCTTCATTTATACCAGAGAGAACATTAACAAATAGGGAGATCGTTGAAGGTGATTTAGAATTAAGTGATGAAAACAGCGACTATGTAGCAAAACCAAAGGTTCCGAGCAAAGTTGTACATAAATCAAATAATTTTCATAAGAATGAAAAAGAGACTGTAGTAAAAGAAATTCTCGAAAACGTAGTAATAGATAAACATACATGTCAAGATAGTTCTGATAATCTTAAGAATGACAAAGTTAGTATTTGCGTTGAAGTTGAAAGAACAGTTTCAGAACCAGGTGATCCAATTATTGAGACCAACAAGAAAAAGAAATCTAAACGAAAAACTAAAAAAGACAAAGGAACAGCTAGCAAAGAAATTGAGTGTGCTGAAGTGGACAAAAATTTAGACAAAAAGAAAAGACCAAAGAAAGAAAAAGAAACGAAAATAAAAGATTTAAAGCCTAAATTTAGTGACCTGTTTGGTGACAGTAGCACTGTAGATTTAATAACACCTGACGATTTAGGTCTTCCGGTACAAGAACAACAATTTCAGTCTTCTAGAACATACGTACCTATTTTTGAAGATGCTCAAGATGCAATTGATGTCAATGTGGATAAAATAGACGAAATAGAATCAGTTTTACCGAAAGTAGATACAACAAATATTGAAGCTTCTCCAATCATTAACAAAGAACAGCTAAAATTTGTAATTGACGACGTCAACAAAGTTAACCCAGAAAGCACACTGGGAATGATTACAAACGATGAAGCAGAATTCGTTCCTACTGATGAAATAATAACAGTTGATAAGAATGTAAACATCGAAACTTTATGCAAAGCGTCTGATATTGTTAAAACTGTAATAATATCAACTGGTGTTCAACCTCAGACCGTACTCGATAGCGAAGTTAATTCTAATTTAGAAGAAATTAATATAAATCTTGTTGATAGAACAGAGAAACCTGAACCACAGGATGTGATATTGTCTAAATTACGAGAAATACCGATACAAGCTTTGGCAACATCCACGCCCCATAAGAATTTGCTCATAAATAATACGAATACAGACATTATATTAGCAGAATCTAATTGCAATACCAGTGATAGTAGGATCGTAAGAAATGATGCTTCGAGCACGATAGACCAATCAGCATCTATTGGATTAGATTCTCAAACTGACGATACAGATGTTCCTGACGTGAGAATATTCGTGAGAAGACGAAGAAAAGTTATGAAGAAGTGATTTCAATTCATTTATTATAAGTGTTTATAGAGCAATATTTTGATATTAAAACATATCATGTTGTTATTTTTATAAGTAAATATGCTAAAGATTTTTTAGTAATAAATAGCACATAAGTACAGTCTATGAAAATGGGAGGTAATTAATGCCGTATTTGTACCTCATACTTGTTTTTGTAAATATTGTAAATAAGAATACCTAGAATCTAGATCTTGGAGGTTTCTGCAAGATAGTATGTAATTTTTTTTCATGCGACGTCATTTTTCGAATGTAAAACCCCGCGTTGGATGCAGGCAGAGCAACGATGTTTTATTTTGATGTTACAGCCATCGACTTACTAACTTATGGACGCCGGGTCTAATACAAAATTCTCGAAAAAAGTGTCAAAGACATACCTACATAAACGAAAGTACCTAGGTCTAGTAAAATATAACAACTAATAGCATTGATTTTTTCATTTTGCTTGCGTTGTTTTTACAAATTCTTACGGCACAGCGGCACAGCATTATAGACGTGCGCGTATTCGAATCGGTCGATCAAAAGAATTTACCATTTTGTTTTGTAACTCTTGGTTCGGACAGTTTTGAGCGACGGATCGGATCGAACGACGGATCCGACGTCCAGTAGATGGTAAGTCAATGGTTATAGCCGACCATGAGATAAGAATAGCAGATACCCAAAAAATGAGATGGGAGAAGTTTATGCTGATGCATTTTCTTGAAATAATACAGATTGATTTATTCCCATAACAGTCTTTATTTTCCTTATAAGTAACTCTATTATGTTACAGTTAGAACCTGAACCGATGTGTCGGATATGGTAAGATCTCACTGATTAAACGCGAATCATACTTTTATTGCAAAACCATTATCTTTCCTAGTTCGACTTCTAACTGTCACATCTACAGGGTGTAACAAAACACCCTAGTTATACTTAAGGGGCAGCTTCAGACCATGA
This sequence comes from Agonopterix heracliana, assembly GCA_963693445.1. NCBI lineage: Eukaryota > Metazoa > Arthropoda > Insecta > Lepidoptera > Depressariidae > Agonopterix > Agonopterix heracliana. The sequence continues at coordinate 10,418,482 of OY856310.1, forward strand.
AACTGAAAAACTTTCACTATTGAGCCTACAATCGCGAAAAAAAAATAGGCTGTCCCATACATTTTAGTAGAGTCGGTACTGCAGTTTTATTGGGACAGCTGATTTTTTTTCGCGATTTCGAAGTTGGCTCCATAGTGAAAGATATTCAGTTTCATGGTCTGAAGCATTCCTTTAAGTATTACTAGGGTGTTTTGTTACACCCTGTATATTAATAAATAATTAATTCTGTACATTTGATAATATCAATAAATAAGGAAATATTACAAAATTTCAAGTATTTACTACAATAGTCAGACCAAAAAAATGCACGTGTATGAAAAAAACAAACTACAATGGACCGTAGGCTAGACCGTGTAGGTCACAAAAATTTTATCTATGTAATAATATTTAAGAGTGCGTCCACATCTGGTGAATGTGCAGCTCGCGTGCCGCTCGGAAGCGGTTCGCGAGCGGCATGCGTGCCGTTACTACAATTGTTTGGTGCGCCTCTTTAGTGCAACTCATGAAAGGCTTGTATACAAGGTGTTTCATAAGTAAAATAAATATTTAAAACTCTTAAGGGGGTTGTTTAGACCGTCAAACTGAACAACTTTCTCTAAGGGACCAACATCGAAATCGCGAAAAAAAAATCTGATATCCCCTTCGATCAACAATATCCAACTAGATAACGCGTCAGCGCTCAAAACATGTCCCGGCAAATAACGCCTCACTATTGGAGTGAGGTCTTATTTTGAATTAGTTGCGTTCGAACAAAGCCAACGTAAGCACGTCTCGCAATGCCGCAGTGTTCCTTTTTTAAATTACTAGGAATTATGGTTGCTTTGAGGTCGAAATTATAATGTATTCGGACTGTTTTCTCGGTTCGTTAACAAAAAATGTTGTATATTCACGAGGACAGAATTTCTCTTTGATTTTGTATGCGACCCGTTATCTAGTTGTATATTGTTGATCGAAGGATATCCCATACACATTTTAGCTCCAGTCGATTTGTAGAGTATGGAACATCATTTTCTTTTTTCGCGATTTCGATATTGGTCCCATAGTGAAAATTGTTCAGTTTGATGGTCTAAACCACTCCCTTAAATGTTTATTTGTATTTTTGTAACACTTTGTAGAGAGCGCGCGAGTGCAGTTCGCGCGCTTACAGTTCGTTCACTTTCATACTGTGAGCTGTGTTGCGTCGCTCGCGAGCTGCGCCCGAACTGCGCATTCGCCAGATGTGGAAGCACCCTAATGAACATAATTTTTCACATTGATGCCGTACCTTTTCTCGAATTACACTAATCACTATTCCCGAACTTGGTTTCTTGGTCAACGAAATTAACAAGATTTATCAATAAGAAATTATTGAAGTAGTAAAGTCATGACATGACTCTTGTCAGTGTTTCAGTTTGGATGGGACTCTCATTTACATTCGAGTTCACAATCATTGTTGGTATTGTTTGAAGTTTTATTAAACAAATATAATATAGTCACAAAATTATTATGGAATGAACAGGGTGTCCATTTTATGGAAAGTCGGAAACTCAAGCTCAGGGACACCCTGCTGAAGTAGAATAGCACCACGAACTTTAAATGGGATACAATTAATCAACAATTGGAAAAACAAAACCTAATTAAATGTGGAAACATTATCGGCTCAAAGGAGATAAAGGCTAGCACGAATACACGCTGACGTGTAGATGCCGTCTATGGTCAGCACACATCTAGCGGAGAACGGTTCGAGCAGTTGTCATTCTTCTTATCGTGTCGACTTCAAATTCTGGACAAAGTCGCTAAATAGTAACTACCTAGTTTTAATTAATAAATTGATAATGAATTCAATGAACAGGGATCTCTTTCACGCTAATTTCAACTCCATTTCAATTATCATAGAGTTCATTATCAATTGATGAATGAAAACAGCTCGAACAGTTCGCTAGGTGTGCGCTGACGCTTAAAAAATATAGTTATAAGTTACAACTAAAAACATTACATTTATCTACGATTTTATATTATAAGTAACGCTATCTATATTACTATGACACAATTTATTTAAAAGTTTATACAGCACTATATTAAGGGCCTGTTTCACCACTTTTATATAAGTTCTTGTTAGCTTATCTGTGAGCTCATTTGACATTTTGTATAAAAATATGTCAAATGACCTAGATAGAACTTATTCAAAAGTTGTGAAACAGGCCCTAATTCTCTTAACACAAACGTATCACTTGTAACTAATAAGATAAGGAATGTCACTATGTCAATCACTGATGCTATAAGCATCCTCTGGTATTTGATAATGTCCCAATAATATTGTTCGTACTAGGCAGTACATCGTTACTTCCGGAAGATGGACCCGGACTTCGTTTGCTAACTTTTTTGATGACGGTTGGGGTTTGTTCGCTGATCTCTGAGTGGGGGGTGACGTGCTGGAAGCAGACGGCGGACGCGTGGCCGGACCGCATCGATGTTAAGGGTGTGCCGCTCTTCCACGTATTCGTTGCTGGGTCGTAAACTTCTACAATGTCCAGGAATGAGGTACCGTCGTAACCACCTGTTGAAGATTAAGGAATGTTATTAAACTATTCTTGTTCTTGAAGTTTAGCTAGAAAGGGGTCATAAAAAGAAAAACTCCGAGGGCACAGTAAGAACGAGAAACTAAGTACGCACGCTCGTAACTAAGTACGTACTCAAATAGGGACTAATATTTCCGGCGGTATTAAAAACCATTAAGGCTGCGTTTCCACCAGAGATGTGCGAGGTAGCGAGGCGGTGAGCGACGAAACAATCCAACAATAGCGCGCTCGCTCGATCACGTCATTGGGAAATTGAAGCACTCCCATTGGCCGATTTTTTCCTCGCTCACCGCCTCGCTACCACGCACATCTTTGGTAGAAACGCAGCCTTAGGCGGCGCACATTACCCGTAGAATCTATGGGCCCGAAGGGTTTTCGAGTGGTAACAGCATACTGGTAAGCGCTGCGTGAGTAGGCAAGTAACAAGGTGGACCGAGACGTCCTTTTGAAGGCTGCGGGAATCTGTTGGATGAGGGCGTCGCAGGACCGGTCGTTTAAACGATCCTTGGGGGAGGCATATGTCCAGCAACGGACGTCCACCGGCTGAGATGATTACGATCGTATAGTATAGTGCCGTACGTACCCATAGCGATCAGTTGGTTGTCGAGCACGGTGAGGGAGAGGGAAAAGCGCGCTACTTCAGTGTTCAGTGCCGCCACACCGGTATGACTAGTATGGAATAGTGTAGTGACGTACCCATAGCGAACAGCTTGTTGTCGAGCACGGTGAGGGAGAGAGCGGAGCGCGCGATCAGGACGGGCGCGGCCGGCTCCCACACGTCCCGCTCCGTGTCGTACCGCTCGACGGACGCTAGCTGCTGCGACCCGTCGTAACCACCCACTACGTACACGTATTGGTTTAACGCTGCTACACCTGTCGGTTATTGATAAAAGTGTTCTATATCACAGGAGAAAAGATTAATGATTATATGAGATAAACAATGTTTCACGACACGCCATCTACCTACCACATTTTTAACTTATGGATGTAATATAGAGTATATTACATACATCACATAAGTTAGAAAAGTTCTCAAAAGGTGCTGGAATGCATCGCGAGGAAATCTGCAAGCGCTGAAGAAGAAATTATGTTGGGTATGTGTAATTACAATAACATTGTATTTGACAATAATCTTTCACTAAGAAACATTGTGATGAGCTACTTTTGGCATCACACAAACTTCTTTCTCTTCTCATACAAACTGAAAAACAGATGCTGTTAATTTGTATGCAAAGTAAAACCATTTTATTTGCGTATTTCAAAAAGTTGCTTATCATAGTTTTATGTTCTTTTAGTATCGATCATGTACACATTTTTATCAGGTATCAAAACACACTGTCTATTAGCTAGAATCTGATTCATGATTTTGGCAATAATCAAATCATTTTGAAGTCTTGTTTTATCGAGTCGATGGCATTTCATTCTACATTTTTCCAGCCCAGTATTTTGCCGCACGGATAGCACTTGAAGTCATCGTTGCACGGACGTTAGTCCATCACGCACGCCCAATGCGGATTGTTAGACTTCAAATACGCATCGGAACTTCTTCAGCGTATGCAGGTTTCCTTACGATGTTTTCCTTCACCGTTTGAGAGCGGTCGGTATTACGTACATAAGGTAGAAAAACTCATTGGTGCATGGCTTGTTCGATCGGATTGACCCGGACCTCAAGATTGAGTTTCCAAACCTCTCCGCCACGCGTCATCGACACTCGTACTTTCAGATAGTAAGTACTCACCGGCTCCACTCCTGGCCACAGCCATGGGCGCGACCTCGGTCCAGCGGTTGTTCTCCGGGTGGTAGCACTCGACTGTGTTGATGCGTCGCGCGCCGTCGAACCCGCCCACCGCGTACAGCAGCCGGTTCACAACCACTACGCCGACGCCGAGTCGCGCGCTCTTCATCGGTGCTACTGACGTCCACGCGTCCGTTTCTGGGTCGTAGCTGTGACGGTATACACATTTATACCTACGTTTAAAGAGCATCCTACCTTATAGGCTACTTGTGCGCCATTTTGAAAAAATCTCGTTTTACCACCATTGACCAAGATAATTTTTTCGCTTACGCTAGTCGACGGATTTCAGTGTAACAGCGTATGAGATAGCGATAGTCATAAAATCATTTCAACAAGTGACATTTCTGAGTCAACTGGCCAGTGGAAAAAAAAGTGGTTACGTCGATAAGGACAGCAATAAGATAGCGATCTACTTTTTTAACTAGAGCGAATTTGCTATCTGCATCTCTTATTGAGTGACTAGGACAAAACACGTTCCGACCTCCATTACTTCTCCCTTTATGGCGGCGGCCACTTATGAAACATATGCCAATCAACAGGGAGGATTACAAACAAAATTTAATCTGATGTGAAAAATATTGAGCTCGCTTCGCTCGCTCAATTTTTTTTATGGTTTGTAAGTAGCGTTTTCTACAAGGATCCAGAAAATGTTGCCCTTGTAATACTAGTACCGTCCTGTTCTACGATAGATGCAATGAGTTTGATTTCTTTATGTTCTTTGCGGCCCACTGATTCTACTATCGTTATGCATTTGGCCCACTATTGACTTTGAGTTTGACATGCCTGGAGTAAAGGATGACTCACGTTACACCCTGCCGGGTCCGAGCCGAGCGTCGGCCGTAGACGGTCAACTAATATTACATACTCGTATGTTTTGTATGGACACACTCACGCAAACAAACGGCGGCAAACGAGCCGGGGCCGGGCCGGGCCGGGCCGGGTCGGTTGCCTACGGCCAACGCTCGGCTCGGACCCAGCACGGTGTAGCGTGAGTCATGCATGTCATGATGGACTGAAAACATTGTAGATTAGGTTTAGGTTAAAAATGCATACCACTCCACGGATTTGTGATATTCGGATCCTGCTGAACCGCCAACCGCGTAGAGTAGTCCGTCCATTACCGCTACTCCTACCTACAACAAAAATGTATCCTTTTATAAATATTTTATCAAATAAGGCTTGACGATTTTAACCACGACTATACATTCGTGTATTTTGGGATTTCTGTTTAACACACTCACTGCCACCATCAGCTCTAATGGTTTCTTTATCTTTTATCCAATCTCTTTTTGTTTGAAATTTTTGATCTCGGATTCCATTTCAGAGTATAGGTGATTTAGGCTTACACGTGAGGCAGTGAATGCGACGTATAACAAACAGTTGTGTTGTCAATAAACTATTGTTATAGATGACCTACCCTATGCCTCGGTGTAGACATGGGACTGCAGGGCCGCCAGTGTTCTATGGCCGGGTTGTAAACATCCACCCAGTCGCTGTCGTACGATGACCCGGGCGACGTGTTCCGACCCCCGACAGCGTAGAATAAACCCTGGAAAGATTATCGTTTAAATAGACGCTAAATAATTAATGTACGTACGCAAGGTAGGCAATATAAAATGTATCTTTGATTGGCAAATAAATATTACTATTACCACAGATTATATAATACTATACAGTACAGATGCCCAACGTCAAACAATGGAACGCGAACAAACAATAGTTATTTGTTATGCTAGGCTGCAGTTGCTTTTTGGCGCGAGTACTTTTATTGAAACCTGAGCAAGCGAAGGATTCTAGGATTGAACCACGAGCGAAGCGAGTGGTTCAAATAATAGAATCCTGAGCGTTTAGCGAAGGTTTCAAAGGTACGAGACGCAGAATAACTTTGCAGCCGAGCGAAACACAAAATTTTTCACCTCACAACAGCGAGGAAAAAAAATGAATTGCTAAAAAGAACATTTCAAAAAGTTTTTATTTTCGTGCTGGCCAGTGTCATGAAATAGTTATTAAGCATTTTCAGTGCATTGGCGGTATACAAAAATATTGAATAGACAAATTCGAATTTCAAAAACTCTTTGCACGCTAGCGGATAAAATACACTTTTGCACTCGGATTTCGAACGATAAACAGAATCTTTCCGAGCTTGTGAAGTGAAAAGTAAATTGCTTGATTTTCCGAGGCTCATGATATTTTTTTGTAGTCAGATCATATATTTTTAGTAACAATTTACGCTTTTACGTATAAATTAATTACAAATCGATACCATAACGCCATATATTGCCATCTTTTTATCAAAAATTTCATTTGTATGTACCTACTAACCGACAACTCTTGTCGGTCAATTCTTAAATATCAATTAAATATCTTAAAACCATATAGTTAGTTATAACTTTTGCTGGTACAAATCTTGGCTACGGGCCTGCAGTTATGGGGGGCGGCCAAACATATTTGCCCAGGGGCGCAACATTTGTAAACATACACATTACTAAGGTGTTTTTATATGAAAATGTAGATAATTGGGCTCATACAGAAAACCGCAAGCAAATTTTCACCTTTCTTCACAAAAAACTTAAATATTGTCCAGCGCCCATTGGACCCTTTTGGCTAGGACGCCCGCCCACAAATAACATCTATTAGAAACTAGAACTACCGCAGAATCAGCAGTCAGTCACGGAACTGTTTTATAAGTATAGATTACCTTTAGAAAAGCAGCGCCGAGTCCAGACCGTGGTACTGTAAGCCTCGGCAATGTGGTCCAACAGTTATCATCCAGGTTGAAGGCTTCGAACACGTCTATGGAATGTCTGAAGTAACCGCCCGCCACGTATATTATCCTAGGGGTATTGGGCCTTCGCTCTTTTACTACCGGCTTTTTGTGTAATGTAAGGTCCTGGAAAAAAAGTTAAAATAGTGAGACCAACATTGGGCAGGAGCGCATGCAAGGATCTTTTCTGCAGTTCGATTTTGTATGAGATGTCTCAGAATAAATACTGGTACTACCAACGTACAGAAGTTTCACTGCAACACACAAGCACGTCGGCCATTTTTTATACATACATACATACGTACATATGCTCACGACTATATTCCCCGAGGGGGTAGTCAGAGATATTCTGAAACCTCAGAACATCCACGTTTTACCAGTAGTACCGAAACTCTGTCCAGTGTGACGTACTTACCCCCGTAAGCCCGTCGCCACTTATAATGGACAGTGGGTACACTATAAGCCTCGAAATTCAAGCATGCCGGTTTCCTCACGATGTTTTCCTTCACCGAAACGCCATTGGTGTTACAAATCGTACATAAATTCCGAAAAACTCATTGGTACGAGTCGGCCTGGACGGGGATCGAACCATCGCCTACTGCACGGCAGGCAAGGTTACTCACTGGACCACCACGACACCATTATTTTATTCCAGGTAAAATTTGGATAAAATTGTATTTTCCTTTATTGTATATATTCTATAAGTTTTTTTTTACCGTTTTATACCGATTATTGTTAATTATTGTTTATAGTAATCATTAAAGACATTTGCAGATATGTTTTCTTGCTACTTCTTACATTTACTTTAAAAGAAATTAAGTATATCTGATTCTGAGAACTTAAATTAAATCATTCGTAAAGAATAATTAGGTAACATTTCCTTATAAGCAGGCAATTAAATGTCAGACATAGCTGTCTCACTGTCGGGCAAACAGAGGCCTCATTCCATGCGTCCATCCGTCACACAATTTCCTAGTGTGTAGTAAAATCTTCGATCAAAATAAAATTAATGGACAGGCCTAAAGCGCGGTAAGTTGAAGCAAACTACTGGTGCACTTGGTCCATACAAACTAGCGCCAATATCTGTCAAATCTAGGGCACTTGCATACAAATTTGAAGTAAACTTTTCATTTGTTTTGCCTCATTTTTCTGGTTTGAAATGTTCGCGTAAGGCCTATCCATTCATTTTATTTTGATCGAAGAGTAAAATGTGTGGCTTGGGATAAAAATCGAACGTTAATATCTGTCGATCTTACTATTTCCCACATAATATTAATGTAACCTTACCTGAAATATTTTCGCAAGGTATTCTCTACAGGCTGGCACTTTCTTGAGGACAGCGCACGTGCTCATCTGCTCCTTGAGGAAGCTGGGCGTCAGGTACTGACATCGAACCGCTTGGAGGATGTGCTCCATACGGGCGTGCCGTCGGTCCTCATCGAACGTCACCTTTTTGAAACACAAGTACAATTATACATATAGCCCAGTCATTTTACGGAGTTTTGTTAGGAGGGGTGGGAAGTAATTATGAATGGTACTTTTAAACTGTAACCGGTATTTTTAAATTTGATTAAGCTAACATGCCATACATGTAGAATAACAAATTCGATCAGGGTGGCATTATTTTAATGGGTGATACTGAACAACTTTCCCAAAGGAACGAAGGAAAATGCGCAAAAAAAAAGTCACCTTTTCATACAGGAGTTCGATCAGCGGATTGCATTTAGTATAGAAAGTAAACAATTTCTTTTTGCTTATTTCCTTAGGTTTCTTAGGGAAAGTTGTTCAGTATTATGGGTACAATCCGTTGTTTGTATGTTTATGGGTACATTGTCCGTGTGGTGTCGGCTAAGAGTAGCACCATCCCATTTCCCCCCGTGGGTGTCGTAAAAGGCGACTAAGGGATCTACCGGAGGATGGGCAGCAGCATCCTCTGAGTACTAACTCTGAGTAACATTCAATCCAACTGCGATCGCCAACCCGCCTGCCAAGCGTGGCGATTATGGCAAATCCCCGCATTTTTGGGGAGGCCTATGTCCAGCAGTGGACGTTTATCGGCTGATATGATGATGATTATGGGTACAATCACTCCTTAAAGTAATAACCCTAAAACCCTGTATATCTGAAACTTAATATTCAATAATTTCACATACTCACCCAACTCAATACTGCATTGTAGACTTCTCTTTCTTCTCTCACGTTCAGTTCGTCTTTACGTATCAAGGCTATTAGTTCCGAACAGGTCAATTGTAGAAATTCTTCTTCTTTGCAAACCTGAAACATTAAATCCGTTACTTAGAGAACGCAACGAGTTTGGAAAGAAACTAAGTCATAGGCATAAGCGAATGGACAGCCGAAATGGCTAGAAAAGTATGGTTGGAATGAATAAGGAAAAAATTACTTAAATTCTGATTTACAAAACATTTTGACCAAAAATGGCTTGAAAATTCAAGGAAAATACATTAAAATGTAACTAGAAAATAAAACTGACTTCATGTTATAAGGATTAACAAAATTAGCTGAAACTATGTTAAGTGGATGATCAGACCATCAAACTGAACAATATAGAAATAGCAAAAAAAATCGGTTGTCTAAAAATGTATGGCACATTTGAATCGAGTTATGTTTGTAGTTTTGTATGGGACAGCTGATTTTTTTCGCGATTTAAATATTGGTCACATAGAAAAAGTTGTTCAGTTTGATGGTCAGATCATCCCCTTAAAATAGTTTCAGCTAATTTTGTTAGACCTTATACATGGTGTTTCATAAGTAAGAATACATTTTTAAAACTCTTAAGGGGGTTGTTTAGACCGTCAAACTGAACAACTTTCTCTATGGGACCAACATCGAAATCGCGAAAAAAAATTTTTGATATCCCATACATATTTTAGCTCTAGTCGATTTGTAGAGTATGGAACATAAATTTTTTTTTCGCGATTTCGATATTGGTCCCATAGTGAAAGTTGTTCAGTTTGATGGTCTACACCACCCCCTTAAAGGTTTATTTGTATTTTTGTAACACCTTGTATATTTGAAAATAATAATTATTACAACCGATATCTTTTACATCTATCAAAACTTTAATTTGATTTGATCTCAAGCAGGCACAATTCACAACTGGGTTTGTTGTCAGAATAAGAATCATCCAAATCGGTCAAGTAATGCCCAAGTTATGGCGTAACATACAATAAAGATAAAGATGTACCTACCTCAGAGAAATGTCTCTCGATGAACTGATTGGCTTTCTGCCTGAGGTTAGAGCAGCCGTGTTGTTCTGCGAAGTTGGAGATGCCGATCGCGTTGGAGGGGTCCAGCTGCCGCTCGAGGAAATCGCAGCACGCTTCTATCACGTTCGATATCTGCGTGCAAATAGCTAAAAGACGTGTAATTCGCTTACATGGTATACGTTGACATTGATGGGTTACTACTACCACAGCATAACTATATTAGTTCTTACAGTATGGCAACGCTTGTAATACGCCGCGCCCCGCCGCCGCGCCGGTACTTACTAAGTCATGCGCAGTCGATCCCAAAATCATCATACAGATCTTGGGAATATCCGCGCCGCCCGCTTCCCCACAAGCCCCCCACCGTTGCTCTGCGCAAGTACATCTGTTGTCGTACTGTGAGGACTAATATTATGCTGTGCTACTACGGAGGAAAGAAAGGAGCGGAGGTGTCGTAATACAATTAGGTTAGTCGCCATTATGTTAGGTCATGACTCATGACGTAACAATGGGTGTGGCCTACGATGCTCAGTTCGCAGGGCACGGCCATTCATTTTGCCGAGAGGAGTTTTTCAATAAAATACATCTAAAACGATGAAGTGCGCTGTTCCTGGATTCTGTTTTATAGGCGGAATCTGCGCTCCAGTCTTGTCCCCCGTCCCTGCATTTTGGCGACACTTACTTTGATAGAAATATTGTTTTGCGACACCTCCGCTCCTTTCTGTCCTCCATGGTTACTACCATGAGGCTAGAAGACAGACAGGAAGAAATAATGTAGGGCTATTGTGTATGTTTCCGGTTATATCGTTTAGAAGATCTCGATTGGTAACGTAACGTAATATAACTATACTAGGAAATTTTTAAGTAATATTTTGTGTTGTCTGGAATTAATTAACTAAATATTACGAAGCAGAATCTGCTAAAAAAAACACCATGTCGGTTTGATACCGGTATTTCGGTAGTTACACAATAAGACCCCGCTTTTTTCAATTTTGTCAAGGGTCAAATCAATACTGGTAACGTGGTAACTCCACTGGCTTTTCGGTGAAGGAAAACATCGTGAGGAAACCTGCATGCTTCAATTTTGAGGCATGTATTGTACCCACTGTCCATTATAAGTGGTGACGGGCTCACCCCCCCTCACACTGGACAGAGTTTAAGTACTACTGATGAAACGTGGATGTTCTGAAGTTTCAGAATGTCTCTAACTACCCCCTCGGGGAATATAGTCGTGAGCATTATGCCTATGCTAAACTATGCTTAAATCAATACCGCATTTCATCAAGTTAAGACGCTATAATCCGGTCGAGGCCGTTTTTTGAACACGAACGAAACCTGAAAAACAGTGTTTTAAAGTCTGAAATGACATTATGTCTTATTTAAAGATCTGGAAGATAGGCGATAGCTCTCAAAAACACGATTAGATTAAGTTTACTCGATAGAAAAAAATTCCAAAGTTACCCCTTTTTGTTATGTTTTTTCAATACTGTGATTAAACTGCTGATATTTACTTTTTATTCTTGTACTTAACTAAATACATTAAATATTTCTAGTGAAATTAGCTTAATTTGGAGCTTAGAAACACCCATAAGCATCATCATTATCTGATGACGTGAGTGTATGTATCTTAACTTGAACACCCTGTATAACTCTCATGGAAATACTATTGGCATTTATTATTTCTATGGTAATTTTGATAATATCAAATTGTAATGACCAGTCAATCTCGCTTCTGGCTTGATATTATTGATTATATTCCCTTTGAATTGAACACCTTACGTTAATATACGAACAAAATAACGCAAAATCATTGTGGCTTGCTAGTACCTGATTATACAGTCACTAACAAACAAAATTTTCATTAGTCTTCATTTTAAATGTATGACTTCCCGTATAGGTATACATTTTATTGAAATGATGACTTTACAATAATTTAATAAAAACTGGACTGGATATTTGAAAAATGTAACATGCTTCAAATATTATTGATTATAAACATTTGTTACAGTTATGTTTTGCTCTATTTCGAATCAAATTAAAGATTGAAAAATTCAGTCCCGGGCGGGACTTGAACCCGCACTCTCCCAAACCGGGCCGGCTGAGCAGATTTTTTTTTTGCTCCGATTGTTTTGCTCCAATAGTTAAAGTTGTTCAGTTTGATGGGTAGACTCTTAGTTTAAAGGGATGCTAATGTTATCAATTTCACCCTGTAGTGCATGCATACTCTATACAAGGTGTTACAAAAATACAAATAAACATTTAAGGGGGTGGTTTAGACCATGAAACTCAACAACTTTCATTATGGGACCAATATCGAAATCGCGAAAAAAAAATTGATGTTCTATACTCTACAAATCGACTCGAGCTAAAATATGTATGGGATAACAGATTTTTTTTTTGCGATTTCGATGTTGGTCCCATAGAGAAAGTTGTTCAGTTTGACGGTCTAAACAACCCCCTTAAGAGGTTTACAAATTTATTTTTACTTATATAACACCTTGTATAAGGTAAAACAACAAATAATAAAAACCGGGCAAGTGTGAGTGAAAACAAAAATATTTTTTGTGATACGGAGCCTTCGCCGAGCGCGACTCCGACTCGCACTTAGCCTGTTTTTACTGTGTATTTATCAGAAATTCAAAGGTCAAAATCCAAATATTTCATTTCATTTTATATTGCAAACATGCATGACTAAACACATAGATACAATTTTATAGTATCTTATCTACAACGTGGGGTTTAGATTAAATAATTATTTCGTCGGCGTCGTGCGTGACGTCGAAGTTATCATTAATTTGAACACTAATCAGCTAAGATGTTTTTATATGTAGATACGTCGTTGTCCCCGCTCCAAAATGGCAATAAAAAAGCAAGGTAATTGCCCGGCTTTCACATAGACACGCGCCATCTAGTGTTCGGGCTACACGTCACGTCACTATATCTCGCAGTTTTAAAAGTGAAATGATGTTGGCGTATGACGCGTCTATTTGGAAATATCTAATACCAATGACATTCTATACACAGGACTTCGCTTCAGTGCGCTATTAACGGGACCTAGTGGTCCTAGTGGTATAGTGGTTAACTTAGTAGTTATGCCTAATTGTTTTACATTACTGTTTTGTGACCGAATACATTTGAACGATTTGAAAGGATTGGAATGTCAGCGGCAATGTATAACAGCCAAGCATAACTGATGAATACAAAGGTGACATTAGAGACATGTGCCATTTTTAGGTTCTGTTATTGTATGACGCGTGGTGAGTCTTATGTAAGTATAGAATGTCATTGTCTAATGCTAATCAGACAGAAAAAAAACATTTGGCTGTAGAACTAACGATCGAACCCAGTTAAGTAGATGGGTAGGTAGGTATACCAAAAAAGTCGGGCCAATTTAATAGGTCACATTTGACATCTATTGGTAGGTACTTCATCAAACGTAACCTTGTAACGGCGGGCATAGAATAATATTTATTTTTTAGATGTTAGGTGATGAGATGACACACAAATAAAACAAACCTCTTTTTCTTATAAAATTCTGATAACTACCGCTACTTGGGAAGTTTACCCTAGAACTCCATTATGATATTTGATATCTCTACCTCTCTCTTTCTTTCTTTCGATTACCGTACTGTAATGCAATGAAAAATAAGTTATGTCATGTCTAACTAAAAACTATCGATAGAGTGAATTCTCGATAAAAAAACAATGATAAATTTCAATTGCTTTGCCATTCGATTCCGCTCCTTGATAATAATAATAAAAAGCCTTCGATTTAAGGCGCGACTTGCTATACACAGTGGTGTGTTGGTGCCTACACTTATGTATGGCAGTGAGTGCTGGGTATGGCAGAAGAAGCTTGAAATTAATGCTGTTGAAATGCGTTCCGGGCAAAGTATGTGTGGTGTTACGCGGAGTGAGAAATTGTGTTATTAGAGATCGATGTAAATTGAAAGAAGATGTTGTGACAAGAATAGAGAAGGGTATGCTTCGTTGGTTTGGTCATGTGGAGAGGATGACTGACAGCAGATGTACGAAAGAGATAAATATGGAGCTAAAGTGTCGGCCCTAGCGCCCTAGTAGGACGTGTTCTGATCAAATCCGTTGCGTCTTACAAAAAGGGGAGGTGCGGAGTACATGAAGCCGACGGGCATGTATGAAGAGGTGTATGGATGTGAATGAAGCATAAGAAGAATGCAAGGATGGTAGTAGTTGGCGCCTACTCCACTGGGAAATAGGATTAGGTGTAGCCTTCGATGAACATACCTGGAACATGGTGGCGGCTGGCAGGAGCTGGCACACTGTGACCTCCGTGATCCTGACCTTGCCAGTGTACATGAAGTAGACCAGCCAAGCCATGGCGGAGGGACAAACGCCTTGCAGTCGCACCCTCGACATCTCGCTCTCTTTCAGACCGCTTGTGAACATCGCCTGCGGGAATGAGACGCAGAGATGTTACTCTGTTAGAATAGAGAAAAACTTAAGGTTGAACGTTATGTTTTGGTTTATTTGTGAGCTGAAGGCCTAGCAATACTTGCTGTTATTCATCATAAACATACAGGGTCCTTCTTAATATGCTTACACTTTTTTAAAGGGATGTTCAGACCATCAAAATGAAAAATTTTCTCTATAGGACCAACATCGAAACAAAGCTATAGTTTGACGGTCTGATCATCCCCTTAATAAAGTGTCAGCATATTAAGAAGGACCCTACCTATATAATTAATTGATAAAAAATAAAAAAAACAACAGCATATACAATAAATAAACAAGAAATCGTATAAATATGCAAAGAAAAAGTTATGATGATAATCCCGCGACCGCGCTCCATCAAAGCGAAGTTTAACTCTATATTGATTATTAACTAATTATTACTTGTAATAATATTTTTTAAAACACGATGTCTGACTGAATAAGACACGGAAGATTATAGATTCAAGATCGTGTTAAAAAAAAATAGTTGAATTTAATTACTTAATATAAAAATAGGATGAAACTTTGTTTCTATGTAACGCGCTCGGGCGCGGTCGCAGAAATATCGTCTTAATTACCTTAAAGTATGGACTGCCGGCGGCCAGGACGACTTTGTGTACATGGAAGAGCTCGTTGCCGACCTCGAGGACGACGTCCGTCAACATGTGGTGGGATCGCATCGTGAACATCATCTGGGGACAAGTCGCCTTTCATTAATCGTTGATAAGAGTTTTACACCCCACAAATGCGTAGGTATAGTCATAGCCTTAAACGATTTATATAGGGACCCGCCTCGCGTTAGCATATCCCCTCTGCCAACGTACAAGAACAAAAAATCTTACGCATTTACATAAAATTTTATACCTTATAACTTAACACGACAGCCTATCATTGCGGAACAATAACATCGAACTTATCACGTTCACTCAGCTCACACGACACTGTTTTTTATGTTTTTTTTAACATTCAAACTAAACCCGAACCCCACATACCGCGCTGGGTTGACCTACCGCGACCGCTGCGCTGTTCAACTATATTGCCACGGACCTGAAAAAAAGACGGACGTAATCTCGTCTAATCATGAGTGAAGCACCCATTTATATTTGAGTGCGTGCTGACGCACTGTCGCGCGGTACAAAATGGTGGCGGGTTGCAGGACCTGCGCCTAGAACTGGTGCATCTGTGTGAGTGTAGGTCCCTTGTAGAACAAACGCATATGTAGGACCTTGCATGCTTCACATCTTTTTAGTGTCACATTACATCCGTCTTTTTTTCAAGTCCGTGTATATTGCTATACGTATTGTATATGTATGCCACGCTGCTTTTGCGCAGGACATTACAACATAGATGCAATTATTTATTATAATTAACTTATAGGTATGCTTTGTACCACATTTATAGCAAGGATGGAGCGACGGAAAAATGCGATCGCGTGCGGCCATGTGTAGTTCAACCCTAAGCATATTAAGAAGGACCTATTGTATGTATAAAACAGCTTACGGATGTTAAAGATCTGCCGATAGTGTCAGTATCATAAACTATATTACAGGGTGTAAGGAAAAGTATCATTAACCTTTAAACCACACCACATACTTTACTATAGGAGCAACTGTCAGAGAAAAAATTAAATCAGATGTTCCATACTAAAGTGCAATACCTACTCTACTAAAATGTATGATACCGCAGATTTCTTTTTTGCTCTGACTGGTTTGCTCCCATAGTTGTTCAGTTAGTTTGATGGGTAGAGTACGTGGTTTAAAGGTAAATGATACATTTCCTTACACACTGTATATTAAGTTTATGGTCTGAATCGTGGTAGGTCGTAGGTCACGATGCAAAAGCGTAAGTAAGAAGGAGAAGTAGACTGAACAACTGACAAACATTTAAATCACGAAAAACAAATCAGCTGTCCCATAGGTCAATGGTGATTCACCGAATCACCATTGACGTTTTCTATGGAACAACAGTTTTTTTTTTGCAATTTCAATGTTGGTCCTGTAGCGAAAGTTATTTAGTTTGATGGTCTGAAGGTCCCTTAAGTGTGCAACGCATTAAATTTTACACCCTATACGTACGTCTTTTAACTAATTTATACACAATACGTGGCTGTGGATGTTATATAATTTGTATATATACCGTTTTTACACTACATCTAGTGTCACATTTCCTTTCAAAAACATTAACTTTGATAAAGCGTTTACCGTTCTAAGGCCGGATGATTTGTAGAATTCTGTACCTACATTACATTTAATACCAACACAAGCCGTGTTGATGATAAAAAGACGCTGTGTCATGCCGACTCGCGGTTTTAACAACGATAAAATGGTTATTGCTCTTTTTGGTTTATTTATATGAGCATGATAGCAGCCGTTGTTTGAGTTTAGATAAGTATTATAAGGTGTTAATCGAATAGTATTTCTTATTCGTAGTCGTAAGTGTTACCAATGAACGCGAAACCTAAAATGGTAGACTATTTACAGAGTGTTAAAAAAGTAAAAATAAACATTTGAAATTTTTAACGGGGTTGTTTAGACCATCAAACTGAACAACTTTCGCTATGGGAACAACATCGAAGTTCGAAAAATAATGACCATTTATGTATATTTTGATAAACGGAAACACAATCGTCCGAGCATATAGGGTACTTCCCATTGACCTAGAATCATGATAATTAGCAAGAAGCAAGGTCTTACGGCACAAGCTTGGACGAATCCAAGAGCACAAGTAAAGGAAAAGATCAATCGTTAATTAATAGTTATAAGACTTATAAGTATATAAATTAAAAACATATTGTTTTGCGATTGCAATACAACCATAAATTTGCAGTTGGTATCTATCTCGATACAACATACATTGATAATTAAGTTGTAAGGAACCCAGGGCTTGAGACCTACTTGTACTTGACCGTTTTTAGGGTTCCCTTCGGTGCAAACGAGACCCTATTCATAAGCCTTCGCTGTCCGTGTCCGTCCGTCCACCCGTCTGTCCTACCTATTTAGGGTTGTAACTTTTGAACCGCAATAGGTAGACAGTTGAAATTTTCACACAATGTGCGTTATTATGGCGGATTTGCTAACAAATAATAAAAATGATAATACGTTAAAAATTAAGGGGGAGAAACTAGTTGTTTTCAACTTTAAACCAATCAACAAAAAACAATTTTTTTTGTAAGTGAATACCTAGACTTTTTTTTGTGTTTGTGTGGTACGGAACCATCGGTGCGCGAGTAGCCCGACTCGCATCTGACCGGTTTTTATTCAATCTACATCATTTTACCTGGTACGCTAGCTTGACGTCAAGGTGGCGTACCAGGTAAAAAACTCGACTACTAATCCTATCCTAGCTGATCCCTTTCATGTTTACGATAGCTATACGGACACGACTTAATACCTATCTAAAAGTTTGACTATGTGCGCTGTCACGGTGATTGTAACGAAACGTCCGGGTATTTACCAGACATTTTTCACCTTTATGCAAGGTGACGGGGTAGATAACAATTGAACGCAAAATCTGAAAACATAGACCATGAATTTTTCGCTTACGCTAGTAGACCGAATGTAAGTGTAACCCCATAAAAAAAATACCATCCCATAAAAAAAAATACCAAAAAAATTGCATTTTATTTTTAAACCCCCATTCCCATAGGGCCAAATATAAATTTAATGGGATTCATAACTCAGACCAAATATTTTTTTAAATAAATGATGATGAAGCATTGATGACGCATCTTTAGCCTGGTTTCGGGCATAATTCTTTAATAAACACTAAGTTACACTGAGTAGTATAGAAAGTATGGGCATACAGAAGAGAGCTGCAACTCAATCACGAAGCGGCGGCGGTTCGATTCCTTGCCTGTACCACTAAGTTCTACGGAATGTATGTACTGTTGTATTTGTCATTATCACTAGCTTGGCGGCGAAGGAAAACATCGTGAGGAAACTTGCATACCCGAGAATGAAAAGAAAGTACCAAAAGTTCGGAGGTGTGTAAATCAATAGATCAGCACTCAAAATTGAAGCATGCAGGTTTCCTCACGATGTTGTCTTGCACCTAAAAGCCAGTGGTGTTACAAAACGTACATAAATTCCGAAAAACTATTTGGTACGAGTCGGCCTGGACGGGGATCGAACCATCGCCTCCTGCACGGCAGGCAAGGTTACTCGCCACTGGACCACCATGGCTTTAGAAATAAGAAAAAAATAAATTGTGGCGCTAAATAACTATTTTACAAAAACCTTGACAGTGTATCGACTGACCTTCATAAAGTCTGAGATATAGTTGCCCATGCAGAAGGTCATGTCGCCGATATCGTTGGAGCCGGTGCCGATGGCCCCCTCCATGATGCCATCGCTCCCGATCGGGGGCAGGTCGTCTAGCAAGTTTTGCTGCAGTATATCTGCCTCGGTGTCCATTGTGTGGCCTGTACAAGAAATGATTATGTGGTCACCTATAATGGCAATGACACTTTTTTAGGGTTCCGTACCCAAAGTGTGAAAACGGAACCCTATTCATAAGCCTACGCTGTCCGTCCGTCTGTTCGTCTGTCTGTCTGTCCTACCTATTTAGGGCTGTAACTTTTGAACCGTTATAGCTAGTTAAAATTCACAAAATGTGAGTTATTATGGCGGATTTGGCAACAAATAATAAAAATGTCAAAAAGTTAAAAATTAAGGGGGGTTCTCAACAAGAAACTAGTTTTTATCAACATTTTTTCTATTCGCTCTATCCTAAAACGGTAATATATAGGGTCATTCTTAATATGCTGACACTTTTTAAGGGGATGATCAGACCGTCAAACTGAACAACTTTTTCTATGGCAACAACATCGAAATCGCGAAAAAAAATCAGCTGCAAACCTACTCGAGCCAAATGTATGGGACAGTAAATTTTCGAATTCGATGTTGGGCCTGAGCCCATAGAGAAAGTTGTTCAATTTGATGGTCTGTACATCCCCTTAAAAAACTGTCAGCATATTAAGTTGGACCCTGTATACAAGCGTCAAACTTGGCGTGATTATAGAGCAAACTCCGGCTAAGCTCGCGCCAAATAAAAGGTCCCAGAGAAAACAAAACTTTGTTGTTAGTTAATAATATATGCTGTGTGATACGGAAGTTTACGGAACCCTCGGTGAGCGAGTAGCCCGACTTGAACTTGACCGGTTTTATTTTCTAAAGCGTGACCAGAAAAATAAAAAACCTGCTTTGGAGGCGCTACGATCAATTATAACCTTTAATTACAATATTTCAAGTACAAAAATTAGTTCCAATGATTATTCGCAAAATAGCGAGGTATTTTATTTTCCTGATAAGTGGTATTTTTGAAAGTCATACGTTGAAATCAGCAGTAGAAAATGTCAAAATTACTGTGGAGATATGCATCTTTCTACTGCTGATTTGACTTTCAAAAATCAAAATCATATTCCAGGAGTGCGATTTTTGAAAGTTCAAATCAGTAGTAGAAAGATGCATATCTCCACAGTAATTTTTAGGTATTAATTATTTTTTAAATCGGTTTTATATACCTATCTTAAACACTAAAGTGAAATTGATTTACAAATATCTTTAAAAATAACAGAAATATAAGTGTTCAAAATTTTACGATTAGAGGGAGAGGCATATAAAGCATAAGCATATGCTCACGACTATATTCCCCGAGGGCGTAGTCAGTGTTGTTCTGAAACCTCAGAATATCTAAAGGCCTATAAGGGGGATCCTTCTAAATATCCTCACGGTTTTTAAGGGGATGATCAGACCATCAAACTGAACAACTTTCTACATAGGAGAAAGACTATAAGGCCGAAAAGCGAAAAAAAAAACCTCTTCTGTTCCATAGAAAACTGTAATCCTACTTGGCCATCGATCGTCTATGAGACTGCAGGTTTTTTTTTGCGATTTGTATGATGGCCCTGTAATGAAAGTTGTTCAGTTTGATGGTCTGTGCATCCCCTTAAAATACCATCAGCATTTAAGTTGGACCCTACCTGCTTAACGCACTATTTAGGGCTCATCCGTACAGCGATTTTTATTCGCGCGAACGATGTAAATGTGATCATAGGATGACTTCTGACAAGACTCTTATCTTATCTCTCAAAAAATTGTTTGTTTGACGAGTCTTCCTATTCTGTTTACCGCTAAAACGAACTCCTATACCCTACTTTCACAATAGAAGACGCGTGCAACAAGCAATTTTCGTACTTATTGTCTTGACATAAGTGTCCTGTCAGAAATCATCCTATGTTATCACATTCACATCATTCGCTCGAATAAAAATCGCTGTACGGACGAGCCCTTAATAGCGGTTTTTTTCGGTTTATTATGGGAAGTCCTTTTTTAGTGGACTTTATTCGTACCTAATACTTTAGCAGACCAATTATGGGTTGTCTCGTTTAGTGATAAGGTTCTTCTTCTTCTTATCGTGTCGACTTCAAATTTTGAACAAAGTCGCTAAATAGTACCTTGCCAGAAGTGGGCAACCGATACTGCACCGTCGCTAGCGGTCATGAACTCCTCCTGCGTACAGGTGTTAGGGCACGCAGGGCACGATGTGAGATGGGCCATCGTTTGTGGAGCTCCACACAAGCAACTCACATTTTGCGCATCCGAGAATCCCCACCTGAACATGTTGTCCTTACTGCGACTGACCTGGGTTCGAAGTCGGTTTAACGACTTCCAGGTCGCCCAAGGCAAGTCATGTCCAGGCGGGAGTCTCTCAGACGGCGGCACAAATGGAGTTGGGAGGGACACTTTTTGTCGCCAAAGAGTACACCTCGCTTGCGCTGGGCCAGTATTCAGTGGGACGACACACTTCATAAAGCTGCGTCGGCTTGGCAGCCTTTGCGGCGCAGGAATGAAGCCGTGCATGGGATGTCGTGTGTCGTCCATCATTTTGGCTCTCTCTGAGGAACCTGCCACAGCCCTGCGGACATCTGGGGGCGCTATGCCAGCCAGTGGATAGAGCAACTGTACCGGAGTCGGTTTCAAGCAACCAGTTATAATCCGGCACGTTTCATTTAGTGCCGTATCCACCAGCTTGGCGTGGGCAGATCGGCCCCACACCGGGCACGCGTATTCTCCGACAGAAAACGCGAGCGCTAGTCCAGACGTCCTCAAGACCCGCGGTGAAGCTCCCCACTTGGTAGTAGTAGGGCGCTGTAAGATGTTATTGCGAGAGTGTATCTTCTTTTTGATATTTTCACAATTCTTGCGAAAAGTGAGCGACCTGTCTAGAGTGATTCCCAGGTACTTACGGAAACTGTTGTGAGCAATCGGCACCCCTTGCCACGTGATGTTCAGTTTACGTCCCGCTTGTCTATTGCGAAGGTGAAAAGCGCAAGATTCCGTTTTTGACGGGTTAGGCTTGAGAGAGTTTTCCTCATAGTAGTTACTCAAAGAATTGAGTGCCACGGTGAGGTCAGCCTCAACTTCGGCAAAGTTAGTGTGTTGCGAAGTTAATGCAAGGTCGTCTGCATAAAGAAAGCGGGACGTATGTGGGCTCGATGGTTGGTCGTTGGTGTAGATGTTAAAGAGGAGCGGGGCTAGAACGCTACCTTGCGGCAGACCGTTCTTTTGGGCTCTCAAACGACTTTGGTCTGAGAGAAGGTTGACTTGAAAGCGACGATTGTGGAGAAGTTCACAGAGTACCATGACGAAGCTGTGATAAGGTATAAAATTTTATTTAAATGCACATGATCAATTGATCGTGTAACTTGGCAAAAGGGGAATGCTAATGCGAGGCTGGTACCCAGTTAAATGGCCTAAGTTAAAAAGTCGTCACAGCATATTAAGAAGGACCCTGTATATTTTAACCCAACAAATAAATTATGAGAACATATACCTACCATTATCACCATTTAAATACTTGAGGCACTGTGCTACATATCCATTAGTTTCTTTATCCAGCTTCATTTTGATCCAATTACAAAGTCCCACTAAAAAATACTGATGCACCAACTTATTTTAAATTCTAAAAATTAATAACTATCACAGAAATCACAGCCACTTCACGCGTAAAAGTTAAAGTCCCATGACAATGACAATAACATAAATCCTTATGTTAAGTCGGCCCGTCGACATATCGTGTCCTTATAATTCATAGCGCGAGTAAAGACTTGAAACCATGTGCTTCGGAGTTCGGTCTGAGACTGGTTGCCGTCAGTGTATACCACTGCCACACCCGCCGAGCAATCGCGCTCGGGCGTCCACGTCAAGTGATTCAGCAAGAATTTACTTACAGCTACAGCTGAATATATATATGCTAAATATAAATTCCGACCTTTGTCATTTATTAGGGTTCATACAAAGGGTGAAAACGGGACCCTATTGATAAGCCTACGCTGTCTGTCTGTCCTACTTATTTAGGGCTGTAATTTTTCAACCATAATAGCTATTATCTAGAAATAATAGCTATTAATAGCTATTTTCTAGCTAGAAAGTTGAAATTTTCACAGAATGTGCGTTATTATTATGGCTTTGCTAACAGATATATGAAAAAGTTAATAAAAACCGGTCAAGGGTCCGTTACCACCGTTAAATATCTCCAAATTATATTTAAAATTTAATATCTCCGTAACTTTACACCGCAAGACAATTTTTTTTTGCATAATATGTAAGGTGATTGCCCTAAAATACTCACAACATTTGGTACCTGGCCATATCAGCGTAGAAACTCAGAAGTACTAATTCAAACGAGAGACCGCAAACTAGCAAGGATCGCGTTGTGTTCCTGCACAAAATGTGCGTGATGATGACACAAATAATTAGAACTAATTATTCTGGCCTATAAAAACCAAAAACTGGTAAAAAAAACAAAACAAGTAACTTTTAATGAGCTTTGTTGATTTTATTAATCTTTAAAATTAAATATCTCCGTAACTTTACACCGCATGACATTTTTTGTATAATAATGTAAGGTAATATAAGCCCTAAAATACCTACAACATTTGGTACCAGGCCGTATCAGCGTAGAAACTCATACTAATTAAAACGAGAGATCGCAAACTAGCGAGGATTGCGGTGCGTTCCTGCACAAAATGTGCGTAATGATGTCATAAATAATTACAACTAATAATTCTGGGTTAAAAAAACCAAAACAAGTAACTTTTAATGAGTTTTGTAGGGTAATTTTTTTACAACTTTGGAATTAAATATCTCCGAAACGTTACACCATACGACAATTTTTTTTGCATAATAATGTAAGGTAATATTAGCCCTAAAATACCCACAACATTTGGAAACTGGCCGCTTAAAAAAAAAGTCACCAATATAACCCATACCCCTTTGTATTGATATGATAAACTCGATGTATTGCAAAAATGAAATTAGTTTCTTCAAATGATGTCTTCTATCCGTTATAAATATAAAATAAAGACAAAAAAAAAGTTTTTTATTTTCCTGGTCAGGCTTTAGAAAATAAAACCGGTCAAGTGCAAGTCGGGCTACTCGCACACCGAGGGTTCCGTACCACACCACCACACAATCACAACATATTAACTCACAAAAAAGATTTCTCTGGGACCTTTGGCGCGAGACCGACTCACACTTGGCCGGTTTTAATTATTTGTAGTTATACAGTAGAGTTTGAAACTTTGCACTATAATCACACCAAGTTTGACCCTTGTATGTGTTACCGTTCTTAAAATAGAGCAAGAACAAAAAACGTTGGAAAATACTATTTAGTTTTATGTATCCTATTTCGCTCTATAAAGGAAAATATCACTATATTTTCCTTTTTTAGGGTTCCGTACCCAAAGGGTGAAAACAGGACTCTATTCATAAGCCTATGTTGTCCCTGCGTCTGTTAGTCTTTCCTACCTATTTAGGGCTGGTCCTTTTGAACGGTTATAGCTAGACGGTTGAAATTTTCACAGAATGTGAGTTATTATGGCAAAGTTGACAAATAATAAAATTTATAAAGTTAAAAATTCAGTCAAAAAACTTGTTTTTATAAACGTTTTTTCTTCTAGCTCTATTGTAAAAACGGTAATACATACAATCATCAAACTTGGAGTGATTATAGAGCAAACTCTACAGTATAACAACAAATACTAAAAACCGGCCAAGTGTGAGTTGGTCTCGCTCTAAAGGTACCGGAGAAACCAACACTTTTTTTTTTAAGTTAATGTGTTCTTTCAGAGCTCTTTTCCCACCCAGCTGACAGTAAACATACCAAATATAGGGTCCTTCTTAATATGATAACACTTTTTTAATGGGATGATCAGACCGTCAAACTGAACATCTTTCTCTAAAGCACCAACATCAAAACTGCGAAAAAATAACAGCTGTTCCATACAAACCTGCAAACCTACTCGAGCTGAGTTTTATTTTCGCGATTATGATGATAGTCGTATGGAGAAATTTGTTCAGTCTAATGGTCTGATCATGGTCTTTAAAAACTGTCAGCATATTATGTTGGACCCGTATGACTCGGTAATTTAATCAAATATTGCCACACAAGATGCATACTTGATTTGTGTGGGTTATCATGGTAATTCCGACATAAATTTGCTAAGATTTTTATAAGACGTGGGAGTCTATAGTATTTAATGTCAATGGGGCAAATACATTTAAAGTAACAGATAATAAACAATGTTCTATTAATCATGCTTGAATGAATAAATTAAAAGTATATTATTGTTTATCATAGCATAGCATTATGCTTATGTATTAATGTCTTATTACTCAGATAATATAGATCATTATCATAGCCTGGATACAATTACATACATCGCGACACATCGTGCTGTACAAAACCAACATAAGCTGGCCGCGCGACGTTATACGTTATGCAACATAAGCGAGGCCAGCTTATGTTGGTTTTATATTGCTTGATGAGTCGCCGTGCGTACATTAAACCAAAAACAGCAATTTTAGAACTTTTAGTTCGAAATTTTACTCAAAATAAATAATTATCTTGATAATTTCTAACTTTGGTTCTGGAGAATACCGACCCCGAACCCGAACCCATGAAATAAAAAAAATGATTTTATTGCATAGGGTCAAAGATCTGAGCGATTTTTTGTTTTGTAAGTAATTACAACGTTTATCAACTTACCTTAGTAAACTTTAGCCAAATATTATTTTTCTTTTCGTTTTGTTCCTTTTCTCTAGTGAAGGCTGGGTAACATAGTTTTCTTGCAAGTTCTTTAAACTGACTTCTAAGACGAGACCTCTAAATTTTAAAAAACGGAAGGTGCTTTACGTTCCGTAAATGCAGTAATTTCTATTCCTATACAGTATTTTTAACAAAATTGTTTTCTTATTTTGTGAAACGCAAAATTTATCTTCCGACGATTCGATCGACGAAACCTTGAACACGAGAATTTTGATTTGACAATTTTGACATGACAATTGACAACAGAATTGACACTGACAGTTTTTTTTTTATTAAGCAAATATGGTTAGGGCTGCGTCAAGTGGTAGGGTTAATGAGGGTTAATTATAGGCAAAGAAAATATGTCATAGGCGAAGTATTTTTCGCTTACGCTGATAGACGTAACATCAGTGTAACCACGTATGAGACAGCGAAGGTAATAAAATCCTGTACAATTTGTATGAAAATAGCACGAAAATAGATGTCTGACTCCGGAGTCAGACAGCCGTCGTAGAACAAAAAAGTGGCTACGTCGATAAGGACAGCAATAAGTAGCGATCTCCTTTTTTAACTAGAGTGAATTTGCTATGTGCATCTCTTACTGAGTGATATGACAAGATACGTGCTTTCTTCTAGTTCCTTCTCTTTCTACGGGGTTAATGATATTTTTTACGGATACTTTCCCTTTGGAGCCATTCGTTAAGTACCCATTAGAAGGGCAACTGATCGCTGCTTCCTGCCATGGCCAAATCACAACATTTTTTGGAGGGAAGCAGCGCGCGCTCCCCGTTGGCCGAGACCGGATTTGCGATCGTGCGATCGGTCTTTAGACGAGCAATTTTGCTTGCTGCCACGATTCGGCCTTGGCAGGAAGCACACAATCGATTGGCCGTCTAATGGGTACTTTAATTTATTATTTATTCTTATGCATCCTTTAGATGGGCAATCGATCGCCGGATTTCTATCAAGGCCAAATCGTCAGTTAGCCATCGATCACACGACTGCAAACTTTTTTGATTTGGATTGGCAAAAAGTCTGCGATCAGTTGCCCGTCTAAGGGCGTTTTTGTACTTATTTTACTCTTTGCCGTTTCTCCTATAACAAAGAAACAATCTTGTTTTTAAAGAAAATTGTATGGGGAGACGCTATTTTGTTTCATGTTTTTGTGTAATGTTTGTTGACTTTGACTTGACTTTGACTACGCTTTTTACAAGAAGTTATTCAGGTAGTGCGTATTGAGGTCCAGTTTTAGGATCAATAATAATAATATTTGTGAAGAATATTTTTGTGTTTTATTTGCAAGACATTTTCCATAAGACAGTTGTGACAAGCGCATTCTAAATATAAATTAAATATAAAACCATAGATGCTATCAAAAACTATAAAGTCTTCTTTAACATCCTCCCTTTTTGGGCATTTACTGGTTTAATCCTACCGTTTTAGATATTTGCGCCAGTCTGGGCTTATGCACCGGTTTCGTTAGAATATCAGCACACTGGTATTCGGTTGGAACATATTTAACTCGAAGTTTATTATCTGTGACCAACTCCCTGACATAGAAATGTCATAAAGCTATGTGCTTGGTTCTTCGATGCAGTTCTGGGTTTTGAGATAGCTTTATAGCAGCATCGTTATCTATTTGTAGGGTAGGAACTTCGTTCAATTTAGTAACTTCATTGAACAGTCTCGTCAACCACACAATTTCACGGGCTGCTTCGCTAGCCGCAACAAGTTCTGCTTCGGTGCTTGAAATGGCTACAGACGTTTGCTTACGACTGGCCCAAGAGATCACACCTCCTGCATACATGCACAAAATTCCAGAAGTAGAGCGTCCTGTAGTCGCGTCTCCTCCATGGTCTGCATCACTGTAGCATTCCAAGATGCCAGGTTTATAACCTTTCATATATGTTATTGCAGTATCAATAGTTCCTTTGATGTAACGAAAAATTCGCTTCACCTTTTGAACATCTTGCATCGAAGGGTTTCCAAGAGTCCTTGAAACGACGCTTATGGCATATGATATATCTGGTCTCGTTCCCGTCATTAGATACGCCAATGCACCTACAGCTTCTCTGTACGGAAACTGTACGTCACTCTCTTTTTCCTTCTCTTCTGGTACGTCTTTGATGATTGGAGTGCTTACAGGTTTGCAGTCAATCATTCCAAAGCGTTCCAGTAGTTTCTGAGCGTAATGTTTTTGGGATACTGTAATGCAGTCCTTTTTATTACTGGATATTTCCAAACCAAGAAAATATGACGCTGGCTTTATGGTAATCTTGAACTTTCTTTTCAGTTCTGCCATAAATTTATCAGTTTCTTTCTGATTTGTGGAAGCTACAAGTCCGTCATCAACATACAGTGCTAGAATAATTTTATTGCAGTGTCTGTTTCTTGTGAATAAACATGGATCAGTATCGCATTGTTTAAATCCTATAGATTTCAGATAATCCACAATACATTTGTTCCAACATCTGGGTGCTTGTTTCAGACCATATAAACTTCTCTTTAGTTTACAGACTTTATCTGTCCCATCACTAAATCCTTCAGGTTGATTCATGTATATGTCTTCCTGTAGTGATCCATTTAAAAAGGCAGTAGCCACATCGAATTGAACGAGGGACAACCCTTCGTTTGCTGCGATGCTTATAATAGATCGAATTGTTGTCATTCTAGCAACTGGGCTAAAAGTTTCAAAATAGTCAACTCCTTTCTCTTGAGTATAACCTCTTGCAACTAGTCGAGCTTTGTACTTGTCGAGGGTTCCATCCGCATTGGTTTTTATTTTGAAAATCCATTTGCAGGAAATAAGCTTTCTGTCTTTAGGTTTTTCAACTAAAATCCAGGTTTTGTTTTCCTTTAGAGATTTTACCTCGCTTTCCATTGCTTTCATCCATTCAGACTTTAGCGAACCATTCATTGCCTGCCTGTACGTTTTCGGTTCGTCAAAGACATGTGAAACAGCAGACATGATGTAGTCCTCATATCGCACTGGTGGGCGCAGCATCGAACCACTTCGGAGGTTTCTCATATCAGGTGCAAGCCGCTCATCATCATCAGAATCAATAATAGATGGTTCCGGTGTAGCATAGGATTCATTTGTTTCTTCTCCGTTCTGACAAGGCAATGGTATAACATCAATGGTAACTTCATCTTCATCCGAGCCCACGATCGGACCGCTATTCACAGCCTCAGGCACACTCGAACTTGCTTCGTTATCACCATTCAATGTTTGAGGCAAACTCGGAATTTCTTCATCTTGTGATACATCCTCCCTTGCATCATACATTGGATGAACATTATCTTTAGTCTTCGGGAAGTGAATCTCTATATAATTGGGATTTTGTTCATCAGTGTCATCTGATTCCAACCCAATCGATTTGATAACCGATTCATTGAATGTTACATCTCTTGATCTGATTAATGTTGGCTTATTGTTATTCAAACTCAGTAACCGATAACCTTCATCACCATCATATCCAATGAGTATACATTTTTGAGCTTTCTTAGATAGTTTGCTTCGTTTTTGTTTAGGTACGTGAGCATAACATTCGGTTCCAATTACTCTTAAATGTTTAATTGAAGGCTTCTTTCCAAACCATAACTCAAATGGTGACTTTCCTTCTACAGAAGTAGGTCCAGTCCGGTTAAGAACGTATGCAGCAGTGTTGATAAGCTCTGACCAACAGGCAAGTGGCAGTTCTTCGTGAGCATGCATCATTGTACGAGCAGCTTCAACCAAAGTTCTGTTTTCTCGCTCACTGCATCCATTTTGTTCTGGAGTGTATGGCATTGTCAAACGTTGTTGAATACCATAAGAGTGTAAAACTTTCTCAACGGCTTCATTATGGAATTCTCCACCATTGTCGCTAAGTATTGTTTTGATAGTATGACCAGCATTCTTTGTTTCCTTTATCATCTCCACGAGTCTTTAACCTCAGACTTATGCTTGATGAAGTAAACTTGACGGTATTTGCTATAGTCATCTTTAAAGAGCACGAAATATCGAAACTTTGCAAATGAATATGGGAATGGACCACATACGTCAGTGTGTATGATCTCACCAGGCTCTTTAGTTCGTTCTCTTGTTCCAAATTTACGTCTGTGTGTTTTACCATATACACATCCAGTGCATAACTCAGAATCAAGTTTAACTTTGATGCCAAGATCCTTTTCAATTACTTGTTTCACGTGTCTTTTATTTTGATGAGCGAATCTTTCATGATAAAGTTGTAGGATGTCGTCTGATGACACGCTATTCAATTCAGGAGTTTGATTTCTAATTGTCTGTACATTCAGTTTATAGAGACCTCCAAACTTGATTCGTTTTCCAATCAGTTTAACTTTCCCATTAACTTTTAAAACACAGGATTCGGTTTCAGAAATAAATACACTCTTTTCGAGTTTATCTTGAGCAGCAAGTACGGAAAATAAATTTTTCTTTATTTCAGGAACGTACCATACGTCACTTAGTCTTATTTGTTCTTGTGTTCCATTTATGTCAGCTATTAATTCAACTGTTCCTTTACCGATAGCTTGCGTTGTAGAACCATTTGCAGTTGTAACCTTTTGGTTATTTGTAAATCGCGTAAAGCTTGAAAATATGTCATTTCGGCATGTGACATGGTTTGTTGCGCCATTGTCAACGTTCAATTCCATTCAATATCTCCTTCGAGGGTATTCACTGCTTCATTGGTGTCAATTTGCATCAGATTCAGGCCGAGATTCAGATACGATTTTTTCCGTCTTAGCTCGAGCTAAGTAGGGTCGAAATGTATGGATTTTGACATACGGGAGTTCGAACTATGACTTACAAATCGTCTCTGAATCTCGGCCTCAGGGTTAGCGTAGTATTATTAGCTTGACTAGTTGATGGTTTCGGTGGCTTGGGAGGTTTGCCATCCGATATCCACTTATGACAGTTCTTGACTTTGTGACCGATAATTCCACAATAACCGCACTTCTTCTTAGTTTTACTAAATTTGTTATTTTGAACAACTAGTGCTTCAGCTTCTACATTTTCTTTGTTTATGAGAGATCTTTCATATGCGCAAATTTGTGCTGTCAGATTCTCAATATTACGTTTCTCTTTCGACATCAATAACCAACTGGACTTGAATGGGAAATAACTGTCATCAGGTAAGGTTTCTAAGGCCGAGATTCAGAGACGATTTTTTCCGTCTTAGCTCGAGCTAAGTAGGGTCGAAATGTATGGATTTTGACATACGGGAGTTCGAACTATGACTTACAAATCGTCTCTGAATCTCGGCCTAAGATCTTGCAGATTAGTAAAATCTCTGGAAGGTCATTTTGAGCCTTATCTTTTGATGCATCCTCCCTAGCAGTTCTTTGAAGTTCTGCATTTAATTCATGCCATATATTTTTCAGTTTGGATATATGCATTGACATGTCATGTGAAGGATCCTTTCGGTATCCAAAGAAATTGTAACAAAGATTATAGCTTTTGTCTTCAGATGTACCATCAAACAATGTGTGCAATTCATCCCAAACCTGCTTTGCGGTCTTGAATCTCATCACTTTTTGTAATGTGGCATCTGACATATTTGCCATTAAAATGAGCATTGCTGCACTATCCGCCTCATTATATTCTTGCATAGATTTTCTATAATCAGCAAAATCTTGTGGGGTTGCTGTTTCTAGTGGTTTGGTAGGTTCTTTTATAGTTCCGTTTATAGAATCTAAACCTCCAGCAGTGCTAGCACGATACCCCGCGACTTCGAGTCTCTCTATACCATATCTCTATTTCAGCGCGTCTTCGCCTCTGTCTCTACAGTAGCTAACATGATGCCCGCGACTTACAATGACGCGAGCTCTCAACTGTCATTCGTAGACTCTAGTCTACAAATGCGAGCATGATCACCGTTCAGTAGAGTTTGTGGCTCTACGTTTACGCAACGAAATAAGTAAAAGAACGAATGATTTTGGGGCAGCTCTAATCACCGATTCGGTGATACCCTATTCAAATTGATCGATTTAACCGTATGGTAACCCAGCGAACCCGGACCGCGACTTTGCTTTCTCTTGGTAGAGTGGCTGACGAGCTGTCAAATCATGCTCACCATCGCGGGATAAATGACAGGCGCGGGTATGGATTTCAAACCCGCAGGCGCGCGTCAAGCGACTAATCATGCTAGCACTGCAGGAGTACCTCTTAAAAACAACAGTACCTTGCAGCGCCATGTGGGCCAATTTTCTTTGCCTTCTAAACGACCAATATCAATTTTGCAGCTTCCAGACGAAGACGACATTTTGACAGACCTTGTTAGAATTTTCGAGAAAAAATTTGATACCTGCAGTGCTAGCATGATACCCCGCGACTTCGAGTCTCTCTATACCATATCTCTATTTCAGCGCGTCTTCGCCTCTGTCTCTACAGTAGCTAACATGATGCCCGCGACTTACGATGACGCGAGCTCTCAACTGTCATTCGTAGACTCTAGTCTACAAATGCGAGCATGATCACCGTTCGGTAGAGTTTGTGGCTCTACGTTTACGCAACGAAATAAGTAAAAGAACGAATGATTTTGGGGCAGCTCTAATCATCGATTCGGTGATACCCTATTCAAATTGATCGATTTAACCGTATGGTAACCCAGCGAACCCGGGCCGCGACTTTGCTTTCTCTTGGTAGAGTGGCTGACGCGCTGTCAAATCATGCTCAGCATCGCGGGATAAATGACAGTTGCGAGTATGGTTTTCAAACCCGCAGGCGCGCGTCATGCGACTAATCATGCTAGCACTGCTGCTGATTGTTTTAGAAATCTCAACACAACTCTCATAGTCCTAGAGCCCACAACGTATTTGGGCCTAAACGTATAGGATAGCTGGATTCATTCTAGGTCGAAAGAACACTCCAAAGTACATCATTTAGCCTCGGTCTTACGACTCAAACCGGTCACTGAAATTTTTTACAGCGGTCAGACAATCGCGAAAAAATGGGGTCTGGGCCTAAACATATAGGAATCAAACTGAATGCATTTTAAGAAAGGGACTACTTAGGACAACACATCTGCATATTTACTTTTTCTCAAATCGGTCACCGTTCAAAATCAGACCGGGGTTGAAAATCGAAAAAATGGGGTCCTGGGCCTAAACATATAGGAATTGTGAAATCAACTTGGATCGATAGAATACACTTTCCCCGTCACGGAAAACCCGGTCTTACAAGGCCGATAGGTCACCTTTCCAGAATCAGACCACTTTTATAAGATACCAAAAATGTATTGTAACATTTTTCATGAACTATTTGGCGAACTGTTGGTTAAGCAATAGTTGTAAAGTTTACGAAATCTGGTTTAAAGACAAATTTATGATAAATTACGAACTATTAAGATCATTAAAATTACAATTATTATTGCAATTAAAAATAGAAACCAACAGATATCTCGACAACCGTTAGTGATAGAAAAAATTTGTAAACAATAAAATTGTAGAAAATTTTATGTTCTACAAGTTTGTGATAGATTTCATCATGATTTGATGCATTGGAAACGTGATATTAGCAAAAACTTAATAATTAAAATAATCACAGACAAATATCTCAACAACGGTTGACGGTAGAAAAAAATTGTTCGTATTAAAATTGTAGATAATCATCAGCCGTTGTCGAGATATCTGTTTGTTTTTATTTAATTAATTCGTTTTTGCAAATATCTCGTTTCCCATACATCTAATCGTGAACATAGTTTAACAAAACTCGTAGAACATAACGTTATATACAATTATAGTTTGAATTTTTTTTTCTATCGTCATCCGTTGTCAAGATATTTGTCTGTTGTTATTTTAGTTATTTAGTTTTTGCGAATATCTCCTTACCAATGCATCAAATCGTTTTAAAGTCTATTACAAATATGTAGAAGATTAAATTTTCAACAATATTGTTTTTATAATTTTTTTCTATCACTTCCGTTGTCGAGATATGAATTTATTATTATTTTAATTAAATAGTTTTTGCAAATATTTCGCTGCCTACGTATCAAATAGCGAACAAAGTCATTACACAATTTATAGATAATTTTATTTGCTACAATTTTATTCTACACCAATTTGCTCTATCATCAGCCGTTGTCGAGATATCTGTTTGTTTTTATTTAATTAATTCGTTTTTGCAAATATCTCGTTTGCTATACATCAAATCGTGAACATAGATATAAAAAAACTCGTAGAACATAACATTATCTACAATTTTAATACGAACAATTTTTTTCTACCGTCAACCGTTGTTGAGATATTTGTCTGTGATTATTTTAATTATTAAGTTTTTGCTAATATCACGTTTCCGATGCATCAAATCATGATGAAATCTATCACAAACTTGTAGAACATAAAATTTTCTACAATTTTATTGTTTACAAATTTTTTCTATCACAAACGGTTGTCGAGATATCTGTTGGTTTCTATTTTTAATTGCAATAATAATTGTAATTTTAATGATCTTAATAGTTCGTAATTTATCATAAATTTGTCTTTAAACCAGATTTCGTAAACTTTACAACTATTGCTTAACCAACAGTTCGCCAAATAGTTCATGAAAAATGTTACAATACATTTTTGGTATCTTATAAAAGTGGTCTGATTCTGGAAAGGTGACCTATCGGCCTTGTAAGACCGGGTTTTCCGTGACGGGGAAAGTGTATTCTATCGATCCAAGTTGATTTCACAATTCCTATATGTTTAGGCCCAGGACCCCATTTTTTCGATTTTCAACCCCGGTCTGATTTTGAATGGTGACCGATTTGAGAAAAAGTAAATATGCAGATGTGTTGTCCTAAGTAGTCCCTTTCTTAAAATGCATTCAGTTTGATTCCTATACAGGGTCCTTCTTAATATGCTGACACTTTTTAAAGGGGATGATCAGACCATCAAACTGAACAACTTTCTCTATGGGACCAACTTCGAAATCGCAAAAAAAATATCAGCTGTCCCATACATTTGGCTCTAGTAGGTTTGCAGTTTTGTATGGAAGAGTTGAAATTTTTTTCGCGATTTCGATGTTGGTCCCATAGAGAAAGTTGTTCAGTATGACGGTCTGATCATCCTCTTAAAAAAGTGTCAGCATATTAAGTTGGACCCTATATGTTTAGGCCCAGACCCCATTTTTTCGCGATTGTCTGACCGCTGTAAAAAATTTCAGTGACCGGTTTGAGTCGTAAGACCGAGGCTAAATGATGTACTTTGGAGTGTTCTTTCGACCTAGAATGAATCCAGCTATCCTATACGTTTAGGCCCAAATCCGTCGTGGGCTCTATGACTATCACTATATTCTAGCGTTCTGCTACCATATTGAGGTCCAGTTTTAGGATCAATAATAATAATATTTGTGAAGAATATTTTTGTGTTTTTGGAGGAAAAGGGAAGATCTTCCACGGGCTAGTTGGAATGCCCGGGACCGCGGTCCAACAGTTCTTAGTTGGATGTTGTATATATGCAAAGTATCTTGATAACTTCGATAGTGCGATTCAGGACTCGCCATATGATTGGTTGTTATTCGTAATGAGCTGTGATGCGTTGGACAGATCCATATTGTGATTGGCCGTCTTCTGTGTGACGTGCTATAGGTTGCATGCGCTGACCTAGATAGATCTCTGTTTACATCGATTCGATCGATGTGTTCGGCATTGTTGCTTAGTCAGCTCTCGTAGCTCCGCTACAGTACTCCCCCTCCAGACGGAGTGTCGAAACTTGTCTTCAGCTTGCTTGGTACGCATTCAGTCCAGGCATGGCAATTCTTCATGAAGGCTTGTGTACGGCGTGTGACGGTGTGACCCCAATGGTTGCTGTACCGTTGCGCTGGCCGATAACCTCTGCTGCGGAGATGCGGGACCTTTATGCTTTGTAGGCTAGTTCAGGACCTCGTTGCTCCTCCGTGTTGCTGCCATCTTCAGTGACTGCTACGTACCAGAAGGTTGATTGCTCAATTGTCGGTGGTCACCAGTTTGGAGGAAAAGGGAAGATCTTCCACGGGCTAGTTGGAATGCCCGGGACCGCGGTCCAACAGTTCTTAGTTGGATGTTGTATATATGCAAAGTATCTTGATAACTTCGATAGTGCGATTCAGGACTCGCCATATGATTGGTTGTTATTCGTAATGAGCTGTGATGCGTTGGACAGATCCATATTGTGATTGGCCGTCTTCTGTGTGACGTGCTATAGGTTGCATGCGCTGACCTAGATAGATCTCTGTTTACATCGATTCGATCGATGTGTTCGGCATTGTTGCTTAGTCAGCTCTCGTAGCTCCGCTACATGTTTTATTTGCAAGACATTTTCCATAAGACAGTTGTGACAAGCGCATTCTAAATATAAATTAAATATAAAACCATAGATGCTATCAAAAACTATAAAGTCTTCTTTAACAGTGCGATTTTTGAAACTCACACGGTCAAATAAAATCTCTCGTCATTCGATCCATGGATGATTTTGAACGTGAGATTGACGTTCAAAAATTGCAACCATGTCATAGGCGAAGTATTTTTCGCTTACGCTGATAGACGAAACATCAGTGTAACCGCGTATGAGACAGCGATAGTCATAAAATCCTATACAATTTGTATGAAAATAGATGTCTGACTCCGGAGTCAGACAGCCGTCGTAGAACAAAAAAGTGGCTACGTCGATAAGGACAGCAATAAGTAGCGATCTCCTTTTTTAACAAGTAGGGTTCCGCAAATTTTTTAAAGTATCGATACCTACTCGATACCAAGTATCGAATAAAAAGTATCGATACCGATAAAAGTATCGACTCAAAAGTATCGATACTACTTGGTATCGAGTAATGTTTTTAAAATATTAGAAATCACAAGAAAATACACAATTTCCTTCAAAATTAAATTATAAAGTATAGGAACTAACAACAAATTACTTAACCCTCAATTACGATTTACCTGCCCTCGTAGTATGCAACACGTGATACGGCTGTATCACGTCTTTTATCTCGTTCGTTCGCACGCTAATAGAAAGGGAGCGAAGGTGTGATAGCGCTGTATCACTGCGGCATGCTAGCTATGCTGGTCATAGTCACACATGCATTATTCAAACTTTTATAGGCTTTTCCCCCGAATTCCTGATTCCATCGAGAGAGACGACGCTATGCATCGGAAAAGGAAGTAATATCTACTGACTTTTATCTGACAGTTTAGTGAGGAGTCAAAAGTATCGAGTAACTCAGAAAGTATCGATACTTAGTAAAATACTCTAATAGAGGTATCGAGTACAAAAATACTAGGTATCGAACTAAAAGTATCGATACTACTCAGGTATCGATACTTTTTGCGGATCCCTATTAACAAGAGCTAATTTGCTATGTGCATCTTTTACTGAGAACAGTTATATGACAAGACACGTGCTTGCTTCTAGTTCCTTCTCTTTCTACGAACCATGTGCAAAGTAAAAAAAATCATAGCATAGACAGTCATTATGTCGAAGCTTTAAAAAAAAGTTGACCATAAACAATCCACAACTCGACATTCGACGACAATGGCAGATGCTAAGCAAGGTAAAATTTTGGATTTTCTTGATAATGTAATGCTTTCAGTCACATATTTAAATAGTTTAAAAGCCGATACAATATGTTACGTGAAAACCATTAATTCGCAGCTAACACATCACGTATTTAATGGTCTGTTTGGTTGTAGTCACACTGCAGCATCAGTGACATTTTTTTTTCGTTCTCGAGAGTTTTTGGTCACTAAATTGGTATTGTAAAGATTTTGCTCGACTAATAGCTAAACTGTGTTGAAATGAAGGCACTTCAGAATCTTGTGGTTACCTTACCTAGCCGGGATAACAGCATGAGCAAATCTTGTTTCTTCTGTAGTGGTGATCTGCATAATTTACTGATTTTTGAACCAGTACATTACATATCGATTACAAACCTCATTGATTACAAAATGTATGTTATATTACACGCATATTATCTAAAAACATTTAAATTGATACCTTGTTTGTTCTTATATCCAGTCATTGTATGTTATTGAGTGCATTCAGTACTTGAGTATGATTTTTTTTGTTTTAAATTTTATAGCAATTTGTTTTATAATCGTTAACATTTGACGTTGCACAGATAACATCCAAACTCAAAGGTTTATTCGGTTCCTATACTATTCTGGTCCATTATTAAAAAGTTAGACGCAATATCCAAAACTCCAAATCCAGATATTCGTATTTGCTACTATCTTATGTACCTTATGGTGAAACGTGGATGTCCTGAGGTTTCAGAATATCTCTGACTACCCCTTCGGGGAATATAGTCGTGAGCATATGCTTATGCTTATTTACCTTATGCAATCTGTAGATAATTAAGTTTCTTTTAATGCTAAGGTATAACTGTTTGTTTTTGAGTAAAACAAAAAGAACAAAAGGTCTTAACCTTTTAAATTCTTAACATGTTTTGACTTTATATGGCAAATGAACTTTAGGGTTGAGATGGCAGTTCCATACAAAAAGCATGTTTAGTATGGGAAGCCGTCCGCTGTCGATGTGGCGACAACGGAGGAAGGCTTCCCATACTATACATGCTTTTTGTATGGGCCCGCCATCGGTCACCGTCAGTCAATGTACCCTGACCCTTAACCTCATCCTCTGTTTAATTCAAGTTTAGAGCCAAGATTCAGAGATGAGTTTTGAGTGTTTTTTAGTCTTAAGCAGGGTTGACTATGTCTGGATTTTGACATACAGGATTACGAACTTAAAGTTACAAAACGAGTCTGAATCACAGCCTAAGATCGAGAGTAGATATGCTTGGAGTCCCTGCAGTAAAGTAAAACATTTTAATTTTGTTCGGGTCTTAGGTAAGATTGAGTTTCTATTTCGGGTGTTGTGACTGCCATGATTGCACCGTCACAGCTACACAACATGAATAAATATCCATACAGAATGAAAACTTCATATAAGCAGCAGCACACACTCAGCCGCGGT
Organism: Agonopterix heracliana; assembly: GCA_963693445.1. Taxonomy (NCBI): domain Eukaryota; kingdom Metazoa; phylum Arthropoda; class Insecta; order Lepidoptera; family Depressariidae; genus Agonopterix; species Agonopterix heracliana. Next base: position 10,457,317 of record OY856310.1, read on the forward strand.
ATGTTCTACTTGTTCGTACATCCTATAACACTGTGTGAGTACACTGACAGCGGCCACTTGTATGAAGCTATCATTCTGCAGGGATGTTTATTCATGTGGTTACACTGTGGTCATGGCTCTAATATTGCAATGAAAGCACCTGATGTCATGATTGGAAGGTAGAGGCTGTGCTGTAAAAATTATTTAATTTTTATGATTATAGGAAAAACACCTATTGAGGACTTCCACAATGGTTCATCGCAGTCACGAGTGGTCCTCGCCAAGCCGAGGCTCGGGGGCTTCGGCTCCTCGAGCTTTGCCTCTAGCTCCAGCAAGGGATGCAATCCTTTTGGTAATTACACCCCTATTATTGACATCTAATAGTTCGCACCCCCTACCCCGTCGATACCTTGGCCGCTAACGTAGCTAGGAATAGCGGGGCAGCCGGGGAATGGGGGCCGTGATATGGTTGTACTTGCCATGTTGGGGGGGTTTTGCCATAATCACCACGCTTGGCAGGCGGGTTGGTGATTGCAGTTGAATAAATGTGTGTACGAAGAGGAAGGCTGCTGCCGGTAGATACTTTAGTCGCCTTCTACGACACCCACAGGAAGAAATGGGATGGTGCTGTTCTTTGGGGCACCACACGGACATGGGGGAGGCCTATGTCCAGCAGTGGTCGTCCATCGGTTGAGATGATGATGATGATTAATAGTTTTAGCATCCGTATTAAAGATTAGTTATAAAGATGTACCTACCACTAACAGCATGTCTAGCATAATTTTTCTACTTACGCTCAACTCAAAACGAGTTGACTTCCATACTAATTGTCGCCATGCAGTAGTGATGCAGTATCTATAGCCAGCTAAACTAGATTAGTGTTCTTCGGTTGCTGGTGTTTGAACCCTGGTTAACAGTTTTAAGTACTGTTTTCCATTACATATCTTAACTATTATAAAACTGTAACTGAACTGTGTCTGTACATTGAAGATATTTACAAAAAAAAAAATCGATATGGGTTTTAGGTATCCCCGACTCGAAATCAACCTTTTTTAGAAATTTTGTATGTCTGTTTGTGTGTTTGTTTGTTTGTTTGTTCGCGCATCACACAAAAACGACTGAACCGATTTTGATGAAACTTTTTTTGTTTGATAGCTTATGATCTAACTTAAAATTTGGAATATAATTTCAATATAATTTTCGGACGAAGTCGCGGGAAAACACTAGTTAAGATAATTTTCTTTATTTCTAAAATCACCAGTTTATTTTGTCTTTACATCTTCAGTCCATAACATCAAAAACTATCATAAATATTAAAATATTAGCTGTTTCTATCTTTTCAACAACTTCTATTTTACTAAAAATTTCTTTTCAACATTACTTGATAGGTGCAGTTCTACGGCCATCTCAGCTGAAGCCCGGAGCGAATCCGTTCCTTAAAATAGCCGAACCTGTTAATGATGCAGAAAAGGAGAAGGAGAAAGACACTGATCCTACCGATGACAGGTTAAAAGATGATAAAGAAGAAGCCGATACTCCCAAGTTTGTTCCATTAGGATCTGCCAATGTTACCCCACGTACAGCCAACCCCGTGCCGGTTCCAGCTCAACCGACCACTAGCACATCTTCTTCAGGGTTTGTCTTCGGACAGAACTTGAGCGAGAGAGTGGTTATAATGGAGAATGCAAATAATGGAGATGTGGCTGCTACTGATCATAGCTCTACGAATGGAACTACAGAATTGTTATTTACGAATGCCGCTGCGTCTGTCAAGGAGAATAATCAGGTAAAATTTGTACAATCTCTTTTTGTTCTATCGAAAAGCAAAACAATACTTATTGAACAGACTGGCAAGGCAGATAGACTTTATTTGAGTATGTCCTAAATGTTCATTACATGTTCTCTAAAAAGTGATAACCACCTGCATTATTATTCACTCTGCTGCTCATGTTTTTGGTGTAAAGTAAAGTATATGTTATTGATAGATTATGCCAGGTCTGAGGCCTGAGGCAGGTTGAAAATTTCACTAACTTGCCTCTACTGATGGGGCTTGCATAGTAGAGTAGTACTTCCTCTAACCCTTATCCATGAGAGGCCTGTGCTCTGCACGGCTAGCATGCCTTCCACGACAAAGCGACAAAACGATAAACGTCAAGCACATGACGTGGGATGTTTGTAGGCTAACAATGTTTATTCGAATCAGAGCGGGAATATCTCTAATAAGAATAATCTTATAAGGGTTCGATCGCGTTCCGTCTATCTTATATGCTCTAGCAAATGATGTTCCTGATTGACAGAAAAGGATGGAGCGACGGAAAAGTGGGATCGCGTGCGGCCATGTGTAGTTCCACCCTAAAACTGTAACAGAAGCGTGTTTGTCCATTAAAGATATTTAAAAAAAGTTATGATATGGTTTTTAGGTGTCTCTAGACTCCAAATATTTTTTTTTTTAGAATTGTCTCGAGCAGCAGCTGCTTGTTCGAGCATCACGCAAAAACTACTGAACCGATTTTAATGAAACCTTATTTTTGAAATCTTATAGCATAGCATAGCATATGCTAACGACTATATTCCCCGAGGGGATAGTCAGAGATATTCTGAAACCTCAGAACATCCACGTTTCACCAGTAGTACCTTAAAATAATCTGCTGTTCTCGCTGTTCCATACTAAACTGCAGCGCCTATTCGACTCAAATGTATGAGACAGCTGATTTCTTTTTTTGTTCTGACAGGTTTGCTCCCATAGTAAAAATTGTTCAGTTTGATGGGTAGAGTATGTGGTTTAAAGGTTATGATACTTTTCCTTACAACTTGTAGAACTGAATCTCCGTAGCATCTCTAAGGCGCGGTTTATACAGAAGAGGCGTGTGGCGGTGGCGGATAATCTAAGTAACACAATATAAACCTTATAATACTAACCATAGCGTCGTTTTTGTCGTAAAGGAGAATCGCGCCCGCGCCTCCAGGTGACGTCGCCTGGATTCGTCGTAATTCTTCTCCAAACGACGCTATGCTACGTACCATAAGGTTTATATTGTGTTATTTTGACTATGCGCCACCGCCACACGTCTCTTCTGTATAAACCGTGGGTAATAACGATAACACATAATATTGCAGGAGGAGCCTGGCCCCAGCGAGCCGCACGCCAACAGCGGCGGGGAGGGCCTGGCGGCCGCCGCGGCGGAGTACGAGCGCTCCCACGCGCGGCCTCCGCCCCCCACCACCACCTACACCACGACTGGCGAGGAGGGGGAGATCAATGTCTTACAGGTTGTTAAACCAATGTCTTTACCAATATTTGGCATGGTCTTTGTAAACTGACTCATGTCAGTCATCAACAACTGGTTCTTCTCTTGTGACTGTTTTTAGAGAACACATATTTAACTTTGTGTTTTTATTTGTTTTTGTTGTTCTTTGACTCTGCTGTGCTAATATTTAGTACTCATCTATAAAGGGTGTAAGAAGAGCTCTCCCGTTGGTCCCATAGTAAAAGTTGTTCATGTTGATGGGTACTTTAATCCCTTTGAGTTTTCAGGAGAGTTCTTCTTGCACCCTGCGTAAAAAAAGGCTGAAAAAACATGCTACTGTATTGAAATGTAAGAGCAATAATATCAGCTTCACTAATTTCGATAATACACCAACTTCATCTTCTTTCGTGCCAGCATGAGCTACATCGCACGACTATCACTGAGTATATTATTGGTGAAATGCTAAATTTTGATTTCGACGATTTTATATTTTTGTGAAATGAGGATGTTTTGAATCTTCAGAATATCTCTGAATATCCCCTCTGGTAATATAACCGTGAGCTTGTGATACTTTTTCAACAATGCAAAAAGAGGATCGGTGGATCACGATAATATTAATCGTAAGCGTTGCACTATTCTTTCACTTTATCCTAGTTTGTAACAAAAAAATAAAACGCTCGTACGCAGATATCGTGCCGTCTATTCGCTTGGGAGAGCGGTAGCTGGCGCGAGCGAGGCCGCGGCGTGCTGCGGCTGAACGACGCGGCGGCGGGCAGCGACGGCGCCGCGCGGCTCGTGGCGCGCGTGGCCGGCTCGCTGCGCGTCGTGCTCAACACCAAGCTGTGGCCCGACATGGTGGTCGAGCGCGCCGGCACCAAGTCGCTGAGGATAACCGCCTCCGACGCTCAGCAACAAGTCAAATTGTTCCTGATTATGGTGAGTTACAATCTATTATCAGCCTTGTAAACAGTTAATATTGATGTGCGGACCTAACTTGCTGTCATTGTATTTGCTGCCTGAATAGGGATCTGATTGGGCATAATCTTCGACCAAAGTAAAAGGCTTAACATAACCACAATCTAACGGTAGTATCCGGCACAAATTCCGCACAAAGTATTCGCTTGTATACTAGATTTTAAATCAAATCATAAGCAAAAAAGTTCTTCTTCTATCGAGTATAAAGAAAAAAAAAGTTTGATCAAAATCGGTTAAGTAGTTTTTACGTGATTCTGTTTCAAACAGACGGACAAAAATTCGAAAAAAGATTGATTTTGAGTCTAGGACACCTAAAATCCATATCATAATATTTTTTTTGTAATTATCTTCTATGTAATACACTTCTGTTACAGTTTTTTTATGATAGTTTAGATGTGCAACTTGACCATTTTATATTGTTGTTTCAGGGCGCACCAAGCGACATAGTCCAGCTAAACAGAGCTCTCACGGCACGAATTGCGGTGAGCAAACGAACAAACACGAGTGCACAGTACTCAACGTCACAAAAAGCCGCGGAGCGCCTCGAGGCGGACGCCGACGACGACGAGTTCATCTACAAGCCCGCCGACGAGCTCTGCGACCAGGAGGAACCTGACACCAACTGCACTACCGACAAAGAGAACGAATCCACTGAGAATGATCGATTAGAAACTGAACAAAAGACTGAGGAATCACAAGTAGACAATGAATCAGACGACGACAAAACAAAAGCATTGAAACGGAAAGAACCAGCAGAGGACGGGACACAGTCCAAAAGACAGTGCCCCGAAATTTTAATAGAGTGATGAAATTCGACCGTCAAAATATACAGTGTATAAAAATTGTGATGTAAATGTGGACATGGTTAATTAGTTCTACTCCTCACTGAAAGCTCTGAGAAAATCTTATGTAAAAATGAAGAGATAAATGTAGGAATATTTATGAATTAATTAGTATAGCATAATCAAATGTTGTTTAATTACTAATGCTGAACTTCTCTGCGACAGCATCGGCAGTAGGTACAAAATAGCTGCAGTATTGTTAAATGATTTAAAAGGCTTCGCATAAAAATAGGGTTTACCGTCTTACATTCCAATTTTCGCAAACCTAAAACAACATGTTATGCCAGAGTTGATTACCAAATACATAATATTACCAATGTGGTTTATTTTCTGATCATGATAACAAACAATAAAGAAGATTTTACACCAAACACAAATGTGTAAATTACTAGAGTTTACCCGGGACTTTGTCCGCACAAATTATACAGGGTATAAGAAAAGCACTTCCGAAAACTCAAAGGGGTGAAGGTACCCATCAATATGAACCATTTTTACTATGGGACCAACTATGAGGACTCAAAAAAATTCTGTTCCAACATACATTTTGCGCGGTAGAAATTTAATAGCAGTACGATACAGTACAGAGTACCTACTATGTATGAGATAGCAGAATTTTAAGATCTCATAGTTGGTCCCATGGTAAAAGTTGTTCATATTGATGGGTATTCTCTTCCCTTACAGTGTATACCAGATTTTAAGTCAAATCATATATATCATACATATCAAACAAAAAAAGTTTCATAAAATCTGTTCAGTAATTTTTGCGTTATGTTCAGTTCAACATACAAACCAACATCAAGGACACCAAAAAACCATGTCGTAACTTTTTTTTTCTTCATAGGTCTGTACAAAATAGGTATCTTCACTATTATAAAACTGTATCATCACTATAGTCAATAGCCCGGACCATTGGACGGTTTGCGTGGGAATACAGATCCAAGTGTGTGTCAGGACCGCGGGTGTATTTTTTAATTTGGATGACACTATCTCAATGCGATGGGAATATTAAATATCCTCTACATACTTAGATTTTTTTTTTGCAATCAAAGGACATTGTTTAATAAATTTTTGGTCTACATGTGAAAGTGCTGGCCAACAAAAACTAATGCTATATTCTCTCTTAGTATATTCTGTTGGAACTTGTCCGTCTAAGCATAATCTATGGCATGAAAGCTGTAGCTGTAAGTTTCATTACCTACATCAAAAATAGTATGAAAAGGCAGATTTTACAAACTTAAAATTAAGCCAAGGATAATGACTCTACAGCTTTGCTGCTATACTAATAAATGCTGAGATGGACAAATTGTAACAGAATATAGCATTTTTTCATATTTTGAACCAAAATAGATGATGTCTTTTTCATGCGAGCAAATAGTTAAGTTTTTAGAACACCAGAGCTCGTAGTATGCTACACGTGATACGGCTGTATCACGTCTTTTATCTCGTTCGTTCGCACGAAAATAGAAAGAGAGCTAAGGTGTGATAGCACTGTATCACTGCGGCATGCTAGCTATGCAGATAATTGAAAGTGTATAATAAATAAGTAATTATCGTCAAATCACAGTGTTGCCGCGCCGCCGCCGGCATCGACTGCTTATTAGCTAGTTCTTTTAATTGCCGCTTTATAATTAAAGACGTTGTTAGTGGCGGATAATTGACCGTTTGCGAAATTAGCGCCTTTTGATACGTCTATTTTGTCGCTCAATTAAGAGTACAGAATGATTCTTTATATTTTAATTATATTTACTTATCAGGTGCTTTTGAATAAATTTTTAATTTACGCAATGAAATTATGTACCTAAGAAGCAGTCAGTATCAGAAGGAGATGAGATGAGCAATTCAGATATCCAAATAAATCTACTCAAAAAGTTACCATATTGTTATTGGTTGGTACATAACATAGATCCAACCAAAGTGAGCATCCGGTGGAGAATAATCTATGTTTATTCTCAATGGAATATTCTACGCGTCTATCCGCTACGTAACAAATCTCTATGATTGTATGTTGTCCGATTTTCGTTAAAATAAACAGTTTCAATGCTAGGATTAATTTAAAATTTGTATGGAAATCTTTGAGGCACTGTAACTTTAAAATTAAATTTTATCGAAAATCTGACTCCATCCGTATGGAGATTTGTTGCAAAATGTTATTGACTTTAATGGGTTAGTATTGAAAATATCACCATAGCACGTTTGTATGGAGCGCGTTCCGAATTCTATCCTCTTAAGCGGAAAATCCTCGTGGATGGCCCGTCAGTCTGTTTGGAAAATCAAAGAGCGCCGCCGCTTCGTGATCCGTCGCACGATTTTCGCACAAACTGACCCGCGCGCGGATGTTCGTCTATGACCCGCGCACACATGGCGAAGCATTTTCGACTGCCAAACCATTATAGACTTTGCTTGCGTTGAAATAATGTCGAAATAGTAGATTACACACCGAGGACAGGAAAGTAAAAGGCTTATTACACCTTTCTAAATTTAGATTTGCAAAAAGGACGCACTTACAACGTCCCGTTTTAACCTATAGCTCTGTCCCTCATTTAGAATCTGAATTTAGGAAGGTGTAATAAGCCTTTATGAAAGGTCTCAGATCTCATGTAATCGTAACAAACATGTGATCTGAGGCTTTCTTATTTACTGCCCGAGGTTAGTATACTATTTTTCTCCTCGACGGAGGTGGAAAGCGGCAACTTCGTTAAGCTCAGCGGGACGAAAATTGACGCTTTCCGTCCGGAGAGGTGAAAATAAATTAACACCACTTTCGCCTCAAGTAGCTTCAATGCTGTCGTAAACAAGTAATTGTGTTAATTGATTTTCGATGTTATCTCAACGCAAGCAAAGTAGAAAATGATTTGGCAGTGAAAAATGCTCTGCGCTACACTTTGCCAGGAATGCGCAGGCTACGCAGCGGAGGCGATAAATCATCTACACACTCGGATGTTCCTAAAGTCCAACTAAATACATACCTAGTTTTTTTATATCTTTTGTGATAAAGGTGCTCCACATTCCACAAAGCAACGTCCAAAATAATTTACTTTCTTGTTATTTGAATTAATACACCCTGTACATATCTTATGAATATTGTAAGTGTCCTGACAGTATAAGTTGACAATTCTCATTAAATCACTTCAAAAGCCATTTCTTTTTGTTAACAAACTCAAAGTCCTCAAAATGGATAAGACCAACTCTTATGACACGTTTGAAGCTTTCAGGCCACATTTCGACGCTCTAGAAAGGGTGGCTTATTTCAAAATTGTCTACAAATCGTTATCGCCTGTCAAATTCATGATGCATAAAGCATTACGTATTTTTGTTTGGTTTATAGTTGCAATGTACAATTTACAGCATATCATACGGGTTGTTCAGGTAAGAATAAGAAAATATATATTTTTTTCAATGATGCTTAGGTATATAATCTGTGCTTAGGTAAAGTATCAAAAAGCAGCAGATATATGGAACTAGCGCGCGCAAAATGAAGACTAGAAAACGACCCAATTGGGTCTTGTTTCAATAGTCCGCGTCAAGCAATTTTTTAAAATTAGTGTTTGAGAACTAGATTACTAATATTTTAGTTACAGATAAACAAAGAATATAATTTTAACACTTAATTTATCATTCTAATTTATCTTTTATTCCTATTTAAAAAGACCCGTTTTCATGTATCAGGCCCAAACAACTGACCAGATCGTGGACACCTTGTTCATCTTACTCACCACGCTGAACACCATGGTTAAACAGATTGCGTTTAACGCAAGAAGCGGCAGAATTGACCATATCCTCAGCATCATAAATGGTTTAGTTGATTTTTCATTAGTCCCACGTTGGGCGCCATTTACGAAATGGCGCCCAACTTGGGGCGTTGTTTGCTTACACATTTTTATGAGAGATTTTCTGACACATACCTTGTTGGATGTCATTTCTCTAAAATTAATCTATATGTACTCTTGCACGTATTCGCACAAAATATGTGTAGTGCTTTACACATTACGTGAATGTTATAATTATACGAATAAATATTGAAACTTAACGTGCATTTATTCTTGTGAATCTTGTGTGCAACCCGTAAGAGAATTAAGAATATTAAAATTCTACCTTATCTACGAAGTCTTATGACTGAATCTTCTTTAAATGGGCATAGTGCCTTATGATCTTTTTCTGAATGAAATGTATGAAAAGATATAACATATCGATAGATATGATAGATCGAACATATCAATGGCACGCTTGCACCTGCATAAGCCGGGTTCTCTGGGAAAAGTCACTAATAAATGATTCTTTTTTAACTAGGCTCTATGTTCGCGCCAGTAAAGCCCTATCACGTGGAGGTGATGAAGTCAAACGCAGTTGTAATGCGCCGTCTGCTAATGTTTTACATTGGCTGTATCTTCACCTGCGGCTCTCTGTGGGTCATTTTCCCATTAGCGAATAGAGCGCGGGGGATAGAAGTGGAATTCACTGGCTATTTCCCGTTTCATACGAATTCATCGCCAGCGTAAGTTCAACATGATATCTACAGAAGCCGTAGCATGTTTCGCGTGATACGGCTATAGAAAGATTTTTATCTCGTTCGCTCGCGCACCAATAGAAAGAGAGCTAAGGCGCGATAGCGCTATATCACTATGCCATACTACGGCTGCAGGTTGCGCAACGAATCATGACTTATGAGCGCTGGGGGATAGTGGTAGGGATTTTCGCGCTGGTTGATGACGGAAAAGGACTAATCGGCCAATGGCGTTCGCGCGTCGACCGCCTTCCGCTTCCCCCCGCAAAGTAGATTCGGATTTGATTTCTGCGCATTCATGGTCATCGCTCTTGCTTCGTTGCGGGATCGGAGTGAGATTTTTGAAAGTCACTCGTTCAAATCTGCAGTAGAAAATGTCAAAATTACTATGGAGATTATTTTGCACCATTCGTTCATGATTTTGAACGTGTGACTTTAAAAAATTGCTCTTCTGTACCTAATATACTAATATGTTATTACGTTTAGTTTTAAACCTTGTCTGTTATGTGATTGTGAATGATGTAAAAATCTTGCAGATTTGAATTGGCACTCGCTTATATGTCCATCCTAATTACGTTGCAAGCCTACGGCAACGTTACTATGGATTGTACGATAGTAGCATTCTACGCTCAAGCTAAGGTTCAGCTACAAATACTTCGTTACAACTTGGAACATCTTATGGATTCAACTGATGATGGCAATGATATTAGTAAGAGCAATTATGAAATGGTTGATAAACGATTCGAGAAAGTTATACAAAGGAGATTAGTTCGCTGTGTGCTGCATCATCGGAAAATTTTGTGGTGAATATATATTTTACTTGTTTTTCTTCGATTTTGTTGTTAAGGGGACCCGCTACAGATTTTAAAACACGATTTAATTTAAACACAATTTACAGGTTCAAGAAAGAAATAGAGTCCATTTTCGCCGAAGCCATGGTCCTTCAGATTTTAGTAATGGCGTGGGTTATTTGTATGACCATGTACAAAATCGTTGGGGTGAGTACATAAAAGCGCTGAAATAATTTGTACCTACTACCTATCTAAAAAAAAATAATGGAAAAGACTAATTTGTCAAGCGCGTAACATTAGCTGTGGCAATGCTAACTATACTTATAGGGATTTTGTAGCGGGATGCCTACTATCGCACTTAGCCTACTTATTCAATATTTTCATAGATCCTGTAGCGCAAAGACTACCTTAACTCCTTATTAAAATCGCACAATCGTACAAATTGTAGGCAATCCACATATCAAAATCAAGCATAAGGTCAGGTAGGGTAAGACTTTATTTTATATTGAATATAACGAGACCCAACATGTTCAGCAAACAAGCTACATTAATAATTATCCAATCAAGTAATTATCCCATTCTTTGGTTTTCCATGGTTTTACAACAAATCTTCTACAATCAATGGCTTCTGAAATTAGCGCACAATATATTTTACCTACTTAGTGTTCTCGTTTGTCTTACCCCATAACTCAGGTTAAGAAAAACAATTTTACTAGCTCGGTAAATATCCTACATATAGGAGTGTTATGGGGACAGTTATAAAAGACACAATTTGTTTAATTCAATATGAGTCTGATTTAGTTAATTCTTCCTGTTTTAGATAATAAAAAAAAAAAAAGTTATGGGGACAGTTATAAAAAAAAACACAAATTGTTTAATTCGATATGAGTCTGATTTAGTTAATTCTTCCTGTTGTTGATCAAACCATAGAGTTTGAGTCAGTATTTTACTAGTTATGTTAGTGTGTTTGCCTTACCCCGGTGTTTGCCTTACCCCACCTGAGTCGGCATGCAGCGACTAAATGTACTTAAGTAAATATTACTTTTTTTTTTTTTTTTAGTGTTTAAAAAACATAATCTATTTATTAACGAAAACACAAAATACAGAACACCAGTGCAAACGTAATCAATCCTACAAACTACAAATAAAAGATATCCTCCAAAGCACCCACCCGAGGCAGAGTACCAAGGAGGCTGGCCGCATTGCCTCTTTGGATAGCCAAACTTATCCTCTGGGCAAAATAGCTGCCAGCCCTCCTGTCCCCCGTGGCCTCAAACAGGCGCCTCGAGAGGCCCTTTAGAAAAAGTTTCGCCGCGGGACCCCAACAGCCCATGGTCTCCACAGCGAAAGGCAGAAACTCACTATATTAGTTGTCTTTATACGAAAGTATATTTTATACCATGCCTGGTGCAATCTGAAGTATGAAATTTTTTATAAAGTAGGCTAAATGCGATAGTATAGGCATCCCGCTACGAAATCCTTATAGGTAGATCAATATTAACTCTTAACGCCTGTATTCACTTTGATTAGTACGAGTGCAGGTGATTAGTAATTGCGGGTCATTCAAAAATTTTGAGCGATCACCGATAGAATATGACATTTTGTTATCATTGATTTATTTTCAATGTTTGTAGTAATGACCCGCAGTACTAGAGACTTTTTCATAAACTGTGACCGAGAAGGGAGAAAATACCATACCGTAAAAATATCTGTCACCCGATGGGTCACATGTGACCCACCTGTTTACATCTGAAATTGCCAGGTTATCCAGCTGATTGTAATATTAATTAATTTCTTTGCAGCTAAGCTTGTTTTCAATAGAATTCCTATCGATGGCAATGTATCTGTGCTGCATGCTAGCTCAGTTCTTTATTTATTGCTACTACGGAACACAAGTTAAATATGAGGTGAGGCCCCACATATCAATAACTAGCGAATCGCCTGGTAGGATCTTATAATATAGGGTCCTTCTGACATTTTTTAAGGGGAGGATCAGACCGTCAAACTGTACAACTTTCTCTATGGGACCAACACTGGAATAGCGAAAAAAAAATCTGTCGCTCCATACAAAACTGCAAACCTATCCGAGCCAAATGTATGGGACAGCAGATTTTTTTTCGCGATTTCGATGTTGGTCCCAAAGAGTTGGTCCCATAAAGTTGTTTAGTTTAATGGTCTGATCATCCCCTTAAAAATGTGTCAGCATATTAAGTTGGACCCTGTATTAAGGGCCCTGTTTTACCACTTCTGTATAAGTTATAATAGCTTATCCGACAGTCCATTTTCTATATTTTTCATACAAAATATGTCAACCCTCTGTCAGACTTATGCAGAAGTGGTGAAACAGGCTCTAAATTTTTTAGACACAATTATACCTTCCGGAAGAAATGATCTTAATTATGGTAAAACAGCATAGAAATGTAGAGGTTTTATCTATGCACATGCACGACCATACTTTCATCATCTCATTCTCCTAGGATAAACCTCCCGTAAGCCAATTTAAAGTATGGCAGAGGGCTTGCTTTATAAACTAAAAACCATAAAAACTTACAACCCACCTCAATTTAGTGTAAAGTCCTGCTTCCCGTTGCTAAAAATTGTCTTTCAAGTTAGATGATTTTAACAGCGGGAGGTTGCATAAGTTGCATTTATTTTCTACAGAGCGAGTTCGTGAATAAATCAGCGTACTTGGGGTCCTGGCTGTCGATGTCCCCCGCATTCAGGAGACAACTGTTGGTGATCATGGTGGTGTGCTCGCGCCCCATCACTCCGCGCACTGCCTACATCATTCCTATCTCTTTGGAGACTTATATTGCGGTAGATTTGATCATTCTGTTATTATTACCTAACTAGCGACCCGCCCCAGCTTCGCAAGGGTGCAATGCACATATAAACCTTCCTCTTGAATATCTATCTATTAAAAAAAACCGCATCAAAATCCGTTGCGTAGTTTTAAAGATCTAAGCATACATAGGAACAGACAGACAGCGGGAAGCGACTTTGTTTTATACTTACTACCTAGTACCTACCTACTAGTCCTACTACTATGTAGTGATTATGAAGAAAGTTATGTGGGATACTAGAATGATTTCTTGTGATTCATTAGGTATACCTAGTTGTAGCATAGGAAGGTATATTATATTCCCATGTTTTCACTACAAACCAGAAAGTTAGACGTGATGAGGTAATTTTTATGAGCAGACCCATAGGAAGTGTTTTAAATAGACGGTTAGATTGATTTAGAATGATTAGAATAATTTGAGAATAGAGCCATAAGGTATGTTTCATTTGAAAAGGCTATAGTATATGTCGTAATTCAAAGAAACGTTTATAATATACCTAGGTAATTTCATTTGTTCCAGGTTTTACGAGCATCTTATACACTTTTCACGTTTTTAGATCAGAAGAAGGTTGAGAAATAAACAGCGATATTGTTTTGTAACTATTGTCTTTGTAGTTCTACACAAATTATAATAAACTTTTGCACTGTTCTCTGATTGATGTTTTTGTCAGCTTCAAAGACGAACTTAATAAGATGCAGATGGTACCGATCGATAGTGCTGCCTTCAATAATTTTATTCGGCTGCACTGGACGCTCGGTTCCCCCCCCCCCCTGCTTACTCAATAAATAACTACCTATTTTCCACTATTTGATACTGATATAGTTGGCATGAGCCGTTTCTGTACCAAACTATCAGAGGTCGGTCGTAAAATTGACCACCGTTTGAATTATTGCGTCTATTTATTGCAGTTTTACGAGACTCCGTCGATGTTAGAATAATGCGCCGTAACAGAGAACTCGTGCGTATTTTTATTATTATTAGTTTCCGACGATTATTCAGAGGAATTGTTACATAATATCAAAAATTAAAAACCACGGTTACAATTAATATCATTAACCTAGATCATGAAACTATACTTATCTCAATACATTGAAAACAGTAACAAATGCTCAATGTATGAATCTTACAACAATAGTTAAATCATCTGGTTAAGGCCTATGATGGCGATGATGACGATGGGAACCTGATTGTACTTACTTATTCTTTTTATTTAGGTAGATAAGTATTAATTATATTAGTCAGCTACCTATCCAGCTTTAGGTAGGTATAAAGGGTTAACGAAACAGAAGTTTCATATCTATTGTTGGAATCATCAAGAAAACAATGAAATGAGGCCACTTTAAAATAACCTTTATCTTCTATCATCCGCTGCATTCTTGTAAGCTTGTTATTATTTTGACCGTCTTTTCGTTTCCGAATAAATTCGCTTCAAGTTTAGTTCGTCGAACGCAAGCGGTTGACTCACTCGGGCTTCGCCAGACAATCCACAAGTTCAGAGCACGCCTCTTCAGTGCTCCGTACGACGTAAGTGCCGAAAGTCGTGTAAAAAGTTGTATCCGGCCGCGAATAGCGCGAGTGGAATTCCGTTTATAAATAAGCGAGGGCCGGCGGACGTGCGGGCGAAGCAAACTGTGATTCCGCCGGTGGCAAAGCTCGGAGTTCCTAGGGCTGCAGACCTGCAAGGCTGCGGTAGTGGAAGTGGCTGACGGCGGCGGTGCTGCAGGCATGCGCAGCCGCCGATGATATTCACGGGCGGGGGGGCGCGTCGCCGCACCTCGCCCGCGCCCCGCGCGCGTCTCGCACCGCCCCCGCCCCCGCCCGCCCAGCGCTTCCACGCCGAACAAGTGAGTTTACTAAATACGATTGACTGTTTTCGATGGGCTGTTTACATGAATCCAGTGCCGTTCAAAAATGAATGTCGAAGAAAATTGTCACTATTAGTTACTCTAGAATTAAACATTTTACGGGTTGTTCTTATCGGGATATTGGGAACTCAAATATATCAAAACGCGGTAAGAACCCGTAAAATGTTTAATTCTAGATTAAAATTGTTACAGTTCCATTTACTGATTAGTCTTCTATTTTCTAGTTCGATACATGTAAATAAATACGGTTACGATCGTAAAAAAGCAGTTATAATAAATGTAAATAATACCTACATATTTTTTTAAGCAGCTCAGGGTACGGTGAACATTTTCTTCGACACTCGTTTTTGAACTGTAGGTAGACTGGATCCAGTCACTGGATTCATCTAAACCGCCCATCACATCACATCGGAGTGTGTCGTCACAAAGAACGATATCATCGGTTCAACGATTCTTAATTACGTCTGAAAATGTTTTAAGCTACAATAAAAATGATGTATCACGATTACGATTTGATGATTCATAACTACTTTGGCAATAGGCATTGTTGTTTTGTTTCTCTGGTTGTTTTCAAAGTAAACAATTTTAATGTTCTAGCCAGATAATAGTTTGCAGCAGGAAGAGCGATTAAATAAAGATACCCAACTTCTATTATTTACGCTATGCTTCTAGTCTCGAGCCGCGTTCAGATTGAGAAATGTGTAATACTGTCGCAACTGTTTATTTACTCTACTCTACTCAAACGTTCATTCATTACGAAGGCGGACCCAGATGTTTTAATTTTACGGCGTTTTGAATATGTACTTAGTAAGTATAGGTATGCCTAGATTTATGAGTTTATATTGTAATTACCATTCTCCATGCTCCGTATTTACTCTGCTTAGGTATTAGTGTGCGGTATTTTATGGGTATTTTAAAGCTTTAAACATTAATTTTCGAATTATTTAATTACAATTTTTTTATTGTGACTTAGTAGATAGGTAGGATATAATATAACCTAGGTAGGTATACTCGTATATCTAAAACTGTAGTATGTAGTACTAGATACTCTTTCTTATAGGTACCTACTGTGACTGTGGTACCTATGATTTAAGAGGTAAATTGCAATGACCTAATTGCTCTACAGGGTAAACAGTTGCATTTCTTTAATGGGTGATTGGTATTGGTATTGGTTGAGCGGGCTCATTTTCCGCAACTCGACGACTGAAGCGCCTATTTTGCGTGAGGTGGGAATGACTACTCTTGCCACCCTAGTTCCTCCAGAAAGCCCAGCAGCTTGTTGATGTTGCCGAATGCCTCTGGTAGAGACCCCGGAGATCCGAGGTGTTGTGCCCGATATTGTGCTAGCCCGTTGCATTCTAACAGCACGTGGGCAGCCGTTTCTTCAACCTCCATGCAGACCCTGCACAGAGGACTGTTAGTAACACCGATATTAAAAAGATGTTTGTTAAAGGGACCATGACCAGTCAGGGCTCCAGTAACTAGGCGTAGTTGGGCTCTCTTGAGACGCAAGAGGCTCCTGGTGAGGCGAGGGTTAACCCTTGGTAAAGCGCTCCTCGCCTGTTCGCAATCTGTTAGTGCAGCCCAGGTTGTGTCCCGTATTTGACTGGTGCGCTTGCGTAGTTGCGAGCGGATCCAGCCGAAAGGTACACCACATACTCTACCCATCAAATTGTATACAACTTTTACTACGGGGGCAAACCTGTCAGCGCAAAAAATCTATTGCATACTAAATAAGGGAAATATGTTCAGTATCAGTTCAGTATCGTGAATCACCCCTTAAAGTTATGCTGTTTACCCTTACACCCTGTATATAGGCTGATAATGATGACTCTGTTTTCGTACATTGAACATTTAGATTGAATTTTGAAACTGTTATAGTATGAGAGCTCGAGTGATACCTGAATGACGCACAAGCACAACGCAATATCTCCGCGGAGTTCCATCGGGCTTTATTGTGGCTCGAGCATGGAGCGCGGCTAGTTTCTTCTATTTATATCCGTGCATTTACTGGCCGATATAGTCGATAACAAATGCTAACCTTGATACTACTAACAGCTTTTTTCCCTACCTTTCCCTACATTCCATAAATTACCATTACGTTATAATGTCATTCAAAGTAGGATAGTTTTCGAACCTTTATTCAGCGATGTTTAAAATCTACTCCTATTATAAGAGGAAAGATTACTTAGATTTTTTGTTTTTGTTTGTTTGTATTGAATAGGCTCCGAATCTGCTGGACCTACCTGAATAATGATTTCACCATTAGAATGCTACATTATCTATGATGAACATAGGCTAAAAAACGGCCAAGTGTATGTCGGGAAGATTCTCAGGCGGCACAAAGTTCGCCGCGGTCATCAGTGTTATAATAAAAAGGAAACATTTGATTCTTTCTTTGTTCGTTTGTACTCCGAAACTACTGGACCGATCTGAATAATTCTTTCACCATTATTATCCGTGGTGAAAATAAGCTAAAAATGTAAAATAACAGTGAGTAGGAAGGAACTTTTTTAATTAGATCAATAAGGCCCATAGACGTGTACTTTAGTACATTGATATCGTTGATAAGGCCCCTTCAATTCCATGGAACTGTCAATAAACAAAAGAAGATCGACTCCTACGTATGTAAATTAAAAATACCGATACTTATTTCTTTATTCGTAGATATTACCTAAAATGTGCAAAAAACTAACTCTCGCACTTACACGTGTGTACTGGTTAACATGACTAACGAATAGTCAATTTCGGCTATTCGACATGCATATCTATAATTCAAAGCCGTAATCACCGGATCCATGCCAGGGAATTCACAAAAAAGACCTTGTACCGGCGACGATTTCTTTACGAATACCGATGCAACTAGTAGCGTCCCTTCTGCTGATACGGCACTACAGACCAACGCTGTATCTACCCCGACCATGGCATCTTGGTCCATCGCTGACGTCTAGTTGGCGATGTCCGCGATTACGTCGGGGACGCGCCATGTCTTCGTGGTTTTCGGTATGTTGCTCTAATTTCTCACTCAATATGAGTAAGGATAAGGTGACATAAAAGCAATATCCAAGAGTCTGTTGTTCTCCGCATTAGGGTACAATTTATAGCAGTATTTATCCCCTATTTTGCAGTTTATGAAGTGCTGTTTTCACGCCTCATTGAGTCGTGTCGTCGGCGGGCGTCGCCTTTTCGTCTCAAACGTGACTGCATTGTTGGCAATTAGTCAAGCTACTGCAATCAGTGTTGACACAACAAAACAAAACAGTCAGGCCGGCCGCTTTGCAGAGACCGTGAAAATTATGTTAAAATGTTGAAATCTGTCTGCGTCATCTCCACTTTAGTAATTAGGAAGCAACTCGGAATACGAGTGTAAGAAAACCCATATTCTAAGTGGCTTCCTCAAGATTTCCTAGACTCGACGGCATCGTACCAAATGCCACAGTACCATAAAATTACCCATCCATTATACCCTAGAATTATACCGTCTTTACCATACGGTCAAGCGGTGTATGAGCCCTGAAGTCCGATTTTTGAACATCATACGATCAACTCGGCAGTCGAAAGATACATAATCTCCATTGTAATTTTGCCATTTTCTACTGCTGATTTCAACGTGTGATGTTCAAAAATTGGACTTCAGAACCCCGGATTCGAAACTCGCCGCAATCACGTTCCCGCTGAGTATAGAAATATCGTCGCAGGTCGGTGAAATCTCGAGCTCACTTCGCTCGCTCTAGGCTGTAAATTTTATTCTGCCCATTGATAGAGCTCAATCCACAAACAAATCTTAGTGCTGCGGGAAATTTCAAGCTCGGTGTAACTTTAACTAAAATATTTAAACTCGTAACCTTACCTAGAACTGAATCAAATCGTTTTGAAATTTCGAGCTCTGTTCGCTCCTTTTGATCGGTATTTTAAGCATACCTAGGCTAAAGGAACTCAAACTAAAGCCTACCTAAGCTAAAGTGTTATCTTATCTTATCAAACCACCATCGTTTTGCATCAAAATGTGTGTGAATGTGAATGTGTGTGTGATGAGTGTGTGAAATTTCGAGCTCGCTCCGCTCGCTCGCGTTTGTTTTGGCCACAGAGTACTACGATTATTAAGTTTTAGCATTGCTGCGTCTTTGTATGTGAAATTTTGAGTTATTTATTACGTTGACATGTTTGAATTTTGATTTTTCCGCCCTACTACTACCTTACTACCAATGCCCTACCTAAAATCCAGTTCTAGCTACGGCTTTTTTTGAGTTTGAACCGTTAGCGTAATTGGATGTACCTATCTAACTGTCCCAACCAGTGCCGTAGCGAGGAGTATAGTACAGACCATACATTTGTGCTCAGTGTCCTTTCTTTGTTCAAAAGTGAGTTTTGTGTAAATTTCAGTGGTTGTCGGGCGGGAGCAACGCGAGCAGCGAGGGCGAGGTGAGACGCTCCCGCAGCAAGCTTATCACTCAGCGCCGCGGTGCTATCAAACATCATAAGTAAGTACATTTTACTATTTCATCTACTAATAACTTGGACTATTTACATTATGGACAGTTAGGCTTGTAATTCTACTTACAAACTTTTCTGCCACTTTTTGCGGGACGGCGAGGAAGCATGAAATCCGCAACTTTGGACTTTATTCCATTTCCATAGATTCTAATTTTAAATGTTAAGAGAATATTATTCCGAGAGCGAAAATGCGCGCTGCATACAAACGTACTATGGTGATATTTTCAATACTAACCAATTAAAGTCAATGAAATTTTGCAGAAACAATCTAGAAACAAATCTCTATGCTTTTATAGAGTCAGATTTTCGTTAATATATACAGTTTCAATGCTAGGATTAATTTAATATTTGTATGGAAATCTTTGAGGCACTATAACTTGAAAACTATACATTTTAACGAAAATCTGACTCCATACAAGCATAGAAATTAGTTTTTAGATTGTTTCTGCAAAATTTCATTGACTTTAATTGGTTAGTATTGAAAATATCACCATAGTACGTTTGTATGGAGCGCGCTCCGAATAATATACCCTTAAAATCATGAAAATCATGGAAACGTGATAAGTTCGAAGTTAGATGTTCCGCTATTATTTATAGGCTTGTCTCGTTTAGATAAAAGGTTACCTACCTACTTATAAAATCGTATGTAAATGAGTACGATTTTTTGATCTTGTACTTTTGCAGAAGGAAATGGTAACGCGAGGCGGGTCCATATATAAATTGTCTAAGACTAATAAGGTTGCGTACACTGAAGCGAATGAATGATTTAATAATTGGTTCCATCGAATGGAAAAATGTGTCAAGTTTCATGGAGAATACTTCAAAAAACAATAAATATCTTTTCCACTAACAATGTTGTATCACTCCCTTGATTCCCGAAATTTTCAGTGCCACCCTCGTATTCGTCGCTTGTCAAAATCGAGCTATTTTATTCAGGCGCGGTTCTACCGTTTTGGGCACGGTGGGTATGCCGAACCCTAATCGAGGTCGATAGGCTTTCACTTTGTAAAAGTTTCATCAAAATCGGTTCAGTAGTTTGGATTCTAGATGTGATATTGTGAAACACACATTTACTTTAGTCATTTTCGTGAGCAATTCGACTAAAATTTTACAGGTTTATTAATTTAATTGTGAGCGCCCCGCGGCTTTGCCTACGTGGACATACATTATACAAAATCTTGGCCGTTGGATCTTGGGTGTCATCATACGTCTTCTTTGTAGAAATGCTTTGTATCGATCGTAAGCGATGGCGATATCACTTGGCCGATTTTCGGGTGGCCGCTTCCAGAATTTTTATGAGCTTGATTTCCGCTCCGCCTCTGTGAAAGAAAACGCACCCTTATACTTTATCTTAACTATTATAAAACTGTAACTGAACTGTGTCTGTACATTGAAGATATTTACAAAAAAAAGATTACGATATGGTTTTTAAATATCCCCGACTCGAAATCAACCTTTTTTAGAAATTTTGTCTGTCTGTTTGTCTGTTTGTTTGTGTGTTTGTTTGTGTGTTTGTTTGTTTGTTTGTTTGTTTGTTTGTTTGATCGCGCATCACGCAAAAACTACTGAACCGATTTTGATGAAACTTTTTTTGTTTGATAGCTTATGATCTGACTTAAAATCTGGTATATAATTTGTGCGGAAGAAGTCGCGGGAAAACACTAGTTCCATATAAAGATGAAAAGATAGTCTAATTCCTATAGCTTTCTGGCCTGTTCTAATTAGCAAATTTAATTTATTTATCAGATAGATAATCTGTGAGAGTAACTCAGTTGCAGAAACGCTCATTAAAGTTAATCCTCCATTAAATCTCTTGCTAGCTTTTACTACGTCAATAAGATAAAAAGTGACACCTAGAGATTTAATGGAGGATCAACTTTAATGCGCGTTTCTGCAACTGAGTTTCAGTGTTTCAAATCTCTGTTTCTGTAGGTAATTCAAATGGCCTTAAAATTTTGTTATCATTTGGAATGGAGTATACCTGGTATTATAATAATTGCCGAAGTAATTCGTTTTTAGGGTTCCGTACCCAAAGGGTGAAAACGGGACCCTATTACTAAGCCTACGTTGTCCGTCCGTCCTTCCGTCCGTCCGTCCTACCTATTTAGGGCTGTAACTTTTGAACCGTAATAGCTAGATAGTTGAAATTTACACAAAAAATGCGTTATTACGGCGGATTTGTTGACAAATAATAAAAATGTCAAAAATAAAAAAATAAAGGGGGGTTCTCAACAAGAAACTAGTTTTTAACGAATTTTTTTCTTCTCGCTCTCTAGTAAAAACGGTTATACGTACAAGCGTCAAACTTGGTGTAATTATAGATTAACTCTACGATATAACAACAAATAATAAAAACCGGCCAAGTGTGAGTCGGTCTCACGCTTAAGGTCCCGAAGAAAACAGTTTTTTTCCAAGTTAATATGTTGTGTTCTGTGGTGGTGTGGTACGGAACCCTCGATGCGCGAGTAGCCCGACTCGCACTTGACCTATTTTTTCGATTAAGTTTGCCTAGGTCCCAAACTAAAAGGTTTTATTTAGATGCGTACACGACACTTAATAAAACGCGCCTTAATAGTAAGTGGTCCTTCTGTAATCTTCGTACAGCAAGCTACACTATGACCTACTTCACACGCAGCGAGCAAAGCGACACACCGCTTTACCATTATGCTATATAATTTTGAACTTTATGCACCCGTTAACACGGAATGTATCTGAAAATTAGAAGAATGCACAAACATCGCTGAAATGTTGAACTGACTTTTGGATGGGTTTGGCAATTAATTTTATTTAGAGTTACCAAAGTTCTAGATTTAATTGGCAAAATACAGTGCTGTTCTAATTGGTGTTAAGCTTAGTTTACATGAAGCGTGTGTATATGCCAAAAGTCGAAACTACAATCAAAGAATACCACAATACTGAATGCATGAATTTGGAAAACAATCAGTCCTTACAAGCGGTGAAACATGAAAATAGTCCTTCGCGGTCGGTAATGTTATCCTTCTTTCGTACGTCAATGTTTTCAACTTAAGGTTTGTCCCTTTCTATAAGAAGAACAATTAAATAAAATCTCATTTTTTTTCTTTTGTCATTGAATTAGAAAGGGACAAACCTAAAGTTGGAAACATCGACGTAGGTACGAAAGGATAAACATAACCGACCGCCAAGGAGTATTTTCATGTTTCAAAGCTTGTTAGGCAGTCTGTACTCCAGGTAAAGACAATACAATATATTTCCATCTTCCTGGTTGATGTATTAATTATTTTATTTTCCGCGGAACTGGTGGGAAAAAAGTCTCACTGGTTGAAACCAGTGAACTGCGGAACTTCTATCGCGAACTGGGAATAAACGTAAACTAAGCGAAAATGGAAAATACTATTGTATGTGTTCGTATTCCTATACGGCCTATGTGTCCTATACGGCTTGTTAAACCATTATAGACATAGTTAGTTTCTATTCTATTCTATAGTGTGAAGGAAATATAAGTAGGTATTCTTGGTAAATATTACAAAATGAAGATCTACAGCAATGAAGTGTATCCATGATACTGAACAACTTATAAAACAATGTTTGTACTTTACTACATACGAGTAATAAAACAAACCACAAAATAAAATTAATTCAGAATAAGTAGGTACTTAATTAATTTTTATGGTTTCGTAGTCAAGAGGAACCCTTATAGTTTCGCCATAATATCCGTCCGTCTGTCTGCCTGTCTGTACGCGGCCTAGCTAACTTTTAGTATTAGAAAGCGTAATGTGTTATTACTACTTACGGTTAGTTGTTAAAATGTTAATAAACTTTCATTGCTTTTGAGAGCAAAAGCTTTTTAAATCAAAAAGTGGCATTATGAAAAAATTTTATTTTATTTTAAATTTTAAATTTAAATTGACGGCAGTAATATCACAGCATAACAATAGTAATATGTATAATATATTAACCAAGTTAAAAGGAAAACTATCACAGCTAAGTAGGCTTTACATCGACAACCTTATAAAAGTATTCGAATATTGTGACGGGAAACTGCGGAACTCTACACAGCGCGTGGCATGCATGACATACATATTTTGTGATTAGCCTAGTCTTTTCTAGTGGAAAAGAATCGAAGTGGGTATACGAAGTACCTACCTACGTTGTTTTATATGCAACCGTGACGCTACACTTCCTGTGTCATTAATACAGACACTGTAGAGTGCTTACCGCCTCCACAACTTTAGTCTGCGCGTTTCATACCTGACATTCTTGGCTCCGTGTAAATAAATATCATGTTTGGATCCACCTACATGGTCCATAGTTGCATAAACACATTCATTACATTTTATTATTGACAATGATTAAATCTTGGTCTTTATTCAAACATACATTCCCTGTACTGAACTGTACTACACATACTGAAATGCATGTACCTACCTACCTAGTTATGCATAGCATGGACCTAACAACTTTAGAATCATAGATTTTTGAAAACACCATCACAGACTAAAAGTCCAAAAATGACCTAAATGCATTATATTTATAATATTCAAAATGTTATTTTTATGTACTTACAGATTTGTATTGTACGCATAGAGTAGTACAGTAACAAACGGCCAATCACGTATCCAGACTTTCGGGGGAGGGGGATATTAATTGGGCGTGCGCCGGCGGCGGCGGCGTTCCGTCTCGCACATCCACGCTTGTGATTATTATGAGCGTCTCTTTCTCGCGTCCTGTACCATCGCCAACAACTATAAAATGACTGAGTATAAATTCTGAAAAAAAAAAGAAACGTAATAAACCAGTAAATTCTAATTTAATTCTATCTTCTATTCCAGAATCCACGAAGTGAACGGTCATCGGTTCGTCGCGAAATTCTTCCGGCAGCCGATCTTCTGTGCTTTCTGCAAAGAGTTCCTATGGGGCTTCGGCAAGCAGGGTTACCGATGCGTGGTCTGCCAGACCACGGTGCACAAGAGATGCCACAACAAGCTGCTGGGCAAGTGTCCCGGTTCCTCCGCACATTCCGCGTCTACTGTGGTAAGAGTCTGCCAGACACAAGAGATGCCATAACAAGCTGCTGGGCAAATGTCCCGGATCCTCCACACATCCCGCGTCTACTGTGGTAAGGTTATACCTATTCAAAGATTTCCTATGGGGCTTCAGCAAGCAGAGTTACTGGTGCGTGGTCTGCCAGACCACGGTGCACAAGAGATGCCATAACAAGCTGTTGGGCAAGTGTCCCGGGTTCTAGTTAGCAATAGTGAGCATTGCTACAACTACACAAACAGTAAGTTGATAGTTATAGCAATGTTTCTGACCGCCCTGAAAGGGATAACAGTCGTGTGTATGTAAAAAAACCTTTGTGTTGACCATTCGAAAAACCTTTTACCTACCTCTTACTAATTGGTCTGAGTAAAGGTAGATAATATTGTCATTTTTTTA
This sequence comes from Agonopterix heracliana, assembly GCA_963693445.1. NCBI lineage: Eukaryota > Metazoa > Arthropoda > Insecta > Lepidoptera > Depressariidae > Agonopterix > Agonopterix heracliana. The sequence goes on from OY856310.1 coordinate 10,482,273, forward strand.
CAGTCGCAGCCACCAATGAAAGTATACTATAATATAGTACGCACGGCGACAGATCAACCTACCCATAGTTGGACCTTATGTCCATGAACATAGAGTTCAACTACGGATAGGTTGATCTGGCGCCGTGTGTACATTACTGCAGCGGCCAGCAAAAGAGGCATTGATGGACGTACGTGTAAATGTGGGCCGAGGCGAAGTCCAGGCACACGTACGTTAGTCTATCAATGACTAGTTGTGGCCAAGGCTTGTATAGTACTTTTCTCAAATAATACGCGGAAATTAAAATCAATCAACTTCAATAAATTTTTTTTTTCTATAAACTGAGCTTTCTTTTTGCAAGCCAGTTCGAAATTAAAAAAAAACCTTTGATAAGTTACCTCATTGGTTGCCATGTTTCGGAGTAAAAGAACTTTCCATTTCAAAATTACACGACAGATATGAGTTTACTATGTAATTTATTACAAGTAAGTATAATTGAATTGAATTGAATTGAATTTGGCCGCTAAACCACGACAGATACCTATGGATTTTCATACAACTTTTGCCGGCCGCTGCTCGCATGTACTTGACCAGTACAGCAATTTCGATTTATCTCGCAGAAGGTTGTCAAAATAATGCTCAAATTTCCAAGCATTTTTGAGAAAAACAAGTATTTTGTACCGAACATTAATAATAATAATAATAATAAATAATAAAAACATATTTATTTCTCACCACAATCAATAAAGTTATACAATTTATGAGGTACATATTACATTAGTAGGTACGAAAAGATTGTGGGAGACTGATGCCTGAAACTAAGCCCGATTTCGAGTCTGTCGGTTCTGGACATCAGGTCTCCACCCCTCGGACAGTGAATTGAATAGGTATTACAGCTTACAGATTTAGGTACAGTTCGATACAATAGCAATAACATTGGAGCTGAGATATTTATATAAAGTCGGGTTACATTTTCTTTGCTAAAGGCTCATGAAAAAAGTAACCAATTATTTTCAATCAATCGAAACACAATATAACCTTTGATAAAGTATATGTCAAGATTGACAGTCGAAGATACGAAATCGTCGAAAAAAATTGGAACCAGTTGGAACTAACCTAACCTAACCTAACCTAACCTAACCTAACCTAACCTAACCTAAACCCTATACATATACACGCACACATACATACTTTGTAGGGCGCCTCACGCACACCAACCTATGAAACTTAGCCCCTTTTGTTTTATACGGGATATTAGTGATGCTCATTCTAGACATATACTTTTTCTAAGAATATAACCTACTCAGAAAAATTTATCCCGTAAAGAAGTACAGAAGATACAAAACAAAGGTACTGCATTCCAAATAAGGACGATATAAAATATTCCGATTCCTGTATAGCTTTCTAGCAAATATGATTTATTTATGATAAAGATATACTATTTGTTGTTTCTTGGACGTTACTAAAGCTGTTCTAAGAATAAGTGAGAGGAAGTGTTTCAAATATATCTGTTTCTGTATTTCAAAATGGGCTTAAATTTTCGTTGCTATTTGGAATGGAGTATAGTAACTATTTAATAATCTGTGACGGAAGTGCTTTTTTTGGTGTTGTTCGCAGTACCTCCGTGAAAGGTTCAAAGTGGACGTGCCGCATCGGTTCCGGCCGCACCAGTTCATGTCGCCGACGTTCTGCGACCACTGCGGCTCCCTACTCTATGGGTTCATCAAACAAGGACTTAAATGTGAAGGTACATACATGACCCTTCTTATTAAGCTGACGGTTTTACAAGAGGATAATGCCGGCGGACGTGCGTACCCGCTCGTCAAACGAAGTTTGATTCTATTATCAGTACCTAATCAATTCAATTTAAAGAATTTCAATTAAAAGATTAAAAGAAACAGGATCTAGAAATTAATATCCTTGTCTATGGCCAAAGAACACATTAATCCTGACCAAATATACTACTCACTACCGAGAGATCCCGACGGATCTATGGTTTGCAAAATGTTTATTTTTAATCAAAAATAAAACTAATAAGTACCGTGTCCCCTATAGAATATATAATAATGTTCTTTCAGGGTCCTTCTTAATATGCTGAGTGCTGACTTTTTTTAACGAGATAATCAGACCATTAAACTGAACAACTTTCTCTATGGGTCCAACATATTATAAGTCTCGAGAAAAAAAACTGTTAGGTATTCTAAAAGTAAACCTACTCGATACGAATGTGTGGGATATCAGGTTTTTTTTCCGCTAATGTTAGTCCTATAATATTGAAAGTTGATTAGTCCACATCATTCCCTTAAAAACCCGCATTTTAAGTGGCCATAAGTTCAGGACAATATTTTCTATGAGAAACGCGATTGCCCAGCCCTCCGAAAAGTGCGTGCGTTTAGCGTATTTTCGATTAAAAAGAATTACTTAGGTAATAAAAGTACTTTTTATAGATTTTTTCGATGGTTTCACTACACGCATTTTTACCATTAGTCTATAGATAAACTAATGGTGAATATGTGAGTAAAATTCCAGTAATCATAAACGGTTGTAAGTTATTCTAGTTTGAGAAAATAGTGCTAAAATAAAAATCCGTTATTTTCTTAATTTTTCGAAAAGAAATTCTATCGTGTGAAGTAATTTCAATCGTGTATTCAATTTATGATTTAACCGTAGGATTTAACTAAATAAACTATCCAAGAATACTGTATTTTTTTTTCGTGTAAATCTTGTAAAAAAACGATAAATAAGAGAACCCCTTCCTATGTACTACTTAATTTATTTATTTATTTATTTATTTATTTATTTATTTATTAGGCACATAAAACAGATTACAGTTATAAAAACACCAAATATAGACAGGTTATAATGTAAAGCAAGCCATAATCCTAAGCATATGTGCACATCATGAAATAAGCAAAAGATAAACAATTAGCATCGTGTGCGTGACTCTATACATACTAAAAAGAAAAAGAAAACAAGAGGACAATTCCGGTATACATAAAATCTAAAAGAAATGAAAACAACAAGAGTAGGTATAGAAATAAAAACCAACTTAAAGAAAAAAAAGGCCGTCGTAAATCTAAAAACCAAAATCAACAAATAAAAATTAAGTAGTTTTAAGTATAAAAATTTTCTGCATTCTATTAAGTATTGGTTAATATTCAAAAGAACATCAAACTTCGTTTGTATGGAGCATGCTCGACGGGGCATTTCCTCAAAATATAAGGGGAGGATGGTCAGAACTCAGATCGGAACATCTAACTAAACTGCTTTCTCTTGGGACCACTTGGGACTAACATCGATAAAAATCTGCTGTTCTATACAAAACTGCAATTCTCGACCTAAATTTATGGGGCAGAGCAGAATTTTTTTCTCGATTTTGCTGTCAGTCCCATGGAGAAAGTTTTTTAGTTCTTAGTTAATTGTCTGTCAATTACACTCAGTTGCAGAAAAGCTCACTGAAATTAATCCTCCATTAAATCTCTTGCTAGCTTTTACTACTCCAGCGAGACAAAAAGTGACAGCAAGAGAATTAATGGAAGATTAACTTTAATGAGCGTTTCTGCAGTTGAGTGTTTGACTGTATATCTTGATATACAACTTCATCAAAGATTTTTAGATTGTTATTTTTGCCTATCTCACCGGCTTAGGTTAGCATACTGAAAAATACAATCATACGCTAATCACATTGATTGAATTCAAACAAAGGCATGATTTTTTCATACATTTTTGTCATATCTCCATCCCTTTCCAGCTAGCTTTCCAGTATACGCGGTCAGCTTGTCTTGATAATATTCAGTCTATTAATCCAAGCAATTTCTCGATATACAGGGTGAAATTGATATCATTAGCATCCTTTTAAATTAAGATTCTACCCATCAAACTAAACTGATCAATCGAAAAAATAAAAAAAAACCGGCCAAATGCGTGTCGGGCCACGCGCAGGGTAGGGTTCCTTAGTTGCCCGTCACAATGTACGAACTTAGAAGGGGGCTTTTTGTTTTATACTACGGTTTAACCGCTAATAAAGTCTAAAAATTACATTTTATAAGTTGGCCGATGTAAAGCTAAGCGCTCTTACAGACGAGCGACACTTTGGGTCACAGAGGGTCGCGCGACCCACGGCAACCGTAAAGCAGGGGCGTAGCTACCGCCGTACATGCCGTATCAATTATACGGGCCCCTAAGCTACGGGGCCCCCGACGTGCGTAAGCAAAAATTAATAAAAACTTCCCAAATTTCTTCATCAGCTATAAATGATTTAATACATAATTTTTCTCCCCTCCGGACGGAAAGCATCAATTGTCGTCCCGCTGCGCTAAACGAAGTTGCCACTTTCCACCTCGGTCGAGGAGAAAAACAGCATACTAACCTCGGACAGTAAATAAGAAGCCAGAAAACAACCAGTTTGACTTGACACTAACAAAAATTTTCACTTTAAAGCTTATTCGCCATATACTCGCTATTTCGCTAGTGAATCCCTAAATCTTACTTAAAAATATTTATTTTACCACTAAGTAGGCGTGATTAATATGTATGCCCAAGCCAAATTACAGATTTCTAGTACTAAGCGTCTCTGAGGACAGACGGACGGACATGGCGAAACTATAAGGGTTCCTTGTTGACTTCGGAACCCTAAAAAGGATGCTAATGATATCAATGTCACCCCGTATGTGCTATATCAATACTATTCAATACCCACCATCTCTGGTAGTCTTCTATGCCTACGATGCTACGGCGTAGCGTAAATTGAAAACTGCGTAGCATAAGCGTCTACGAGGCGTAGGCTGTACTTTATACAAGGTGTAAACTTAAATGCGTTTAATACTTAATGGGTTTGCTTCAGACTATTAAACTGAACAACTTTCTCTATTGGACCAAAATCGAAATCGCGAAAAAACAGCTGTTCCATTGGGAACAGAGACTGACCCTAGTGACTTCTATTGAGAAGTCTGTGGCTGTTCCATAGAAAACGTCAATGCCTACTCGATATGGGACAGCTGATTTTGTTTTAGCGATTTAGATGTTGTACAATAGAGAAAGTTGTTCAGTTTGATGGTCAGGGGTGCGGTTTTTTAATGTCACCGGTAAGTTTGAACGTTTTTTAGCCTTCTCATACCTGTGAGTTCAATACGAGTGGGTAGGGGCACTCGTATTGAACTCATGGGTATGAATATTTAGTCTCCGGTAAAATTTAAAAATGCGAAATTTGGGAAATCTGGGAATATCGGCCATTTTACTCAGCCGGTGACTTTCAAAAATCGCACTCCTGACCCCTAAAGTTCAAACGCATTATACAAGGTGTTACAAAACTACAAATAAACATTTAAGGGGGTGGTGTAGACCATCAAACTGAACAACATTCACTATGGGACCAATATCGAAATCGCGAAAAAAATAATTTATGTTCTACAAATCGACTAGAGCTAAAATATGTATGGGATATAAAATTATTTTTTTCGCGATTTCGATGTTGGTCCCATAGAGAAAGTTGTTCAGTTTGACCGTCTAAACAACCCCCTTATGAGTTTTAAAAATTTATTGTTACTTATATGAAACACCACACAATGTATATATTATAATAATAACTTGTTTTTGTCCCTCTTCTCTTACCTATACTCCATATCAAATAGCAACGAAATTTTAAGGCTATTTTGAATTACAGAAACAGAGATTTGAAACACTTCCTCTAACATATTCTTAGAACAGCTTTAGTAACGTCAGTTAAGATATGTCGGAAAATATATCTTTCTTTCTTTCTTTCTTTTTTTTCTTTATTTCTTTCTTTCTTTCTTGATAGAGGTAGAGGTCAAGAGCAAACCCATCAATAATAATAATTAAAAAAAATATATGCAAATCAGAATTGGCTAGAAAGCTAGGATATCGGAATCGGAAAATATTTTCGTCCTTATTTTAAATGAAGTATGGGTACATTAAAATATATTATTTAAGTTTATGCCAATTATTTTACAACTTTTAGGGCCTGTTTCACCATTGCTGTATAAATCATTGTTAGCTAATTTGACAGATCGTTTGACATATTTCGTATGAAAGATAATATGTCAAATTATCTGTCCTATAAGCTAACAAGAACTTATCCAGAAGTGGTGAAAAGAGCCCTTATTATTGTGGTACATTCTTATCAGTTACATGATTACAAAACGCTGGACGAACACGATTTAGAAATTGCTACGCCGTTTTTGATGCTACGCCGTAGCGATTTGACTACGAGTTTTTATTTTAAATTTCTATATTTTTCCGACTGTCCCAGAAGGAGGGTAATGGTGTTTATTTAGTAAATTATTACGGAAATGCAAAATTACTCGTTACTTTGTTTTTTAAGAAAATGGGGTCGAAATACGACTACCTGATTGCCTATTGAAATGTACACACGGCGACACATCAAGTTAAGCAAAACCAAAATAAGCTGGCGGCGCGTAGGTAGAGTAATGTATAACGTCGCGCGGCCAGCTTATGTTTGTTTTGCGTAGCTTGATGTATCTAATTATTGCATTTGTTGTGATGTGACCTTTCATACTAATGCACTACCTTTATTCACCTTGGCGCGCTCCATACAAACGAAGTCTGGTTATATTTTCAATACTAACCAATTAAAGTAAATGAGATTTTGCAGAAACAGTCTAGAAACAAATATCTGTGCTTGTATGTTGTCCGATTTTCGTTAAAATATACAGTTTTAATGCTAGGATTCATTTGAGATTTGTATGGAAATCTTTGAGGTAATGTAACTTTAAAAACTATAAATTACTCAACTATACAACATACAAGCATAGAGATTAGTTTCTAGATTGTTTCTGAAAAGTTTCACTGACTTTAACTGGTTAGTATTGACACAGAGTACTATATACTACCGATTGATAATAAACCCAGACTTCGTTTGTATGAAGCGCGCTCCGAATTATATCCTCTTAATTCGTAACGTAAGGTCAATGTTCGTAACCCGTAAAACAAATTAACTAATTAAATATTAACTATCACAACTACATTGTGTTCAAATAAAAGCCAATCTAGCGTACATTAACTGCAACTAAACTAACTACACAAAATTTCAGAAAGCGTTTTAAATTTCCGTTTTCACACCTTTGGGAGTTTAATTGCGATAAACCCTTTTTAGTTAGCAACTAGAAGCCGTGGTGGTCCAGTGGCGAGTAACCTTGTCTGCCGTACAGGAGGCGATGGTTCGATCCCCGTCCAGGCTGACTCGTACCAATGAGTTTTTCGGAATTTATGAAGGAAAACATCGTGAGGAAACCGGCATGCTTCAATTTCGAGGCATGTTTTTTGTACCCACTGTCTATAAGTGGCGACGGGCTCACCCCCCGTCACACTGGACAGAGTTTCGTCACTACTGGTGAAACGTGGATGTTCTGAGGTTTCAGAATAGCTCTGACTACCCCCTCGGGGAATATAGTCGTGAGCATATTCTATGCTATGTTATGCCTAGATGCCATATTTCAAGTCGGTTGTCTTTTTAGTTTTGGAAAGTTCGTGTTGAGTGAATGTGTGAATTTGCATGGATGCCAATAAATTGGTGACTGTATTGAATATTAGCAGAATGTTGCACTCCATATAAAATAAATCACTGATATAAAAATGTTTCTATAACAACCCGTACAAATAAACGATCTAAACTAAACACAGAAGAAACTAAATAAAACTGGTCAAGTGCGAGTCGGGCTACTCGCGCACCGAGGTTTCCGTACCACATAACATATACAGGGTCCAACTTAATATGCTGACACTTTTTTTAGGGGATGATCAGACCATCAAACTGAACAACTTTCTCTATGGGACCAACATCGAAATCGCGAAAAAAAAATCATCTGTCCCATACATTTGGCTCGAGTAGGTTTGCAGTTTTGTATGGAGGGGCTGATTTTTTTTTCGCTATTTCGATATTGGTCCCAAAGAGAAAGTTGTTCAGTTTGATGGTCGGATCATCCCCGTAAAAAAGTGTCAGCATATTAAGAAGGACCCTATATAGGTAGGTAGTAACTTAGGAAAAGATTTTGTTTTCTCCGGGACCTCTAGCCAGAGGCTGACTCACGCTTGGCCGGTTTTTTATTATTTGTTGTTATACTGTAGAGTTTGTTCTGTGGGGACTTGCCATAGATGTCAACACCCACAAGTTATAGCAAAGAAGCTAACAGATGGCGATACCGTCGCGCTCAGAAATATGCTCCATACAAAGACAACGTTCACCGTAAATACGTAACTCGTAACCTACTACAAATAAGGTTCACAATCGAATGCGAGACATAAATCGCGCAAGACAAAATAATCACAGAGATTCGATATATATACAAGGTCCAACTAAGAACTGTTGGACCACGGCCGGTCCCCAGGCTTCACACTAAGCCTGGTGGAAGATCTTCCCTTTTCAATGGAGGAACATTCCCAAGTACCTCCTCCATATTGGTGACCCCGACGTGATTATTTTGTCTTGCGCGATTTATGTCTCGCATTCGATTGTGAACCTTATTTGTAGTAGGTTACGAGTTACGTATTTACGGTGAACGTTGTCTTTGTATGGAGCATATTTCTGAGCGCGACGGTATCGCCATCTGTTAGCTTCTTTGCTATAACTTGTGGGTGTTGACATCTATGGCAAGTCCCCACAGTTCTATAACCACCCTTAACTTTTAACAATTTTTTCATTTTTATAATTTTTTGACAAATCCGCCGTAATAACGCATATTCTGTTAAAATTTTGACTGTCTAGCCGTAATGGTTCAAAAGTTACAGCCCTAAATAGGTAGGACGGACGAACGGACGGACGGACGTTTTAACATAGTGTAAAATTATGTCTATTTAGTAATTTGTTTACTTAGTTGTTTAGAAGTCAGGTTAGTATTTTTTGCTTAAAAAACACAATTCGTCCATTAGGTATTAAGGGATATTTGGAGACGTATCAATTATCTTTTTTAACCGACTTCAACAAAAGGAGGAGGTTCACAATTCGACCCGTATGTTTTTTAAATATCACTGATTAAATTTAGGTTGTTGCTATTTTACTACTTTAATAACATGTTTATGTTTGTAGCTATCAAATAAACTTTAACACAACAAACCGTTTTTTCTTTGTATCATGTATTTTAGTATTATGTAATGCTTACACGAGTGCCGGATTTGTAAATGTCGTAACTAAATTTAGGTTTCTCTTCACTACAAATAGAAAAGTTCTCCATGATAACGTAACATTTAAGTATAACATATTTTGGAACAACTTCTACACATTATAATTATTCATAATACGTTGACAAAATAAATAAAAAATTAAATGGCACGGTACCACGATAAATAGGAATTTAACGTATTTACTTTCGTCGTAACCTTTCCAAAATTTTAGTAAAAGTCAGTGTGTTGTCGCGGCTATTATTGTCTGTGTCTACAAAACGATCATCAATCAATCAGCTGGCATGCGACGCGGGCGGCGCGGCGCGGGCAGTAGGCGGGGCGGGATGCTCCCGCGCATCCACGCGCTGCCGCCAGTGTGAGCCGCGCCGCTGTCGACCCCGGCTAGTGCGAACCGCGCGCGCAACCATGCCTCTCTACTCAGAACATATCTCGAACATGTACTATGGTGGGTCACCATCTTACAGTGCGCCGTACAGTTACAGCAGTTCAGTTTTACCCTCGTATACCAGTGCTTCATACCTTAACTCCGGAGGATCATACAGCAACCATTCTTCTCTCGGAGGATACTCACGGCCCATATCTTCCAGATGGGTACCCAGCAGTGCGAGAAATTACTCTCCGATACTCAGCACGATATCGGAGAGGGGGACGTCGAGCCCTTCGAGACTTTTGAGTCCGAGGAGGATTCAGCTGTCGAAAAGATCGTATGCAGCCAGCAGTTACACTCCGCGGCCTATACACATAAACACAGCAGATATAGATGTGTCTCGCGATAGGTATCGTCAACCAAAAGCCCCCAGTCCACCGCCTAAACCATCGCGTACGAAGACTCCGAGTCCTGAGAAAGAAAATGGGCCCTATATGCCGCGTGTGGATGACAAGCCTGACACCGGGATAGATTCCTCGCCGGGTGCACAGCGTAGCACAATAAAACGTGGACGGACTGTGGTCAGACTTCATACAGTGAAAAGAGATTCCCCTCGCAAACCTCAAACGGACGAATCAACACCACAGCAACAGGAGGTTGGTGATATTTATGAAAACTGTGTTGAAAATGTTGTAGACGATTTAATGAAAAATGAAACAGCCGAACCTGTAAGATGGAGAGAAAAGTTATCAGAGGATTTAACCTATAAAGATAAAAGAGAAAAGAAAACTTTAGGTGCGAGGCTTGTTGAGAAGTTTATAGTCAGAGACAAAGATAGTGATTCCGACGGTTCTTTCAAAGAAAAGTCTAGAAAGTTAGACGTTGTATCGAGACCACAAGAAACACCTTTATCGATTAGTAGCTCACCTAGAATCCAGTCACCGGATAGACGATGCTCAATTGAAATGTTAGCAGAACAAGCATGTTTATTAGATTCATTAATAAGAGGTGAAAATCTAAGCACCGCTACTTTAGACTTAAGCAAAGTTGGCGTAGATGAAGAATGTGAGAGTGCCATTGAACCGCCCCAGCAAATAAAAAGAAGAAAATCTAACAATCGAGATAACGCTTTAAAAACGACTAAATCAGACCAATCACTGCACGAGACTCTTAAATCAGTTAAAGACTCAAAACACTTTTCAAAAAAACGCAGTTTGAAAAAATCATCTTCTGCTGGAGGCAATATTTGTAGATTAGATTCTATCAAGGAATTTCCTAAAGACCCAACTTTTGCGAACCTACCTCCTATTGAAGAAAGTAGGCTGTCTATAAAACGCGAAAGTATAAAATCTAAACCAAAACCAAAATTAAGGACAAAAATTACGTCATCGGTTGAAGTGTCTGAACCAAAAAGTCCTTTGAAATTCAGGATTGAAAATGTTACTGTTGAGGAAACTCCACGATCACCGAAAAAGGAAATCATATACAGCGCAGCGGTAGATGAAGTTTTACCAAAACTGCAAGGAAGTGAAAGCACGCCAAAAGAAGCCACGAAAGTACCTCGAAAACAAATGCAATACGATACGAAAAAAAGAACAAAGACATTAGTGAGAGAAGATAATGTTCCTGAATTTCCAGAACCAGACGAAGGCAATTTTTGGGATAAAATCGGTAAAAGGGAGACCGTTTACTTGCTGAAAAGAAAACAATATATTGAGAATGATAGAGAACAAAATCGACGAGCTATGTTTTGGTTCCCAGAGGATGAAGAATCTGGCCCTAACAATGATCCAATCATCAAAAATGCCGAAAATCTTAGTACGAGTTCAATGGAATGTGAAAATAATATATTAGATATGAGTCAAATGATGCAAAGTTCAGATAGTAGTAATAAATCTACTGTTCTTGACACTAAAGATAAACAGTTATCGCCACTGGCATTACAAAGTGGAAAAGGCCAAGAAGAAGAAAAGATACCAGAAGTACAAACAGATTTAGATACTAATGAAATAATTTCTTCAGCTATTAAAGAAGAATACATAGCACCGCGTACGATAAAGGATTCTTGTGAGCAAGAAAGTAAGTTAACCTTTGAGGTAACTGAAACAATATTACCCATGCAAAAGGACACCATTGATATTAAACCGAATTATCCTACTCCGGATAAAACCTTGAAAAAAGAACAAAAATTGATTGCAGCAGTGAAGTCAGTGGAAAGTATTGATGAACAGAAAGAATTAAAAAAGAAAAACAGCCTTGAAACCAAAAAGGAATATCCTACGCCAGATAAATCTTTCGAACCCAAACAAAAATCAGATGACAGGCTGAAGTCAGTGGAAAGTATGAACGAGCAAAAAGAGTTAAAAAAGAAAAACAGCCTTGAAACCAATAAGAAATCTCCTAAACCAGATAAAAATTTCGCACCAGAAGAAAAAAATGATGAAAAGCTGAAGTCAGGAGAAAGTATTGATAAAAAGACAGAAATAAAAAAGAAAAACAGCCTTGAAACAAAAAAGAAATCTACACCAGATAAAATATTGGTACCAGAACAAAAATTAGACGAAAAACTGAAGCCAGTGGAAAGTATTGATGAAAAAAAAGAAACGGTAAATAAAATTAGCCTTGAAACTGAAAACGAATGTTCTACGCTAGACAAAACTTTAGTACAAGAACAAAAAATAGATGAAAAACTGAAGTCAGTGGAAAGTAATGACGAAAAAAAAGAGTTAAAAAAGGAAGAAAGTTTTGAAAACAAAAATAAATCTCCTTTGTCTAGTAAAACCTTGGACTCGGAACAAAAATTGGTTGGAAGGCTCAAGTCAATTGAAAATAGTGAAAAGACAAAAGAATGTGAAAAATGTGGAAAAAATAAAACGATCGTGCCTGAGCAGAATTGTAAAGACAGTAATACAGCTAAAATAAAATCACCAGATGAATCACAACAAAAAATTGGTGATAAGCTTAAGGCATTCGAAAATGACAATGTTGGTAAAGAGTGTGAAAATAAGAAAAATGGTAAGGAGATAGCTACAGCGCCGAACGATGAAGGGACGAAGGAGACAAAAGTAGTCAATTACAAAATAGTTAAAGATATAAATAAAGAAAACATAGTTACAGTTAAGAGCAAACCCGAAATGAAAACAAGTAATCCACCAGCAGAAAAAGCACCGGAGCAAGAGAAAAAATCGGACGAAATAAAAATTTCCCAAAGCGCTGTTCTAGACCAACCTAGAGTGGACGTTATCAAATTGAATGAAATCGATACAAAATCGAATAAAAATATTGATACAAAATTGTCTAAAGACTCGATAGCCACAGTCTCTCCACAAAGTGAATTAGCTAAAGTTGTTCAGACTCCGCCTGTCGTTTCTAGTTCTAAGGATGATATAACGACTTCGTTACAAAATACACCTGATGCAAGTTCATCAATAGTACAATCGGTACCAAATAAAGACGATCCATCTTCTAATGTTCCTACAACAGTTTTAGAATCAGAAAACATTCCAAACAAAGGCATTCAAATTGCAACTTTAAAGCAAGAAGAACAAACGACAGGAGAGGACAAAAAGGCTGAAAACATTACCCAGCAAGGGGAAAAACAAGAGGATGTCAAACAACTTTCTGTAAAAGGCATAATTAAACCACCGGCTCCACGTAAACCCGTGAAGGAAGCGGCTGCTGTAAGGCCCCTCATAGCCACACCTCGACCTCTTCAAAAGAAAGCTCCTCAAATAATTCACTCATCCAGTTCTTCGGAGTCATCGTCCGAAGATGATTCCTCAGAGGACGAAGACGCAGACGAGTCTGACACTAGTGAAGGTTCAACGGAGTTCTTTGAATGTGAAAACAACCCAGACGGCAGGACTTCCACTGGATCGAACGACTCTGGATTCGATTCATCCGCGCCGAATTCACCAGCAGGATTCCTCCAAATGAAAAAAGGTAAAATTACTATCATCAATCATACATTTAAATTGATAGGCAGACAGATACTACACAACACGACACGAGACCATACTAATTGATACGGCCCTGTACAAAACTAACATAACTAACTTTACTAAGTTGTACAAAAATCAATCACAAATGCACGAGCACGAATGCTTTTGCACGGCTTAAGCGGGTTTACGTTCAATTATTGTTAAGGAAATCCTTTATCCGCGCGATATGCCGTTGTTTTGTTTTAGACTGCGATGTAAACTGCCATCGAAAATGTGAGAAATTGACAGCGAACTTATGCGGGGTGAACCAGCGTCTACTGGTGGAAGCTTTAGCGTCTCGGACGTCATCGAAAAGAGGTGGGTAATGTTTGAATTTTGAATCTATACGTCCGATAGGGCGGGGGACAGGACGCGTATCTCGTGATCGCAACTTCAGAATCGAGCGTCACAACTACGTCAGAAAGATAGATGTCGAAATAAATCTGTTTTATTGGTAAGGTTAGCAACCTTTAGTAGGTAACAAAATGTATTCCTAACGATCATAATATGTAAATTCACAAATATACGAACGTAAAGTTTGTTTGAAAACGTTCCGTTTTGTTTCATTATCACATGTGATCGAAGATCACATTAATGATATTCTTCAAACTACATTATTTGGACAATAAATAACACTCAACAGAACAGAACATTAGATATGTGCGTATTTGTTTGTTTTTTTATATTCACGAGTAACATAGCTGAGTGGGCGAACGATGCGGTTGTGTTCTGGACACAGGCCAATCACTCGAAGCTCACCTGTACAGAATTAATAGCATCAATTGCTGCTGAAATTAACATTCGGAGATAGAGCCTACGTAGGCGTTTATAAATAATCTTCCGTTCTGGGAGTCTATTCATGGATTATCGATTGTTCAATTGATTATACTTACATTTGTCCGTCTTTGTCTTTGATGGCATAGGTGTAATATAATTAGTCAATTTCTTCATCTCTTTGTAATTCTGTCAACATGACCATTATGTTCACAATCACAAGTCCCGAAAGAGATGTTCTAAATATAGCAGTCACAATATACACATTTCACAAGCAGTGCCCAAATTCTGTCCAGTGTGACAGGTAGTGAGCCTGATCCCACTTTGTTAAATTACATAGAGTCCGGTCTATGATATTACTCATTTGTAATTTTTTTCAAAATCTTTGCTAAGAATTTTGCTCGACTTTTTAATTTTCTCAAAAGTAGTCTGGAAAGTATTGTAGGTACTTACTCTTTAAAATATTTTTGGCTTCTATCCTACATATACTTTATTATCATCTTTGTTATTGCATTTATTAATAATCTTGAGACAATTTAAAAATGTAATATAATTTGCAAAATTGTCTTTATTGCCTATACAAGGAAGTGTCACGATTTCATATTACGGAACACTTTTATTTATGTCTGATCAATCATCACAGTATCTATGTTGATGAAGATTGATGCCAACTCCCGTGACTAACACATCTATGGTCACTATAAGATCGTAGATTACTTGGCCAGACTTCAAACTTCAATAAACGTATTTTTATTCTTCGATCTGTCTATTTGTATAGTTTGGCGATGTTCCTTTTTATTTTACGGAGCTTTTTGGCAAATTTTATGATGTTGTTGATGGGTTTCTTTGACGTGAATGGCTGGATCGTCAAAATGGAATGTTACGAAGCGGTATATCCATAAGAATAGTTAATAACTCTGTATATCGAAGTTTTCCAAGCATAAAATTGTATCTAAAACGGAAGAGGTAGCTAGTAATGAAAGAAACAAAAGCAGAATAAAGATTATATCAAAGCAAGATTAGTAAGAAAAATAATTAACATCACACAGTACACTATTAATTAACAGACTATTAAACAAAACAGAAAAGATCAAAATGTATTTTTGGTGATTCTAAAAGAGACAACAATAACCTGCACGGGCCGTGTTCTAATTTTAAATAACTGTCTATTCTTTTTCAAAATACTTACATTAATATTTTCTTTTTTCTCTGATGTGATTCATATACCTACATTTTTTGTGTAGATATTTTAAGATCTATCAAAATTCTTTGAAATATTACTGCACACTAATAAATTATATCAAAAGTGTGCTACACAATAGTTCATTACACAGAACAACTAAAACTCATTTAGGTATCTATCAGACGAAAAGCATTGTAAATGCTATTAAACGCTTTTTAAGAATCTGTTTAAACATTTTATCCTTTTTATCATTAAAAATATGATAAGCATTACATGAGACCCTTTTGATTTTCCATAGTTAGGTAAAACAACGATAGCAAAAAGAAGCACATTACTTTATTCTCTATATATACAGGTGGTGAAAGTGCTGGCACTTCAGGCACTGCGTCTGCGCACCCCGACTCTACCGACATCTCCGAACAGGAGCTAGGTAAGAACATTATACTCTCTCAGCTTCTAGAGTTTAAACTACGAGTTTATACGAAGGTCAGTGGATAATAGTTCGATTCACGGGACTCAGACTCTACCTGGCACAACTTGATAAATTGGCATTATAGTCAACGTGTTGGAGCAAAGGCTTATCGAAAATTGACGTCAAACGATGCCTTCGATTATGATCATCGATACTAGATCATACCTGCACGGGCAGTATATCGCCGCGATAAAAGTTTTATCGCCGTTTTCCTTTTACTTTTCCTAGATACCGTCTTGGAAGTATCGCGGAAAATAGGATAAAGGCCGCGATAAATCGTTTATCGCCATCGCGCTGTCAAGTCGCCCGTTCAGACATTGAAAAATCATCAGATGTCAGCCGCACCACATCTTTCATAAGAAAATAAAAAGACTAATTGGTGCTATTGTCTTTTAAGTTACGTACCTACTTAATTTGTAGGTGTACAGCCTAGACTGTATCCTAGGTCCCAGGATTTTAATAGAACTAAATTTTTAAATTGAATCTAATAATATTCAAACCTTTTTTCTTTCTCTTTGCTTGGCTTGGCATGTTCTATTCTACGAGTACCTAGTTAGTGCAGGAAAAGTAGCATATTTTGGAGGCAAAATTTGTACATCAATGAAACTTTGTTTTTATCTTTATCTTGGCACTAGAAATGAGGATCAGCAGAGTCCACCCACAATTTAGGGGCCCTACCTGTTCCAGATGGTATGGGTCCCCTACCCATACCTTTTCTCGAAGAGATTCGGTGTATTTTTGAGCGCTAATAACTTCGGTCTGGATGAGCCAGTGAGCTAAAATTTTCAGGACAGCATGTGATTGTCATTCTTATAAAATGTACCCAATTTCAGCTTTTTAGAACTTCGAAAAGTACCTGTTAGGTTTTGATGATCAACAGTGAGCGAGTGAGTGAATTACGAGATCAACGAAGTTTGCGTATTAATAAAATCTAAAGTAGCAGGGCTATAAATATGAAATTTTATAAGAGTGATATAACCACATGCTGCTCTGAAAATTTGAGCTCACAGCTACTATCCAGAGCGAAGTTATGAGAGGGCAAAAATACGCCAAATCTCGTAGAGAAAAGGTACGGTAGTGCGCCGGTACAAGGTCATATGAGCATGGTGATGGTCTCATTCGATTCAGCGCAAAAAAATACATAGAAAATGATACCTCACTTGCCTAGTTTGTAAAATGTACTTTTTCAAAATGCCCCCTACCAATACTCCCTGGAAGGGGGTAGGACCCCAAAATTTTGGGTGGACTCGACAGATCCGCATTTCTAGTGCCTAGATAAAGTAAAAAAAAAAGTTTCATTGAGGTACAAATTTTGCCTCCAAACTGACTTACTTACTTAGTTTACTTTTCCTGCATTAAGTGTGTTTTATGGATAATGTGATGTGATTAGCTTTGTTTGCCGCCACTAATGTACACACATGATTTTCATTTTGTCTACACAATTTTATTTAATTAATTATTGTTTAGAAATCTTTGTTCTACTGTCTAAATATTATTATTTAGTAGGGAAAGTTCCATGTGTGGGCTATTCTTTCTGTTTCAGGAACAAACAATAAAGTTTCTATTTTAGTAATAGTTTCACTTGCTGAATATAATCGCGATCTGACACAATTGGCAAAAAGCAAATTGTATTTCAAAAGCGTCTAAAAATATCGATGTTAAAATCGGCTGAAAGCACTTGAAGTGCACGCGCGTCCCATTTCACACGTCACTGGGTTCCGCATTCCAGGGACCTGGTGTGATAATATCACCATTTAAATAATGTTGTATGAAGTGGACTCAGCATAACTGGCATAATGGACTAAAATAAACGTTCTACTTCTTGGTTCCTCAGTTTGCGCGACAACATAATAGATGTTGGTCACAGTACTTATAAGAAAGAGTATTATCTATTACGCTAGGTACCTACCTAAGCTGTTAGCTGGGCTATTCCTCTTCATTCGTATAGACAGACTGTTAGCGGTCAGTTTCGGCTTTTGAATTCGGCACTCCATTATACAAAATATTGAATTTGAATAACTTGAAAATAATAGAAACAATAACAGTGTTACAAAATTATTCTGTGTATATTCCGTGTTTAATTTTGTTATTTATTTTAATTAGATGGGGGCAGGCCCCGTAAAATTACAACCGAAAACAAAACATGCTACTGTCAATTATATAGCCTATACAGGATGTAAGGGACAGCCCTCCGCAAAGTGAAACGGTGAACTCAGAAAATCATCAAACTGAACAACATTCACTATGGAGCCTACCTCAGGAAACGCGAAAAAAAATCTGCTGTCCCATACAAAACTGCCGTACCTACCCGACACAAATGTATGGGACAGCAGATTTTTTTTCGCGTTTCCTGAGGTAGGCTCCATAGTAAAAGTTGTTCAGTTTGATGGTCTGAGTTCACCATTTCAGTTTGCGGAGGGCTGTCCCTTACACCCGGTATAAGTCCCACTGCAGGACACAGGCCTACCCTCAAGAAGGGTGTATGGGTGTTAATCCACCACGCGTGCCCATGCGGATTGGTAGACTTCACATACGCATCGGAATTTCTTCTTCAGCGTATGCAGGTTTCAAGATGTTTTTAAGAGCAGTCGGTATCACGTCGGTATAAGTTATAAAAACTCATTCCTACATGTCATGTGGTCCGTGCGGATTCGAACTCGGACCTCAAATAACTATAGAGACTATTTATTGTTGCTCATTTCTGGCGAAAAATAGATTTTTGGAGCAGACCTATCTACCTCGGTAGTAGAGGTATATCCAAAATTAAGGTCATGACTGCGATGCACTAAGTCCAAAAGACTAATAGAGATTTAAAGAGAAAGAGTGTACAAATTCATGACAAATTCATAGATATTGTAATTTTAGAATCTAAATCTGTAACTAGTATGAATCCCTAGAGATTGACGTTCTGATATGGTTCTGATGATAATCTTACATAAACGCGTGACATACATATACAGGGTCCATCTAAATATGGCGACGGGCTCACCCCCCGTCACACTGGACAGAGTTCCGGTGCTACTGGTGAAATGTGGATGTTCTGAGGTTTCAGAATATCTCTGACTACCCCCTCGGGGAATATAGTCGTAAGCATATGCTACGCCAACTAAATATGCTGACGGTTTTTTCAGGGTATGATCAGCCCATCAAACTGAAAAACGATTGTACTTATATGGGACGGGACCAACATCGAAATCAAGAAAAATTCAAACTGTTTAAATTATAATAATCTGTCTCTATTTAACAACACAATTAATAAAATCATGAGCTGATCATAGCCTTAAAACACTTCAGCGTATCAAGAAAAGCCCTAAAGTATATATAAGGGCCAGCCCTCCAAATACTGAAACGTTTAACTCGTCCATCAAACTGAACAACTTTCACTATGGAGCTTTTTCATACAAAACTGATGTACCTTCTGACTCAAATGTATTGAAGAACAGTACCTATAGGTAAAAGCTGTAAAGCGCACAATTTAAAATGAATGTAGGATCGAACATAAAGTCATTACAGAGTGTTGGCAAACCAAATAGTTTCAGAAATATCGCGCATTCAAACAGGAAAACGTTGAACTTCCGTGGAAATCGATTCGAAAGTGAGACACTTGCCAAAGTGACAAATGTAAACACCGCTCTCGATTTCGAATTATCTATCCAATAATGTGAGCCAATATGGAACAATTTGAAAGCAGTTATGGAACTATTAAAAATCGATTATCTTTCTTATCGTGATCACTCACATTTTGTGCGCTCCTGGCTCCAAAGAGAAAGTATTTAGCATATGCTCACGACTATATTCCCCGAGGTAGTAAGAGATATTCTGAAACCTCAGAACATCAACGTTTCACTAGTAGTACCGAAACTCTGTCCAGTGTGACGGGGAGTGAGCCCGTCGCCACTTGTAATAGACAGTAAGTACAATACATGCCTCGAAATTGAATCATACAGGTTTTCTCACGATGTTTTCCTTCACCGAAAAGCTAGTGGTGTTACAAATCGTACATGAATTCCGAAAAGCTCATTGGTACGAGTCAGCCTGGAAGGGGAACGAACCATTGCCTCCTGCACAGCAGGCAAGGTGGTGCAGTACCACCGGTTTTTTGGAGTGCTCAAAAATAATAAGTGTCACGCTCGCCCATATTTGGCCACTAACCACTAGCGCGATGGTTTGAAACTTTGTCCTTTGGGGGTATTTACTCGTGTGGTCTTTAGTGTGCATGTATGTAGGTAGGTAGGTACGAAGGATAAAGCCGACATCGAAGGTCGATATTATCCCGGTCGTTGTGATTTATTCTACATATAGGTAGGTACAGGGTGTAAGGGACAATCCTCAGCAAACCGAAACGGTGAACTCAGACCATCAAACTGAACACTTTCACTATGGAGCCTACATCAGGAAACGCGAAAAGAATGAGCTGTTTCATACAAAACTGCTCTACCTACCTAACTCAAAGGTAGGCTCCGTAGTGAATGTTGATGAGTTTGATGGTCTGAGTTCACCGTTTCAGTTTGCAGAGGGCTGTCCTTTACACGGTGTAAATTACACCCTGTATATTGTTAAAATAAAAATGATTATATATTAACATCAGGTGCACTGTACAAACCGGTAGATTTATCACACAATCCAACGCATCTACTGCCAAATAAACTAATTGTAACTATTATTTATTCCGACAAGCGATTTTACAGACTGATAGGTACTAAAATATTATAATTTATAGTCCCTATTATAACGAAATTCTAATATCGTAAAGCATTAGTGAAATATTGATATTCATAACGATGAGACTTACTAACAGGTCAAGTCTTTATGTTTAGTACCTATAATAATATAAGATGTTTATTTTGCAGTAAATATTAAACATATTGTAGACAATGTACGCAATATGTGGATGTACATGTGTGTTGTATGTGTGTTGTTGACATAATATAGGCATTACTCTAATACGTACGTATTAGATATTCCAAAGATATCTGATCTTCCAAATGTTCACAGTGAATAATATCAATAAAAAAAATAGGGTTAACTAGGTTAATTGAGTATATGGGGTTATTATTTGCGTATACCTATATCAAGATTACTTTAAAACGAAGTTCACATAAATATACTCGATTAATACATCATGTTTAGTTATCTAGATTCTAGACGTTAAAGAAAACCACTGCCTCCGTGGTCTAATGGTTAAGAGTATTGGGCTCTTGACACAGAGGTCGTGGATTCGATTCCCACGGGGTACACCTAGTGATATACTTTGTGCGTTTTTCCCCAGTTGATTAGGACATTGCAGGCTGAATTACCTGATTGTCTTGCTTCGGATGGCACGTTAAGCCGTTGGTCCCGGCTTCTATCTCTGGTGGTAGTAGTCGTTAAGACATTAAAAACCACTTCAGAGGCCATAAGGCGGTTTGAATAAATAAATTCTGTCACCAAGGGCTTGCTGCCCACACGATAAGAAGAAGAAATACTAATAAGGGAAAGAACTACTGAATCGTGATTGTTAAAAAGAAACTAGTATTGAAATCCCCTTAGACTATTAAGTGTTAAATACCCTATAGTTGACCCTATACTGTCACACATGAGAAACTATGAATTAAAAATAATAAGAGAACATAGGTTCTCTAATCATCAGTCTATATATACGTCCCACTGCTGGGCACACACAGCCTACCCCCATGCCCTTGCTATGTACCAATGAGTTTTTCTAACTTACGTACGTAATACCGACTGCTCTCAAACGGTGAAGGAAAGCGTGTCGTGAGGAAACCTCAACCTGCATTCACTGAACAACAAATTATGATGCGTCCATCAAACCTCATTGGGCAGCGTGGTGACCCGTTGAGAACCTATGAAACACTTTAATTCCGCATTGATTCTTTTGTCGTCAGAAGTGAAAAATAATACTTTTAAGGAAGTGGCAGACGATTTTTCTATTCCCGCGTAGTAAAATGCCTCATTAATCCGTTCTGACCTTGATATTGCTCTGTCTGAAGCTAATATTTTTAGCGAGACACCGCGAACTCAGCCGAGGTGAAAGAAAATTAATATGCCACATGTGCTAAACGCTTATTATGTCATAGTGAACGTAAACATACATGAACTTGAATTATTGAGGACCCTGAAATTTTGTAATATTTATGTACCTATCAAACAAGGAAGGGTTGAATTAATTCAGCGAGTTCTTACAATAACGTCTTCGGAAATCGTCGCAGCTGCATCTGACGGTTTTTAAGGGGATGATCAGACCATCAAACTGACCAACTATCTACAGGGCTTCGGCGGTTTTGAACATCAAATAAAAAATGACTTTAATTAGAATTGACCACTTCTTGCATGATGGTATGGTCTGATCATACCTTTACAAAACTGTCAGAATATTAAGATGGACCTGTATGCAAGCAGAATATTGACCAAATTCTTTAAAGAAAAGCGTCACAGAATAAATATTTATAAGTATAATTCTAATGTTAATTTGTAAAGTTATTCGAATTCTTATTTAACAAATAGCTTTTGCCCGCGACTTCGAACGCGTGCAATTAGAATATCCAAAAATCCTTTCTTAGTGCACCCCTAGGTACATCCTCAGCAGCATACAAATTCCAAATTTCAACGTTCTGCGGTTTAGGCTGTACGTTGTCTGTAAGTCAGTCAGTCATGGAACTGATCTATAAGTACCCATAGATTTCTCCATACTGGTTACTACGATTCGTTTCAATGATTTCATTTTCTTCATCAAAAGTTTCTCGTAGACATACACAATTTCTACGAGATAATTCTAAAGAATTCGGGTCATCAAATTATACGTAATCAGTGTTCAACTGGATGTGTAACAAGACACAATAAATTGTCATTCAACGTCAACCGGTTACCAAATAAAATGACTTTCATTTAAAAGAAACAAGCAGCCAAATTGTCTAAAAATATTGAGAGCTTTAACGTCATTGCTGTAGGCAAATAAACTAACCAAAGTTGAATAAACTAGAGTATACTGTTGGCAATATAGCAGTAACAGCGCTCGTTGGCACAAAAACGTGAAAATAAATTGAGAAAGAGTGACACTGTTTAGATTCTAATGTTTAGAAACTTTAACGTTACTATAAATTCTGCCTCTTATTATATGATGTTGTGTTTAGGCTAAACATAAATAACATAGACGCAAAAATACATAAGTAACCGTATCCTATACGGGGTCCAACTTAATATACTGACAGTTTTTTAAGAGGATGATCAGGGCCCTGTTTAATAAACGCGACAAGTGACAATTGACAATGACAATTCAGAGTACCTTGCTGAGAATGCTAGGACACTGCAAGCTTAGCGTCATTAGTAACCAGAAATGTACTCTGAATTGTCATTGTCAATTGTCAATTGCGTTTATTAAACGGGGCCCGGAGT
This sequence comes from Agonopterix heracliana, assembly GCA_963693445.1. Lineage (NCBI taxonomy): Eukaryota > Metazoa > Arthropoda > Insecta > Lepidoptera > Depressariidae > Agonopterix > Agonopterix heracliana. Next base: position 10,505,576 of record OY856310.1, read on the forward strand.
GCGATTTTTGAATTTCATTCGCTGAGCTCAGCAGTAGAAAATGGCAAAATTACTACGGAGATATGCATCTTTCTACTACTGATTTGACTTTCAAAAATCATGCGAGCGATTTTTGAAAGTCAAATCTTCAGTAGAAAGATGCATAACTTCATAGTAATTTTGACATTTTCAACTGCTGAGCTCACCGAATGAGATTCAAAAATCGCACTCCTGACCATTAAACTGAACAACTTTCTCTATGGGACCATCATCGAAAAGCGAAAAAAAACAGTTGTCCCTACATTAGATTCGAGTAGGTTTGCAGTTTTGTATAGAACCGTAGAAAGAGAATCAACTAGAAAAGGCATTAAAATAATAATAGTCACGAAAACGAGACAGCCTTTATACGCTAATTACACAGAGTGAATGCGACAAAATCCATGTCGTTTGTCCCTTTCTGCGTATGCGATATTTTTGTTTGCCACAGTTGAAATTGCATACAAAATCTTGCAACTATGGCAAACAAAGGCACGATTTCTCATACATTTTTGTCATATCTCTGTCCCTTTCGAGTATACGCTGTCAGGAAATCTATAGAATACTCAACCTACGTATAGAACAATTGTTTTTTTTTCGCGATTTCGATTTTGAACCATAGAGAAAGTTATGATTTTGACGGTCTGATCATACCCTTAAAAAAAAAATTTCAGCATATTAAGAAGGATCCTTTGTTATAGCCTCCGTTTGGCCATAAGGTATGTTTCATTTAAAAAGGCTATAGTATATGTCGTAATTCAAAGAAACGAACTGTTTTATAATATCATCCCAATCACAGCCTATATACGTCCCACTGCAGGGCACAGGCCTACCCTCAGGGAGGGTTGTACGGGCGTCAGGCCACACGCGTGTCTAATGCGGATTGGTAGACCTCACACTTCACATACGCATCGGAATTTCTCCTTCAGCGGATGCAGGTTTCCTCACGATGTTTTCCTTCTCCGTTTGAGAGCAGTCGGTATTACGTTCATATGTTAGAAAAACTCATTGGTGCATGGCTTCATTTGGTCCTGTTTTAAAACATTAAGAGGATATGATTGCGAAGGCACCCGAGCACGCTGCATACAAACGAATTATCTTGTTATTTTTAATTAAAATGAAACCAATTAAAGTCGTTTAAATTTTTAAACATGATCTAGAAATGAATTCAGATTTCCGTTAAGATGTATAGTTTTAATAGGTAGGTACTAGGATTAATTTAATATTTGTATAGAAACCTTTATTATTGTAGATTTATTAACACTTTATAGAGGAATTGTGGTAAATTAATTATTGTAAAATATTGATAGAATAACAACAAGAAACCTTTGAGTAACTTTGAAGAAATCTGACAAAATACAGACACAGAGATTAGTTTCTAGATCGTGTTTAAAAAATTGCATTCACTTTAACAGTTTTTTTTAAATAGTGCGTAAATTTGTTTAATATGGAGCGCTCTGCAAGGACTCTATCATCTAAAAAATTACGATAAAGATCAGTAATGTTGTACTAGGTACAAAATAAAGGTGATGTCCACAGATGTTGACGAAGAGATATGCCAAGGCACTCGCGCCAATAATTCATAAACGAGCAACAATCTGTCTAAACGTGAAACGCAGTGAAACATAATATTTTATTCTTAGTACAAAGACTGACATTATTTTGATTTTAATTGCACATTAAAGTATGAATAGCCCACATTTGCATCAGGTTCTTAATTTTAAACTATTTTATATAATTTATAGGTTTATTACTAACGCTTTCATTTGAGTTTCTGTTTCCTCTATCTTTTCTTAACGCAAATTCTCTTTCAAGAGATCGTTAATCCATCAACATTATTTCATAGCCATACAGATCTCAAGATCTAGATTTTGATCAAAGCAAGCAAATAAAAATAAATCTATATTCTATGACATTAACAATTTAAAAATAAAATCATAAAAATGTAACACCCTGGAAATATTTGGTTGGTTTAGAGTATTTAAAGGGATCGATTAGAGTCAAAACTTTAGACTAAACAACTTTCACTATGGAGACAACATCGAAAAAAAAATCAGCTGCCCCCTTAGCTTAGAGCTAGATTGTTGTATGTAAGCTCTGAGGCTTTCCCATACCTACATTTGAGTCGAGCAGTTTTGTATGAAATACTTACAGTTCCAAATAAAAATTAGTTCAGTTTGGTGGTCTAAACCACCTGTTTTAATATTGTTACACCCTGTATGATGGTGATTCTAAAAATTCGAAGGTACCCTATAAAACAAGACTTTCCAATTCCTAAAAATAACCTCCCAATATATGTTTACCAGAGCAATCGACGGCGTACGGCATATTCCGCAAGACAGGCCGGTTCACGCCCCCCGCGCGGACTATCCCCCGCTTCAGGAAGTACAACATTGAGGACTTCCACTTCATCAAGGTGCTGGGAAAAGGCAGCTTTGGGAAGGTAACTATATTACTAAACATTTCAATTATACGCGCCAATCCTTTTCACCGAAATGTAGACAATGTTTTCATCGATGCTATGGAACAAAATATCTAATAAAAATGGCATTTAAAACTTTGAATAAAAAAATCCATATCGATGAAATATGTACCGCAGTCTTAGATTATCAAGATAGACAGTCAAAGCTACGAAAGCGTCGAAAAAAATAGGAACCAGTGCTGGTTCCAAAACCCTATACATATACACGCACACATACATATTTTGTATGGCGCCTCACGCACACCAACCTAAGAAAGTTAGCCCCTTTTGTTTTATACGGAACAAGTGTGAGGCTCATTCTAGACATATACTTTTTCTAAGACCGCAGTAAAAAAATAAAAGTACCTACATACTACATATTTCAGAAATCGAAGATGTGAAAATTGTGAAATGTAAAAGTAAAAGAGATAGAAAATGCAGAGTAAAGGTATAGTAGGTACTGAAATACATTTGTTAAACATGATAGGGGATAGGGGGGGAACTAAGTAGTAGGACCAACAGTCCGTAAAGAAAGTCTTGACTTGATATGTAGTCAGGCATATGGGGAATAATGACTTCATATAAAGTCAATGGCGGGCGGTGAAAAGGTTAGAAAATATTTCATAGCTAAAAAAATGTCAACTGTCAAATTATCATAGTTCACGAGATACAGCCTGGTGACAGACGGACGGACAGCGGAGTCTTAGTAATAGGGTCCCTTTTTACCCTTTGGGTACGGAACCCTAAAAAGAAGAGAGAGAAGAGTTTAGTACCTTAATTAATGATTGACGAATCAAGAGACACTTATTGAAATATTTCCAAAACAAAAAGATAGTTTGCAAAGACCAGGTTAAGATAGCGATTGGATAGCAATTAGCATTGTTTCTCACTGACCTAAATGTGAGAGAGTCGGTCGAGTGCCAGAAACACAACAACGTCGCTCTCCGATTTAAAAATGGCACAATCTTTCTGCCCAATCGGTACTCGCTTTGTTAAACATTATGATCACAACGAAAGGAACAAAACGCGCCAAATCAGATTGCTTCCGTGCTCTCTGATTATATCTACTTCTTCTTCGTTCGTAAGTGTTGCAGAACAGAACATCACTAATGTTTATTATCTTTGACTTCTATCAGAATGTATGAATTCACGTTATTCTTGCTTGGAATTTAAAATAAAAGCATTGTAATAATATACACTGTTTGATTATTAAAATCTCACACATACTACAGGGCGTAACGAAAAGTATCATTAACCTTTAAACCACATACTCTACCCATGAAACTGAACAACTTTTACTATGGGAGAACTTTTACTTTTGATGTGTAGAGTATGTGGTTTAAAGGTTAATAATACTTTTCTTAACACCCTGTATCGCATGACAATCACACATGCTAATACACTTTGTATTAACTACAAACAACATATTTAGCTCAAAACATGGTGAGGTGAGCCTCGCTAAAATATAATTGGTAGTTATTTTAACGGGTATTATAGGCTCCCCGATTCCGAGCGGAAAACCAATGGGGAGCCGAAGTTCTAGAGTGGAGACCACGAACTGGCAGGCGTAGTGTGGAGCACCCTGGGCCCGCTAGACTGACGACCTAAAAAGGTAGCAGGGAGCGACTGGATGAGGAAGACCGTGGATAGAGATTTGTGGCACGCCTTGGGAGAGGCCCATGTTCAGCAGTGGACGCGATGATAGGCAGATGAGGAGCATTGGGCTCTTGACACGGAGGTCGTGGGTTCGATTCCGACGGGGGACACCGCTAGTGATATATGTCACTTTGTGCGTTTTTCCCCAGTTGGTTAGGACATTGCAGGCTGAATCACCTAATTGTCTGAAAAAGAAACACGATTCCATGCTTCGGATGGCACGTTAAGCCGTTGGTCCCGGCTACTATCTCTGGTGGTAGTACTAGTTACATAAAAACCACGTCAGAGGCCGTAAGGCGTTTTGTATAAACTCTGACACCAGGGCTTGCTGCCCACACAATAAGAAGAATAGATGGTAGTAGTAGAAAAAATTTTGACTATTACCCCAGGAATATGGTCGTGACGTGAATATTACGAAGCGTAGTAGGTATGTCAATATATGGTTTGATTGTAAGAAAGATTGTAAAATGATAAAAATTTAGATTTTAAAATATATGGCAGAGAAATCTAAAAAAAAAACAAAGGAAATGTTTACAAACATTTTCAAAGACACAGGTCTCTGGCACAACAAGCACCGTAGATTCTAATCTGCTTCGCGAAAACATTTACAATTAAAACGTGAACTGTGCAAACACACTGTCCCAAAATAATCTACGAAGAAAAAAACGAAGGGATTTGCCAAGAAAACTATATTTACGTACATAAACACATGTATGTACATTGTGACGAGTTAGCAAGATGAGTGGTGGATGTTGAAAGACGTGTCTATAAGCTGAGAGCATGACAAGTATCGCGTCTACCTGAGCTACCGGAAAAACAATGTGACAAATCATTTAAACAAGACCAGTATTGGCAGTATTTTCAAGGAAATAAACAGATGTGGGAAGAAAACTGATTATTTCACCAATCTATCTCTACTATTATAAAACTGTAACAGAATTGTGCGTCTGTACATAGAAGATATCTACATAAAAAGTTACGATATGGTTTTTAAGTCTAGACTCCAAATCCCTAATTTTTTTTTTTTTATATGTCTGTTTGGTTGTTCGGGCATCACGCGAAAACTACTGGACCAATTTTGATCAAACTTTTTCTGTTTGAAAGATTATGTCTAGACTTAATATTTAATTTGGTTAGTATATTATTGTATCTCGCTATGATGAAGTGAAGGAAACCAGTGCGGACGATGTCGCGGGAAAACTCTAGTCTTAATCTTAACTATTATAAAACCGTAAAATCATGAGGAATAATAAAGTAGCGGTTCACTTCATATAAAGTCAAATAACATATCGATAGCGCGATTTAAAAACGTGCAGCGCCATCTATTGACAAAATTGATAGTTTGTTTGTTCGCGCATCACGCAAAAACTACTGAACCGATTTTGATGACACTTTTTTTGTTTGATAGCTTATGATCTGACTTAAAATCTGTTATATAATTTGTGCAGACGAAGAAATTTATGATAGGGAAATTTAAACCAGATTCTAATTTTCGTAAGTCTGACAGATTTCGTCTTTTGAAATTGAGTTTAAGCAAAGATCATATCCGTCGTCAAGCCGAAATACCTTGCAGTTATTATTACATCATTGCGTTGCATCACATAAAATGCCGTCGGCGTCGTCTGGTCTGGTTAGATTTCGGTTACATATGAAAACTATGTCAAAACGTTAGGAAATAAAATGAAAATAGAATTAACTACCTGTACACGGACAAGAATAGATCGAAACTGGGTCACTGCAAAACACTCTTCTTTCAATGACAACTGAAAACAAAAAAGTACCTACTGCTTATATTTTTTGGAATTAGGTAACTCCGGACTATTCCTTAAAATAGATACGTACCTAATTATTTACTTAGCTTGATCAAAATTCAGTCATTTTTATTTCATAATAGTACCGATTACACATATAGCTTTTTGATTTTGACATAATTTTATCGACTTTACCACCGTTTCGGGTGGTATTCCGTTGTAGAGAAGATGCGGCTAGAATCTCTACAACAAGAATATAAAATAAATTGAACATTTGAATTAATCTGATGGTCACATCGCAAATTGGGTGACCATCTTAAACTCACAAAATATAAACGTCATGTGCTAAATTGCCCTTTGGATTAAAATAAGTAGGTTTATTTTGACAAGATGGTCATCATATTGAAATTGATAATGTTTTTTTAAAGACAGATGACACATATATATATTGCTAATGACGCACGGGGTACTTCAAAGGCGGCACCGATGTCAAACAATATCGTTGCACGTTTATGAGAGCGATGAACTTATGCGATCATTGCTAAGCTACTGGGAGCAGACAGCGTGTATTAATGTTTCCTTGATGATAATATAAAAATTGTAAAAATAATGATGGTAATTTACCTAAAATGCATGAAGAAAAATAAACATTTAAGAAAATCATCGGTCAACTTGAAGAGCTGGATGTTGTTAGTTCAGTCACCTAATGATGATCACAACGGGGCAGAAAAGCTGTTTTTTTTTTATATTTTCACCGAGGGAGGTATTAATAGATGGTGCGATCTAAATAACATCATAACCACTGTATATGAAAGAGTATCTTCACTATCTAGTACTACAGACAGAACGAACACTGCCCGTGTCCCATCAATTTTATATCTCACCCCCGCTGGGCAGACGGAGGCAGTATTCAGGCCGGATAGTCAGTTGGCAGTCTGCCCAGCGGGGGTCAGAAGACATTAAGATAATATTTTTCTTTGTCAGTATGACCCTCTCTCACTCGCACTCACATTCTTGCCTCTTCTTGACAGTATTTCCAATTTGTATGAAATGAAAGCTATGTACCTACTGTCCACGGTGTGTCTAAGCCTGACTTTACCAATATGAAAGCTCAATTCGAACAACAATAAATCACAAATGTGTCTATATCTGCAGTCCAATCAGTGGCCGTAACCCCAGCTCATGGCATCTTGCCACCAGCAGCTCCGCATCGCTTCGGTTCACCTGCACATACCTACTGCTGCATTTGTAATAGTAGCTATATTTGTTATCTATTCCTGGTGTCAACATCACCTAGCCACCTTTCCAACGTCACGTATAGCACGTGTCATCGTCCCCATCAAGATTGGCTATCGTTCATTGCAAACGATAATGCGTCTTTCACGTACGTCATTAGGTATAATTGTTTGATGCATCGCTTCTTATTACGAAATGTTCGCACACGAATTAACTAAAATAGGAAGCAATTAGGTGTAACAATGATCCACGACTCAAGACGTATTGGGTCGAATCGGAAACGATAAATATAATAATGCTACAAACTAGATAAGTCAGCCTGAATGATCTTTGAATTGGGATGGAAATGTTTTTCATGCTGTATCTAGCAGAAACAGAAGAAGACAATTATAAAAGCAAGAATCCGTGTGGATTACCCGATCCCTAAGGGTAGATTTTCGAAAAATCCTTTTATTGTCTACAGTCCAACCCTCCTCTAGAGGATGATCAGACCATCTAATTTAACAACTTTCTCAATGGGGCCAACATCGAAATCGCGAAAAAAACATCTGCTGTCCCATATATTTGGCTCAAGTAGGTTTGCAGTTTTGTATAGAACACCAGAAATTTTTTTCGCGAATTCGATATTGGTGCCATAGAGAAAGTTGTTCAGTTTGAGGGTCTATCCCCTTAAAAAATTTCGGCATACCTATTAAGAAGGACCCTATATATTAAATTCAAAATTTCATGTTTCCATCTTCAGCGGTTTAGGCTGTGCGTCCTCTGTCAGTCAGTCAGTCACGGAATTCTTTAGATATTCTTATTGTTATTAAAAAAGAAAACCCCTCTATTAAAATGGGCGTTGATATTTATTTATCTATCTATGTAGGTATAGGTATATAATACATTATTTTGGCACTGTGCTAACTCTCAATTAAATATGTTCCTGTGTATGTGCAGTGTCAAATATAACATACTACATAGATTATAATAAGTACCTAGGTATAGCATAATCGCATCACGTTACGCGAGCCAGGTCGAAGCTTCCTGGTTTCGGTTGGCCCAATTGCCTTTGAGACCGGGCCAAGAATACGGAGAAAGCATGATATATGCGAGTTATAAAACGAAATCTCTATGTCGTCATTCGGTATAGTTGTCACGCGCGTTTCCCGTGACATTTATCAAATGCTAATGCTGCTAATTTTGTCACATTTGGAAGAATGTAGGTGTTTTGCACCCGATGTATATTTTGGATTTGGGCCCAGAAGAGTTGTACTTGTCATTTCCATCAGTCATACGATAATCCCTATTTCAGTGATAACGTTGGCACTTGGCAGAGAGCCGCAAGTCGACACACTTAATGTAGCATTCTAAATACATGAAAACTTGTTATTTTGCCTTTCCAGGTAATGCTAGCTGAGCTCCGAGACACGGAGTACTATTACGCTGTCAAATGTTTGAAGAAGGACGTGGTGTTGGAAGACGATGATGTGGAGTGCACATTGATCGAGAGGAAAGTTCTTGCTCTTGGCACGAACCATCCATATCTGTGCCATTTGTTCGCTACGTTTCAAACTGATGTAAGTACACAACAATGAAATATACGACTATAAATCAGATAAGAATTTAAAGCACTATGATCGAGAATCGCAGGTGGTCATAATTCGCAATTGGCGCCCAACGTGGGGCTTGTACGATACAAGCCCCACGTTGGGCGCCAGTGCGGTGAATTATTAATTGGTTCTTCCAAAAAATTTGAAACTGTTGAAACAGTCGAAAAAAAGGATTACTTATATATTAATTTGGTACCCTAATAGCGCTACAGAACACACGGCATTGATAATACAAATAAATAAAAAACAAGGAAAACACATGCAAGCTTCATTATTACCAGAACAAATAATCCCTAACTGAAGAAGGTACAGGTACATAGGTATACTTCAAAATCATCATCATCCATAGCCTGAATCCTCCCCCTGCTGGGTTTATGACCTCTTTACTGAACATCTAGCATGTACCTCCCGCGACTATACCTATTTTCAACATCATCATCTCAGCCGATGGATGACCTCTGTTGGACATAGGCCTCCCCCAAGGATCGCCACAACGCCCGGTCCTACGCTGCCCTGGTCCTTCCTGCGCCTTCACCAGGTCGTCGGTCCACCTTGTGGGGACCTATCCACGCTGCATTTTCCGGTACGCGGTCGCCACTCGAGAACTCTTTCTACCTGCCTATTTTGTTTACGTAAATTATTAAGATAACGCTAGAAATCTGTGAAATACCTGCATAGATTGATAATGAACACTGCTTGTTCTAGTCGCATCTGTTCTTCGTGATGGAGTACCTGAACGGCGGCGACCTGATGTTCCACATCCAACAGAGCGGCAGATTCCCCGAATCACGGGCGCGGTTTTACGCGGCCGAGATCGTTTCTGGACTCAAGTTCCTGCATAAGAGAGGAATTGTTTATAGGTAATTGTTATCATGTCTTTTAAATTATGTTCACGACTATATTCCCCTCGTGGAATATAGTCATGAGTCAGAGATATTCTGAAACCTCAGAACATCCACATTTCACTAGTAGTACCTACCGAAACGTCCAGTGTGACGGGGAGTGAGCCCATCGCAACTTGCAATGGATAGTGGGTACAATACATGCCTCGAAATTTAAGCATGCAGGTTTCCTCATGATGTTTTCCTGCACCGAATTAAGTCAGTGGTGTTACGAATAGTACTTAAATTCCTAAAAATTCATTGGTACGAGTTTACCTGGACGGGAATCGAACCATTAACCCCTCCTGCACGGCAGGCATGGTTACGCGCCACTCGACCACCACGGCTTTTAAATTAGGTACCTGTGTAAAATAAAAAATTATACCTGTTAGAACGACTTAGCATAATATTGGATCTGCGGTGGACAGTCATTAGAAATACTTAATCAATGCTTCTTTTTACTAATTGTTAATTGTACCTATGCCATAAAAGATTGGAAAAGTTCTTATGGTCATTCTCCGTCCCGGCAGATCGCGGGCTAATTAAAACTATGCTCTTTTTTTCAAAGTTAGTTTATACTGAAGAAAAAAACACTAGCTAGCGTGGTAGACTAGTCCTTTTTGGTAAGGTCTTCATCCTGCATTAGAATTCTACAGGATGGTACAACTTACTATGCATGGCCCGATTTTTTATTCATAAATATTACTAAAATTATATATATTTTTATGGTTCCGTAGTCAAACAAAAATCCGGAGCGCGCTCCAAACAAACGTACTATGGTGATATTTTGAATACTAACCAAGTAAAGTCAATTAAATTTTGCAGAAACAATCTAAAAACAAATTTCAATGCTCGTATGGAGTCAAATTTTCGTTAAAATGTATAGTTTTCAAGTTACAGTGCCTCAAAGATTTCCATACAAATCTTAAATTAATCCTAGCATTGAAACTGTATATTTTAACGAAAATCTGACTCTATAGAAGCATAGAGATTTGTTTCTAGATTGTTTCTGCAAAATTTCATTGAATTTAATTGGTTAGTTTTGAAAATATCACCATAGTACGTTTGTATGCAGCGCGCATTTTCGCTCTCGGAATAATATTCTCTTAATACCTACGTCTCCGTCCATACTGTCTGTCGGTATTACCCACGTCAATTAGGTACTTACTTCCTCATTTTTGCACCTAATGAATCGAAAGACATGAAGACAGATAATAGTAAGGAACTTAAAAACAGAGAAATGTGGTAGTTTTAGTTATGTACCTAGTAATTTTTTTCTAACGTGCTCTCCTAATAACTACTGTAAGTATTGTAAATTTCCAGAGACTTGAAACTTGACAACATTCTCCTGGACTTCGAAGGTCATGTTCGCATAGCTGATTTCGGCATGTGTAAGCTACAGATTTACCTGGACAAAACTGCTGATACATTCTGCGGAACCCCCGACTATATGGCACCAGAGGTAAATCTTTACGTAACATTTCTTTACAGTAACATTTAAATTTTTTTTAATAGATGTTACCTAATGAGTGACGTAAAATGACTGTATTACGTCTATTTCGTTTTATAACAGATGTACTTTTCTAAATTCACATTATGGTAATTAAATAATCTGAAATAATGATCATTATCAGCTTATGCAGCTTACTGCTCTCAGGGGGTTGAGGAAAATATCGTGAGGAAACCTGCATACGCTGAAGAAGAAATTCCGATGCGTATGTGAAGTCTACCAATCCGTATTGGGATCGCGTGATGGACAAACGCCCATACACACTCCCTGTGCCCTGCAGTGGGACTTATACAAGGTGTTTCATAAGTAACAATAAATTTTTGAAACTCTTAAGGGGGTTGTTAAGACCGTCAAACTAAACAACTTTCTCTATGGGACCAATATCGAAATCGCGAAAAAAATAATTTCATATCCCATACATATTTTAGCTCTAGTCGATTTGTAGAGTATAGAACATAAATTTTTTTTTTCCCGATTTCGATATTGGTCCCATAGTGAAAGTTGTTCAGTTTGATGGTCTACACCACCCCCTTAAAGGTTTATTTGTAGTTTTGTAACACCTTGTATAGGCTGTGATGAATACACGAGATAGAAAAACTTATTGGTACGGTACCTACATATTGGCGCGTCCTATCATGATTGTGTGTCGATAACTCCATACCTCTCCGCAACGAGCCACCAACGCTGATCTAGAATATGAATAGACACAATATTGTCAATATGGGTTACTAGTACCTACCTATGCAGTATTGACTGCTCTCAAACGGTGAAGGAAAACATCTCGAGGAAACCAGCATACGCTAAAGAAGAAATACTGATGCGTATGTGAAGTCTACCAATTCGCATTCAGCACGCGTGGTGTTCTTTTGCCCATACATCTTTTTCGAGGGTAGGCCGGATCCCTTCTCAGTAGGATGTACTTGTGATGATATGGGTTTCAACATTTACACAATTCTACAAACAATTATTACTTTATTTCAGATAATAAAAGGGCTGAAATACAACCAGACAGTTGACTGGTGGTCCTTCGGGGTGCTACTCTATGAGATGCTGATCGGGCAGAGTCCGTTCAGCGGTTGTGATGAGGACGAACTTTTCTGGTCCATCTGCAACGAGATGCCCTCCTACCCGCGTTTCCTCTCGCAGGAGGCCTTGGTCATGTTAACGAGGGTAAATCTTCTGTTTTAATTCCGAAAAATAAAAAAATTCCCCATGGAAAATAATTGGAACTAATTTCTGTACATGAAACATTATCTTTAAACGTTATAATCGATTGTAAAAAATCGGCCAAGTATGAATCGGACTCGCGCACGGATATTAGCTGTTTTACCTTACAATATGCACTATAATCACATCAAGTTTGACACTTTTTTGTATTACTGTGATTTCATTTCAAAAAGCTATTATGGTTCAAAAGAACGTGTTACAGTTGACTTAGACTGGTTCTGATAATATGAAGTTTAATTCTTGATCTTATATAAATGTAAAACATTGCTATAGCACAGTATTACGAAAGACCTGATATAGCAGGAACAAATAAAAAAAAACTTAATTTAAATGTTGACAGCTATTAGACAAGGACGCTCGGACGCGGCTGGGAGGTACCGAGTGCATGCATGGAGACGTTAGGGACCAGGACTTCTTCCACCCCATCCACTGGGACAAGCTCGAGAGAAAGGAGCTGGAAACCCCTTTCAAACCTCGTGTGGTGAGTCTAGTTTGGATTTATAATCATTAGGTTGTAGTAGGACACGTGGACCCTGACGACAGGACTAGTTCATCAATTCAAGGTCGCTCAGCGAGCTATGGAGAGAGCTATGCTCGGTGTTTTTCTGAGAGATCACATCAGGAATGAAGTGATACGTCAGAGAACTAAAGTGGTTGACATAGCCCAGAAAATTAGAAAGCTGAAGGCTGGTAATATCTGCCGAAGAACTGACAACCGATGAGGTGTCAGAGTTCTAGAGTGGAGAACGGGAACTGGTAGTCGTAGTCTGGCACGCCCTGATGCCCGCTGGACAAACGACCTAAAAAGAGGAGCGAAAGAGGAGCGACTGGATGAGGAAGGCCGAGGACATACGAGTAGTTTTGAGGCGCGCCTTGGGAGAGGCCTCTGTTCAGCAGTGGACGATGATAGGCTGATGATGATGATGAGGTTCTAAAAGTGGTAAATCCCACCTATCCCCCCCCTGGATACGTGCCTGCTTCAGACCATCAAACTTGAACAACTTTCACTATGGAGCCAACTTCAAATCGCGAAATTAAAATCTACTGTTTCATACGGCTCGACTCAAATGTATGGGACAGCAGATTTTTTATGTTTTCTCGGTGTTGGGTCCATAGTGAAAAGTTGTTCAGTTAGATGGTCTGAAGCACCCGCTTAAGTATTACTATGGTGTTTTGTTACATCTGTATATGTCAATGTTGTTGGCATCCCGCACCTAACTGAAATTTTGAATGTTCACAGCGTCACCCACTTGACACGCAATACTTCGACCGTGCGTTCACGGGCGAGCGACCGCGACTCACTGCGGTCGAGCCAAGCGTCCTGCGTTCCATGGACCAAGAACCATTCAGAGGGTTCTCCTATACAAACCCTAACGCTACCGACCGCTAAATAAATCTCTTTAATATGAAGCGATGGTAGAACAATGAAGCATCTTGCTGGTATCGAAAAGCGAGTCTCTCAATTGGTTCAACCCAAATCGATTGGGTGATTTCAAAAAGTTGGATCGATCACGGAAGTCGTATTCGAATCGAGGATTGTGACAAAATGGTGCTAACTTTAGTCTTGATAAGTTTAAGACAGAAAAAGATAGATAGAGAGATTGTATTGTGTAAATAATATATTGAATCTCTTATTTTACTGTGTATATGAGTAAACTTTATAAAATTGTTACAAAATAAGTAATCGTATAACATTTTTATGTTTCAATAAATCGATTTAAACTTTTAATTGCATATCACAATGTTTTAATTTTGTTATAAATATATCGTGTCTGGTACATGATTTGAATATTTTACATAGCATTAATATTATTCTCAATTAGAATTATATAACATTAACAAGTAAAAGTAACACTTCAACATATTTAATGTTAAGAAAAGTTAATTTATACCATTTTACACAATGAATAAGTACCGTGCATTACTCTTATTGTATTCAGGTAATAAATTTTTACATAATTAAGCCTGACCAGAAAAATAAAAACCTGTTTTGGAGGCGCTACGATCAATTATAACCTTTAATGACAATATTACAAGTACAAAAATTAGTTTCAATGATTATCCGCATCATGGCGAGGTGTTTTATTTTTCTGGTCAGGCTTTCTGTTTCTAGCTGTTTTAAACTATAAATTATCATTCAGTTTATAGATATCGTTACAGAATATCAATGTTGTATTTTACATTTTAATTTTTAAATAATACAAACATAGTTGAACCTCCAATTGATTACATATTGTTTTTTGAATAAATAAAGAACATTATTTTGGGTTTTTTCTTAAACATATACCTAACAAAACTTATAGTTAATTGAGTGTTTTATCAACGCACATTATAATTTAGAGGCACAGTGGTAAGACACGAATTGATTTAAGTCAGTCTTTTCCTTATTTAGTGATCTTCTTCTTATCGAGTGGGCTGCAAGCCCTGGTGTCAGAGTTTATTCAAACCGCCTTACGGCCTCTGACGTGGTTTTTAAGTAACGACTACTACCACTAGAGATAGTAGCCGGGACCAACAGCTTAACGCTTATTTAGTGATTAGGGAAGGATATATAAAATTTGAACCGAGTTGAACTGTAATTAACATTACCATATGAATTCCCCGACATAGCGTCAAGTCGTTACTAAAGGGTCAATGTGTCAAAGGAAACAACAATGTTACAAATTGTTTTACGACCCTCTTGCGTTTTATACACTGAGTTCAAAATAACATTATAAAATATGTAACATTTTAAAATTCTCAAATATGTACCAAAGATAAAGCAGTGAATCCAGAGTGTAACGAAGGATTCTAGGGTCGTTCGTAGCGTTCATGCTGGCCCAAGAAGAAAATACCTACGTTTGTCCCCGAGGAGCATACTGTTCTTTTAACACCTTCTGCGAGACAATAAAAAGAAAAGTATTCGCGCCTTTTTTGTTTCTGGGCATTCAAGACCTTGCTCAAGAAGTTTGCCGGCCATTATAGTAAAATATTAAGGGGGTTGCAGAGGGAGTTGCATTACACTAGATGGCGCTCGGGAGCATTATTCCTGATTTTATCACATTTTATTTTATATCTCGTAATTGTGATGATTTCAATCAAAATTTTCAATTATGCGGGCACTTGTGTTTATGTTTTACTGATCTAGCTACAAGTTATAGTAATTTTATTGTTCATACGAATTTGATATACATTTTAATTTTAATCAATTTCATACAATACTTTGACGTATAACATTCGTAGACGGTATTAACAAAAGTAATATTTTATATATGGAAAAATAGTTAAGAAAATGAAGATTACGCATCTCAAATAACATTTGCAATTTATAACATAATTACGAAGATATAAAATAAAATGTGATAAAATCAGGAATGATGCTCCCGAGCGCCATCTAGTTGCCTGTGAACGTCTCTGTAACTAACTTCTGTGGACGCGTTTCCAAATTCAAATCACGTTGTTATTGACCAGCGGGTTGTAATGAAATTCAGAACAATGTTATTGCCCGGCTAGACCTTAGGGCTATAATGACTTACTTTAGTTATTACAAGTACAAAATGGTTCATAAGGATCTTTAGGTATGTAGTACTAGCTAGATACTCTTTCTCACACCGTGCTTTAGGTTAGATTTACATAACTGATATAATAATTGGCCATTGTCGAGCGTGTGAAAACAAATTAACGTATTTTTTTGGAGACATAGGCTGAGAATAATAATACCTATGTAAGTAATTATGCTTTATATACTTTTATATAAATATGCAGCCGCAAAGGCTAGAATCGTGTGGCGTGTCTTTTTAAACACATCAAAGGTAAAGATAAAATAAAAAAACCGGCCAAGTGCGAGTCGGACTCGCGCACGGAGGGCTCCGTATCACAAATCAAATCAAATCAAATTTATTACTTATTTTTCGTCTTAGTTTTAATCTAGTGAATACTTAAAAAAATCTACAAAAAATAATTTTATTAATTCTTTTTAATCGAAAATACGGCACACGCATGCACTTTTTGGAGGGCTGGGCAAAAAACCTTTATCAAAAAAAATTCCGGGACAATTAGCGCAAGCACGGCATACATTTGGCCGATTTTTATTATTTGTTGTTTTACCTTAGAGTATGCGCTACCGGGTGTTTGGGTAAACGGTTGCATTACTTGAAGGGGTGATTTTTCCCCGTGATACTGATGAACTTTCCCTAAGAAACCGATAGGAAATTCGCAAAAAAATTTCTAAAAAAGACTTTTCATTCTAAACGCAATCAGCTGATCGAACATTTATGAAAAGTCAAACTTTTTTTCTCGAATTTCCTATAGGTTTCTTAGGGATAGGTAGTTGTTCAATATAATGGGTAGAATCACCCCTGAAAGTAATGCAACTGTTTACCCTAACATCCTGTATAATCACACCAAGTTTCACGCTAGTATGTATTGCCGTTTTTACGATCAAGCAAAAACAATAACCTTGAAAAAACATTTTTCTTGAATATCCTCTCAATTTCAACAAAAAAAATAATCTACCTTTTACTCTATCTTTTTTCTTACTTTTTGTAATCCAAAATAATAATTAATAACACACATTCTGTGAAAAACTCTCTACCATATTACGGTTCAATAGATACAGCCTTTTAAAGCCAACTTTTTTTACGAACGGACGGACGGACAGCGTAGGCTTATGAATAGGGCCCCGTTTTGGGGTACGGAGCCCTAAAAATTAACAAATTAATGTTTTTATATTTATGATGTTTGTACTTTGGACCGCCCATTTTTTTAAATCCTAGCCGGTCTATACAGTTTAGTGAGTAAAATATATTTTTTCATAATTAAGGTTAAAATTACATTACAGTTTCCCAAGAGCAGTCAAACTCGATTATAAGTATAAGTATACCTACTTTATATCTGTGGGAATCTATTCTGCGGTTGACTGTGAATCGGAATATACATACCTACATAAAATCACGCCACTATCCCACAGGGGTAGGCAGAGACCGAACCATCTATGCATACCCCTCTCAATCCTAGTTAATCTTAATAATCTTCCTTCAACTTACACCAATCCCTTATTACACCATTCTTGATTCGGTCTACCAAATTAATACCACACATACTTCGTAAGGAGCGCATTTCAACTGCATTCACTCGACTTTCGTTCCTTTGATTTTATACCCAATTCACGCCCATACATCAGAGTAAGCACCAACACACCGTTGTGAATGGCCAGACGTGCCCTTTTTGACACAGACCGGCTACTCACCACGTCGTGCAGGGCCTTATTTCCCGCAGTCACTTTCCGCTCTAATTTATTTATTCATTTATAGTTAATATTTCGATGTTTTGCTAACTCATTATATCCTTAAACAATTTTTAATATGTTCTGGATATGATATAATAAGTTTATAGATACAAGACTGTAAAGCTATCAACAGATAGTGCGATTGATTCGCTTCGTACACATCCAGAGCTACGATAGTAGGTTCACTGTCTTTAAAGGCAGAAAAGTCCCGAATGTTTATACTAAGCTCTGGTTTTCCGCCGTTCACTATTATATTGTTTGGTATAACAATTTCAATCTGAAAAGAAATATTGTAGATTAAAACAGATTACAGTAAACTCAAAAAAGTAGTTGGCATCGTAGAGGTAGACCAGAAAAAGATAGTCCAGAACAGCGGCAAATTATAAGCCACACAAAATAAGTATGAATGCTGTAAGGTGATACTAATACGCATGTAAAGGGGAGGCCTTTGCTCAGCAGTGAGAGTGAGACAATATGAAGACACTCATCTCAAAACTACATTGAAATGCTCTCATTTTTGCTTTAAGAAGTTGCATCTCCTCGGCATTTTCTCATTTATATTTAAATATTATCCTTAGCCAATTCAAATAGAGTTGTAAATGGCCTGCGCGAGCAACCGGGTTTCTGCGCTGACCCTAAGGTATCGATATCTCTAAAATCTCTATGCTATGATACATAGGATCAAACTTAATATGCTGACGGTTCTTATACAGGCTGTTACAAAAGAACACAAACATTTACAACTTTTAAGGGGGTTGTTTAGACCATCAAATTGAACAACTTTCACTATGGGTCCAACACGAAATCGCGAAAAAAAAAACAGCTATCCCATACATTTAGCTCGACTAAATTTGTAGTTTAGTATGGAACATCCGATTTTTTTTCGCGATTTCGATATTAGTACCATAGTGAAAGTTGTTCAGTTTGATGGTCTAAACTAAACCACCCCCTTAAATACCTATTTATTTGTATTTTTGTAACACCTTGTAGAGGTGATACTGAAAAACGTTCTCTATGGGACTAATATCGAAATCGCGAGAAACTAAATCTGATGTGCCATAAGCATATGCTCATGACTATGTTCCCCGAGGGGGTAGTCAGAGATATTCTGAAACCTCAGAACATCCACGTTTCACTAGTAGTATCGATCTGTCCAGTGTGACGGGGAGCTGTCCTATACAGATGGGTAATTAAAGTAAGTAGAAAAGTTTTGTATGAAACAGCAGATTTTTTTTCGAGATTTCGAGATTAGTCCCATAGAGAAAGTTGTTCAGTTTGGTGGCCTGATCATCCCCTAAAAATTGTCAGCATATATTAAGAAGGACTATAATACTTTATGTAAAATATTACCTTTCCACTTTTAAATCCCAGGAACAGAACGTCGCCGTGCTGTGTGGCGCACGACAGGCCAGGGTACTCCAGCACCATGTTATTTGTTACCTTATCGTGACTCACTTTGAATTCTCTATCGCTTGGCACTGCAAAGTTAACGTTTATTATTACCATCGAAATGGAGTCTACCTTAGACAAAGTACAATTGTCTAGATGGACAGTTGACAGACACGAAGCTGGCAACATATGCCAACTGTTGGCTCATAAATAGATATAAACGACCCGATACCACAGTCGTTAGAGAACCTGCCTGCTGTGTGAGGTCGCGGGTTCGAATCCTGTAAGGGACAAATATACAGGGTGTCCCAAAACTCAACGATAATCTGGTACCGGGCGAGAGGTCAAGTAATACCAGTTCTGGGAAAAATAAGAAAAAAATTCCATATCAATTAGTTAAAAAATAACAGACATTTTTTCAAAAATGTTGAAAATCTCTACCCTTGGTCCTAGTTTTAAGTGTAGTGATCACAAATTTCACGATTTAACTGTGATTTTTTTAATGACGTAATCTAAGATAACGGTGCTATTTATCCCAATCACGAATTAACGTAATAAACATTGTTAGTTCAGTAAAATAATTTAAGTTTCATTGAGTCATGGTTTAGAAAAATATTATCAGTTAACTTTGACAATTCATTTCGGGAAAAAAATGTACTAGACTATCCTTGGCAAGTTATTTCAAAAGATGGCCCATTTAGTCAAGGAGGAAATAATTAAACAAAAGTGTTACGATAAATTAATTGTTTATTATTTTATTATGGTATCCACAACCTAATTAGTTATTAATTTGACTAACTAACCGCTTTGCTAATAATAATAATAATTTTGTTTCTTCCCATTATGTCCATAATTATAAAAAAATGCTATGGTTGAGTTGTTCGAAACGAGGTCCATTTACAAAAAAGTACAAAATATCACCATTACCGGCAATAATAGTGGCAAGTGTTGCACCATTTTGAAATCTTGACTAAATGGGCCATCTTTTGAAATAACTTGCCAAGGATAGTCTAGTACATTTTTTTCCCGAAATGAATTGTCAAAGTTAACTGATAATATTTTTCTAAACCATGACTCAATGAAACTTAAATTATTTTACTGAACTAACAATGTTTATTACGTTAATTCGTGATTGGGATAAATAGCACCGTTCTTTTAGATTACGTCATTAAAAAAATCACAGCCAAATCGTGAAATTTGTGATCACTACACTTAAAACTAGGACCAAGGGTAGAGATTTTCAACATTTTTGAAAAAAATTCTGTTATTTTTTAACTAAGTGATATGGAATTTTTTTCTTATTTTTCCCAGAACTGGTATAACTTGACCTCTCGCCCGGTACCAGATTAACGTTGAGTTTTGGGACACCCTGTATGTATGATGAATATGAATAAAAGTACCCAAGTCATGGATGTTTTATCTATACATACAGGGTGTCCCGTAAATAATGGTCCAACGTTAAGGGGAAGATAGCTTATCTAATTGCCTAAAACTAATTTGAATTATATTTAAAAAAAACATAGGGTTACCGAGAAAATAATTTTTTTCGGGACTTTTCCATTTCATCTACCGGACTTCAAGTTTTATGACGCTGTCCCTGCAAATATTAACATTTTCAAAATCTAATTTTTGTAATATATCGCTGAATAGTTTATCAAAGTATCCAGGTACTGTTTTTGTTACTAACTTTTAAGAATGACTTGGAAAAAAATCCCGAGTAGAAAATTATTTTTCTTCCCCTTTAGATGAACGAAATTTAAAAAAATCTCCTGCAAAAAAAATGTATGACACTGAACTGGACCATTATTTTAAAAAGTGCTACATTTAACCAGCTTTTCAAATTTGTATGAAACTTGTGTCTAGTCTTTGTACTTACAAAGTTATTGCTATTAATTTGAGAAGAGGCGCTAATTTTAAAAATAAAATAGTTATTATAATGTGGATTAAACGTTTTGTAGTGTCTAAAATGTCTGCCTACGAGCTGGAATTAGTAATAAAGATACCATTAGGTGTTCAAATTAACGAATTTAACTAATACCTACCGCTCAATGTGCCGTTTCAGAGGAAATGTTGATTTAATTGATACGGTATTTTGATGCATCAATTTTTTAAACAAATGAGGTCTTATAAAAAAATAACAATAACTTTAATCAAAAAATCATTTATTAATAAACACAAACACACACACATGCACACACGAATTAAATTAAATTGATAATGTTTTTAAAAGTTATAATAAATGCTCAAATTGCTTTCCTCTTGCATTTATGCAAACTCTGCATCTCTTGATAAATGAAGCCCTTAATCGTCGAGCAAAGTTGTTTTGGTTTATTTCCTCTACTGCACCTTCGATACGCTCTCTCAGTTCTTCTTCCGTTCTAATCGCTCGTTGGTAGACCTTTTCTTTAAGACATCCCCAATAAAAAAAATCTAGGGGATTTAAGTCGGGGGATCGAGGCGGCCACAAAATAGGGCCAAATCAAAATGGCCAAAGGACCAAAATTGATAATATGATAATCAGTGTCCAAATTTAAAGCACAAGTCCAGAGCTACAACAAGAAGGTAGGAAAAGTTTAGGAACGAAAAAAAATAACAATTAAAAAAAAACAAAAAAAAAATAGGTACTTAAAAAAAAAAATTAAAAAATTGCTGATAAACATTTTGCCTAAATTGCATTTGTTTAGTTTTGTGGCTAATTTTGGCCTGTTTTATTGAAATAATCAACTTAGCTATCCTACGGACTGATAAACATTGCGAATAAATTATGTTTGTTTAGTGTTGTGCTGGAAAAATAGTTAAAAATTAAAATGCCTCGTTATGAGTACACGCCACGTGAGTACGCTAACATGCATTTGATTTTTGGAGAAGCAAGAGAGAATGCCAGGGCAGCTGCAAGATTGTACCGAGAAAGATTCCCGAATATGGAACGTTATCCCGACCACCGCGTTTTTCTTAGAGTGCATAACGCGCTTCTTGAGGGACGGCTTCTTGGCACCGGAATTGGTGGTGCTAGTGAAGGAAGACCGCGGCAAGTTGACGATTTTATAATATTAAGAGAAATCGAAGAAGACCCGTCGCTTTCAGTCCGCACCATAGCACGACGCACCGGTATACCAAGAACGACGGTACACCGAGTGCTTAAACTGTACAGGTTGCACCCATATCACGTTCAACGTGTACAATCCCTGCAGCCAAGAGACTATGCTCAAAGAGTTACTTTCTGTCGAAGAATGCTGATGATGATTCGGGAAGACCCACAGTTCTTTAATAACATTCTTTGGAGCGATGAATCGGCGTGTAGGCGAGATGGATACCTTAATCTACATAATTTGCACAGTTGGCAACTGGTTAATCCACGTATGATGAGAGAGGACAACAGCCAATATCAATTTAAAATAAATTTATGGGCTGGCATAATTAACGGCCGAATCATAGGACCGTTTGAATTACCCGCAACACTGAACGCGCAATACTATCTGCATTTTTTAAGAAATGAGTTGCCTGATTTATTGCAAAACCTACCAGAAGATGTGCGTGAAACAATGTGGTTGCAGAACGACGGTTGCCCTGCACACTATGCGGCAGCAGTAAGGGCATACCAAAATGAGGCTTATCCTGAAAGATGGATTGGGCGGTTAGGCCCTATTTTGTGGCCGCCTCGATCCCCCGACTTAAATCCCCTAGATTTTTTTTATTGGGGATGTCTTAAAGACAAGGTCTACCAACGAGCGATTAGAACGGAAGAAGAACTGAGAGAGCGTATCGAAGGTGCAGTAGAGGAAATAAACCAAAACAACTTTGCTCGACGATTAAGGGCTTCATTTATCAGGAGATGCAGAGTTTGCATAATTGCAAGAGGAAAGCAATTTGAGCATTTATTATAACTTTTAAAAACATTATCAATTTAATTTAATTCGTGTGTATGTGTGCGTGTGTGTGTGTTTGTGTTTATTAATAAATGATTTTTTGATTAAAGTAATTGTTATTTTTTTATAAGACCTCATTTGTTTAAAAAATTGATGCATCAAAATACCGTATCAATTAAATCAACATTTCCTCTGAAACGGCACATTGAGCGGTAGGTATTAGTTAAATTCGTTAATTTGAACACCTAATGGTATCTTTATTACTAATTCCAGCTCGTAGGCAGACATTTTAGACACTACAAAACGTTTAATCCACATTATAATAACTATTTTATTTTTAAAATTAGCGCCTCTTCTCAAATTAATAGCAATAACTTTGTAAGTACAAAGACTAGACACAAGTTTCATACAAATTTGAAAAGCTGGTTAAATGTAGCACTTTTTAAAATAATGGTCCAGTTCAGTGTCATACATTTTTTTTGCAGGAGATTTTTTTAAATTTCGTTCATCTAAAGGGGAAGAAAAATAATTTTCTACTCGGGATTTTTTTCCAAGTCATTCTTAAAAGTTAGTAACAAAAACAGTACCTGGATACTTTGATAAACTATTCAGCGATATATTACAAAAATTAGATTTTGAAAATGTTAATATTTGCAGGGACAGCGTCATAAAACTTGAAGTCCGGTAGATGAAATGGAAAAGTCCCGAAAAAAATTATTTTCTCGGTAACCCTATGTTTTTTTTAAATATAATTCAAATTAGTTTTAGGCAATTAGATAAGCTATCTTCCCCTTAACGTTGGACCATTATTTACGGGACACCCTGTATATGTATTCTATATCGTTGTCTAGTCATCATAATACAAGTCCAGGCTAGATTCTGGTACTTTAAATGTGACTAGATAATTTGTGTGACAATGTCCAAGTTTTTTTATTTTTTTATTCGCGATTTCGATTTTGGTTCCTTAGAGAAAGTTGTTCAGTTTGATGGTCCGATCATCCCCTTAAAAAGTGTCAGCATATTAAGTTGGACCCTGTATATACGTCCGTCCACAGGCCTACCCTCTAGGAGGGTGTTTGGGCGTTAGTCCATCACGCCCCAATACGGTTTGGTAGACTTCATTTCAACTTCTGCATATGCAGGTTTTCTCACGATGTTTGAGACCGGTCGGTAATACCTACGTACATAAGTTAGAAAAACTCATTGGTGTCGTCCGTGAGGATTCAAACCCAGACCTCACGATTGGAAGTCCATACCTATCCGCAACGCGCCACCGATTCGTACATTAACATTACAAAAAAAAAACACAGACGAATTAAGGACTATTAACTTTTTATGAAATCTGTAAAAAGTAAAGGTTGTGTACTTATGTACGCGGGTAAGTAATATTCGATATAAATACAAAGAATATATAGTTTAGGAAATATAACTTCTTTTGATATAATTTTGTTTGAAATACAGGACACTTGCTATAATAAACGTTAGATATAAATTTAAGACCTATAATTTGATAAAGTATAAAACGCATCGGATATAATGAACCTTAAGTATAACCATCACATGTTATAAAATCTATAAAGCATAACATTTAATAAATATAGCATTGATGTCATCTAGTTTTAGAATGTCTAATAATCAATGCTCATAATATCTTAACTATTATAAAACCGTAAAATCATGAGTAATAAAAAATTAGCGATTCACTTCATATAAATTCAAATAACAGTCGATAGCGCGATTTAAAAACGTGCAGCGCCATCTATTGACAAAACAGTTAGTTTGTTTGTTTGTTCGCGCATCACGCAAAAACTACTGAACCGATTTTAATGAAACTTGTTTTGTTTGATAGCTTATGATCTGACTTAAAATCTGGTATATAATTTGTGGGGACGAAGTCGCGGGAAAACACTAGTAATATTTAAAAACCGCATGTCGATATCTAAAATATGACCGCTCTCTAAGTGGTTACACTACATACCGAACCTAACCTAACCTAACCTATAGTTTTGAAGCTACCTACCTTTCTGCCCCCCAAGCAACAAGCAAGCAAGCATGCAGCGAGCAAACAATCATGCAGGGAGCAAACAAACATGCAGCAAGCAAGCAAGCATGCAGCATGCAGGCAAGCATGTTGATGCTCCGCTCGCTTCGCTCGCTTCGCTCGCTTCGCTCGCTTCGCTAAGTGTGCAACATGTTCTAACCTAACCTAACCTAGAATTTTTAAAACACCTGTTTGTTTTTCTCAGGCAGGGGGCATCCGCCCCCCGCACCCCCCTCGCGGGGGGCTCTGCCCCCCTGCACCCCCCAACATGCATTCAAGCAAACATGCAAGCAAGCACACATGCAAGCAAGCATGCAAGCAAGCACACATGCAAGCAAGCATGCACGCAAGCATGCCAGCAGACAAGCATGCATGCACGCACAAATGCAGCATGCATGTGACACACGTTTCGCTTGACTCCACTTGCTCTATACGTGGTCACAATACCTAAATTAACCTAACCTATAGTTTAGAAGGCAATTTACTAGTTATAAAAAATTGTTTAATTGTATGTCTTTGGAGCAATACTTCAAGGGATCGTTATGTCTCATAAAATAACATCAAATGATTGATATATCAAACAAATTTTATACTAAGTAATCGTTAGTAATAATCAACATTAGATTTATTAAAATTATAGGATATAAGTATTCGATTAAATGTATGTTATGTTTTTTCAATATTATGCTCGTAGTTAGTATTTCTTACGAGTATTATATCATTTGAACGTTATAAAAATTTTATTATACCAAATGTTATTATACGAAACGGGACGCACCCTATGTACGCACGTAAGAGATTAAGTATACTTCTTTGGCATTCATAAAAAACTCACGATAAACCGTAGATTGAACGTTATCAAGATAAGCTGAGACCGCCTAGCCACGGGACTGGGCGAACTGCGGCGCAAATTGCGACTTTAGAATACACTGCCTACGCGCCTCTACCTCGCTGCGTGCTTGCGTAATAGTAGGGACACAACCATCGACATAGTACTATGGACACAGGGTCTGGTACAAAATTCTCGATAAAAGTGTCCCGAACGAACCTTATAAAAAAAGTCGGTATGCATAGATGTAAACAAACTGAAAACATTGCAATTGAAATCGTATAAAGCTAGTCACAAGGGTAAATTTTGCTTGCACCTACTTAACACCATATGCAGCTTCGACTGGAGGTGAAAATGAACATCAAACATGCCAAACGTAATGGCGGACGCGATGACAGATAATCAATCAATAAAATAAAAATTTAATATTATGTTCGTAAACTAAATTATACTTCGAAATGCTTCTAAATGATAAAATAATAGTTTGCTTACTGAAAATAGCACCATCACATTTTTTCACTTTTTTTTTGTAGTTTTTACATGTTTTTACAACACAGTACGCCATCGTGAACTCGCGCGTGCTCGGACGATCAAACAAAGACTGGCAAAGACGTCAGTCTGTTTTTGAATTGTCACACTCTTTTGAGCGTGGACCCATCTTTCATAGTGAGTGTTCTAATTCAATGGACACAACGCTCAGTGTATTCTAAAATCGCAAA
The DNA here is from genome assembly GCA_963693445.1 of Agonopterix heracliana. Classification (NCBI taxonomy): domain Eukaryota; kingdom Metazoa; phylum Arthropoda; class Insecta; order Lepidoptera; family Depressariidae; genus Agonopterix; species Agonopterix heracliana. Next base: position 10,532,015 of record OY856310.1, read on the forward strand.
TCACGCCGCTGTTCGCCCTGTCCCGTGGTCTGGCGGTCTGTCAATCCAAAATATCGCATATCGTCGGCGTACTATTAAAACCTCGTATGAGCATAGAAACAAATTTCACAGGTGAAGCAAAAACTGTCCGACATTTTTTTTGTGAAGCCCCTTCTTAAATTTGATTGTTTTTTGATAAGTATTGAGTTTCGGAATGATTCCTCTAAAGCGGAGCTCTAAAATTTCGAAGTATTACTTACCTAAAGTGTAAAGTAAAAGTTTAATGAAAATGTTATTTTTTTTGTTCCGATCTGTTTGCTCCCAATAGTAAAAGTTGTTCAGTTTGATGGGAGACTTAAAAGGATGCTTATATCAATTTCACCCTTAACACTATAATAAAAAGATTACAAAATAGCACTAACCAGAAATAACAGCACTGTATTTATGGAACATAATCAAACATTCTGTGCTGTAATTCGGAACTTGCACCTCGAACACGTTATCTATGTGTGTTTTCATTGTATCGGTCTCTATTAGCCTCGCATACTGCATCACTCGGTACCAATGTAGATCTGTCCTTAATGTCGCCTCGAAATTCCTTCCTTGCTTATCAAGGCGCATTACTTTGCCGCTTTTGAGCAGTAGAAAAACATCGTCATTGTATATGTGTATGTCAGATATGGATTTGTTACAACCGTAGTACCGAGCTAAGGTGTGGTCTTCCCAAGAGGTTGTAGACTCGTCAAATTTGGAACATTTAAATATATTTTGTTTGTCCAACGTGTAGTAGCAATTGTCGTCGGATCTGAAATAATACACGATTTGTTTACTGTACGTATGTTAATAGGACATTATGATGCAAGTGAGCTAAGTTGGTCATTACAGTCGAGTCGAGAATGCAGCACGAGCTGCAGGCGAGGGATGTAAACGAGCCGAGACTGTAATGACTAAAGCTCAGCAGTTTTTCAACACACTTGCGAGGAAACAATATTTAAAAAAATTACAAATAGGGTTAAACAAATTATTTGATAAAATGGCACCCGGATATCTAGTTCAATTCCCGCGACATGCGCTTTTGTCCAAATTAGTTATGCGCGCAATACGATAAGTACCTACACAATCAACCTCCTCATCGACTCCACCTCACTTAACTTCTTCATCATCCGTTGAGACTGCTGCACTGAAACAAAATGAACATTAATATCACGTTTTATTCATTGAAGTATCAAAAAGACCGGCAATATCAGTCAAACAAATGTCGCCACTTTTTAAGCAAATTCAAGCTAATTTTAACTTTAAACTAAGGACATAACGTAGTCCTCCAGCTGAATCTGTGGTGACACAAGCTTTCAAGATGGCATCAAACTCAAAAACTCAAACTCAAAATGTTTTATTCAAAATAATATCACGTGATATTCTGACGTCATTTTGACTCTACCACCGCGTCGGAAGGTGTTCCGTTTTAGAGAAGATTCCGTTGTTGTCGATAAACGTGCAATCCCTTTGACATATTAAAAGTGCTACCAAAATTCCGGACTCTGGTCATAAGTAGCGTTTTATATCCATTTATTACACTAAGATGGAACCATAATTTTAAGAGGGTACTGAAAATCCAGTGCTGCCCTCAATCGAATTTTTGTTAAGTATTTCAAAATACCTAATTAAACATTTCCAAAAACAAGAATGTCACATTGTAGTCATTGTTGTTTATCATTTTGGCGAAACATTATGGATTACTGTTTTATGTTAGTAAAGTGGTCACTTTTGGCGGTTTTACAGATAGGTACTATATACATATAATAATAAAACAAATCCGTAATGACCCGACAAATAGAAAATCTGCTGACATTCTTGTTTTTTGGAAATGTTGTATAATAGGTAAAAAAATACGATTGAGGGCAGCACCGGAGGCTTGGTACCCCCTTAAGATTAGAATAGAATAGAACAAATGTTGAAGTTAAAATACCTTTCGAAAAGTGGCCGTTTGTCTTTAATAGGTATAAAAATACGATTGAGGGCAGCACCGGAGGCTTGGTACCCCCTTAAGATTAGAATAGAATAGAACAAATGTTGAAGTTAAAATACCTTTCGAAAAGTGGCCGTTTGTCTTTAATAGGTATAAAAATACGATTGAGGGCAGCACCGGAGGCTTGGTACCCCCTTAAGATTAGAATAGAGTAGAACAAATGTTGAAGTTAAAATACCTTTCGAAAAGTGGCCGTTTGTCTTTAATAGGTATAAAAATACGATTGAGGGCAGCACCGGAGGCTTGGTACCCCCTTAAGATTCGATTAATGTTGAAGTTAAATACCTTTCGAAAAGTGACCGTTTGTCTCGTCACTAGATGCTAATGACCGGTCCTCCGCTGCTGATTCAGCGTCTAGTAAAATCGGACTATTCCCGACCTCGTAAAATTTCATCACTAAATTCTCTCCGTACACAACTATCAGAGTATCTGAAAATTTTTAAAAATCCTGTTAACGAAAATTTTGGTATCATATACAGGGAGAAATTGATATCATTAAACAAAGAGTCTACCCATCAAACTGAATAACTTTTACTATGGGAGCAAAGCAATCGGAGACAAAAAAAACCAGCTGTCCCATACTAAAGTGCACCCGCCGCCGCTGCCTACACGACTCAAATGTATGGGACAGCAGATTTGTTTTTTGCTCCGATTGGTTTGCTCCCATAGTAAAAGTTGTTCAGTTTGATGGGTAGACTCTTAGTTTATAAAAGGATGCTAATGATATCAATTTCACCCTGTATACTGCTTTGCTCACTTTCGTGATTTTCATGGGGGATATGCATGCTTTTATATCTGAACGGAGAATGCATGCACTAAGCCGTTTAAAGAGAATACATTTTTACAAAAAAACGTAAAACAACAAATATAAATATAACAAATATAACAACAAATACAACAAATATAACAAAAAACCGTGTGTGTCGGGCTCGCGCTAAAGATCCCGAAGGAACATTTTTTTTCTTTTTATATTTTGGTACGGAACCTTCGATGCGAGAGTCCGACTCGCACTTAGCCGGTTTTTTATGTTGAAATGCTGACAAAACATCTTATACTCATAACAACCCTCTTCATGACGGGGTCTAAAAATAGGTTCACGCCGTTCTCTATTACTTAATAAAAGAGTGTAAGGAGTTACGTTGCAGGTTTTGCCGCGAGCAGTTGTCTTTCACGTGGTGTTCGCGCGGTTCACGTTTAACTCTGCCACGAGCCTCCGCATTCCTTCTCAGCTGTGTTTTTGCTCAAATACTATCCTCGAGATTGGATAGACACTCCCACAAACCACTTGACACTGGTGGAAATGCAGTGCTAAGAAAGAGTCCATTTAATTTATAAATAAAAAAGCTCGAGGCGAGTATTGTACCCACTGTCCATTATAAGTGGCGACGGGCTCACCCCCCGTCACACTGGACAGAGTTTCGGTACTACTGGTGAAACGTGGATGTTCTGAGGTTTCAGAATATCTCACCCCTCGGGGAATATAGTCGTGAGCATATGCTTATGCTTATAAAAAAGCTTGTAAAACGGTAAACTTTACCAACCTTTATATACATGTAAGTGTTTAATGTCCTCCACAGCGTCCAAATAATTTAGCTGCAGTTCCGCACCAGCCACATAGTGCCACAAGCGTGAATTGTAGAACAGGTCGCGCCATCCAGCCGTCGGTGTTGACTTCCTTCTGAACGTCACTCCTCGACTCCACATGCCTTCTTGAGCTAAATTATCCCATAGCCCGTGATGCTGAAAATGCATATTCAAGTCAATTCAGACAGTCTATCAACACTTGCTAAAACATGGTCATTGGTCCAACGAAACTCCCCTTTTCGTGAGAAGCCAGCAGTCTCCATAGAAATAGCGAAAACTTTATTAATTACACTCCTAAACCTTAAAGTCATAGACTAAGAATTATTTTTCGCTACGCTGGTAGACGAAACATCAGTGTAACTGAGTATGAGATAGCGGTAGTCATAAAATCATATACAATTTGTATGAAGATGTTTGACTCCAGAGTCAGACAGCCGTCGTAGAACAAAAAAGATCTCCTTTTTTAACTAGAGCGAATTTGCTATGTGCATCTCTTACTGAGTGAATATGACAAGACGCGTGCTTCCTTTTAGTACCTACTCTTTCTACGCTTAAAGTACTTCAATGTTGTTTAATATCTTATTGGTATACCAAACTCTTCTCGTCTTCATTTCACCTCCACTGTAGCCATCCACTATAATTGGCGCAGTCTTGGAGTTGTAGAGTCAGTTCGCGGTTCATCAAATCCACAGACATCAAATCTGTTCCTGCTGTTGATCTTCGTATCGCACGACTAATCTACAATAACCTACGAGAGTGAGAGGCTTGCTATTCAGAGGTGAAGAGGATCCCCAAAGATCCCTATCTAGACATTAATATTGATAGAACAAGGTTCCAGAGACAAAGAAGAGATCTTGATATAATATTTTGTAAGTACGCATACCCAAGTGGTTGCCAATTTCCTTTCTTTTACGAGTAACTCCTATTTTTTACCCTCTATTATACTTATTAAATATTTTTATTATAATTCTTCCCGACTGTTTTCCACTTTGTATTTTGTACTTTTTTAAGGGGAAGATCAGACCATCAAACTAAACAACTTTCTCTATGGCACAAACATCGAAATCACGAAATAACAGGGAAATAATTAATAATATCGCGACTGGCTTTCAGACTCATAATATATTGAATCCATAAAAAAAAACATTTATTTCAGACAACATAAGCCACATCAGGGCGCACGAGCGCCAACAACGAAGGGATCAGAGGCAGTCGCCGTAGCCGAAATCGGCTAGGAGTGCATCATCATCATCATCATCATCATCATCATCATCATCATCATCATCATCATCATCATCATATTGAATAATTGTTTTCGCGAGCAATGTGTTCCGTTTTTGCGCATATTGCTGCGACACCGGCCCCGCCCCCTTTTCACATCTCCCTTTAGTTTCTTGTGATCTGTGATTGGGACCTATTAGAGTTGAACTACACATGGCCGCACGCGATCGCATTTTTCCATCGCTCCATCTTTTTCTGTCACTCAGGAACGTCATTTGCTAGAGCATATAAGATAGACGGAACGGAACAGCACGGAACAGCACGCCGCGTGCGATCGCGTTCCGTCTATCTTATATGCTCTAGCAAATGACGTTCCTGAGTGACAGAAAAGGATAGAGCGACGGAAAAATGCGATCGCGTGCGGCCATGTGTAGTTCAACCCTTAGATACCATCTTAATTTACCGAATAAAGAACCTAGTTCTCTTTCCAATTCCTATAGACAATGTCCTATAACTAACAGAAATAATTATACTTTCCACTTCCTTACCCTGGAGTGCGATTTTTGAATCTCATTCGGTGAGCTCAGCAGTTGAAAATGTCAAAATTACTTAGGAGATAGGTACGCATCTTTCTGCTGCTGTTCTGACTTTAAAAAATCGTTCTCCTTGAGTATGATTTTTGCAAGGCAAATCAGCAGTAAAAAGATGCGTATCTCCATAGTAATTTTGACATTTTCAACAGCTGAGCTCACCGAATGAGATTCAAAAATCGCACTCCTGTTATGGCATTCAACTCTCAGGTATATGTGTATAATAGAGGCTGAATGCCCGAAGTACCAGTATAAACGAAGATTGGACATCGGTTCTACAATTCGCAACGTGACTGCAATTATACCGAACAGAATACACCTACAACAGAAGATCATAGACCATACCTATAAGTATAAATACCGAATACTTATAAAATTCAAGAACTGATTAATCGAATTAACTACATAATTCCACGGCCAAAATCTACAGAGAAATATTACGATAACAAAGTTCAATTTAACCACAGTCGATGTCACGTTACACGTTACTGAACATTCAAAAACAATTATAAGTACTTAATTCTAATTAGCAATGCAAGATATCCGATTACAATGGAATACGTCTATTACAGTATAGTACAGGTAAAGTAAACTAAATAATGTCCGTTTGGAGGCAAAATTTGTACATCAATGAAAGAAATGCGGATCTTCCGAGTCCACCCAAAATTTAGGGGTCCTACCCCCTTCCAGTGCGTATGGGTAGGGGGCATTTTGGAAAATGTACATTTTACAAACTAGGCGAGTGAGGTTTCATTTTCTATGATTTTTTACGCTGAATCGAATGAGACCATCCCCATGCTTATGGGACCTTGTTCTGGTGCGCTACCGTACCTTTTCTCTAATAGATTTGGCGTTTTTTTGACCGCTAATAACTTCGGCCTGGATAGTATCTGTGAGCTCAAATTTTCAGGGCAGTATTTGGTTATCATTCTTCTAAAATGTATTTATAGCCCTGCTACTTTAGATTTTATTAATACGTAAATTTCGTTGATTTCGTCATTCACTCCCTCACTCCTGTTGATCATCAAAACCTAACAGGTACTTTTCGAAGTCCTAGAAAGCTGAAATTGGGTACATTTTATAAGAATGACAACCACATGCTGTCCTGAAAATTTGAGCTTACTTGTACTATCCAGACCGAAGTTATTAGCGCTCAAAAATACGCCGAATCTCTTCGAGAAAAGGTACCGTCCCCCCTACCCACACCCCCTGGAACAGGTAGGACTCCTAAATTTTGGGTGGACTCTGCAGATCCTCATTTCTAGTACCAAGATAAAGTTTCATTGATGTACTTACATATTTTGCCTCCAAAATATGCTACTTTTCCTGCACTAGTATTGGATTACAGAGTACATAATTATGCACTGATAGCTACCTATTTTATACGTCAAAGAATTAGAACAAACGAAAAAAAAAAGAATAGACATGCGACATTTGCAATAGACATCGGCAAATAGTCGATCATCTTCAGGAGGGAGATGTTATGGGTATGGGTACCGTTGGCGCTCGCCATACAAACGAAATCTGGTGATATTTTCAATACTATCCAATTAAAGTCAATGATTTTTTTTTTCAGAAACAATCTAGAAACGAATCTCTATGTATGAAGTCAGATTTTCGTTAAAATTTAAAGTTTTAAAGTTAAAGTGCCTCAAAGATTTCCATACAAATCTTAAATTAATCCTAGGATTAAAACTGTATATTTCATCGAAAATCTGACAAACAGAGTTTAGTTTCTAGATTGTTTCTGAAAAATTGCATTGACTTTAATTGGATAGCATTGAAAATATCACCAGACTTCGTTTGTATGCAGCGCGCATTTGCGCTCTCGGAATAAACTTCTCTAAGTATGGCTCCTACACTTACACCGCCAGCACAATGGACTTGCAGCCGCTGTGGAAGTGCATGCAATACAACATGACCGCTCACCTTACTATAAATTTTAATGTTATAAAATCTAAGTAGTGTCACTTTTCGACCTATCTTCGCCTTCGGTCGCATCTAAATTCCTAGATTAAGACTTTTATTTGTATACTAGTGTTTTCCCGCGACTTCGTCCGCACAAATTATATACCAGATTTAAGTCAGATCATAAGCTATCAAACAAAAAAAGTTTCATAAAAATCGGTTCAGTAGTTTTTGCGTGATGTGCGAACAAACTAACTAACAATTTTGTCAATAGATGGCGCTGCACGTTTTTAAATCGCGCTATCGATATGTTATTTGACTTTATATGAAGTGAACCGCTACATTTTTATTCCTCGTGAATTTACGGTTTTATAATAGTTAAGATTTTATATATTTTAGTACCTACCAATCTCTTCTTTGCGTCTCTAGGTTCGAAGCACATTTTCACACAGCGAATGTGAAGCATGCTTTATGCGAGAGGCTTCGGAAACACTTATAATAGGTATGAATATTTAAAAAGGATGCTAATTACTACACGGCACATAAAAGAAGCTCGTACACTCAAATATAATGATTTGTCTAATGTGAATCAGTGGAGTAAACACACGGGTCGAAAAATATTCCTTCGTGCTTATTTTGAAAGGTATTAGCTGAACTCAAGATAACTATGTAAATGTCGGTGGCTTCCATTCATGGATTTATGGATTGTGTCAGGAGGGGTGATACATTTTACAGGCGGGATTATTAATATTTACCTACGTCTTCTACGTCTGTCTCTATTTAATTTTTCATAAAATTTTACTAGTTACTGTGTTCAATATATTGTAAAACATCTGTAATTTTCATAGTGTGATTATGGTCAAAGTTTGTGTGTGTGTGTGAATTTTTTGTTAAATATGGTAGTGAAGAGAGGACGACCAAGCACGTATCCAGACTTTTGTTTCGAGGCGTATTCATAGAAAAACAATGAAACAGTAAGTGCTGTAATCACTTTTCCATATAAATATTCGGATTTCGGGGGGGGGGGGGGGGGGGGGATAAATCCCCTGGATACGTGCCTGAGGACGACCAACGAATAGATGGAAGGATTGTAAGATGACATCATGCGGGTATTTCTCATTTAAAAAAACACAAAGTCACTTCCATGGATGAAAACGTTATTTGAAATGAGAAATACCCATACATGACATGTGTAGAAAAGGATCGAGATGAATGGAGGAAGACGACATATTGCGCCGACCCCATTAATGGGATAAGGGCAGGAAATGATGTTGCGTAAATTTTTTAGTAAAATTATTTTGGTGCTTTCAGCAAAGAATAAATACTAGTCTGTACCAACAAAGGCGGGCGTGCAAACAAAAATGAGCCGAGTCATCTCGTCTTTTGAGGGCCGGCAGCCGAGCGTAACCTAAACTGTGGAGTGAGATAGGCCTGCTTTTGGTGAAAAGTAGTTACCTACAAAAACTATCCGGTTCTTATTAAGCAAAAATTTGCTGTGCCCATACATGGGTATCATATGAGATACAACAAATTATATACCACCTTTATGTACTTTACCATATGATGCAATAAATGAATTATGAATTATGAAAAAAATAGGCGATGGTAATATCCTTTTTTTGTTTATTTTACTCAATGCATATCTTTTCAGATCTAAGTGCTTACAAAATGGCGCCAAATGTCCTAAAAGAAGAAGAGCATATAGTGCAAGAAGAGTTTGATAAGCTGGTAGCACCACAAGCGGCCCCTTGCAAGTTAGAAATTATCTATTCAAACCTAGTGACCTTCGGTTACGGGCACGTCGCTGCCGTTTACGGCCTATATCTATGCTTCACTTCGGCTTCATGGGCCACCGTTATATTTGGTAAGTTGAATTAAGAGTCCTTTTACAGTTCAGTGGCTCATCACAATATTAATATATCCACACCAAGTTTACAATTTATTATAATTATGTAGTAAGTTATTAAATATGTGATTTGATAACTTACTAGTAAGTAACTAACAAGCACGTATCCAGACTTTTGTTTCGGGGGGGGACATTTAAATTTCGGGGGGGGATAATCATAGAAAAACAGTAAAAAAGTAAGTGTTGCAATCACTTTTCCATACAAATATTCGGATTTTGGGGGGGCGATAAATCCCACCTATCCCCCCCCTTGGATACGTGCCTGGTAACTAATAATGTTATAATAGATTTCATTTTCCACAGAATACATTTTACTTGTAGCCAGTGAAATAGGCATAACGGCGGGAGCACACAGACTGTGGGCTCACAAAACCTACAAAGCAAAACTACCTCTCGAAATCCTACTCATGGTGATGAACTCAATAGCCTTCCAGAACACTGCAATGAACTGGGTCAGAGACCATCGTTTGCATCACAAGTATAGTGACACAGACGCCGACCCTCACAATGCGACGAGAGGATTTTTTTATTCTCACATAGGCTGGCTATTAGTACGAAAGAATTCTGAAGTGAAAAAAAGGGGAAGGAAATTAGACATGTCAGATATTTATAATAATCCTGTACTGAGATTTCAGAAAAAGTAAGTGTGTATTAGAAGTTGGATTTTAAATTATAATCTCTGATTTTCCTAAATTCAAGCATCTGTAACTTAGGCTGTGTTCAAAATATTGATCTCACAAATATAATATTTTCTTTGATGTTCACATAATTTTTATAAAGTTGTTTTCAAAGTACTTATACCACTTCGTGGTTAATAACAAAAACAATGTTTTAACTAGAATCTGATATCAAAAAACCCATTTGCTAGTTTAATCATCAATTGTTTTAACAATAATGTGGGAATTCCTACAACGAAAATTGTATAATTTATTAAATTTCCGTTTGTTTGTTATAGGCACGCAGTTCCATTAATCGGAATGTTATCCTTCATACTTCCCACAGTGATACCAATGTACTTTTGGGGGGAAAGCCTGAATAATGCTTGGCACCTTACAATACTACGATATGTCCTCAATCTACATTGTGCATTTCTGGTGAATAGTGCAGCACATATTTGGGGCAATAAGCCATATGATGAAAGTTTAGTTCCCGCTCAAAACATTGCTGTATCTCTAATAGCATGCGGAGAAGGCTTTCATAACTACCATCATGCTTTTCCATGGGATTATCGCACTGCAGAATTGGGCAATAACACCCTTAATTTAACAACGAAATTCATTGATTTCTTCGCGTGGATCGGCTGGGCTTATGATCTGAAGACTACACCAGAGGATATTATAAAGAAAAGGGCAAAGAGGATGGGAGATGGAACCAATCTTTGGGGTTGGGGCACTAAGAATAATGAGTCAAAAATAGCAAACGCACAAGAGCTTCAAACAGATTTTCCGAAAAACATGATCAGAGATGAGAATGAAAGAAGTAATTAAAAATAATTCTATGAAGATCTGGTACATTATGTATGCCTAAAGCTGTTCACATAACATCTGATATAAAAACTTAATGTTAGTTCTGATTCAATGGTCTCTGTTGTTTGATTATTTATCAATGGTAGGCGCCTACTGGGTATTTGTTACGAATTATTAAAAATGTTGTATTTAAATGATCACCAAATAATTACCGTTTTTTACATCAATTTTATATTCCAGCAAATGTGCACTTAAAAAAAAATTATGTTACATCTACTATATAATGTACACCACAATTTCTCAATGAGCATCAATTAACTGAATGACGCTCAGTCGCAGAAACGCTCATTAAAGTTAATCCTCCATTAAATCTCTTGCTGACACTTCTTGTCTTGTTGACGTAGTAAAAGCTAGCAAGAGATTTAATGGAGGATTAGCTTAAATGAGCGTTTCTGCAACTGAATGTGAGTCTCTATTATTTTAAATTAGCCCCAAACCAAACATAAATATATAAATCAAAACATGCACCTAATTTTTACTATTTGATCTTCTATTTTTTCCTATAAATGTAGGCCTGAGCTTTAGGTACCGTCTATTTTATGGGGGGAGCTTTCAAAGGGGCAAACCAAGGATGTGAGTGAGCTCTTGCCGGAACTCTCGCTTCTGACTCCGCCTTATTGCAATACATTCTAGCTAGATAGAGGTAGTACAGACAAGACTGCATAGAAATAAGGTACTCTGAGTTTGTTATGGAACAGAATTTAACCTAACCTAACCCAATGAAGTGGGGTGCTCTCAGTCGGTTTTAGTTCAGAGGGTTCTCTCCTCCAAAATCGATGGTACCTAACGTATTGTTGATCTATTAATTTATAATATTCAATCTTAAAAAAAGTAGCACAAAAGTAATTTTGTTGCAAGTTCAGTGAATATGGTGCACAGTTAGTTTTACTTGTGTGAAAATATAATATTTCTGATTCCTTGATAAAAAATTCTGATGTCGCATAATGTAAGGGTCTCCCCATTATTTATGCCCCCCCGCCATTCTGATGTTCACAGCAGAATTTTTATATTTTTATTTTTTCAAGCCATCAATATTTCAAACTTATTTGACTGCATGAAATAAATTTTAGTTTTATCTTCTCAGTAAAATAAAAGTTTGAAAATAATACCAAACTCACATATTTAATAACAGGATAAATTATAAAAGTAATGATAATTATGTTCATGATGCACTATGCATTATTTAGTAAATTAATTGTTCATACTAAGCGTGTGTATATTGAGGTCCAATAAAATCCAACTGTTTCATACAAAACTGTAAACCAACAGCAGATTTTTTTTGCGCAGTTTCTATTTTGTTCCCATTCCCGTACAGAAAGTTGTTCTGTTTGATGGTCTGATCATCCCCTCAAAAAACCGTCGGCATATTAACACTTTAACTGCTGACGACCTACGTTGAGTAGGTCAGCGACCAATGGGCCGCAGTGTGCACGACTCAAACATTGAGTCAGAATTGTAGCATTCCAGTTTTAGCACTGCGTGAAGATCATTGTTTTGAGCTTAGCAGCGAAAGTGTTAAGTCAGACCCTGTATAAAAATGTCTGTAAACACTCACCTGAGCAACGTATTCGAAGATTTCCCGCCACCACGGGTTTATATCCATACAGTTTAACAAAGATCTCGGGTCAAGTTTTCTGAAGATCGCCATAAGGACATCTGCAGGACAGTTTCCCCAGCCGATGGACCCAGCCGAGCTTTCTGTCACTTTGTTCTCATTCATCTTTGATGCTTTATTCTTGGCTACGTTTTATTTCTAACGGCGCGACGGCGCTTGCGTGGCAATACACGATCTGACGCGAACCCAGCTATAAATGGTTAACAATATTTGGGTTTTTACGCAAGGATAAAACAATATCAATGGTAACGTTTGTTTTCCTTAACTTTAGAACTTTACCTATTCCTTGTTTCGTGTGTAGTGTAGGTAAATGTTTTTATTTTGATGGTTTTTATGATGTCGCAGTGTCGCTTTGACTACAAATAAATAGTGTGTTTTCCAACTGGGACAATATACAATCACACAGACTATTATTTGTAAGTCTTTCGTATTGTTTTCCTCAATATTGTTAATTGTTTACAGGTAGTTTTCATTGTTTTTTTAGGTTATTTTCAAACTTTGTTTTTTTTTTTCCAATTTATTTACTAGCCTGGTTACTAGACCTTTTGGCTAAATCTTATTTTATGCTTATATTTCTTCTGTTTTCACATTAAAACGTTGGTATTCGACGTTTTGATGGTTCTTTGGAGTTTTTGGAGACAATCTAAAGACGCAGGAAAAGCAGAGAAGTCCACAGGAAAGAGGTGAACCGACCGCTTTGCCGCGCTAAAATCACGGAACACTTTTTCTGTTTACGACCCATGCACCATCATATTTTACTGAACTATATATTGTTCACTTGCACGACACTTTGTTACGCAAAACAACACCAATTTTACGAACCAAAACTCACTATAAACAATAAAAATTCGATGAAATATGAGGACTCCAAACGTCAGCTACCAAAGTCCGCCAAAAACTCCTATTTTCAAACTTTTTTTTTTTTTTTTTTTTAATATATTTACTAGCCTGGTTACTAGACCTTTTGGCTAAATCTTAATTTATTTTTAATTTTCTTCTGTTTTCACATTAAAACGTTGGTATTCGACGTTTTGATGGTTCTTTGGAGTTTTTGGAGCCAATCGAAAGACGCAGGAAAAGCAGAGAAGTCCACAGGAAAGAGGTGAACCGACCGCTTTGCCGCGCTAAAATCACGGAACACTTTTCCTGTTTACGACCCATGCACCATCATATTTTGTTCACTTGCACGACACTTTGTTACGCAAAATAACACCAATTTTACGAACCAAAACTCACTATAAACAATAAAAATTCGATGAAATATAAGGACTCCAAACGTCAGCTACCAAAGCCCGCCAAAAACTCTCTGACAGTTTTTCTATTTTCAAACTTCAAACTGACCAGTGTTGCCAAGTCCCAGCCAGTCTGTATCGCCAAAAATCTCGGGCCAAGTAGCCTAAAGTCGCCTAATTTTTTCCCTGTGTAATACCATAGCCTAAATTCGCCTAAAAATACCGCAAGTTGGCCAAAATAAATGCTATATTGGCTGCTTGTGACAGAAAAATATATTTTTTTACAACTGCAATCTCTACTCACACCTCTACCGCATAACATGCACTTACGTTAAGTGTGTTACTACAGTGTACAGTTTATACAGTGAACAGACTACTATAAATATATCATATAATTTTACTTACAATATGTATTATTAATTGGGATTTTTCTTAAAATAGCCTAAAATTACCCAAAATAGCCTATTTTTCTTAAATAGCCTAAAATCGCCTATTTTATTTTTGAATATAGCCTAAATGGCGACCGGTCGCCAATCGTATTTTTTGGTTGCCGATAGACCCCCTTATGTAGCCTAAAAGGCGATAAATCGCCTAACTTGGCAGCACTGAAACTGACGTCAGTTTTTTTTTTTTTTTTAATTTTTCCTTACGGAAAAGCAAAGGCCCATGCAGCCAAGTCTGATTTTGTATTTTCTTGTAAATCCATTTTAAAAGGCACTATGTGCCTATTCTGTTTTATGTTTATTATAATTTTTCTTTCTTGCTTGTAATTTTTCTGTAGTAATGTCATATTCTGAATTGTATCCGAGATCGTGTTTCTAGTGTCCGTTTCAATATGTACATATTTTCCAATATTGTCAAGAATCCGTTTTCCTCAGCAGTTTTTCGTTTTATCCACTTAAACCTAACCCATTGAAATTCCCATTGCCTTTCCGAAAGGATAAATTTAAAAAATTTAAGTCTCTCACCACAGATAACTAATATTTATAGCAAACTCAGATGCGTCAATGAAAAGTTCCAATAGTTCCGTTGTGGCGCTGCTGTCGTCAAGCAAATTTGGATAGATTCTATACAAATTTGTTTGACGACAGCAGCTACAAGTTCTATACTATAGAACTTGTAGTTATAGGTATGTATACAGTTATTCCAGAATGCAAAAATAAAGATATTTGATCAAGGAACAAACTGTTCAACGATATTATTATGTCATGTAACGGAGAAGAATGAGCGTTTTTCAATTATTTTTTCAATTTGGTTCGTATAAAACTCGACGGATGGCATGTTTATCGCTCCATAGAGCCGTTCGCGAAATCCTGTCAATCTTGTCAAGACTGTGCCTGCCTTTTTTTTGGAACGCCTAGGGATCGAGGCCATACAACCATATCAGGCTTAAAGTTTCAAATTTTCGATTGTAATGATTAGTAAATAATGAAATATGCCATCAAAAGATGCGTTGACTTCTTCTTAATAATTTTTTCCCTCTTTATTATTTTAAAGAAACGCTTTTTACATTTTGACGCTTATTCGCACTGACCGAAGCGCGATCTTTCGATCCCCTAGAAAACCAAAAGAAAAACGCTCATTAGGGCTTCTCAAGTACTACCAAAAGTCTTACAAATAAAATATTTCATTCATTCATTCATTCAAGGATTCTCAACTCAAGCGAAAATACCAGGAAAATAACAAGATAAAAGTTTCTAACGCAACAACACGGCATGACGCTGTTGTTGCTGTAAGTTCAAAATGGCGTCAGTGTTCCCGAAACAAAAAAATATTATTCGGTAGAAGTGTGGGTAAAAATCGGAAGAATTTGAAACTTATAGTAAATAAGGCAAATTGAAGGTTTAGTGTAGATTCTCATTAAAACCCTCATTAAATGTAAGGTCTAACAAAATTTGCTGAAACTATTTTAAGGGCAGGTTCAGTTCATAAAAATAAACAACTTTTTCTTTAGAGACCATATTATCGAAATCAAAACTTTTTTAAATAATAATCTACACTATTCTACTAATATTTTGGTATCATCCCTGAATAGGGACCTGTGTTTTGTTTTGTTTATCACGCACGCCCGATGCACTCGGTGGCTTTCTTTAAGTTTGAACTCAACGCCCTCACCCCCACCCTTGCTTGCGACCTTGCTTTGAGGTCTTCACCAGTAGCGCTCGCACCACCGAGCGATCGATATGTTTTGCAACTGCGAAATCGCGCGCGCGCGCCCAAATTGCTACCTCTTGCAAGGTTACGTACTCGGTATGCTTTACCAGCATGACGTAGTGCTCCAGTGCACTACGTGACAATTAGTGTACGGACCTAGCTGGACGATACTACGGACTTCGGTGGATTGGTGGCAGAGATAGGTCTATTGAGTGATCTAACCTGACCTTACGTCACTTGATTTCGATGTATGGGGTCGTGTAGAAACGTTAATGTACGGACATGACGACGGTTACATGGTGAGTATCTCATGGACCTCATGGAGCACAAATGGAGCTCATGGAGCTCCGACAACGGATAGTGCAGTGATCGCATGTGATGTTATTAAATACGATAGAAACGTTTTATTTAAAGTGTAAAGACACATCCAAAGACGTGCAATAAAGTTCATTGAAAAAGGTGTGGGATATGTACATACGGCGACACATCAGGTTACGCACCCTATATACCCATAACTACACTACGTACAAAACACAAAATAGTGCGGTAGAGAGACTGCATAGACGCAGCTGCCAGCGCGGGCGCAGCGTGCCGTGAGACGAAACAACAACAACATACCGCACCCTCTCGCACGATTCGCAAAGTTCAACTTCTAATAATTCAAAGTCCAAACAGGGTAGCCTGAGCTGACGCCGTGTGTACAAAATTGTAAGTACGAGTACAGCTTGGCCAAAAAGAGTAGAAATTAAATGAGGGCGCTGCCTCCACGCAAGAACGTCAAAATCACGCATAACCTGGCAACACCACCATACTCAAATTTAAGTTCCACCTGTCACCACGTTCATGACTTTATGGCCAAGCTATACCTACCTTCCTACTTACCATACCATTGGAATAAGAACTTATTTTAAAAGTAAATGAATGCATTAATTATTATCATGTTAGGTAGAAAGTTGGTTTTTAATCTGAATTATTCGTAGAATGAGCGTTTTTCTTTTGGTTTTCTAGGGGATCGATAGATGGCGCTACGGTCTGTGCGAATGAACGTCAAAATTTCAAAAAGTGTTTCTTTAAAATAATAAAGAGGGAAAAGATGATCAAGAAGATGCCAACGCATCTTTTGATGGCATATTTCATTATTTACTAATCATTTTAATCGAAAATTCGAAACTTTTACGCCTGACATGGCTGTATGGGCTCGATCCCTTGGCGTTCCAAAAAAAAGGCAGGCACAGTCTTGACAAGATTTTGACAGGATCTCGCGAACGGCTCCATGGAGCGACAAACATACCATCTGTTGAGTTTTTTAGGAACTAAATTTAAAAAAGAAAAGAGAAACGCTCATTACAAAAATCGGGAGAATGTGATCACGTTACGGGAAATCGGTCGGTAGATCTGTAAAATTAGTAGGTTCGGGAACATTGATTGGCGTCCTGTCATGTGACTTCAGCGCCATAACGGCGCTATCGGAACTAAAGCTGTCATAGGCCTGGTCACTCACTGTCAAAAAAAGTTTTTGAGGTTATTTATATTAATTTAGAATTGTTTGTTTTGTGTTTCTTCTGAAAACTAAATAACATGGTAAGAATATACAACATACCTCAAACAAAAAGTTGTCGAAATAGTAACAATGTCCTCCGCCTCCTCCGGCTTCAATTTAAAGAAAAGTCAATTCGATAAATTGTAGAAAATGTATGTTATAGTCAAAACTCATAACCGGTCAAACAAAACCACTTTTGACTGCAAAATCAGACAAAAGTGGGGTCAGAGTGTCATCTTAAGGGGTGGTTTTGACCAGTTATGAGTTTTTAGCCCCTGACCACAGAATAGGTAATGGTATCAAATTAAAGATTGAAAAATTTGTCTCGGGCGGGACTTGAACCCACGCTCTTCCAAACCGGGGAAACGTGCTGCAAAAGGTAATGGTATACCTATACCTAGTTCTATATACAGAACGGCCACTCCCCGCGCCCCTCTGACTTCATATACCCCACCTCCCCTCTCCGAGAAACTTGAAGGAAGTGGAACGAGGGAATGCAGGAATGAGGAAGTGCCAGACCTATGCCCCAGATCTAACTCAGTCGGTTAGGTAGGTTATTATTATTATTATTATTATTTATGATACACTAGCAGCTTAGAGCTGATGCGTGTATATCACTGCACTTGTTTAGTTTCTTAAGTATTGGTCAAGTCTATTTTTAAATGAGTTCACTGAAGGCGCACTTATTACAGTCTCAGGCAATTTGTTCCACTCGCTAACTATACGGTTGGGCAAAAAGTGTTTTCGGGGGTTGCTTGTACATAACGAGCCATCAATTTTAAGGGAGTGACCTCTGAGATTGTGGTTCTGGTTCATCCTGTATAGATGCTCAATTCCTTGGACATCATACCGTCCATGAAGTATCTTGTAGGTCTCTATGAGGTCACCACGTTGTCGCCGTTGTTCAAGTGTCGTTAGCCCAAGCTCTTCCAATCGTCTCTCATATGGTTTATCACGCAGCCCAACAACCATTTTTGTTGCTCTTCTCTGGACCTTTTCTATCAGATCAATGTCTTTTTTGAAGTATGGATTCCAAATTTGGAAGCCATATTCAAGTGATGGTCGAATATAGGTTTTATAAATCTTCAAAAATAACTCCTTGTCAATGTAGCTAAAGGTTTTCCTGATCATGTATGTTAGTGAGTTAGCCTTCTTAGTCATTGCCAGTATGTGAGCATCCCACTTCAAATTCTCTGTAATTGTAACACCAAGATCTTTTTGTGATGAAACCGCTTTCTGAGATTCAGAGTTCAAGGTATATGTTAGTTTTGGGTTTTTTTTACCAACATGCAAGACGGTGCATTTTTGAGAGTTCAGGGTAATAAGCCAGTCCTTAGTCCACTGAAAAATGCGATTAAGGTCGTCCTGGATGATATTGTTAGATATGAGCGGATTTCCCATTATCTTTGTGTCATCGGCAAACAAGGATAGTCCTGATTTTATTACATCTTTCAGGTCGGTCAAGAAGATGCCAAATAGAATAGGACCAAGCACAGAGCCCTGTGGGACACCACTAAGAACGTCATAATGATCTGAGAATTCCTTACCAACTCTGACCCTGAAAGTACGACCACTCAAAAAATTTTCTATCCACAGAAGAAGACTACCGCGAATTCCAAAATGTTTTAACTTTGCAGTTAGCCTTTTAATAGGTACACGATCAAAAGCTTTTTCGTAATCCAGATATATAATATCAGTTGGTGTGTGTTCCTCCCAATCTTTAGTCCAGTAATCAAGACAGCATAATAGATTTGTTATTGTTGATCTTCTAGGTATGAAACCATGTTGTTCTTCTATTAAAATATTTTCCTTGGACAAAAACTGTCTCATTTCCTTGGCAATTATTTTTTCCATTGTTTTACACAGTATACAGGTCAAGCTTATTGGTCGATAATTAGCAGCCACAAGCTTATCTCCCTTTTTATGGATGGGCGTCACTTCTGCCTCTTTCCAGTCCTGTGGTAAACTTCCCTCTCTAAAGGATAGCGTCATGATGTGCGCAAGCTGACCACACAGTACACGGTGACATTTCTTCAAAAGTATTGCTGGTATTCCATCAGGTCCCATTGCAGTATCATCTTTGAAAGTACTTAGTGTTTTGGCTACATCTTCAGGTGTAAAGTCAATATGTTCTATAGAGTTTTCAACAACAGGGGAGGACAATGTTGGTATTGGTTTATCCAGGGGTTCTTTCACAAAGGATTTATTGAACTGCTTGGCAAAAATATTGGCAACCTCCCTTGGATTACTTGTTACCATTAGAGTGGAATCATCCTTTAATGATGGTGGTACTGTCACCTTGGAGCTAAGATGTTGGCGTATATATCCATAAAAACATTTAGGACTGCTGCTAACAATATTTCTCTCGAACTGTATCCTCGACTTCCTTACCTCAGCAATAATTTTGTTATTTGTTTTCCTATAGTCCTCATAAGATTCTTTTGTCTTATTTAGTTGGTAAAATCTCCACTTTTGTAGTTTTTGTAGTTTTACTATTGAGGAGCCAAGCGTCAAGAATGTTATGCTTGGTTTACACGCTTGCGCAAGCCTAGGCAAGGTCGCTGTACATTGACGCTTTTATAAAGTGACTATTTAACATGGAGTACAATCAAAGAGGAGGGGGCGTTATTCATTTCAATAGGCAAGCGTAGCGTGACAACGCGCGGGGGTGAGGGAGCTCTGTGGGGGGGGAGCCTGTGTGCGCCATCTAGCGAAGTATAGTGAAATTAGCTCAATCGATGAATTATTCGATACTTCCGCTACTCCCCGTAGGTGTCTCTCTAGGATACACTATAGAGACGTGACACTCACTACTCAGCGATAGGTGGCGTTCTAACGAATCATTGAAATTATTTTTACACAAAACACGTGAGCTATAAACATAATAAAGATTTATTTAATCAAGAAACATACGATTAAACATTAACAAATTGGAATTTGAATATAAATAGGAGGAACTTCGATGTTTTAAGAAAAATCAAGTGTCGCCATCTTTTGTCGGGTAGTGTAAGATGGAAATCGGCAGTTATTCTAGAAGTTTCTTAACAAAAACGACATGAAAATTACCAAAAAAATACTTACCTGTGTAATGAAATCGACTCAGTGGCATTACGGTGCTTCTCCGAATAATTTTTACGTGTAGGAATGCAACACTTCATCTTTATACGACTAATGTCACGGGTTTATTAAAAAAACGAATATTGTCGAGCAAAACGTGCGCGGAACGACTCGCGCGCCATTCGTAACCGATGGTAGCCGACTGATCGAGTAGGCCCCGCCCCCTCGTGACGTCAGTGCTCCATTAGCATCACGGTGCTCCACTGCTTTCGCCCGGTCCTCTTAGTATCTGGTTCGTGCTATTTAACTTTAAAGAAGCGTCAATAAGGATGAAAGGATTTTCCTATTCCTTTATAGTTTTCTGGCCAAGCATGTATCCGTACTTTTGTTTGGGGGGGGACTTTTAATTTTCGGGGAGGGGGGGATAATCATAGAAAAACAATGAAAAAGTAAGTGCTGTTATCACTTTTCCATACAAATATTCGGATTTCGGGGGGGGATAAATCCCACCTATCACCCCCACCCCCCCTGGATATGTGCCTGTTTCTGGCCAATTCTGATTAGCAAATTAACTATCAGACATAATTATTTTGGATGTTACTAATGCTGTTCTAAGAATAAGTGAGAGGAAGTGTTTCAAATCTCTGTTTCTGTAATAAAAAGTAGCCTTAAAATTTCGTTGCTGTTTAGAATGGAGTATGGATTTATAGGCACAAGTAATTGTTACAATAGGTTCAACTGCTGGTTGGCTGACCCTCTGTCATGCAATAAGCAGATCAGTAAGCTTATACCAGTGTTGGGCTGTCCCTTGCCCTAGAGTGATAAGAACAAACTGTATAAACCAATGAAGTAAATTAATAATGGTCATCCAGTTTTCATAAATTTAAGGCATTTTTATTACCATTAATCTCACACTTGGAATTTTTTTTTCCAGGCTAGAAATGCAGAGAAGGCTATGTAAGTATTGATTGAAAATTTAAAACCCTATTGATAATCATTTGATAATATTGTTTTATGTAATATCTACTAGAGTTTACCCGCGACTTTGTCCGCACAAATTTTATACCAAATTTTAAATCAAATCATAAGCTATCAACAAAAAATGTTTCATCCGTTAAGTAGTTTTTGCGTGATCCTGTTTCAAACAAACAGACTTCAGCAAGATTCTAAAAAAGTTTGATTTGTAGTCAGGGATACCTAGAACTAGAAACCATATCATAATCTTTTGGAAATATCTTCAATGTAAAGACACAATTCTGTTACAGTTTTATTATAGTTAAGATTAGCTGTGCCCGCGACTACGTATGCACGGAGTCTGCACCGCAGAACACTGAATTTAGGAATTTATTAAGTTGTTCATAATCATAACTTCTACCTGGACGTACTACGCAGTGACACGGCTGCAACTCTGAACCGCTTGGGTGGCATCCTTTACCGTGAAATCATTGCAGTGCGCCACCATACACGCCGACAGATTTACATAGACTGGATATACAGGGTGAAAACTTATACTACAAAAATCTTAGCTATTATAAAATCGTAAAAATCGTGAGGAATAAAAAAGTTGCCTTTCACTTCATATAAACTCAAATAACACTCGATAGCGCGATTTAAATGACGTGTAGCGCCATCTATTGACCAGTTTGTTTGTTTGCGCATCACGCAAAAACTACTGAACCGATTTTGATGAAACTTTTTTGTTTGATAGCTTATGAGCTGACTTAAAATCTGGTATATAATTTATGCGGACGAAGTCGCGGGTTGACTCTAGTAATAGATAAAGGTATGCTTCGTTGGTTTGGTCATGTGGAGAGGATGAGTGACGGCAGATGTACGAAAGAGATATATGGAGCTAAAGTGAGTGGAAGGAGAAAAATATTACAATATGGTTTTTAGGTAAATAGGTAAATCTGGTATATAATTTGTGCGGACGAAGTCGTGGGTGAACTCACTTATCTGAATAAATAAACCTTTAAAATTGATTAGAAACATTTTTTTTTCGACCCATTTTCCTTACGGACAATTGTTTTATTATCGGAATAAATCCTTAAAATTGTTTACTTATAAAAAAATAGTGATGTATAATTGATTGACCAATGTACTACTTGCAGGACAACATTAGCGCGATGGCGGGCGGCGCAGGTCCAAGAGGCGGGAGGGCAACGCGAGCGCCGGCCCTACCTTGCGTCAGAATGCAACGACCTGCCGCAGGCTGAGAAGTGGAGGCTGCAGATAGTACGGGAGATCGCTAAGAAGGTTGCACAGATACAAAATGGTGCGTTATTTTGTTTTATGATAGCTAATGGCGAGCCACGTTAAATTTTTTGCCGCGGTTGGTTGTTATTTGCGTGGTGTTCGCGCGGTTTGCGTTTGAGTTGCCCCGAGGCTTCGCAATGTCTTCTCAACTGTATTTTTTGCTCAAAAACAATGCTCAAGATTGGATAGATACTCCTATAAACTATTTGATACTGTGGTGCTAATGCACAAGGAAGAGTCCATTAATTTATAAATAAATAAAAAAGGAGTGACTCTCACACATACTTCAGCTAGTTTATATTAAGCTGATCTGAAAGTCGTAGTAAGTGATGTTGTCTAGGTGCGCGCAAGGTAATACTTCGTAC
The DNA here is from genome assembly GCA_963693445.1 of Agonopterix heracliana. NCBI lineage: Eukaryota > Metazoa > Arthropoda > Insecta > Lepidoptera > Depressariidae > Agonopterix > Agonopterix heracliana. The sequence continues at coordinate 10,554,974 of OY856310.1, forward strand.
GAGTACACACACGTTTCACAATCTCTTCCACTTGAAGGGTTCTTTCTTATGGTCTTTTAGCCCTAGAGAAGTTTACCACTTGCATCAATACTATCCTTTATTGTTCTATGCCTGAAAACAATATAATTGATGGCCCATGTAGCAACGTTTTGTTTGCGGTATAATCAATTATTGTATTGTAGTATCCTTGACTTTAAAACTAAAAAGTTCCTAAACTGGATAAAAAATACTGTCTATCCCATTCAAATATTTTACCAAATTCAAGCATTTTCCTTGAATCAAGTTGGACATGATTGTGTGACTTATATAATTTAAAGATGTCTTAATTTAAAAGATACATAAATTTTTGTAATAATTTAAAAAAGGGTTTTATTTTATCCAAACCACGATGAATGAGACTAACGATGACACAACAGAGGGTGTGCAAGACGAACCAAGCCCCCAAATCGAACCAATAGTTGATGTGCAAGACGAACCAATAGTCGATCCAGACGAAACGATAATACAAGAAGAAATTAGCGCATCACCTGAGCCGAGGTCAAGCGTGGTTAAAGAACCAATAATTTTACCGGAAGTTATAGAAAAAATACCTTCACTCGTTAATGAAATATTAGAGAAACCTATATTTAAAAAGGCTGCGTCGCCTGTGAATACCAATAGTCCACAACGCAGTACAAGTTCCGCCAAAGGGTCTGTTAAAACATCAATTCGCAGTGGAAGCAATCCAATCGCAGAACGCCTTTCACTACAGAAAAAGTCCCTAACCCCGACCCTTCGATCCGGAATACCATTGGACGCTGTATCGACGCTTGAACCTCAAGGCAAAAGCATCAGTGACCATGTGGATGCACTCAACGCGTCAGTGAAACAGCTTTCAATGGCCTGTAGTCCACAGTCGCCTGTTGACAGCAATCTCGACAAAATATCTAAAATGAGCAAAATACTTACAAACGAAGCTAATGCTCTGAGGCAATCAATTAAAAGTTTAGCTGACGACATCGTGCGCACCAAACATGAGTTATGCACTGCAAAGGAAGATGTAAATTTCCCATACCATCTCTTCTTAATAGAATTAGTTGTGAATAAAATTAATATGAAATGCGAATGTTTCGATCTAGATTACAACAATCTCGTGATTTCTGCCTCGTTTCTAGGCAAGCAGCCGATTGTATTATATGATTCATCATACGGAAAAATAGAAAGCTTTAGTAAACTAAACGTTGGGAAGTCGACCATGTTTGCTATGACATACGATAAAATATGCTGTATTGACGAATTCGAAATACATTTGCAACTTACAAAACAACCTCCGTGTTCTACTTGCATCACGAAGATAGCTGAAACGCATATGGATTACACAAGCGAATTTATGTCACTTCGAGAGGAGCTGTGTAAGAAATGGAATGAGGAAAAACCAAATGACAACATAATATGTACTACATCGACACCGCTGTCTAAAAGTTTGTTTTATTTGTCATGTGGTGAAAAAGAACCGGAGACGATTGGAGTAATAGAAATATCGGTTAGATTGTCGTTCCTTGGTAAGGAGATCACCACCGCGTTCAGCGCATGCCCCAAGCCCCGCGGCACATCCGAAGTAACTAAAGAAGACAATGGCATTACGATGTACTCCTGTCAAAAGGTCGAGATGGATGACCAGGGTAAAATTTTGTTAGATGAAGATGTTCTCTCGCAAAAGTCAAAGCCATTCAATGCCGGCACTAGCATGGATCGTTGGAGTCCATCATCTCAGCATTCGAATATGCCAATAGCTAAGAGAAACCCTTATAAACACCATAATCCGTATTCAAATTATCAAGGTATGTATATAGGGTCCAACTTAATATGCTGACACTTTTTTAAGAGGATGATCAGACCAACAACCTGAACAACTTTCTCTATGGGAGTAATATAAAAGCGCGAAAAAAAACTGCAAACCTACTCGAGCCAAATGTATGGGACAGCAGATTTTTTTTTCGCGATTTCGATGTTGGTCCCATAGAGAAAGTTGTTCAGTTTGATGGTCTGATCATCCCCTTAAAAAAGTGTCAGCATATTAAGAAGGACCCTGTATTACAATCAAGTTTCCAATTTCAATTATCTAATTTAATTATCAATATTTCTATCTTTGTTATAATGTAAATTAACATTGTGCAAATTTTTAGGTGATGTACCAAAATACGACGAAATATTTACAAAAATGAACGATAACGAATTGAAGATCCGTGTGCCTAAATCCACAAGAGCTGAAAGAAATCCGAGATACGAGAAGATGCAGGAGTTATGTATTTGCGAAGAAACGCCATACAATACTGGGGAGCAAATACAATTCGAAATGCCTAAAGACCTTTGCAATTCAGATAAATCACATAATAAATACACATCAAACCTAAAATATACTTACAATGGCTGTGACAGAAGTTGCGAGAAAACGAAGGACAGAAAAGTGATAAATGTAACACCTTCTAACTGCCCCATCCCAGTTGACATGGAGAAAGTAGTTAATTCACGAAGAGATGTTTTTATACTGAAAATCGGAAAGCAATTGGAGACGAAGGACAAGAAAACAGATCTTGAAATAGAACTAGTGACGCCTAAAGTACAGCACGACAAACCTTTAGAAACCGACATATCGCAACAATGTAGTACCACCAAAATGAAACTAGATGCTAAAGATGGTAAAAAGAAAAACAAAGGGAAAAAGAAAGACAAAGGCAAAAAGAAGAGCAAAACCAGCCTGAAGGGGAAGAAGAAAGGCAAGAAGTAATCATGGGAATATAAGAAAATATAACAAATTGAACAATAGCAATATACTCAAAACAGAACCCTATTGTTTCTTTCATTACGATTTTCGTTATACAATACAATCTTTATTTACAAACCGAAAATATAAAATAACAATATTATAAAGCAAAGAAAAGGGGGACAAATGGCGGTCTTACCACTAACGTTATTACACGAATTATTATTTTAAATAAGTTAAAAAAAATTAGGATGGGTCCTCAATCCTCATACAAAAACCGTATTCTTTAAGGTTTTTTTAGCTATCGTGAAAACGGGAATACATGCAAGCTTCTAACTCGGTGTGATTGTAGTGCATACTCTAACTAAGGTAAAACAACAAATAAAAACCGGCCAAGTGCGTGTCGGGCAACGCGCTAGGTAGGGTTCCGTATTTGCCCGTCGTGAGGAAACCTGCATACGTTGAAGAAGAAATTCCAATGCGTATGTGAAGTCTACCAATCCGCATTGGGCACGCGTCGTGGACTAACGTCCATACACCCTCACACCCTCCCTGAGGGAAGGCATGTGTCTTGCAGTGGGACGTATATAGGGTCCTTAATATGCTGACACTTTTCTAAGGGCGATGATCAGACCATCAAACTAAACAACTTACCTTTTACTATGGAGCCAACATCAAAATCGCGAAAAAACAGTTATCCCATTCATTTCCACACGGTGGACCGACGACCTGGTGAAGGCGGCGGGAAACCGTTGGATGAGGGCAGCGCAGGACCGGTCGTTATGGCGATCCTTGGGGGAGGCCTATGTCTGACAAATAAAAGACGTGCTTCGCTTGATCGTTTATTGCAAGACTGACTTACCCACATAATATTAAGAATTATTAACGAAAGAAATATATATACCTATGTAGGTAAACGGATAGTATATACCAACACCTCCACCCTTAATAACTACTTAAGTAACATAATAATTTTCACACTTAATGTCTAATGACATCAGATAACATAACATATAAAGCATAGGTAGGTTTACGACTATATTCCCCGAGGGGGTATATCTCTGACATAATAACAAAGTCTTAGTCAAAGGTAAACAACTATATAGGTACATTTATCTTTTACTTAACTATTTTGTTTACTAATTACTTGACCAGAAGTAGGTACACTGAGCTCTTATGAGTTAATTAAGTACAGTATGTCCAATTTAGTCTTATCTACCTAGTTAATTACATGAATAACGATACTTAAAAATAATCTTCGAAACCAAACCTTATCGGCGGCTTTACTGCACGTTTGGGTCGATCTATATTAGTTTGTGATGTTCCTTGAGATCCGTTCTTTGACACACTAGGTGGGGTTACACTGGCTCGCTTCGCGACCCCCTCAGGCACCGGCGACGCCGGCGTCTCCGACCCCGCAGCGGGCCCCGACCGGACCCTCTCTGGTTCTTCTTTTTCCTCTACCGGCAATACTAAAGAACCTGACCTACGAGATTCCAAGCTGGGCGGTATACGCACATCCGCGGAGATATCAGACACCCTACGTCTTAACTGATCGACATGCCTATGTACCTCGGTTCCATTGTTACATTTTACTTTGTAATCTGTTATACCTAGCTTATCTATAATCTTACCAGGGATCCACTTATCGGTGGAGCGGTAGTCTCGGCACCACACACACTCGTCCGCCGCGAGCTGTCGGTGCTGCTGGTGCCCCCCGCCTGCCTCGCTCCCGCTCCGCCCTTGTCTCTCTCTTACCCGTTCTTCTCGGTCTGGTTTTAATTTATCTAACCGCATGCGTAGACGTCTGCCCAATAGTATCTTAGCCGGGCTATCTCCAGTTGTATAATGTTCAGTGTTTCGATATGCCAATAAAAATCTACTCAATGCCATATCAATGTCTATCCCTTGTTTAAGCGCCTTTTTGATCGAACGTTTACAGATTTTGACTGCATTTTCAGCAGCCCCATTGGAGGCCGGATGATAAGGCGCTGAAAACATTTGATCTATTCCATTATTTTTTAGGAACGTTCCGAATTCTGAGCTCGAAAACGGGGGACCGTTGTCACTAACCACCTGCCGTGGTAGGCCAAATCTCGACCACATATCCCGCAGCACTGTTATTACCGCACTAGCCGTGGTATTTTTCATTCTAATCGCTTCGATCCACTTCGAGCACGCGTCCACCACAATTAAGAATTTCACGCCTGCAATGGGCCCTAATAAATCTAGATTTAGCCTAGACCACGGACGACCTGGCCAGCCCCACGGGCTGGGCTCATGCTTGGCCGGCGCGTCCGCCACGCTCGCGCACACGGTGCAAGCACGGCACGCCGTTTCCACCATTTCATCAATTCCAGGCCACCACACGTAGCTCCTGGCCAAGGCTTTAGTTTTCACCATCCCCATATGCGGCTCGTGTAATTCGTTTATTACTTTGATTCTACATGAGGAGGGAATGACGACGCGGTGACCCCATAAGACACAACCTAATTCACAATATAACTCGTTTTTCCTATTTAAAAACGGCTTAAGCTCCTTAATTTCCACGTCTGTTGGCCAACCGTCCATAATGTAGCTCAATACTCTACTTAAAATCGGATCTGATGCAGTTTCTTTTTTTAATATTTTATAATCTAATAAGAGTGCTTCTGTTGCAAAGTGCAAATATGTCTGCTCAGGTAATGTTTCCTCTGCTGCAGCGGCCTCCTCTTTATGTGCTTTAATTAAACGTGAGAGAACGTCAGCCGTATTCCTATCCGTCTTAACATACTCGATCTTGAAATCATACGCTGAAAGTTTTATAGCCCATCGTTGAAGACGACTCGCCGCCGTGGTTGGTATACCTACGTTCGGCCCGAAAATACTTACCAACGGCTTGTGGTCTGTGCGAAGGGTGAACCTTCTGCCGTATAAGTATTGGTGGAATTTATCGACTGCGTAAATAATAGCCAACGCCTCCTTATGTATTTGACTATAATGCGTTTCGGGAGGGGTGAGCGCGCGGGACGCATAGGCGACCACGCGCTCGGTGCCGTCCGGCTCGCGCTGAGCCAGCACCGCGCCCAGCCCGCGCGCACTCGCGTCGCACGTGAGCACGGTCGGCCGCGACATGTCGTAGTGTACTAACACCCCTGTCCCACACAGTACCCTTTTTACCTGTATAAACGAGTCGTTTTGCTCCTTACCCCAAAAATAGTGCTTACCTTTTTTAAGCAAACTATAAAGTGGAGTTAAATATGATGATAAATTGTTCACGAATTTTCCGTAAAAATTAACCATTCCCAGAAATGATTTTAGTTCGGACGCATTTTGTGGTGGAGGCATGTCAACTATAGGTTTAATTTTATCTGAGTTTACCCGCACGCCCTTCCTATCTATAATAAACCCTAAGTACTGTACTTGATCTGATAGGAATTCACACTTACTTTTTTTTATTTTTAAGCCGTTGCTTTCTAGAATATTTAATACATTTTCAACGGTTTTCAAATGATCATTTAAGTCTTTACTCTTTACCAAAATATCGTCATAAAATACTATCACATCGCTAATATTTTTAAATAAGTTTTCCATGAATTTCTGAAAAATACCAGGGCTAGAAGCCAAACCATACACCAAACGATTGTATTTGAACAAGCCCCTGTGTGTATTGATGACGGTATATGCTCTAGATGACTCATCCAACATCAGCTGATTGTAAGCTTGTGACAAGTCTAACTTTGTGAAATATTCATTACCACTGAGATTACTGAATAGGTCTTCCATTTTTGGAACCGGGTACTTATCGACCATTAAGACGCGATTGAGTGTCACCTTATAGTCCGCACATATGCGTATCCCGCCGTCCGCCTTCCTCGCTATGACCAGAGGAGTGGCCCAGTCGGAGCGCTCCACGGGCTCGACGACGCCGGCGCGCAGCATGGCTTCCAACTCGGCGTCGACGCGTGAGCGCAGCGCGTAGGGCACCGGCCGCGCGCGACAGAACACCGGCTGCGCCCCCGGCCTCACGTGCAATCTCACCGGCTCGCCCGTGTACCGACCCAGTGTGTCATCGAACAGTGATTTATGTCTGGAAACAATATCATTTACAATTTTATTTTTTTGTACTTTATCCGTAGCAGTCACATTGTATAAACTCAATTGAGGTACCTCAATGTTTAATTCTGAAAGCCACTGTCGGCCCAATAATGTGGTGGTCCCCTTACCGATAACATATAAGTCTAAATATTTAGTTTTGTTTTTATACACAACTTCTACTTGTAAATAGCCCAAGGGATTTATAACTGAACCATCATAAAACTTCAACCTAAGCCGACAGGGTTTTAAGTTCAAATGACTATAATTATCAATATAGGTGCTTTCACTTATACAACTCAAAGCTGAACCGGTATCTATCTCCATATTTAAAGGTACATTATTCACCGATAAAGTCATACATACCGGTTTGTATCTACTCAGAGACATTTGGTAAATAGCTTCTTCATCGTCTCCTTCACTGCTTTCGTTGTCACTAGGCGCCGACGCACCCCGTCCCGCCTCGCTATCGTCCTGGTCAGCTGATGGCTCGCGCACCCAGTAGGTCCCCGACGCGCTGCGCCCGCGGCCCCAGCGGCGCGCGGTCGCCCCGCCGCCGCCGCCGCCGCCACGCCTGGCTCCTCCGGCGCGCGCCCCGCCATCTCCGCCTCCTCTACTCACCCCAATACTCGCGCTCCCCGCGCGTGAATGATTGTTACCGGCCGTTCCCGCCGTTTCGAGTCTCGCTTTGTACTGCTGGCACATTCGTCTCAGGTGGCCTAACTTGTGGCAGTAGCTACATTCGAAGTTTCTATACTTGCAGCTCTCAGTTTTATGTCCGCCGTCGCCGCACGTCATACATTTGTAATTATTCGTATACTGTATCTTGTTTACGTTTACTGGACTATTGACATGCCGGTCGACAGCACACGCATTTTTCTCCGCAGCTTCAAGGGTGGTGGCGAGTGTAACTGCTCGGCTGTAGGCAATGTTGTCCTCAGCGAACAATCTTTGTCTCGTCGACTCACTAATGATACCGCACACCAGCTGGTCCCGTAAATTTTCCTCCAACGTCGAACCGAAATCACAGGTTTTGGCGAGTTTCTTCAATTCTGCCACGTAATCCGAGGTCGTTTCTCCGTCTACCTGCCGCCGCTGGCGAAACTTGTACCGCTCTGCTAGAACCGACGGTTTAGGCTGAAGATGATTCTTTAACAAATCTACCGCTTGTATGTAGGTCAAAGCTGACGGTTGCTTGGGGCTCGCTAATGTTGATAACAATTGGTATGCTTCCTCCCCCATTACCGCAACCAACGTGGCCAACTTGACGTTATCTTCAATTTTGTTCGCGATAAAATACATGTCCAATCGTTCACAGTACACCGACCAGTTCCCCCCTTTCACTTCGAATTCGTGTATTTGTCCCACACCCATTTTTCTTCAATGCACAATAAACTGTCCGTTTTAAAATCCTCGAGCGCCACTGACAAATAAAAGACGTGCTTCGCTTGATCGTTTATTGCAAGACTGACTTACCCACATAATATTAAGAATTATTAACGAAAGAAATATATATACCTATGTAGGTAAACGGATAGTATATACCAATGTCCAGCAGTGGACGTCCATCGGCTGAGATGATGATGATGATTCATTTGGTTCGAGTAGGTTTGCAGTTTTGTATGGAACAGCTGTTTTATTTTCAAAAAGTGTCACCATGTTAAGAATGTATGATGGTCTGATCATCCCCTTAAAAAAGTGTCAGCATATTAAGATGGACCCTGTATTATACGATCCGTTCTCGAATTTAAATATTTATGTTTCTTTACCGCTCAACAGCCGGTCTCGGTGAGTTTCGTATACGCGACCTAAACGATGAGATCAACAAGCTGATGCGGGAGAAGCGGCACTGGGAAGTGCAGATCAAGTCACTGGGGGGTCCCGACCACGCCAGGGTGGGCCCCAAGATGTTGGACCAAGACGGCAGGGAGGTGCCTGGTAACAGGGGCTACAAGTACTTTGGAGCTGCTAAGGATTTGCCAGGTCAGTCGATCTGTATGAAAAAAGATACACGGTGTAAATTTAAATGCGTTACGTACTCAAAATGGTTTTTCAGACCATGAAGTTGAACAACTTTCTATTATATTCTATTTTTATTTAATGGCGTTTCCTTGTTAGATTTCGCCAGTGTCAAGTGTTGAAGTTATATTTATTAGATATTGTACGGTAATAGGATATGGCGATCTCAAAGCCTCGTTTTTAAAACACACACTCGAAACCGCCATAAAACGGCGGAGCCACGTGGCCAATTAAATCGCAAGCCGACACGTCCACTCGTTACCCACTTAGCCACGCGACTCTGAACAACTTTCAGTATGAGTAATGAAATCGCGCAAAAAAAAATTTGTTTAATATAAAACGTCAATGGCCAAATGTAGAACAGCTGAGTTTTATTTCGTGGTTTCAATGTTGGTCCCACATTTATTTTATTGGCTTAGCCAACAAACCCACTTCTTTTTTACCAAACAAACTTACTTGTTTTTGGTGGGTTATTTATTAATAGAGTTTACCCGCAATTTCGTCAGCACAGATTACATATCAGATTTTAATTCAAATCATAAGCTATCAAACAAAAAAAATTTCATCAAAATCGGTTCACTAGTTTTTGCGTTTTCGAACAAACAAACAGACAGACAACAATTCTAAAAAAAGTTTATTTGGATGCAGAGATAGGTACCTAAAAACCATATCGTAACGTAATCCTTTTCTTGTAAATATTTTCTTCAATGTACAGTCACAGTTCTGTTACAGTTTTAAAATAGTTTAGACTAAAACAACAGGTGTCCGGGAATTGTTCGAGCAAGAGCCACCGCCCCCGCCTCGGCGCACGCGCGCTGACCTCATGAGGGACGTGGACGCGGATTACTACGGCTACCGGGACGACGACGATGGACTGCTACAGCCAATAGAGAAGGAGGCTGAAAAGGATGGTAAGCTATCATTGTTATCATCTTTATTGGAACAACATCTATCCGGGAATTGTTCGAGCAAGAGCCTGACCTCATGAGGGACGTAGACGCGGATTACTACGGCTACCGAGACGACGACGATGGCCTGCTGCAACCCATAGAGAAGGATGGTAAGCTATCATTGTTATCATCTTTATTGAACAACAGCTGTCCGGGAATTGTTCGAGCAAGAGCCTGACCTCATGAGGGACGTAGACGCGGATTACTACGGCTACCGAGACGACGACGATGGCCTGCTGCAACCCATAGAGAAGGACGCCGAGAAGGATGGTAAGCTATCATTGTTATCATCTTTATTGAACAACAGCTGTCCGGGAATTGTTCGAGCAAGAGCCTGACCTCATGAGGGACGTGGACGCGGATTACTACGGGTACCGAGACGACGACGATGGACTGCTGCAGCCAATAGAGAAGGAGGCTGAGAAGGATGGTAAGCTATCATTGTTATCATCTTTATTGGAACAACTGCTGTCCGGGAATTGTTCGAGCAAGAGCTCGATGGCCTGCTGCTGCATCACGCGAAAACTACTGGGCCAATTTTAATGTAGCTTTTTGTGTATGAAAGCCTATGATTCGACTTTAAACTGGTATATATTTTATCTCGCCACGAGTGAACGAGGGAACCAGTTCCAAGCCGTGGGTAAATCCTAGTATGAAAAGGTTGTATGAACATTAAAATGGCACGTGTACAGACGCAGCCCTCATGAGGGCGAAGTTCTGCCTGCAATGAGATTCTGCAGGCTATAAACATCTTATTATACTTTAGTTTACTAATTTCAGCAATCACCAGAGCCGTTGCGAAATGGAAGCGCAATAAGGAGCAGAATAAAGATGAAGATGTGGCCGAAGAAGAGAACATTTATCCAGAAGATGTGAGTATGCTTGATACTTCATATCATAAGTAGCAGATATTTTGAAATTCACCACTCGTTGCCTCTTCTTCTGTCAAGTCGATGGCTTGCGTGTCAATGAGTTTAATTCACCTCGCTTAAACATTTTTTAAAAACACGGACAAAGACGGATTTATACGGGGTGTTAAATTTTACATAGGTAGAGGTGTTTCAGACTATCAAACTAAGAAACTTTTACTATTGGACAAAAATTTAAATCGCGAAAAAAATTCAGCTGTTTCATACATTGGGGTCGAACGGCCATAGACATTTTTTATGGAACAAAACATTTTTTTCACGTATTCGATATTGAAAGTCCATAGTGAAAGGTGTTTAGTTTGATGGTCCAAAGCCCCTAAAAGTATGTAACGTCAAAAAAGTATGTGTATATAAACTAGTGGTGGGCAACGTTCGCGACCCAGTGGGAGCCCGATTATGGAAGCCGGGGCCGGGGCAGACCAAGAAAATAGAATAGAATAGAATTTTCTTTATTTGTCTTAAAAAAAACACATAACGAAAAAAAATATTACACAGTCAGTACTTAATGACAGTACAAGACAAAATGGTCTGTGACATCAGTATACGGTAGTTGGTCAGACAACACAACAACCACTGCTATTATTGTCACAGCCGAACTTAAAATTAAAGAAAAAAGGAGATCTACTACTATAAAAGTCTATGGCGCGGTGACCTGGATGCCCACGAAGCAGAATTTCAACTGATGGCACGGGATAGAGAAGGCTGGAAACGCTTGGGGGAGACCTTTGCCCAAAAAAATGAGACGAAATAGGTTTAAAAAAATCTAAACTATTATAAAACTGTATGTAAAGTAAAGCCTGACCAGAAATATAAAAACATGGTTTGGGGGCGCTGCAATCGACTATAACCTCTAATGTCAGTGTTCCAAGTACAAAAATTAGTTCCAATGATTTTCCGTAACATGGCGAGGTTTTTTTTTATATTTCTGGTCGGGCTTTATGTCTGTACATTGAAAATATTTACAAGAAAAAGATTACGATAAGGTTTTTAGGTGTCCCTGGCTGCAAATCTACCTTTTTTAGAATTTCTGTACTTACGTCTGTTTGTTTAACCATTACACAAAAAGTGCTAAACCGATTTTGATGAAACTTTTTTTGTTAATAGCTTATGATTTAAAATCGGACATAAAATTTGTGCGGACGAAGTCGCGGGTAAACTCTAGTGTAAAATAAAATGGAAGTTTTACGAATATTTAGTTTAGTTTTACTTATCTACATTCTACACTACAGTGATGTAGATAGTGAAACTAAATAAGTATTTGTAATTCATGAATCATCTAGCCACGCGATTTATACTCAATCTACGGTTGGATAGCATTATAAAACATGTATCAATCTGTTTCCACAGCCTGAAGACAAACGCGTGGATGATGAAGACGATGAGCCTCAAGTGATCACATCTCACGTGGCGGTACCCTCGCAGAAGGACGTCGAAGAGGCATTGTTGAGGAGAAAGAAGCAAGAGCTGCTTGAACAGTACGGATGCTTGGACGTCAAGATGGAGAGCTGACCGTAGTTTTATATTTTAAGAGATATGGATAAGTCTAATAAATAAGAATGTGGTTAAAAATGTGTTTCCTTTAAGGGTTGAACCTCATCTGGCAGCACCGCATCACATTTTTCCGTCGCTTCATCCTTTTCTGTCACTCAGGAACGTCATTTGCTAGAGCAAATAAGATAGACGGAACGCAACTGCACGCGGTGCTGGCAGATAAGGTTCGACCCGAGCAGAATTTGATTGTATAATGAATGGTCGAAGAATTTTTATTGGGATTCTATATTGGCAGCATTGACATACAACATAATGGACGCAGTCTAGTACAAAATTCTCATTTACCAACTACTGGACGTAGGGTCCGCGCTCAAGTGTCCGAACCAAAAGATAACTAAAACGTATATAAACATCGAAAACGCTGGAATTCTTTTTATTTTGCTTGCGTAGTTTTGCACCGCAAGCGCTCGCGTGCGCGTCGTCGGCCAGTCAAACAAAGACTGTCGCGTAATTGGTTATCTTTGTAAGTTTTGGTGTTCTTCTGGTTCGGACACTTTTGAGCGCGCACCCTATGTCCAGTAAATGCTAAGTCAATGATTGGCAGACACAGTTTAGTCAAAACATGAATTAAGCTTAGATTATCAAGATAGACAGTCAAAGCTACGAAAGCGTCGAAAAAAATAGGAACCAGTACTGGTTCCAAAACCCTATACATATACACGCACACATACATATTTTGTACGGCGCCTCACGCACACCAACCTAAGAAAGTTAGCCCCTTTTGTTTTATACGGAACAAGTGTGAGGCTCATTCTAGACATATACTTTTTCTAAGGAATTAAGAATTTTTTTATCATATCCTTGAAACGTAACGCCTTCCCATTTTAATGTAGTAGGTACCAGCTTCTCGTGTTTTATTTTCATATGGAAAGTAATCAATCACACTACAATAAAACAAGGTAAATATCATTGCATTATTTATTTTTGAACAGTTTTTATCATTTATATGGACATAACTCTATTGAAGCAAAATATACACAATATATTATGAAACATTCTGGTTTTAAATCATAATTGTTACATAACGCAATTGCACGCTACGTGTAATATAAAACATAAAAATTAGGAACGATCGCACGACCTCAATTATAATAATTATTACGTTCGGTCAGAAATAGAATAAAGTTCGATAGAAGCATAACATATAGGGTCCAACTTAATAAGCTGACACTTTTTTAAGAGGATGATCAGACCATCAAACTGAACAACTTTCGCTAAGGGACCAACATCAAAATCGCGAAAAAAAATCTGCTCTTCCATACAAAACTGCAAATCTACTCTAGCCAAATGTATGGGACAGCTGATTTTTTTTTCGCGATTTCGATGTTGGTCCTATAGAGAAAGTTGTTCAGTTTGATGGTCTGAACATCCCCTTAAAAAAGTGTCACCCTGTATATCTTGAACATAAGGATTTTTCAATCTGTAATTGAATTAGCACCACGATTATTACTTTAAATTAAAATAGTACCTTATTCCTTTTAACATAAGACGACATGATATTACAATATTGGTGATTAAGTAACATCAAGCTGGGACCGTATTTGGATGGGTGACCGCTTTACTGGTTTTTCATCCCGAGATAATGCCGCTACAGGGTGTAATATTTAAAACAAAGTCATAAGTATTATGTGGCGACATGAAAACCAATATCGAAATACCAATTATTTGCCACCACCCCACCACCGTGCACTAGGAAAACCCTACTACCGATAGCTAACAGCCAAGGATATTCCTTTCAATTTCTTAATAAAGAGGTGCCGATAAACTACATAAGGACAAACAAAATGTAATTATTAGGTAACTACTAGAGATCATAAAAAGTACAGCATAGCTAGCATGCCGCAGTGATACAGCGCTATCACACCTTAGCTATCTTTCTATTTGCTTGCGAACGAACGAGATAAAAGACGTGATACAGCCGTATCACGTGTAGCATACTAAGAGTGCAGCATAGCTAGCATGCCGCAGTGATACAGCGCTATCACACCTTAGCTTTCTTTCTATTTGCGTGCGAACGAACGAGATAAAAGACGTGATACAGCCGTATCACGTGTAGCATACTACGAGTGCAGCATAGCTAGCATGCCGCAGTGATACAGCGCTATCACACCTTAGCTCTCTTTCTATTTGCGTGCGAACGAACGAGATAAAAGACGTGATACAGTCTTATCACGTGTAGCATACTACGAGTGCTGGAGACTTAGTAGGTACCAGAAACGTGTTTTTTTTCTCCGATCCCTAACAATTACCTTATAAATATTATTGGAACTTGTAATTGTGTATTGCTTAATTAAAACCGTTACATATTCATTCCTGACCGCCAATCCATTAAGTAAAAAAAGCTTAAAACATAAACTATTTAAGTATCCAGTACGCGATTACACCTATATTAGGAATGTACAAACTTAACGCATCCATAAGCTCTCAAAACGCTAAAATAACTGTTTATCAACTAATAACACCGAATCATTTGCTAAGCGCTAAACATAGATTTAAAATGAGTAAGCACACTTCGCCCGTCGTAATAAAACTGAATACTTTGCTAAATCATTTGACAGATCATATAGTTTGAAAAATCTCATGATTACCGACCGAACGGGAGGCTAAGGGTTGAACTACAGGAAGCACGGCATCGCATTTTTCCGTCGCTCCATCCTTTTCTGTCACTCAGGAACGTCATTTGCTAGAGCATATAAGATAGACGGAAAGGAACAGCACGGAACAGCACGCCGCGTGCGATCGCGTTCCGTCTATCTTATATGCTCTAACGCGCATGCCTACGAGATGGACCGATGCGGTCAAAGAAATTAACCGAAGTATCACTACAGGCCTGCATACACGGGGCCCAAGATCGAGGGGCCTGGAGAGCTGTGGTGAAAAGCAGCCCACGATGGTCACGTCCCTCACCCATGAGAACGACTAAGAAGAAGAAAGTATAAGACCATCTTCACAGACCTAACCGCCTGGTCACGGGACAGGGCGAACTGCGGCGCGAATTGCGACATTAGAATACACTGCCAACGAGCCGCTGAGCTCAGTGTATTCCAAAATCGCAATTCGCGCCGCCGTTCGCCCTGTCACGTGGACAGGCGGTTACTCAGTTCTTGGTGATTGCCCAGCAAGGTTCCGTGCGTGCGTGCAAGCTTGTTTGGGACATGGTGAAAAGCTGTATAAGATTATCGGGCCAGAAGAGGATCGCCATAATTGATTTAACATAGTGACATGTTCGGCGCTTTAGTTCAGATGTCAGTATTATAATATTTACGACAATTTCGAATGTTCATGGGCAAAATATTGACTCAAAAAGCTTCGAGACGTAATATAACCTAATTTTTTCGCTTACAATGATGTAATAATTTGACTTTAAGATGCGAATCAGGTAGCTGCTTTAACTTCAACACTTTTTATTCCAAAATTTTGGAAATTGTTTCTGTTATTTTAGAAGTATTCGTGAATTATTAAGATATTTTTCTTTTTTATTTAAATAACAACGTTTACACTACAATACTATTCAATTTGAAGCTATGACAAGAAAATATATGAAATAGCCAAAACCACCAAGAATCAACACTACTGAATAGATTTGATTATTTACTTAAATTATTTGCACCGCTACCTACCACATACATACTGATTTACATATTTATATTTTTGTTAAATTTAATGAACAAGAAATGTGATTCTGACTTGCAATACTAAAAGAAGTTATCTAAACCAACGCCGATATTCAAATTGTACGTGAAACAATATCTATTTATAGTTTCTACTTTTTGAAAGTATATAAATATATCTTTTATTACTAGATTTAACTGGCTCTTTCTTGCAACTATCTATAACATAATTAATCAGGTGTAAGTATCAGAATACAACAATTTGCAAAGCTATTATTTCGTATCAACATCCACATAACATGTTACAATGTGAAACCAATTGATAATGACAAAGACAAATTACAAAAAAATATTTAAATTAAACTCGTAATTATTCGTACACATTTCGTACAATTATGACATAGAAAATACATACCGAGATACGGATCGTAACAAAACACCCTAGTAATATTTAAAGGGATAGTTTAGACCATCAAACTGAACAACTTTCACTATGGATCCAAAATCGAGAAAAAATACAAAAAATTCGCTGTCTCATACAAAACTGTAGTACATAACCACATACTCGACTCAAATTTTTTTTCTCGATATTGGCTCCATAGTGAAAGGTAAGCGGAAGTGTTGGGAGAGGCCGTCCGAGGAAAACATGCCATGATCAAATCAATTATCTTTTCCGAAAAGGACAAGTGCGTAGCACCCTCAATCGACGGAAGTGCATGAAAAGGATGTATGAATGTGAATGAGGCTAAAGAGTGTGTCAGAGTCATAGCGTGTGGCGGCCCGTGGTTTCTGCCTACCCCCATGGGTCAATAGCGTGAGCTTGTGTTTGTATATGAAAGTTTTTCAGTTCGATAATTAAAACCATCCCTTTAAATAGTTCTAGGGTGCTTTGTAAGACTGTAGAAACATACTGGACAAAAAACCAAGGGTTAAATGCTTTAGACTGCCTGAACTTAAAAAGCCAGCTTCTAATGCGTCGTCCGGATCAGTCTCACTGGGAATGGACACCAACGAAACATACATAGACACAATCGAGAGAACATCAATATAAACACTCTGGACTTTATCTCGGTGCCATAAGAGTTTAAATTGAATGACTAATGCAGAAAGGTGTATAGAAGGCACATTCAGACCTCCGATCCGTCACTATGCTGTAGGTGCCGAGATAAACACCTACACTTTGGCGCATCGTAAGCGATGCGATTGCTTGATTTCTGGCATTCGCTCCAGACGGCAACGTCGCTTACATCGGGCGCCGTACGAACTAATAACAACGCTGTGGTAAGCTTCACTAGGTACATTTTTGCGCGTACCGTCTGGCAGTAGGTAATTAAAGCTTGACTACGAATAAATAAACTTGTTTATTATTCGTAGAATCTTGAGAATTTATCGTTTACTTTCCTTAGAGGAAGTAATGTGTCTGTTACGAAGTAAATTGTAACCTATGGTAAATTGTTATGTGAATGCCGATAGCATCGCTTAACAGTATAATTAATTAGCCGGCACCACGGTGACGTTAAGAGAACAAGTTTTGCTGTTTCGCATCGTCCTCGAAGTCGCTCCACGCGTTGTTTAGCTCCATGAATATCATTTTTGCTATGTTCTCATTCGGTGTGCCCATTTGCTGCAAGTTAAAATAAGAAAGAAGGTTCATTACAATAGTTAAACAAAATATTCACAAATCCTATTTTGGGGGCGAAACAATCAAATATCAACCTTTATGATTTTCCGCAACATGGCGAGGTGTTTTATTTTTCTTGTTCAACCCACGAAGGCCCTCTTTACTTTGCCCTAATTATTCTGAACTTGAAGGGATTAATTGCCTTTTATGATCTCGTCTTCGGTGATGCTACCCATCCGGTGGTGGTGGAGAGTCTGTCCATTGAAGCGGAGCGAGGCTGCGGAGCGGAGAAACGGGAGAAATATTAACCGCTATAATATCCGCTCCGAGAATTTATGCAATCCTATTGGTTAATATTTCTCCGTTTCTACACTCCACAGCCTCGCTCCGCTTCAGTGGACAGGCACCCTAAGTCACACACGACAGTGCAATCGAGTTTGTATGAGAAGAACTACTAGAAAAACTACTGGACTGACTCTATGGAACTTTTTGGGTTTAAAAGCTTATAATTATACTTAAATGATAGTTACATATTTCATCTTGCTACGATGACGTGGGCCGGTGCGAACGAAGTCGCGGGCATAATCAACTATTTCATGAACGAAATATTTAACTGTAGTTACTTTGCACTTCATCAGAGTAGACTTTTCCGGACCATTTGTTGTTACAATAGCACATTATAAAAAAGAGTTTCTAGTACTATTTACAGAACAGACACTCCGTGCCCTAATCCCACTTTGTGGCGTATCTTGAGGGGGCGCCGAGCAAGAAGCACATACAGGAGGCGCAAGCGTGCATGCGGGACGGCACGTATAGTAACGTTATCTTGGGTCGCGAGTGCCGGACCTGTGACAATAGTTACCTTATCAGGATGGACGGCTAGACAGGCCTTCCTGTAGTTTCGTTTGACGTCGGCCGGAGTGACCAGCTGCGACATGTTGCAGGTCGTCCAGCGGCAGTCCTCCCACACGATCGTGTGCAGCGAGCATAGCAGCGCACGGATGTTCGCTTTCTTGCCTTCCGTCTGGTAGGTAAAGGGATGATAAATTATATCGTGAGGGCACGTTTATTTGACACTAATGTTTTCGCGCCATGCGGCCAAAATTCTCTCAATCTCCATTCCGCGTGGTTATATCTTTACGAGGGATTTAGACTTGCTAATAATGAACACGACAGCGCGGCAGTGGCGCGGCGGCCGCAAGAAAGATTTCGCGTCGTCTGTCTGCGGCCTAATCAATCAATTCTAAGCGTGGCTCCGCGGCAGTACAGTTCCGCGGTACTAAGTATGTGTTAGATAATTGGTTATTACAGGTTAGTTTGTTGGCCTACTTATTTCTCCTCAACATGCTAGCGGTTCTTCAAACAGCCATTTTATAAGTCCTAAGGACCACTTTGCATTGCATCCATATTGTCTTAATAAATATGAGCATGACACGTCAAGTTAAATTCTCTCCAATAAAACCAAACATACCCATTCATGTATCTTCAGTTTTTCCGGGTCCATTTCCCTCACCATCTCTTCTTTGCGCATCGCGTTCATAGTCCTCGGGCCGGCCTCGCGCTTCGCAAAGTCGTACCCTTGGCTGCCGAGGAGGTCGCCGAACACATCGCCAGTTTTTTTAGGTTTCTCGTCGCCGGGAGTCTTGGCTGGTTCGAAGTGTGCTCGACTGGGGGTTGAACGTGGGCCAAAGTCATTTGGTGGGCCAAATTCACAATGATAGTAGAATCAGTGGGCCGCAAAGAACATAAAGAAATGAAAGTCATTGCATCCATTTATAGAACAGGAGTGCGATTTTTGAATCTCCTTCGGTGAGCTCAGCAGTTGAAAATGTCAAAATTACTATGGAGATATGCATCTTTCTACTTCTGATTTGACTTTGAAAAATCGCAATCAAGAAGCATGATTTTTGAAAGTCAAATCAGCAGTAAAAAGATGCGTATCTCCATAGTAATTTTGACATTTTCAACTGCTGAGCTCACCGAATGAGATTCAAAAATCGCACCCCAGGACTGTTAATCGTTTATTTATTAGTAGAAAAGTAAATTTCAATATCCTCCCATGAATGTGTCTTTGACTATCTTGTTTATTTCGGATTGGGGGTTAATTCTATCTGCGGAAATCAACTTCCAAACTACATCTAAGCCAGGGCTGTAGTAATAATAGGCAGTTACTTGTAATCAGGCTGGTGTGCGGGCGAGCGGGCCGGCGTGTGCGCCTGGTGCGCGGGGGTGTGTGCCGGCGAGGCGCGGGGGGAGACTAGCGGCGTGGCGCCAGGGCGGGGGGTCACTCCGCCCGGAGCCTGCGCTGGCGCCGCGGGTATATTAGCGCCGAGCAGGTTTAGGTCGGCGAACGGGTCCGCTTTCGTTGGTTGCGCTTGTTCTAGTGGTACGCTTTGTGGTCGGCCTGCTGCACAAATGTTATAGTAGATTACACACCGAGGACAGGAAAGTAAGAAAGGTCTCAGATCTCATGTAATTGTTGACCGAGGCGAAGCGAAGATACTATTTTTCTCCTCGACCGAGTCCTCCTCGTCCGGAGGGGAGAAAAATAAATACACGCTCACATGCACTTAAATATTCTGACCTAATTGTACCTACAAGAGTTTTATTTATGAAATAAGACTACTGAACGTAGGCACGAATTTGAGATGGGGCAGTAAAGGCAACGTTGTATAGCTATAGGAAAAGGTTCTTATGTGATTCCTTACTTGCGAAAATATGTAGATCTGGAGTTCGATTTCTGAAACTCATTCGCTGAGCGCAGCAGTTGATGGAGATATAAATCTTTCTACTGCTGATTTGACTTTCAAAAATCATACTTCAGGAGTGCGATTTCTAAAGTCAAATTAGCAGTAGAAAGATGCGTAACTCCATACTAATTTGACATTTTCAACTGCTGATCTCAGCAAATGAGTTTCAAAAATCGCACTCCTGTACTCGATCAGTTATGAAATCGTACGTAAAAATCAGCTTTTCGATACAAAACTGTAAACCATAAAAACAAAATGGGACAATAGATTTTTTTCACGTTTTCGATGTTTGTCCCATGGAGAAAGTTGTTTAGTTTGATGTACCTGAAATCACCACCCACTGAAAATTTTGAAAGTGTTTACAATATCACCTAGTATGTATGTCTTACCATCATCCTGTGCCGTAAGTGGGGTCAGTAGAGGCTCCTGTTTAGGCAGCGGATCATTGAGACCGAACGGGTCGAAGTTGGGATCACTTGAGTTCACGTTGCCCTTCTCCGTGGGTCTATCCGTCGGCGGAGCGGGCAGGTCCCCGAATATAGGCTCCGATACGAATGGCTGTCAACATAAATTATCTATCTATAATGAGCGTTTATCTTTTATTTTTTAAATTTAGTTCCTAAAAAACTAGACAGATGGCATGTGTCCATAGAGACGTCCGCGAGATACTGTCAAAATCTTGTCAAGACTGTGCCTGCCTTTTTTCTGGAAGGCCAAGGGATCGAGCCCATACAACCAAGTCAGGCGTAAAAGTTTAGAATTTTCGATTAAAATGATTAGTAAACAATGAAATATGCCATAAAAAGATGCGTCGGCATCTTCTTGGTCATCTTTTCCCTCTTTATTATTATAAATAAGCACTTTTTGAAATTTTGACGTTTATTCGCACAGACAGATTCGTAGCGCCATCTATCGATCCCCTAGAAAACCAAAAGAAAAACGCTCATTATTCTAAATTATACCTACTGGGTGGATACTCTCGCTTGCTTGTCTACGATATCCTCCTCAAGCAGTGGAATAAACCATGATGATGATAAAGTTAATTATGAAAAAAAAAAAATTTTTGGTAATTGTATCCTCAAGCCGAGATTTAAAGATGTTTTTAAGTTTGAGTTCGAACAAAATCCATACATTTTCAACCCTATTTACGTCCCGTCACCTTCGTCTAGATCTGCCTCTACGCCGATTTCGTTTCGTTGGGGATCAGTTGGTGGTGGTTTTGGCACATAGGTCATTTGGCATGTAGCAAACATGTCCAACCCAATCCTAATTTAGATTGGCACCAATGGTAGCGACATCTATTATAGATTTTGAATGTTTAGAAATTATGTCTTTCGCGCCAGAATCCAAGTTAACTTGGGTTCTCGCGCATAATTTCTGACTCGGTAGATCTGTTTTTAGCCTAGGATGCTGCGCGCCATATCTTTCTGACAAACCTTGAAGCTTGAGTTCTGATCGTTCGTCAAAGACCTACTTAGACTCAACTCAACAAAACACGTCTCTAAATCTCGGCCTCAAGTCCTTGCTCAGAATCAATGGATTCAAAATTGTTCATTATCGATATTATTGGGGAATGATCAGCAATAAACAATGTCCTTTTTTGACAGTTCTTCGCGTTGGCAATTTCAGACGATGAAGATGAAGGAAAATACAAAGCTGTGAGAAAAGTCCTCGTTGTAACAACATCTATAAACAAGCCTCACCTGTGGATTCTCATCGACTTTCCCACTCCCACTCAAGAAATCACCGAAATCTTCTGTCTGCTTCTCCATCATCCCAAAGAAGTCGAACGAGTCATCACTCTTCAATTTCTTCTCACCGACTTCTCTTTGGCCGGAGTGAATGTTGAGGAAATCCGCGGTATCGGGCTTGACTTGCGGCGGCTGAGGTTTGGGAGGGGCGGGGCGATGCGGGGGTTGAGGGGTTGGCGGGGCGGGCCGCGCGGGCGGTTGCTTCTCTTCTTTTGCGGGGTAGTCTGATGTCACTGTGAGATTAAAATTATGTTGATGTCGATTTTTGAATTTGAGACGAAATCAGCATTGCCGATCGCCGAGCAAAGTGTACAAGGATGAGGGCATGGGCCGAGGAAGATGAACGGTAATTGTTATGCATTCTAAAAACAAACTTTAAAATAGCATGTTTCTAAGTTTCATATTGCAATGTCTCGATTTGCATAGATGGAACACATCGGGGTCATCATTATTTGAACGTGAAACAAATGGATATTTACAGGTCGTAAGTGGTCGACAGCCGCCACAATTTGCAATTCGCATGACGCCTATCGGTTAACTGAGGTGAGGGGGGCAGACCGGCGCGTCAGTGGCGAATGTAGACGTTTTGTATGGCCCATGGCTGCCACAAGTGGCGAGTCAG
Organism: Agonopterix heracliana; assembly: GCA_963693445.1. NCBI lineage: Eukaryota > Metazoa > Arthropoda > Insecta > Lepidoptera > Depressariidae > Agonopterix > Agonopterix heracliana. Next base: position 10,577,595 of record OY856310.1, read on the forward strand.
AGATTGCTGTAGCGAGTGGCGGCCACCGGCCACACGACTCCCTACATAATGTATGAAAAAGCGTGTGAACTGCTTGTTTCTGGCTACTAATTTAGTGGTGAGCTTTTGTGCTGTAAATAAAAATAAAGTGTATTTTAAAGTGTAGGTATGCTAATTATTAGCAGCTAATAACATGATGTGTGTAAATTAATTTAAATGAAAACATGTAACATCCGAAAACAAAGCTCGTACTCAGAAGCAGGGATTTCAAGTTAACCTGTTTCTATACAAGGTGTTACAAAAATACAAATAAACCTTTAAGGGGGTGATGTAGACCATCGAACTGAACAACTTTCACTATGGGACCAAAATCGAAATCGCGAAAAAAAAAAATTATGTTCTATTACTCTACAAATCTACTAGAGCTAAAATATGTATGGGATTTTAAACTATTTTTTTCGCGATTTCGATGTTGGTCCCATAGAGAAAGTTGTTCAGTTTGACGGTCTAAACAACCCCCTTATGAGTTTCAAAAATTTATTGTTACTTATGAAACACCCTGTATTGTGCTATTAGTGTGAAAAAAATTAAATAGTTAGTGCTACTTAATTAACACGCATCAACTACGACATACTTGTCTGTGGCATTGCAGTAGGGTTGCTTCGAAGGTTAGCTGCATAAATACAAATAATATATTACCTATACTTATTTTAAATATACACTCTGGTACAATCATAGAGATATTATGTACTATACCGGGTCCTTTTTAATATGCTTAGCCCCACTTGCGTCAACCACGGGTTAGCAATTAACTCCGGATAAAATAGCTCTCTCAGGCCGAATTCGATCAAACTTCGATTTATAGAAGAGTAACTATACAAGGAACAATTTTACTTTTGGTGTTTACACACTCCGTACTAAAAGAACCAATGTATAATTCACCTAAAGAAAGAGGTCGTGGTATCCGTACTTATTGCAATGTGAGGTTATACAGTTTTAATTTAGTAAGTTTCTTTTTATTATATTTTTTTAAATTATGTGACATTGACATTTCATTTAGATTACGGATGGTAAAACGCAAAATCAGTTTACTCTACAGGGTGTTTCATAAGTAACAATACATTTTTAAAACTCTTAAGGGGGTTGTTTAGACCGTCAAACTGAACAACTTTCTCTATGGGACCAACATCGAAATCGCGAAAAAATTTATTTTATATCCCATACATATTTTAGCTCTAGTCGATTTGTAGAGTATAGAACATAATTTTTTTTTTTCGCGATTTCGATGTTGATCCCATAGTGAAAGTTGTTCAGTTTGATGGTCTACACCACCCCCTTAAAGGTTTATTTGTATTTATGTAACACCTTGTATAGTAACCGGGCGACTTAATCTAAGAATAGAAAGATTTTACCTTACAATAAAATCAATATTGTGATCCTGAAGTCCCTCCAGGGTTGTGAGAGAGTGTTTCTTGGATTTTACTGCATTTTTGCCTCAAAAGCCCATTAATTGGCCGCTTCCGTTGTAATTTTCCTAATTTCATAAATAGAATGGTAACTTCCGCTTGTCATTTTCCCGCCATTCGCCAGCGTGCTGAATTGGCTCTGACGCCATTTTGTTCATTGCGACTCACCCAGGTGGCCTTAAATAGGCCCTGGAGGGACTTCAGGATCACAATATTGATTTTATTGTAAGGTAAAATCTTTCTATTGTAATCCTTTCGTCCCTCCAGGGTTGTGAGACGTGTCTGTTATCACCTGGTGAATGGCGGGGATGAAGTTATGATAGGTACCAGATTCAATAGAATAAAGAATATATTGTTATTAAAAACAAAAACATAGTAGGTACTGTTATGGTAAGAGAAGAAAAAACAAAATAATATAATTAATTGAATACTCTTCAATATATAGGTATTATAACGTTGCTTTGTTAATCTAACAAAGTTATTCGAATCATTTTCTATCAAAAACTAAATATTTGAAAAGATTATGATAAATTTGGTCTTTATTCTACCTATTTTGTTTTCTGTGGTAATTATGAAAGTTTTTACAGATCTCTTTAATACAGCATCGAGGAAGAAATTACTGATCCAACTTGAGAAGTCGCTTTAACTGTAAGTACAAAAAGAAAAGCTATAATTATAATTCCCCACCGGGGAAGAGGCCTGACCTCTTAAATAGATAGATACCTAAATAAACAAAGCTGAGATTTAGCTCCTTTACACCGAGTAATAATCAAATACTTCTCAGAATCTAATTTCGTGGCTAAAACTTTTATCGGATCAACCGAACAGTCGATCCGTACTTGCGAAATGATGCTAAGTTAGTTTCAAGGTAATAAGGAAAATATGTAATTTGAAGATCATTACCAAAATCATATTAAATTTAGGCCGAGCCGATGCCCACAAAACGTGGCGCACTGATGCAACGAATGGCATAATGGCCTTATCTTCTCTAGATAGATCCTAAATCGAAGTTCTGACAATCTGTGTTTTGTGTGTTAAGCGAGGATGTCGCTCTATTCCTAGCCTAGGTAAGGGTCACAGAAAGTAAACACGACAGATTTATGAAAGTTGATAGAACACGATAAACGTGGTTCCTCTTTGGTGTGCAAGTTTTCACAGAACAAGAGTAAGAAGAGAATCAGAACAACCTTACGCCGGAAATTCTAGGCGATGCCGAAGGATAGGAAATGACAAAATTATATTTTATGTTCTTATGAAAGCACCACTTTAGCCATCTTATTCATGGAGTTCGATAGGAAAATAATGTGAGCTAACGACGATTTTAAAATGTCTTCTTATACACTCAGGCTGCTTTTGGGGAACCATGCTTCCAGTTTCAGATCTTCCAAAATTGGACTAGGTTACCCCGTCCGCGTTCAGCGGTGATGCTACTATTCTGTGTCCACTCTGTAAGAGCTATGTGGTTGTATTGATGACTTCACTGACGTCAAACTTTCTATTGATAGAATTTGAATACCAGTAAGTCTGACCAATTAAAGCAATTCATAGTCATACTATGTACAAAATTCAAATTGACTTCTCATTGAATTGTACTCCGATAAACCCGCTAATATGTTTTGTTATCAGTCATAAACAGACAGAAGGCCAAGATCTCCACTTTTATGATACATATTAGCCACGGCCGAACAATTGTCGGACTATAGTCAAAGCTGTCAAAACTCGAATAAAATTTTACAGCTGCTCACGTTCTTATTTATAATCGTCTATGATGAACGCTGGAAGCTGTCGGAGACTCCAGGGACTTGACCGCTGGAACTCACGACTCAATATCTAAGCTCTGCGACAGTATAGGCGACCCAGATGACACGACGAAGCCCGCAGAGCTCAGTCTTAGGTTACAAGGAGGGACTACACCCACCTGGAAAGGATTTTACTTCCAAAGAGGGACTTTACCCGCCTGGAAGTGTGCACAACGATACTCGCAAAGATTTATCTTCAGATGAGAGACTTTAATCACCTAGAAGTATGCACAAATAAGCTCGCAAAGATCTGACTTCAGAGTTTGGGGACTTTACCCACCTGGAAGTGTGCATAACGAAGCTCGTAAAGATATGACTTCATAGTGAGGACTTCACTCACCTGGAAATGTGCACAACGAAGCTGGTAAAGATCTGACTTCAGAGTGGGGACTCTACCCAACTGAAAATGTTCACAACGAAGCTCGCAAAGATCTGACTTCAGAGTTTGGGGACTTTACCCACCTGAAAGTGTGAACAACGGAGCTCGTAAAGAGATGACTTCATAGTGAGGACTTTACTCACCTGGAAGTGTGCACAACGAAGCGCGTAAAGATCTGACTTCAGAGTGGGGACTTTACCCAACTGGAAGTGTACACGACGAAGCTCGCAAAGATCTGTCTTCCGAGAGAGGACTTAACCCAACCGGACGTGTGAATGACGACGCTCGCAAAAATTTGTCCTCCAAGGAGGGACTTTACCCACCTGGAAGTATGCAAGACGAAGCTCTCAAAGGTCTGTCTTCAGAGGAGGAATTTCATCCACCTGCTGTGTGCACGATGAAACTCTCAAAGATCTGACTTCTGAGACACTTTACCCAACTGGAAGTTTTCACGACGAGGCTCGTAAATATCTGTTTTCTACAAGGGACTTTACCCGACTGGTAATGTGCACGACAAAGCTCGTAAATTGATAAAATTTGATTTCTGTCAAGGAATTTTACCCAAGTCGTAGTGTGCACTACGAAGCTCGTAAATATTTTACTTCCGACAAGGGACTCTGCCCAACTGGAAGTGTCGACGACGTAGCTTGCGAAGATCTGATAATCGACGAGAGGGACTTTGTTCGCTTTACCCAACTGGAAGAGCGCAAGCGAAGATAGTATAGTTTTGACTTCAAAAGAGGGTCCTTACCCTACTGTAGTTGTGCACGATCTATTGTAAGATTCCACTCCTTCCTTCTTTCGTCCGCTTTTCGTGAAGAATTCTTGTTTAAGGTCATGTTACAGTAGACAGGCACCAAGAAATGATCTATCAATATTAGAAAAATTACTGACTGTTGTAATTAAATATCTGTCCAATGCATTTCATAGCATTTATAATCAATTGAAGAACACGATAATTCGTTCGATGCAGCGAAGCTTTCTTGAAGAGGTTTCGGCCGAAGCGACGCCAAATAACATGTACTCACAATATCTTTTGGAAAAGACTTGGTTTTACCTAAGAATTGAACGATGAGCTAGAATTGCTATAAAATTACGTCCAATTTCTAAACAATCGCTGTAGAAAATGTATGTGTCGAAGTAGGATTAATATTCTTGTGATTCGACACCCACCTGAATAAATATATTTTGACATATTTTCTCAGGTTTTATAGGGTTCGATGGACGGGAGTTTCCACATCCTTTTTTTAAAAAAATTAATAAAATCAAAAGATTGATGAAAAGAACACTTGCTCACATATATGTAGAACAAACCGTCATTTACTGTGGCAAATACAACGACGCGACGCACGGAAGAATCTCGAAGAGTTCATAATATTTCAGAATTTAACCAAAACTTTTAGTAAAATATCAAGTTACAGACCGAAAACAATATTCAAATCATTTTGGCTCAAACTGATCGATGGCGGTCATTCGCTAAACATTTCGATAAGTCGGCTAGCAACAAGAAAAACATAGGTAATTCAGCTCTTTGAGCCGTTAAAATAAAAGTTACCTAATGTTATACAAGATAATTGAAACCATTCTTATTCGGTTTTAATCACTTTAGACAAACATTTTACTGACGCCCCCTTTTCTTTAAATTATCGATTCACTCACTCGCAATCTGCAACCTCAGAAGATGGTTGGTACTTGTAGCGATAACTTTTCCGAAATCCAAGTACGGTCGTCAATGTACATAATTATGTGTGTATGAAAATTTAATAGATTGGAAATCATCGCAATCCCACCGCCCCTGCTCCTGCTAACAGGATCTGACATTCGAAAATATCGTTCTAACGGGTATAAGACATCGGTCAAATTCGATAACGGTCTAACCTCGGTCAAACCGGCAATTCGTCTAAAACGAACAATAATGTCAGCTTATCATCGGAAATTTATCAAATTTTCAGATTTATCATGACATTAGTTAAATTAAAATAGGCTAGTCGTATAACATCTTTAAACCTTAAGGCAATAAAATACCCTAGCCTCAAAGTAGTTTTAATTCGGCCGGATGCCGCGCACGGGGTTTGAAGAATTCCCTCGAAAATGGAGGGCCGGCGCGGCCGAGCACCCAAGCGTTGTACAAAGTCAAAACACAAACCTGGCCCGCGAGTTATCAAACCTCAACTCGCAACGACTGTAGACTGTAGACACGTGGCGGCGGAGCGCGTTGGCGCAGCACCTGCAGCTTGCACCTGGAGCTGGCGCCGCGTTGGCGGCGCGGGGCGCGGGAGCTGGACGCGAGCCACGTGGCGCGGGACACGGCGGCGCGACGCGAGCGGCGACAAACCCTCGATTCGACGATATAATGACTTTCGTGAGCCATGACGAACCGAATTCACTAAACGGGCTTCAAATTTGAACAAAACTAAACTATACGAGTGACTTAACGAAATTATTTCACTTTAATATCGATAACGGAAATTTCGAACTTTTTCACTCGCGTATTTTGAGGCAGATCTGCACTCGTCAAAATCCGGAAACACAATGAACAAAATGGCGTCAGAGCCAATTCAGCACGCTGGCGAATGGCGGGAAAATGACAAGCGGAAGTTACCATTCTATTTATGAAATTAGGAAAATTACAACGGAAGCGGCCAATTAATGGGCTTTTGAGGCAAAAATGCAGTAAAATCCAAGAAACACTCTCTCACAACCCTGGAGGGACGAAAGGATTACAATAAAATTTACACGCGTTCGGTCGAATCGGGCTTCAGTTGTTTTTCTATACAAAAAATCATGAGTTACCAACTTAACCTGGAGTTTATTGCTAACCCAGGTTGACGCAAGTGGGGCTTAGGGTTTTAAAGGGGATGATCAGTCTGTCAAACTGAACAACTTTCTCTAATCCCGTTCCCATACATTTGGGTCGAGTAAGATTGCAGTTTTGTGTAGAACAGCAGATTTTTTAATCGCATCGTTGGTGGTCCCATAGAGAAAGTAGTTCGGTTTGATGATCTGATCATCCTCTTAACACGGTCAGCATATTAAGTTTGACGCTGTAGATGGCATTGCACTTCATAAGGCTCTGTCCCATTCAATCCAGAAATATCGCTGCATCTCTCTCAGTAAATCGCAATTCTCTTTCAACCGCCACGCGCTCCTAACCGCATGTGGCGCATGACATTTATTTGTTGCGTCACTTCTAGTACTTAGTAAATAATATCTCAATGAACAAAGTTATACAATTTATCATCATGCTTGCAAGCGGTCTCACGGCGAATACATTTTCCCATTTATCTTATACAGGGTCCAACGCTGGTTTTTAAAAGCATGATTAAACCATCAATTGAACCTATCTTTATGGCACCACCATCGAAAGCACGATAATAAAGAATCTGCTGTCCCATACATTTGGGTCGAGTTAGACTGATTGAAGACCAGCTGTTTTTTTTTATTTATTTCGACCTTGGTACTATGGAGAAAGTTGTTCAGTGTGATGGTCTGATCATCCCCTTAAAAAACCGTCAGCATATTAAAAAGGAACCTCTATCAGTCAAGACCTTTTAAAACGCCGCATATTCTACATTTTCCGCGTTGTTATTTGACAGACAAAAACAAAAATAACTCACCAAAATTATCAATAGTCTCGTCTCTCTCTAACGTAGTAGAGAACAGTACGTCGGGGGTCCTGATAGCGAACGAGTGGTCCTCCTCCCACAGATCGCAGCGAGGCTTCCGTCTCTCACCGTTCTGCACCACCAGGCTTATTATGGCTGTAGTATTGTTCGAGAAGTGGTCGTTGACTGGCATCGTTTCGTCTATGCCGTCGATTTCTGACCTGAGTGAGAATTAAAAATGGGCGTTTGTAAAGACATGCACGCGTGTTCCCTTTCCGCGGCCATCTCATTTCTGTCTTTCTGGAATTTTATGGGCATGGGATGTGGGCGAAAGGCTAACCACCTCTCACCACTAGATACGTCATTCCATCCTGACACTTAAAATTTCTGAATGTGATTTGTTTCTGGAACTGCAACAGTCCAATAGGTATATGCGCTATTGTCTGGATGCAAGAAACTAGCGCCATCTAGTGCTTTATGGACCCGTGTATTATGTGTTCATAAAATGTTGGGTTAGGTTACACACCGAGGGCAGGAAAGTAAGAAAGGGCTCAGATCTCATGTAATTGTTAGTATACTATTTTTCTCCTCTACGGAGGTGGAAAGCGGCAACTTCGTTTAGCGCAGCGGGACGAGAATTGACGCTTTCCGTCCGGAGGGGAGAAAAGGTTTGTTATTTTATATTATCTAAACTATTATAAAACTGTAACTGAAGTGTGTCTGTAAATTGAAGATTTTTACAAAAAAAAGATTACGATATGGTTTTTAGGTATCCCTGACTCGAAATCAATCTTTTTTAGAAATTTTGTCTGTCTGTTCGTTTGTGTGTTTGTGTGTTTGTTTGTTTGTTTGTTTGTTCGCGCATCACGCAAAAACTACTGAACCGATTTTGATGAAACTTTTTTTGTTTGATAGCTTATGACTTAAAATCTGGTATATAATTTGTGCGGACGAAGTCGCGGGAAAACACTAGTAATAAAATAAAGTAAAAACTAAAGAAATTAACAATATTATAATACAGAACTCGCTGGAATCTCCGTTTTTTATTACGAAAATCTCATACAAACTTTAATCCTGTAAAGATAATGTATTTGTAATTTTTGGTGTAAGTAAATAAATAAATATGAAAATATGAAAAAATCCCCGTTTTCATATCTTTGGGGGTTGAATTGCGATAAACTCTTATCAAGTGAGCACCTAGATGCCAATAGAAACAACCATGCAAAAATTTTAAGTTGGTAGTCTTTGGAGATTGTGCGGATTTGTGTAGATTCAAGCAAATCTGACACAACTTGTCCCAAAATATTCAAATTTCTGTGACTTGACAGTTCCCAAGACCCACTTAGCACATAGCCAATACCGACCTGTTGAACTTGATGGCGTGCTGGTCGTAGGGCAGGAAGCCGGTGTGCAGGTGCACGGAGAGCATCGCCACGGCGTGCACACGGCCGAGCTGCTGCCGTGAGTGGTACACGGATACCACCACGTCCCCGGTCACCGTCGTGTCCAGCGGCAGAGTTACCTGACGACGGAAAGGTATTGTACTCATATCATGATACTGAACAGCTTTAGAAAAAAAATGGAAATTCGCAAAAAAGCTGAATGCATGGAAAGTCTGTTCTGTGTCTGCACTGTTTTACGAATTGCCTTTAGGTTTCGCAGGGAAAGCTGTTCAGTATCATGGGTACAATGACCCTAAAGTAATGCAATTGTTTACCCTAACCCCCTGTACATAAAGCAAGCCATAAAAAAAACATGTCTTCTATTCACAAACGTCCATTGGAATAAGCGAGATGTCAATAATATACAGACGCCATCTTGAACGGGCGCGCCACTTTTCCCGCTTCACCAGTCCAGCTGGGATGAAATGATCATAAGCGATATCTCTAAATAAGTTGAGCTTATGCTGTGGGATTTAAAATAGTATAAAAAATGGAATGCGTAAAAATATGGACTAGCACAATAGTCGCGTGTGAATGCGTCAGTGACTGGTCGCAGTGTTACAAAATGCCAAAACGTAGTTTACCTTTCCCTCCGCCATTGTATAAAGATGCAACCTATCGTAGTCCTGTTGCGTCGACAGCAATAGTCGGTCTTCATTATAAATTTCTATGTAAGGCCTACAACCATCCCTGTAAAGAAATATGTAGCTTAAGTTATTTAAATAAAGCTCTAATTTACATTTAATTTATTATTAAATGTATACTCGTAGTATTTACCTTGCTTTCGTGAAAAGAGGCACTGGTTGAATGGTTAGAGATACTAAGGAGACTGGTCGGAAATGTGGCAGTATCGGTTCTGGTCTGTAAATCAGGAAAAATAATACATTAGGTTTTACTAAATAGTTGGTTTCAAATGTAACGCTGATGTGCTGGGTAGGTTAAGTAGGGAGCGGACCAGGAGGATGTATTGTAATCCTTTCGTCCCTCCAGGGTTGTGAGAGAGTGTTTCTAGGATTTTACTACATTTTTGCCTCAAAAGCCCATTAATTGGCCGCTTCCGTTGTAATTTTCCTAATTTCATAAATAGAATGCTAACTTCCGCTTGTCATTTTCCCGCCATTCGCCAGCGTGCTCAATAGGCTCTGACGCCATTTTGTTCATTGTGTTTCCGGATTTTGACGAGTGCAGTTCTGCCTCAAAATACGCGAGTGAAAAAGTTCGAAATTTCCGTTATCGATATTAAAGTGAAATAATTTCGTTAAGTCACTCGTATAGTTTAGTTTTGTTCAAATTTGAAGCCCGTTTAGTGAATTCGGTTCGTCATGGCTCACGAAAGTCATTATATCGTCGAATCGAGGGTATGTCGCCGCTCGCGTCGCGCCGCCGTGTCCCGCGCCACGTGGCTCGCGTCCAGCTGCCGCGCCCCGCGCCGCCCGCCGCCCCCCGCCCCCCGCCCGCGCGGCGCCAGCTCCAGGTGCAAGCTGCAGGTGCAGCGCCGACGCGCTCCGCCGCCACGTGCGCCCCGTGTCTACAGTCTACAAGTCGTTGCGAGTTGAGGTTTGATAACTCGCGGGCCAGGTTTGTGTTTTGACTTTGTACAACGCTTGGGTGCTCGGCCGCGCCGGCCCTCCATTTTCGAGGGAATTCTTCAAACCCCGTACGCGGCATCCGGCCAAATTAAAACTACTTTGAGGCTAGGGTATTTTATTGCCTTAAGGTTTAAAGATGTTATACGACTAGCATATTTTAATTTAACTAATGTCATGATAAATCTGAAAATTTGATAAATTTTCCGATGATAAGCTGACATTATTGCGGTTCGTTTTAGACGAATTACCGGTTTGACCGAGGTTAGACCGATATCGAATTTGACCGATGTCTTATATCCGTTAGAACGAGATTTTCGAATATCAGATCTGTTAGCAGGAGCAGGGGCGGTGGGATTGCGATAATTCCCAATCTATTTAATTTTCATACACACATAATTATGTACATTGACGACCGTACTTCGATTTCGGAAAAGTTATCGCTACAAGTACCAACCATCTTCTAAGGTTGCAGATTGCGTGTGAGTGAATCGATAATTTAAAGAAAAGGGGGGCGTCAGTAAAATGTTTGTCTAAAGTGATTAAAACCGAATAAGAATGGTTTAAATTATCTTGTATAACATTTGGTAACTTTTATTTTAACGGCTCAAAGAGCTGATTTACCTATGTTTTTCTTGTTACTAGCCGACTTATCGAAATGTTTAGCGAATGACCGCCATCGATCAGTTGGAGCCAAAATGATTTGAATATTGTTTTCGGTCTGTAACTTGATATTTTACTAAAAGTTTTGGTTAAATTCTGAAATATTATTAACTCTTCGAGATTCTTCCGTGCGTCGCGTCGTCGTATTTTTGCCACAGTAAATGACGGTTTGTTCTACATATATGTGAGCAAGTTTTCTTTTCATCAATCTTTTGATTTTATAAATTTTTTTAAAAAGGAGGTGGAAACTCCCGTGAAAACCCTATAAAACCTGAGAAAATATGTCAAAATAGCTTTATTCAGGTGGGTGACGAATCACAAGAATATTAATCCTACTTCGACACATACATTTTCTACAGCGATTGTTTAGCCAAAGAAGGTAGAAATTGGACGTAATTTTATAGCAATTCTAGCTCATCGTTCAATTCTTAGGTAAAACCAAGTCTTTTCCAAAAGACATTGTGAGTACATGTCATTTGGCGTCGCTTCGGCCGAACCCTCTTCAGAAAGCTTCGCTGCATCGAACGAATTATCGTGTTCTTCAATTGATTATAAATGCTATGAAATGCATTGGACAGATATTTAATTACAAACGTCAGTAATTTTTCTAATAGTGATAGATAATTTCTTGGTGCCTGTCTGCTGTAACATGACCTTAAACAAGAATTCTTCACGAAAAGCGGACGAAAGAAGGAAGGAGTGGAATCTTACAATAGATCGTGCACAACTACAGTAGGGTAAGGAGTGTAAGGACCCTCTTTTGAAGTCAAAACTTTACAATCTTCGCTTGCACTCTTCCAGTTGGGTAAAGCGAACAAAGTCCCTCGTCGATTATCAGATCTTCGCAAGCTACGTCGTCGACACTTCCAGTTGGGCAGAGTCCCTTGTCGGAAGTAAAATATTTACGAGCTTCGTAGTGCACACTACGACATGGGTAAAATTCCTTGACAGAAATCAAATTTTATCAATTTACGAGCTTTGTCGTGCACATTACCAGTTGGGTAAAGTACCTTGTAGAAAGCAGATATTTACGAGCCTTGTCGTGCAAACTTCCAGTTGGGTAAAGTGTCTTAGAATTCAGATCTTTGAAAGTTTAATCGTGCACACCCCAGGTGGATGAAATTCCTCCTCTGAAGACAGACCTTTGAGAGCTTCGTCTTGCATACTTCCAGGTGGGTAAAGTCCCTCCTTGGAGGACAAATTTTTGCGAGCGTCGTCATTCACACGTCCGGTTGGGTTAAGTCCTCTCTTGGAAGACAGATCTTTGCGAGCTTCGTCGTGCACACTTCCAGTTGGGTAAAGTCCCCACTCTGAAGTGAGATCTTTACGTGCTTCGTTGTGCACACTTCCAGGTAAGTAAAGTCCTCACTATGAAGTCATCTCTTTACGAGCTCCGTTGTTCACACTTCCAGGTGGGTAAAGTCCCCAAACTCTGAAGTCAGATCTTTGCGAGCTTCGTTGTGCATACTTCCAGTTGGGTAGAGTCCCTACTCTGAAGTCAGATCTTTAAGAGCTTCGTTGTGCACATTTCCAGGTGAGTGAAGTCCTCACTATGAAGTCATATCTTTACGAGCTTCGTTATGCACACTTCCAGGTGGGTAAAGTCCCCAAACTCTGAAGTCAGATCTTTGCGAGCTTATTTGTGCATACTTCTAGGTGGTTAAAGTCTCTCATTTGAAGATAAATCTTTGCGAGTATCGTTGTGCACACTTCCAGGCGGGTAAAGTCCCTCTTTGGAAGTAAAATCCTTTCCAGGTGGGTGTAGTCCCTCCTTGGAACCTAAGACTGAGCTCTGCGGGCTTCGTCGTGTCATCTGGGCCGCCTATACTGTCGCAGAGCTTAGATATTGAGTCGTGAGTTCCAGCGGTCAAATCCCTGGAGTCTCCGACAGCTTCCAGCGGTCATCATAGACGATTATAAATAAGAACGTGAGCAGCTGTAAAATTTTATACGCGTTTTGACAGCTTTGACTATAGTCCGACAATTGTTCGGCCGTGGCTAATATGTATAATAAAAGTGGAGATCTTGGCCTTCTGTCTATTTATGACTGATAACAAAACATATTAGCGGGTTTATCTGAGTACAATTCAATGAGAAGTCAATTTGAATTTTGTACATAGTATGACTATGAATTGCTTTAATTGGTCAGACTTACTGGTATTCAAATTATATCAATAGAAAGTTTGACGTCAGTAAAGTCATCAATACAACCAAATAGCTCTTACAGAGTGGACACAGAATAGTAGCATCACCGCTGAACGCGGACGGGGTAACCTAGTCCAATTTTGGAAGATCTAGAACTGGAAGCATGGTTTCCCAAAAGCAGCCCGAGTGTATAAGAAGACATTTTAAAATCGTCGTTAGCTCACATTATTTTCCTATCGAACTCCATGAATAAGATGGCTAAAGTGGTGCTTTCATAAGAACATAAAATATAATTTTGTCATTTCCTATCCATCGGCATCGCCTAGAATTTCCGGCGTAAGGTTGTTCTGATTCTCTTCTTACTCTTGTTCTGTGAAAACTTGCACACCAAAGAGGAACCACGTTTATCGTGTTCTATCAACTTTCATAAATCTGTCGTGTTTACTTTCTGTGACCCTTACCTAGGCTAGGAATAGAGCGACATCCTCGCTTAACACACAAAACACACAGATTGTCAGAACTTCGATTTATGATCTATCTAGAGATGATAAGGCCATTATGCCATTCGTTGCATCAGTGCGCCACGTTTTGTGGGCATCGGCCCGGCCAGTATACAGCTTAAATTTAATGTGATTTTGGTAATGATCTTCAAATTACATATTTTCCTTATTACCTTGAAACAAACTTAGCATCATTTCGCAAGTACGGATCGACTGTTCGGTTGATCCGATCAAAGTTTTAGCTACGAAATTAGATTCTGACAAGTATTTGATTATTACTCGGTATAAATGAGCTAAATCTCAGCTTTGTTTATTTAGGTATCTATCTATTTAAGAGGTCAGGCCTCTTCCCCGGTGGGGAATTATAATTATAGCTTTTCTTTTTGTACTTACAGTTAAAGCGACTTCTCAAGTTGGATCAGTAATTTCTTCCTCGATGCTATATTAAAGGGATCTGTAAAAACTTCCATAATTACCACAGAAAACAAAATAGGTAGAATAAAGACCAAATTGATCATAATCTTTTCAAACATTTAGTTTTTGATAGAAAATGATTCGAATAACTTTGTTAGATTAACAAAGCAACGTAATACCTACAGCTTGTGGCGAGCTGACGGTGAGTGGCGACACCGCGGACCCCTATCCAGGGGGACCATACAGACATGCGCTTACACACACACATACAGACAGTAACACACCCCCCTACCTCTGGCTTGCCTTCATTGGCCGTCCAGAGTGGAATCGCAAGAGCAAAGAACCTATGCTCCAGGTTGGAAGTGTATTGCACGTAATGGCGTAATAACGGGGAAACCCGCTCACGGGGGTAAACCCCGCGATGGTGAAACCGGTGCCGCACCTCTCGACAACCTATAGCCGCTCAATGGGATGTTGCCCCATTGTCGCACTTTGTGCGTGCGGCCGTTTTATGGGGCCCACTCGACGAGTTGGCGAGTCACCGCCTGCCCTATTTACAATTTTGAGACTAGTTGTCATGGCAGGCGTCCGTTAGTCTCCTCCCATAGCCCAGTATCCATCCATCCAACTTTCACCTCTATAGCCCAAGACCTTATTTTTCCATCACGGCCATAGCGCCGGACTCCAATAGTCTTTGCACCTGGCGGGGACCATCCCCGTGTGTATCATGTTGTGCGCTCGGAGATGGTATCCGCCATGTGTATCCCTTACATTTAGATTAACTTGTCTTTTGAACGGGCCTCTGCATGTTGGCTTCGGCTCCATGCACGCCTACCAAAGGTCCGGGACTTAATTGCCCGTGATTACGGATCGTAAGACACATAATAATAATAAATCTTTTATTTCAGGTACAAGTCCCATAGCATTACATTACATTCTATTCGAATAAATTAAAATAAAATAGAATAAAATTCAATAACAATAGGTAAATAGTTTTCGGTACACTTATAATACTATAAGGTACTTACTTGTAAAGTAGGTCAATTATACATTGAAAAATTTTGTACAATAAATTTTTGATGTTATCAACTGTCAGGTTACTTTAAACTTATAAAGTTTACGTCATACATGTATAAATTACTTAGTACTACTGTGACTAATTCATTATTACACATCAACAATCTTTCATGAAAGGAAGCTCTCGCTCTGCGCATGACCGCATAAAAGTCATCCACTCTGTGCTGTGCGAACATGCCGGACGCACTACATCGCCACGGAAGGCCAAGCATTGCTCTAAAAGCGTTGTTATATTGTACCCGAAGTGAGTTATAAGTACTGTGCTTGTATTTTTGCCATAAGTGAGTGGTGTAGAGCGCCTGACAGTATGCTTTGAATAAGGTTACTTTGACATCACTCGAGCTGTGGGCGAATCGCCTTGATAACATGTTGCTTTTCATGGCAATGACCCTTCTCTGTCTCTCTAAGTCATCATCATCACTAAGTTTTTCAGTAAGTATATGTCCAAGGTATTTAAATTTATTTACAATTGAGAGCGGTGAACCGCATAGGCTGATAGGTGGTATTACAGTAGGACCATTGCCATATTTAAAGATCATGACCTCAGTTTTCTTTACATTATACACCAAATTATGTTTAGCTGCATAGTTCTCGCAAATACCTATCAATTGACGAAGACCGGTAACAGAGGGGCTCAGCAGAACCATATCGTCTGCATAGCTTAGATTATTTAGGCACACTCCACCTATTTGGCAGCCTACTCTGGTTCTGCTGAGCTCCCCCATTAGCCCGTCCACATACAAATTGAAAAGGATAGGTGATGTCAAGCCACCCTGTCTCACACCATTACAAAGTTCATAACTATCAGATAATTTATCTCGCCATCGCACATGATTTGACTGATTACCGTACCAAAACTCTAAAAGATTAGTAATACTTTTAGGTACTGTTGTTGCTCTAAGCTTGTCCCAGAGAATATCATAATTCAAAGTATCAAATGCCTTACTTAGATCCATGAAACAGGCATATACAGATGTCTGTCTTTTTAGATAGCTTTTGACTGTGTTTTTCAGAGTAAATATAGCCAAATCTGTAGACAGGTTACTCCTGAAACCAAACTGGGCACTATTTAACTTTATGTTACTATTCAGGTCAGGGTAAATAAGTCTCTCTAATATTTTTGATAAGATCGTAGCCAGGGATATTGGACGGTAATTAGATAAGTTAGTAACATCACCAGTCTTATTTTTGACTATCGGTACTACGATTGTTTTCATAAAGTCAGCCGGTAAATAACCATGGTCAATACAAGCATTAAACAAAATTGCAATCCTTTCACACAGCAGCGAGCCCCCATACAGGATATGTTCAACGCTGAGCCCGTCATGGCCCGGCGACTTCCCCCTCTTCATGCCCCGCACACACTTATACACATCCAGCGCAGTGAAGCAAGACGCGCTAACCTTAAGTGAGTCTGGCCCGGAGGAGGAGGGTGCCGCCGCACCATCACGTGCGCATGCACTAGGTACATCGGTTGAGCTCGGGTTTATCACCCTGAACTGATTTACAAACATATTAGCTATATCCGCACTATTCTGACTGCCATTCACTGAAACGGGGAAGCTACACTTGGGATTTAATTTATTTAGTTCTTTCCAGAAATTTTTAAAATCTTTGTTATATCTATGTGAGGCAATAATATCCATTTTAATTTTATTTTGATTTCTGACGCACCATTTAACTTTGTTTTTGAATAGTTTCTTAGTATTTTTCATATTCTCATAGCAGAGTCCTTGCAAAGGGCACCCAGAGTTGATCCATAAACGGTATGCATCCCTGGCCTCCTCATGAGTGCCTCTCACATGGTAGTTCCACCCTATTATGCGCCTATTCTTGACCTGAGATTTACCTTTGTATGAGGCAGAGGCTGATTTAGTTAAAGATTTTATGATGTTGCTATAGTAAGTGTCAATAACTTTATAATGATCTTGGCTAGTATCAGTGGATGGCAGCTCAGGCCAGTGCGCTTCGCTCAGGTATTGGCCGCATAACAGGTTATAAGAGTCAATTTGAGCACTATCTCTGTTTCCCCATAAAACTTTATTAATACATTTAATATCATTTAATATTGAAGGGTATTCAATTAATTATATTATTTTGTTTTTTCTTCTCTTACCAAAACAGTACCTACTATGTTTTTGTTTTTAATAACAATATATTCTTTATTCTATTGAATCTGGTACCTATCATAACTTCATCCCCGCCATTCACCAGGTGATAACAGACACGTCTCACAACCCTGGAGGGACGAAAGGATTACAATAGAAAGATTTTAACTTACAATAAAATCAATATTGTGATCCTGAAGTCCCTCCAGGGCCTATTTAAGGCCACCTGGGTGAGTCGCAATGAACAAAATGGCGTCAGAGCCTATTGAGCACGCTGGCGAATGGCAGGAAAATGACAAGCGGAAGTTAGCATTCTATTTATGAAATTAGGAAAATTACAACGGAAGCGGCCAATTAATGGGCTTTTGAGGCAAAAATGCAGTAAAATCCAAGAAACACTCTCTCACAACCCTGGAGGGACTTCAGTTTCTATTATGACGCAACATCAGTTTCCCGTTATACGTAGAGCGACAGTCGACAAACGTCATGTTTTACCCCCTCCGGCGACGCTTTGCTTCCTAGGGAACCTACTGAGTTAAACGGTAGACTGTAGCACAGATCCGGCACTCTATAGAACGTTATTGAATTTCGGAATGGCGTCTGCACATGTGCATTATGTGCAAACTGTCCATGACAGGGTTGAAAGCTACGTTGAAAGCCGCGCTTTACATTTAGCGTCATCTACATTTTTCAATGTTTTTTATGCACTGAAAAGACACAATTTTATATAGTCAAATCAAACGGGTTCACGCGCCTGACTGCATTCCCTTGCTCGGTTCTCTAAGTGTCCCCAGAAAGTGTGAGGTGAGGTAGGGTATCTGAAGTCACAGGGAGGCAGGGAGTGGCCGTTCTGATGTATAACTATTAACTATACAAGTTGTTTCAAAAATACAAATAAACATTTAAGGGGGTGGTTAAGACCATCAAACTGAACAACTTTCACTATGGGAACAATATCGAAATCGCGAAAAAAAAAAGATGTTCCATACTCTACAAATCGACTAGAGCTAAAATATGTATGGGATATCACTTTTTTTTTTCGCGATTTCGATGTTGGTCTCATAGAGAAAGTTGTTCAGTTTGACGGTCTGAACAAGAGAGAGTTAAGATTTTTAAATATTTATTTTTACTTATGAAACACCTTGTATACTATTCTGTGCTTGTAGTATGAATTTATATTGTCTGGCACAAGTCTCCCAGTTGACTACTACATGTAGGCTGGTTGATGGTCGTAGTCTGAACTCGAGACTAACCTGATAATATTACTGAGGTAGTACAGGTAGCGCAGCTGGCTGGGCGGCATGTTAATTGGTGAACGTTTCACAGCGAAGATCTGAAGCGCGTCCTCCGGGGCTGTGACTAGTTTGGAGTATAAGAGGAGGCCGCTTAGCAGCATGCAGGACATCAGCTTCCCGTCCTGTAATAAATTGTATTTTTCTTTTGTGAGAAATAAATAGTTTGTGTAGTACAGTACGACCACGTTTGGGACGATTTAGACAAACCGGCTAGCATCGGGCCGGGCCACACGGCATTTTTTAATGCGGCAAAGGATATTGAAATGTGTAAACAGGAATCACATTTCATATTTGCATGCAACTTATGCTTATTGAAACCCGGTCGTCTCCGCTCGCATTCCTCGACGGCCGAACGGATTTTGCGACATAATATAGCCGGCTTCGTCGACATGCGATCGGCTGTCATCATTTTTTAAATTTCACTATACGTCTACACGTCGCGATGCAAGTAGCACTTCTGAGCGTTCGGAATGCGTGCAGACTGTCGGCTGCCGCGGTACGCGTACGAATC
The DNA here is from genome assembly GCA_963693445.1 of Agonopterix heracliana. NCBI lineage: Eukaryota > Metazoa > Arthropoda > Insecta > Lepidoptera > Depressariidae > Agonopterix > Agonopterix heracliana. The sequence continues at coordinate 10,596,564 of OY856310.1, forward strand.
CGTTCCGATGCGGCGCGATGAGATTGGTCTGAATCGTCCCTTTGTTTGACACGTCGTCAATTCAATCGTCAATTCATCGTCAACACGTCGTCGTTTCGCGCAGACAGGGACAAACTTTGCCCCATAATATTCGAAACCATTGATAATGTAATCATACTTAGACTTACTGATTTAAAGTGTGAAATCGCGCGAAACCAATAGAAGCGGGTTAGTTTTGCCGCGCAACCGTTCGAATATCCTGATTGGTTCATGAGGGAACGATTGTAATCATTTTTGAACACCGGTGAAGGAGCAAAGGTCATGATGCGAAGGCGTGACACTGAACTGACAAGTTGAACCACGTGACACAGACCTGGCACATGATGACCACTGCGCTGCGCTCGTCCTTGCCGAGGTACTGGTACATGTGCTGCAGCAGCGCGTACATCGGCGACAGGAGGGGGGCGCGGTGCGCGGGGGTGGGCCACAGCCTCGACGCGTCCGTGACGAGCACGTGCCGGGGGAAGTGAAGCCGGGTGCCGCGGCAAGCGTTATACACGCAGTATTTACCGCCGGGGTGACGACTTTCCAGGAATGCCTGAGAAAAGATTTAGATGCTGGGGAAAGTTGTTCAGTATCATGGGTACAATTACCCCTTAAAGGGCTTCATCATCACATCACAGACTATATAGGGTCCTTCTTAACATGCTGACACTTTTTTAAGGGACCGGGACCGGGACTTTTATCAGACCGTCAAAATGAACAACTTTCTCTATGGGACCAACATCGAAATCGCGAAAAAAAAAATTGCTGTCCCATACATTTTTAAAAGTTAAAGTTGGTTTGCAGTTTAGTATGGAACAGCTGATTTTTTTTCGCGATTCTATGTTGGCTCCATAGAGAAAGTTGTTCTATTTTCATGTTTATGAAATAGGCCCATGGTAATCATTACTTACCCTGACGTCATCGATGTGGTTAGTCTTATAGGCACTTTCCAATCCTTCAGATGGAAACGGCATTACAATGATTCGACTAGTTATGTAGCTTATGTCCAAGTCTGTTCTCGCTATCGACCTGAAATAGTAAATTAATGTAATCTTAATTAGTAAATGCAAAATAGAACTAAATAAGAGATAAACAAGGCAATGTGACACTTTTTTAAGGAGACCATAAAACTGAACAACTTTCTCTATGGGACCAACATCGAAATCGCGAAAAAAAAATCTGCCCCTCCATACAAAACTGCAAACCTACTCGAGCCAAATGTATGGGACAGCTGATTTTTTTTCGCGATTTCGATGTTGGTCCCATAGAAAAAGTTGTTCAGTTTGATGGTCTGATCATTCTCTTAAAAAAGTGTCAGCATATTAATTTGGACCCTGTATAAGCATAAGCATGTGCTCAGGACTATATTCCCCGAAGGTGTCGGAGATATTCTGAAACCTCAGAACATCCACGTTTCACCAGTAGTACCGAAACTCAGTCCAGTGTGACAGGGGGGTGAGCCCGTCCCATGCCTCGATATTGAAGCATGCAGGTTTCCTCACGATGTTTTCCTTCACCGAAAAGCCAGTGGTGTTACAAATCATACATTAATTCCAAAAAAATCATTGGTACGAGTCGGCCTGGACGGGGATCGAACCATCGCCTCCTGCAGGCAAGGTTACTCGCCACTGGACCACCACGGCTTTTTACACATAAATACACAATAAGTACAAAAAGGTACTATTACGGAGGACTACTCGCTATAATCGTAGTATGAAAATATCGTGCATCATCTAATAAAAAAAACAAGTACTTAATTATTAGCTAAATAAGTAGCAATTACTAATAGAATAAAACTCACTGTTGAACCGTCTGCATGACCTTCGAAGATGTGTCCTTTAAATTCCTTAAAAAGCTACCAGCACCTCCTTTTATGGACGAAAACAGACCACCCGAGTTACCAGGGACTTGAGGGGGAGGCGGCTGGTAGTGCGGGGCGGCTGGCGGGCGGGCTGGCGGCGGAGGTCGACTCGGTTCCGGAGGCCTAGAGTTCGGAACCTCTTGGATGTTGGCCGTCGGTTCCTTGACCGCTGAAAACAAAGTTTAAGCTTAGAACGCAATTTTTTATCATCCCATTTATTTTTAGGCGTTTAAAATGGTTTCATTTCGAATAAGGGCCTTTTTCACAATCGATAAGCAGTAGTTTCATAAGGCTTAGCAACCAATTGTGATAAAGGCCCTAAACGGTAATTACCTAAAGTTCGTGGATTCACATTAGTGATATGAGACTGTCTAGCATAACAGCGCGACATAGCGCTGTCGCGCCTAAGGTCTCTTTACGCACAAATTAGGAAGATAAAAGGCGCGACAGAGCCTGGTCGCGTGTCATATGCTAGGATCTCTGGACTTCATTGTAATATTAACATATTATAGCAGTAGTCCAGATTGGACATTACTAGGTATTTTCTGAAGTACAAATAAATTATAAAAACTACATTTATTTATTTTTTGGCGTTTATTTCTAATATTTAAATATTTTACATTTCAAAGGTTTTATGTCTTAAACAGCTAATAGTAACAAAAATATTGCTCATCTATATTTTGATTATAGTAAAACATAATGTAAATATTAATACAAATATTCATTTGTGATGAATAGTTTTATAATACGAACTGAATACAACATGTCTAAACAACTATCAGTTTAACAAAAAATAAATTTTGATAAAATTATACCGTAACAAAGAACACTTTTTTGGCAAAATGAAAGAATCAAATTTATCACATTTTTCTATTAGTATCCTGTATTTTTTCTAAACGAGCATAATTCTAAATAAAAATATTTTTATCACTGTTTTTGTGGGGTGGTCAATCCATCAAAATGTTATGTTTTGAAAAGTTAAAAAATACCCTGGGTTCCGTTTTAAAAGCAACATTCACAACAATCAGAATAACATTGAAAACGTAAAAGAAATCAACTATAATTATAACAAGATATTGATACTGCTCACGATGTAATGATTTATTGTAAACTGATAAGTGATTTGATCGTTGAATGCAGGGTGCACAGACGAATATTATTATATTCGTATAACATCAATCAGTGTACCCTAATCAATCATAAATGATCAGAGGCAAAAATGCTGACCCACGTGGAAACACTGCAGTTGTATAGACCGAAAAGTTTCATAGAAAAGCTTGCTGCCTACAAGATAAACTACTTTGCTTGTGACCAAAATGTACGGAGAATTGCGATTTCTTTGTGGTTTCGACATTTGAGTTCCATTTTATCTTCTGGACGACCGACCCCATTAAGTAAGCAGTGATAAAAAACATGTCTGTGTAACAAATAATTGTTGTAAGCAAGCTACACTCTCGCGAGAACTTCTCGGCAAGAAGTTCCAAAGGAAAATTACTTCGGCTCGCGACACCGCGAGAACAATGAAGGACATCCACACTCCCGTTCTCGGCCTTTCTCGTCTGTTCTCGGCGAGAATGTAGTGCCTGCTTAATACTTTCAAATTATTAAGAACATTTGCTACTTAAAAAACATACAAAAAAAATACATACATACGTACATAAAAAATTTAGTCATTTAAATTCTCCCTTTACAGGTGGGATATTCTGGGGCAAAAATTCAGATACATTATAAAAGTTTGAAATTATGATACTTATAATAGTAGGAATATTGTAAACAGGGCAATAATCAGATTCATATAGTTTATATATAAATATATGTAAGTACTTACTACCAATAAGTAGGTTTGTCTTTGTTGAAAATTGTATGAAATAGAAGGAATTGAAAGTAACATTAAAAGCACCTTGGAATAAATATTAAGACATAGGTATATAAATAGCTTATCTTATTGCACAAAGTTTCATTTAAGAATAAGCATAAAAATGCATAACACTTCTCAAAGAAATGAACTTTCAAATTATTCATAGTTTAATTTTTGTTTCTCTGAAGCAGTTAAAAATGCCTTCAAGGTGATAATTGATAACTGAATGCTGAAGATTCACTCTTCTTTGTCCTAATATCAGCGAAAAGGCTGGCAAATTTTAAACATTAAAAGACGATATTATAGTAGCTAATTAGATGTCTCGGTTATGATTATAATTACCAGAGTACATAATAAATAACGTAAATATATTAAATTAAACATAACAACGTGGTAACTAATTAATACTAAGAAGTTTTAAAACTTCAGCGTTTGTTTGTACCTTATTTTGTCTAAAGGAATGTAAAACATCAACAGAAAATATTCATAATATTACACTGCTTTAATACTTACTTACCCACTTATTTTTAAAGTTGATAATGTATATTCGAAATAAAATAATGAATTCTGAAAATTATCCAAGTCACGGATTATTTTGATTTTTATACGAATGTAATGTGAAAATAATAAGAATGAAATTTCAGTAACTAATATAGAAACAGTTTGCTTTTAAATACGTTAAAATTTAGTATCAGCCGTCGCACCCTAATACATGAAAGGCCTGCTTTACGGTACGTATTAGACTGATGTCATTGGTGATGATGATGATCGAGCGTCGAGAAAGCTATCTGCTAACTTGTCATCACCTAATGAACTTATTTTGCTGCTATTGTAGTTAAGTCATAAACTAAAAGACATCATCAATTTTAATCCAAAATAAAAATAACCTGCCAAAAAAAACTACTATCGGTTAGAACTCGTCCGTCTTAGCATTTATTATTATGGCACCAAAGCCATTGTTGGGCCTGTGTCTTTCGTTTTATTTGGTTTCAAAAAATCTTCTTTTCATATACATTTTCGCTTTAATTTTCGATGAAATTAGCCAAGTCTACATTCTGTTAGAACTTGACCATCTCAACATTTAATAGGACCAAAGCTGTAGGGCCATTATCTTTGGTTCTATTTAAGTTTGAAAAATATGCCTTTTCATACATTTCTGATGTAATTAGACTTACAGCTACAGCTTTCATGCGTTAATAATAAATGCTGAGATGGAAAAGTTGCAACATAATTTAGATTTAATTTTCGTTGACTGGAACTTCCACATTTGGATCAAAAATGTATGAAACGTGGACTTTACCATCAAGCAACAACTTTGATGATACCCGAATGTTCATTTATTTACTACTTATTATTAACAATGAATAGAATATTGTACAATTCTCCCATGATATTTGTATTTATTGTCTTTGTACACATCTTGTACAACTCAATAGAAAAATAAGACAGTTTGTATGTGGACATTTAACTGATTAGACCGTTCTCTTATATGAGATTTCAGATTATACAAATTATTAACGAAGGGTTGAAATCACATACTCGTAGCATATCAAAAATAGCCTTGAGACGGCTATGCACTGTGCATCCGATTCGAATATGAGAAAACCATGAACTTAATATTACTGTATATGGAGTTTATGGTTGAATCCAACTCGATATGCTGACGGTATTTTAAGGGGAGGGGGGGAGGGGATTTTCGCTTTTACGAAAAGCGCGAGAAACAAATCTGCTGTCAAACATTTGGTTCGAGTAGGATTGCAGTTTTGTTGGAAACAGCAAAGCTTTCTTCACTATCGAACCGCCCCCTCGTGATTGAGTTGCTAGCGGTCTTCCGTATGGGCTATCACCGGTCCCAAACCCTATTTCGGATGGAATGTTCACACATTCATCCATACATAAATAAATATATATTTCCATGTCATAAATTGTCCACCCAATTCTGATATTCTCGGCTTCGAATCGGACGCAGTGCGTAAGAGCGGTTTCGCACTACGTCGATCCGAATCCGATCCATAAAAAAAGTATGGATTTTGACCACATGGCCATATTTATTTATGTAAGGACAAAGGTATACAGGGTGTTACATATGTAAGTAAGAATAAATTTTTAAAACTCTTAAGGGGGTTGTTTAGACCGTCAAACTGAACAACTTTCTCTATGGGACCAACATCGAAATCGCGAAAAAAAAATCCGATATCCCATACCTACATATTTTAGCTCTAGTCGATTTGTAGAGTAAAGAACAAAATTTTTTTTTTCGCGATTTCTATGTGATTTGATTCTGTGTAATTTGATGTTCTATACTCTACAAATTAACTCGAGCTAAAATATGTATGGGAAAACTGATATTTTTTTCGCGATTTCGATGTTGGTCCCATAGTGAAAGTTGTTCAGTCTGATGGTCTAAACAACCTCCTTAAGAGTTTAAAATATTTATTTTTACTTATGTAACAACCTGTATATTACATCCGAGACAGAATTATGGGACTGTCAAAATCCATCAAAATTATTACTTTTTTTGACGTTCGGATTCGGATCGGACGTATAAGTGCGAAACCGCTCTAAGCGCTCTTGTGGATTACACTCCCATGCACGATTACACGTGGTTACAAAATTATTATCGCTCGTAGGCGATGGACGTTAGCATACAAGCGTAACAGCATAATCATAACGATTAAATACTAATAAATAAAAACAATGAATACTCATCATTGCGAGCAGGGCTAGCAAGCGGTCAAGTGTGAGTGGTGTCCGATGCAAGGGTTCATGCTAGCGCCGCGTGTCATTTAAACGAGAAAACAATGGGGCACCCGAAAAAGTTGAAAACACCTAAAATGAAAAAAACAAACGTGATATGTATGTGTATCAATTAAATATTATACAGTTGTTTGAAGCCTCGCGCCTGGAAATATTAAGTATCTATAAATGCATATGAGCGTCAGTAGGCATTTCATTAAATTACTTGACCAGGAAGCTCGAACTCAGACTAATCACAGGAAACTACTGTGGACAGAAAAATACCCACTCGTTAACATTTCGTAAACATATCTTATGTTCATTGAAATAGAGTTCAAAATAAAAAGGCTCGAGACTTCAAAACAGGCTACGAACACAAACATGCAATGAGTATGTTCATTCAAACAAAACAGAAGGAAGCATTGATTCTAAAGATAACAGGATTTCATGCACATCTCCAACTTGTAACTTAATTGCATTATCAGCTTCAAATACCAATATGTTTTTGTCATGCCCTACTTTTAATAAATACCATTCTATATTAGTAACATTTGTCAAAGAGATTCACTGTTACGCCTTATCATACTTATGCCTTCGAACTAATATAATAGATAACGCAGCTAAAAGTTTATATAAAGAAATACGAGCTGGAAATACTTCATTTCTATAAGATTACTACGAGAGACGTACTCTATTCTTGTTAAATTAAATGATAGCGACTCGCTCGCAATAAGAGCCAATTGACAATTGAATAGGCAATGATTTTATCATCCGTCTTGTTACATTATAACCCTTATTTAAACAGCTTAAAGAATTCAAATTCATGTCCAAACTGATTTTTTATCAAATAAAATTAGTAAAGATGTAATAGATTTTGTTAAGTGAATGTTATTAGCAAAAGCCATAGCGTTTGTTACTGCAAAAAACAATAAATTAACTTGGACGTTTGGCATCAAGCATTGATAATAGTGTGTTGTAAAAGTCAAGAGTGATTTAGCACTCGAAGTGTTTACTTATTAATGATAAGCAGCACACAGTTCTCTGCGATAATAGTTTTATTCGATGAATATTGAAGTTATTGCTAGAGATTTAGTGCTATATTACTCCTCAATTCGGTATGTCAAGTTTTTTTTTGGAGGGCTGAATCGAAATCCATTTCGAGATAATTATCTCAATAATCATATTTTCTGTGTCAGAGATTTTAAAATAAAAGGATTACGTAGATATTTTTAATAAAATAACATAGTTTTTCGGTCCGTTATAAATAAAATTTATATTGATGAACTCGATGAATCGTAAAAAAAAATGAAATTGGTTTCTCAAAATGATGTCTTCTATCCGTAAAAAATATAAAATAAAGACACAAAAAAAACTTGACATACCAAATTGTAAAATATTAGCGAAATTCAATGTAGTACATGTGCAGTCGTGTTAATACCAACATATTTATGAGCAAATGTTTAATTGGTGGTTAGTCCGTGCGGCATAGCCTAGTGTTCAATAATATTACCCAATCGTATCCTTTACAGTGAGGACGTTAATACTGCCTTCATTGCTTCAAACTTCTAATCCTTGTGAAAAATAAATACTATATTTTAATGAATTAGAAATAGAAATAAAAACAAACTACGAATTTGAAGAATATACTTATTTATTCATAGAAACGCCCACATAGTCGTAAGACTAAATCATGAATATTGTATTTACAACACAAAATTATGATGATTTTGTGACAATTCTATAACATTGAGTTTTAACAAAAATATAAAACTTGTGATCTAATTATATGACATTTCATATATATATTTTATTATATGCTATATAAATCTACTTTAATTTATTACTTGTACCTCAGTTTATATTTTCAATTTGTTCATGTTAATATTGTCCAGGAATCGTATGGATTTATCCATGATAAATTGATTCAATCAACGTAAATGTAAAGTTATTTTTTATATTTACTTAAAAGTGTGTTTGATAACACTGGATAAGTAGTTTTTAGGTCATGGACTAGTGATACACATACCAATAACTTATATTTAAAAAGGCGCAATGCAATGTGTGACCTTCTTTATTATATTACTTATAATTATAACCAAGTGCAGAGTATATCAAGCGACCCGTAGTGTTAGTGCATATCCAAATAACATTTAACCCAAATATTAGTCGGATGAATCTTTTATTGTTACCAAGTAAAAGATATGAATGGTTCATTAAACGTTTGAGTTACTTTATACCATTTCATAAAACTAGGTAGATACGTATTTAAAAATACTGCGGTAAATGGAAATAATATATGTTGGAAATTGGGGTTTAGTATTGGTGTGAAGTTAGTTTATAACCCCCTAAGCTAGCAGGAATGTATAAATATATTAAATCCTAAAGTACATTAAATCTAATATAACTAGCATTTGCCTTAAAATTTATATGCATTTCATAAATGCATTGCCTTTTCGTTAAAAGAAATATATTATTTTAAAGAACATTGAGTCAGCGCTCTATAATGTTATACGTAATAGAGCTGGAAATTGAGCAAACTGCTCATTTATCTTGCAATGCCCAGTATTGCAGTATAATTAATTATAATTTTACATATAGTTGATATACTCTGGGAAACTTTTTAATTTAGCAGCTAGAAAAAAAAAATATCTTGCTTCCAGCGATTTTGTATATTATTATCATTGATCTCTTATACAGGGTGTAAGGGAAAGTATCATTAACCTTTAAACCATATACTCTACCTATCAAACTGAAAAAAATGTACTATGGGAGCAAACCTGTTCCATACTAAACTGCAATACCTACACTCAAATGTATGAGAAAGCTGTTTTTGTTCTGACAGGTTTGCACCCATAATAAAAGTTGTTCAGTTTGATGGGTAGATTATGTGGTATAAAGGTTAATGATACTTTTCCTTACACCCTGTATAAAGAATGATTTTTCATTTCGAGACTTAGACCTTAAACATCAAATTAAAGCTACTTTACTGTTCATGACTTCAAAAAAACGTTTCATATTGCACTTGAAACTTTAAAGGCCCATCCCGCGCCTGTTTGTCTTTACATAGCCAAAGGGAACACCAAAAACCCTAAAGAATGACTAAGTTCAAGATGTCCATAAGTCCACTAAGGGATTTTATGCACTATCAACACTGCTGGTTAAGCTAGTCATTGTCTATCGTTTTGTATATTTATGACGTTTGGGAGTGGTTCTTAGCCTAAGAGTACAAAAAATCTGTAAGTGTCAAAAAGTCCATAAAAAAATAAAGAAAAAGTCCATGATTTTTACTGTAATGTCACTAAGTTGACAAAAACAATTGTTTTGAAAAATGCACCCTAAGTCCAGTCACGTCCAAGTTTAAAATCCCCAAGTCCAGCTTAAAAGTCCCCAAGTCCAAAAGCTAAGAAACTTAGGTCAAACGATTTAAATCACTGTACTCTACTACTACTACTCATTGAATTTATATTTTACAACATTCAAATTTAAGAGACACCCAAGTTATATGTTTTGACCGTGATTCATGTTATAAAGTATTTTAGTGTCGTTTACCGGCGCCATTACCATAATATAAGATTAAGGACTTAGGGACATCTTGAACTACACCATTCCTATTTATAGTGTAATCTAAAATAGATATGAATAAATTTACTAGTATCCTAACATTATGAAAAAAATATGAAAGTCAAATAAATGCTATACTACCTTATTTCATTCAGAGAACAATTTATTCAACATTGCCTTACCTTTGGTGATGTTCAATTTTTGGTGGTACTCAAAATTGGAATGTAAAGTTATTTCACATCGTTTAACGTTAGTAAAATTAACCTCTCTAACGAACTGATCTCAAAATAAAAAATGTGAAAAAAAATTAAATAAATTTGAGTGTAAAAAGTCAAAAAATACTTGACCATTTTTTAGCTCGAGTCATAAATGCAACATAACATAATAATGGACCGTATGGATAACTTATACACGCGATCGCTAACGTAAAATTTATAGGCGCGATTTTTTTATTATATCACAAAAATGTTGAGCCGCGCCGCGATTTCTCTTAGGATATGGTAGTGTAATATTTACTTGACTTCTTGTTACCTGGCGAGCTAGTGGCCACCGATTGTTCAACTTTTTTACGCTCAAATTTGAGTGGTTGCTTGAGATTGACATTGTTGGACTCCGCTATTGCAGCCAGCCGCTCCAGAATACTGTTTATTGTCAAGCGCTCCTCGGGGTTCACTGTTAGGCAACCATCTGCGGACAATCACATACACATCCATCACTACACCGTGCCACATAAAAAAAGTTATACAAGGTGTTTCATAAGTAAGAATACATTTTTGAAACTCTTAAGGGAGTTGTTAAGACCGTCCAACTGAACAACTTTCTCTATGGGACCAACATCGAAATCGCGAAAAAAATAATTTCATATCCCATACATATTTTAGCTCTAGTCGATTTGTAGAGTATAGAACATAAATTTTTTTTTTCGCGATTTCGCTATTGGTCCCATAGTGAAAGTTGTTCAGTTTGATGGTCTACACCACCCCCTTAAAGGTTTATTTGTATTTTTGTAACACCTTGTATAGGGTCCCTATTAAGATCAAGGACCTCTTTATTCTAAAGCATAGATTCCGCATCAATTTTACTGTGTGTAGTTAGTCTCTTTTGTCTTAATGTAAAAGGAGATGGAACTATACAGGGTGAAATTCATTATCACTAGCATCCTTTTAAACTAAGAGTCTACCCATCAAACTGAACATCTTTTACTATGGGAGCAAACCAATCGGTGCAAAAAAAAATCTGCTGTCCCATACTAAACTGCACCCGCCGCCGCTGTCTACACGACTCAAATGTATGGGACAGCAGATTTGTTTTTTGATTGAAAAGATTGGTTTGCTCCCATAGTAAAAGTTGTTCAGTTTGATGATAATGATATCAATTTCACCCTGTAGATATTTCTTTATGCGGCTGTCCACTTTTTTTGACGTGCTTATGTATGGCGGAAGAAGCGGTATAAAGTTGTGTAAAGTGGTCACTTTCGGTCCCTTTTATCTATCCACTTTACACACACTATCACGTAGTGGAAATAGTGTAGCCTTGCAATAGTGTAGCTCCCTCTGTGCTTTAGAATAAAGAGATCCTTCCTCTTAGGGTCCTTCTTAATATGCTGACACATTTTTAAGGGGATGATCAGGAGTGCGATTTTTGAATTTCATTCGGTGAGATCAGCAGTTGAAAATGTCAAAATTACTATGGAGATACGCATCTTTCTACTGCTGATTTGACCCTCAAAAATCATAGTTCAGGTGTGCGATTTTTTGAAGTGAAATAACTAGTAGAATGATGCATGAGAACGCTTTTGTATGAGATTTAAAAACCGTTCAAGCTCACCGATGACATTCAAAAATCGCACCCCAGACCGTCAAACTGAACAACTTTCTCTATGGGACCAACATCGAAATCGCGAAAAAAAAACTTTTGTTCCATCCATACAAAACTGCAAACCTACTCGAGCCAAATGTATGGGACAGCTGATTTATTACGCGATTTCGATGTTGATCCCATAGATCATATTAAGTTGGACCCTGTATGGTCTAAGGCGTAAGTCCAACGTGCCCATAGCAGATTGCTAGACTTCACATACGCATCAGAATTTCTAAACCAAAGTTAAGAATACTCACTTATAATCTCATGAAAGCATTTATAGCGTTGGTCATTGGGGTTAAGATTGTAGTTTCCATTCAAAATAGCCAGTTTTGCGGAGTCTTCAAACGGATGCTGCATGTAACAGAGTGTATACAGAATGCATCCAAGAGCCCATACATCTACAGCGTGGTCTATTTTACGATTATCCCACGTATCCAACATTTCTGGCGCTCTATACATAGGTGTAGTAAATTGCGCCAACTGAAAACAAAGGATATACATTTTAAAATCATATAATTTACTAGAGTTTATCAGCGACTTCATTCGCACGGGTTTTCGTCATCGTAGCAAGATAAATGATATACAAAATTTTAAGTCTAATCATAAGCTTTCAAACACAACAAGTTTTATCAAAATTAGTGCAGTAGTTTTCACGTGATGCGCCAACAAACAAACAGACAGACAAAAAATCCAAAAATTGGTGATTTGGAATCAGGAACACCTAAAAACCAAATTGATACATTTATTAAATAATTTCAATGTACACACTTCAGTTACAGTTTAATAATAGTAGAGATAATTGTTTGTATCGTCTGTCAGGATCTATACTTTGGAAATATAATATTTCTATTTTATTATGTCGAAACTGATCAATTGCTCGGTTCAGTCACATCCTATCTTCTTTTCGTCCTGTCACTCCTACGTCGGTATAGGGTTCGGATAATAGCTCTCCACCGGTTGCGATCTTTGGCAGCACTGTAAAAATCAGGTCAAGATAAGACTTTCGGTCTCTACTTGTTACCGTCTCTCCGTGCTTCGGAAGGCACGTTAAGCTGTTGGTCATGGATATTTCCGTCAGATGGTGGTGTAACTATTCGTTAAGCCAGGTCAGAGGCCTATTGGCGGTTTGAAAATTCTCTGACAGCAAGTTGACCACTAACTTGCCTCCACCAATCCACACAGGGCCTGCGTGGTGGAGTATGGCCCACTCCCTCCCACCTTTATTCGTGAGAGGAGGCCTTTGCCCTGCAGTGGGATCCTACAGGCTATAACTTACTTCCACAGAGCGGCGCCAGGTTATTCTAGGGTGGCCCTTATTTCGTATACCTGATCGGCCGGTAGAATGGCTTCTAAGGCTATCTCAGATGGGTGGGCATCAGACCTTAAAAGCTAGCCACTGCACTTCTTATCATCACCATCATCATCATCATCAGCCTATCATCGCCCACTGCTGAACATAGGCCTCTCCCAAGGCGCGCCACAAAACTCTGTCCTCGGCCTTCCTCCGCCTTCCTCCGAAAAAAAGTAGCGGGGAGCGACTGGATGAGGAAGGCACTTCATATAGTAAACGATAATTATTTTATTCACAGCGAGTTCACGAACTTAATCTTGATTTTAACACTCAAAAGGCAGAATTTGGGGAAATCTCTTTTTTGTGGGTGCTATTGTCATAATTATCACTATATGTGTTGCATAGATGAGTCAATTATTCTGGGCGCTGGTTTTTTTTTTATAAATATCATCAACCTCATCAGCCTATCATCGTCCACTGCTGAACAAAGGCCTCTCCAAAGACGCGCCACAAAACACTATCCTCGGCCTTCCTCAACCAGTCGCTCCTTGCTACCTTTCTTAGGTTGTCTGTCCAGCAGGCCACAGGGCGTTCCACACTACGCCTGCCAGTTCGTGGTCTCCACTCTAGAACTCTGACACCCCATTGGTGGTCAGTTCTACGGAAAATACGACCAGCCCATTGCCACTTAACTTGCTAATTTTCTGAGCTATGTCAACCACTTTAGTTCTCTGACGTATCACTCCATTCCTGATGTGATCTCTCAGAGAAACACCGAGCATAGCTCTCTCCATAGCTCGCTGAGCGACTTTGAATTGATGAACTAGTCCTATTGTCGGGGTCCACGTTTCGGCGCCATAGGTCATTACTGGCAGGACCCACTGATTGAACACCTTCGTTTTCAGGCATTGTGGTAGCGCCGAGGAAAATATATGACGGAGTTTTCCCGAAAGCAGCCCATCCTAGTGGGATACGCCTCCATAAGACTAGTTAGAAATGTTCTACCTTGTTATAGTCTGTGCAAAGCAGATACATCTTTTATAAATATAGATTGCTTACCTTATGTTTTGAATCCATTTTCAATCTAAAAAGCCACATACCAGTGTGAAATGAAAAACTATCATAGTATTGTGGAATGGAAAACTTACATTCTCCTCAAGCATGTTCCTTTGATTGGCACTCCACGAGGGATTAGGAGTGTATACATCAGTTGTGGCCGAGCCAAAGTCACACAGCTTTATTGTACCTAAAACAGAAATAAAATTTTAGTACTCACTTATATTTCAAATGAAATCACTACAAATAATTTATACTTTTATATTTCCTGGTGGAAACTAAACCACACTAAACTGACGGTTTTTTAATCAGGGTCATTTGGGTCGAATAGGTTCACAGTTTTGAGTTCGCAATTTCGACTTGCCAGATAGTGAAACTTTTTCAGTTTGATGGTCTGATCATCCCGTTAAAAAACCGTCAGCATATTAGGAATATCCTATAACATTTAAATATAACGGAATAATAATGTTTCAAAAAATAAAGTCAAATATATTACCTTCGTTAGATATTAAGAAATTTTCTAGCTTGAGATCACGATGAGCTATAGGAGGTACTTGAGCATGCATGTGCTGCACGGCACGGCAGGTCTGGTAGACCACCCTCAAGATCGTAGGCAAGGGAAACGCCTGCCCCTTGTTCTGTAAAGCCTCCATCAAGCTACCCCCACTGCAGAGATCCGTCAACAACAAATACTCCCCCATACCGTGTGAAGTCTTTGTTTTATCAATAAAAGAAGCTGCTATATATTTAATAACATTGGTATGTCCAGACAACTTTTTCAATAGGCTAATTTCTTGGATAATGTTCTTATTTGCTTGCTCATCAGCTGCCATTAGCCTTTTTAAGGCGTATTCTGTACCAGTGGAGACATCTTGAGCAACAAACACAAATGCAAAACCACCTGTAAAATTAATTTATTTTAGAAGATGTGATCATCATCAAAAAACCCAAGAATCTGCATGAGGTAGGTAACAAGAAAAGGTGCAATTTTTTGAATAAATAATTGTAGGTTTCCACTGCAAAATCGTTATTGTTAATTCAAAATGTATGTGTGATATTCACATAGATAACTTTCCGGCATTATTTTTTTTAATCTAAGGTCATTGAAGGGCACATCATGAATAATGGTGAGGGGAAAAAAACAAGTGTTGTTTTGACCCTTTGGCAATGGAACCCTAAAAAATTTAAATAATATCACTAGGATGATTAAAAAATGCCTAGACTAGGAAATTATTATTGTAGTTTCATCTGAAAATAAAATTACAAGTATGATAATTCACTTGTGAGTACTATATGTATAAGTCATGGTGGTCTACTGGCAAGAAGCCTTGCCAAGCAGGGAGGGAGTGATAGCTTGATCCCCGCCCAGATTGACTAGTACCATAGCACTCATCATCATCACAGCCTATAAGCGTCCCACTGCAGGGCACAGGCCTACCCTCGCGATGCTTTACTTCACCGTTTGAGAGCAGTCGGTATTATGTACACAGATTAGAAAAACTCATTGGTACATGGCATGTCATCCGTGCAGATTCGAACCTGGACCTCAGGATTGAGTTTCCATAGCTCTCCGCAGCGCACCACCGACTCCCTACCATAGCACTAAGACCAATTTTAAGAAACCAATGTATTATTTGCAACACCATTGCCTTTTTGTGTAGGAAATCATTGTGAGGTAACCAACATGTTTAAATTTTGAGGCATGTGATGTATCCACTCCACTGTCCATAAAAAAGTAGCGACATGCTCATTGACTGTTACTGGACAGAGTTTGGGCATGGCTAATGAAAAAAAGTACTTCGTAATACAGTTTATTTGGAACATCCCTGGGTATTCCAAATAAACTATTCCCTGAGAGGGTAAACACCTCCCTCAGTTCCCTCAGGAAAATAGTAAGTAAGTTATAGCCTGTAGAATCCCACTGCAGGGCAAAGGCCTCCTCTCACGAATAAGGGTGAGAGGGAGTGGGCCATACTCCACCACGCGGGCCCAGTGCGTGTTGGTGGAGGCAAGTTAGTGGTCACCTTGCTGTCAGAGAATTTTCAAGCCACCAATAGGCCTCTGACTTGGCTTAACGAATAGTTACAACGCCATCTGACGGAACTATCCGAGACCAACTGCTTAACGTGCCTTCCGAAGCACGGAAACGCTCGAGATGAAATACCGCTAAACGGTCACACATCCAAAGACTGACCGGACCTGACGTTGCTTGACTTCGGTGATCGTTTCCAATACCGAAGCTCCACTACGCCAACGAGCGCTTCAGCAGGAAAATAGTATCATATGGAATTCACTCAAATTAACGAATAAAAAACTAATTAATTGATGATGATGTTGTAAAGCAGCACATATCGTCATTAAAGTCCTGGTGAAACAGTTCACATATTGCACCAACTCCAAAATAATGTATTGTTTTCTAATTTATGTATGCAATATCAGAACACTTGTACAGGAAAACATAAGGAAATCTGTACTTCTGAGAAAAGCCATATTGTGAAATGAAGGAAATTGCAACCTAATCCTGCTAAGAGAGTCCAAGTCATATTTTACATCATATATTGGTTTACACCAGTTTAGTCTGTGAGGTGTCGGTTAAGAGTAGCACCATCCCATTTCCTCCCGTGGGTGTCGTAAAAGGCGACTAAGGGATCTACCGGAGGATGGCCAGCAGCATCCCCTGAGTACACACATTCAATCCAACTGCGATCGCCAACCCGCCTGCCAAGCATGGTGATTATGGCAAATCCCCCCATTTTTGGGGAGGCCTATGTCCAGCAGTGGACGTTTATCGGCTGATATGATGATTGGTTTACAATTCTATAAGGACTAAGGCCCAGAATCTACCAAAGTGGAGCGGAGCAGAAATGTGTAAAAACAACCAATAAAATTTGTTGATTTGACACAACCCTGATCTGCTTTGATGGATTCCTGGCATAGGCCTGGGCCCGAATAGACATGCTGACACAGCAGAGCCCAATCATCTTTGAAGATATGACTATCTAGAGGAAAAAGATCTTCCAAAAATGAAGACAAAGGTTAGAGACATAAATACTAAAAATAGAGACAAGTACCATGGTATAATTGCTGGCAAACAAATAGGCAAAAAAACATGACTGCATAATTTGTAGGCAAAAGTGCTTACATACTGTGCACATCTCTCACCCCTTCCCAATGGCCAATGGTTCAAGATGGAAGAAGCACAAGACAAAATGCTCTTCCAAAGTGCATTGACTACATAAAAAAATTATTTGTGATTGAAGTAAAAACAAATCAAATGTTTTATTCAACGCCTCTTGACTTAAAAGTAAACAGTTGTGGACATCTAAGGGCCTGTTTCATCACTTTTGGAAAAGTTCTTATTAGCTTATCTGACAGCTCATTTGACATATTTTGTATGACAAATATGTCAAATGCGCTGTCCGATAAGCTAACAAGAACTTATTTGGTGGACTCGCGTGGCTAGAGGTCTACCGAGAGGATGTCTGCGTCGGCTCGTGATTGTTCTGGTCGGCCCATGCGGGTCGGCCATTTTTTGTGAACTCTTTTGTGTTTTAACCTTAAAACAATCACTTGAGACTCTAAACTACTTACATTGGCAAAACTGCCACTCTAGATTTAATTAGAACTACTGATCATTTTCCTACGTATAATATTAATATAACGAGATGTTGGCTGAATTGTGATAACACATCGGATGCCATTAAACAAAAATTGAATTGAATTGAACTTATTTGGTATAAACAAGAACTTATATGGTGGAAGTCTAAGTCCCTAAGTCTCCTATAAACTTATCTAGTGATTCCTAAAGTGGATCCATGGTAAAGTCAGCAGGGTAGGTACTGTGAATAAATGAGATTTGTCAAAAAGTATCCAAATGAATCACATGAGCATGCTCATGAGCATTGTTGTGAAGTTTTTTTTACTCTATGTCAAATTAATTGCATTTAGTTTGTGTCTAGCACTGCGTTTTGCAACTAAACTGCTGTACCAATTTTGAAGAAATTTGGCATAGAGATATATTGAATTTGGGGAAAAACTTATCGAGCACAACAAAGTCGCAGGTCGTATCGGGTGGTGACATAATTTTATAAATTTTTACATTTATTACGGCTTTATACTTTCTATTATGATACAATTCTGAGATTTTTTGTCTGTCTATTTGTTGGCTGGTTTGCGGGCATCACGCTAAAACTAACTAGACTGATTTTGATGAAACTTAATGTGTCTGAAAGCCTATGATTAGACTTTAAATCTGGCATACCTATCATTTATCTCGCCACTCTAGTAATCTAGGCAACCTGTGTACATGAAGCTGGCAAAGGTATTGTCTATCATGCCAGTGAACCAGGTCTTCCAGGCTCTTTTCAGAATGTGTAAAAATCATTATAGCGTACAAGTACATTGTATATCTTTGTATGCCTTTTCTCTTTCGTGTTGGCACCCTGAGTAATTTTCACGTTACAAAAGGACTCACGTGACTCTTACACTCAGTTGCAGAAACACTCATTAAAGTTAATCTTCCATCAACTGCTTGCATCATGGCTTTAAGCTTAGATTATCAAGATAGACAGTCAACGCTACGAAAGCGTCGAAAAAAATAGGAACCAGTTCTGGTTCCAAAACCCTATACATACACACGCACACATACAAAATTAGTATGGCGCCTCACGCACACCAACCTAAGAAAGTTAGCCCCTTTTGTTTTATACGGAACAAGTGTGAGGCTCATTCTAGACATATACTTTTTCTAAGGCTTTAAGATAACAATTCATTAAACAATGGATATCGGACGATATCTCTTGCTGTCACTTTTTGTCTTGTTGACGTAGTAAAAGCTAGCAAAAGATTTAATGGAGGATTAACTTTAATGAGCGTTTCTGCAACTGTGTACCTACATTCTTAAAACATGTCCCAAGAAATCAAATTTGAATTTGTTACTCTGTAACGACAACGTATATCATAACAGCGGTTCGCTACGTGTACATCAATATTGTTAAGGACCGAGAACAAGATGACCATCCGCCCCCATTCTGCAATGACGTTAATTGCTCAAAATTGACCAAAACATATCACACTTGATATTCTTTTGTTCATAAAGGCCTTAACGATCAAGGTCATAACAAGGCTTATTAATTTACAAGCGTTTTAGGCACGTACCTTCTGCAATCACCTTCTTAACTCTCAATTTCATATTCCCGATTTCGACAAATTGACCTACGAAATCATTATCACTTCCACCGTTAGCACCCCCTGAACTGAAGTAGCCCATGGCTGATTTGAACACACTCATTTCTGCCTACTTTTCTTTTTATTCACTTGGGAATTAATTGAATATAAAACACCTTTTTTAAATCAGCACCCCCTGTCTGGGTCCATTTTACAATGGCAGAAATGAAAAATTGGCAGATAGATCGTTGGCAATGGCAAGTGGCAGATAACTAAATAGTGTTGCCTGATTAAAGTATTTACCCGCGAGAAGAGAAAAAAAGGGCATACAGTAGGGCTCGCATGCCACCCCCGAGAAAACAATAAAAATCGAGATGTGCCTCCATCCTTATTATTTTACGTATGCCACAAAGAGCGCGCATGACGTTTTTCTCGTTTAAACGCTTTGTCGTGGGTGGCATGCTAGCTGTGCAGCATACAAAATGGATGGAAGTCTACGAATAAGAGAATAAATATGGAAGAATAACTCCAAACAAAATCGAAATCATTTTTGGCACCCCATGAAAAATGTCATTTTGTATGAGTTTTGGCGGCGAGTTACAATTTTTAAAGAACAAATTTAGAACGCGTTACAATTTTTTTGGTGCCACTTTTTGAGCTTCATTTATACTTCTATACATTCTCTTATTCGTAGATGGAAGTATTATAAGGGTTCTGTTGGGTGATGTTTGACGACGGAACCCGAAACACGGTAAACGAAACTAGTTTTATGTATTGCCTTATTTTTTTATTTGTAAATGTTCATGTTTAAATCCAATTTAGTAAGGAGGTGGACGGGCAGTGGCGGATACAGAAAAAACTCAAGGGGGGGGGGGGGGGGGGGGGCTAAAGATATCTAGAGCTTGATTTTATAGTAAAACACAAGTCACATGCAAAGTTTGAGAATATAAGAAATAGCGTGATAATAAACTCGCAATTAAAAAAACTTAAAAAAATTATGCTTGAATTTTTCGTTGAAAACTTGTAAAGTGTAACCTATTGTGAATTTCGTTATCTTTGAAATATGTTGATACCTACATAAATAATTATAACGTAGTTACCCAAGTGAGAACTGAGTTTGACTGCCAATGCCAACAAACTGCGCTGTAGTTTGGCAGATAAATATGCTATAAAACTGTATTGTGTAAAGTTATGAAATAAAAAAATAAAAAAAAAAAAATAGAGAGAGCTTGAAGGAGAATGGTGGCTTTGACAGCCGTTGTTCTATCCCGTGCGCATACATGGTCAGGGGCGGTGCAGGCGGCAATAGGGGCGGCCTCGCAAGGGGGGGGCGCGCGCCCCCCGCGCCCCCCATCTGTATCCGCCACTGTGGACGGGGCGTAGGTTAGTAATAAGGTCCCGTGTTGGCATCCTTTAGGTACGGAACTCTACATGAACTCTACAAACATTTTTACCCTGCCGCAGTCGGGTAAAAATAAAAATAATTGCATTGCAAATTGATGTTCTGGTAACATTACTAAAAAAAAAAACTCCTGTGGCTTTCTGCTGTCTATGGAATTTTTTAATTTGTTTGCACGACACCACCACTATATACACATTATTTTGTTGTTCTTCCTAAAATAGCCCATTCACAGGGATGTACAATATTTACAAATACTTATTGCGCCCCTAGGCAAATATATTTGGCCGCCCCCCATAACTACAGTTTGTCGGCGGCGCGGCCGTAGCCAAGATTTGTGCGAGCAAAAGTTCTAAAGTTTTGAGATATTTAAGAATTGAACTATACAAAAGTTGTCGTTGTTATTTTATAAAACAGCACTGCCACATCCAAATGAGGAGTTTTCTGACAGCTAGTCAAACGTACTTCAACAAACTGGCGATAGATGGCGTTGACCAGAGAGGGGTCCGAAGACGGCGGTGGTGTCATGATAGCATGTTAATATTTTTTTAAATACTATTCCTAGTAGATACTAGGTGAGTTACTTTATTTTTATTCTGTGGTGATCTTTTCGTTTTTTTTTTCGTAAAAAAGTAAAGTACAAAAGTGAAGTGCTATCACAGACTTAATAGAGAGTACTACGTACTCAGACGAACATGTCCCATTCATTCGTTTTGTCGTTAAAGACGAATGAATGTTTTGATGTATGACATTGAACGAATGAATGGAGCTGAAAACGACGGTCGCTTTGTTTTTTTTTTTTTTGGTAAGGGAATAAAAGACATTCTACCGGTTTTGTAGGCCCCGGCGGGGCGGGCCCATTCAAAATTAATGATTTTTTTTTAATTTTGGTTCGAAGAAGAAAAACACAATTTATTTGTTAAATGATATATTTTTCAATTTATTTTAAACTTATTCAAGTATATTACAAGCTTTTTCTTGCGTTAATAATAACATTTGTTTCATATAAGATAACAAATTAATGATCCATGTGTTAGTAACAGTGTTTGACTTAAAAGCTATGTTAGTAGGTACACACGGCGACACATCAAGCTATGTAAAACCAATATAAACTGGCCGCGCGACGTTATACATTACTCTACCTACGCGCATCCAGCTTATTTTGGTTTTGCGTAGCCTGATGTGTCGCCTTGGGTACACACTAAAATAATATCATCACTTAAACGCAGTGTGCGATGATGGGGCAGTCAAACCTTCCAGCTATCATCTCCAGAATGCTGTTGTGGCTTGGACAACAGCATTCTGAATATGTTGTATTGGACACGCAGGGCATTCAGAGTATGCAATTGACCCACAGGCTGCAAGCGTAGAATGACTGACAGTATGCTTTGAACTTTGAAAAGTGTCACTTTTACTGACCTTGTACAGCCATTGCACCTGCGGACCAGCCAACCCTGACTGCCAACACCCTACGCTCCCCTTCTACGTTGAAGTCGTCCATTATGGTCTTCAGAGACAATGTGGTCTAGGTATTTAAATTGCTGGAGAGTCCAGAGTTAAGAGGATTGGCGGGTATTGTTTAGTCCGTAATGACACTAGAGCAAACTAATTTTAATCACATAATATTGCCTCTGCCTGCCATGTCCGTTTCTTTTTTTTCGATAAATTAATCACTATAAGAACTATGAGGTTTCGAAAATGACAGAAAATTGCTCAATTTTACCGCTTTGGTTCAGACATCAAGCAAGCAAATTTGACGAATATAATAGGAGGCTTCGAAAATGACGGAAAATTTCTCAATTCTACAGCTTTGGTTCAGACATCCAGCAAGCAAATTTGACAAATATATTAAGAGGCTGCGAAAATTAAGGAAAATTGCTCAATTTTACCCCTTTTGTTCAGAAATCCAGCAAGCAAATTTGAAGTAATAAAATTTAAAAAACCTACAGACAGTCTTTCTTAGATTATTCTTATAATAATTATTTAAAATCGGTTTAATTTTGGAGGAGGAAACAGGGGGATACGAAACTGTCCACGCTGCAGTTGTCACTTTCGCACTGGTAGCTCGGTTGCTGGGGAACAGCGCGACATCAATAGATCTGTTACATTTATGTTGATCTTAAAATTTCTTGTAGACCGTGTATCATCTTAGAGGTACACACAGCGCGACACATCAAGCTAAACAAAACCACCATAAGCTGGGCCCGCAACAATATACGTTATTTAGCGCGAGCTTATTTTGGTTTTGTATAGCTTGATGTGTCGCCGTGTGTACACCATTAAGTTTAATTGGAGGCACATCTCTGCACTTAACTACTGCTCTGAACACCATAATTACGCTCTTTTTGACGTTATAATTATATGACTGCTAGCAAAACCCTCAAATATCAATGGCAAATGTCTGATACTATTCACTGGCGGGACCAGAAACACCATGTCGACTGCGTAGATTATGTTGTTGACGCGGGTGTCCCTAAGGGTGCGTCCACATCTGGCGAATACACAGCGCAGTAGAAACGCACGAGCATAAAAATGCACCCAAGAAGATCGCGAACGGCTCGCGGCGCGCGTTCGCCAGATATGGACGCACACTTAAGTTGCATAATAGTCATAACGTTACTTCAAAAAACAATTAAAATGTGTAATATGAAAATGTACAGGGTGTAAGGAAAAGTATCATTAACCTTTAGGGCTCGTCCGCACAGCACTTAGTTTATTTTTTCAATTCAATCCAAATAACAACTTTCGTACTTAGTTTCTTGACATAAGAGTCTTATCAGAAGTCATCCTATGTTATCACATTCACATCATTCAGCGAATAAAAATCGCTGTGCGGACGAGCCCTTAAATCACATACTCTACCAATCAAACTGAACAACTTTCACTCTAGGAGCAAACCTTTCAGAAAAAAAACATCTGCTGTTCCATACTTTTGAGTCGAGTAGGCATTGCAGTTTAGTATGGAACAGTTTAGATTTTTTTTTCTCTTACAGGTTTGCTCCCCTAATAAAAGTTGTTTATTTTGATGGGTAGAATATGTGGTTTTAGGGTTTTTGATACTTTTCTTTACACCATGTGACTGAATACAACGTGTTAATGAATTAACGCAAAACTAGAAAGTCGTCTGTTTAGAATCTAGAGTAGAATCGAATTATCATGGTTTCAACATAGGTAATTTTTTTTTAAATATTAAGTAGGTAAATAATTTGTTTGTAAAATTTAAAATTTGCTGATCTCGATCTGAACCCACCGCACGGGCACGTTCACTCTACTTACTACCAAAACACGATTACTAAAATGTATCCATGAATATGAGTGCTTTCTTGCATTGCTGAAATAATATGATTACAAATCATTTTTGCCTCAAAACTTAAAATGCAAATAACTTTAAATTTTAACTATCAAAATAATGAAATTATTGTTTCAATCTAATTATTTTGTTATAAATCAGTTGGGGTGTATGAGGTTTTGCGCTTATTCATTAACACGTTGTACATTATTGACATAATAATGAAAATCCATAATTTGAAAACTTTACATAAACATAACTTTGAATAATTCGTTTTTAGACCTCTGAAGTGTGATTTTTGAAATGTTAAAATGTATATGGAGATTATGCATGATTTGAACGTGTGACTTTCAAAAATCACACCTCAGGGTCCTGTTTAATAAACGCGATAAGTGACAATTGACAATGACCGTAAAATTCAGAGGAGGTACATTGCTGAGAATGTTAGGACACATGAAGCACTTCATGTTCAGCATAATTAGTAAACAGCAATGTACTTACTCCGAATTATAGAAATATTTCAGTACACTTTTGTTGTGAAAGCCACAGCTTTGGAAGTCGACTGAATACTTAACTTTTTTACTTTTTATTGAATATAATTTTCATTTATTAAAACAGTTAAAAATTAAATGATAATTATATCCTAATAAAACTAAAATATTCTAAAACGGCTTTAATCAAAATATTGTCATGTAAGTACTTATAAATATATTTTTTTGCATGCGTAAGTAACTATTATTAGGTAGGTAATTATTATTATAGGTACTAGGTATTCGTTCGACTCCTTTACAATCGTAGGTGTATACTCAATAACCGCATGGCATCCGTGAAACTGATGAGAAGCAAATGACTTCTCTTACGCATTCTCAGTGGTCACAAGACTTTCGCTATGACAGTTTAAGACACTGGTTTATAACAAAGATTTACAAGTATTGACCAATGTGAGGCAGATCGTACAAGTCTTTCCTTTAGTATTTTTGTGAATTGTACTTGCACCATTGACGCTGTCGAATAGGTCGTCGAAGAAGTTTACCGTTTCAGCAGTATTCTTCAAAGTTGGGCTCACTTTTTCCATCAGCATAGTAACTGTAAACACATTTTAAGCATTAAAATACACTGAAAATAAAATTGTGTTTTGTGTTTTACATCTCATAGTAAATTGAAGCGTATTTTTCAACTCAATACTAAAACACTAACTTTATTTATTTAGCACCTACTATTAGTATACATACATAAACTCACGACCATAATCCCTTTCAGGGTGGTCAGAAGCTCTGTTACAACTACCGACTAAACTGTTTAAGCATTATTATTATCCTAGAACGATTTAACCACTCGTTCTAGTTATTATCTTATCATCATAATTTGCAAAATCTATTTTTAGTTGTGAAGGAAAACACAAGCATCAAATTAAAGATTGAAAAAAACACAAGCAATTTTTGTAGACAGTTCTGTTAATAGAAAAGACCTGGTTGATGAAGATAAGTAGGTATTTTAGTAATATATATTATTGCTAGTCTAATAAGACTTATCTACTTTTTAGTAGCCTAATTCATCCCACTGCTGGGCAAAGGCCTCCCCTTTAATCATCCAACCATCTCTGTCCTGGGCATGCTCTGGCCACGCGTCATCGAAAGCATGTAGATCGTACCGCCACCTCTTCCTAGGACGACCTGGACGCCGATGACTGTTCTCTGGGATCCAGAGCGTGACATTCATGCCAACCTTTCTTGATGCATTAGTTAGACAGACATGGCCGGCTCAATCCCAATTTAATCTGGCGGTTTTTACCCCCTACATCGGCTATTCGTGTTTTAGAGCGCAGTATAGTGTTTTTGACACAATGGCTTTTGGCTGTTGCCTGCGACTCCGTCTGTGTGGACCTTAAAAAAGGATCCTGTGTTAATCCTGAACACATTCTTTCTGGGTGCCATATTTCATCCAAATCCATCCAGTCGTTTATGCGTACATCCAAACTTTGTCAAATATTAAATTGAGATACAGATTTTGTGCCTGCTGTAAGAGACGATTGGGGCATTGGGTTTCTTTTAACACCCAGTATACTACGCTCCATTGCCCTCTGGCAGACCTTGAGTCTAGACTTTTGAGACTGAATCGATGCAAGAAGGACGTAACCTTAGTGAACCAGGCTTGGGCACCGTAGGTTAGGATAGGCAGGATACACAAATGTCGATGAGTCTTCGTTTGAGGGATAGCGGGAGTTTACCCTTCATTAACGCCTTCATGGACCAGTAGCTCTTCCAGGTGTTGTCGACACGGCGTGTGGCTTCTTTGTCTTGCCTGTTTTCGAAGGAAACTATCTGGCCCAAGTAAATGTACTCATTAACATAGTGTAACCTGCCTATCTACTTCGACTCTACGTTTGGTGCTGTTGGTCATTATTTGCGTCTTCGATCTGTTCATTGTGAGTCCAATCTCAAGGCTTGCCGTGCTCAGGTCTTGAAGCATTTGTTTCTAGACTAAATACAGGATGAAATTGATATCACTAGCATCCTTTTAAACTAAGAGTCTACCCATCAAACTGAACAACTTTTAATATAGGAGCAAATAACGATCGGAGCAAAAAAAATCTGCTGTTACATACATTTGAGTCGAGTAGGCATTGCAGTTTAGTATGGGACAGCCGCAGCCGATTTGTTTTTTGCTCCGATCGGTTTGCTCCCATGGTAAATGTTGTTCAGTTTGATGGGTAGACTAAAAGGATGCTAATGATATCGATTTCACCCTGTAGACAGAATATAAAAAAATACATTCAGTAATTTTTGCACATACCTGTAGCTTGAACAGGGTTAAGGATATCGGAGCAAAAGTAGGCTGGTACAGAGGTACTGTCAGAAAATGCAGACGCAGCCTGATCTGGTGGCGTTGTCTGCTGAGTCGAAACTGAAAATTTAAAACATATTTTTTTTACTTAAACATAAAACCAGACCGTTATAATGGAATAACTAGCTGTTGCCTGCGACTCCGTCTGAGTGGACCTTAAAAAAGGATCCTATGTGTTAATCCTGAACACATTCTTTCTGGGTGCCATATTTCATCCATATCCATCAAGTCGTTTATGCGTGCATCCAAACTTAGTCAAATATTAAATTGAGATACACATTTTGTGCCTGCTGTACGAGACGATTTGGGACATTGGGTTTCTTTTAGAGCATTTTTCTTGTTTGTGGACGAATGGTTAAACACCTTTTATTATATATTGATACGCATTGGATAAGTTTTAAACTGTGACCCCACAGGTAGGTAGTTATATAGCATATAAGCATATGCTCATGACTATATTCCCCGAGAGGGTAGTCAGAGATATTCGGAAAACTCTGAACATCCATCCACGTTTCAATAGTATAGTATCGAAACTCTGTCCAGTGTGACGGGGAGTGAGCCCGTCGCCACTTGTAATGGACAGTGGGAACAATACATGCCTCGAAATTGAAGCATTCAAGTTTCCTCAAGATGTTTGTTTTACGGAAAAGCCAGTGGTGATACAAATCGTACATAAATTCCAAAATACTCATTGATACCAGTCGGCTTGGACGTGCATCGAACCAACACCTCCTGCACGGCTGGCAAGGTTAGTAACTCGCCACGACTTTTTTAGGTAAATATCTATCTAAAAAGAGTAAAAATAGGATATCAAAATATACTTAATGTTTTTAGTCATGTACCTGTAGCCTGAACAGTGTTGAGGATATCGGAGCAGAAGTTGGCTGGTGCAGAGGTACTGTCAGAAAATACAGACACAGCCTGATCTGGTGACGTTGTCTGCAGAGTGGAAACTGAAAATCAGACGTACCTATTATGGAATAATGCACATTATGTGTCTGCTGTAGGAGGCGATCAGGGCATGAGGTTTATTTTGGAGCGTTTGTCATGTTTGCGGACTAAAGGCTAAACATCTTTTACTATATTTTGACATGTATTGGATAAGTTTTAAACTGTGACTTTACACTAGTCTTGAGGTCTGGTCTGCATTTAGTGTTACGACTTAAATACGTAAATCTATAATTTTCTAATATTCGTGCTTTTAAAGAAGTACTAAACATAATTTTCACTATACCTGCAAGCAAGCCTGAGCAAGGAATATCAAAGTGAAGAGCTGGTGTGGTAGTGTTCAGTCAGGAAAGACGCAGTCTATTCTGGTAGGCCTTGAAGACACGAACCTGAAATATTATAATAATAATACAACATAGACTCAGAAAATAACTATAAAAAAAGGTTTACCTACATTTTACGAGATTTGCCGCGTTTTTAATTTAAATCCTTGTAATTTTCAGACTTTTTTTCCTACTGCATATACAAAATTTCAATCAAGATTTATAAACAGGGTCCTTCTTAATATGCTGACACTTTTTTGAGGCGATGATCAGACCATCAAACTGAACAACTCTCTCTATAGGACCAAGAATGAAATCACGAAAAAATATCTGCTGTCCCATACATTTGGCTCTAGTAGGTTTGCAGTTTTGTATGGAACTGCAGATTATTTTCGCGATTTCGATGTCGGTACCATAAAAAAATTTTCAGTTTGACGGTTTAGTCATCCTCTTAAAAAAGTGTCAGCATAATTAAGAAGGACCCTCAACATCTTCATCAGCTTATACACGTCCCACTGGAGGGCACAGGCCTACCCTCTAATAGGGTGTATGGGCGTTAGTCCACCACGCTTGCCCAATGCGGATTGGTAGACTACACATACGTATCAGAATTTCTTCTTCTGCATATGCAGGAATCCTCACGATGTTTTCCTTCACCATTTGAGAACAGTTGGTAATACGTACATAATTTAGAAAAAACTCATTGGTATATGGCATGTTGTCCAAGCGGATTAAAACTCGGACCTCATGATTGACAGTCCAACCTTTTCGCAAAGCGCCACCGAGCTCTCTAAGAAGGACCCTATAGGTAGGTAATTAATGAAATAAAAAAAAACAATGCATTCAATAAAAAAATTAATGAATGTCGTTATCACTTTTCAAATAAATGATTTACTTATTGCCCTGATTAGTCTAGGAACGAGACATTATTACTATCACCATTGTGTGAATACACAATGCGCACATAACACAGTGCGAGCTGCTGCCTGGCGAGTAGACAGCTACTCGGTTTGTCTACTCGTACGCCAGTAGCTCGGCTCGCCTTTGCTGTATACACGACGCCTGCTACTGCCCAGTCCGAGTCGAGTCGCGATGTTCACAAAAACACGGGTTCCACTCACAACTGTCCGGCTGGCACTGGCGAGCTACTGCCGAACGCGTCCAAACGATGCGAGCGACGGCCAAGCCGCTGTCATGTGCGAGTTGCTGCCGGCGAGCGGGCGAGCGAAAACAAAAAATTTTGAAGTAATTCGGATGCGAGCTACTGACCAACTCGCACGTACGAGTTACTCGCAAGTTACGTCCAAGTGGTGCGAGTTACTGCAGTGCAGCTACTCGGAAGGCTGACTCGGACGCCAGCTCGCACTGTGTAAACTGGCCTTAATATCAAAATGTCAAGATTGACAGTCGAAGCTATGAACGCGTCGAAAAAAATATCTGGGAAATGTTAGTTGTAAACCGTGTCTGTATGCACACGGAGATAATTCGTGTGACCCCTCACCTCACATACTCCAACCTAAGAAAGTTGGCCACTTTTGTTTTATACAGTAGAAGCATGAGGTGCTATCTAGACATATACTTTATCTAAGATACAGGCTACGAATAAGAATAAGATACAGGTAGGGTAACTAAAGCTCGCGCGTGTCATACATTAACACAATGCATTTGTCTCACTGCACGCATAGTGAAATGTTTATCCATCTATATCAAGCACGGACGTAGTGACAGGAAAAACGCAGTTGTGTGTAGGTATCTGTGAACGCGACAGCTTTAGTTAGGTAACCAACCTGTACTTAGATATTTACCTGTTGAAATGGATGCTTGTGGCTGTTGCTTGCCATATGAGTGATCAGATCACAGTGCAGGTATTTTTCTTGAATAAGAATGCTCGATCATGGGTGCAATGTTTTCTGAAAATATTAACGTACGTAAATTAGAACTCTATAATAGTAAAATACATTTATTACATAAGCTAATGACAGGCTTCCTTTTACAGGTACCTACCTAGTCAGAAAGTTTACTACAAGTAGGTGTCTACTTTTATTTTAAGGATGGATCTATACTTATTCTATGTATGGTTTAAGTATGGCCAAAAACGTTAAGATCATATGTTAGGTAACATTGTTATGAACATGACTGTCTGAATCAGAACTTTCACTATAGCGCGTGGTGTTTTTTGCTTGTGGGGCTGCATATAAAATGAACAAAAAGTTGTTCAAGAAACCAATGTCTGTGTCGGTTCGGTACCAACTCAGATTTTAAAATTTTACATTTAATTAATTTGTAGTTCACTTAACTATTGATTTATTTAAGGAAATTGAACTAAAATGTGCTTATGCAATTGCATGCTTTCGATCTCTACTGGCCTTGTGGTCTTTTTAAACTATAATAATTATAGAAATGTATAAACATACAATTAGGTTAGGTTCTTTAGTATCATGATTACATTATTATATTTCTTTTCTATTTAGGTAAGTAGGTACATCAAGCGCTTGCGTTTCCTGTTTTTCAAACCGACAATTCCAAAATACAAGGTAGGTACCTACCTACCTACTTATCTGTGAGGAATTTTACAATATTGTATTTATTGTGTAATGTAGCAAATATCTACTGAAACTCACCTTTTGTGTCATGTGGAAACGATGGAACTCCACTTGTTTGCAATTTCATTAGAAGTGAAGAGTGTAGGATACCCATAGATATCTAATCTATGAGGATACCTATGCATACCTGTACCACAATATTTTGACCTTTTGGAGTAGATAACTTTTGATCAGTAGTTATGATGACACACATAAAACATTTGTAGCTGACTTCCATCCAACGATCATCACATCACAAACGACCAGCCAACGTTTGCTCACAGGTTCCTAGGAAATATATGAAATTTTGCGTCCTTTTGCGTTTTTACACAGAACTTGTAAAATAAAAAGGCTGTATTCCAATTACATTTAAACGGAGAGATTAAAATTAATGGTGGAAATAGGTAAATCAACAACGAACTCGATCAAACTGTAATGACGTCAAAATGGCCGCTTCAATAATCAGTCATATCGGTCGCTCCGTTCATTCGTGGGTGACATTGACAGTTTAGGAGAAATAGGGGGAAAGCCGGACGAAGTGGGGAGGGTAACACTGTCATACATCACCCTTGAACGTTCTTTCTATGGTCGAGAGCGAATGTATGGAACATTTCCAGCCGTGAGTGCTATTGAAGTGCTACAAATGGTTTTTGTTGTTATTTATTGGTATTTATCTCAATTCTCGTGACATAAAACAGGTTTAGAATCAAATAAGAAGAACACGAATCTGATGAATAACATATCAATTGAAAATAACCATTATGGGCTTTGATATTAAAAGGTTTCAAGGTGACGTCGATGAAGAACTTATTTGCCCTATTTGTTCTGGAGTTCTCGAGGATCCTTTGCAGGTTTGTAATCACTGTAATTAGAAGATAAACAAAAACAACAGAGAGTCGCCAACCTACTATGCCCCTAAGATGATATTCTGACCTGTTTATCTCTTTGTACTAAGGCGCCTACTTGCGAGCATGCTTTTTGTCGCGCATGCATCACAGAGTGGATAAGCCGTCAGCCAACGTGCCCTGTGGACCGACAGGCAGTCACAGCTAGCCAGCTGCGACCAGTTCCTAGAATTCTGCGCAACCTGCTTTCCAGGTATGTGTTTCATAAAGTCTTATGTCACTTGGTTTTTAGGTCAAACACA
Organism: Agonopterix heracliana; assembly: GCA_963693445.1. NCBI lineage: Eukaryota > Metazoa > Arthropoda > Insecta > Lepidoptera > Depressariidae > Agonopterix > Agonopterix heracliana. Next base: position 10,628,512 of record OY856310.1, read on the forward strand.
TCAAGTTTACCAAGTTATTTGTTGTTGTATAATTTATATGTTGCATGTTTACATAGGCTATTGTAGATATGCTACTATGTGAATTTGTATACTTTTATGTCATGGTTTTGTCTTGGAACAATGTAGATATAAATTTAAATTATGTTGTGTCTGGAATGCCACTATACAAGGTGTTAAAGCAGTTAGGGGTGTAATGTAAAGAAATATGGGTCTAACTTAATATACTGAATGGGTTTTTAGGGGATAATTGGACCACCAAACAAGCCGTGGTGGTCCAGTGGTGAGTAAACTTGCCTGCCGTGCAGGAGGCGATGGTTCGATCCCCATCCAGGCCGACTCGTACCAATGAGTTTTTCGGAATTTATGTACGATTTGTAACACCACTGGCTTTTCGGTGAAGGAAAACATTGTGAGGAAACCTGCATTCTTCAATTTCGAGGCATGTAATTGTACCCACTGTCCATTATAAGTGGCGACGAGCTCACCCCCCATCACACTGGACAGTTTCGGTACTACTGGTGAAACGTGGATATTCTGAGTTTTCAGAATAGCTCTGACTACCCCCCTCAGGGAATATAGTCGTGAGCATATGTTATGCTATCAGACCTTCAAACTGTTCAACTTTCTCTATGGTACTTAAAAATTATTAAAGAATAGAATAGAATATATAATTTATTTGCTTTGAAACAGGTAAGTATTACAATATTGGCTGTCCCATATGTTTGGGTCGAGTTGGTTTTTTTTTTTTTAATAAATTTTTTTTAAGGGACCTTTATACAATAATGTTATGTATATGACAGTCCCATCGTACCTTATACTTATATTTTACCTACACTAACTTAGTTATTCTAATTACCTACTTAATCAGACACTGATGAGTTTGCAAAGGCGAACACTTTTCTAGCAGCATCAGAACTTATTCGGACATCTGTTTATATTTTATTCTAGAAGTTGTGCTATGCTCATTTTTTATAGGCTGTTTGCCAATTGTCAAAGGCCTCCTCCAACCTTTTCCATTCTTGTCTGTCGCCTGTAGCTGTGTGCGGCAACCTGACTTATTATATCCCCATACCTCTACCAAAATCATAATTGTGTACAAATATGTTGATAAGTAGAGTAGTTACAATAATACATGTGTAACATTTCAGACTCTGCACAAGCTGTGATAATTCACCTCACGGGTGCAACGCTATACTAAAATTGGACTCACTGGCATCCCATTTGCTAGAATGTAAGTTTCTATTGAACTAAATCTATAGCAGGCACTATTCTCTCGTGAGAACTTCTCGGCGAGAATTCTTGGCAAGAACTTCCTAAGAAAAATAACAATAAATAAAATAATGACTTTTGCTGGCGAAGAAAATTGAATCTTAAGTCATTGTTATACGTCATACGCCTCTATTTCAGTATATCTAATATCTTAACTATTATAAAACTGTAACTGAAGTGTGTCTGCACATTGAAGATATTTACAAAAAAAAATTACGTTATGGTTTTTAGGTGTCCCTAACTCGAAATCAACCTTTTTAAAAATTTTGTCTGTCTGTTTGTTTGTTTGTTCGCGCATCACGCAAAAACTACTGAACCGATTTTGATGAAACAAATACAATACAAATACAAGCACAAATATAATTTGTGCGGCCGAAGTCGCGGGAAAACACTAGTATATATACATATACAAAGTACTTTGTGGAAAGAACCAAAAAGTTAGTAAGGTATTGAACATAGACTATGAAAAAATTGTCGTTAGAGCTATTGATGGAAAGAACCAAGAAGGTTGTAGGTATATTGCAATTTTTAAATAATCATTTAAATTTTTTTCACTCAGCATTTTTTTATTTGAGTTGTGATATTTCTAAAATAAATAAAAATAGGGATTTTTGAAATATATCATTTTATTATACATGTTTATAGTTGTCAAATAATTTGACAGTTATAAAGTGGATATCCTTCTTTGCGGGCGCCTAATAAGGGTTGAGCCTCATCTGGCAAGGAATAAAAAATTTTCACGCTCTATCCTTTCCTGTGGCTCTGGAACGTCATTGGCTATAGCGAGAAAGGTCACAGTACTACCGGTGCTGCTGCATGCGATCGCATTCCCGCAATCTTACTCGCTATAGCAAATGACGTTCTAGATCGACAGAAAAGGATGAAGCATGAAAAAAATGTGATTCCGTGCTGCCGGTTCAACCCTAAATCAACTAACTGACTTGATATTTGACAGGTGAATACAACCCCAAAAGGCCGATGCCATGCGAAGCTGGCTGTGGCCTCGTCATACCCAAGGACGAGCTTTCAGAACACAACTGTGTTAGAGAGCTCCGTGCTCTAATAGCCACTCAGCAGGGCAAACTGACCGAGTACCAGCAGGAACTCACAGAGCAGAGGATCATTATAAATGAACATAAACGGGAACTGGCGTTGTTAAAGGTACGTTTTTGCTTCGATCAAAGTAAAATTAATGGATAGGCCCAAAGCGCGTTACGTTGAAGCACACTACTGGTGCACTTGGTCCATACAAACTGGCACACTTGGTTTGTCATCTCGGTAAATATCTGAAGTATACCTGTCATTTGTTTTGCCTTATTTTTCTGGTTTGAAATGTAGGCGCGCGACAGCACGCCGCGTGCGATCGCGTTCCGTCTATCTTATATGCTCCAGCAAATGACGTTCCTGAGTGACAGAAAAGGTCGGAAAAATGCGATGCTGTGCTGTGTGGTGTAGTTCAACCCTAATTCACCTAAAGAAAGAGGTCGTTGTATCCATACTTATTGCAATGTGAGGTTATACAGTTTTAATTTGTTAGGTTTCTTTTTACCCGCGACGGAACGGAGAACGTGTATGCGTTTAGGGTGAGAGGTTGTTTGTTTGTTTGTTTTTATTATAATTTTTTTAACTATGAGACATTGACATTTCATTTAGATTAGGGTTGGTAAAACGCAAAATCAGTTTACTCTATAGTAACCGGCGACTTAATCTATAAATAAAATTTACTCGCCTTTGGTCGAATCGGGCCTAATAGGTTTTAGAAAAGTGAAATAAAACTTCTAGTTGTCTATTCTATTACCACTAAATAATCGAATTTTTACATATTTAAAAAAATGGCGTAATACCCTATTCTATCTCCAGGAATTTATGAGGGCGATGCGTGTATCAAACCCGACGATGCGAGCGCTAGCAGACCAGATGGAGCGCGAGGAGGTGGTCCGCTGGGCCAACTCGTTGTCGCGGGCCCGCGTGACGCGCTGGGGCGGCATGATCTCCACGCCCGACGACGTTCTACAGGTTTAAACTATAGTAAAATATTAGGAATATTTGTATTAGGCGCATTAAGTTGCTCCCGTAATTGTTAAAATTTGTGTTGTTTTATAGTGTTTATGTGATATACATATAAAAGTTTCCTCACTAAAACTTTACTTACCGAATTGAACCAAGCACAACGCAACGCACATCCTATCCTATACGAGCCGAAGCCGTGCGTAAAACAGAATTCTTTTTTCGTTATGCGTACGAAGTGTAAAGTCATGTTTATTTATTTATTCACGTTCACGTTAAATTGTAGGTACATAACAATGTGGATCGTATTACAAAGAAAAGAAAACAGTTTCACTACAATTTTACCCTAAGGCATGTGGTGGACTATACTATCGCAATGTGTTGTACTATACCTCCATCTCTAAACAGTCAACATAGTTATATTATCCTCTACCGTTCAGCAGATGATGATCAAGAGAAGTCTGTCGGAGTCCGGCTGCCCTCCCCACATCATTGACGACCTCATGGAGAACTGTCACGAGAGACGGTGGCCGCCCGGCCTGTCATCTCTTGAGACCAGACAAAATAATAGAAGGTAAACTATTTATTTCTACATCAATCAATTATACTTTATTTTACACCAAAAAAACATAATATACAGAGAGAAAACAAACAGGAAATACAGAAGGTACAAAAAATAGGCGGTCTTATCGCTAAGAAGCGATTTCTTCCAGACAACCTTAGGGTAGAGGAGAAGGTAAAAGAAGATTGGTAGGCGGTGTAGATTACAATAACAATATACATAACATACACAAATAAAGTTATACAAATACAAACATACTGTAATATAAAATATATACATGATAAAATAAAATATATTACAAATACATATCCATACCTACATATACAAAAAGGACATACGTAAATGAGTACTAAACAACAGTTTGCTTCCTTTCTTCCTCTTTCCTTCTTTATCAAAGAAAGGAAAACATGAACCAGAGGTGACCAGCAAGGATAGACAACATACATCATTGACCAACTCATGTAGAACTGTCACGAGCCTAATATAAACTAATCTGTTTATTACTTTGCCCATCACTGGGATAATGAAGGCTAAGAGCACACCTTTGACACTTAACTTTCATTTCATACAAATGGGAAAATCGGGCTAAGTTTGTGTGGACTTACCTGTTTTAATGCTCATCTTTGATATCAAATCTCAAAATCTAAATGGGATAAGTCCTCATTTGAATCCAAACCACTATGTGAGATATGGATTTTCAATAAACACAAATTATTTTCAGACTGTACGAAAAATACGTATGTAAGAGAGTGCCGGGCAAGCAGGCGGTCTTAGTACTCCACTGTGATAACACCCACGTCGACGACCACATGATGGTGGAGCCAGGCTTGGTCATGATCTTTGCGCACGGCATCGAATAGCCATAACTAACTATTGTTTTAATCTTGGTCTCATTTCGACGAATTTTTTAAGTATTATTGCTGTTTGGGTTTGTGCATAATGTGGTTAAGAGGAAAGGCGGGTAAATGCGAGTAATTGGGAGCCTTTTCAACAAGGCGCTTTATGGTTAGGTACGTTTTATAAACATTGAAACTGATTAAGTGGAAGGGTGGGTGCCATTTAGTCCATACAAAGGTATTCCCCTGTTTCTTCCTTGGATAATGACACTCGAGCAAACCAATTTTTACCACACAATCTATATCGCCTGTGCCATGCATGTCAGTATGTTTTTTTTTTCGATAAATTAATTACTACAAGAACTAGGAACCGTAGGATCCTTCTAATTCTAAATTGATTAAAATTGCTCAATTTTACAGCTGTGTTCAGAAATCCAGCAAACATATTTGACGAATTATAAACAATAAAAGGAAAACATACAGACAGAGCCAAAGTCTTTCTCAATATGAAAACCCATGGCATAGCGTAGCATATGCTCACGACTTTTTTTCCTTGAATGTGTCAGAGATATTCTGAGGTATTATGAGAATCCATCCTGGCAAAAAATATTGCAATCGGTCTTGTTTTGTAGGAGGAAACAGGGGAGTACGAGATTGTGTTTTCGTCTATTTTATGTAGGTAAAATCAGTCCGAACTGCAGTTGTCACTTTCGCATTGGTGGCTCGGTTGCTCTTGAAAAGCGCGACAGCAATAGATCTGTTAAAAATTTATTCTCAAATGTCTTCCAGACCGCCTTTCCTCTTAACTATAATATATGCAGAGCCAAGGCTAATAAACAGCTCCTATTTCTCTTTACAATTTATGTTATACAGGGTGTTAGGGTCAACAGTTGCATTACTTTAAGGGGTGATTATACCCATGATACTGAACAACTTTCCCAAAGAAACCTATAAAAGATTCGACAAAAATGTCTGTCTTTCCATACTAAATGCAATCAGCTGATCGAACGTTTGTATCAAAAGTCGAATTTTTTTTGCTAATTTCCCTCACATCCTTTGGGAAAGTTGTTCAGTATCATGAGCACAATCACCCATGAAAGTAATTCAACTGTTTACCCTTACAGCCTGTATAATGTACAATGTCATTGAATTGTTATATTTTGATCTAATTTAAGACATTCCTTATTTCAAAATTGTACAAGTAGACTGACAAAACGACAGAAGTTGTGCCGTTGTTTGGGTTTTACGGTGTTTATTTTCTGAAGCATCGTTCATACGATCAAACTGAACAACATTTACTGCGGGAGAACTAACTGAACAAGTAAGGGAGTTATTCTTTTACTTAACAAATACTACGGGAGCAAACCGATCGTAGCAAAAAATAAAATCAGCTATTTCATACATTTGAGTTGTGTAGGTATTGCAGTTCATTATGGAATAGGTGGTTCGGCTTGCTCCCATACTAAAAGTTATTCAGTGTAATGGGTAGACTCTTAGTTTAAAGCGATGCCAATGATTTCAATTTCACCTGTATATTGATTTTTCGCTATGTAGAGAACAAACAAAATTACCGAACAGTCTAGCATAGATCCTGCATTATTAGCTCTCTATCTTACTACACGTGTCTGAATTAGACAGGGCCTTGATTCCCGTAATTTAATAGGGACGATGATAAATATTTATTTATTGCTTTTTTTAAAACTGTTTGATATCTTAAACACTGAAATTCATTTATAATACCTATCTTTTAAAATAACCGAAATATAAGTGTTTAAAATTTACGGTTAGAGCGAGAGGCATAAAGGAAGTGACGTCATAACCTCGTATTTTAATACAAATAATAACAAAGTTTCATACAAACATTTGTTTTGCATGAAAGAGATAGAAGACGATAACAAGTAAAAAACGTATTTCAATCGCTTAAAACTTTTGTTTTCTATTCGATTGTATTTTCGTTTTAACATTTTGTTACTAAAAGCCTTTTTTTGGAATTAGTTAAAGATATGAATTTTCAGGATCAGTCATCATCCCTATTCTTCCTAAGTCCTAAGGCACACTTTTTGTTAATTTGCTCAATGACTAAAAACGAAAAATTTTAGTTTATTTACACTCTGATACAGTGTTGACTATAATATGTAATAGTAAATTTAAATTTGGTTTGTTGTGACTTTTGAATGAAATCTAGAATAAAATTTGCTTGTTAAATGTTTCTTTTTTAGTAACGGAAGTATGTTGATAGACCAATGATTTTGTACAACAATTTTTTGAATATTGTTAACTTAACAGATACTGATAATGGAGTGTTTTGTGTGTGAAATATGTTTGTTTATGAAATAGTGTTATCAAATCTTGATAAAAACTAAGTGGGGAAGATGCGGTATGTTATAATTATAAATTATAATTTACAAACACAGAATAAACTCACGACCTTGTATACGTGTTAATGAATTAATCAATTAACGCAAAACTAGAATGTAGTTTCTTTAGAATCGAGAGCAGAATCGAATTATCATAGTTTCAACGTATGTAATTTTTTCCAAAATGTTAAATAATTTGTTTGAAAAATTTAAAATTTACTGAACTCGATCTCAACCCACCGCAAGGGCACACTCACCCAACTTACTATCAAAACAAGATTCTTAAAATGTATCCATGAGCACGTTAGCGCTCTCATTCATTGCTGAAATGATGACAAATCAAATTTTGCCTTTAAATTTTAACTGTCATAATAATGAAATTATTGTTTTAATCGAATTATTTTGTTATAAATCAGTTGGGTTGTATGAGGTTTTGCGCTTATTCATTAACATGTTGTATACAAGGTGTTATAAAAATACAAATAAACATTTAAGAGTCCATAGTCAGACCATCAAATTTAACGAAAGTTGTTGAACTGAACAATCGCGAAAAAAAAGTTTGCTGTCCCATACATATAAAGTTTATAGAACATTGGTCAGCTAGATGGTCAGATTTTTATTTTCGCGATTTCGATATTGGTCCACAGTTAAAGTTGTTCAGTTTGATGGTCTAAACTAAACCATTAATATTAACCACCATACTTGTTTATTTTTGTATCATACAGTATTATACCTTTCGGGGTGGTCAGAAATATTGCTACAACTGACAACTTTATTGTAGGCACAGGCAATTGTAGCAAGTGTTGTGTGTTATAAAATATGTTATTAAAAAAATCACACTATACTTACAATAAAAAAAGCTTACAGGACTTTAAACGGAGCATGCATTTCTCTTACGTTATTTGAATACTTAAGTAGGTAAAGTGTAGACTGTAGAGTATAGTCCTTTAAACTTTTGAAACAAAACAACATACTTTCACTGAACAATTTTGTACGATCTCTAGTGACACTCACTTGTCACTAGCCGTATCTTCCTCTCGTGGTTTCATCAAGTATAAAATGTATTAGAATCGGAAGTATGAACATTCCCAAGACTTTTAGAGATAATGAGTTATTGTTTTGGGATGCTGTTTAATTTTAAATGGAATATGAAACTTATTTTTAATTTGCCAGTATACTAAATTTTATACATAAGTTTTTTTACAACATTATTAAGTGATTGAGTGCTGTGTTATGTTATAAATAGTGTAATCATTTATACATTATCAAAATGATTCTTTTTTGCTTCGATTCAAAATTTTATTTCGTAATGCAGATACCTCAGATTTTATTTTAGCGTTGGAGGCATGTTTGGATAAAAAGAAAACTATCATTGTGACTGATTTGATTTTAGCTAGCTCATACAAAACAGAGGATGTGGGTCCCGTTCATGGAGGACAAAAAGAAGCGGAGGGATCGCCAAAATGTAGGGACGGGGACAAGACGGGTGCGTGGGTTCCGCCCCTAAAACCGAATCTAGGAACAGAACACTTCATCGTTTTAGATGTATTTTATTGGCAAAACTTGCTTTTGCTTGGAGGGTTAAGCAAACATAATGGCGGTCCGTCTCGAACTGAGCATCATCCCACACAGTACAGTCTACAGAATATCCAATAGAAATCTTTTAAATAGTTGACAGATCGTTTGACATATTTCGTATGAAAGATATGTCAAATTATTAGTCTTATAAGCTAACAATGACTTAGCCAGAAGTTGTGAAACAGGCCCTAAATATTTAAACGATATCTATTAGATATTCTGTAGATAGTTTGTGTTGTGTGGGATATGCTCAGTTCGGCCACGCCGACTGTGACGTTATGTATGACCTAATATAATGGCGACAGACTTGATTGCCTTGCGACATCTCCGCTACTTTCTTTCCTCCGTGGTCCCGTTGGATGCACAATTTATTTTTATTTAATTTCTTGATAACAATTTATTAAAATGTTTTATTTGATGAAAAATTGTATAGCTCAATCTATAATAAAAATACATCCAGAATAACTTTTTAGGTAAAAAAGAACTTAGTTTTCTTTACGCCATGTCCTTATAGTAATTAATATAATTATTGACCCAGCTCTCTTAACTATTCTAAAACTGTAACAGAAGTGTATGTCTGTACATTGAAGATTTATTTACTAGAAAAATATTACGATATGGTTTTTAGGTGTTCCTGACTCCAAATCAACCGTCTTTATTTATTATTTTTGTCTGTCTGTTTGTTTGTACCGGCATCACGCAAAAGATTTTGATGAATCTTTTTTTGTTTGATAGCTAAGTATTATGATTTGCAACGATATCAATGTACTAATGATTTGACTTAAAATCTGATGTATATCAGATTACTACTTAATATATAATTTGTGCGGACGAGGTCGCGGGTTACTCTAGTAATGAATAAGCGTCAGCGCACACCTAGCTGAGAACTGTTCGAGCAGTTTTCATTAACCAATTGATGCAGTTTTCATAAATTTTTGATAATGAACTCAATGACTATTAAAATAGATTTGAAAATAGCGCGCAAGAAATATTGCAAACAAGTCACCGGAACAGGGATCCCTTTCACGCTATTTTCGACTCTATTCCAATAAAAGATGAGCTCAATATCAATTGATTAATAGAAACTGCTCTGCTCAAACAGTTCTCCGCTAGGTGTGCGCTGAACCTAAGGGTGGGAGGGTGTATAGTCTGTCTATAAAGTCGTGACCGAAAATGAGGGCGCTGCCTCCACGCAAGAACGTCAAAATCAAGCATAAACTGGCAACACCACCATAAAGTAGGTAGGACATTCAGCATATTCCTATTAGCTTTTGAAGTAAAAGTCAGTTTAAAAATAGTCGTAACGAAGTCTGCCTTTGTTATTCAACCAATCTATGGTCCGCTATAGAAGAATATTCCACAATTCACAAATGACCAGGCTGTATGGGCTTGTTCCCCTTGCCTTTCCGTAAGGAAGAATTAAAAAAAAATGGGGGCTTCCCGCCATTAAATTTGTTCGGTCAAAAGTTGTATTTGATATTCGTGAAAAATTGGTTTTAGTGATATTTGTGACATAATTTCGTGCGGATTGTGTGCCAAAAAGTTGCGTAAATCGACCAACATAACAGGAATCTCAAATACATACGAAGAAAGAACAAAAGTTTTGGTGCAAGTTAAATCGTACTGGTGATTTTGGCAGCAACGCGCGTGCTTACTCATCGTTCATCTATCATCCCATCGTCATCAGGAGAGTTTTGCACAGGAATTGTGAAGAAACAGACGGGCTTTGTTTCTTAATTTTCTAAATTCGTTTTTCGTGGCTATTGTTGTGTTAATGTGGTGGAATTAGTTTGATAATGTGCCATTAATGGAGAGCAATATAGTAAGAGTGAGAAATAAAGAAGGCGCTCCCGTTTGATTCGGATTGATTCTCGCGTGAAACTCCCCTGACCATTGAAATGTGTGTACCACCCTCGCATTTCAAGAGTTAGGTATTAAGGTTAGGTTAGGTTAGGTTTAAGTACAAAGAAAAAAGACACTAATGACCAGGCAGTAAGGGCTAGTTCCCATAGCCTATCCGAAAGGATAAACTTAAAAAAAAAAAAAAAAAAAAATGGTCCGCCTTGTCTATGGCCTTGTCAAATCAGTGCTGCCAACGTAGCTCTTTTGGGGCCAAAATCTGGTCATTTATTAAGAAATTCATTTAAATTATGTGGACACATTGTTACAAGCATGGATTTTAGCTTCTTCATAAAATTACCACTGAGAGACTTTACATCCTCGGGCAACCCATTGTACACAATAACAGCGTTACACATTGCGGTACGCTGATACGAGGCTGTCCTACACATGGGCACCTGTAGTTCGGGTTTATGAATCAGATTTAGTCTGCTACTTTTAAATTCTGGTCTGTGAGGGAATTTATCGGGATAACGCCGTACAAGTTTACACAACTCCGTTCCGTCGGTGTGCAGGAGTGCCAGTGCCATTCTGGGTAAGCTCGCTGCATCTTCGACCCCATCTTTGTCCTGAGGACTAGATTCAGGTCAAGGCAAGCCCAACAATAGTAAAAAAAAAAAAATTTACCGTCACGGGACGCCCGGCAGATATGATACTTCTCCCAATATAAATTTTAAACTACCGCTCCCGATTTAAATTTCGAACTTCCGTCACACAACAAGGTTGCCGATCAGAATTTCAAAGCCCTCGCATAAGATCTATCATTTCAATAACACACACACAGTGCCTACAATCTGAAATATATCAATGTCAGTTTCCCTCATATTTACCTACAATCTAGTCTACGTCACACAAGTTCACACAACCAATAGAGGAACTTAAAAAATTGATGTCAAAAAAAGGGCTATTTGGGACTAATCTAGCCTGCATGCGACAATGCTGGCAGCACTGACTGTCAAATTTCGGCCCGTCTGTATTTTTGTCTGTCATTCTGTTTTCGGATGAGCATTTATCGTGAAAATATTGTGTTTATATTATCTCGACAATGTCGGAAATGGAAGTAACAGAGAGTGTCAATGACTGCTCGAATGATTTGCGTAAGTTTTTGCACATTCCCTTCCATATAATGATAGATTTAACTGTCAATGAATAACAGATGTTTATCCATTGTTAACCTGCGCTTCTGACCGGCTGTTTCGATTTATATTTATTTGTGAATTGGGTACAATTCGACCCACACATAATATTCGATACTATTACAATAATAGCCACTTCTAAAACGTTTTAAGAGGATATAATTCGGAGCGCGCTCCATACAAACGTTCTATGGTGATATTGTCCATACTAACCAAAGTCAATGAAATTTTCCAGAAACAATTTAGAAACAAATTTCTATGCTTGTATAGAGTCAGATTTTTGCTAAAATGTATAGTTTTAAAGCACCTCAAAGATTTCCATAAAAATTTTAAATTAATTCTAGCATTGAAACTGTATATTTTAAGAAAATCTGACTCCATACAAGCATAGAGATTTTCGTTTCTAGATTGTTTCTGCAAAATTTCATTGACTTTAATTGGTTAGTATTGAAAATATCACCATAGGATGTTTGTATGCAGCGCGCATTTTCACTCTCGGGATAAAATTCTCTTAAACTTGGTAGTTTCCCAGCCTGCTTTCAAGTTAAAATTAATGGAAGCTTTAATTTAACTTAAGAGGATTGGCGGGTACTGTTTAGTCCATACAAACATATTCCTGTTTCTTCTCTGGATACTGACACTAAAGTAAACAAATTTTTGTCACACTATCTGCCTATATTGCGTGTGCCATGTCCCTATGTTTTGTTTTTAATGATAAATTTATTACTATAAGAACTAGGCTAGTTGCCTTTGAAAATGACGAAAATGGCTGTGTTCAGACATACAGCAAGCTAATTTTACAAATGTAACCAAAAAAAGGGAAAAATACAGACTAAGTATACAAAAATGCCTAGTTTTTTTTGGAGGGCTGAATCGAAATAATTTCTAGACAATTGTCGCAATAACAATATTTTCTATGTCACAGATTGAAAGGATTACATATATTTTTAATGGAGTTTTTGGCGGGCTTTGGTAGCTGACGTTTGGAGTCCTCATATTTCATCGAATTTTTATTGTTTATAGTGAGTTTTGGTTCGTAAAATTGGTGTTGTTTTGCGTAACAAAGTGTCGTGCAAGTGAACAATATATAGTTCAGTGAAATATGATGGTGCATGGGTCGTAAACAGGAAAAGTGTTCCGTGATTTTAGCGCGGCAAAGCGGTCGGTTTAACTCTTTCCTGTGGACTTCTCTGCTTTTCCTGCGTCTTTCGATTGCCTCCAAAAACTCCAAAGAACCATCAAAACGTCGAATTCCAACGTTTTAATGTGAAAACAGAGTCAGACAAAGAGTCGCGTGGCTGAGGGGGTGACAAGTGGACGTGTCGTCGGCTTGCAATTTTGACAGCCACGTGGCTCCGCCGTTTTATGGCGGTTTCGAGTGTGTTTTTGTTAAAAACGGGGCTTTGAGATCGCCATATCCTATTACCGTACAATATCTAATGAGTATATCCTCAACACTTGACACTGGCGAAATCTAACAAGGAAACGCCATTAATTAAGAATAGAATAGAATAGATATTTTTAATAAAATAATGTTTTTTTCCAGTCTGACGAGTTACGTCACTCATTGGACTTGTAAACTCCTTGGTAAACTTAATTTAACTTAAGTAGGTGTCTTAAAATTATGTCTTCTATCTGTAAAAAAATATAAAATGACGACCAAAAAAAAAACTTGATGAATATTTGAGTATGGTGTTGTTGCCAGGTTATGCGTGATTTTGACATTCTTGCGTGGAGGCAGCGCCCTCATTTAATTTCTACCCTTTTTGGCCAAGCTGTAGGTACCGAATTGGTTTAGTTTTGGAGGAGGAAACAGGGTAATACGAAATCACATTTTTTATGTAGCTAAAATCAGTCCATGCTGCAGTTGTCACTTTCATACTTGTAGCTCGGGAACATCGCGACAGCAATAGATCTGTTAAATACCTATTCTTCAAATTTCTTTCAAACTGTCTGTCCTCTTAATTATACAGGGTGTTAGGGTCAACAGTTGCATTACTTTAAGGAGTGATTATACCCATGATACTGAACAACTTTCCCTAGGAAAACTATAGGAAATTGGTAAAAAAATTTTGGACTTCCCATACTTAATACAACCAGCTGATCGCATGTTTGTGTGTTGTATGACATTTCGTTTTTTTTTAGAATTCCCAGTGTTTCTTAGGGAAAGTTGTTCAGTATCATGGGTACAATCACCCCTCGAAGTAATGCAACTGTATACGCTAATACCCTGTATTGTTACAAAATGAATCCACTTGCAGTTCTCCTCGACCGGGTGTTCCTACGGCTGGGGAATGCGGACTCTGACGATCAGCTGGAGAGCTGCCTCAACAGATTTCTACCTCCCGTCATTCTTAAACTTTCATCTCCCCATGAACAGGTATACTTGCGTTATTTATTGTTTTATTTATAACTAGGATTAGTATACAGGGTTTTTCAATATGCTAACACTTTTTTAAGGCGATGATTAGACCATCAAACTAAACAACTTTCTATATGGGACTGTCAACATTGTAAATAAATCTACTGTCATAGGACCATACAAAGTCAGCCTCCTCACATACCCTTGTTTACCCATATTAAGGCCAGTAGGAAAATTATAGTTATGGCACATAGGCTTCGTAGTGGACACATTCCACTAAATAAATTCGGCTTCCTTATGAAAAAGACTAGTTCACCTGACTGTGATGAATGTGGAGTGGTTGAGGACGTTCATCACCTGTTAGTGGAGTGTGTCCGGTATGAGCAAGCTCGAATTCTGTGGCTTCGGAAGACTTGATGTGGGCATATCTCACGAGATCCTAGCATCACCAAGTTCTGATGCTGCTAGAAAAGTGTGCCTTTGCAAAGTCATCAGTGTCTGATAGGTAATTAGAATAACTAAGTTAGTGTAGGTAAAATATAAGTATAAGGTACGATGGGACTGTCATATACATAATATTATTGTATAAAAGTCCCTTAAAAAAACATAGATTAAAAAAATATATATACAGGGTGTTTCATAAGTAACAAAAGTAACAAATTTTTGAAACTCTTAAGGGGGTTGTTTAGACCGTCAAACTGAACAACTTTCTCTATGGGACCAACATCGAAATCGCGAAAAAAATAATTTCATATCCCATACATATTTTAGCTCTAGTCGATTTGTAGAGTATAGAACATAATTTTATTTTTTCGCGATTTCGATATTGGTCCCATAGTGAAAGTTGTTCAGTTTGATGGTCTACACCACCCCCTTAAAGGTTTATTTATATTTTTGTAACATCTTGTATATATCTTTTGTCCCATACATTTGGTTTGAACAGGTATGCAGTTTTGTACGGAAGAGCAGATTTTTCGCGATTTTGGTTTTGGTGCTGTAGAAAAAGTTGTTCAGTTTAACGGTCTGATCATCCCCTTAAAAAAGTATCAGCATATTAAGAAATTCGATGTATGTCTTCTTGCTTCCTGTTCAGAAAAAGGAACTGTTCTTATCTCATTGTTACTACGCCACAGGCACAATGATGCACAAGATGAAACTCACCCTAGATCCCAGCTGCCGAGCGTGCGGAGAGGAGGAGGCGACCATGGAACATATCCTTTGTGACTGTGAATACTGTGATGTCTTAGCGGCAAAATGCATGTGCCTGGTGCCTCCTCGGAGATGGATATCCAAAACCAGGAGATATTACGTTTCTTCTCCTCAATGATATTGCTCCTTCACTGACCATGTATTTGAAGGGTAAAGAAAGCAAAAAGTATTAAGTAAACATAATCATAATATTATGCTATCCTGGAAGAATTAAACTTTGAAAGGATTTTAATAAAACTATGTTCTCCAGGTCCGTACCAAGGTGATGGAGCTCCTGGTGCATGTGAACAAGAGAATGAAGTGCCGTTCCAACGTTCAGCTCCCAGTGCAGGCCTTGCTTCAATCCTACCGAGATCCGAAAGCTAATAGCTTCATTATTGTAAGTTGATTTTTTTTTCAATCATCTTTAGAATCAAATCACCATCATGATTTGAAACATTATCTACAGACAGGGTGTAACAAAACCCCCTTGTAATACTTAAGGGGGTTCTTCAGACCATCCAGCTGAACAAGTTTCACTATGGAGCCAACTTCGAAATCGCGTAAAGAAATCAGCTGTCCCATACATTTGAGTTGAGTTGGTACAGCAGTTTTTTCGAAGCAGCTGATATTTCTTTTCGCGATCTCGAAGTTGGCTCTATAGTGTATGTTGTTCAGTTTGATGGCCTGAAGTATGGCATACAGGTATACATAAATTTGTATCCTAACAAAATGATTCAATCCAAACTAAGATGGAAATGGAATGGTTGACCCTCTGTCAAACAGAGAACTAACCTTATACCAGTTTGTTGGACTGTCCATTGCCCTAGAGTGAACAACAACCTTGTATAAACCTATGAAGCGATGATTTTCCATACGGAAGAGACCTAGCGACTCAATCATGAGGCGGCGGTTCGATTCCTGGCCTGTACCACTAAGTTCTATGGAATTTATGTATGGTTGTATTTATCATTATCATTAGCTCGGCGGTGAAGGAAAACATCGTGGGGGGGAACCTGCATACCAGAGAATGAAAAGAAAATATCATAAGTTCAGAGGTATGCGTAAAATATGGGTGAGCTTGGGCGGACACAATAGACCAGTGATGGTCTCAGTGCTACATAACGACCTGCTTGCTTGTAATAGCCCAACCAACAACTATAAATGAGGCTAACATTGTCACCACGAGTGACAAAAGCCTTAAAAGAAAAAAAACAACAACAGAGACCGTAAATTTTTGCAAATTTTCCAGCACAGCCAAGTAATTTGCTAATGAAATTTACAGAATTTCTCAATAATTTACATCACGATGGGCTTCCCGCGACTACCTCGCGAACAACAGCTGACCTTAGCTCCTTCTTTGTTGGAGGCTGTTGGGAACAAACCTCAAGGGCACCAGGACGGGTAAGACATTATAGGGTTATTTTAAATTAGTTGGTGAAACTGAACCAGGGCACTTGTTAATGATAATAGATTGCATTGTCAATGTTTATACTTGTTATTGATGATTAGCAAAATTATTATTATCGTGCGTGAGTTACGCGCAGTGCGTGCAGTACGCGGGACGCGGGCGGACATTAACCTCAGAATCATTGACTGGGCGGGGGTCATTACCACGCAATTGTACTTAGTATTAGTAACAGATACCAAATGCGTTTCTTAAGTTTCGCCAACTAATTAAATTAAACATTTTATAGGGTCCTTCTTTATTTGCTGACACTTTTTTAAAGGGATGATCAGTCCGTCAAACTTAACAACTTTCTCTATGGCACTCAATCGCGAAATAAAAATCAGCTGTTCCATACAAAACGGCAAAACTCGAGTCAACAGTATGGGACAGCTGATATTTATTTCGTGATTTCGATATTGGTCCCATAGAGAAAGTTGTTCAGTTTGACGGTCTGATCATCCCCTTAAAAAAGTGTCAGCTCCATTGTTGCGTGCATATCTATTGAAAGTAAATATGAAAGTAATATGAAATAGTTGTTTTTTAACACTTTTTTTCAGGATTCTTATGCTAGTCATGCCTTTGCTGGGTGAAATAAAAGAAGCAGATCTGAATCTGAAAGAGAATCCAAAAGTATCTGCTTTGATACTCAAATTTGCTACTGATGTACTTCTACTTCCTTATAGGTAAGCATATTATTATTGTTGCAAAGGTGTTTGAAATTTTTTTTATGGAAAGTGGATTTGGCCAGCTGCCAACATGATTAGACCTTGAAATCTTTATAAATCGCTAAAGGACACTGAGATGAGCACAAAATATGCTATGTCATTCTGTATTTATGAGGATAGACCGTTAGTACAGTTTTTTTCCATATAAACATATTCCCCTGTTTCCTCCCTGGATAACCATAAAATTTATGTTACCTTTGCTGTTTTACTTTTTTGTATAAATTAATTACTGTAAGAACTAGGGACCTTCGAAAATGACCAATTTTACCGCCCTTTTTCAGACATCATATACCTAAACAAAAAAGCAAAACATCCAGGGCATAGCCAAAGTCTTTCTCATATTATTCTTGTAAGAATTATTAAAATCGGTTTAGTTTTGGAGAGGGGAACAGGGGAATACAAAATGCAGATTTCGTCTATTTTATGTAGATAAAATCAGTCCGAGCTGCAGTTGTCCCTTTCATACTCTATTCGGCGGGGTGTGTGGGAGGGGCGGATCGGACGAATACAGTCGTTAATGTGACCCATTCTCCAAATTTCTCTGAGAGCCCGCCTATCATCTTAAGCCACCAGTTTCAGATTTATTTCATGTCAAAGATTTATTTGAGTATCCGAATTTATTGCATTCATTTTATTTTCTAAGTATAATAATGTT
Organism: Agonopterix heracliana; assembly: GCA_963693445.1. Lineage (NCBI taxonomy): Eukaryota > Metazoa > Arthropoda > Insecta > Lepidoptera > Depressariidae > Agonopterix > Agonopterix heracliana. The sequence continues at coordinate 10,646,536 of OY856310.1, forward strand.
CATAAGATTCCATAAAAAAGTTAAATTATTTAGATCACAAAAATGGATGACATCTTTACAAGTGTAAAGACAAAAGATCTATTAAATTTTTCGATTAACCAAGTATCGATATTAATAGGTTTCGGACAGTGACACCACTTTTGTGAAAATTCCAGATGACTCGAAAAAACATAGGCCACTAATTTGAACTCTAACTCCTTTTAATTGGTAATTTAAGAAGGATACTTACTAATGTTTCTTTTTTTTCCTGTAGGGCTTTACCAAATGCAGGGGAGAGTGATTTCCAAGTGCCTCCTGGTATGAGCATGAAGACATACAAGCGGATTGTTGATAAGAACCAGCTCAATCCTAATCAACTTGAAGAGGTAAGGAAAATGGTGGATACTTATTGTCATGTTTGTTGTCTGACCATCAATGTGTCTACGTAGAAAAAATAAAATCGGTCAAGTGCGAGTCGGGCTACTCGCGCATCGAGGGTTCCGTACCACACTGCCACAGAACACAACATATTAACTTGGAAAAAAACTTTTTTCTCCGGGACCTTAAGCGTGAGACCGACTCAAACTTGGCCGGTTTTTATTATTTGTTGTTATACTGTAGAGTTTTCTCTATAATCTCACCAAGTTTGACGCTTGTATGTATTACCGTTTTTACTATAGACCGAGAAGAAAAAACGTCGATCAAAACTAGTTTCTTGTTGAGAACCCCCCTTAAATTTTTACTTTTTGAGATTTTTATTATTTGTCAACAAATCCGCCGTAATAACGCATATTCTGTAAAAATTTCAACTATCTAGCTATTACGGTTCAAAAGTTACAGCCCTAAATAGGTAGGACGGAAGGACGGACGGACGGACAACGTAGGCTTAGTAATAGGGTCCCGTTTTCACCCTTTGGGTACGGAACCCTAAAAACTGTTATTTAGCTGTAAGTTTTTCAAAAAGGAAATAAAAGCTAAATCTATTGCCTTTTTCTTATATTTGTGGACATCAATAACTAAATTATCTGGGATTTCACGTTACTTTCATGCTGTATGATATCGATATACGAGTAGAAAAAGTCAATGGCGTCGAGTCGCCAATGTATGAAATGTGCCGAACTAGGTGCCGAAATGTACAAAAAAAACTGATTTATTTTTTGAGATTTCAATGTTGGTTCCATATAGTGAAAGGAAACCAATGATTTTCGATATGCAGTAGTTTCGTTCTCGTTCAATTGAGATTGAATAATTAACCTAATAAAATGTAAACGTGGTTTAATTACATTATTATGTTTACAGATGAAACTTTCAATAGTAAACTTTATAAGCAAGGATATTTTCAACATGAACGATATTTTACTGACGCTGATCGTGGCCGCTGCGGACTCACGGTTCAGTGTTGCCAACCACGCCAACAGCCCTCTCATCAGGGTTACCAGGTGAGTGTTTAAAGAGAGGAAACCTTAGGGCGTGTCCTTCATCTGGCGAACGCGCCGCGAATGCGGTGGACGAACTGTTTTTGATACACTTAATGTAGGTACGCCAAAATCAAGTGAAATGTCTTTACGGATACAGTCACATACTCGAATTTCTCTTTCTGCCTCTGGCACTTGTCTCTTTGGCCAACATCACCAAACTTTGGCTGTCGCGTACCTTCTTGGCCAACTTTATTGATCTCAATGAGGAATTGGAGGTGAGATGGGGCCCGAACCCCAATTCCTCATTCTGACACTGGCGCCTACCTCCTTAGATAATTATACCGATCTCAGTACTCCCCGTCATACCCCCAAATCCTTTCCGCCACTAGCGCCTACCTATTTGGACAACTTCACACTTCACCGATCTCAGTACTCTCCTCCACACCCAAAATTTCTCGTTCTGTCTCTGGCGCTAAGTTCATTGGTAAACTTCACCCATCTCACTACACTCAAAATTTCTCTTTCTGACTCTAGCGCGCTTCTTGGCCAACTTTTCAGTACTCAGTTCTCTAAACAGAATGACTTATTAAGGAAAATAATGTGTGCGCGGATATAGATGAATGTGATTTTGGTTTGACGAAGTCTGCCTAAATTTTTTTAGAATATCGTTTTTGAATAAATGAATTCCTAAATTTGTGAACTCATTTACAGTTCAGTGGATTGGTCGCTGCCGGCTGTTGTAGCGCCTTTATATTCGCTTTACTTGGGCACGTGGGGAGGTCTTAAAGTGCCTCCAGATGATCGTAAGGTAAGCTATATCTTATAATCTATATCGCGAGATTGTTAACTGTCGAAAGATTGTGAACCTTAACATACTGCTTACAATTTAACGCATTGTTTTTCGATATATTATAATCTATCAGTTTACACAATACACAATAGGTTCACAATCTTTAGAAAGTTTACAATCTCGCGAGATAGATTATAATCTAACGTTATTTATAATTTTACTGTGACAGATATAAGCCATTGTTGATATGATGATTGGCTTTTCCCGTCAAAGGTGCACTATAATGATTTAAATCGTTCTAGAAGATACACGTTTTTAGGGATGTGCGATATTTGTGTTCGATCCGATATTGTGGATCGATACGGATCGCAATCCTTCGATCCGATCTGTGGATCGGATCGGATGTCTTCGATCCGATATTCAAAAGATCGATCCAAAAGATCGTATGAAAAACAGACAATAATTTTAATATTTGATTTGTTCAAACATACATTCATGAAGCTTACGCCATTGTCCCATGGGGATTTTTAACATGCGAAATCATTGAATTTTAACTGAAATATATAAAAAAGGTTAAAAAAGATGAGATACTTATTTTTCCGAATTAATTTTTAATCGATATTTCTATTTTTAATCAACTTTTCGAATTTTGATCTTAGCAGCGATGAAATAACCTTGTACGGTCAGCATCAGAGAAACCGAACCCCCTTGCGCTTATAAAGATTAAGATAGAGGGGTCAAGGTTTCTCTGATGCTGACTGTACGAGATAACTTTGTTTTCATTAAGTGCTATTTTGTTTGATTCCTGCGAGACAGGCGTTGCCTAGTGCAGTGATACAAGTAATAATATGAAAATGTATCTTTGGCTGGCAAATAAAGGCGTTGCCTAGTGCAGTGATACAAGTAATAATATGAAAAAGTATCTTTGGCTGGCAAATAATAATTATTATTACTTAAATGTACCTACGAGTTAAGTTAAAAAGTAACAGTAGTAGTGTTGTTTCTGATTCGATATTCGCGATCCGATTTGTGAAGTTTTGTATCGATCCACTAGAAAATCGAATGGCTTTGTATCGAACCGAAAAATCGTCGGATCGAATGCTCGCGATCCGATCTTCGGAAAAATCGGATCGGATCGGCGCATCCCTACACGTTTTGCAAGGTTGAAAAAGATCGCCCTAGACGCACGAACGCTGACCAAATCGGATTCGTACTAAAGAGAGCCAAATAAAATGTAACCGGAACCGATGTTTGAGAGACTTAGGGCCTGTTTCACCACTACTGAGTAAGTGGTGAAACAGGCCCTTATGGATGTTAAAGACTGAAGAGGCGAGAGATTTGTGTCACAGTCGTAGCATTTGGCGATCTATTGTCTCTGCCTAACCCAGTAAATTGTTGTCCGCTGCAAAAATATGGACCACCAGATGATTAACAACAAACAAAACAATAACAATACCTATCTATTTGATAAGAGAATTGCTTGTAAATGTTTGAAACATTGCAGGTTCCTGCGTGCACGAGACTTCGTTTAAAACTGATACAGTACCTTAACAAAGCAACCGGTCCCGCCGTCATGTTCCCACACTGCGTCCAGGTAAAGTTGTCTACGGTATATTATTACATTTAATCACATATGAGTCAGGGTAGTACTAAGGTTCAGCTGATTGCATTGCGTAATGGGAAGTACAAAAATTTTTTTTTTAATTTCCTATGAATTATTTATACGAATGTATAGACTGTGATGTTTATGAGTACTAAAGTACATTCAATACAGGTATGATATTATGAATAAACAATTATCGCATCTAAAACTTGAATAATAATATGTGACTTCTAATGTATCCGCGTGTTTCAATTTCGGGGCATGTATTGTACCCACTGTCCATTACAAATGGCGACGGGCTCACTCCCCGTCACACTGGACAGTGTTTCGGTACCACTAGTGAAACGTGAATGTTCTGAGTGTTCAGAATGTCTGACTACCGCCTCAGGGAATATAATCCATATTCATTTCGATACAAGATATTAGGGTTTCTTTGAAACTGGCGTATTGTGTGTGGTGATTTTTGGTTCTTTATAGTGTTGGACTTTTTTATGTTTGTAATACTTGTTTTTAAGGTAATCGTATTGAAAATTCTGAACATTCGACGTATTTAACATTCTGCGTATTGAACATTCTACGTTTTGAATAAGCCACGTATTGAATATTCTACGTACTGAACGTTCTACGTATTGAACATTCTACATACTAAACATTCTGCGTGTAGACGTTATATTTCTCCTAATTCTATCACTACATTTTTATTAACTGTTACAGGTCGTTTTCTCATCATTGTTTGATCCAAACACCAATTCACGACTGAGAAATATGGCCCTTATGTTTTTGCTCAATGTCATCAATAAGTAAGTCTATCAATAGTATTTTATTAGTAGTTTTAGGGCCTGTTTCACTACTTATGAGTAAGTTCTTGTTAGCTTATCTGACAAATAGTTTGACATATTTTGTATGAAATTTTGGATAAGCTAACAAGAACTTATTCAGAAGTGGTGAAACAGGCCCTTAGTATTAAAAAATATGTTTTAGTTTAGTTAAAATGTGAATGTTGTTTTCAGTGGTGACGCATCTCAACTAAAGAAAGTGGCGACAGTGTTCCTACAAGGTCTACTGAAATTGGTTCGTTCTGATGAGCACGCGGAACACCATCCTAAAGCGTATATGTGTCTTGGTATGTTATATCACAGAGTACAGTCAGCATCAAAATTATCTAAGCATGTTAAGTGCTCATAAATATCTGAACAACTTTACGATATCAAACCTTATTTCAACTCACAAAGAAATCAAATTAATTTATCTGTCATGTTATTATTTGTTAAGTTGAAAACAATGTTATCTAGTAGGAAATAGGGTTTATTTTCGTGTAATTGTTCAGATGTTTTTGAACGCCGGAGATGCTTAGATACTTTTGATGCTGACTGTACTAATTAACAGGTTTTTCACTACTCTATGGTATAAGACCCTGTATGTTATTATGCTGACGAAATATGCATGTTCCGTAAAAATATTTCGCAATTTCCAAAGTATACGCTTCTACAATAAAATTTCTGATAATACGAGTATGTGTAAGGAAAAGTATCATTAACCTTTAAACCACACACTCTACCCTTCAAACGGGATTTTGGGATAAGCTACGAAAGTGTTAAGGGGATTGTCAGACCATAAAACTACTCCTCTTATTTACAGGTAGGCTAGCGATGAAATGCCCGAGCAGCATCAACAACCAGTTCGCTTTACTAGAAGAGCTGGTGAAGAAGATCCCGGAAGCGGTGCCAGAAATGAAGACGGCACTCCGGGACGCCTTGCTGGAAATGGCTGTCGCTTATAAGATTAGTCCTGAAGGTAGAGTACACTGCTAGTTATGGACATTTTTAATTTTTGGAGATGTCAAATGTTTTTTATGGATTTTTTTATGCGATTTTTAGATTTATTTACTAAGCATCTATTCTAATTTCGATTCTAACTTCTATTTATAATGATGAGTACGTTTTTGATAAAACTTTGGTGGGTTCTTGTGCGTATGTCCGCGGAGGTTCCTGACAAAAAAGGACGCATTGGAACGAATGCTATTCAGAAAAATGTTGAAACGCTTTATTGTATGTATAATGAATGACGAACAATTCATTATTACATAATTTCCTTTTTTATAAAATAGATTTTTGATTTAAGGGTCGGCACTACCTACGGCCCGTTTGACATATCTGTCAAAAGAAAAAGACCGGTGGCCGACAACACTCAACCCTATCTTATAAGATTAATGAACAAATCAATTTGATAGCTTTTGGTAATAAATTTCTTGCAAAAAACTTGGTCGGCTGCAGCTTGGCTGGCACGTTTACTGGTGTGAACGAAAAAGTGAACCCTACCTGGTGACACAACATTTTACCTCGTTGAATTAAAGGACGTAACTTTTCTGTTGGTCTAGAGTCCAATTAGTAAGGACTAAAAAGTCTGGTCGGCCGACCCTATCCTGGCAGGTTCGTAGGTCCGACCGAATTTAGGGTACCTACTACTCGGGAGGCAGATTTTACCACATTAAATTAATGTCGAATGTTTGGTTGTGCGTGGCAATAATCCTGCAGCAACTGGATTTGAGAGCCGTAGGGCGAAATTGACATTTACAGCAACAGTACAGTACCGTGATGGACCTATAATGTGAGTGATCAAAGATCACCCCTGGTGGTAGGATAAGATGGGTTCCAACTAATTAGATCACAGTATTACTAAGGCTTAAAAAAACTTAAAATTATTATAACAGAACAAATTAATAATATGAACCCAATTTGAATCCAGAACTCACGTAAAAGTGCCAGCAGATCATAGCTGAACTTAAAAAAAATCGAAAAACACAATTCCATCAATTAAAATTATTTTGAAGACTTCAACTCCCAGAACTCTATTGTTTTAAACATGCACCTGTTATAGAAGTATAATAATGAAATTATTATAAGTTTAATATTATTAATAATCTTTTATCATCATAATCATCGTCAGATATAATATTTTAAGCACGGAATAAAAGTTAATTTTGCAGTAACGGGAACGATTGCCTTCAAAAACATTTGCGCAAAAGGACATCAGCGTGATGACTTTTAGTAGATTTCTTCTTTATTGGTAGATTTAGGGCAAAATTGTTTTGTAGATTTTAGTAGAAATTGGGTATTCGAAAATGTTAATGTATTTAAAAATGCAAGGATTCAGGCTAATAAAATCTAAGCTGGCAATACAAATGGCTGAGAAAACGATTGCAGGGTTTGCATGTTTTCCGGAACTTCTAGTACATCATCATCATAATCATCAGCCTATACAAGGTGTTACAAAAATACAAATAAACATTTAAGGGGGTGGTTTAGACCATCAATCAAACTCAACAACTTTTACTATGGACCAATATCGAAATCGCGAAAAAAATAATTTATGTTCTATACTCTACAAATCGACTCGAGCTAAAAATGTATGGGATATCAGATTTTTTTTTATTGCGATTTCGATGTTGGTCCCATAGAGAAAGTTGTTCAGTTTGACGGTCTAAACAACCCCCTTAAGAGTTTTAAAAATCACCCTGTATACGTCCCACTGCAGGGCACAGGCCTACTACCTTCTAGGAGGGTGTTTGGGCGTAAGTCCACCACGCATGCCTTATGCGGATTGGTAGACTTCACATATACATCAGAATTTCTTCGTCTGCATATGCAGGTTTCCTCACGATGTTTTCGTTCACCATTTGAGAGCAGTCGGTAATACGTACATAAGTTAGAAAAACTCATTGGTACGTGGCATGTTGTCCCTGCGGATTCGAACGCGGACCTCTTGATTGAGAGTCCATACCTCTCCGCAACGCGCCACCGAACTCACTTCTAGTACAGCAAATATTAATCATATCGCCTATTGTTGTTTTTTTTACAAAAGAGGGCTTCTGAACAGAGTTGGAATTTTGGTACCTAGCACTTTTAATATGTCAAAGGGATTGCATGTTTATCGACTTCCAATAATGTCGATAAACGGGTATATTTTATATCACTGCGGATAACTTCAGCATGTATCGAACTTCAAAATAGCGAAAATAAATCAGCTGTCCCATACTTTTTTGTTGAATATGTAGGTACTGCAGTTTTGTATAGGACAGCTGATTTTTTTTTCGCTCTTTTGAAGTTGGCTCCATAGTGAAAGTTGTTGAGTTTGATGAGTAGAATACATGCAAAATATACCCGTATATTTTATATCACTGCGGATAACTTCAGCATGTATCGAACTTCAAAATAGCGAAAATAAATCAGCTGTCCCATACTTTTTTGTTGAATATGTAGGTACTGCAGTTTTGTATAGGACAGCTGATTTTTTTTTCGCTCTTTTGAAGTTGGCTCCATAGTGAAAGTTGTTGAGTTTGATGAGTAGAATACATGCTGGAGTTATCCGCAGTGATAAAAAATTACCCGTATATCGACACAATCGGAAGTCGATAAACGTGCAATCCCTTTGACATATTAAAAGTGCTACCAAAATTTCTGACTCTGCTTATGAGACACAGAAAACTGTACTAAATTTAAACATGCATATGGACGACCAAATTTAATATTTATTTGAAAATTGAAGCATCCATGTTACAAAGTGATGAAAACCAATAAAAATTATACAAAAATGCGAAAATAACATGTGTAATGATGAGCGTTTAGATAAAATTGATAATATTTTGTTCAGAAACGTGTTTTATATTAAATTTTAACCATCTGTAACGACATAAATATTATTTGGTAGAATTTAAGTAGAATTTGAAACAGGGCTGGTAGATTTTGGTAGATTTCAGCAGTAATTTTGGTCACGCTGAAGGACATTGTGCGACACAAGAACATATAGGTGTTACTTAGTAGCTAAAGTGGGTACATGAATCCTGAAAGGGCACAGCAATATTAACAAGAAGTAATTTTAAAGATAAAAAAAAATTTTTGTACAATGTCAATAGTTCTTTAGGTTCATTTGGTAGTTTTTGGTTCTTTTGGTAGGTTTTGGTAGTTTTTGGTAGAGTTTAGTAATAATTTTTTGTTGTTTCTAGTTTTTTGGTATTTTTTGGTTAGTTTGGTAGTTTTTCGTTGTTTCTGGTTATTTTGGTAGATTTTCGTAGTTTTTGGTTATTTTGGTAGATTTTTATACTTTTTGGTAATATTTGATAGAAGAATGAAAATTACCAAAAACTACCATAATACCTACAGTACGGGGTGGGTTTGTTGACATAAATTAAATATTTGTTTTGCAAAAGAGGTACATTCGAATCGTAAGCGGAATTCAGTCTTCAGTCTTCAGGGCTTCAGTATGACCCCTTGATTACCAATATATAAGATGACAAGCGCTCAGACTGTGGGGGTAGAAACTGTGACGTCATAAAGATTGCCATACAAAGCAAAAAAATTTTTTGTTTATTCATGCCGTGTGCGGTATCAAATGAAAGGGCTCTATGAGTACATTACAAATATATAGCACTACTTCGTCCGCACAAATTATATACCAGATTTTAAGTCAGATCATAAACTATCAAACAAAAAAAGTTTCATCAAAATCGGTTCAGTAGTTTTTGCGTAATGCGCGAACAAACAAACAAACTAACAATTTTGTCAATAGATGGCGCTGCACGTTTTTAAATCGCGCTATCGTTAATGTTATTTGAATTTATATGAAGAGAACCGCTACTTTTTTATCCTTCATGATTTTACGGTTTTATAATAGTTAAGATAGTATAACATTTTCACTATTCGGTTTAACAAATTATTCGAAAAAGTAAAAAAAATCCACAATTCTGAGTTGGTTGACTTTGAACTGCTATAGATTATAAACGACTGAATGGATTTTTGTAAATTATATATCAAATGACTCAGGATAATATCTTCTATATTGCGTCAAAAAATATGTAATCAGATAAATTACAAAATAAATAATATACATCAATTTGAATAACATTGTAAATTTTTGGACGCTTTCTAATAATTTCTTAGACCAAGTTGTAAAAATGATATACTTTGCTATATATTTGTAACGTACTCATAAAGTTCTTTCATTTGATACCCTACACGACATGATTAAAATTTTTTTTTTTCCTTGTATGGCCTTCTTCATGACGTCAGAGTTTTTATTTAAATTAAACTTATCATGTGGGGTATCAAATGAAAGGGCTTTATGAGTAGATTACAAATATATATCATACTATACCATTTTTACTACTTTGTCTAAGAAATTATTAGAAGGCGTCCAAAAATTTATAATGTTTTTCAAATTGATGTACATTCTTTATTTTGTAATTTTTCTGATTACATATTTTTTGACGCAATATAGAAGATAATATCCTGAGTCATTTGATATATAATTTACAAAAATCCATTCAGTCGTATAAACGACTACCGACGTTTTATAGATTATAAAATCTATAGCAGTTCAAAGTCAACTCAGAATCGTGGAATTTTTTTACTTTTTCGAATAATTTGTTGAACCAAATAGTGAAAATGTTATATTATGTTATATATTTGTAATTTACTCATAGAGCCCTTTCATTTGATACCCCACACGGCATGAATAAACAAAAACAAAATTTTACTTTGTAAAAGGTGGCCACCTTTATGACGTCACAGTTTCTACCCCCACAGTCTGGGCGCTTGTCATCTCATATATTTGTAATCAGGAAGTCATACTGAATGCATCGATACCAGATAACACTATAAAGGAGATGACTTGTGCCAGAATCTTATTTAAGCGACTTTTTGTCGGTTCGCCGTGATGTGATTAAATGAAAAGATGCAGATTTCCAGCGAAATGTATTTATTGCCCTTCGGCCATTTCTCCAAGGTTACAAGCAGTGTTGCCAACTTATACATAGGTACTAGGATACTACCGGAAATGTAAAACATTGCCATATATTAACACCCCCTCTCAATGTTATACATATCAAAAATATAACACCTTATTTATGCATAAGTACTAACACTACATCTTCTATACACAAACAAAATATTTACGTTACAGCTGTATATTACCTACACCACATTTCTTTAAACACTTTACAAATAAATCTTTATTTAATGCCTTTGTGAATATATCAGCTGGTTGCTCATTAGTTTTAACATACTTTAAACATATCTTATTATTTCTTATCAGTTCTTTTACAAAATGATAACGGATATCAATATGTTTTAAACGTCTAACTGACTCTGTACCCGCAACCGACATGGCAGACTGACTGTCACAAAACATATTTACTGGGCAAACATTTTGGAAACCAAAATCATTTAAAACATTTATCAGCCAACAAGCTTCACTTGCTGCCACACTGATTGCAACGTACTCAGCCTCTGTCGAAGACAAACTGACAGACACTTGTTTCTTTGAGCACCATGACACTAAACAATCAGAAAACTTAAATAAGTAACCTGAAGTGGACTTTCTGTCTGTGAGATCGCCCCCCCAATCAGCATCACAATAACCCTCAAGGTCTGCATTTTCACTATTGTAAATTAACTTATAATCTAATGTGTGTTTTACATATCGTAACACTCTTTTCAATGCGGCTAACAACTCATTAATTGCACATTTCTGAAATCTACTTAACATTGAAACAGCAAAACACAAGTCTGGCCTAGTGCCGGACACTGCATACATGAGACACCCTATTATCTGTCTACATAGTTTTTCAACACCTTTATCTTTACTATTATTATCATTTAAAAGTATTTTAGCATTGAAATTTTGGTCCATAGGGGACGACACAGGCTTACAGTTTTCCATTTGAAACCTTTTAAGAACATTTTCTAAATAACTTCTTTGACTTAATTCAGTAACAAACGTCTCAAAATTTTGCTTTACATTTATTCCCAAAAAATCTTTTACCAAACCAAGGTCTTTCATTTTAAATTCCTTGCTTAATACATCTTTAAGCCGATTAATTTTTGATTGGTCTGTTCCCATGATCAGAAGATCGTCAACATATAATAATACAAAAGTTTTATCCTCCTTGTCACACTTTTGATACAAACAAGAATCACAGTTTGATCTTATAAAGCCTTCTGCCGTTATAACAGAATTAAATTTAGTGTTCCAACACTTTGGTGAACTCTTTAAACCATATAGGGATTTATTTAGCTTTACTACATTTTTACTACCTGAATATGCACCTTCTGGTAGGCTAACATACACATTTTCAGTTATTTCACCATACAAAAAAGCTCCTGTAACGTCCATTTGGTAAACTGGTAATTTTAATTTTGTTGCAATTACAATAAAAAGCCTAAAAGTTGATAATTTTGCTACCGGAGCATAAATCTCATTTAAATCTAGATCATAATCTTGTTCAAACCCTCTTGCAACTAGCCTAGCTTTATATTGGATTACAGTATTTGATTTCTTTAGTTTGAAGACCCATTTACTACTTATAACGTTTTCATTCGCTGGTACATCACAGAAATCCCAGGTATTATTTTCTTCTAAAGTCTCCAATTCTCTATTAATAGCTTCGCTCCACTTACTTGCATCCTTCCTGCTCATCGCCTCTTTGTATGTTACTGGCTCACTATCGTTGCTGCAGACATTGAGACATTGATAAAAAGATGTTTGTTTTCTTACCCGTTTTGGCTGTTCACCTTGATCATCCGCTACATTGTTGTCCGTGTCTGATGAACTAGTTGATTCATATTCACTTTCTGACTCATATTGACTTTCCGTTAGGCTTATGTTCAATCCGGCGTCAACCTCCAGTGGTACCTCAGGCTTCATATCATCCCGTAGTATTATGGGATCCTCTTCATTTTGCACAAAAACTACATCCCTCTTTATCTCAATTACATTCTTCTGTGGATAATAAATCCTGTAGCCTTTTACCTCTTCTCCGTAGCCAATCATCAATCCTTTTTCTCCTTTCCTATCCCATTTTCTCCTTCTTTCTTGTGGAATGTGCACATATACTGGTGTACCGAATACTTTCAACTGATGAATATCATATTGTTTGTTAGTCCAAACCTCATAAGGCGTTCTTCCGTCAATCTTACTCTTTCCAGTTCTATTCAACGTAAATGCTGCAGTATGTACCGCTTCAGCCCATAATCTCTTAGGTAAGCTCTTTGCATGCAACATGGTCCTCGCAGCTTCGACTAAGGTCCTATTCTCTCGTTCGGCTTTCCCGTTCTGTTCAGGGGTATACGGGACTGTAGTTTGGTGCGTTATACCATGCTTTGAAAACAACGCCTTTACTTCTTTATTTATGAACTCGAGACCATTATCGCTTCTAAAGAACTTAACTTTATTTCCGTTTACATTTTCAGCCTTATTTATGAAGTCTTCTATACAATTCTTTACTTCGTATTTACCTTTGACAAAGTATATACTTCTGTAGTTAGAGAAATCATCCTTCAATACGACAAAGTATCTCGACCCACCGATAGATACCTCCTCCATGGGACCACACGCGTCAGCATGAATCAATTCGCATGTTTTGGTACTCACATTTTCGCTGTTACCGAATGGTAAGCGATGAATTTTTCCTTCGAGGCAACTTTCACACTTAGGAACAGAAGATTGCTTCACATCAATGTTATTTTGTAACAGTACCTTTCTCACATAATCAAAGTTTTGATGCGCTAACTTTGCATGCCACTCGTTCAGTTCATTTTTCACTGTTTTTGCGAAACTCGCGACATCGCATTCATAACGAAAATCCATATAATACGAGCTTCCAACTCGATTTGCAACCGCACAAACCTCGTTGTTTTTATAAAATTTACACGAACTGTCATTTGTCATCATGACATAACCTTTATCTGTCACACAGTTCACAGAGAAAAGATTGGTTTTCAGTTCTGGAACGAACAAAACATTGTCTATGGACGTCTCAATCCATTCACTCCCGTTAAACACTTCTACTGCCATCTGTCCGCAACCTAATACACTAATCGCGGCGCCATTACCGACAATGACTGATTTTTGCGAAACACTCGAGAACGATGTAAACAACGCTCGATCGCGGCACATATGTTCGCTGGCTCCAGAGTCCACTAGCCATTTCGATTCATGATATTGTTCTCCTGAATTTGACACTACGAACGCATTACTTTTCTTTGAGTCCTTTTTAGGGTCATTATTGTCCTTATGCATTCTAAAACGACACTGTGACTTGTAATGTCCTAACTTGCCACAATAAAAACACTTGTTATTGTTCATGTTTTTATCATTGTTATTACTTGCACACTCATGCTGGAAATGTCCGAGTTTATTACATTTGAAGCACTTTAGGTTCTTTTTAGACCTAATAAAAAATGCAGAGGAAGATGCTTGCTGCACCACTTCGCTCTTCTCCTTCACTCGTTCTTCTTCTACTAACAATCTTGCTACTAGATTGTCATACGTCTGCTTATCATCCGGAGCGGACTCCCAGGCCGATACAAAGTGTTTGTACTCGTCTGGCAATGACATTAACACCTTAGTAATGACAAGGATACTTCCTTCTCGACGTAATTTCCCGGCGTCTCGTGACGCTCAATGACCAGAACAAGTATGTTCTGGTCATTGAGCAAGGCAGGAGAGCGAAATGGAAGGAAATAACAGCTGGATGAAGCTGGAAGGATCCAGTAACTGGAATATATGGAAGTTTCAGACGACGGTATTGTTACGAGGTCAAGGATGTTTGGAAGTAGTTGAAGGAACAACTGCTAAACCAAAGGCTACAGAGGATGAAACCACCAAAGTCAGTTGGGAGAAAAAGGATGCCAAGGCTCAGACACTGTTGGTCACAAGAATGACTCAGGATGTCATGCTGCACATCATTTCCTGTGAAACTTCAGCTGAGATGTGGAGAAAGCTTCAGAGCGTGTACGAGCAGAAAACGGAGACAAGTATTCATATCGTACAGCAGCGTTTCTTTCAGTACAAGTATGAAAGAGATACAGACATGTCGGTGTTTCTATCAAAGATACAAGAAATGCAAAACAAGTTAAAACAAATGGGTGAAGAAATCTCAGATAAGTTTGTCATTACTAAGGTGTTAATGTCATTGCCAGACGAGTACAAACACTTTGTATCGGCCTGGGAGTCCGCTCCGGATGATAAGCAGACGTATGACAATCTAGTAGCAAGATTGTTAGTAGAAGAAGAACGAGTGAAGGAGAAGAGCGAAGTGGTGCAGCAAGCATCTTCCTCTGCATTTTTTATTAGGTCTAAAAAGAACCTAAAGTGCTTCAAATGTAATAAACTCGGACATTTCCAGCATGAGTGTGCAAGTAATAACAATGATAAAAACATGAACAATAACAAGTGTTTTTATTGTGGCAAGTTAGGACATTACAAGTCACAGTGTCGTTTTAGAATGCATAAGGACAATAATGACCCTAAAAAGGACTCAAAGAAAAGTAATGCGTTCGTAGTGTCAAATTCAGGAGAAGAGGTTAGGCAGACCTAACCTCACTTTTTCGCCGGCAAAATACACGCAGATGTTTTCGTTCGAAACTTTTACGCACTTCTTCTCTTTTGATGCGATCACTACACAGGGCAAAGTGACTGGGCCCTTAACCTGATGTGATTAAATGAAAAGATGCAGATTTCCAGCGAAATGTATTTATTGCCCTTCGGCCATTTCTCCAAGGTTACAAGCAGTGTTGCCAACTTATACATAGGTACTAGGATACTACCGGAAATGTAAAACATTGCCATATATTAACACGCCGATCTACTATATGACTTTAATTAGTTTCTTCAGTATAAGTAAACAAACAGGCATCAATCTGAGTAGAAAAAAATGTGTTGCAGACCGATTATTTGTACCTCAATAGGTTATTATAATTGTGAGCGATGATAGTCCCATACGGAAGAGAGCTAGCGACTCAATCATGAGGCGGCGGTTCGATTCCTGGCCTGTACCACTAAGTTCTACAGAATTTATGTACGGTTGTATTTATCATTATCACTAGCTCGGCGGTGAAGGAAAACATCGTGAGGAAACCTGTATACCCGAGAATGAAAAGAAAATACCATAAAGTTCGGAGGTATGCGTAAAATATGGGTGAGCTTGGGGCGAACACAAAAGACCAGCGATGGTCGCAGTGTTTCATAACGACCCTTGCTTGCAATAGCCCAACCAACAATAATAATATAATATTATAATTGTTAACTAATCACATTGAACTGATTTTATAACATTTAACTAATTTAATTGTAGTAGTGAAAGGTGGTAGTTAAGTTATTGTCTGGCAACTATTGTTTAAATCTGTTTTTTTCTTAATGTTTATCAATTATATTGTAGTGTGACTAATAAGTACTCTGTTCTTACTTACCATCTGTAACTTATGTACCTACCTACAATTTAAGGTAAATAAATGAAATGAAATGAGATGAACCAAAAAGTACCAAATTAACCATAAACCACCAAAAAGTACGAAAAATTACCAAAATAACAATAATCTACCAAAAAGTACGAAAATCTACCAAAATAACTTTTTTGTTATTTTTGTACGAAAATTTACCAAAAACTACCATAAATTACCAAAATAACCAAAAACTACCAAACAGTGCCCGGAAAGTAACTTTTAAGAAATTCCTGTGTTTTCTTGTGTTGCGCAATGTCTTTTCGCGCAAAATTCTGTCGTGCAAATGACTTTTGACGTTACCTACTACGGTACAGAATTCACTCTTATTCCATTCTTATCTGACGATGATGATGATGATTTCAGATTATCAATCCTTAGTTTGCTAGTAACAATAGTAATAAACTTACAGTTATTCTATTATAATAAAGGGGACAAAAATTAACGAGTAACAGTCGACCAATTTATAAAATGCACTTCTAAGTCCACATATCGTGACGGGCAACTACGGAACCCTACACTGCATGTGGCCCGACACCCACTTGCCCGGTTTTTTATAAGTTACTTTGCCTACTTTAGCTAAAAATGGATTTGTTCATTAATCTTCTAAGACAGGGTTGGGTGTTGCCGGTCACCGGTCTATTCGCAATGATTTCGAACATTTGACGGCCCATAGTAATTTGTATGAAGAAAACGTCCAAAAAAATATGTGATTTTTGGTAACAAATTGCAAAAAAACTAGAAGTCGTATCGAAAAACTGATTTGTTTAAAGTGTTCTTTGATGTTTTGCCATTGATTATAAATATATTTTGTTGTTTTATTTTGTTTCACTAAATCACAGGACTCGGAACGCGGCAGTGCTATTCTAGAGTTTTTCATGAAATTCTCGATTACTTTCTGATGTAACTACACAATTTTACTGAAATTTTTTTTGTTCATCTTGTACTTCATCTTTTAGAGAAGCGATGGTATTAATTTTGTTTCTAAATATAGCTATTTACTATCCTCAAAAGTCGGAACGCCGAACCCTGTTTGGCCCGATTAGGGTAGTGCCGACCCTTAATAAAAATTATTAATTTTTTCCTTCAGTTAAGAGATCAATGTTCAATTGTTAAAAAAGAGATTGTATAATTATTAAATTCAGAAGCCGTAGCATGATGCGCCTGATAAAGCTATGCATCACGTTCTTTCGCGCGCAAATAGAAAGAGAGCAAAGGCGTGACAGCTATGGCTATCGCGTGATTTATCACGCTGCCATTCTACGGCTGCTTATCATCTTAGGGTTGAGTCTCATCTGGCATAACGGAATCGCATTTTTTCATGCACTATCCTTTTCTGTCGCTCAAGAACGTCCTAGAAATGTCGTAGCATTGCCGGTGCTGTCGCGTTTCCGCTATCTTTCTCGCTCTAGCAAATGACGTGCCTGAGCGACAGAAAAGGATGGAGCGTGAAAACATGCAATTTCGTGCCAGATGAGGTACAACCCTTAAAGTTTACTCTACTCCTATCATTATTTCCAATGTCATTCTTTAAACAAGGACTAAGTTATGCCTAGTTATTTTACATTACTGTTTTGTGACCGAATACATTTAAAAGATTTGAAAGGACTGTAATGTCAGCGGCAATGTATGACAGCCGAGCATAACTGATGCATACAAAGGTGACATTAGACACATGTGCCAGTTTTTGGTTTTGTTATTGTATGACGTGGTGAGTCTATGCGTATATAATGCCAATGCCATTGATTATTTTGGTAGATAAATCGGAGCCAATGGACACGTCGCCTTCAGAAGAGCCGGGCACGTCCCGGGACGAGAAGATGGATGTTGAAGGATC
The DNA here is from genome assembly GCA_963693445.1 of Agonopterix heracliana. Lineage (NCBI taxonomy): Eukaryota > Metazoa > Arthropoda > Insecta > Lepidoptera > Depressariidae > Agonopterix > Agonopterix heracliana. Next base: position 10,664,438 of record OY856310.1, read on the forward strand.
AGAGAGCAAGAAGTTGAAACCCAGCCCGTTCGACGAGCCGCAGGCGTTGGCTCTATACGCCTTGCTAGACCAGTGAGTGTGACCATTTTTATTACCCGACTGCGTGACGCAAAGGAAGGGTACTTTAGTTTAAACTTTTTACGCAGACGGGTTTTTTTATTTTTGTCTGCGAGATTCCTAAACTGCGAAGTTATTACTTTAGTTTAAATTGCTGATTTCACAAATGAAAACGAAACTGCCTATATTCAATAAGTGGTTGTGACAATGGGTGGATGTGGCCTGGGAAATGCATCATTATTGTAATGTATTATTAGCTTTGTGGTTCTGGCTTAGAATGGATCACCCCAATTCTTCCAGTGGGTGTCGTACGAGGTGACTAAGGGATTAAAGGTTTCTTATGCAGTGTTAATGTGGGCGAAAGGCTAGCCACCTTTCACCAATTTAGACGTCATTCCACCCTGACACTTAATATGCTAAACATTGACTTACACTCTAGCGATAGACAGGCCTTTTCATAGAAGCAACATGTTCCACTTGAATGCGGTGCCCGCACCTGATTGATGTTCCCGAGTTCACTTCGTCACTATGGCAGTGTTGTTTTGTGTGACATCTTGTTTGTTTGAATGAGCTTGTCTATCGCTAGAGTATATGTCAGTGATGCTAAATGTGAATATTGCTACAACTACATTCTTAAGTAGAGAATTGGTAGTTCTAGCAAAGTCTCTGACCACCCCGAAAGGATTTACGGTCGTGAGTTTATGCGTGTAATTTATTATTTGTGATTAACAGTTACATGCTGAGCGAGGAGCCAATGATTCGTTATATCGCCATGCGATACTCGGCCGCGGTGTTCCCACAGGACTACATACCGTCTCGATACCTGCTGCTTTTAGCAAGCGGTGACAGGTTAGTATCTCTATTAACAGTTACATGCTGATCGAGGAGCCAATGATTCGTTATATCGCCATGCGATACTCGACCGCGGTGTTCCCTCAGGACTACATGGGTAGATCAACTATTTTTTGTCCATACCTAGTCCCAGTCATCTGCATAAATTTTTTTCAATGTTCAGGCTCAATCTCAAGCTCAGGTTTTACTTGCCCCAAAAATTAATGTTTGTTGAATAACTAAGGATTGCATTTATTAAATGCATACACGGTTTTGCAAAATTACTTGAATTTTACTTGAATTTTGGCGGTTGTCTGATGGACGCTTTATTTCGTTGTCCCCACGCTTTTTGGTCTATCGGACAACCGCTAAAAACTTCTAGTAGTTCCACACAGATGGTGCAATGTGCATGTGTGTAGAAGAATCATATCATTAGATACAATATCCATCTTTCAAAATTAATGAATGTCAAGAAAAAAGGAATAAAAACGTTTTTTTAAACAGTACTGTGAGGACAAAAAATAGTTGATCTACCCACATACGGTCTTGATACCCTGCTGCTTTAAGCAAGCGGTTATAGGTTAGTATCTATTGTTTGAACTTTCATTTTGGTCCAGTGTCCTAATACGGCTTCATAGTTAATGGATTTTATCAGGAACTAGTGTTTACCCGCGACTTCGTCCGCACAAATTATATACCAGATTTTAAGTCGGATCATAAGCTATCAAACAAAAAAAGTTTCATCAAAATCGGTTCAGTAGTTTTTGCGTGATGCGCGAACAAACAAACAAACAGACAGAAAATTTTCTAAAAAAGGTTGATTTGGAGTCAGGGATACCTAAAAACCATATCGTAATCTTTTTTTTGTAAATATCTTCAATGTACAGACACACTTCAGTTACAGTTTTATAATAGTTTAGATGAAACATTCTAGCCTTAACTTGGAAAGTGAAACACTATCTAAATACAAAATTTCTTTTAAATAAACTTCTTCACCTACTAAAGAAGCCCAATTACTAGTAGTAGCCTAGTAACTCTAACACAGACCAATTTGTTTGCTGTTTCTTTCTGTTAAGAACACAAGAAGTATCACAAGTCTACTTGTATACGCAATCAAACTTTTACACTAATTTATAAAACGCTTTAAAATTTTCTTCATTATTCCAGTCAAGACGACATATCAACGGAAGCACTAAACTGTCTCTACGGTACATCCCGTCGCAACGAAATAGAAGACGTAGTAAACAACGTGTCCAGGAAAGAGACAAACGTAGTCAACATAGACGAGGATGCCTCAAAGAAGGACAAGGACAGAGAACCCGAAATTCCAGAATTCAAAGCGCCAAAGTTTAAAGATGTTGTTAATTATATTTGGGAACAAATGCAGAAGAGGAAGAAGGGATCGAATGCTAAACATAGGTTCGTGTTTGGGAATCAGGTGCTGCAGTTCCATCCGCAGACGTATCAAGAGGTACGTAGAAGATGACCTGAAATAAAAAGTGAGATGCCTTTTCTTCCCAATAATTTCATCCCAATTTAAAGGACCGTTTCACTACTTCTGAAAAAGTTCTTGATAGCTTATCTGCCTGATATAGAAGTCTGCTTATCATCAAAATGTCAAATATTTCGTATAAAAGATATATCTCAAACACAGATTACCCCCAATAAATACAGCATGATGAAAATTTCTTACAGGCCCGAAGTCACCATTTTTGGTGGTAGGTGCGGGTAGCGGGGCACGAAATAATGCAAAATGATAGGCCATTTCAAGGTCGCACTATTCCGATCTCGCTCTATCCCGTTGCTTATATTAGTGCAAAATCATAGATGTGTGGTGCGCGTCGGCGGCCCTGTATGTGGTATCTATTGGAGGTGATCTGTGATCTCAAACGATCATTCAGATAAGTTATCTAGAATATATCCAGAAATAGTGAAGTTCTGTGAAGTGGTAGCTTCAAAAAAAGATTCGTCGTTCAATAAGAGGGCTTCAAGCTCCTATTTTGAATAAATTATTTTGAGTGTGAGTGAAACAGGCCCTAAAAGTTCAAAATGTTCTGTTCAGATACTGCGTTACCTACGAATGTGCCTGAATAGGGATGCTAATTTGAAAGACTGTTCCAACCACCCTAATGCGACGTCGCCGCTGCTTGCGAAGTATTTCTACGACTACCTGCTTGACACGCCCGCCCTTGACGAGTATCTGACAATGATTACTTCGCTGTTGAACGCTAGTCCTGGTAAGTTAATCAACATAAAAATGCATTACATACTGAAGGCACAGTATAAGAAATAGTATTTAGTACTACGTACAGTATCGATACCAATTTAACCCCCCACCAATAGGGTATTTCACAGGTTTTTAAAAACTGTTCTACGTTAATCACTGATGTCTAAGGACTCTATATAAAATGTATGTTTTACGTTCCATTACAGTGAAAAAAAAACGAAAAGAAAAAATATTATTTAAATATCCTCCGAAAACGCTTTTCTTGACAATATACTTGGCTACACACTGGTGACGTCATCGTGACGTCACCTGCATGTGATACTCATACTCTACACGCAACTGTCTACATGCAGTTGACGTCATCAACCATTCGGCCAATCACAGTCGTTTACGATCACGTGACTAAAGTAGACAAAATTTTTTTTTTTTTGTCGATATTCTTTTATAATATGATGACCAGTACCAGTACTTTTTTGACTGACTTCATAGTTGGTTTCCAAAATTCATACGGATGACATCAATAGATTATATATTTTACACGCTGTCAATACCCTATTTTAACCTCACCGCCTCTGGCAGACCAATGACAACCCTTTATTTCCTAGATTTGATGCCACTCACAAGCTTCCTCGACATCGTGGGCTGCGTCCCAGATAAAATGGCTACCAAATACACATCGCTACTACCATTTTTGAAGAACCTCTTCACCACCAGCACCAAGGAAGACATTCGAGAAACCGCTGCAACTATCTATGCTATAATCACCGTTAATACTAGCGACAAATCAGCAATAGATAAGGAGATAAAAGAGTTCGTGGTACAGGCTGACAGTAATAAGAATTTAGAGACACAGTGCGGTTACATGTGTGCGTTCGCGCATATGTGTGAGAGGTCTATCGCTTTGTCTAAGAGAGGAAAGTTTGGGGGAAAAGGCTTCAATGCGAGTAATTGGGAGCCTTATCAACAAGGCGCTTTATGTTTGGGTAAGTTTTGATTGAAATTGATTAAGAGGTTAGACTAGTACCGTTTTGTCCATACAAAACGTATTCCCCCGTTTCCTCCCTGGATAATGACGAAAATAGAGCAAAATCTTTTTTACCATACAATCTATGTTACCTCTGCTATGCCCATGTTTTGCTTTTTTGCACCTTCGAAAATGCCAAATTTTATCGCCCATTTTCAGACATCCAGCAAACTTTGACGAATATAAACAAAAAAAGCATAACATATAGACATAGCCAAAGTCTTTCTCATATTATTCATGAAAGAATTATTAAAATCGGTTTAGTTTTGGAGGAGGAAACAGGGGAATACGAAATGCAGATTTCGTCCATTTTATTTAGATAAAATCAGTCTGAGCTGAATTTGTCTCTTTCGCACTCTAGTCGGCGGAGTGTGTGAGGATCGGACAAATAAGTAAACAGTTCCAAATTTCTTCGAGAGCCCGCCTATCCTCTTAATGATAAAATTAAGTCAAATATGCATTGCGTCAAAAATTGTTCTAGGGGTTACTATAGCCCGTAGTTTGTACCGTACCATACGCATAACAAGCGATGTATTAAAAACTTTATTGTAAACTTATACATACATTGTCCAACTTAATATGCTGACGGTTTTTGAAGGGGATGATCACACCATCATACTGAACATTTTTCTCTATGGGACCAAAGTCGAAATCGAGAAAAAATTCTACTGTTCCATACAAAACTGCAATTCTTCTCTACCAAAATGTACGGGACAGCAGATTTTTTTTGCGATTTCAATGTCGGTCCCATAGAGAAAGTTGTTCAGTTAGGGTGTTTTGTTGAAACGAAAAATGAAAAGTTTTGTTGAAATATAGATTACACACCGAGGACAGGAATATAAGAAAGGTCTCAGATCTCATGTCACAACAAACAACAACAACAGTCAACAAACATGTGATCTGAGGCTTTCTTATTTACTGTCCGAGGTTAGTATACTATTTTTCTCCTCGACGGAGGTGGGAAGCGACAACTTTGTTTAGCGCAGCGGGACGACAATTGACGCTTTCCGTCCGGAGGGGAGAAAAGAATGTAAATCATAACGATACACAAAATTTTCTTTCAGTAAACTACCTATCTAACCCACAAACGTTACCAGTCAGCACGTCATGCTCTGCCGTCTCTCTTCTATCCCGTTGCAGCGGCCTCCCCCTCCCCAATTCCTCCCCCAAGCAAGACACGCACCTCCAATCCGATAACCCTTTCAACATCAACAAGACCGACAGTGACGTCATAGATGACGCTATAACGAAGTACGCCGTAGCTGACAGGCTGTTCAAAATAGTCGGCAATGCGAAGTTGCCGTCGAAAGTGAAGGAAAAGGCGTTATATACGCTTGGATTGTTGTGTTGTGGAGAGAATTTCCCGTTCGCTAAGGAGATCGTTAAAGGATTCCTGCAGATGGCTAAAGATGTAAGTGTTAATGTAGTTACAAAACAACATTTAGTGGTTCAGACCAAACTGAACAACTTTCACTATGGAGCCAACATAAAAAACGCAAAAAAAACTGCTATTCCATACATTGGAGTCGAGTCGATAGTGACAGTTTTAATATGAACAGCTCTTATTTCACGATTTCGAAGTTGGCTCCATACTGAAAGTTGTTCAGTTTGATGGTCTAAATCTAAACCACCCCATTAAATGTTTATTTGTTGTTTTGTAACACCTTTTATCTAAAAGATAGAGAGAAATTGATTCATTTTCTTGTTTTATATTTTCTTTAATACAAATCTCTTGATTGCTAGATTATGAATTCAACTCAGATTGATATGAAATTAATATCATACAATTGCAAAAGTAACTAGTACAATTTAGAACAACTTTAAACACTTTCCGAAATATTGGCTAAAAATTCCTGACTACATTGTGGCGCATTAAAAAGGAGGCTTATGCCCAACAGTGGATGTGGGCTTATTTGATTTTATGGACTGTGTCAAAAGTACTCAAGAGGTGTACCAGGATTATTAGGACATTTGCAGAAAGACGGCAGGATTGGTGATTGTTCCACCTTGGTTCCACCAATAAGAGCGTTCCAGTAGTACCAGGTTTATATGGCTTACCGATGTACCTGGGCAGTTGACAAATTTTAATAGCGCGCGAAATTATATTGACCAATCAGGATGTGCCACCTTCAATCCGTTTACGCTATTAGCTAATTTGTTTTCGCGCCCTTTTCGCTGCTATCCGACTTTGCACTCTTTGATGACTTCGGGTTTTGTCGGGGACTCAGGCCTGCTCTGCGCAAACGAATATTACCGAACGGCCATATTTTCCTGGTCGTACTTAAATAATTATGATGTGTATCAGTGACAAAATATTACAGCATGCTAAATGCTGCAGTATGTATACAAAACAGAAAAATGTTTCAAACAACCATAAGCATAATAAGGGGATCGAATCATCACCTCCTGTACGGCAGGCAAGGCTATATACTACTCGCCACTGGACCACCACGGCTTTTTCAAACAAATGAACTAAAAACACTTTTCTTTTTATTTCAGAGCAAGGAATTTGAAATTCATCTACAGATTGGTGAGTCGCTAGTTTTGTGTGCGGAGGGCGTGAATTCGAATGAAAATAGGGATTTATGGACAGAGTTACCAAAAGAGGTTTGTATTATTTGTATCTTCCAATTCATTGAATAGAACATAATTATCATCATCTCGCCTTTATCCCGTTATTTGGGGTCGGCGAAATATGTTGTCTTCATCCATTCATCTCTTGTAGGGTTGAACCTCATCTCGCAGCACGGAACTGAATTTTGCGACTGCACGCGGCAGCACCGGCAGTGCTGCGACCTTTCTCGCTCTAGCCAATGACGTTCCCGAGCGATAGAAAAGGATAGAGCGTGAAAAAATTCGATTCCGTGCTGCTTTTTAAATACAAATGAAATGTTACAGGGTGGATCGAAAGTAAGAGACGTGCAGGCACTTAAGCAAAACGATGAATTACTGGACTGGTTGTTACAAGAGCTGTTTAGTATTGGAAAACACCCTCATCCGCATTCCAGACAAGTACGTTTATCGAGTCAAAATAACACTTAAAAATGATTCTTCTCTTATCGTGTGGGCAGCAAACCCTGGTGTCAGAGTTTTTTCAGACCGCCTTACGGCCTCTGACGTGGTTTTTATGTAACGACTACTACCACCACAGATAGTAGCCGGGACCAACGGCTTAATGTGCCATCCGAAGCACGGAATCATAGTTCTTTTCAGACAATCAGGTGATTCAGCCTGCAATGACCTAACAAACTGGGGAAAAACGCACAAAGTTACATATCACTAGGCTTCCCCCGTGGGAATCGAACCCCCGAACTCCGTGTCAAGAGCCCAACGCTCTTAACCATTAGACCACGTTAAAAAAATGCTAAAACAACGGGATGTGTGTATTACCAAATCAGTAAAGTACTAGAACTGCAAAAGACCAAAGCATAAAAATAAGTAATGTAATGACAAAGTCGAAGTTCCTAAGTTATTGAACCTTGGTCCATTGTAACATTGGTTGCATCCGTTTTTGACCAACTTCAAAAGAATGAGAAGCTCTATTAGTTTTTGTATGTGTGCTACGCGATAACTTCGGCATTTCTTGAATAATTTGCATGCGCATGCATATGCTCTGCATATGCATATGCTCACGACTATATTCCCCGAGGGGGTATTCAGAGATATTCTGAAACCTTAGAACATCCACGTTTCACTAGTAGTACCGAAACTCTGTCCAGTGTGACGGGGGGTGAGCCCGTCGCCACTTATAATTGGGTACAATACATGCCTCGAAATTGAAGCATGCAGGCTTACTCACAATGTTTTCCTTCACCGAAAATGGTACGAGTCGGCTTGGACGGGGATCGAACCATCGCCTCCTGCACGGCAGGCAAGGTTACTCGCCACTGGACCACCACGTCTACTTCTTGAGCAATTTGGATGGAGATACACAATAGATCCCCTCAAAAAAACTACAGAAAATCATCGACGATTGGCGATAGCTTAGTATCGATGTCCATCCATCCATCCATCACAGCCCTTGATCAGTTCGTCTTCGGACATAGGCCTCCTCCATATTTCTCCATGACGTCCTGTCCCTCGCCCTCTGCATCCAGTTGGGACCCGCGTGTCTCCTAATATCATTGACCCATCTTTCTGGTGGGCGGCCTCTACCACGCGTTGTTTCTCTGGGCCTCCACTCCAGCGTTCTTTTGGTCCAACGCTCAGTATCCATACGTGCAACGTGGCCTGCCCATCTCCACTTCCGGCGTTCTATAGTGGCTACCACATCCACGACCTTTGTATGTACTCCTTAATAATGAGAATTAAAGTTTTGTTTTTAAATATTGCTGTTTATAAGAAATATGTGACGTATTTATTCATTTTAGGCAACAAGTATATGGCTTCTAGCATTGTTGAAGAATTGCCCTGAAAGAAAACCGGTAGACGACAAACTACAGAATTTACAAGAAGTTTTTATGGATTACTTATCAGAAAATAGCGGTAAGCTTTTTTAATCTGAGACTAACATTTCTGAGACTTTTATAAGATGCGAATGACCGCCCGATAGCTCAGTCGGTAGTGGACTGGCCTGCTGTGGGTTCGAATCCCGTAAGGGGCAAACATTTGTATGATCATGGATGTTTGTATCAGGGTGAATTTGATATCATTAGCACCCTTTTAAACTAAGAGTCTACCCGTCAAACTGAACAACTTTTACTATGGGAGCAAACCGATCGAAGCAAAAAAAAATAAAAATGTGAGTCGAGTAGACATTGCAGTTTAGTATGGAACAGCAGATTTTTTGCTCCCATAGTAAAAGTTGTTCAGTTTGATGGGTAGACTGTTAGTTTAAAAGGATGCTAATGATATCAATTTCACTCTGAATATCGTTGTCTAGTCATCATAATACAAGTCCAGGATAGATTCTGGTACTTTAAATGTGACTCGACAATTTAGATGTTTATTATACAGAATGTAAGGAAAAGTATAATTAACCTTTAAACCACTTACTCTACCCATCGAACTGAACAACTTTTACTTTAGAAACACTCCTGTCAGAACAAAAAAAACCTGGTGTCGCATACATTTGAGTCAAGTAGGTGCTGCAGTTTAGTAGGTATGGAACAGTAGTTTTTTGGTTAACAGGTTTGCTCCCTTACTAAAAGTCGTTCAGTTTGATTGGTATTTAAAGTTTAATGATACTTTTCCTTACACTCTGTAGAAAATACTCACACTGCACTTTTAATAACACAGAAATAGTACAAGACGTGGCAAGTAAAGGGCTCAGCCTGGTCTACCAGAACTCTGATGAGAGTCAGAAACAGGCGCTGGTTGCTCAGATAATAGATCAACTGACGAGCGGCAAGCGGTCCGTCGCGCAGGTCACCGGTGACACCAAGATCTTTGAAGAGGGTCAACTGGGCAAAGCTCCTTCTGGGTAAGTGCTAACATATCACAATCAATTCTGATAGCCAAGCAGCCTTGCTAGCCATAGACTCTCCGATCGTAAGGTCTAAGCTAGTACAGGACTGCGTCTCACAACTGAATGCCTTAGGCAAAAACAATCAGCTTGTGCTACAATGGGTGCCAGGACACTCAGACATGGAGGGGAACGAGAAAGCGGATGAGCTGGCCAGAAGAGGCACTAAAAACCACTTCACAGGCCCCGAACCCTTTCTTGGAGTCCCTAATAGTCTAACGCGAGATTCTTTGAATAGAGTCAGCTTTGGAGAAGCAATTAAACTTTGGTGCAATACCCCAGGCATGTGCCACTCCAAAGCACTTATAAAAGGTTATAATCGCAAATTTGCGAACGGACTCCTTGCTCTCAGTAAGGATCAAATTTGTACGTTAGCGAGGTCACTCACAGGCCACTGCAAATTAAATAAGCACATGCACACATTAAATCTAAGCGATACGACCGGCTGCAGATTCTGCGAGGAGGAGATGGAAACTCCTATGCACCTCCTATGTGACTGTGGCCCCCTGATGTACAAACGTAGTACTCATCTAGGTAGGCAGGTTCTGACACCAGAAGAGATACAAACTGTCCCGATCAAGAATCTACTGCGATTTCTGGCCGCAGTGGGGATTGGTAAGGAACTTTAGAAAGGGCGTTCACAAAGGACCAGCGATGGTCTACGTGACACAGGCTCAGCGAGCCTGTCAAGGCCCAACACCTTCAAATAATAAATAATAATAAGTGCTATGTGATGTTATGGGCCTACACTTGGGCTTGTAAAGCCTGACCAGGAATATAAAAAACCTGGTTTGGGGGCGCTGCAATCGACTATAACCTTTAATGACAGAGTTCCAAGTACAAAAATTAGTACCAATGATTTTCCGCAACATGGCGAGGTTTTTTATTTTCCTGGTCGGGCTTTACAACGATGTTAATGTACCAGTAATAGATAAGGCGATCAGTAGGAACTCCGTAGGTATGTCAAGTTTTTTTAGTCTTCATTTTTATATTTTTTACGGATAGAAGACATCATTTTAAGACACCTATTTCATTCTTATTGCGATTCATCGAGTTTATTAATATAAATTTAATTTTTAAATTTTTTGATCTGTAACCTCTAAAATGGTGGAGAGAAAATAATTCGAACTCCATGGAGAAAAACTACCTACTGCTATAAAAAAAAAAACCTACTGCTATATTTAAAAAAATTAAAACCTGCCTCCTCTTTCTAACTCTATGCTGGAAACAGATACGGCAACATCAAATGTCAAATTCTGACATTGTGAATATATATTTTTTCTTAATGGCCGGTTATTTAAAGTTGATTTTATGTTTACCAAGGAGTTCATAGGTATTCCAGTGACGTCACTGTACGGACCGAAAAACGACGTTATTTTATTAAAAATATCTATAATCCTTTTATTTTAAAATCTCTGACATATAAAATAAGATTATTGAGACAATTATGTCGAAATTATTTTCGATTCAGCCCTCCAAAAAAAAACTTGACATACCGAACTGCATGTTACACTCGAATACGGTTCCCGCACCGCATTGATGTTACCTCGTCACAGGTCCGGCACTTCTAACAAAGTTTTGGATTTGACATGATGACGTTCGCACATGCGCACTTGGTGCAAATCGTCCTTGACATATGTGTAGGGTTAACTTACCACGCATTGTATAAACATCATCTACATTTCGATACTTTTTATTGTTCGTTCTGTTATTAAAAATAGTATTTGAGCTAAAGAATTACTGAAAATGTGAATTTAGCGTTATTTTTCAACGTTTTTTATGCACTGAAAAGACTCAATTTTATTTAGTCAAATCCATCGGGTGCGCGCGCCTACGCCTGTATGAACCCCTGTATAAACTTTCACTTAAATCACATTTCGTTCACAACAAATAGGTGCATAAATTTACGGTCGGATCTTGGGCGTATGCACACACACATACACAAAACGTGTGTGGACAGGCCGGTGCTTCTATAGAGCATTCGAAAATAACACAATTTCTCTAAATGTTAATGTGTTGTTTCAGAGGAAATTTAACGACTTACAAGGAACTTTGCTCTCTTGCGTCTGACCTCAACCAGCCAGATCTCTTGTACAAATTCATGCATCTCGCTCATCACAACTCTATGTGGAATTCTAAGAAAGGTAATGTCTACAGGATGAAATTGATATCATTAGCATCCTTTTAAACTAAGAGTCTACCCATCAAACTGAACAACTTTTACTATTGGAGCAAACCAATCGGAGCAAAAAAAAATCAGCTATCCCAAACATTTTAGTCATGTAGGCAGCGGCGGCGGGTGCAGTTTATTATGGGACAGCAGATTTTTTTATAGTAAAAGTTGTTCAGTTTGATGGGTAGACTCTTAGTTTAAAAGGATGCTAATGATATCAATTTCACCCTGTATATTAAAATGTATAATCAAACACTTTTATCACATAATAACTAGACAGGGTGTAACGGAAAGGTGGTATCAACCCGAAAGGGGGTGCTTCAGACCATCAAACTAAACAACTTTCACTACTGTTTAATAAGATGCCTAAAGAGTTGAAAGCACTGAGATCAATTAGTTTATTTAAAACAAAACTGAAGGCACTACTTTTAGAAAAGTGTTGTTACACAATTGACGACTTTTAGAGAAATGTCTTGTTTATAATTGTGTCTGACATTAAATTTTGTTGTTATTGTTATTACTTACTTGGATTATTTGGTTAATGGATAAAATTATTGTATTGTTTGTATTTTGTGTGTTAAAATTTTACAATTCCTATTATTTTCCGAGTGTTGTAAATGTGGATACTTGTAATTGACCATGTAATTAAAATTTGTGTACAATTATTTGATTTCGAATACAATGTAAATTGTTAATGAATAAATGAAATGAAAATGAAAAAATGAAATGGAGCCAACATCGAAATCGCGAAAAAAAAAATCCGCTGTCCCATACATTTGCGTCAAGTCGGTAAGTTTAGTATGAAACAGCAGATTTTTTTTTTGCGATTTCGATTATGGCTTCATAGTGAAAGTTGGATTAGTTTTAGTTTGATGGTCTGAAGCAGGTTTGGTTTCGGGTTGATACCACCTTCGCTATGAGGTGTTACAAAAATACAAATACACATTTGAGGGTGTGGTTTAGACCATCAAATTGAACAACTTTCACTATGGGAAATCTGATGTTCCATACTAAATTACAAAACTCGAGCTAAATGTATGGGGATAGCTGATTTTTTTTCGCGACTTCGATGTTGGTATCATAGTGACGAAGACGACGTGAGTGAAGTTGTTCAGTTTGATGGTCTGAGTTCACCGTTTGCGTAGGGCTGTCCCTTACACCCTGTGTATTTCAAATTTAATGTTTTTATCTTTGCATTTCTCCCAAAACAGGTGCAGCCTTCGGTTTCCACTCCATAGCACTACAAGCGGGCGCTCAACTCTCAGAACACTTACCGAAGATCGTGCCGCGCCTCTATCGATACAGGTTCGATCCCACACCGCGCATACAAAACTCTATGGCTAGCATCTGGCATGCTATAGTACCTAATACCCAAGCTACTGTAAGTTGTTCTTTATTTTCTATGTGATAATGTTGTTTCTTCTCTGCTTCGCGACGATAACGGACAGTGTACACCGCGACACATCAAGCTACGAAAAACAAACATAAGCTGGCCGCGCGAGACGTTACACATTACTCTACCTACGCGCGGCCAGCTTATTTTGGGTTTGAGTAGTTTGGTACGGAACCCTCGGCGCGCGAGTAGACCAACTCGGACTTGACCGGTTTTATATTAACACTTTCGCTGCTAAGCTCTCAAAACAATGACATTCGGGCAGTGCTAACACTGTGGAATGCTATACGATTCTGACTCAAGGTGTGAGTCATGAGCACTGCGGCCCATATGTCGCTGACCTACCAGGTAGGTCGTCAGCAGTTAAAGTGTTAAATTGCGGTTGTAAAAATGTTTCTCAAACCCACAGAACATTATAAAGAGGGGTTAGAAATGCAAAGTAGCGCTTTTGCTTCGGAGACGGTTGTTGCCACTTGTCTTCTCGCTCACGCTGCTACAATTACTCATGCCCTCTCGCTCGCAACACGCCGCGCGCCTTATGGTGTTATGCAAATCATTGCATAACCTGTGGCGAGGCCTTCCACGCCTAATTTGCACTTCTAACCCCTCTTATAATGTTCTGTGCTCGGACCGGTCTTCGACCTCCCAGATGGACAGATTTTAAACGTAGAAGTAAAATATCTTGATTGGTTTTAATGTTTTAGGTTCATAAGTATCATAAGGAGATCTTGGATGATTTGGTGGCAAATTTGACTTCGAATCAATGGCGTGTGAGGATGTCTTGCTGCAACGCACTCTCCGAGTTATTGAGGCAAGCGTTTTATTTTTAAACTTATCCATTCTGAGTGCTGCCATGTTGCAGTTTTAGTTTAGTCCTTCTTAATATGCTGACACTTTTTTAAGGGGATGATCAGACCGTCAAACTGAACAACTTTCTCTATAAGACCAACATCGAAATCACGAAAAAAAAATTGCTGTCCCATACAAAACTGCAAACCTACTCGAGCCAAATGTATGGGACAACGGTTTTTTTTTTTCGCGATTTCAATGTTGGTCACATAGAGAAAGTTTTCCAGTTTGACGGTCTGATCATCCCCTTAAAAAAGTGTCAGCATATTAAGAAGGACCCTGTATGTATGTATCATTAAGGTTCATTATTGAATGTAGTATGGTGACCACTACTAAAGACAAAGGTATTAAACTATTTGAATTTTTAACATTTCAGAGGAGCGCAAAGTCTCTACGATTCCTTGGAACAACTGCCAACAATATGGTCCCAACTGTTCCGGGTCATGGATGACGTGCACGAAGGAACACGGCAGGCCGCCGCTACCACTGCGAGTGTACTTTCCAAGGTATGCTATGTTTAAGCTATTTTCAACTTTAAGAGATTGAAGATTGCGTTGTAAGTTGAATAAACTCGGCCATTCTCTTTCTTACCTCTATCTCGGTTGATGTTTGTTGTTTGATGAGTAGTATCATGTCATTTCGGCTTGTCTTGATCCACATTAATTTTGTTTTTACGCACCTTCAAAAACATAAATTTACACCATTATCAGTTTAGGGGTTGTTTTTCGAATTTAAGGAATGTACATTTAGTCTTGTTCATTTATCGATTCTACTGACACAGTTTTCAGGTTTTGTGATCTTATCATTTTTTATTACGTTTGTACCTTTTAAGCTCCAACAAAATTAGCTGAAACTATTAGTTAGTTGTTCAGCGCGATAGTTCGTTCGTACATTTAAAGGGATGATCGAACTATCGCACTGAACAACTTTCTCACACATCTGTTCCATATAAAACTGCAAACCTACTCGACCCGAATGTAGGTATGGGACGGATTTATTTGCGGTCTCGATGTTGTTGGTCCCAAAAAAAAGTTGTTCAGTTTTATAGTCTGATCTTCCCCTTAAAATAGTTTTAGCTTATTTTGATGGACCTCATATGAAACGGTCTCATTACGAATAACGAAAACACTTGTAGGTGTGGTATTTTTCTGATTTCATACATGGAATGTTTTATCCCAATATTTAAGCAATACATTTCTTTTCAGCTATGTATACGAGCATCAGATGTTAGTCAAGGCAAAGATGGGAAGGAGATAGTATCTGTAATTCTGCCTGTTCTATTAGATACAGGTATCACTAACCTTGTCAAAGAAGTCAGGAGTGTCAGGTGAGGAATTATGTTTTTTTATTTTATTTTATTCGAAAAGCTTTCAATCACAATAATAGAGATAATTATTAATTTCTAAGCTTAAACAATAATAGAACCGAGATTTCCTCGGTATACATATCTCGATACGTCGGTTTTCTCATGTCATCAAAGTAAACCAGTTTAACCAGTGCTCAATCACTCGCGTTTGACAGCTGAGATAAGTACCTACGGCGCCGCGTATCGTAGACGATACAGATTGTCACGCATTGACATAAATCAAGGAGAGTTTAAGTTAGCACTCTTACAGACGAGCGACACTTTGCGGTCGCAGAGGGTCGCGCTCATAGACTTTACGGTCGCACGACAGTCGCGACCGCAAAGTGTCGCTCGTCTGTAAGAGCGCTTAGTCGTTCGTCGTGGTTGGATGTAAAAGCACGTGAAATCGGGAGAGTGCAGTATCTGCTACATTAGTAACTATTAAATAATCTGTTGTTTAACTCTTTCCAGTCTACAAACAGTGTCAAAACTAGTAACAGCGGCCGGTGAAAGTCTCAAGCCTTTCTTATCTAAACTCATACCAGCGCTGGTAGGGGCGGCAGGAGAGCTGGAGTCCGCTAAACTGTCGTACCTTAGCACTGCGCTGGCGGACAGTGGCACGAGAGAGTTGTTGGATGACATGCGGGCGAATGCAGCGAGGCAGCATTACACTACCGACACTGTTGTTAAGGTAAACAACCGTATCATACAGTGTAAACTTACCTTAACACTGCGCTGCGGACAGCGGCACGAGAGAGTTGTTGGATGACATGCGGGCGAATGCAGCGAGGCAGCATTACACTACCGACACTGTTGTTAAGGTAAACAACCGTATCATACAGTATAAACTTACCTTGGCACTGCGCTCGCGGACAGTGGAACGAGAGAGTTGTTGGATGACATGCGGGCGAATGCAGCGAGGCAGCATTACACTACCGTCACTGTTGTTAAGGTAAACAACCGTACCATACAGTGTAAACTTACCTTAGCGCTGCGCTGGCGGACAGCGGCACGAGAGAGTTGTTGGATGACATGCGGGCGAATGCAGCGAGGCAGCATTACACTGCAGACACTGTTTGTTGTTAACCGTAATGTACAGTGTAAACTTACCTTCTTTTTTATTATTTTATTAACAAAAATACAGAATGCAAGTACAATAATTATAATAAACACCACTTAAACTACGAGGGTTTGTATTTGATGACTGTAGTCATTCCGCGGTTGCCGTTAATACAAATTACTTACTACACTACCGACACTGTTGTTAAGGTAAACAACCGCAATGTACAGTGTAAACTTACCTTAGCACTGCACTGGTAGACAGCGGCACGAGAGAATTGTTGGATGACATGCGGGCGAATGCAGCGAGGCAGTAGAAACATTTTTTATGCTATATTCCTATATATTTTTTAGGGAAAGTTGTTCGGTATCATTGGAACTATCACCCCTTGAATTAATGCAACTGTTTATGTTTAACCTAAAAACCTGTACTCAGACAAATGCAGAACCAAATCAAACGCGCTACCATTAACGCTCTACACTTCTAAAACACGATTATTTCCATTACAGTGCATGCCGTACATCGACATAGAAGTCATGAAGGAGATGTTACCCAAAATCCTGGAACTAACAAAGTCGCCGCAACTTGGCACGAAGGTGGCCTGCTCTCACTTCATAGTCCTCGCTGCGCATTACTTGAGGAACGACATCGAGCCGGTGGCAGGGAAACTCATGTCGAACTTGCTGACGGGAACCTTCGATCGAAACGCTACGGTTAGGAAGAATTATGCGGAGGCATTGGGGCAGGTGTCCGCGTTCGCTAAGGTCAGTGTTCTTTACAATACATGTACCTCGCCATGTTGCGGAAAAGCATTGGAACTAGTTATTGTTCTTGGAAAACTGACATTAAAGATTATAGTCGATAGTCGCACCCCCAAACCAGATTTTTTATATTTTTGGTCAGGCTTTATACAGGGTCCAACTCAATATGCGGACACTTCAAGGGGTTGATCAGACCATCAAACTGAACAACTTTCTCTATGGAACCAACATCGAAATCGCGAAAAAAAATCTGCTGTTCCATATTAAACTGCAAACCAACTTGAGCCAAATGTATGGGGCAGAGGATTTTTTTTTCGCGATTTCGAGTTTGGTCCCATAGAGTAAGTTGTTCAGTTTGATGGTCTGATCATCCCCTTGAAAAAGTGTCAGCATATTAAGAAGGACTCTATATAGTCAGCATGAGGTCATGCAGACACAATAGAAGTAGTGTTTGATGATAATGATAAGTAGGGATTGGATAAACATGACAAAACGTTTTGTGTTGAAAAGTAGTTAGTGGAGACTTTTTGTATATCATAAAAACTCTTACGGTTAAAATTACAAAATGTAGTCTACTACATTTTAGTGTCCGTACCTAAAGGGCTGACATAGCCCAAAGAATTGCTAAACTAAAGTGGCAGTGGGCGGGGCACATTGCTCGCAGAACCGATGGCCGATGGGGCCGAAAGGTTCTCGAGTGGCAGCCGCGTACCGGAAAGCGCAGCGTGGGTAGGCCCCCCACACGGTGGACCGACGACCTGGTGAAGGCGGCGGGAAACCGTTGGATGAGGGCAGCGCAGGACCGGACGTTATGGCGATCCTTGGGGAGGCCTATGTCCAGCAGTGGACGTCCATCGGCTGAGATGATGATGATGATGACCCAAAGGGTGAAAACGGGACCTTATTACTAAACTTACGTCGTCCGCAACTTTGAATGGGCTGTATATTCTGAAAACAACCGGTAGCCGGTTCAAATTTGTACAGAATATGTGTTATTATGTTGGATTTGCTTATAAATAATAAAAAAAAAAATGGTTTCTGTAAAGTAGGTTTACGGACGATAGTTTTACGTGATAACGTCATAAAGATTGATGAGAACTGCTAGCTCTGACGTTACGCGGAACGTGACACTTTTTCGTGCGTGCAGCCGCTGTTCATCAATTTATAAGACGTTATCACGTCAAAAAGTAAAAAAATTAGTAAAAAAGTCATACAAAAAACTAGTCTTTTTCAAAGTTTTTTGTTTTTCCTCTATGGTAAAAATGGCAATATTATACGAGCATCAAACATGGTGTGATTGTAGTGAAAACTCTAAAGTACAACAAATAATAAGAACCGGCAAATTGCGAGTTCGGCTCGCGCTAAGGTTCCCGGAAACCTTATTTTTTGGCAAACATATTGTGTGGTGGTACGAAACCATCGCATCGGTGCGGGAGTTCAACGTATCTTCTTATCTTATCCCTAATAATAATTCCAATTAATTTAATCACCAATCAATTATACTAATTAATAATATTGGCGACACCACGGACCCGATTCTCCAGAGGGCCCGGATTGATTTGGCCCTCACCTCCTGTCTTGCCTTAATCGGCCGGCCAGGAGTGGAGTCGCAAGAGCGGAACCTATGCTCCAGGTTGGAAGTGTAAAATGTCATAACGCCGGGACCTGCTGACTGGTGCGCTTAGCACCGGGAACCGGCGCCCGCAGACTCACCTCTCTACAACCTTAGCCGCTCACTAGATGTTGCTGCCTTGTCACTCCTTGCGAGCGGTCGTTTTGGGGGGCCCATCAAATGAGTTGGCAAGTCACCGTCTGCCATTTTTGACAAACTTAGAGACATTTGTTACGGCAGGCGTCCCGAGTCTCTCCGCAATAACCCAGATTTCCCAGTAAACCCAGTTCACCCCCATAACCCGAGTAGTTTTTGTCCTTTCTACAATAGTCTCTGCACCGAACGTGGTATGTCTTCTGGTGCATTTGCATAATGCATTCAGAGATAGACCACGGTTGGTGCATCCCATTGCATTTAGATAAAAGTGTCTCAAAGGGGCCTCTACGTGTTGGACCTGTGTCCCCATGCAAGCCTTCCAAAGGTCCGGGCTACGGCCCGTGAAATACCGTAAGAGATACAATAATAATAATTAATTTTCAGCCACAATCAGCGGAAAAGTTAATGAAGAAGCTGATATCGTTATACGAGACTAAAGAAGATGAACTGTCGCGGTCCGCCATCGCTCTGACACTTAAATCTGTGTCAAAAGCCAAAATCGAGCACATAAAGGACAATGAAGCTCTGTTAGCACCCATGGTGTTCCTGGCCATGCACGGGCCCAAGGATGAGGGTATGTATTACTCTTTTAATTTCGCAAAGGTTTTCTGAGTAACGTGAAATCGTGGATAAATTATTGAAGTAGTGTCAGTATATTTCACAAAATTATCTACGATTTCACTTTAGATTCGCAATTATTCACGGAAACAGAATTGTAAAAATTGGTAAGAGATTAGAAAACGGTTCTATTGCCTCGCGTCACGTATCTCTTTCTATTATACAGTGGTGCCGCTAGGTACATTTCGCACTCTCAGCTGTCAGTTCCTCTATTCCTGGTATAATACCTTTATGATGTAAACTTATTGGTCAAATCTCATTATACTTGCCGCCATTTTGTTAGTAGTCAATGCGAGACTTGAAAACCCTAGCGATGTCACGCTGCCAGCACGTGAAAGAATGAAAGTTGTAAAGGATGCTTTCATGTCTAATGACTCTGTTCATGATTCTGTTTGCACGCACGCACGCCTTTGTGACGGTTGGCAGGTTATTCGCGTATTGAGCGATAGGACGGGTACGAATAACTTTGCACCTTATTGGACGTGAAGAGAGAGTCGCTATTTATTTAAATTCTTCTGTACGGGTAGTACTAGTATTTATTATGTGGTAATAACATAACACTTTTTACTTTACCAGACTCATCGACAGTGGAGATTTTCGAGGAGATATGGACGGACATAAGCCCGGCTCGTGAGAGCGGCATCAAGCAGCATCTGCCGGCTCTTCGCGCCGAGATCGAGCTCGCTCTCAACTCCAGCAGTTGGACTAAGAAGATACAGGTGAGAGTTGCTTTGGGGCTGTAGCGTCTACATTTCTGTCCGTTATAAAACAGCATAGGAAAGAATATGGTACTACATACAGTACCTACGGAAACTCCCTGCCCCCGCCAATTTTTAACTCATCCTCCTCGTGGTAGACGATAGTAGGTAATGGTAAAGTCCTCGCTCGCACTCACTCGGTATGTATCGTACGTGCTTACCTCTTCTTGCCAGTGTGTGTTACATTGACAGAGAAGTGTCCAGGGAGTGAAAGTGCAGTACTGTATGTCCGGCACTTCGTTCAACGTTTTGGATTTGACAAATGGCGTCTGTACATGCGCACTTTGTGCATGACATAATGTGTGAGGCCGAAGGAGCGAACGATCTACCGCACTTTGTATGAACAAATGTCATCTACATTTCACTAGTTTTTATAATTTAACGTGTTATTAAAATAGTTTTCAACCTACCTAAGGAATTACTGAAAATTTGACTTTTGTCGTCATTTTCAAAGTTTTTTTTCTGAAAAGATAAAAATAATACGGTTAAATACTACTGCGCAAGACTGCCTTGTGCCTTCCCATTGCTAGGCTCCCCTAAAGTTTCCAAGAAAGTGTGAGGTGAGGCCATTCTGTATGTAGAACTATATCTATCATTTATTCTGTGGCAGTACCTAACATTGTAAGTTATTTCTTCTTACCTTCCCCCTTAATTTTTGATTTCAGGCGGCGAACGCAATAAAGACGTTATGCAAAGACCTGTCGGCCGGGCTGGGGGAGCAGCGGGAACCGTTCATACGCGCGCTGCTCGCCGCCGTCCACGGGAAGACGTTCGATGGAAAACAGCACGTTATTGACGCTTTGGCGGAGTTGTGCGCGTGAGTTTATTCACTATAATTGCGCGCTAAAGACGCAAAAAGTCGCAAATCGGATAATTAGAATTAGGACTTGAGCGAATCGGACTTTTGCATTTATATTATGATGTTTTATGGCCGCTCCACATTCATGCGTTCGCGTGCGAAGTTCACGCGCGAACGCGCGATAAATGTTGAGCTGATTCGCATATTTTTTGCGGGCTCGCGCTTTATTAATTCGGTTTTTGGCCCGCGTCAAAGAGCTTGCGAACGCGCGAAAGCTGCTTAGTGATAACACTGCGAATGTGGAGCCAAGAAGAGTTCACGCGTGATTCGCACCGCGATTTGAGCCGCGAATTCACACTGCGAATCGCGCGCGAATGTGGAGCGGCCTTAAATACTAGGTCCTTCTTAATATGCTGACACTTTTTTAAGTGGATGATCAGACCATCAAACTGAACAACTTATTAAGCGTGTAAGCGTGTTAAAAATTAAAATCTACATGCTGGCTGAGCCAGAGCCTGGTTCATTAGAACAGTATGTACCTACTGGTCGCATACTGTGAATGAATTTTTATAAATGTTTCTATTGTACCCTTTCTTACTACTTTATGTACTGTTTTAAACGAATAAAGTTTTATCTTACATCATAATATCTTTGCAGAGTTAAAGACGGCGAAGCTCCCATCTCTCCGGTAATAGCGAATGAATGCCTGAACTCTCTGCTGGTAGAAGCTCGTAAACAAGAAATGGTTTACAAGAAGCACGCCATCACAGCCCTGGGGCAGGCGTTAGCTGCCACCGGCTGTGACAGGTTCAATCAGGTTTATGAGATAGTGAAGGTCATTTTATCTAAGGTGAGTTAAATAAAATGAACTAAAATCTGTTGTTCAATACTAGACTGCAGCGCCTACTCGACCAGGCACGCATCCAGACTATTGTTGCGGGGTGTGGGGGGGGGGGGGGGGGATAGTCATAGAAAAACAATGAAAAAGTAAGTGCTGTAATCATTTTTCCATACAAATATTCGGATTTCGGGGGGGATAAATCCCATCTATCCCTGCCTCCCCACCCTGGATACGTGCCTGTACTCAACTCAAATGTGTGAGACAGCTGATTATTTTTGTTCTGACAGGTTTGCTCCCATAGTTAAAGTTGTTAAGTTTGATGGGTAGAGTATGTTGTTTATAGGATAATGATACTTTTCCTTACACTCTGTATAAAAAAGGCACTTGAAAAAAATTTTGCCTTACAGGGTCCTTATATGCTTGCAGTTTTTAATGGGACAGATCATCAAACTAAACAACTTTCTCTATGGGACCAAAATCGAATAACTCCATTAAAGTTCCATATAAAACGGCCAACTTACTCTACCCAAATGTATGGACAGCTAAAATTTTTTCTCATATAGAAAGTTGTTCAGTTTGATGATCTAATCATCCCCATCAACATTTTATTTAAATTGGTTTCCTGTATTGCGAAAAAGGACAAATGCTAATTATAGCTTCAACTTTTATTGAAATTCGACTTTATTTCAAGACAGACCGTTACAGTGCAATTAAAAATTCGACAGCAAGCAACTGATCTTGGTCACATCTGTGAAACTAAGAAGCTACTAACCTTTGATTAATATGTGTCAAGATAGCGCCTCACGCTTCTAACGTACTAAAACAAACAGGCCAACTTTCTTGTGTTGGGTGTGGTTTACCTGGTTGCAATTTTTTTCGACGTGTTCGAAGCTTCGACTGTCTATCTTGACATAACTTTTTTTTATTTATTTATAATTAATGGACTTCTTGTCTGTGCGTTAGCACAACATTTCCGCCAATGTCAAGTGGTTTTGAGGGAGTATCTATCCAATCTCGAGTATAGTTTTTGAGTAAGAACAACTGAGAAGGATTGTGGAGCCTTGTGGCAGGCTGAAACGCGAACCGCGCGAACACCACGCGAGAGACAAGTGTTCGGGGCAAACCCTGCAACGTGACTCGACATATAACTTATCAAAGCTACTAATCTTATGCAATTTTTCAGGACGAGTTATCAGTAGGTAAGGATTCAGACGAAGAAGACAACGAAGGCGCCAGACACAGGCGGGAGCAACTGACCGCGCTGAAGGAAGCCGCCTACGAGCTCTTGGGCAAGGCGTGGCCCAAGGAACCTGACACTCAGGGTAACATCTCTCAACCGACCAGAAATATAAAAAAACCTTGCCATGTTGCGGAAAATCATTGGAACTAATTTTTGTACATACCTATATACAGGGTCCTGAACAACTTTCTCTATCGGACCAACATCGAACACGAGAAAAAAAATCAGCTGTCCCATACAAAACTGCAAACCGACTCGAGCCAAATGTATGGGACAGCTGATTTTTTTTTCTCGATTTCGATGTTGGTCCCATAGATAAAGTTGTTCAGTTTTATGGTCTGATCATCCCCTTAAAAAAGTGTCAGCATATTAAGAAGGACCCTATATATATATTTTTTAATATAGTCGTGAGCATATGCTTATGGTTATGCTAATTTTTGTACTTGCAACATTGACATTAAGGGTCGGCACTACCTACGGCCCGTTTGACATATCTGTCAAAAGAAAAAGACCGGTGGCCGACAACACTCAACCCTATCTTATAAGATTAATGAACAAATCAATTTGATAGGTTTTGGTAATACTTTTCTTGCAAAAAACTTGGTCGGCTGCAGCGCGCGGCAGCTTGGCTGGCATGTTTACTGGTGTGAAGGAAAAAGTGAACCCTACCCGGTGACACAACATTTTACCTCGTTGAATTAAAGGACGTAACTAGTCTGTTGGTCTAGAGTCCAATTAGTAAGGACTAAAAAGTCTGGCCGACCGACCCTATCCTGGCAGGGTCGTAGGTCCGACCGAATTTAGGGTACCTACTACTCGGAAGGCAGATTTTACCACATTAAATTAATGTTGAATGTTTGGTTGTGCGTGGCAATCATCCTGCAGCATCTGGATTTGAGAGCCGTAGGTCGAAATTGACATTTACAGCAACAGTACAGTACCGTGATGGACCTATAATGTGACTGATCAAAGATGGTGGTAGGATAGGATGGGTTCTAGCTAATTAGATCACAGTATTACTAAGGCTTAAAAAAACTTAAAATTATTTTAACAGAACAAATTAAAACTTTTAACAGAATAATGATATTATTATAAGTTTAATATTATTGGTATTAAAACAATATTATTATATTATTATTGGTATTGGTATTGTTGGTAGCAAACTAAGGGTTTGTAATCTTTTATCATCATAATCATCGTCAGATATAATATTTTAAGCACGGAATAAAAGTTAATTTTGCAGTACCTAACTGGAACGATTGCCTTCAAAAACATTTGCGCAAAAGGACATCATCAGTGTGACGACTTTTAGTAGATTTCTTCTTTATTGGTATATTTGTTTAGTAGATTTTAGTAGACATTGGGTATTCGAAAATGTTAATGTATTTAAAAATGCAAGGATTCAGGCTCATAAAATCTAAGCTGGCAATACAAATGGCTGAGAAAACGATTGCAGGGTTTGCAAGTTTTCCGGAACTTCTAGTACATCATCATCATAATCATCAGCCTATACAAGGTGTTACAAAAATACAAATAAACATTTAAGGGGGTGGTTAAGACCATCAAACTTAACAACTTTCACTATGGGACCAATATCGAAATCGCGAAAAATATAATTTATGTTCTATACTCTACAAATCGACTCGAGCTAAAAATCTATGGGATATCAGATTTTTTTTTCGCGATATCGATGTTGGTCCCATAGAGAAAGTTGTTCAGTTTGACGGTCTAAACAACCCCCTTAAGAGTTTTAAAAATTTATTCTTACTTTTGTAACACCCTGTATACGTCCCACTACAAGGCACAGGCCTACCTTCTAGGAGGGTGTTTGGGCGTAAGTCCACCACGCATGCCCAAAGCGGATTGGTAGACTTCACATATACATCAGAATTTCTTCGTCTGCATTATGCAGGTTTCCTCGCGATGTTTTCGTTCACCCTTTGAGAGCAGTCGGTAATACGTACATAAGTTCGAAAAACTCATTGGTTCGTGGCATGTTGTCCGTGCGGATTCGAACGCGGACCTCTTGATTGAGAGTCCATACCTCTCCGCAATGCGCCACCGAACTCACTTCTAGTACAGCAAATATTAATCATATCGCCTAATGTTATTTTTTTTTAAAAAAGAGGGCTTCTAAACAGAGTTGGAATTTTGGTACCTAGCACTTTTAATATGTCAAAGAGATTACATGTTTATCGACTTCCAATAATGTCGATATACGGGTATATTTTATATCACTGCGGATAACTTCAGCATGTATCGAACTTCAAAATAGCGAAAATAAATCAGCTGTTCCATACATTTGAGTCGAATATGTAGGTACTGCAGTTTTGTATAGGACAGCTGATTTTTTTTTCGCTCTTTTGTAGTTGGCTCCATAGTGAAAGTTGTTCAGTTTGATGAGTAGAATACATGCTGGTGTTATCCGCAGTGATAAAAAATTACCCGTATATGGACACAATCGGAAGTCGATAAACGTGCAATCCCTTTGACATAATTAAAAGTGCTACCAAAATTTCTGACTCTGCTTATGAGACACAGAAAACTGTACTAAATTTAAACTTGCGTAGGGACGACCAAATAGCAATGCCGATTTAGTATGGGCGAGTGGCGTCATTTTTTTTAAGTATATATTTTTTTGAGCGGCCACCAACCACTCCTTGTTTTTATGGAAGATATTGATGTGCTGAACAAAACAAAGTATTACAATCATACCTCTACATGCAGTACCGACGGAGATATAAAGGTCTGAAATGTCAGAATTCTAGTACTGTGAACTGTGACTGGAGCATGCCCCTCATGCTCTGACATTTCAGACCTTTATATCTCCGTTGGTACTGCATGTAGAGGTATGATTGTAATACTTTGTTTTGTTCAGCACATCAATATCTTCCATAAAAACAAGGAGGACGCTCAAAAAAATAATAAAAAAAATGACGCCACTTTCCGGCATTGCTATTTAATACCTATTTATTTGAAAATTGAAGCATCCATGCTACAAAGTGATGAAAACCAATAAAAATTATACAAAAATGCGAAAATAACATGTGTAATGATGAGCGTTTAGATAAAATTGATAATATTTTGTTCAAAAACGTGTTTTATATTAAATTTTAACCATCTGTAACGACATTAATATTATTTGGTAGAATTTAAGTAGAATTTGAAACAGGGCTGGTAGATTTTGGTAAATTTCAGCAGTAATTTTCGTCACGCTGAAGGACATTGTGCGACACAAGAACATATAAGTAGGTGTTACTTAGTAGCTGAAGTGGGTACATGAATCCTGAAAGGGCACAGCAATATTAACAAGAAGTAATTTTAAAGAAAAAAATTAGTACAATGTCAATAGTTCTTTAGGTTCTTTTGGTAGTTTTTGGTTCTTTTGGTAGGTTTTGGTAATTATTGGTAGTTTAGAAATTATTTTTTTGTTGTTTCTGGTTTTTTGGTAGTTTTTGGTTAGTTTGGTAGTTTTTGGTTGTTTCTGGTTATTTTGGTAGATTTTCGTAGTTTTTGGTTATTTTGGTAGATTTTTATACTTTTTGGAAATATTTGATAGAAGAATGAAAATTACCAAAAACTACCATAAAAACAAAAGAGTTCTTGACGGCTTGGCTACGGGGTGGGTTTGTTGACATAAATAAAATATATGTTTTGCAAAAGAGGTACCTACCGATTAGACATTCGAATCGTAAGCGGAATTCAGTCAGTAAGGGTGTCATGCCGATCCTTGTTTACCGACTTTAAATTACTCACTGTGACAGCTTCGTATATCCTCGATCTGTGCGAAATCGTGAGACGATACCCCGTAGTATTCCGTAGCAAGAGATTAAATTTAACTAGCAAAAATGAGCTACTGGTACCAAATTACCGACTAGCATCGATGCTAAGGACTACAAAATAAAGTCGAATACTGTTCTTGTGTATAGTAAAATACCAGATGACATTAAAGCCGACAAGAAATTTCTGAAGAAGGTTAAAGAATTATTAATCGAACAGTGTCCCTATGACTTTAATTAGTTTCTTCAGTATAAGTAAACAAATAGGCATCAATCTGAGTAGAAAAAAATGTGTTGCAGACCGATTATTTGTACCTCAATAGGTTATTATAATTTTTAACTAATCACATTTAACTGATTTTATAACATTTAACTAATTTAATTGTAGTAAGTGAAAGGTGGTAGTTAAGTTATTGTCTGGCACCTATTGTTTAAATCTATTTTTTTCTTAATGTTTATAAATTATATTGTAGTGTGACTAATAGGTACTCTGTACTTACCATCTGTAACTTATGTACCTACCTACAATTTAAGGTAAATAAATAAAATGAAATGAGATGAACCAAAAGTAACAAATTAACCATAAACTACCAAAAAGTACGAAAAATTACCAAAATAACAATAATCTACCAAAAAGTACGAAAATCTACCAAAAAAAACAGAAACTACCAAAATAACCAAAAACTACTACCGAAAAGTACGAAAATCTACCAAAATAACTTTTTGGTTACTTTTGTACGAAAATTTACCAAAAACTACCGAAAGACTCAAAACTACCATAAATTACCAAAATAACCAAAAACTACTAAACAGTGCCCGGAAAGTAACTTTTGTGAAATTCCTTTGTGCTGTCTTGTGTCGCGCAATGTCTTTTCGCGCAAAATTCTGTCGTGCAAATGACTTACAAAGTCAATCGTTTGAGTTACCTACTGCGGTACAGAATTCACTCTTATTTAAAACATATCTGACGATGATGATGATGATTTCAGATTATCAATCCTTAGTTTGCTAGTAACAATAGTAATAAACTTTCAGTTATTCTGTTATAATAACGAGTAATAGTCGACCAATTTATAAAATGTACTTCTAAGTCCACATACGTGACGGGCAACTACGGAACCCTACACAGCATGTGGCCCGACACCCACTTGCCCGGTTTTTTATAAGTTACTTTGCCTACTTTAGCTAAAAATGGATTTGTTCATTAATCTTCTAAGACAAGGTTGGGTGTTGCCGGTCACCGGTCTATTTGCAATGATTTCGAACGATTGACGGCCCATAGTAATTTGTATGAAGAAAACGTCCAAAGAAATATGTGATTTTTGGTAACAAATTGCAAAAAAACTAGAAGTCGTATCGAAAAACTGATTTGTTTAAAGTGTTCTTTGATGTTTTGCCATTGATTAGAAATATATTTTGTTGTTTTATTTTGTTTCACTAAATCACAGGACTCGGAACGCGGCAGTGCTATTCTGGAGTTTTTCATGAAATTCTCGATTACTTTCTGATGTAATTACACAATTTTACTGAAATTTTTTTTGTTCATCTTGTACTTCATCTTTTAAAGAAGCGATGGTATTAATTTTGTTTCTAAATATAGCTATTTACTATCCTCAAAAGTCGGAACGCCGAACCCTGTTTTGCCCGATTAGGGTAGTGCCGACCCTTAAAGGTGACAGTCGATTGCAGCGCCCCCCAGGTTTTTTATATTCCTGGTCAGGCTATACTTCAAATTGTATTTGAATTGTAGTTCAGTTAATCACCCACTAGAGTGATTTGTTACACCCATACAATTATAAAAAAAATCTATGTTTGTTTGTTGGTGCCTAATGCGTTCCATTGCGATGAAACTTTGGTTATTATGCGCATGCCAGCAAAGTTTTCAAACAAAATATTGCATCGTAGCTTACATGTGCTCTATTTTGTGTTTTTTTTTTTATCTTGGACATTGAAATAATTATTTAAAGTTTCACTTTTTCAGAAAAATACCAAGACGTATTCTTCGAGCACTGCGCACAATCGTACGCATCGAGCTCTCGGTCGACTCAACTGGCTATTTTGACGGCCATTGCGCGCGTATTGGAACGACTTACGATACTGTCCAATGCTGACGAACCAATGGAAACTGACAATGTGGCCGCCTCAAATAGGGACAAAGCGATCAACAATGTGACGAAGCAAGTGGCCAGTGTTATCGAATATACGCTCAGTAAGTGGTTTGTGATGTTTGGTGTTGGATTTTTAGTTTTTAGGGGTCCGTACCCCTCGTTCCGTTCCCGTCGTTCCGGAAGCGCTCGTTGGCTTAGGAAGCGCTCGTTGGCGTAGTGGAGCTTCGGTATTGGAAATATCACCGAAGTTAAGCAACGTCAGGTCCGGCCAGTCTTTGGATGGGTGACCGTTTAGTTGTATTTCATCTCGAGCGTTTCCGTGCTTCGGAAGGCACGTTAAGCAGTTGGTCTCGGATAGCTCCGCCAGATGGCGTTTGTAACTATTCGTTAAGCCAGGTCAGAGGCCTATTAAGGCGGCTTGAAAATTCTCTGACAGCAAGTTGACCATTAACTTGCCTCCACCAACACGCACTGGGCCCGCGTGGTGGAGTATGGCCCACTCTCTCTCACCCTTATTCGTGAAAGGAGGCCTTTGCCCTGCAGTGGGATTCTACAGGCTATAACTTACTAACTTACTAGGGGTCCGTACCCAAAGGGTGAAAACCGGACCCTATTACTAAGCGTACGTTGTCCGTCCGTCCGCCCCGTCCTACCTAATCAGCCGTAATAGCTAGACAGTTAAAATTTTCACAGAATATGCATTATTACGGTGGATTTTTTTCAAAAATTATGCTTCAGGAGTGCGATTTTTTAAAGTCAAATCATCAGTAGAAAGATGCATATCTCCACAGTAATTTTGACATTTTCAACTGCTGAGCTCACCGAATGAGATTCAAAAATCGCACTCCAGAAAGTTAAAAATTAAGCTGGGTCAAAAAAATTGTTTTTATCGTCGTTTTTTCTTCGACGCGTCAAACTTGGTGTGATTATAGAGCAAACTCTACAGTTCAAATAATAAAAACCGGCCAAGTTTGAGTCGGTCTCAGTGAAAACAAAAGTTTTTTCTAAGTTAAAATGTTATGTGGTGGTGTGGTACGGAACCGTCGGTGCACGAGTAGCCCGACTCGCACTTGACCGGTTTTATTACTCAAATGAATGTTGAAAGATTTGTGTCAGGGCAGGGCTGCATAATTATCAAATGGACAACATTTCGTATCTTTTATCACTAATATTTATTGAATAAATTAAAAGTATAGGTATTTATAAAATAAGTGATGCATATTTTTATTTTATTTTAGAGTTTTATTCTAGAATTTTTCCTAAATTGGGCGGCATTATGGCCATTGTTACCTTGGCCGGAGATGATTATGAAAGTTGATTAAGAAAATCATGAATATGTAAAGAAATGTCAAACGATGATTATATTGATTATATAGGCAAAGGAAAAGCAGCCCTTTGCGTCGTAAAATATATTTTCAGTATTTTTCAAATATCTCGCGAAGCAATGGATACAAAAATCTTCAAATGGTTTTCGCATTTTGGTACCTTTCCTGGAATTAAATGTTGTCCATTCGGTATCTTATCAATAACTTCATAGATATTATGTTAAACCAAATCCTTGTTTTCTCAGAAGCAAGTCTCACCTAAAAGATATTTATTTGTTTATTTACAGAAAATAGTAATTTAGTAAGGCACAAGAGGGACGCTCTCAACTTGATGGAAATACTAATTAAACAATTGAAAGGTATGTCTCACTTACAATTTTTGTATTTTAGTCTGTTATAAGTAGAGATCGGTATTCGGATGCATATTTACTTACATAAACATTATTTCTTTCTAAACTAAATTATGGAAGCGGCTTCTTAAAACTATTTTATTTAAACAGTTTTTTTTTGTAAAATAAATCCCAGGATGTCAGGAAGTCCTGGAATGCATAACTACTCGGATACATAGTATGGAAGCGACTTCTTAAAATTATTAAAATAAACAAACTTTTTTTCGATACAAAAGTACACTCCATAATAGCCAAGACCTCAACTTTAGGTAAATATGCATCAAATTATCCGATCACTAGTTATAAGCTTTAAGTCTCAGACGATAAGGTCTCATATTGTTAAATCTGTAAACCAAGAAAAAAATTCCGCCGTTAAAACTCGAAGTTATTAAAAATCGGTCATAAGCGGTTAACAAAGGGTGCAAAATCGAGTGCTACTACATATTTCTCTATCTCGCTCTAAGTCGAATACGGCGGAAATGGCGCGAAAACAATTAACCAAGCGGCAAGTGATTTCAAGTGCGAGAAGGTACATCCTGATTTGTCAATATGATTTCGCGCATTATTAAAATTCGTTAACGTCGTTAAGAGGATAGACCAATAGTTTTCGCCTTAGTTTTTTTAGGCCTACCATGAGTTTTCACTGTAGGTACTATTCTACTGTAGTAACGTCACCAATTTTGTATTTAATTTGGTACAGCGCTCCTAGTCTTTACGTTAAGTAAATATTGTTTATTTCTCCATAGAACATTTTTCTGCCATTTTTGCGGGGGGAGGGACCGTTGCTATGACAATAGAAGTAAAACTCATCGAATTTATAGCCCATCTGGGCTTGGTCGGGTCCATCGCGGGGGTGGGACTTTGGCAGAGGGGAAAGTATGCGTATGCGTACTCCCCTCCGTTAGGAGCGCACGTTGCTTTATGTTGAGAACTAATTTCTGCCATACGAAATTGGCGACGTAGCTACAGTAGTAAAATACAGTAAAAACTCATAGTAGGCCTACTGTACAGTGTTCTCCATACGAACGTATTCCCCTGTTTTCTCCCTGGATAATAATTAATAACACTAGAGTAAATATTTTTTTACCATACAATCTATGTCACCTCTGCCCCATGTCCCTATTTTTTTTTTATTAATTAAGCCGTCGACGTGGCGAACGGTGCCGAACGCGTTCCCATACCAAACATGGTTTTTGTATGGGCTCGCTGCTCGCCGTCGGTCACAATGTGTCTCAGCCTTAACAATGACATCTTGACAACTTTTGATTTACTCTATTTATTTTATTCAAATCATTAAATTTTCTTTTACAGAACTTAACAAAACTGAAGAATTGAATATGCTATCAACATTATACTTCGTGTACGCACAAGACCTGTCGAAGGACACGTCACACGAAATAAGAACCAAAGTAGACAACATTAAGGTTCAATTTAAGTAATATAATTGTTTAGTATTGATTTATTTATATACTTAGGTACGTTAATTGATGTGCAATGTAATAAATAAATTATCTTCGATATTTTAGGTGTTCAACACAAATAGGTGTCCCTGGTGGACCTACTAGTAGGACAAAATAGTAGGACCACGAGAAAACGCTGAAAATTTCTTGCTAGCTGAGCGTTTCTGCAACTCTTTAACAGCTTTTTGTCTTTATGGTGTATTTACTCATGTGATTATGCCTCGTTGAACTTGATAGATCAGGGTACCGTTGTAAATAGACTACATTTACCAGGCAGCGCTCAGAGAAATTGGTTAACGCGTCTCGGTCAGAGTTAATAAAATAAACAAAATAGTGTTATCACATTGTTTAATGCTGCCGCTTCAAATAAATCTATGGAATGGAAACAAAATAATTATATTAAATACTTATTAAATAAAACTGTCTAATAAATCTTTGATGAATAATAAATTAGAAAGTGAAATACTGATACGCGTTACACCTCTGAGAAATGACTAACACAGAGCTAGTCTTACTGTATGGAAAGAACTTTTCAATCTGTCATTATGATGTTGAGTGCACAGTTGAGTGAATACTTTCCCCTTCCCTACCAAACATGAGGTCAATGCATTGCCAGTCGACTGGCAATATCAGTTCAACAAATGTCACTACTTTTTCCAGCAAATCAACCTCATCCTTATACTAAGGAAATAACGAAAAGTCTCCAACTGGATTTAAAGGCTTATTACACCTTCCTAAATTCAGATTGTAATTGAGGGACAGAGCTATAGGTTAGAACGCGACGTCGTAAGTTTGTCCTTTTTTAACCTATAGCTCGGTTTCTCAATTAGAATCAGAATTTAGGAAGGTGTAATAAGCGTAAGCACACCAAAGTTTCAAAATGGCATCTGTGTATACAGAGTCGATAGTATTATTGACGTCTCGCTTATTCTAATGGACGTTTGTAATAAGTGTGAGTTAGATTTCAAGTGGCGTTTTAGTCTTAGGTCAATGTTTCGCTACTCTCGGTAGAGAGTAGTATATTCCTTGTACGCTACCAAATTAACGTTACTATCGCAATAACAGCTAAAAAATGTTCTTTTGTCCTGTTAAAAGAATCTCATTCTGCCAATAGAAAATAACCATAAGAATAAAAAGTATTATACAGGGTGTTAGGGTAAACAGTTGCATTACTTTATGAACACATTACTTAAGGGGTGATTGTACATGATACTGAAAAACGTACCCTAAGAAATCTACAGGATATAGGAAAACATTTGGACTATCCATAGACTTAAACTCTAGCGATAGACTTGCCCTTTCATAGAAGCAACATGTTCCACTTGAATGAGGTGTACGCACCTGATTGATGTTCCCGAGTTCACTACGTCACTATGGCAATGACAGACCGCAATGGGTCATTTTGTGTGACATGTTGTTTGTTTGAACGAGCTTGTCTATCGCTAGAGTAATATGTATATGGGACTATCCATACTAAATGCAATCAGCTGATCGAACGATCGTAGTATGAAAAGTAGTTTTTTTTTTTGGGGGAAATTCAGTATTATGAGTACAATCACCCATTCCTGTAATGCATCTGTCTACCCGAAAACCCTGTAGATGTTAGGCAGTCTCTATGTTACTCATTCCTTTGAGGGACACTCAGGCCATCAACATGGCGCTAACCACAATTTAATAAACACCGTTCTCGTATCAATGACTTATTAGACAGCATATATACAATTAAGAGGCGTATAAATATTATTATAAAGCAATTTTAACGATATTTATAAACAATTCATTTACACAAAACTTTTAAAAATAATCTCAAAGATGAAATGCAATAAGCATATTTCTAACTACATTATTTCAATGACAACGACACTATAAAAGTATAAATTTATACGGACTCAAATTAATTAACCTCTACATATACAGCGCAGCGTACTCAAT
The DNA here is from genome assembly GCA_963693445.1 of Agonopterix heracliana. Taxonomy (NCBI): domain Eukaryota; kingdom Metazoa; phylum Arthropoda; class Insecta; order Lepidoptera; family Depressariidae; genus Agonopterix; species Agonopterix heracliana. Next base: position 10,698,639 of record OY856310.1, read on the forward strand.
ATTATGAAGTTAGAATAAATGTTTCTTAAATATGATAAAATCAAATAACGATATCTGATTTCTTAAAAATAATCTAGCGATCTGAGAGTTTTAATATTTTTTAAATTTGACATTTGAAGTTACTTTTGTGTATTTTCAGTAATACACAAATCTAGATTTACTAGAATCGGGGGGAAATTTGGTGATCTTCGAATAAATTAGTGCTATTCGAACTGTGTACTAAAGTACATAACATACATTCAGTGCATGCCAATTTAACCAATTTTAAAACATGTATTCGTACTTGTATTGAAGTTGTACTTGTATTCAGTACGACTATTACCTACCTAAGTATAGTAAGTAATTAGAAATAAAACTGGACGAAGCAAGAATAGTAATTTGTACATAAATTAAATAACTTATAAATACTTTGCACACAATTATACAATCCTTATAACGATCACTATGAATACGTAATAATAATTTACTAATTGAACGAGTTTTTGTGACTGAATTTTATTTTTTATAGACTTGTAAACTATTTTAACATTTTCCATGAAATTCAAGCATTCATACTAAGAAAATCAACCCGAGCTTAATGTAAACTTTGACATTATAGAGGGACCTATCGGGACCTCAATGGGATATCAGCGAGCTAAATATGTTAAGTTTTTGACTTCTCATAACTTCTAAAAATCGTTTTTCGCGGTTTCTACAACTTGTAGGTATTATTTGTATTTGCTGTCTTATTTTTTTACCGCCGCGCGTAGTCTTAGGCTCAATTAACACCAAAATGGCAGCGGGAAGCAAGTGAAGTGGTGAGCAGTTGCAGTTGCGCAGCATTTTAAAATTTGTAAACGTTATCTCCATTGTTAAAATACATGGTATAGTTTGAGGGGCTCGAATAGGGCGCCGTGAGCAGTCTAACGACTATACTGCGCTGTTCAAAGGGCTGCTGCCATCTCGGTGTGAATTAAGCCTTAGTCGTCTTAACGAATAGACTTCAGCACGTCTAGTATGATTTCTCTACACGCGCGCGACTGCCTTTGCTTCATAAAAAATAACCTGTTCGCGCGCATTTAGGAGAACGAAAGCCGCGCTTGCCGCGACAAGTAGCATGGAATAAAACCGAGAAGTGAAATCATGCTAGACGTGCAGGGGTATTCATTTCAGACGATGGTTATGATGATCTCCGAAACAATACCCAAGTCATAATACGTTACCGATCTTGTAAGGGCTCTTACAGACGAGCGACACTTTGCGGTCGCCGTGGGTCGCAGAGGGTCGCGCTCATAGACTTTACGGTCGCGCGACTGTCGACCCTCTGCGACCTGCAAGTGTCGCTCGTCTGTAAGAGCGCTAAGGGATTGGAAACTTACACAATAGCCCCTTCAGCTTCCACTAGTTTTACAAAAACCGCTATTTATAATGTTATATACTCTACACTACAAAAGTTTTTATTATTTAACACTCAGTTGCAGAAACGCTCATAAAAGTTAATCCACCATCAAATATCTTGCTAGCTTTTACTGCGTCAACAAAACAAAAAGTGACAGCAAGAGATTTAATGGAGGATTAACTTTAATGAGCGTTTTTCTAACTGAGTGTCTCACAAAAACTCGCAACAATTCACTAATTGATATTGCACACCTATACATCATCAAACAAGCCTCGTGGAGGCATTGTCATCTTATTTCTGCTGTCGAACTCGGTCCTTATAGACGGTAGGGTACTCTCGCCGAAGCGGTCCAGCTCGTCCTCCAACGTACGGTTGTAGGGTACCTCGGCCCGTTGGTACCCTGTCACAGGTTGGCTTCTCTCAGGGCTCGGTTGGACGTAGTAATCTGAGTCGACGTCGTTTAGAAGCCCGGTGTGGGCTGCAACGTGAGACACATGCACAATAACTGATAGTATGATTGTGAAAAGAAAAGGGGAAGGAAATGGTTTGGAAAAACAGTGGAGTAACAATAACGAATGAAATAATGATTTAACAAAACTGGAAGAATGACTAAATTTAATAATACAACAATATGATACAACGTATTAAACATTGAAGGCAAACAAAAAAATGTTTGTGCATCATTTAAATTAAATGACCACCACCACCACAACCACAATAATTCTACTGCAGGTATGTAAACTTGCGGCCCGCAGTGCATTTTCTTGCAGCTTCCCGATGCGGCCCACGAGCGTACATAAGAAGGTACTTAGGTAGTCGTATTTACGCATTGAGCCATGATGTGAAAAATTTCGAGCTCGCTACGCTCGCTCACGTTTTCGGTATGATATGTAGCGCTTTGTACAAGGATCCTGAAAATATTTCCCTTGTAACGTAGGGTATACAGTTGCATTACTTTAAGGGGTGATTGCACCCATGATACTGAACAACTTTCCCTAAAAAACTAAAAGGAAGTTTGCAAAAAAAAAATGGCGAATTTCCTATACGTTTCTTTGGGAAAGTTAAGTAATGCAACTGTTGAAATGTCATAGGGTGTTGAATTACCTCCGTCCTGGGCGTCCCGCGAGCGGTAGGTAGAGTACCGCTCGCTGTAGTCGCGGCGTCTCGACAGACTCTCTTCAGCGCGCTGTCGCTTTCGTTTCTCTATAAGTTTACATAAAACTATTAAAACGAGTCTTTAAAAATACTGCATGTAAGTATTTCGAAGGTTAATTCCAAGAAGTACCCTTTGAAAGTTCCTCTGAAGGGACTAATGGGACATTTTTTTTTCCATTAGTTCCTTTTTGGGGACAGGGCACAGATGGCAATGGCAGCCCTCGACGGATTTTCTAGGGTTTGGTTTATTATCTTTCGTTACTTATATAAAATTTTTCAAAAATTGTATTTAATCCTTTTTCGATTACAACGTTTACATCCGTCGCGGGTTTGTTCAAAATTTTTAATTTTGCTTTTTATTGGAGAACTTACAGCTAAATAACAGTTCGGTTTTAACAAAGACAAAAAACAGTGTCAATTTAGAAATAGTTATTTGTTATGCTAGGCTGCAAAGTTGCTTTTCGGTGCGAGTACTTTTATTGAAACCTGAGCAAGCGAAGGATTCTAGGATTGAACCACGAGCGAAGCGAGTGGTTCAAATAATAGAATCCTGAGCGTTTAGCGAAGGTTTCAAAGGTACGAGACGCAGAATAACTTTGCAGTCGAGCGAAACACACAATTTTTCACCTCACAACAGCGAGGAAAAAAAGTGAATTGCTAAAAAGAACATTTCAAAAAGTTTTTATTTTCGTGCTGGCCAGTGTCATGAAATAGTTATTAAGCATTTTCAGTGCATTGGCGGTATACAAAAATACTGAATAGACAAATTCGAATTTCAAAAACTCTTTGCACGCTAGCGGATAAAATACACTTTTGCACTCAGATTTCGAACGATAAACAGAGCCGAGCTCCGAGCTTGTGAGGTGAAAAAAATCTTTTCAGCCAGCAATTAGAAGCTACGAGCAAAATTTCAAGTCTGTAAGCGTTTTTGAGTAATTTTCCGATTGTAAATCAGTTTTTTTAGGTAAGTATACGGGATGTAACAACAGAGGGTAAAGCATATTTAAACACTAAATGTAATTTAAAAAATCTGCTGGTTCCAGCGAACTATAATACTATATTCGTAGGCTGTCTAATAGAAAACTGTAGTACCGACTCTACTCTCATGTTCCATACATTGGAGTCGAATCGCTACATACATCGAACAAGTAATATTTGTTCGATGCTACATAGCACCATCATCATCATCATCATCCTAACTGCTGTCCCGTTGGGTAGCAGGGTCTGCTTTCCTACTCTGTTTCTTCGTTACCTATGTAGCAGATTTTTTATTTTGTTACGATGTTGGCTCCAAAGTGAAAGTTGTTCAGTTTGATATAAACCATTCCTTTAAATATCACTGCTCTCTTTTGATATATCTTGCATAGGTAGACTGCACGATTTCAACTCACCTCGCTTAATAATCTCCCTGCCCTCATCAACGAGATCCGTGGTAACTTCGTCATCGCCGACGAACTGTTGGAAGCCGCACATTGACAGCAGGCGGCTGCCGAGCGACAGGTACGTGGCCACGCAGAGCAGCACCACCAGCATGGGGAAGTAAATGTTGAAGCCTTCCGCTATGATGCCGAGGACGTCCATGTGACCCATTATCTGTCAAGTGCAATGACATTCTATACTCATCGACTCACCACGTCATACAATAACAAAACCCAAAAATTGCACATGTCTCTAATGTCACCTTATTATGGCTCAGTTATGCTTGGCTGCTACGAATAAGAGAATAAATATGGAAGAATAACTCCAAACAAAATCGAAATCATTTTTGGCACCCCATGAAAAATGACATTTTGTATGAGTTTTGGCGGCGAGTTACAATTTTTAAAGAACAAATTTAGAACGCGTTACAATTTTTTTGGTGCCACTTTTTGAGCTTCATTTATACTTCTATACATTCTCTTATTCGTAGCTTGGCTGTTATACATTGCAGCTAACATTTCACACAATCCGCGAGTTTCTCAAACGTCAAAACTACTACTACTTTTGTACTAAATTGTACTAAAAATTTAATAGTGACGTAAATGTTTTTCGTTGTCGTTTTGATACTTTTTATAGTTAATCCAGTTTTTAAAAATAGTATTCAAGCAACAGAATTACTGAAAATGTGAGTTTAGCGTTATTTTCAAACGGTTTATTTACTGAGCAGTCACAACTAAAATATATTTTATGTAGTCAACTCCCCTATTCCAGTCCTTTCAAATATCTTTAGTCTCGTGGCGTAAAATGTAAGCAAATGCGTATTCCTGTCCCCCTCGCACTTACTCAGAATCGCATACCTCTTCGTTTGTATGAAATTACAGTTAAGTCAGCCCTCCGTCACTCGGCCGTCGGAACCGAGATAAGTACCTACACTTTGGCGCATCGTAAGCTATGCGCTTGTATGAATTCTGACACTCGCGCCAAACGGCAACGTCGCATACCGTCGCGCGATGCGACGAATCAATAACAACGCTGAGTCAAGCGCCATTAGATACATTTTCGCGCGTACTGTCTAGCAGTAAATGATTAAAGCGTGAAAACTTATCGTTTTCTAAGGAAGTGATGTATCTGTTACGAAGTAACATTAATCTGTGGTTAAGTTGTAGTTTACCAACGTACCCGAGTATAAGAAGTCTCCATGACCCTCTCTTTAATGACGTGCGAGTCCATGTGCACCAGACTGAGGAAGTTAAGGCACATGGCCGGCGTGAGCCTGCAGACCATCATGCCGGAGAAGATCAGGCTGTACTCGTTGGTCTGGTGGTGCGGCGCAAGGTAGTACAGGTTGAGGAGGCGGATCTTGAGCACGGTGGAGTACGCGCAGTAGAACATGTACGCTATTATCAGGGTTGATACGGTCTGAAATAGAATATCGTTATTTGAACTATTGAACGCAAAATACGGGATTTTTTAAGGGTATATTAACGTTGGCGCGCTCCATACAAACGTAGTCTGGTGATATTTTCAATACTATCCAATTAAAGTCAATGACATTTTTCAGAAACAATCTAGAAACTAACCTCTATGTTCGTATGAAGTCAGATTTTCGTTTAAATATACAGTGTTAATGCTAATCTTTGAGGCACTGTAACTTTAAAACTATAAATTTTAACGAAAATCTGACTTCATACGGACATAGAGATTCGTTTCTGGTTGTTTCTAAAAAATTGCATTGTCTTTGATTGGATAGTATTGATAATATCACCAGACTACGTTTTTATGGTACCGTTAACAGTTTAAAAGTACAATTTATAATGACTGGGCTATAATGCTGTCGTGTTTTGTTTTATCAGCCTCTTTTGCCTCGATAGGCTCGCTACGCATGTCAGAGAATAAAAATCAAGTTATCGCAACTTACCACAATAGCAGCGTAGTTATAGGTGTCCTTAGCCGCTATGACGATGTTCGCAAATATAGACAAGACAGGTTTCTTGCAGAAGAAGGTCATTTCAGACCAGACCACCGCAATGGAGAGTATGCACGTTATCACCGCCATGGTTTTCAAGAAGTACGGCTTCATGAAACACTCCCAGTACCATTCTGGGAAAAGGGACATTTATATTACTGGAGTGGTAAAATCTTTTGAGGTAGGAAAGTGGTCGCGAGTTTAAAAGAGTTTCTGGATGCCTTAGGCTGAATGTTGATTCTATAGTTTTAACCCTATAATAAATAATAAAATAAAAAGGTTTTATTTGCTTCAGCTTAGCCTAATTTACAAAAGTTTACTAAAAGTTAAAAATTAAAATTAAGTACTACATACACGGTATAAACATAAGTAAATGGGGCTTTGATTTATCAAAATGGAACCTCTGACTCCCAAACAAGGATAACCTGTTCTATGTGAGTCAGAGCTCTTCACATTTAGGTGGGACTTTAGAATAATAACAATAATATAAAAATAAAAATAACACGACAAAGTGTAGTGCGACTAAACAGATGGCTATTATGTGTATTATTCCTATTTATGTTAGAAAATGAAAGTAAAAAGTATAGACAAAAACTGTTGGCGGAGTATCTACAAATTTATATTACCTTAAAGCAACATATTTGAAAATTTAAAAAATGGATATTCAAAGAAAACAAATCCTGCCAAGTAAAGGGTTAAGAAAAATACGTGTGTTTGTTTCTCTGTTATTTTTTCGTGAATTCAACACATACAAAAATACAGAAAACCTAAAAAGTTAAAATTATTTTCTTATAATAAGAACGTGAAATTTTCAGATCCTTTTTATTAAGTACTTAGGTACGTCATCAATGACGGTTTGTAAAAGCTTGGCATGGGCTAGCTAGGACCATCCCCATGTGCTGCCATCTAGTGAGGTCATATGGTCAGCTCGGGATTTAAATGTTAAAAGCTTAGAAAAAGTATGTCTAGAATGAGCCTCACGGTTATACCGTATAAAACAAAAGGGGCCAAGTTTCATAGGTTGGTGTGCGTTAGGCGCCATACAAATTATATATGTGTGCGTGTATATGTATAGGGTTTTGGGGCCAGTAAGGGTTCCAATTTTTTTCGACACTTTCGTATCTTCGACTGTCAATCTTGACATTTATAACTTTATCAAAGGTTAAAATAATATGGTTACCAATAACAGGGGGGTAGAGAAGCCGCTGCGCGCGCGGCCGCACCGTGTGGAAGGTGTGCTGGAAGCGCTTGTCGGGCGAGCGCAGGTTGGCCGCCACGTCCTCCAGGTGGAAGATGCGCTCCAGTATCAGACCCCACTGAGTCTCCGTGCGCTGCAGCACGTGGAGCGCTTTGATCGTCTGGTAGAAATCAATTTTAAACATTCAGCAGAGGATTTCATTGGCCATCCAGCGCGGGAACGCAGCTAGTGTGATGGGATCCTTCGTCTGGTACGATTGACGTGAGGTGTATTTTTTGTTATTTTGCTGACGAAAAGTGTTGTGGTTTTTTTTGTGAACTTTCTTGTGACGAAGCTTGTCGGTTTTTTGTCAGTATTTTTGTCCTTTTGGACGACGCATTTTGCCAATTTTATGATTAACTAGATCAGTGTTTCCCAAACATTGTTCTGCCATGGCCCGGTAATTTTCCTGCCCCTTCGTGACCAAATTGGCTCTTAAATGATACACCGAAAAAAATATCAATTCTTAATTAGTCCCGGCTCAAACCGTAAAATGACTGGGCTAGTTAGGGTGCTTGTCTAAGAAAAAAATTGTAAACCTTTAGAAATCATGACTATGGCTTGAAACTTGGTACAGTTGCTCAGGGGGTCAAAAAAGACCGATAAAGATCGGTACCCCACGGGAGCCCCCCCTCTGGGGCGGGAGGGGGGTTATCAAAGGGACGCTCCGACCGGACAAACTCAAACAGTTGCAAACGATAGAATATAGCTATCAGGTTAAGTTTGGTATCATTTTCGTATAAATTAAGGACGAGGAATTCATTTCTGGCATTTTTATTTCATTTTGTGCAAGTGGTTTCCGAATAAAACATAGAAACGTCAAAAATTTAACCTGGAAAAATACGTTTAAACAGCTATAACTTTACAACCTATAAACAAATTAATATTTAAGAAATACTTAAATATAGCATATTTTATGTAGATTCAGAAAAATATACCTTTCATAAAGATAATCTTATAAATTACGAAGAAAAATTATCTTGAACGTTGCGCCGCGTAGTTAAGTGAAATTGCGCTACCAGCTCTTGCAGCAGAATCCAGACAATTTTCTTAAAAATTCGTATTCGATGCATGAGAATGAAGTGACCAAAAGAGATTTCTTGGTTAACTTCTCTAATTAGGTAAGTATTTCAATGTCTAAAAGGCTATGAAAGAGAAAAAAAATACAATTTATAGTTTTTTCGCAATCAATGTATTTCAAAATTAGAAATATAGAAAGAAACATTTATTGTTATCTTTTATACGCACTTTCCTTCACATAATCGTTCGCTCCTCATCCAACCTAAAATGCATCGTAGCTCTGTGCATTTTAGGTTTGTTTTTTTACATTTACATCTCTGCTGAAAGCCTGCCTTGCATCTACAGCGAGTAGCACATTTTGCGCTATGAACGTTTTACGTATTGAACATTCTGCGTGTAGAACCTTCTGCCACTGCTGGCTTGTTAGTCCAGTAGGGAGACCATTCGTTTCTATTTTTCCGCCAGCCCCAAGACGCTGGATTGGGAAGGTGATAAAAGGGCTTTAGCACGTAGCCCCAAATAAGGAATCCCTGATCCACTGCTCTTAGTGTATGTGATACAAGGCCGCGACTGAGTAGGTGGTATGTTCTCTAATTGACTATCTTTTTTGGTGAATATAGGTGTTTCCTACATTCATTGACTGTTGTACATTGACTTGACCTGTATAAGAAAGAAGCAATGTTGAATCTGATTAACAAAGTAAGAGGATTATGTAAGCAAAGAAAATAGTAGGAATAGATAAGTATAGGTATGTACGTACCTGTCATACATAGTAACGACATAGCTTTGTATGATAGAATCAGCTTCCTCAATTTTCCCTTCCATAAGGAACTTGAATCCAGTGGTCATCATCATCTTATTTTAGAGCTCTTGTCGGTGGAGTATTCGCCAATCCAGTCACTTTTACGAGTGTCTTGAGTTCTTGATACGACACGACATCAACCTTTTCTTTCACTTGGCTAGATAACTCTGTCTGGGTTCTCTTTTCCCCTCTGTCTTCCCTTCCAGTATGGTTTTAAAGAAATTGTCGTTTCATACCATTCTTCCTTTTTTCCTATTCAAACCCAGTGGTAGACCAGTAAAAGAAAATAGAAATTTAGATAAACAACGGTTTAGCTATCGTTTTTTCTATAACTAAATCTGTGGATGTGCCATTGACGTCTTATAAGGATATGCACTCAAAGTCTCAAATGCTGTCTTCTTTCCTCTTCCATTAAAGCAGGAAACCGTGTCGCATCCCGTGAAGGCGTGGAAACGTCGAAGGTCCTTCCCCTTTTCCACGCCTTCATGGGATGCGACACAGTTTCCTGCTTTAATGGAAGAGGAAAGAAGACAGCATTTGAGGTTTAGAGTCCGTGTACACACTCCACAGGCATAGTTATAGAAAAAACGTTAGCTAAACCATTGTTTATCTAAATTTGTAGTTTCTTTTACTGGTCACGCATTTCAATCCGATAGTGGCATCTTGCGGTGGATTTTTTTTTTATAAGTACAAGCATAAAACGCGTGTATATAAAAACATTATACCGCTTGGTTAAAATCGTAAATAACCGGCTTCAATCAATCATACTTCCGGCTTCGTGTATTTCCACAGGCCACCACTGGGTTCAAGTTGCTAATGGAAGGGAAAATTGAGGAAGCTGGTCCGTTCATACAAAGATAATGTCGTTACTATGCATGTCAGGTACGTACCTACTTATCTATTCCTACTATCACCACCTTATGTAATCACATGAAGCAATAAACTATTATGACTATGACTATGACTACTATTTTCATTGCCTATAAATCCTCTTACTTTGCTAATCAGATTCAACATTGCTTCTTTCTTTTACAAGTCAACTTAATGTACCTACAACAGTCAATGAATATAAGAAACACCTATATTCACCAAAAAAGATCTGCGTCTTGGGGCTGGCGGAAAAATGGAAACGAATGGTCTCCCATACTGGGCTAACAAGCCAGCAGTGGCAGAAGCGTGTAGGGACTTAACTCGCTGCAGATGCAAGGCAGGCTTTCAGCAGATATGTAAATATAAGAAAACAAACACAGATCTACGATTATGTGAAGGAAAGTGCGTATAAATAGATAACAATAAATGTTTCTTTCTATATTTCTAATTTTGAGTTACCTACATTGATTGCGAAAAAACTATAAGTTGTATTTTTTCTCGCTGATAGCCTTTTCGACATTGAAATACTTACCTAATTAGAGAAGTTAACCAAGAAATCTCTTTTGGTCACTTCATTCTCATGCATCGAATACGAATTTTTAAGAAAATTGTCTGGATTCTGCTGCAAGAGCTGGTAGCGCAATTTCACTTAACTACGCGGCGCAACGTTCAAGATAATTTTTCTTCGTAATTTTGTAAGATTATCTTTATAAAAGGTATATTTTTCTGAATTTACATAAAATATGCTATATTTAAGTATTTTTAAAATATTAATTTGTTTATAGGTTGTAAAGTTATAGTTGTTTAAACGTATTTTTCCAGGTTAAATTTTTGACGTTTCTATGTTTTATTCGGAAACCACTTGCACAAAATGAAATAAAAATGCCAGAAATGAATTCCTCGTCCTTAATTTATACGAAAATGATACCAAACTTAACCTGGTAGCTATATTCTATCGTTTGCAACTGTTTGAGTTTGTCCGGTCGGAGCGTCCCTTTGATCCCCCCCCTCCCGCCCCAGAGGGGGGGCTCCCGTGGGGTACCGATCTTGATCGGTCTTTTTTGACCCCCTGAGCAACTGTACCAAGTTTCAAGCCATAGTCATGATTTCTAAAGGTTTAGCGGCTAAACGCCCTAGCTAGGCTTGGGAAACTTGGACTTGTTCCGTTACGTAAGGTGGTTGCAGAGATGTAGGCACAATAAACATACCTTCTTATGTAAATTGACAAGTGACTTCAACGAAGGCGCGGCGGGCCGCTCAGGCGGTGCGCGGGAGTTGAGTCTGTCGCGCAACTGTATAGGCAGCTTCTGTACTATGGTCTCCACGTGACGGTGGAGAGGATGCCCAGGCCCCACTGCCGCCGTGATCGCGTTTAGACTCTGCAATTAACATATTGAACTCATTAGAATTAGCAAGCATCAAGCAAAAACAGTGATGTTCATAATTACAATATAAGATTTAAAAATGAAATGAAATAAAATAGGCTGTCCCATACATTTGGCTCAAGTAGGTTTGCAGTTTTGTATGGAACAGCTGATATTTTTTTCGCGATTTCGATGTTGGTGCCACAGAGAAAAAGTCAGCATATTAGAAATATGATATTATTTTGGATAAATTTTTTTATGAGTTTGCATCATAATAAGTCCACCGAGTTCATCATTGCACATAAGCCTTTTTGAAGGTGTAGTATAATTGACTTCGATCTTCAGTTTTTCGCACCTATTTGCCGGCATAGTATGTCTTTGAACCTATACTCTATTCCAAATAGCAACAAAAATTTAAGGCCAATTTTTATTACAGAAACAGAGATTTGAAACACTATTACTCTCACTTATTCTTAGAACAGCTTTAGTAACATCCAAGATATGTCGGATAGTACATATAGAAAATCTTGTCGCCTTATTTGGAATGCAGTATAGTCGGCTGGCGTTCCACAAATGCGGTCTCCAGACCATGACCAACTGATCGAACGTTTGTATGAAAATTCGATTTTTTTTTTTACGAATTTCCTATAGGTTTCTTACGGAAAGTTGATCAGTATCATTGGTACAATCATCCCTTAGAGTAATACAACTGTTTACCCTAGCACCCTGTATAGGAACAATGCCGATATCTCCAAAAAAATCAGCTGTCCCATACATACAGGTCGAGTTAGGGTTGCAGTTTTGTATGGATCCATAGAGAAAGTTGTTCAGTTTGATGGTCTGATCATCTCCTTAAAATAGTCTCAGCTAATTTTGTTAGACAAATGTACAATTTTCAAGCCTTTAAATGATTGGAATGGATCCAATGATTTAAGCTAGTTATTAAATGATGCGTGTAAATTACTCAAGTAGTTTTGTATGCTTTAATTATAATTGTGCTAATGAACGCAATTAATGCATCTCAGTGCAAATCAGTTGCAATTGTATGATTGTTTGTAAAATTCTCTATTCAAAATAATCTAGAATATTACGTTTTAATTTCTATAAATGATACTCACATCCAAAATATCATCAACAGTTTCCTCTGCTTCACATTTATCCGTACTCAATTTAGCTATCTTGAAGTAAGCATACGTCAAAGTATAATTTTTCTTTGAATTGTTCCATAGATTCCTTGGAACTTCTACAAGAGCATATCCAAGGAGTAGAATTAATAAAAATAAACCCCATGTGTTACTCGCTGATGACGCTATAGCCTTTATTTGGGAACCATCTAAAGATATTCCCGGTTGGAGAGCCAGGTAGATGAGTAATATACCACATATTAAAAGGTACGATCCATAGTATATTGCGTTGTCTACGAGTGCCGATTTTAATTTTCCTTTGACTGTGAAGTCGCCTGCTTTGCTATACGACTGCATCATTGGCATTATTAACCTGAAAAATAACATAATTTTTAAACAGAGTTTAATATAAAGTGTTTCATTAATGGCCTTTTGGTTATGTCTGTCACTGCTTTTCTGTTATGTAATGTTGAGTGGTTTTTGGAAGCGTAGCAGTTTTCTGCTATTTTTCTACTAGTTTTAGTAGACAATGGTTTTTTCCTGTCTGAGATATACTCACTCTGTATATCACATGCTTACCTCTTCTTGACAATTTTTCCCACTACAGAAATGAGTCTACAGTAACATTTTTAGGGGTGGTCTGAAACCATCAAACTAAAAAAATTTTACTATGGGAGCAAACCTGAAATTGCAAATATCGGCTGTTCATACATTGCAGTCGAACAGGCATTGCAGTTTAGTATGGAACAGCAGATTTCACCTGTTAGTGGAGTGTGTCCGGTATGAGCAAGCTCGAATGACACTGATGAGGGAGAAAACTCATTGGTACGTGGCATGTTGTCCGTGCAAATTTGAACGCGCTACCGAGCTTTCTTAAATTTTTTAAGGTTAATTTAATAGGGTACGAGGTTCAATAATACCATGTCAAACACTGTGATGTCCAGTACAAAACTCTCCATAGATTCTTAAACACGCTATCCGGTACGAAGCTCCATGGTTCCTGACATTGAGTTGATGGTGGAGCTACAGTCGAAGAATCATTAGCAATGTGAGGTGTGGCAGTTGTTGTAGTTGTGTTGTCTTGCGTACATTGTCGATAAACCGTCTGATGGAGTAAATGAGAAATATTTTATAAAAAAACAAATGGGTCTTATTGCGAAAGCATAGTGCAATAAAAATGACTAGAGGGGAAGCTCAGCGGGTGAGAGATGTAAATTGGGTGCAATATTCAAGGGCCTGGGGAAGCACATTCTGGTACAGGCTTACATACGCATGGTAACAACTTTGCAAATTCAATGCCGGTGCAGCACATACCGCACGAGCATAGACCCGCCGCGACCACTGAGCTTCTCCACTAGTAGTTTTTATTACACTATGTATGGCGTAACTATCAGACTCAATTGGTTTTAAATTGACATGTTGTTTTTTGCAGATATCGACGCTGGAAAGCGAAAACGCTGTAACTGACACCAGTGTCAAAAATTTTTTATTGCAGATTCGTAATCAGAAAAAAATTCTGCGTCGAATGGTCTGAGTCCCATAGCTCTACGGCCCTTAGAAAATTTTGTACAGCGTTGAAATTGCCTGTTATTTTTGGTCGACATAGATTTTGGTAGGCTGTAAATAGCACAAAAACTCTAAATTTTTACCGATTTGCATTTACGTCAAAATCGAGTTCCGTAGAAAAAACCAACAAGCTAGTTACATCGTTCGTGATATACTATTCAATGTGGGTTACAGCGTTTTTGCGGGACAAAAAATTTTAGTGCACCACATTTATGACATTTTGTTGTCCAATTGTTAGGAACGAATGTGGCTTATTACGTTTTAACGTAACCAACATTATGGCTACATGACGTGTTACAACATTCATTTCAAATCTCTATTTCTAGATCAAATCAATTTACGCTTTTTTAAATGTAGTATTCGCGACAATGTTATTGCTTTTACCACCATCGATTTGGCGCTCGAACCGCTATGGCCTACCATTTACTGCGTCCCAAATCAGTCCATGGCCGTCAAAAAGGTGTCTTACTTTTGTTGTTCGTATTTTTTGGCGCGTAATTGGTTTCGTTTGAATAGTAAGTCTACTTGTTAGATACTGTTATTTGACATTTTTATTAGTAAATGTGTTCCCTTATTTAAACGTTATTTAAAAAAAGTGAACTGGATTGCATCATTCCCTTTATGAAATACAGGGTTCTGAAAAAGCGCATCATCGTCACCCACTGTTCAATAATGCTCTCCCAAGATGCGCTACAAAACTTTATCCTCGCCCTTTCATATCTAAATGTTGCCTCAGGTTCTCGGTCCACTGGACTGGAGGGGAAAGTACTGAACCACTTTACGCCTATCTTCGTTGTTTCCGTCTGAGAACTCGGACTCCCCGTCGATTCATAGCCAGAGATGACCAACACTTCACCACATTAACTTGCTTATTTTACAGCTGCTGTCTTAGATCGCTCGCACTCGCTCTCTAATCGACTATGAATCTATAGACGTTAGATCACGTTAACGTAAGGGTTTCTATGTCGTCTACTACTACTTTCGTCCACGTTTAAATACTAAAGGTGAATATTGGTAGGTTGAATAAGTTCTTCGTTCTAGGTATTCGGATAGACAGAATAGTATGTAATGAAGTTTCCCGAAAGCAGCTCATCTCAACTGAATGCGCTTTACCAGCTTATTTGTTTCTGCCTATTCTAATGGCCCAATGGTTTTATCCAAGTTCATGCCGAGACCGATACGTCAGGAAGCTTCGTTTAAGCTGATTGCTGATGAAGCACAGCCCTGGGTCCCTCGCAAAGGAAACCTGAGTGACAGGAGCCTTCATCCAACGCCTTCTTATTTTGAGCAGCGGGAGTCTTCCTAATCTGATTCCAATTAAGATCCAGGATGTCGCCAATGTAGTGGTGTATTTGGCTACACTTTTTTCTTCTTCGGGTTTCTCTTCATTCAGGGCAGTCAGCTCTGTATATGCCTGGCTGTCTCTTGCCAAACGAAAAAGCTTTTTAAAGGTGGTGATGCCTGTCTACTGTTTGTTCAGGCTTGCGAGCCATGTCATTCATAGCCTATTTACTTTTCATTTGCCCATTATTGTAGTATGAAGCACCAGGAAGGTATCGCCTATACTTACTTCCATAGTAATTTTAAACTTCAGCAAGAAAATCCGGCCCAGAAGTATCTCGTCCCTCGTAGTCTTCCTCACTTATACGATTCTGGGCTTTTCCGAAGCTACTGAACTGCCAAATCTGCTCATCGTCTCCTTTATGGGGCTTGTGTGTCGGACGTTGCATTTGTTACTAATTTTATTTTATTATTATCGAAAACCTTCAATACTTCACGTGTCTTCCTCTTGAACTCCATTCTCATTCGAGAGGTCGTGAGTAAATTTTGCTTCCTACTATGTAATATTCAGCAGGTTTGTAGCCTCGTTCTCAGTGGTATTGCGAATTGCATCAGATTTAGAGGATAACATGGAAAATGTTTTATTCAAGCAGAATTGTATCATTGTAATAATGATTTTCTTTCATGTTTGAAGTTGATATTACGGAGTTCCTCGTATACCTAACTTACAGACAGCTGACAGTTTTTTAAGAGGATGACCAGACCATCAAACTGAATAACTTTCTATATGGTTCCAAAATAAAAATCGCGAAAAAAACAGTTGCACCTTTGAATAAAACAACAGTTTTTTTTTGCGTTTTTGATGTTGGTTCCATAGAGAAAGTTGTTCAGTTCGACGGTTCAATCATTCCCTTAAAAAGTGTTACTTAGAATATTGATTACTGATACATCTCCAAATATGTGACAGTAATTTGTCAAATTATGATAAATAATCAATCAGATTTTGCATCCTACCTTGAGATGAATTCCTTGAGAAAAATTCATCAAGAACGCTTCCGCGCTCCAGTTAATTCCAGTTTCGACTATTCTAAGAATTAAGCCTTTTGTGCTTTTTTGTAACCTAATATTATATTTTGAATTACTTTCTGATGTCTTTACTTTTTAATAACACAGTAAACATTTTTGACTTAATATTTACGTCATTTCAATTTAGCAATTTTTTTCGCTGTTCTTGTGGTTAAACCATTACATGACTATACAAATTAAAAAGGTTATATTGTTACATCAATACTATGGTACTGGGTACATTACGGAATAGTGGGTTACAACGATTTCGATTTCCAAAATAAAGTATTATTTTATGAAATCCATACAATAATCGACTTCAGTTACAGCGTTCTTTGGGGTTGAAAAAAAAAGTCCATATGCTGTAACCCACAATAAAATTAAAAGCAGGAACATTTAACGGAATCGGGGAAATTCGTATCATAGCTTATCTTAAATTATATTTTCTATCCAAAAATGGCATATGTTGGACTAACATTAACGAAGTTATGAATTTTTTTCTGAAATCGCAAAAGTTTTTCGGGCCTGGTGTAAAGTTTGCCTTTTGTGGGTTACAGCGTTTCCGCTTTCCAGCGTCGATATGATGATAACAGAAACAAAATATTACTTAAAAATACAGTCATTTAATATGTTTAAAGCAGATATTTTTTGGTGCACAATCATATTGTGACAGGTTTCATCATCACAGCCTACATACGTCCCACTGCAGGGCACAGGCCTACCCTCAGGGAGGGTGAATGGGTGTTAGTCCACCACGCGTGCCCAATGCGGCTTGGTTGACTTCACAGACGCACCGGAATTTCTTATTCAGCATATGCTGGTTCCTCATGATGTTTACCTTCACCATTTGAGAGCAGTCGGGATTACGTACAAAAGTTAGAAAAACTCATTGGTACATGGTATGTTGTGTTGTCCATACAGATTGGAACCCGGACATAAAGATTGAGTTTCCATAGATCTCCGCAACGCGCCACCAATGTTCTTGGTGTGATAGGTTTGCACGATTGCAATAGTATAGTCTACTTCGCAGTATATCCATAAGTATTATAAACTTGGTACTATCTGTACCACTAAACTTCGCTAGGTGTCAGACCACCTCCAGTATAACAAATAACAATGTGCATGAACTCGCTCGCAAATGTGACGTCACTCAAATACACAAACTTTACTTGAATCATTCAAATGATTGTTTCGTTTACGGGTTTGCTGGAAAAAATCTCTTTAGAGATAAGCTCACCCTTTGTAATTGTCTCTAGATTTATATTTCCATGTACAATAAAGTGGTCCAGTGGCCACCTTGCCAACCGTGCAGGAGGCGATGGTTCGATCCCCGTCCAGGCCGACTCGTACCAATGAGTTTTTCGGAATTTATGTACGATTTGTAACACCACTGGCTTTTAGGTGAAGGAAAACATCGTGAGGAAACCTGCAAGCTTCAATTTTGAGGCATGTACTATACCGACTGTCCATTATAAGTGGCGACGGGCTCACCACCCCTCACATTGGACAGAGTTTCGGTACTACTGGTGAAATGCAGATTCTGACGTTTCAGAATATCTCTGGACTACCCCCTCGGGGAATATAGTCGTGAGCATATGCATACAATAGTGTTAAAATATATAAAATTTGAATCTATGTGCCTTTACGAACCATACTCAACCGAGTGAAGTTATCCAACAGCCCTTAAGGTCACATTGTTATTTTAAATTGTTAAAGCAAAAGTTGTTATACTGCTAAACTCACCGATGTTATATCCAAAGGTAACACGAACATGATAACAAACGAAAAGTACCATGCCGTCAGCACCGACACCGTCACCAGAATGTGATTCCTATAGCAATCCCCATATCGGTACAGCAACGTAGCTGCCAGCACGAAGGCCGATATGATCTCCACCACAAACAGCGTATAAACCATCTTGACTTTTATTAACCTAAACAAACTATATGTATATGGTAATTAGCTAGTTCTTAGCTGTCTTCACTTTCTGTTTTTCCTTCCACACTCTTGAAGCTTCGTGCTGCAGTTGCTCAAAACGTAGTTGCGTTGAGGATTTTAGTGGTAGTAATTTCGGGCGTTCAATCTCGAACTCTGCAGGACATTCCTCATAGAAAAGAACTCCCGAGTCGGGAAATATAGGATCGAACTCGATATTCGTGGTTTCTGAATTCGACTTCTTCACTTCAGACATTTTACGCACTGATTATCCTCAATAGTGTCATTTTTACTTATAGGGAAGTTATTTTAAAACAAATAAAATTATCTTGAAAGAACAACAAAATCGGAAATGATCACAAAAATATTACGTCAATCAATCAAAGTGTGTATTTCTAAAGACAGCTTACGTTAGGTAGGTAGAAGTGACATGGTTGATTTGTTTTTATTTTATACTTATTAATAGATAAAATAAAATTTACACAAGTTCCGTAATACGCTTGTATTGTACTGTAATTATTATCTTCAGATCTGTATCTAAATTAAGATTTTTAAATAGCATGAAAATTTATTTTCAAACGTATCGCATCATACTTTGAAAACCCCACGCTAACGTCTTTTTGTTGCATTTTTTTTGGTTCAATTTAAGGCAAAGGGTTATATTTCCCATACAGCCGATGTCTTTAATAAAATTCTCTTATTTAAAGCAATTAAAACGTTGGTGTTCGACGTTTTGACGCTTCTTTGGAGTTTTTAGAGACAACCGAAAGACGACGGAAATGCAGAGAAGTCCACAGGAAAGAGGTGAACCGACCGCTTTGCCGCGCTACAAATGACAGAACACTTTTCCTGTTTACGACCCATACACCATCATATTTCACAAAACTGTATATTGTTCACTTGCACGACACTTTGTAACGCAAAACAACACAAATTTTACGAACCAAAGCTCACTATAAACAATAATAATCAATGAAATATGAGGACTCCAAACGTAGCTGACAAATTCCCGCCAAAAACTCCCGTCCTTTTTTTTTTCATTTGCAAATGCTTACTTTTTTTACCCGACTGCGCCAGAAGGAGGGTTATGTTATTCGCGTGTATGTACCTATGTATGTATGTATGTATGTATGTATGTATGTATGTATGTATGTATGTATGTATGTATGTATGTATGTATGTATGTATGTATGTATGTTTGTATGTCTATTTCTTTGGCAGACCCTACAGCCAACAAGTAAACATACAATATAGCATAGGTAAATAGGTAGGTACCTAAATAGGTACAAGCGCTTTCTAAGTGATCAGTGCTGGCCGCTGCTGCATAGGTCAGCAGTGCTGTTACGCGAGCTGCACACGTAGCATGCTACACGTGATACGGCTGTATCACGTCTTTTATCTCGTTCGTTCGCGCGCAAATAGAAAGAGAGCGAAGGTGTGATGTGATAGCGCTGTATCACGGTGGCATGCTACCCATGCTGGCTGCAGGGCTCTTCAAAGGTTTTTAGAGGAGGAGAGGAGGATTTTAGGTTTTATGCGTAGAAAGAGAATCAACTAGAAAAGGCATTAAAATAATAATAGTCACGAAAACGAGACAGCCTTATACGCTAATTACACAGAGTGAACGCGACAAAATCCATGTCGTTTGTCCCTTTCTGCGTATGCGATATTTTTGTTTGCCACAGTTGAAATTGCATACAAAATCTTGCAACTATGGCAAACAAAGGCGCGATTTCTCATACATTTTTGTCATATCTCTGTCCCTTTCGAGTATACGCAGTCAGGAAATCTATAGAATACTCAATTTACGGTTTTATGCGATTAGCCGATTACCTACAGTTTCATATAGTTAGTTAGGTACCCGATTCGTAACGTATAGTATAGGTACCAAATTCATAATGTTTTTATTAATCTTTGGGTTAACATAAGTTTGTACCTAAGTATTTAAATTAGGTCTTGTTACGGTTCTATTAGTCCAATCATTTTAGGGTTTGACCCTAACAATAATTCTTCTATCGCTGAAACTTTGCAGTGTGATAAAGTAGGTAAAGTATACAGATTACGGTTGACAAATAATCTAGGTTTAATTTTTTCCGGTTCTAGATTATTTGTCAACCGTAATCTGTATACTTCACACTGCAAAGTTTCAGCGATAGATGAATTATTGTTAGGGTGTCCATAGTAGGAAACTCTAAAATGACTGGTGTATATACCCAAAGAGTGAAAACGGGATAATTCATCCCTATTTGAGCCTACGCTGTCCGTCTGTCTGTCTGTCACCCTGTAGTCTCTGTCATACCTAGGGCTAGTATTTAGGGCTGTAACTTTTGAACTTTATGGATGGGTGCACGACCGACGGTCAGCGCTGACGGCGGATTAACCAAGTCTGTCGTGCACTAAATCCAGCCTACCTAATAGCTTCACCCTTTTTCACATAAGATGTAGAGTTCTGACAGGACTAGATACTAAAAATTGCTTGTTTCACGCATCTTCCATGTGAGACGGATTGTAGACGGTTGAAATTCTATAAATTACCTACTCATTTTAGAGAATGTGCGTTATTATGATGAATTTGTTATGTAAGTAAAAAATAATAAAAAATGACAAAATTATAAAAATTAAGGGGGGTCCTCACACAAGAAACTAGTTTTTAAAACCTTTTTTCTGAATAAATTAATTTATTTTAGTTAAGTAAAATAAGATAAATAAACGCTTCATTTCATCAAACAATTTATTTCAGTTAACAAATTAACATTAATTTGTGTTATAAATAACTAATTAAGTTTATAACGTTTTTCATATCCGGTTGTTTGCAACAAAATGTCGTTGGTTGAATTGAATGTCGTAAAGTACCTCTTTAAAAAAAAAGAGTCCAGCGCCATTTCCCACAAATATTTGTCTAAAATTGTTGTATTTTACTAAATTTGATTACTTTTTCCTCGCAAGTATGTTGAAAAACGTCGTATGAAACGCGTGAGCATTGGTCATTACAGCCCTAGCAGCCTCTGCTAAAATATACAACACTCGCCTGCGGCTCGTGTTGCAATCCCGCCTCGGCTGTAATGACCAACTTTGCTCACATGTATCTGTACTATTGTAAGTTAGTTGTGTGTTGTACGGAACCCTCGGTGCGCGAGTAGCCCTTGACCGGTTTCATTTTTAGGGTTTAGGTGCTAAGATCTTTTAAATTATACCTACCTATTATTAAGTTATATGTACAGGGTGTTTCAAAAGTAACAATAAATATTTAAAACTCTTTAGGGGGTTGTTTAGACCGTCAAACTGAACAACTTTCTCTATGGGACCAACAACGAAATCGCAAAAAAAGTTATTTGATATCCCATAATATATTTTAGCTCTAGTTGATTTGTAGAGTATGGAACATCAATTTTTTTTCGCGATTTTGGTATTAGTCCCATAGTGAAAGTTGTTCAGTTTGATGGTCTACACCACCCCCTTAAAGGTTTATTTGTATTTTTGTAACGTCTTATATAAGCAAATTAGGTCGAAATGTTATAAATGGTGTGATTATAACAAGATAGGTAACAAAGAACATAGAAAAGGTGCTTATCCATCTAAATACTTTCCATAGTCTCGTTAGGTCTACAATAGTACCTACCTTTAACAAAAGAAGTAATGGATCAGAAGGTTGTGATATAATATAATGCCCTCGATTCAAAAGAATGTTGGGTTTAGGCTTTGGGTTTAGGCCATTCAATCTGTGTCATAATTTATAGGCTTTTGGAATTTATTTACTCTATGCTTTTGGTAAACTGAAAACTGTCTCGCTAAGAAAGTCTAGAGGCGCTGCTATAGAAATAAATAGGTAACCGCTATCTAAAGGGGTACCGAGCCTACAGTGCTGCCCTCAATAGTTTTTTTTAATTTCTTATGTATGTATGATAATATTAAAACGTATGAAAAATAAAACATTAGTTACACAAACTAATAAGCGAACTACCGTATTATTGACTGGAAATAGGATCAAACTTCGTTTGTATGCAGTGCGCTCGGACGCCGGTCCTCAAATAGCTTGCTTCTACAGTGGTTTTCCTTTCACAAGCTTGTGAAAGCTTGTTATAAAAACATGAATATCACCGAAAAAACTCGTTTTTCTACGATGAGGTTATTATTTTTCATTGCTTTACTAGCAGAGATTTCTAGTGTTATATCAAATAGTTACTGAAGTCTCATCTGGGAGAAATAAAATGAAAGCAAACATCTTCAAAAACATTGCTCCCAGGTGCGGTTAGGTACGTACCTAAGTGTTAACATTGTCGAATAAACAGAAACCTAGAGGAGAAAGTAATCGGTTTCGTTTTACGACTTAAGGGGTGTTCTCAAAACCGAGGTGTGAGTTGACAATTAGGCATTAGTCAGCAAAGGTGAAACCATTGGAGTGCGACCAGATACGACTAAGCTTGGCACGGTAGGTATGGGTTCTGCAGATAGATATGTAGAAAAGAAACACATTTTTCTTTTTTATTAAAACTCAAGATGTTTTATTCAAAATAATATCACATGGCTTATCGCTTTCTGACGTCATTTTTCACTCTACCACCGCTTCGGAAGGTGTTCCGTTGTAAAGAAGATTAGTCACACATCTTTAATAAAATGCACAAAGAATTTACAAAGAAGATGAAAAAATACCCGGTCAAGTGCGAGTCTGGCTACTCGCGGACCGAGGGTTCCGTACCATCACCACAGAGAACCTTCCAGAGAACACAACAAAAACTTTAAAAAAAAAACTTTTTTCTCCGGGACCTTTAGCGCGAGACCAACTCACACTTGGCTGGTTTTTATGATTTATTGTTATACTGTAGAGTTTGCTCTATAAACACACCTAGTTTCACGTTTGTATGTAATACCGTTTTTACGATAGAGCGTGAAGAAAAAATGTTGATAAAAACCAGTTTCTTGTTGAGAACCCCCTTAATTTTTAACTTTTTGAAAATTTTATTATTTGTTAACAAATCCGCCATAGTAACGCATATTATGTGCAAATTTTAACTATCTAGCTATTACGGTTCAAAAGTTACAGCCCTAAATAGGTAGGACGGACGGACGGACAACGTAGGCTTAGTAATAGGGTCCCGTTTTCACCCTTTGGGTACGGAACCCTAAAAATACAAAGTAGGTAGGTACCTATATACCTACACTTACCAATACAATTTTGAATTACTTACATAAGTAGTGTAGGTAACATTGTCAAGACCCGACATTTTGGTCATTCTGAATATACTTAGTCATCGAGTTTATAGTATTGAGAAACTAGGTAGGTAGACAGCTGAAATAACGTGTCAAGTGGTGAGAGGATGAAAAAACCTTTAATCCCTTAGTCGACTCGTACGAAGATTTAGGGTGTTCCATTCTAAGCCGGAACTACACGGAATCAGAAAAATCAATGTTGTAATAAATGTAAAAGTTAATGAAAATAATGGTGCTGCAATACCACTATTAAATCTTCTAGGTAGGTTGACTCCTTACGGAACCCTAAAAAGCCGAAAAGATTCCTGTACGATTCAATTGAAGCATGTAGACGAAAAAAGGTCTCAAGAACATTTTGAAGGTTATCTTCTGGTGGATCGAGCGCTCTTTTTATCTATCTCGAGTGAGTTTCCTTTGATTTCGTATGTAAATGCCTATCTTATTTCTGCCAGTTGGTTTACTTGATAAATTAAGTTTTGGAATAGGTAATACGATTAGTTACCTGTTATACTTATATGTGAAAGTTTTAAGAGCCCTTTCTGCGCCCATTATTAGCCCCTTATGAGCCCCCTTCTGAGCTTCTTATGAGCCTCTTATGAGCCCCTTATTAGCCCCTCATGAGCCCCCTCTGCGCCCTTTATGTGCCCCCTATGAGCACCTTATTAGCCCCTTGTGATTCCCTTTCTGCGCTTCTTATGAGATCCTTATGAGCCCTTTATGAGTCCCTTTCTGCGCTTCTTATGAGCCCCTTATAAGCCCCTTATTAGCACCTAATGAGCTCCCTATGAGCCTCTTATGAGCCCCTTATGAGCCCCTTATAAGCCATTTATTCGCCCATTATGAGCGCATTCTGCGCGCCTTAAGAGCCTTAGTGTGCCCCTCAAGAGCCCCCCTCTGCACCCTTTTTCTGCGCCCCTTAAGAGCCCTCTTATTGTATATATTTAAGGTATCTATATATCGTCAGAACGACTGAAAGAAAAATCTTACTCATTAACTCCATAATATCAAATTTATATTTTAACCGAATTGGTAGGAACTTACATCAAATATTTCTTCAACAAACGGTAAAAGTTTAACAACCCTAGCTCAACAAGCCGTAAACTAATAAAACACAATAAAATGCCGTCCGGCGGCTGTGTTAGATCTGCTCTAAACCAGGAACAATTCCTTTTTACAGCGGAGAATGTCGATGTCTTCCCGGAGCTATTTCTCAGATCCGATGGCTATTTGTTCCCCTGACTCCACAAGCTGCAAATACTTTTGAACTTGCTGGACTAAAACGAATTACTTAATTTAGACAAGGTTTCCAAAGAAACTTAGGACACCAGTGTACTTATACGAAACTTACTTACTTAGTTATATGAAAGTAATGCCAATTATTAAGAGGACTGCTACCGATTTTTCCATACAACCGTATTCCCCTGTTTCCTCCCTGGATCAATGACAATAGAGCAAAACATTTTTTACCATACAATCTGGGTATGTTACCTCTGCTATGTCCCTACCCTATGTATTGCTTTTTTGCCTAAATCATTACTACCTTCGATAATACCCAATTCTACAGCCCGTTTTCAGACATCCAGCATAAACAAAAAAGATGTCGCAGTCATCGGGTTTAATCTGCTATTTGATTGAATGACTAGCGCGTTCATCGAATGACGACATTTAATTGAATGACTAAAGAACAACTCGTCAAGTTGTTTAATGTAACGTTCAACGTCTTGACTGATTCAACCCAGACAACTCGACCCCGACTATCGACTGACAATTTTTTTGACACCTACACTATTTTTTGACAGATTGTTGAGGAAACCCCCCCCCCCCCCCCCCCTTTTTTTTAAATGGGAGAGGGGGATTGTTGCAAGTCGAAACGTGTTTGCTCCGCGATTCTATATTTACACTACTTACTTCTGTCAAAAAGGGGCCAGGCCTCCGCCGCTCCGCTTCGCTCCGCTACGGCCCGGTCATTCAATGAAATAGCAGATTCAACCAGATGACTTCGACAGTAATCTGTGCTTCGACATATGCATCACCATCTAATTTACTATCCGATTCAGTCGGTTAGGTTAGCGATTTATTTTTTTAAGCATTTATTTAAGCATTTGCTAACAAATAATAAAAATATCAAAATGTTAAAAATTAAGGCGGGTGGGTCCTCATAGAAAGAAACTAATTTTTATCAATGTTTTTTCGTCTCGCTCTATCGTTAAAACGGTCATACATACAAGAGTCAAACTTGGTGTGATTATAGAGCAAACTCTACAGTATAACATCATTAATAAAAACCGGCCAAGTTTGAGTCGGTCTTGCGCTAAAGGTCCCGGAGATAACCAAACTTTTTATAAGCTAATATGCTGTGTGGTGGTGTGGTACGCAACCCTCGGTGTGCAAATAGCCCGACTCGCTCTTGACCGGTTTTTATGTAAGGATACAGTCAGACTGTCAAACTGAACATATTATACGGGACTTACATCGAATCCGAAATAAAATTATTGTCCCACACAGAAGAACAGTTTTTTCCCTTATTATTTATGATATACCTAGTCTAAACCGCGACCGCGAACTGGTAGGCGTAGTGTGGGACGCCCTGCTGCCCGCTGGACAGACGACCTAAAAAGTAGCGGGGAGTGACTGGATGAGGAAGGCCAAGGACAGAGTTTTGTGGCGCGACTTGGGAGAGCCCTATGTTCAGCAGTGGACGATGATGGGCTGATGATGATGATGATGATGACCTAGTCTACATATGTAGCCTACCCATTTTATTTCGCCATAGCTGCAAAGTAACAGCCACTGATTTCTTGAACACAGTTAGAAGAAACACCAGAAAGGTCTCATTATTGCGGGAAACAGGTAGGTTTCTTTCAATGGTTTTTCTTTACCTTTACTGAAGATTGCGCTAAAGAATTTTGCCTACCTACGTAAAATTTAATGTGATTGAAACTGAACATCAATTCTCGCTTTTCATTACCCAAATGGCTATAATTATTTCATCATTAGTCGCATTCATAATGATGAGCAGACAGTAATCGTTTTCACAGAGAAACAAAAGCGAAGTTTTAGTTTGATTTTAATATTAAATCAATTTATAAGCGACGAGCTCCACCATTCCAGAAATGATTTTTGCGGGGAGCCAGAGGAGCCCTCATTGAATTTATTAATCTTTTAGTAATCTTTCTGTTAGAAAATGCGGAAAATAATAGCAAAGTGTTATTGTTTGAAGAACTTTGCTGGAATTTTAAAGGTCTTTTGATAGGATTTTGTTCTTTTGTAAAAGTTTTGGGTAGGTAGAGGTAGGTACTTCATCTTTAAAACGTAATTGTCTATTTGACCGCTTGTAATTAATCAAAATTGTTTCATGCTGTTTAATGTTCCATTGTTAAATATTTGAGGGAAATAGTTATTTGTTATGCTAGGCTGCAAAGTTGTTTTTTGGCGCGAGTACTTTTATTGAAACCTGAGCAAGCGAAGGATTCTAGGATTGAACCACGAGCGAAGCGAGTGGTTCAAATAATAGAATCCTGAGCGTTTAGCGAAGGTTTCAAAGGTACGAGACGCAGAATAACTTTGCAGCCGAGCGAAACACACAATTTTTCACCTCACAACAGCGAGGAAAAAAAGTGAATTGCTAAAAAGAACATTTCAAAAAGTTTTTTTTTCGTGCTGGCCAGTGTCATGACATAGTTATTAAGCATTTTCAGTGCATTGGCGGTATACAAAAATATTGAATCGACAAATTCGAATTTCAAAAACTCTTTGCACGCTAGCGGATAAAATACACTTTTGCACTCAGATTTCGAACGATAAACAGAATCTTTCCGAGCTTGTGAGGTGAAAAGTAAATTATTCGAATATTCGGGAATGTTCTGTGATTCTTAGAGGTCTTTGATGTCGGATTGATTTTGAGTAACAAAGGCAATGAAATGAGAGACTCATTCTCTTTGAATACAGTATACTGGTTGATGAACGGTGGTATTGTACTTTGTTTCATTAAAGTCATTTATTAATTAGGTATAACGGAAAACATTAAAAAAATATATGTAACGTTTAACAACTATAATTGATTCCAAATAAGGACGACGAGATTTTCCGATTCCGATTTGGCTTTCTGGCCATTTCTGATAATAAGCAAATATAATTTATTTATCACAAAGATGTACTATCCGACATATCTTGGACGTTACTAAAGCTGTTCTAAGAATAAGTGACGTACCTAAGTGTTTCAAATATCTGTTTATGTAATTAAAAATAGCCTTAAATTTTCGCTGCTATTTTGAATGGAGTAGGTGCCTACATAATAAGCTCACGATCGCATTTCCTTTCAGGTGTAAATTCAATAAAATACTGTTAGTGTATTTCATAGAAAAATAAAATTAAATCAGCTCACATAACTCTACTCCTAGTCTAAAGCAAGGGAAGAGCGACGCTGAGACTGTTATTTATTTAATAATTTAACTCTGTATTTTACACATAGGTAAAAGTATAATTATGAATACAAATAACAGATTAGATCAGAAAGTTAAACAGGCCTGTTCCATGGCCTGATAAATTTGTGAAATACTCTCACTTAAATAACTAGGTGCACTGAGAGAAAATTATTGCCATCGCAACAAAAAAACTTTGATGCTGGAGAGCCGTCTAAGTTGTATAGTTATGAAAGCAACGTTTTTATTGTTACATTCTTAATTGCTAATGCAGCAAAGTTACTCTTCATCAGTCAATCTTGATGTTACAGCAATAAAAATGTTGTCAGATAAGCTACGTAGAATTTATGCAGTTACAATGCTAAGATTGTTTCTAAGGCTATAGTTTTGCTTTAGCTTTGTTCCCATGACTATTTTCTTTAGCTACATTATCAAAAGCATAATTGTCCCTACAACTACTTTACTTAGCTGTAGTATCAAATGTGCTTTGTGGCCTACCAATATACCTTTGTTCCGGTGACAAAGGATTTTGTGAAAAAGACAAAAGTTTATTGTCGCTAGATCTACTTTTCTTTAGTTGCAATAGCAATCTTCCTTTGTGCCTTTATTAAATTCGCTGTTGCCAATCCAACAACGTTACTTTGTCGTTATATCTTTTGCTACCCCAGCAAAGTTGGCTGGCGAGTTGGCTGTCTCGCTCCCTGCTCTGCACTTTGTTAATGATACACTATGGAAATCCGTCACTGCCTTGGAGTTATAAGCAGAAACTTTGGAAAATATAATTGTTTCCTGCTTATCACTCCAGGGCAGTGCCGGATTTCCATAGTGTATCATTAACAAAGTGCAAAACAGGGAGCGAGACAGCCAATGCTACTTTGCTGGGGTACCAAAAGATATACGACAAAGAGGAAAGAGATAGGTATATGAAAAAAAAAAGATATCTCCAGTAGGTATTTATTAATGCTCTTAGAATTATAAATGTAATATAAATTAACAACTTTTATTGTGGTGTTACGCTTTTCCGCTTTTGTAAGTAGAACCTTGCCAATAGAGGTAGCATCCGTCGAAGACCTTTTCCAGGTTCTAATGTCTTGAAATCAAATGTGCTCTTGAATAGATCCAGTTCCACATAAGGGACCATTCCTGGAATAAACAATAAGATCAGCTGACTTGGCAAACATTGTTATGATATATGTTAGTTCTGTGACTGGGATGTATATCTGCCTACTTATGTATGTCAGTGTCCAAGCCGACTCGTACCAATGAGTTTTTCGTAATTTATGTATGATTTGTTACACCACTGGCTTTTCGGTGAAGGAAAACATCGTGAGGAAACCTGCATGCTTCAATTTCAAGGCGTGTATTGTACCCACTGTCCATTATAAGTAGCGACGGGCTCACCCCCCGTCACACTGGATAGAGTTTCGGTACTACTGGTGAAACGTGGATGTTCTGAGGTTTCTGAATATCTCTGACTACCCCCTCGGGGAATATAGTCGTGAGCACAATGCTATGCTATGCTTATAATTTATATCCTATAAGTATGGGCTCCAATTGCAATTAAAGTCAAGTAATTATATTGTAAGAGCTCGGTGGCGCATTGCGGAGAGGTATGGACTCTCAATCATGAGGTCCGGGTTCGAATCCGCACGTAAAACATGCCACGTACCAATGAGTTTTTCTAACTTATGTACGTATTACCGACTGCTCTCAAACGGTGAAGGAAACATCGTGAGGAAACCTGCATATGCAGAAGAAGAAATTCTGATGCATACATATGTGATGTCTACCAATCCGCATTGGGCACGCGTGGTGGACTAACGCCCAAACACCCTCCGAGAGGGTAGGCCTGTGCCCTGCAGTGGGACGTATATAGGCTGGTGATGATGATGAATTACATTGTACTCATACTATAGCATGTTATCCGCATGGACAACGGGACAATATGCCATGTACCAATGAGTTTTCGAACATACGTAGTACGTAATACCGACTGCACTCGAAGGAAAACATCGTGAGGAAATCTGCATAGGATGAAGAAGAAGTTCCGATGCGTACGTGAAGTGTAGATACTAATCCGCATTGTGCACGCGTGGTGGACTAACGCCCATACACCATCCCTGAGGGTAGGCCTTTGCCCTTCGGTGGGACGTATATAGGCTGTGATGATGATGACTTATCCTATAATAATTATCTACCTACTTTCAAACAGTTTAGTAAATTTGTGTCAACTCTAAAGTTTTTTATTTACCTGCACTTCTTGTAGATGTGTGTGTGGTTCGGGATAACTTTTGTCAGCTCGTTCGTTGTGATAGTAGGTGATTTCTGAAAACATATTTATAAATATATGTGAGACTGGCCTTGTAAATTCTTATATCTCTATGGGACCAACACGTATAAGCAGCTGTTTCATACAAAACTGCAATCCTACTCGACACAAATGAATATATAGGACAGCAGATTTCTCAGTAGGCTCAGTGTCGGCCAAGCCGATATGCCAAGTATGATGATGATAAATACTTATCTATTCAGTTAAAATTTTCAGACCAATTTCGGTTTGTTACCGACTTCATTAGATTAGACATAAGTAATCTGAATTCACTCAACTGAATAGGTGTGTTGCCTATGGCAAAGCAATAAAATTAACTTCACCCACATAATTTTGCGTTTAATTATAATAATAAAAACCGTAATCGGATGCATATTTAGGACCTATGCTTAATAAAAAGCTATGAACATATGGAAACGGATTCTTAAAATCATTTATTTGTAAATCTCGGGATGGTTGTTCTTTCCATCAAAGATATATAACAAATTCTGCCTAAATATCGGAATCCCGTGATATTTTTAATTTAAAGGTTCCATATTTAGTAAACACTTGGACTTTAAGTAAATATCATCTAAATATACATCCGATTATCCGACCACTGAATTAAAATTTAAGTAAATAAGACACTATTACTTACCCATCATAGACGGCACTAAGTGTGCCAAGTGGTTCTTATCGAGAAGTCTCTTGGTCCTCCGTAATTAAAATTACGTATACAAGTACATAGTAGTGTAATCACTGAACAGTTATTTAATAACACAAACACTATGACCGCGTGCTATAGCATAGGAAACGAACAAGTATATCATAAAAGACCGCATGCACGACTGCTCTTCAACACGTCCACAATTTAAATGACAGCGTGACAAAACAGGTTGTGCATCCGACGGTGTCGCCATTGTAATCGTATCTAGGCTATTTTGTCCAAATGTTCAATTTGAATTTTGTTAGTTAAAACGTTGGTTTACTAACAATACCGCTTAACCATACTAACAACTGTTATTTTGATAGATTATACTTTGCTATAACATCAATACGTAACGTTCATAAATTAACAACGTGCCATTGCTACCCCAACAATTGTTACTTTGATGGATTATACTTTGCTAAAACATCACTACGTAACGTTGATAAATTAACAACGTGCCATTGCTACCCCGTTAAAATGTTTTAACATAGTTACACTAAATAGGTGTATTTTGCTGAAGTAACTAAAATTTTTTCAACAATAAAAAAGTTGTCACTGGAATTATAGCCGCATATTTGCAATGACAATGTACTTACGTGCGGTAACAATAAAATTCTAACAAAGCTTTTATTGTCGCTTTGTTAGACGATTTTTTTCTGAGTGTGGGTATGTCATACCCGGCCAGAGTCTCGCCGGGTTAAAAATATAGTTAATCAGATCAGTCAAAACATACCAGAACATGACCAAATCAGAACATGACCATACCAGAAAATAGCCTCCATCACACAATCCGGAGAAAAATAGTCGTGAGTATGATGATTTTGTAAAATGGTTTTCAAGTTTTACGTTAATTTGGTTTAACACGTTGTCGACGTAGGTATACAATACAGTGTCTACCTACGTGTATTTTATAATCAAATAAACACGTTCACACCCTCTGGCTCTGCCTTGGAACGTGTTAACATATTCCAAATTAAGAGCAGGCAAACTTTTTGGTAAAGGTTAGAAAATTTGTAATCATATATTTAGCGTGTTGGATTTAGCTGAGTTCAGTGTTAAATTAACCGACGTTTTACTGGTTGTAGGGCTGACACAAAAGGTTCATCCTTTTCATTATTGGGTTTATGATAAATAAGAGTGGTAGAAGGGGTTATTATGTACCTTATGGATTATCGGGTCGCTGATTGCGAAAACAACAATGATATTAAAACCCAACGTGGCGGACGCGAAATACCATCATCCCCTGTTGGGGTGCAATGGGGTTGAAATGTCTATATCATTATGGGTGTCGGTTTTATAGTGTTTTGTTAGTTGTTCTGAGGTTTCAGAATATCTCTGACTACCCCCTCGGGGAATATAGTCGTGAGCATATGCTATCCTATGCTAATTACGAAAATGGCATCGATTTTGACCACAAAAAGAAGCCCATAAACAAGTTCTAAGTCGACGCGTAAGAAGTCGCGGGCAACAGCTAGTATGTAATATTATTGTAGTCGTTTAAAACTGTTGTGTAAATAGCAACCCTACGGAGATGGTAGAAGCGAGGAAAGGGAAAACTTTATTTAGGTACCTACTCCGCTTATGAGGGTTATTACATGTGGGCCAAATCTGCACATGACGGTTTATGGTGTAGAATTTACGACACGGAAATTAACAGGAACTCATTTACAGCGCTGCGTTAGGTATGTCGGCTGTTTTCTACTCAAATACGAGCTTCGCTATTGTATAAATATTCGCTGGGAGTCACGTTGGTTGTAGGTTTTGGCGCGAGCACTTGTCTTTCGCGTGGTGTTCGCGCGGTTCGCATTTCAGTCTGCCACGAGGCTTCGCAATCCTTCTCAGCTGTGACTGGCAAATACGGGTCGGAAACCTACCCTGCGCGTGGCCCGATACGCACTTGGCCAGTTTTTTGTTTTTACTTCAAACTTAGGACTTGCAACGTGCTCATTTCCAAGCTGTCATTGCATAACACAAGAATGCGACGAAGCGAAGCGGTACAAAACTAACTGCAAACCCTATTTAAAACCAGCCGGTACAGTCGCACATATAAACTTTTTATTTAAATTTACAAAGTCTTTTACATATTCAGCGTATCTTTTGTTTCAGTTTTAACGACCGCTTTTATGACCGAAGTCTTTACTCGCTAAAAGTATCGTATAAAATCTTTAAGAAGGTCAAATTGGTTCGTCTTATTCACATATTCAAAGCAAGAAACGCTTATTCAGCTTTACAAAATGTAATAAGTTTTCCTCTTGATGTAAAAAAGGATCATTTCTAGTCGATGCGGTTTTAAAAGAAGTATCTCGCTTCATTCACTTTCATAAGGTGTCGCTTGAATGCATGTTGGTTTTTGATGCAGAAGACATTGAAAATTGCAAGGCGTGTTCCCCTGACGGTGAATAGAAAGGCTCCCAAATTTAATGTCTAAGGTATTTTGCTATTTTATACCTAAATGATGTTACAAATAAATGCAAAACCGTTTTTATAGAATCTATATATTGAATAATATTTTGATATAGGATGGGGGTGTAATGGACAGCCGCAAACTGAAACTGTGAACTCAGACCATCAAACTGAACTACTTCCGTTCCTGAAAAAAGAAAAAATCTGCTGTGTCATACAAAACTGCAGTAGGTAACTACTGACTCGAATCAAATTATGTATCGGTAAGCAGATTTTTTAAATTTTTGTTTGACTCCATAGTGAAAGTTGTTCAGATTGATAAGACCAACAGAAACAGGTGTCCCTGGTGGATCTACTAGTAGGACAAAATAGTAGGACCACGAGAAAACGCCGGATAAACCACCCTTTTAAACATAACGAAGGTGTTTTGTTGACCTTGTATAACTTTTTGAAAAGCCTACGTTCGCGTTCGGTATTCGTGCTCTTCTGGGTACATGATTAAAATATAAAAAAAACATAGGTATACCTACTTATATTTATAAATGCAGTTCACATAGTCTACTTATAGTACTACCAAAGATTTTTTTTGGTACTCGCTGCGACTAAAAGAAATCTTTGAGTACTACCTACAGGACTATTCACTAAGGTAACATCCTTCTTTGCATCCTTCAGATCATCGAAGTTGTCATAGCAACGCATACGACAGATTGCCGATGTTTCATCTCCTGAATGCGAATCACCTCGTTACTTTTCATTAACAGGATCGATCCACGAAAATTTCGCAGTGTGCCTACCCATTTAGTAGAAACTTAAGCTTTAGGTACTTACTTCAAGCTTTAGTTATCAGTTACTCCAGCTTAAAACCCTTTCTCTACAGCCTGTACCCAAAGTTTTCAAGTTACCACTAAGTTGTTCTCTCTGTGAGATTGTGTAGAATAACCTTGTTTAACTTGCAACCCGGACGAAAAAGCTATTTAAGTTTGTGGAACAGTTTTTATCAAGTACAAATAGACGGGCAACTTGTGAACACGGACACCTGAGTTTACAGCTAACAATAAATCATGTTTAAAGTTGTTTTTGTGTTCAGTAATGATGGTGGAAAAACGGAACGGTTTTTTTTTTTTTTTTTTTTTTTTTTTATTATTGATGGGTTTGCTCTTGACCTCTATCTAGTCCTCAGGACAAAGATGGGGTCGAAGATGTAGCGAGCTTACCCAGAAGTGCACTGGCACTCCTGCACACTGACGGAACGCAGCAAGCTGCTTGGCGCCAGACTCCGGCAGGAGGGTGGTCGCGAGCCAGGCGGCTCCTTGCGGAGCCTACCACACCGCTGTGGGGTTCTCTGGTATTTAACATTCTGAAATAAAAAGGTATCCCATTAATTAATTAATTAATTAATTCATTAATGGGATACCTTTTTATTTCAGAATGTTAAATAATTAATTCCGTTCCGTTAATTAATTAATTCGTTGTCATGAAAGTCTATGAAAGCTCGCACACTTATCTGCGGCGAATCGGACGAAGGATTCCCTTTGACATGGGAAATAAAACAGAACTTAAATCATTAGGTTGATACTTGGTTTTCACCGGTCCCCGCTACCCAATCCGCCGCGTAGCCCCAACAACGTCCTATGCCGAGGCACTCCTCTGACTGCCTCTGGTTCATTCAATTGGCTTGGTAGACCCCTCGTGGTCTCCAATAGTCCGCAGTAAAAATAAGAAACTGCTTCCTGAGCAACGCTGTATGTAGTCAATTCATTTCAGCAAAAATAAATAGCTAAGTAAAAAATGTTTCTTTCATAATAAAATGTCTAGTGAAAGAACTTTACTGTTTCTTGTTAACATTTCGGTAGAACTCGGTGTTAAGGAAACGAACCGGAGATTGATGGCATGTCTTTACCGGTAGACGCCATTGTCTTACAACTAAATCGAATGTGTCAATCAGAGTAGTATCGTCGCTGCTGGCTATGCGAATGGATTCTCCTTTAGGGTACCTTTTCACGAGAGCTTATACAAGGTGTTACAAAAATACAAATAAACATTTAAGGGGGTGGTTAAGACCATCAAACTGAACAACTTTCACTATGGGACCAATATCGAAATCGCGAAAAAAAAAATTGATGTTCCATACTCTACAAATCGACTCGAGCTAAAATATGGTATGGGATATCAGATTTTTATCGCGATTTCGATGGTGGTCCCATAGAGAAAGTTGTTCAGTTTGACAATCTAAACAACCCCCTTAAGAGTTTTAAATATTTATTTTTACTTATGTAACACCCTGTATAGCTGAGAGAGAACAAATAATTATGTTCACTTGGATTTTGACACGAATACCTCAAACACATCCGTCGCTCGCATCTCTAGCATGCATCATCATCATTCTGTTGCCGATTTCCCATTATTTTGGCAAGAGAATGAGGATGATGTCGGTAGCATCTCTAGCATGCATCGTATAGAAAAAAAACTCGCTCCACTAAGCCCTTTACCACCAGAGCTATTATGCGAGGCTAAAGTAAACGAAGCGATGTTATTGGTGGGTTTTTTCCACGAGCATAGCTTTGTTTCCTAACACAGCTCTAATGGAAAGGAACCAATAGTGGATGGATTATGGATAATCAACTGGTGAACAGAAATATTTTTTATTTTTTTATTTTATTGACAAAACCAACAGCTTTACAAAAAATATAAACAGGGATAATATTAACACTTCTTAAGCTAATAATAGGTTTCGCTAGTTTAAGTAATTGACTTATCTAATTTATAGTAAGCTAGTTTAAAATCAAGATTTATGAAAGTTTACAGTTTAAAGTTATAAAAAGTTTTAACAGACATTGTTTTTAATAGGTAGGATATATATACGAGTAGGCATCTTTTTTTTTTTTTTTAATAATATTGTTATAATATTACGTTATAATGTTTTTACACTTAAATAATAAATATATAAATAAATGAATGTATGTACGGTATTGTGTGTTTGTGTATGTATGGAGTGTGTGTGTATGATTTTTACTATAATTTTAACAAAAACATTCATCATGTGGTTTGCATTTGATCGAGAAGTTTAGTACTTATTTTATTCTTGTATTCGTTTTTCTTCAAACAAAAAGGGTCAAACTCAGAAAACATGCTGTTGTATGCACCGCAAATACGAATTAAAGGACATTAGATATCATTAGGTATTACCATGTATTACTAGTATAGCACATTACTGTACTGGGTAATGTAACCCTACGTAGTGTAGGTTCATAACAAACTTAGATCAAACTACTATTTTGATAAATGCCAGATTTGTAAACAAATTCAAATGGATTATGTACGTTATGTACCTACGTACAAAGTGGTTGCAGTATTTTATAAATCGTAATAGTTTAAAATATTATTACATCAACATAATTTCAGTCCAATAACGTGAGCACATGCCTCTCCCAATGATTTCCACAACAATCGATTTTGAGTAGCTCACATCCATCAGCACCCCTCGAGTTTACAAGATCATCAATCCACCTCGTAGGGTACACCTTTCCAGCCATGGATTTCGATTCAGCCATCCAAAAAAAAAAGCTTGACATACCTACCGAATTCTCCAAACGACGCTATGCTATAAGGTTTATATTGCGTTACTTTGACTATCCGCCACCGCCACACGTCTCTTCTGTATAAACTGCAACTTATTTTTTTTTAAATTTAAATATCTTTTTATAACACTGGTAGAAACCTAAAGAGAAAACAGATCTGAAATCAGATAACTTTTTTGTACTTACTTACCTATTTACTTAATACATCCAAAAAGCAAATATTTGAGCCAAGTAGGTAATTTAATTTTATTCCAAAATCCTAATCTCGAAAGGAAAGTTCAAACCTCCGAATACATCAAAGTCAATGAAGTTTGAACCCAATTTGCAAGACGTCAAGACTACTACTAAAGTGTACCTATTATACTCTTCGCAGACTTTGGTTAAGTTAAGGACCTCAGTAATATGATTAGCAACGATTAAGGCCCAACCCAATGGATTAGCCGTGAAGATATAATGGAAAGAGACAAAAATATTAACATACATTTTGATCAAAAATATTAAATCGTACAATTCAGTTCGAAAAATTCGGTATGTCAAGTTTTTTTTTGTCTTCATTTTTATATTTTTTACGGACAGAAGACATAATTTTAAGATACCTATTTCATTCTTATTGCGATTCATCGAGTTTATCAATATAAATTTAATTTTTAAATTATTTTGATCTGTAATCTCTAAATGCAAAAATGGTGGAGAAAAAATAATTCGAACTCCATGGAGAAAAACTACCTACAGCTGTATTTAAAAAAATTAAAACCTGCCTCCTCTTTCTAACTCTATGCTGGAAAAAGATACGGCAACATCAAATGTCAAATTCTGACATTGTGAAAGTATTTTTTTTTCTTAAAGGTCGGTTATTTTAAGATGATTTTATGTTTACCAAGGAGTTCACAGGTATGCCAGTGACGTCACTGCACGGACCCAAAAACGACGTTATTTTATTAAAAATATCTGTAATCCTTTCATTTTAAAATCTC
Source organism: Agonopterix heracliana (assembly GCA_963693445.1). Taxonomy (NCBI): domain Eukaryota; kingdom Metazoa; phylum Arthropoda; class Insecta; order Lepidoptera; family Depressariidae; genus Agonopterix; species Agonopterix heracliana. The sequence continues at coordinate 10,736,422 of OY856310.1, forward strand.
TGACATAGAAAATATGATTATTGAGACAATTATCTCGAAATGGTTTTCGATTCAGCCCTCCAAAAAAAAACTTGACATACCGAATTGTGCAAAAAAAATTTTTTTCCTAAAACAGTTTTGTCAAAGTCAAAGATTATCAACAAGGAAAATGCATTATTTTGGTAATCGAGTGTGTAAAATAAACTTTTAAGAATGGGCTGACTTTACTAATGATAATAAATTATTTATAAGAAGGATTGATAGAATGAGACATTGGGACAATTCCAACTTCGATACGGATGCAGGATGTAGGTACCTACTTATAAAGATAACAAATGAAGGAGAATTCCTTCTTTTCAGACAAATGCCTTCGAATAAAGTCTAATGGCATTATTATTTATTCACAATCCTTGAGCCGACCGACACGGCCATTAATATTTGAGGTTAATTCTTTTTTAATTGCGAACTAAATTATTCGTTTCAACTGTCTTGTTCTTGCCGTCTTCGAATTTTTATTTTCTTGTGTATTCTCATGTTTCTAGTTTGAATAATAGCTGACATTTCAAACGAAGAAATTATTTAGTTTTACATGTTTGTGTAGTAGGTACAGTATACCTACACGGCGATAATGAATAAAATCGTGAAGAAAATCTACTTACATACATACATACATACATAAGCTCACGCCATTGTCCCGTGGGGGTAGGCAGAGACCACGGACCGCCACACGCTACGACTCTGACACACCTCTTTAGCCTCATTCACATTCATACATCTCTTCATGCACTTCCGTCGATTGAGGGTGCTACGCACTTGTCCTTTTCGGAAAAGATCATTGATTTGATCATGGTATGTTTTCCTCGGACGGCCTCTCCCAACACTTCCGCTCACCTTTGCTTGATAAATTTCATTCGTTAGTCTTCTTTCATTCATTCTCTCTACGTGACCGAACCATCTAAGCATACCCCTTTCAATCCGTTACTATATCATCCTTCAACTTACACCAATCCCTTATCACACAGTTCTTGATTCGATCAACCAAAGTAATACCACACATACTTCGTAAGGAGCGCATTTCAACTGCATTCACTCGACTTTCATTCCTTTTATTCCATACCCAACATTCACTCCCAAATCTACTTACAAGCTTCAATTTCGAGGCAATTCAATTATACTTCGGTCAAGCTTCCGCCTACTATCAATTATAAGTGGCGACGCGCTCACTAGTACCCATTGCCGAGCTTCTGCCCACCATACTTTATTTATAAGTGGCAATGTGCTCACTTCCCGTCAGCGTTGCCAGACTGTGTTGCCAGTATTACCGTAAAATGTACCTCTAAACTACCGTACAATTACCCTGGTTACCCTGGTACCCAATTACACGAAGGTTGTATGAAAAGTCGCTATAATGTTATATTTCGGCGCTCATTGTGTATTATTTTGTAAATTTTTAATATTTTCTCGGCCGCTTGTTCATTCATCCATCAAATAAGAAGGAAAGAGATCGCAAATATCATATAAGTAATTTGAAGTGCGATAGAGAGAAATTACGGTGCCACCCACCAACTTATCTATGAGACAACCTGAAGTTGGTTTAGAGATTAGGCGCCAATTTAAAATTACTGTATGTTTTGTCGAATTTCGGCACTGTTCTTAGAATTACCGTAAAAGGCTTAAAAATACCGTATAAATACGGTAATTACCGTACGTCTGGCATCGCTGCTTCCCGTTGCCAAGCTTCTGCCCACAATCCATTATAAATCGCGACGCGCTCACTACCCGTTGACAAGCTTCTGCTGACTTTCTATTATAAGTGCGACGCGCTCACTACCCGTTGCCAAGCTTCTGCACACCATACATTATAAGTGGGGACGCACTCAGCTCACTACCCGTTGCCAATCTTCTGCCCATTGCATTGTTCATTATAATTATTTGGTGACGTGCGTGCTCACTTCCTGTCACGCTTGAGCTGGACTTAGTTTGGGCACTACTAATGAAATAATATGTATATTCAGAATTATGCGGTGTTGTTGCTGTAACCCCCAATACAGACTTGATTATGAATAAATATTGACAATATCTATGAATATCCTCGGGAAATATAGAAGTAAGTTTATTCTATAATTATTTATAAGTATGTACCGGTGACCAGGTAAACAAAGTAGCAGTTTCTACGCAAAATAGGTAACAAAATGTAGGCAGCGCAAAATAGCCTGGCTTCAAGCGTTATTACCTCTAATAGTTTGTGACGTCAGACGGAAAGGTTGGCGTCTCAGGAGAGCTATGGCAACGTTCCAAACGAGTTCGTCACCGAGATAATATGCCTTATCTTTAGTGACGTCAAGAGAGGGGGTGTAAGCTCCCACCAAGCCCGTACAATTATAAAGTTAAATGAGGTAAAAAGCAGTGGCAGAAACTTGTATGAGATCTTTGTTTTGCAATGTTGGCGTAAGGCGTGAATAGTGGTGTCGGCAAAGCAGTGAAATTTAGATCAAAAATTCACATGGAACAGACCGCTCAGTTGGAACTCAGACCATCAAACTGAACAACTTTCTCTATAAACATCGACATCGAAATTGCAAAAAATTATCATCTGATTCATAGAAAATGTCAATAGCTATATACTCTACCAAAATGTATTAAACAGCAGATTTTTCGCGAATTCAAATTTGGTCCCATAGTAAAAGTGGTTTTAAGTTTGATGGTCTGAAGGGATTGTTATGAGTTCTGGACAAACGGTTCGAGTCGGCCAAGTTGGCCAAGTTCGAGTTGACCACGTTGTTTGAGTTGTTCACGTTGTTCGAGTTGTTTATGTAATTAATATTGTGTAGAATCGCGAGTAGGAAGAAACGCGTTTGTGTAAAATTCAAGACTGCGTGGATTAGAGAATGTGTTCAATGGCAGTTGTGCGGAATCCATATTGTGTAGTATCACGAATACCTAGGCGGAAAAGCGTTTGTCCAGGACTCAGATCAATCCCCCCCATAAAGTATAAAAGGTGTTACAAAAATACAAATAAACCTTTAAGGGGTTGGTTTAGACCATTAAACTGAACCACTTTCACTATGGGACCAATATCGAAACTGCGAAAAAAAAAATTGATGTTCCATACTTACTCTACAAATCGACTAGAGCTAAAATGTGTATGGGATATCAAATATTTTTTTTCGCGATTTCGATGTTGGTCCCATAGAGAAAGTTGTTCAGTTTGACGGTCTAAACAACCCCCTTATGAGTTTTACATATTTATTGTTACTTATGAAACACACTGTATTACACCCTGTATGTTAGAGGTGGTAGCGGCGTAGTGCTCGCATTTGCTGGTGCCTGTCATTGATTTGAATGGGTGACAGCTGTCACATTTCGTATGTAGACCATAACTCAACTATAGCGTTATTCTGCTAGGCATGATAGAAGAATTGAAAATATATAACAGCTTGTTGACCTATGACTGACTTCGTCAATCCTTTACCTATAACAAACTAGCTTTTGCCCGCGACTTCTCAGCGTAGATTTCGGAAAACTTCAACACCCCCCGTTTAGGGTCAAATTTCGCAAAATCCTTTCTTAGTGACCCCTACTATTATATTTATAATTTCATGTTTCTATCTTCAGCCGTTAGGTTGTGCGTTGTCTGTCAGTCAGTCAGTCACGGGACTGTATTATACATTTGTTATATAAAAGAGGCCTGTACTTTTGGGGCCTGTATAATAATATTGATAGAGCCGTGACTAATATAAAAATTGGCCATACCAAATGAATATTTGGACATTATTACACTTCGACTTTATTACATTTTGACAATCGACAAATAGTTTGTCTTTATTCATTTTAGACTATAGTCTCCTAAATAGAATTACCTACTAGATGCTTTGTATTAAACACTTGCCTGCTACCAATACATTTTACTATGCTCCTCACTAGCACAGTTGAAATAGCCTCATCGCTTACCGTAGTAAGTATAAGTTTGTTCTACCTAAATAAGTATAATATAGGATGGAGTATGTGTTTTAAACATACAATATGACAAAATAGACATCCGGCGAATAACGTGTACCTTAATTATACACCGTAATTAATATAGTTACCTAAATTACACATTGTGAAAGTTAATTTGCGTTTCGGTATTAGGTATGTCGGTCCCTAAAATATAATTGGTACCTATTTGTCAGAAATGTCGTATGTGACTAAACATTTATATGATGTAAAAGAGAGTAGGTATATGGCGACGAACACAATGTAAAAATTCAGTTTAGATTTCTTAGAAGGAGTTTACAAAGAAGTCAGTTCTCTACTCGGCCTTTAGCCAATTATACTCCAATATAACTCTAACAAACCTTTTTACTATCCATAGTCTGCATTTTATACATTTTAAAGAGCGCTTTTACATAAAAAAGATCGTTAGGGATCCGTTTTAGAATGTACTAGTGCAAATGTGTGGTGCTCGCTCGTTTACGGCCGCAGAGAGGGACGGACGCGACGTAACGTTTTAAATGTGTCTCTGCAAGTGCCAGGTTTAGTTTCACCAGTACGGTGATGTGTGTGAATGAGTACCTGCAGGGTGTTAGGGTGAACAGTTACATTACTTTAAGGGGTGATTCTACCCATGATACAACTTTCCCTAAGAAACCTATAGGAAATTCGAGATTTTTTTTTGACTTTTCATAGTAAACGGTCGATCAGCTGATTGCGTTTAGTATCTACCTAAATAATCTAAACTATTATAAAACTGTAACTGAAGTGTGTCTGTACATTGAAGATATTTACAAAAAAATATGTAGGTATAGGTTATGGTTTTTAGGTAACCCTGACTCGAAATCAACCTTTTTTAGAAATTGTTTCTCTCTGTCTGTTTGTTTGTTTGTTTGTTCGCGCATCACGCAAAAACTACTGAACCGATGTTGATGAAACTTTTTTTGTTTGATAGCTTATGATCCGACTTAAAATCTGGTATATATAATTTGTGCGGACGTAGTCGCGGGTAAACACTAGTAACTAATATACAGGGTGTTTCATAAGTAACAATAAATTTTTGAAACTCATAAGGGGGTTGTTTAGACCGTCAAACTGAACAACTTTCTCTATGGAACGAACATCGAAATCGCGAAAAAAATAATTTTAAATCCCATACATATTTTAGCTCTAGTCGATTTGTAGAGTATAGAACATAAATTTATTTTTTCGCGATTTTGATATTGGTCCCATAGTGAAAGTTGTTCAGTTTGATGGTCTACACCACCCCCTTAAATGTTTATTTGTAGTTTTGTAACACCTTGTATAAAGTCCGAATTTTTTTGCGAATTTCCTTTAAGTTTCATAGGTACGATAATAATGATTTACCTAATAACGTTTTTGGTAGTACCCAACACCCACATGCCAATAACCGCCCGAGACCATTAACCTCTTTTTTTCAATGCGAACTGCAAAGGCGTGAAATTTTTTCCCTGTCCATTTTCCCAGAGGTATTTTCGAGGGAAAAGTAAATAGGCGATTTCTGGGTGAATGCGCTACATGGATGAAACAAAGTAAACGTCTTATTTTCAATACAAAAAACAAATAAAATGATCCTAACACTTCATCAATCTCGACTCATAATAAATGGTACTAAAGAAAATGATGTAGGTAAGTAAGTATATTATCGCAATGCATGAGAAAAGAAAAAGGGTTCGCAATATATTACTTTTCTTTAACAATGGCATTCAGGGTATTGTAAGGACTGAAAGAATAATTATCTGGGCCCACCGAGACTGAGACGAAGGCGCTTTGCACAGCCTGTCTACGGAGGAACGATGTTACGATAATGTCGATATCATTTTCATTGAGGTTTCGACAGACTAAACAATATAGAGACATTTTTTAAAACCAGTTTTTCACCAGCTAATAGCTGTCTGCCTCCGTGGTCTAATAGTTAAGAGCATTGGGCTCTTGACACGGAGGTCGTGCGTTCGATTCCCACGGGGGACACCTAGTGATGTGATAATAATATGTCTATTCTATTCTATTTTTAATTAATGGCGTTTCCTTGTTAGCCAGTGTCAAGTGTTGAAGATATATTTATTAGATAATGTACGGTAATAGGATATGGCGATCTCAAAGCCCCGTTTTTAAACAAAAACACACACTCGAAACCGCCATAAAACGGCGGAGCCACGTGGCTGTCAAAATCGCAAGCCGACGAAACGTCTACTTGTTACCCCCTCAGCCACGCGACTCTAATAATATGTCACTTTGTGCGTTTTCCCCCAGTTGGTTAGGACATTGCAGGCCGAATCACCTGATTGTCTGAAAAGGAAGATGATTCCGTGCTTCGGATGGCACGTTAAGTTGTTGCTCACGGCTATTACTATCTCCGATGGTAGTAGTCGATACATAAAAACCACATCAGAGCCCGTAAGGCGGTCTAAAAAACTCAGACACCAGGGCTTGCCCACACGATAAGAAGAAGACCAGCGAATATTTCACTTTATTATGCGAAATATTATTCGTCCAAGGAAATATTCCAAGCTAAAATGTACGCAGTAGCCGTAACCTTAGCCTAATTTGTTTTCTGCCCCTTTGGGTGACACACTCCACGGGCCTACGACGTGATATTTTAGCTGTACACACAATGTCGTGCACGTGCATTGTGCCTTTATAGTAAATTGCTTTTCACACCACTCTCTCGAAAATGGCCAGTTATTATGTCATGTAAATCTAACCTAAAGCAATTGGCCCTACCCTATACTACAATATCGACCCCTCTGGCCTCAATTGTCGTAAACGCCAAAAATGTCTTTTTACAGGGGAATATACCGATCGATAGAGCGAAAAAAATAAACAAAACTACATTATTAACTAATTTTGGCCAAAAATGGCGTTTACGACAATTGAGGCCAGAGGGGTCGATATAATCCTCTGTGCCTATACGGTCTAGCCGGGCAATAACATTGTACTGAATTTCATTCCAGTCAATAATGTGATTTGAATTTGAAAACGCATCCACTTAAAATTCGTATCAAAATAAGAACGTAAGAACTTTTTCGAAAATCGAACTGGCCACTACGAGTAAAACACAGAATAAAAATGGCGCAGGTATACGTTATACGTTTTTTTTACTGTCTCGCAGAAGGTGTAAACAGTAGAGTATGCTCCTCGGGGATAAACGTGTTTTCGTCTTGGGCTAGCTTCAACCCCTCATGTATCTCAGGATTCCAGTCTTTGGGAACTCTATACTCTTCGCTCGGGACTTACCATACAATCCTTCATTACGCTCGGGATTCAATAATGCTCATGACGAAAGACACTACTTTATCCCCTTGGTGCTTATTCTACTATAATGCATCGTTAGTGTATCGTTTTCATTAAAATAGTGAACAAAAAATAGCAATGTACTTTAACCACACATCATTATGCAAGCAAATGTATGTACTCGAAAATGTATGATTAAGGTTTGATTATGATCAATGAAATTATTGTACATGTACCTACCTAGGTACAGTCTGTCTATAAAGCCTTGGCAAAAAATGAGGGCGCTGTCGCCCACGCAAGAACGTCAAAATCAAGCATAACCTGGTAACATCACCATACTAAAATGATTAGTTCCTCAAACATTCATGCCACGACTTTATATACAGACTATACAGCTTGGCCATAAAGAGTAGAAAATAATTGAGGGCGCCAGTTTCTTTGCAACGTCAAAACTACACATAACCGGGCAAGACCGTTCAATTTTGTACTCAAATATTTAGTTCCTGCTGTCACCGTTATCTACTCTTTTGACCAATCTGTATTCAGGGTGTTAGGGTAAACAGTTTAAGGGGTGATTGAACCCATGATGATGATGATTGATGAGTTAGTTGATGGCCCGTGATTGATAGTGGATGTTCTGAGTTTTCAGTATATATCTCTGACTACCCTCGGGGAATATAGTCGTGAGCATATGCTTATTCTATGAAGCCATGATACTGAACAACTTTACCAAAGGGATAAAGTGATAAACTTTTTATACAAACATCCGATCAACCGATTGCATTTAGTATGGAAGGAAACATTTTTTGATTGCTAATTTCTTATGGGTTTCTTAGGGAACGTTGTTCAGTATCATAGGTCAATCACCCCTTAAAGTAATGGAACCGTTTACCTTAACACCCTGTATAAAAAAACAAAACCGACGTTATCTTACAATAATTCCTCTAGTAGAATCTCGGGCTAAAGAAGATTGATTGTTAAGATTTACAAAAAAGGGGAAGAGAACAATGACGTCTGTCTCAAGAAACGCGGTACGCTTTATGGGTTTTTAATTAAACTGGCTTTGGACGGTTTCTGTACAGCCAAGAATCTTGTAAAAGGGATGCGAATTTTTTTTGGTGTCGTACAATGGGACTGAATGATAAGGCTCATTATTAAAGTTTATTTATACACTGTGTGGGACGTATCCACTACTTGATAAAAAAATTAAAAAAATATCTTGGACATTGTCACACAAATTATCTAGTCACATTTAAAGTTCCAGAACCTACAACGATATAGAACGATACGATAGGTTATTCCATCCTGAAATCTTGAATTGAATTTGCTTAAATGTGCCTAGCTAAAGCAGCGATTACATTACCCAACATGCAGCGCCGATTTCGGTATACATTGCTTGCTTTGATCGCTACACTTTAAAAAATAGAGAGATAAAATCAGGCAATGTATTACGAAATCGGCCCTGCAAGTTGGGTAATGTAATCGCTGCTTAAAACTGCAAGCTTGAAAAAGACTAAGTTGATAGTTATATCATAGAGTACTAGCTATAATTATAAATATCAGATTTATAGACACGTTTTTAGGGTTCCGAAGTGAAACAAGAAACCCTTATACTTACATACTTTCGTCGAATCTGTTTATCTTGTTTATCTGTAAGATTTGGACCTTTTGCATTTTGGCATGAAGACAGATAACAGTAGGTAACTCGTAGAGATAGGAAGTACACAGTAGCCCAAAAACAGTCCGAGTGACGTATAATGCTGGTTGACAAATTTCTTCACAATGTTAGCAAGTCAATCTCGGTTGACATGCGATCTTATCGACTTGACTAAAGAATAAGACCGTAATTTTTTTTTGTATTTCCCCGGAGAAACACGATAGCTAACGAAGTTGGCTTTCATTGGGTGTAATGAAAGTAATACTGCACTCTGAATAAATAGCGACTCATCTTTAAAAGCGGAAGAGCACTTAGGGATCGTCAACAGATGCGACACTGAGCCTGTGAGGCCGATAAATTGGTTACTACGAGCTCTCAGAACTAATTCGATTCGACTGCTAGCGTCTATAGGGCTTATACCTAACGACTGATAATAGACGACAAAGGTTAAAAAATTCACGCAGAAAAAGAAAACCGTTGAACAGAATCGACATTTGATAACAATCATCTTTATAAGTATAATATGTTTTATTGATTATAAACATGTTACAGCCATGTTGTGCTATTTCGAATCAAATTAAAGAGTGAAAAATTAGTCTCGGGCGGGACTTGAACCCACGCTCTTCCAAACCGGGGAAACGTGCTAACCAATTACACCACCGAGCCCACTACCCAGAGAACAAAATTTTTCAATCTGTTACGTCTTAAGGGGACGGTTAACAGATTGAAAAATTTCATTCTCTGGGTGGTGGGCTCGGTGGTGTAATTGGTTAGCACGTTTCCCCGGTTTGGAAGAGCGTGGGTTCAAGTCCCGCCCGAGACAAATTTTTCACTCTTTAATTTGATTATAATATGTTTTATTATAAATAAGGCGGTCTTATACCTACATAGGTAAAAAACAAGGATTATATTAAGTACCTATAGAAAATAAAAGTGTAAAATGTATTTACCAAGAGTATTTTTTATTAAAATTCAACAAGAAAACTCCATCGAAAATTCGAAAGGAATTAGCTCATAATCTGGATGCCTGAAACAGAGTTCAGCCTGAACTCAAGTGCCTTCATACAATATTAAATCAAAACGAAAAATAACTTTTGATATGTAGTTACCTACTTATTATATTTCGTCTTTTTAGTACTGTAGCCGGGGGAATTTAGAAATTGTTATAAGGTACTAAATAATAATATAATAATAAATAATATATATAATATATAAAATATATAATAAATAATAATTACCGATTGTCGTTTAGAAATTGTTGTAAGGTACTAAATGACTAGTATAAAAACCTAAGTCTTACAGATCACAACCCGCAGTAGACAAAAAAATTTCAGATATTTTCATATTTCGAGGTTATACTTACCGTTTTTTTTCTATACTGTCATGTTCTTCACCTTAGTTCAATTACACATAAGTATCGTAATAGTAAGACAATCTAAAGTTGCCATACAAAGCAATAAGACAAATCAAAGTTGACTTTTTCATTTGTATGGCAACTTTTAGACAGTCTAACTATTACGTATGTGTCTTGAACGAAGGTGAAGAACATGACAGTACCTATAGAAAAAAAACGATAACCTACGGTAAAAAATCTGCGGTAGTGTGTATCGGTAATCTTTTTGGTAATTTTATCAGATTTTTGAATCTCGTTCCACAAACTATAAAATTAACGAAGCTAATGTCTGTCGAAGTTTGCAGCAAAGAGACGATCGAAAACGTATAGTTAGTCAAGCACAAGAAATTTTACAGTTTGAGAATTTATGCAAATTAGTAAAGCGAGTGAAAAGCCTAAAGTAAGAGGAAATTTCCGAAATGAAATAAGAACTGTTTCAGGAAGGGAACGGGACGCAGTTGGTTAAGTATTTCATTTATCGTCAGGACTTTGACAGGTGTTTTAGACGTTGTTTTAGTGAATTCCTTCCGGGATAAATTATTGTTACTGCTCTACAGGGGTGAATTTGGGAGACACTTTGTCCCTGATCTGCGCCGAATTGAAAGATGACGTAAAGTGACGTTTGTCCGTCTAAGAATGTACACACGGCGATACATCAAGCTACACAAAACAAACATAAGCTGGCCCGCGACACTATACGTTATTCTACCTACGCGAGGCCAGCTTATTTTTGTTTTGTATAGCTTGATGTGTCGCCGTTTGTACATACAATACCATATACAAAGACATTGTATTTATATTCAAAAAGCGAGTAGGTATTTCATAAAGGAAACCTGTTGTAATACCAAAACGTACAAACCATTTTTGGGTAGGTAATTTTCAAAACACCCGAAATTAAAAAAAAATCTGTGAAGTTGTTAATTTTTATTAACATTTGGTTATAACAACTATTAAAGCTTTATACAGGGCGTAAGTGACAGACTAGCTGAAACGGTGAATTCAGACTATCAAACTGAAAGGTACTTTCACTATGGAGCCAACCACAGGAAACGCGAAAAAAAAAGCAGCTGCTCCATACAAAACAAAACAAAACACATTATTTTTCTCCACGTTTCCTGAGGTTCCATATAGTGAAAGTTGTTTAGTTTGATGGTCTGTACCGTTTCAGTATTTGCTAGTGCTAGGCTGTCACTTTACACCCTGTATAAGTGTGCCTAGGACGGACTGACAGACACCGAGTTGAGTCCAAATTCTTATGTAGATATTAGCTTGTTAAGATTTCAGTTGGTCTATAAGTATAATGAGTATTTAAAAATCTTGTGGTTCACCCGGTAAGACGAAAATTAATTGCGTCTGTAATGCATGCCGTTCAAGCTTCGTTAGTATAATTAGTTACTTGATATAACGCTCGAGAAAGGCTCGCCGGTCGCATGCCTCGGTTCCACAATTATTCAAATTAGGCACTCTGCCCCTTTCCACATGTTCTAGCTTAAATTTAATATTAAAGGCCTAAAACCATCACTGCTTTCAGGTGGTGCCAAGCACTTGAACAAATGAATTTAATTCCTCGTTTGAAAATTTTAACAACATGCATAGCTGAGACACTGTCAGAAATTGAGACGCATTTTTTAGGTTGTTTTGTAAAATTCAATTCTAATTGGAAGCATTGGTTCCAACTGTATCAACGATTTAATTAGGTATTCAACATTTTGTACTGCTTTTAAAATCCATAAATTACATTACATACAATACCTTTTACTAATACAATTGAAAATTTGAACCGTTATTTCGTTAGCTTCAATATCGTACGGCATAGCTGGATAATTAAAAACAAAGTTTACAATAAAAAAACGGCCAAGTGGAAGTCGGACTTGCACCCTGATGACGGTTCCGGGTTCCGTACGAACTTAATTATGAACGAGAAAAAATTTCTTTCACACTTTGTTCTACATGACGGTCGATGCTCCCACTGAAAATGTAAGTTTGTAATCGAAGAAAAAAAACTGTTTTACCTGCTATAATTATAGTTACCTGCTATAATATTTACGATTTTCGGATTTATTATACATATACATTCATATGTGTATAGAATTATGAAATTTGGCAAGAAGCAAAGTACACATAACATAATTTGCTTCTTGCCAACCAAATTTAATGATTATATTTATGTCAACTTTGATGAGTAAGAGCTCATCAGCTTGCGAATATCAAACAACGTGATAAATCGTCGTATCTTTTGATGGCGTTAACTTAAAAGCTTGAATTTTCGACACCTCCAAGGGATCGTATACTTTATTATTTGATATTAATTTTGACTGTCAAACGGACAGACGGAAAGCTTTGACTACTTATATGAGGACTGGTAACGCGTGTAATTCTACTAACAAATATTTCTGCCACTTTTTGCGGGGGGCGAGGTAACATGCAATCCGCAACTATGGATTTTATTCCCCATAACTTTAGATTCTAATTTCGCATGTTAAAAATCATGAAAAGTAGTGTCGTGTGAACCACAAACGTTCTAAGTTCGAAATTATTGTTTCGCAATTATAGGCCGTCTCGTTTAGTGATAAGGTATAAAATTTAATGTAAATGCACATGATCAATTGATCTTATACCTACCCTGGCAGAGGGGAAATGCCACCGCAGGGCGAGTCCTTATAATAAATAGTCAAAGACGGAAAGTGATCCTATAAGGGTACCGTTTCTTCCTTTTGGGGTACGGGACCCTAAAAAGTGAATAGTTTGGGAACAAAGCATAAACAAAATAAGCTATGGTTTTTTGTACGTTTTCCAAGCACATGGTTCACAGAATTAATGTTCTTTCTCGTTCGGTCATATATCAACCTTAAATTGGTTCTGTTTTGGTATTTGTTCTGTTACGTCATGTTTCTACTTTCTACCCAAAAAGAATATAATTATTTTCACAGTATCCATACTATGTTTCTAAATTAAAAGTTATGTGGTTCCAGTCTTCGATCAAAATAAAATGAATGGATAGGCCTAAAGCGCGGTAAGTTGAAGCAAACTACTGGTGCACTTGGTACATACAAACTAGCGCCATTATCTGTCAAATCTAGGGCACTTTCATACAAGTGACAAGTAAAAATTTCATTTGTTTTGCCTCATTTTTCTGGTTTGAAATGTTCGCTTAAGGCCTGCCTATCCATTCATTTTATTTTGATCGAAGGTTCCAGTGCGAGTTTTTTAAAGTTTGATCATCGTTTTGAATGCGTGAAAATAACTGATTATTAACCTTGGATTTCTTTGTTTCAAAGATAATGAAAAAAATATAGAAATGAACTGATCGACGCATGTACACACGGCGACACATCAAGCTATACAAAACCAACATAAGCTGGCCGCGCGGCGACGTTACACGTTACTCGACCTATTAGCACAGCCAGTTTATTTTGGTTTTGGTTATGGCTTGATGTGTCGCCATGAGCGCCACTTGTATGTACATACAAGTCCGTGCTGGCTGAGTACGACTTTCTACTATCATCATATCCGTGTTTGGCATAAATGAAATTAATGACCAAATGTTCTGAAGAAATTTGAGTTTGGAGTCGCGATTTGTTTGCAAGTTTTGCCGCGAGCGGTTGTCATTCGCGTTGTGTTCGCGCGGTTCGCGTTCGAGCTTGCCACGAGGCTCCGCTTTCTTTTTTGTAAAAAATAATTCTTGAGATTGGGATACCTACTTAGATATTCCCACAAACTACTTGACCCTAGCAGAAATGCAGTAGTAACGCAAAAGTACTACGAGTATAATTAAAAAACACCTTATTGACCAAAGAAATTTAACTGCTAGGATTTTTTTTATTTTTAATATCTTGAATGGATTTTTAATGTCGGTTTATACGTGATTTAAAAAAAAATATTACATTTTGTGATTGATTTCGGTATCGATAAGATTTTAAAAAAAGTTATTAATACCTATCGAGTTTATATTCATTGAATCGCTTTGTTTGTACGCGGTGTGCCTTCCACAGAGTAAATATCCAGTGACGTCAGCAAATTAATCCATGCTAATTGGTTTACAGAGATTGTCAACACTAGGCATCGATAATTTATTTCGGTCATTCTCGTTTTCGGAATGGAATTGCATTATTTTTGCGGTGTTTTAATCCGGACTCCTGCTGCAATTTTCGCTTACTTTATTTGGTGACCGATGCAGTGGTGCTATATTTTCGTGGCAGTTTTTCCATGTTGACACTAACCGTCACATTGTCGTTTGTCTCACTGACAAGGCTAAAGCAGGCTGTAAACGCTCAAATAATTTGTCAAATTTTACGTGTTTGACAAATTATTTGACGGTATGCGGTCATGTTTGACGTACTTGTCAAGCAAACTACGTGTTTGGCTGTTTATTTGAAAGATTTGATTGACGGCGTGCTTGTCATACATGTTTGAAGGTGTACAGTCATGTTTGTCAAACAAACTCGCCATTTTCGCGCGACCGCCGCTGAGACAGGTTGTTACTGAATACAAAAAAAATGGCTGACTGTAGTGACAAGGAGTATTTACTGCAATTTATATCTTTTACCACAGCTGTGGAAATTAAAATCCAAAGAATATATGGTTAAATATAAAAGAGACCAGGTAAAAATAAAATAAAAATTAAATTATTTATTACATTATTATTAAATTACTTTGTACATAATAATTATTGTATTTTCATACTATAAAAATCTTTGTCAACGTTACTCATCTGTCCATCGGAGCGTCACTTCACGGCGAAAACTGCTTAGAAAGTGAAGTCTTGTTTGACAAACTTGGTGGTATGTGTGCGCTGATGTTTGATGAAAACGTACAAACAAAACGTAAAGTTTGACAAATATGTTTGAGCGTTTACACCCTGCTTAACACCGAGGGAAATTCGCATGCTGGTATAAAATTTTTGCAATTACCACTCATGCATTCGTTTGACTGTTTTTGTCAGTGACAATGTAGTTACAGTGATAGCCAAAATTTTAATTATAGTTCAACTAATTAAATTAACCAAAATTGATTTTGAAACTAGAAACTACTAGTGAAACGTGGATGTTCTGAGGTTTCAGAATATCTCTGAGTAAGAGAGTAGAGTAAGCATAATGCTCAAGACTATCTTCCCCGAGGGGGTCCTCAGGGAATATAGTCTTGAGCATATGCTTATGCAATTGATTTTGTAGACGTCATTTAAATGACAAATTGACAATTCAATTGATTAATGCCCTACACTGCTCATACTTACTATCAAAATGTCGGTCTCATGCAACTTTGACTGATTAAAATTCATAGAATCACTACACACAAGTTATTTTGTTGAATATGAGATGGTTCTAAATATGGTTTACCGTCACTGTCATTAGTTGGCGGTCGATCTGTCAGTCGTATAGGCCGCTGGGATCGGAAGTGAACCTTTAGGTAGAATGTCGTATTTTTTAAGAAGAGTATACCGTTCATCCTTTAGCTTTTTTCACCTTTCATAACATTCAGTAGAGAAAAGTGAAAGAGTAATCAAAATTATTATAAAACTGTAACAGAAGTGTGTCTGTACATTGAAGATATTTGCATGAAAAAGGTTACGATATTGTTTTTAGGTATCTCTGACTCCAAATCAACCTTTTTTTGATTTTTTTTCTGTCTGTTTATTTGTTTGTTTGTCTGTTTGTAACAGCATCACGCAAAAACTACTGAACCCTACGAACAATATTTGTTCGTAGACTGAACCTAATTCTTATGAAACTTTTTTTGTTTGATAGCTTATGATCTGACTTAAAATCTGGCATAATATAATTTGTGCGGATGAAGTCGCGGGTTAACCCTAGTATAGCTCTATGTCGAGTGCCATACCTACCAGATACCAGGCTATCTGAGAGCTGACAACCACTTTTCAGCAGATTCACTTCTTCGGTTTATTTATTATATTTCGACACGTCTTTAAATTTCGAAATTAATAGTAAATTCGTGAATACCTCACGACGCACTCTATTCTAATTGCATTAATTATTCACATGCACTCCGCTGCGCGTCCAAACACTGCGGGAATTTGCATCGCTCAGCGGGCCATTGTTGTGCAAATTTCACAAATGAATTCCACAAGCGAAATCCAGTTGCTGGCAAAGATATGAACTTGTCACAAAAACAGGTTGTTATTCGTCAAGGTCGAATCTTCAAACCAATGAAGTTTAGCGTGTATAATACCTAAATATACCTAATCTACTTATAGGTAAACTAATAATCAAATGATTGAATTTTTAATTAAGTACCACAAAGATTTTGTTTGTTCAGCAATAGCATACATTTATTTTTTTATTTTATTTTTTATTTTATTATTCTTAGGAAGATTTACAGCATTGATAACAGAGTAAACACATTCTTAAATAACTGTACGCTAATTACAAATCTCCACCTATAAATTTCACTTTCCTTCTCCAAAAACGTACTTGATGTTATGTGTATGAACAAACAAAATTGTGTTATTTAATAATTAACAATATGATTAACAAATAATGCAGTCGCAGTAGGGTAAACAGCATACATAAACTCACGACCATAATCCCTTTCGGGGTGGTCAGAAATATTGCTACAACTATGATCTTTCTAAAGCATGCAATTAAGCAAGGTTTCATATACATAGCTACATACAGCCACACCGAGACGCAAAACATAAATTAAGTTATTATCATCAAGCGGATTTTTCTAGGGATTTATCGACTCAAAAGTGGAAGTGGGTAGGACACTTGGTCAGACGGAATGCTGGCAGATAGACAAAAACATTGACTTTACACGTGCAAACAGGGGATGAGAATAGAGTGGATAACCGTTCTACTTCACGTGAAAATGAAGAGGCCATACCCAGCAGTGTGGTGTAACGGGCTGATGAAATAACATTATAACCAAATATTTTGACGCATTCGAAACCTTAACGCGGCACTTGAAAACTGTAATAACTAGTTGAATAAAATGTTATAGGGTAAGTGCACCAGTGGCTGAACGCACCCCAGTGAATGAACAAATCGTGGTTTTTAGAGATTATTAAGAAAAATAACAGAGTTAGGTGTTTCGTGATTTTTTTGTACCTTGCTGGCAACACTATCTATACTTGGCAGTAACCTTGAGGGGTTGTGATGCTTAGTGTCCGCGAAATCATCGTCGAAGATGGCCGTGTCGTTGGCTAAAACCTGTTGTATGACGTCCTTATAAGGAAATGGAAATACTTGTCACAGTATTTTGACCAGTGTGTCGTTTTATTTGGACATTAGTTTGAATCAGTGATATTAATGGATGGAACATGAGTTATTTAGTCGTTTGACATATATTTAACGGTGAAAAAGCTTTTAGTTTTTGAATAATTCACAATTCTAGGACTGGTGTTTGAAGTTTACTTGTGTGCTAGTGAACGAACGGGTGTTCGTTTACTGGTGAGTTGCATGATTTCTTATCTTAATATGGATATAAGTTTTTTAGATAGAATACGTCATACTGATCTTAGAAATATATACTTTTTATAATTTTAAGGTTTCTGTCCAGTAAAGGAACGCAGTTTTATTTCGTGTCCATTTACTGGTGAAAATGTTCCAGTGAATAAACGCCCGTTCATCGCCCGTTCATTCATTGGTGTTCAAGAGCCAGTAAAAGAACATCACGTTGTCTTAAATTTTTGCAAATATAAGGAATCATCAAAATAATTTACCAGAAATGTTAACTACAGCATGATGCATTTTTATAGAAAGTAACATAATGTTTTAATAACATCATTATAATCCTTCATGAATGATAATAAACTAACCGTTAATTGTTACACTCTTTGCCTATGCACTTTGTTTACACTAGGTTGTACTTATAATGGTTTTTAAACTGAAGCATTATTGGATGATTCACAAATGATCATATTTTTGGATAGCTGAAGGTTTCAATCTGGAGAAGTACTACAGACTTTGCAAGAAGTGTACAACACCTGGTTGCCCGATTCTAGGGGAGAGAACCGTATTCCTGATCTTAGTCTTCTAGCTAACCAAGATTAAGGCAGACCCAAAATCATGGAGATTATACCTCCATATTCCAGGCTAAGGTCTACGCTATCTCAGTCTGCATTGAAAAAAAACTTAAGCAAGGGCTACGTCATCCGACATTTATTACAATCAATTCAGATAGCCAAGCAGCCTTGCTAGCCAATGGACTCTCCGATCATAAAGTCCAAACTAGTACAGTACTGCGTGTCACAGCTGAACGCCTTCGGCAACAAGTTCATCAGTTCGTGCTGTAATGGGTGCCAGGACACTTAGACATAGAAGGGATCGAGATTGCAGACGTACTGGCCAGAAGGGGCACTGAAAACCACTTCATAGGCCCAGAACAATTTCTCGGAATCCCTAGTAGTCTAACGCGTGATTCTTTGAATAGTACCAGCTTTGGAGAGGCAATAAAGCTATGGTGTAACACCGCAGGCATGTGTCACTCCGAAGCTCCTATCAAAAGCTACAATCGCAAACTTGCGAATAGTCTCCTTGCCCTCAGCAAGGATCAAATTTGTATAATAGCAAGGTCACTGCAAATAAAACAAGCACATGCACACACTGAAATTAAGTGATACGACCGGCTGCAGATTCTGCAAGGAGGAGATGTAAACTCCTCTGCACCTTCTACTCGTATGTGACTGTGGCCCCCTGTGCTCATTTAGGTAGACAAGCATTGATGCCAGATGAGATACAAACCGTCCCAATCAAAAACCTACTACTATTTCTGGCCGCATTGTAACTATAGGTGCAAAAACATGTCGGTTACTAGGGCTGTACTTTGATTCAGCAACAAATGCTACTCCTACATTACAGAGGAAGGGAGAACGGGCAGTTTTGAATTATTCACTTTGAATTAATTTGGAAGATTCCTTCAAAGTTCTGGGCTTGAAAAGTTTAAGCATAAAAATAAACAGCAAGCCCATCACTCACCTTCGGTTTGCCATTGCCAATGACATAATGGTCATTCCTGAGATCATAGAGGACTTCAATAACAAAAGCTCGATAACGTTAACGAGTTGGTTTGATAATGCACGTGGGCAAAATAACGATTATATCGAATGTCCATGTTCAACAAACTCCCATAAAGCTAGTAAAATCTACGGTCGAAGTAGGACTAACTGTCCAGTCAGGTAAGTAGGTCCAATCTAAAAAATTTATAATAGAAATTTATTAATATCTTTTCGCCCCAAATACCGCATTATCTCAAGACGAAAGCCTTTGTGTTTTGTTTGTACTAGTGTGTACAGTGAAGACTATATTAAAGACATGCGGGTACGAAACTGAGACATGGCAACTCCGTAAGGAACAAGAAACAAAATATTAGGACCATAGAGTTCTCAAATGGCGACCACGTACCGAAAGGTCCATTCAGCATGATTAGGCGGTTGTTGAAAATGGTAGTTATCTGTTGGATAAGGTAGTGCGGAACAGGGCGTTCTGGTGATTCTTTTGGAGGAACCATAATATTCAATAAGTATATATCTTTTCATGCACTTCCGTTGATTCCGTTGTCGTTTTTGAAAAAGATTATCGATAATGTGTTATGATCATGGATTATTTTAACCACCTCTTCCAAAAAATCGTTTCAAATAATAGTTTAACAAATGATAGAACCATCCAAGTATACCTTTATTAATTCTATTTACCACATTATTCTACAATTTAGACTAACCTTTACTCGTTGTTCTTGTTTCGGTCAGTCATTCTATCACTACACACACACTTTACAAAAAACGTATTTTCAACTGCATTCACTTGACTTTCGTTCCTTATCATATTAAATTCTAAATATTCACTCACATACACGAAGGAAGGCAATATGCGCAATTGTAAATGGCCGGACCAGATGTTACTTTTTTTTAACACGCCTGCTACTCACCACGTTGGCGTGTATACAATACCATTTTAGTTTATTTACCACTGTCACTCTCCAAACTTTCTAAATACACAGCTCATTTACCTGATCATCTTTGTCTTCATTAATATCAATAACAAACAACAACCCGAAGCCTACTCTGTTACAACATACAGGTTCTAAACCCTCATAAAGGGATTACAGAGCCTACTCTGAACTGTCGGTCATCAGACAGTATGAACCAAAATTCAATCCTGTTCACTAGATCATGAAATTCATGAACGTTGTTTTATGATTTCTGTAATGCACCATTATAGGGAAAACCCGATCCATGTACTTAACTCATTGTTTTTTAGCGTAGGATTACTTTCTAAATAATTATATAATTTCATTTTTAAAGTTTTTAATTGTCTTAAAAATATACACTGATGCCTTCAGAAGTTTGGAAGTCTCTTTTTTGACCTTGTCAACATATTCTTAAGATATTCTTAAGATCGAGGATTTATGGAATTTCCACAAAGCTACAAAACATTTGAGCCCAAGCTCGATGTACCTACCTACATAATCTAATTGTGCTACTTGCTGATATCCCTTTGAAACTAGGTACCTATAATTATTGAGCTATTAATGATCAGTCCCTACATACCTAATCGTGAATATTTAATCCTTGCATTGTAGGTACTACATTTGAATATGAATTCGATGCTGTTTTATTGATTGAAATTTGTTGAAATTCCTTCAAAACTCTCAATTAAAACTGTAAAAGTAATTTCCACGAAACATAGGTAAGAACACTTTTTCAAAAATTGGCTTTCGATCACAAAGAACCGCATCGAAATCGGTCCACCCGTTTAGCAGCTAGGTGGCCACAGACAGACACACTCGGAGACAGTCAGACATGTAAAACTTATAATGCCTTTTATTTGAGTAGGGGA
Organism: Agonopterix heracliana; assembly: GCA_963693445.1. Lineage (NCBI taxonomy): Eukaryota > Metazoa > Arthropoda > Insecta > Lepidoptera > Depressariidae > Agonopterix > Agonopterix heracliana. The sequence continues at coordinate 10,757,471 of OY856310.1, forward strand.
CTAAAAAGTCTTGTGTTTTATGTGTTACAACGTGGAAAATAATTAATAGATTGATTTTAAAGAAAATTATGTGGAAAATAGTACACATTTTCCTAATTATCTCTTCCAAATAAAATCCATCCTGTACCGTTCGTTCACTGGAGCTCGTTTTTCATTTATTGGTGCAGGCCGTTCATTCACCGGTACAACACCCTATTTTGAACTTCAAATGGACTTTTTAATATCTTGTAGTAAGAAAACTTATTTTATTTTTTGACCAATTGAAATTTACATTATCTGAGAATCCAACAAAGTAACTAAAATGGTTGTTACTATATTCCAAACTTTTTGAAAAAAAATCGAAGTTTGCAATCCGCTTAATCGTTCATTCACTGGCACACTTACCCTAAGCCGATTACGATCGATATTAATCTCGTTAATCTGGATAATCGAAAATGTGCTTAAAATTTACACTACATCAGATACGTTTACTACTCGGCTAGTAAGTACATGAAGAGGATTTAGTTGAATATTAAACACAATGTTTAATTAAATCTGCAGAGTTTACAGGAATATCGCATATATAATAACGTTTCATCTCAAATTACGTGGGTTCAATATCAAAATTCCTTTCTTACTAACAGCTAGTTAATCTAATAATAGATTAATATAGGTAGAAACCAGAATATAATTGTAGAAACAGATGGACAGACAGTGATTTGGGTCAGTAGAAATGGCAACAATACGCCAAATTAATAGAACAAGTCTCTGTTAGATAACCTCAAGATATCCCATTGGCAGAGAACCCTGATCTTTGTTTTCGACAAGAATACGTACAATTAGATTTGAATTCTAATTTTATAGTTTTTGGTTTTGTAGTCAATCTAATAGTTCTGTTCATCTGATTCTTAAGTTCACTATCACGTAACGTGTTACCTTTTTTTTATCTTAAAAAAAAAGGATTCCAGTTGAAAAATTTGTTTTCGGGTTTACGTGGAAGGCAGCTGCCGCATCGTTCCATCTTGCAACCGAAAATATAATTTAGTAATAGTTGGTATGGTTGTTTTAACCCTTATTCGCACGCACGGTTTGATTTCTAGTTCAAATGAGGGCTTAACTTAAATTTTAAGTCTGGTTAACCAGTTCGATAGTGAATACTATCATGTAGGTGTTAGGATAGGTACTAGGGTAAAGCATTACGGGTGATTGTACCCATGACACTGAACAATTTTCCATACGAAACCTATAGGAAATTCGCAAAAAAATTATTGACTTTGCATAAAAATGCAATCAGCGGATCAAATGTTTGTATTAAAAGTAAGATTATTTTTCCAAATGCCTTGTTTTTTTTTTTAGAAAAGTTGTTCAGTTTCATGAGTAGGTACTATCACACATTAAAGTAATACAACCTGTCTATCCTAACACCCCGTACCTTTCTGGAAGATCAGAAATTCAGTCTTCAAATACAATAAACAATGATTAAATTGCTTATCTGAGCGAGACCCAATTATAGGCCGAAACGAAATAATTGTATTTGTCTTCATCTTGTACCTACCCTACTTTGTTGATAGTATCTAATTATATTTGCTAGTGTATTTGCCACGTTACCTATGAGTATAATGAGTAAAGATGTCACTATAATAATGGGATCTACTACGAATGGAGGGAGCTATCAATAGAGAAAATTGAATCGAAAGATTCAAGATAATATTTCAGGGCTATAGTCACGCTTTCTTTGTGAACTTCTTTATTGTCAGACTACGGCGTAGCAAAAAGGAGTGTATTGTTTTTAACGTAAATGTTGATGATGTAACCACGGACCTGAAAAGATGTGAAGCATGCAAGGTCCTACATTTTCGTTTGTTCTACAAGGGACCTACACTCACACAGATGCACTAGCTCTAGGCGCAGGTCCGACACCCGTCACCATTATGTACCGCGTGACAGCACGCACACAAAAGAAATGGGTGCTTCACTCGTGATTAGACGAGATTACGTCCGTCTTTTTTTCAGGTCCGTGGATGTAACACACGGCGACATGTCAAGCTATGCATAATTAGTAAAAGCTGGCCACGCGACGTTATACGTGAGTCAACCTTCGCTTGGCCAGCTTATTATGCTGCTGACGTGTCACCGTGTGGGTATGTTACTGTTTATACAGCCTAAAGGTACGAACCTTGCTTATACGTATGCTCTAAGGATCGAACAGATTTGGAGGATAAATGAGGTGTCGAGAGATTGGTTATAGTAGGGTTCCTAGATGATATACTCGTAAATCCACTATGTCGGACATTATCGATGCTTTTGATATCCTACTTCGTACTCACTCATGTTATAAATGTGAAAGTGTTAGGATGTATGTGACACTCATGCATAAATAGCTGCATAGTTTTGTCAGTTACGTGTACCTATATTGGAAGAAAGTCCAAAATAATTTTTGGGGTGATTGGGGATCTACCTCCTAGCGGTCCACCCCGGGCAACGGCATCACAAGCTACCAAGTTTGTGGTGGCGGCTGAACGATCCCCCACGCGGTGTGGTAGGCTCCGCAAGGAGCCGCCTGGCTCGCGACCACCCTCCTGCCGGAGTCTGGCGCCAAGCAGCTTGCTGCGTTCCGTCAGTGTGCAGGAGTGCCAGTGCACTTCTGGGTAAGCTCGCTACATCTTCGGCCCCATCTTTGTCCTGAGGACTAGATTGGGGTCAAGAGCAAACCCATCAATAATTAAAAAAAAAAAAAAAAATATGTATACAGGGACCAACTTAATATGCTGACGGTTTTTTAAGAGGATGATCAGACCATCAAACTGAGCAACGCGACGTTCTCTTTGGGACCAATAAAGAAAACGCATAAAAATATCAGCCGTCCCATGCATTTTGGTCGAGTAGGACTGCGGTTTTATAATATGAAACAGCAGATTTCATTTTTGCGATTTCGTCATTGTTCTTTTAAAGAAAGTTGTTCAGTTTGATGGTCTGATTATCCCATTAAAAAATCGTGAGCATGTTGATAAGAAGGACCCTACACACTATACAGGGTAAATTGTATATCACTGCGGATAACTTCATTATGTACTCTTATCAAACTGAACAACTTTCACTATGGAACCAACATCAAAATCGCGAAAAAAAATCTGCTGTCCCACGCATTTGACCGCAGTGATATACAATTTATCCTGCATTTTATCTATTCTGTTACTAATATTATAAAGAGGAAAGATTAGATTTTTTGTTTGTTTGTTTGTATTGAATAGGCTCCGAAACTACTGGACCGATCTGAATAATTCTTTCACCATTAGAATGCTACATTATCCGTGATGAAAAAAAAAGCGGCCATGTGTGTATCAAGAAGATACTAAGGCCGTACATAATAATGTGGACAAACTTGACCATTGTAAATCACATGATGGCCTCACAAAAGAGCTCAATTTTAGTCACTAACATGGAGACTTATGGAGTCTTTAAATCAGCCGCCATTCCTCGCGTTGGTAAGCCGAGAATTGTCATCATGTAATTGAGCCTCCTTTTTTCCATTTGCGATTTAGCTGTCTCTTTTAACTGAAATTTACTGAGCTTTTTAGATCTTGGCTTATTTTCCTCTTGGGGTCTCTCAATTTCGCCACATCGATAAAGTCAAAGTGTTTATAGCATGCCTCGATCAAAATAAAATTAATGGATAGGCGAAAAGCGCGTTAAGTTGAAGCACACTACTGGTGCACTTGGTCCATACAAACTGGCACACTTGTCTGTCATCTCGGTACATATTTGAAGTATACCTGTCGTTTGTTTTGCCGTATTTTTCTGGTTTGAAATGTTCGAGTAAGGCCTATCCATTAATTTTACTTTGATCGAAGATAGCATGTAGATACCAGTAAGTATTTAAAAAAAAATCTGGATTTTTATTTCCATTATTCAAAGTCTGTATGTTATTGATTCACATCTAGAAGTGGTTAAATCGTTCTAGATTCACATACATTAATATGTACCTAAGTACATTTTTGAATGTAACCCTTTCAAAGTGGTTGGGAACATTGCTTCATAATCCAGGAGTTTGAGTATAGATTAAAATGTGAAGTGATGATAGTTGGCTTGCTGACCACAAAAACTCAAATTTCTCCAACCACAGATCGTAGTCAGCCTGCAGGGCACAGGCCCACTCAGGGAAGGTGTATGTTAGTACACCACGCGTGCCCAATGCGGATTGGTAGACTTCACATACGCATCAGGATTTCTTCTTCAGCGTATGCTCAACCACAGATCACAAGGTCAAATTTTATTTTCCAATTTAATAATGGTATCTATTCAGTAAGTTCTTGACTTGAGTACCTACTGATTCGAATACCTTATAGGTATATACTCGCATATGTACAGTCAGCAGCATAAAGATGAATACACTTTGACTACGTAGTACTAAAGGGTATACATCTTTATGCTACGACGTAGTAAAAGTGCATACATCTTTTTGCTGCTGACTGTACTCGATTATGTTACATAAAGTATTAGGTAGAACAGATAGACGGACGGACGAACAACGTAGGCCTTTGATAGGGTCCAGTTTTCACCCTTTGGGTACGGAACCCTAAAAATTACGACTCGGCGCATCACTAACGTTATACTTATACTTGAGCTATATGGGTAAAGGGGTGAACCAATGCAGTCGGTGTAAATTAAAGAGAGCTTGAAGTGTGCTGGTATCCATTGAAAAATCCTCTCTCGGTACCGGAGCGGACGCAGCGACACTAATGATGAAGGGAGATAATGATAGAGCGCATTTTTCATGAGTACTTAACACAGATTTTGTGCATTGATGAACTGGCTTTAGGTTATTCTTCAATTCAATTCTTTTTAGGGTTACGTACTACTCAAAGAAGGGTAAAAACGGGACCCTATTACTACGTTGATCGTCCGTCCGTCCGTCCGTCCGACCTACCTATGTAGGGCTTTAACTTTTGAACCGTAATATTTAGACCATTGAAATTTACACAGAATATGCGTTATTTTTTTTTGTTTTTTTTTTTGTTTTTGTCTTTCTGCTTCATAGCAATCTGTTTCAGACAACAATAGGCTACTCCTTTCTCTGACAAAAGTGTCTTTCGTCTGGTTTTTTTTTTTTTGTTTGTTGATATAGAGTTACTTTTTGCTCAACGGCTTTCTTTCACTCAGTGCTAATAAATCTATCTTGTAGATTAGGGATACTGTGTCGTTTCAGTCTTATATATTGGAGGCTGCCATCTCCTCTCAGGTTCTGTGCCAGTTCGTTTTTGTGGCTTGACAATCTTCTCTGGTATTTTTTGCTGTATTCCATTATTTCCTGTTTGACTGTGTTAATTTTTAGGTCATTGTAAATGTACTTGTTACTGATGTACTGAGGAATATTAAGTATTGCTCTTAGCGTTTTACTTTGATATCTTTCCAGTAGAATAATGCGTTATTACGGCGAATTTGTTCACAAATAAAAAAAAAAAGTTAAAAATTAAGGGGGGTCCTCATACAAGAAACTATAGTTTTAATCAACGTGTTTTCTTCTCGCTCTAACGTAAAGACGGTAATACACACCTACCTACAAGCGTCAAACTTGCTTGTGATTATACAAGGTGTTTCATAAGTAAGAATAATTTTTTAAAACTCTTAAGGGGGTTGTTTAGACCGTCAAACTGAACAACTTTCTCTATGGGACCAACATCAAAATCGCGAAAAAAAAAAACTGATAACGTATCCCATACATATTTTAGCTCGAGTCGATTTGTAGAGTATAGAACATCATTTATTTTTTTCCAGGTGTGGTCCAGGGCAGATACGCCTTAAAATCCCACCACCCATTACTACTATATTACTAATTATAGACGGATCAGTATATAAACCCACTCTTGTATTGAATTTAACAAGTTCTGTGACAACTGCAACTTGGACTTATTTTGTAGCAGTGCTATTCAGTTATAAGAAAATGTATGACCAACTCAGCAATTATTAACATTAAGTAGTATCAGCGATTATTAACACTAGCCTTTGTATTATTAACATTAAGTGTTAATAGCATTAAAGCGTTTTCAAATTTGTTAAGTAGAAACATGTGGAAGCTTGAAATTGGCCTATAGCTGACTAAATTTCTGAACTATTTGTTTTATAGCTGTAAGCTCCCCAAATATAATAAACTAAAAATAAATATATAAGGATTAAATTATCTCCTCAATTAATAATTAAGAGCCGGTAATAGCCTCTGCATCTGACCCCATCTCTGATTGTATCTTCTGATGGAACGGAAGCCATCAGCCAGGAGGTTTTTTTTTTACTTACTATAGATGGGCTTGCTCTTGAATTCAATCTAGTCCTCAGGACAAAGATGGGGTCGAAGATGTAGCGACGGACGAAAGGACGGACGAAGGACGGAATAATGCATCTGTGTTTATCGCGAACACTTATGCACTTGAAAATATGCTGCGTACATGACTGCTCTTCTACAAAGATTAGCTAGTAGTCGCCCTGGTCGAAAACGACGAGATCCATCATAATAGTTTAAAAATAGAGACATAATAATAATTAAGATTAAATACACTTGTAATTCTGATGTGTATGTGAAGTCTACCAATCCACAGTAGGCACGCGTGGTGGACTAATGCCCATACATCCTCCCTGAGGGTAGGCATGTGCCCTGCAGTGGGCCGTTTATAGGCTGATGATGATGATGACACTTGTAAGTGCCTCCCACGTTGATAATGCACAGATTAAAAACCATATTCAAATACGATGTAAACTAAATATTATCAATGAAGATACAACTCCCAATGCTGGGACTACGTACGTACCAGAAACAGCACCCAAGCCAATTATAACTATAAATGTTGTGAACGGCTCCATGTTAAGACTTATAATAAAGGAATCTCAGACAATTTATCCGTTCCAGTCTTATATGTTAATGTTTATCTTGACCTGAATCTTTGCATGTCTTTTATTGAAAATATTTGATAAAAACATTATTGGGTGAAGGATAAGAAAGAATGCAATAAAATTTTTATTAGTATTAGTATGTGTTTGTTTATCATCATCAACATCACAGCCTATATAAACGTCTCCCAATGAATGCTCTGTGTGGACTGTGGATTGGTAGACTTCACATGCGCATCGGAATTTCTTCGCGTTTGCAGGTTTCCTCACAATGTTTACCTTCACCGTTTGAGAGCAGTCGGTATTACGTACGTATAAGTTAGACAAACTCATTGTTACATGGCAGATCGTCCGTGTGGATTCGAACCCGGACCTCAAGATTGAGATTCCATAATCATAAGGGTGCGTCCACATCTGACAATCGCGCCGCGAATGCTCAGCTAGCACGACCATAAAATGCAACCGCGCAGCTCGCGCGCTGTTCGCAAGCCGCTCGCGAGCGCGTTCGCCAGATGTGGACGCACCCTAAAAAAAATTGTCATTTTTTGAAATACCCCGATTTTTTGATTACTAGAAAAACATTAAGTTCAGATAACAAAACTAAACAACTTTCGGTTTTTTTTGTTTTGTCTGACGCATGGCACACCCGCACTTTTTTATGGAAGTTCAAAAAAATTTACTCTTTTTTCGACCCAAAATGGGTCTGCCTGGCAAACAACAAGTTGTTTCATCAAGTACCTAGTTTCATTATCTGAATACACATTCAAACAAAAACATTGGGCTTAAATTAGAGTAGCATTCCGTTTTTATTTCATCGCAATCGGTTCAATCAAAAGATATGCGAATTAGAAGTGTTCAAAAGAACAGCGCTGTATCGGTAACACAAATTACCTCACACTGTATGCGCGTACGGAGTCGCAGGCACAGCGAATAAACCATCAAGACTGGAACGGATAAATTGTCTGAGATTCCTTTATTATAAGTCTTAACATGGAGCCGTTCACAACATTTATAGTTATAATTGGCTTGGGTGCTGTTTCTGGTACGTACGTAGTCCCAGCATTGGGAGTTGTATCTTCATTGATAATATTTAGTTTACATCGTATTTGAATATGGTTTTTAATCTGTGCATTATCAACGTGGGAGGCACTTACAAGTGTCATCATCATCATCAGCCTATAAACGGCCCACTGCAGGGCACATGCCTACCCTCAGGGAGGATGTATGGGCATTAGTCCACCACGCGTGCCTACTGTGGATTGGTAGACTTCACATACACATCAGAATTACAAGTGTATTTAATCTTAATTATTATTATGTCTCTATTTTTAAACTATTATGATGGATCTCGTCGTTTTCGACCAGGGCGACTACTAGCTAATCTTTGTAGAAGAGCAGTCATGTACGCAGCATATTTTCAAGTGCATAAGTGTTCGCGATAAACACAGATGCATTATTCCGTCCTTCGTCCGTCCTTTCGTCCGTCGCTACATCTTCGACCCCATCTTTGTCCTGAGGACTAGATTGAGTTCAAGAGCAAGCCCATCTATAGTAAGTAAAAAAAAAAACCTCCTGGCTGATGGCTTCCGTTCCATCAGAAGATACAATCAGAGATGGGGTCAGATGCAGAGGCTATTACCGGCTCTTAATTATTAATTGAGGAGATAATTTAATCCTTATATATTTATTTTTAGTTTATTATATTTGGGGAGCTTACAGCTATAAAACAAATAGTTCAGAAATTTAGTCAGCTATAGGCCAATTTCAAGCTTCCACATGTTTCTACTTAACAAATTTGAAAACGCTTTAATGCTATTAACACTTAATGTTAATAATACAAAGGCTAGTGTTAATAATCGCTGATACTACTTAATGTTAATAATTGCTGAGTTGGTCATACATTTTCTTATAACTGAATAGCACTGCTACAAAATAAGTCCAAGTTGCAGTTGTCACAGAACTTGTTAAATTCAATACAAGAGTGGGTTTATATACTGATCCGTCTATAATTAGTAATATAGTAGTAATGGGTGGTGGGATTTTAAGGCGTATCTGCCCTGGACCACGACTATCCATACTAATCGATGCGAACGAGCGCGTGGCCCCGGTCAGAATTTAGCTGTTTTCTTCAAAAATTCTATGATTTTTATTAATTTCTAAAAAGTAAGAAAACCACATCATTCTAAATTGTATTGTGAACAATATTGTAAATTTTCATTTTCTGCCGATTCAAAATGTATGAGTAAAATGGTTACAACTGGAAAAAAAGGGGTGACTTTAGAGTCCCTTTTCTTCGGTTTTATTCATTAAAATCGATTTCTAGAAAAACCACATCACTTCTGTAGATCCACATCCTGTAGATGGTTCAGTTTATTTTTCAGCTCAAAAAGTGCCATAGTTAATGAATAAATGGTTACAAAGTTACCCAAAACCGGCACGTAGCCCCTTAAGGTGGTTGCAGAGTTGTCAATTTCATACAAAACTTTGTCGTAGAACACTCGTAGACGGATGGTATTAATAAAAGTAATGTTTTATATATGGAAAAATTGCTTAGAAATGCGCGCTCTAGATTGCGCTCATCAAATAATATTTACAATTAAATAATATACTTACTTAATTACGAAGATATCAAGCTTTGAACTTATTCATACAAAATTTCAAAGCCTTATAACGTAAAATAAACGTAACGTTTTTTCCATGTTTCATTTTATGTGTCCTACTTATTTATTATTTAGATTATAGTTACTTAAATTTACATCATAATAGTAGGCTAAAATTGTTATAAAAGTTGTACATTATATTATAAAATACTTTACGTCTATAGTGCCAATAATGAATGTTTGTTTATAGTTATTAATAATTTATTGTATTATTATTTATCTATTTATGTTTAAGGCAGCCGCAGCTTAGCAGTGGCAGACGGCAACCCCGACTGTTAAACTGAGTCCTTTACCTTTTTGTCTCCATGCTATTTTTAAAACAGTGCTATATTAATTATGTTTTGTAACAGTTTTAAGAGACAAATAAAATACTTTTTAATTTAATTTAATTAATTTAATTGTAAATGTTATTTTATACGCGCAATCCACGCGCAATCTTGATTTTCTAAGCTATTTTTCCCATTTATAAAGCATTACTTTTCTTAATACCGTCTACGCGTCCTCTACGTCAAAGTTTTGTATGGACTGAAACCAACTTAAGAGAATATTATTCCGAGAGCGAAAATGCGCGTTGCATACAAACGTACTATGGTGATATTTTCAATACTAACCAATTAAAGTCAATGAAATTTTGCAGAAACAATCTAGAATCAAATCTCTATGCTTCTATAGAGTCAGATTTTCGTTAAAATATACAGTTTCAATGCTAGGATTAATTTAAGGTTTGTATGGAAATCTTTGAGGCACTGTAACTTGAAAACTGTACATTTTAACGAAAATCTGACTCCATACAAGCATAGAAATTTGTTTCTAGATTGTTTCTGCAAAATTTCATTGACTTTAATTGGTTAGTATTGAAAATATCACCATAGTACGTTTGTATGGAGCGCGCTCCGAATAATATACCCTTAAGAGCTATTTTGTTAAGGAGCGCTGGACAGCCAATCTTACCTTTTAGGAGAAATACAATGTCTGCAATATTTCTACGCAAGTGTAAGGGAAGATGAAAGGAAGCAAAGAGATGGCAACAGTCAGTAACGAGGATCCTAAACTTGTAACTAATGTATCTAGTAAACTTTTTCTGTATTCTTTCTATGCTAGATGAATATTGTCATAACATGGGTTCCATATTTGAGATGACGAGATGTTGATGATGAAATGATTCCATATTTCCATAGCTATACCATCCGATGATGTTGTGATTTTAAAATCGGATCCTGAACTTCGATATCAATATGAGCGAACAGATGATGGGACCCCACACTTAGTTGATTCATGGCTCAAGGCGAGTGATATTGCTAAGGCAGCCAGATTCGATCCGGATCAGACAAATGAGTATCATCTATTTACCAGGTCAGTATTTTTCAATTAATCGTTAAGCCCTAAATCACTATTAAGGGTATATTATTCGGAGAGCGCTCCATACAAACGTACTATGGTGATATTTTCAATACTAACCAATTAAAGTCAATGAAATTTTGCAGAAAAAATCTAGAAACTAATTTATATGCTTGTATGGTTTCAGATTTTCGTTAAAATAATATGTATAGTTTTCAAGTTATAGTGCCTCAAAGATTTCCATACAAATCTTAAATTAATCCTAGCATTGAAACTGTATATTTTAACGAAAATCTGACTCTATAGAAGCATAGAGATTTGTTTCTAGATCGTTCCTGCAAAATTTCATTGACTTTAATTGGTTAGTATTGAAAATATCACCATAGTACCTACGTTTGTATGCAGCGCGCATTTTCGCTGTCGGAATAATATTCTCTTAATCTATACAGAGGTGGATTAAAATACTTGATGTTTGACTACTTATATGTGGACTAGTTACGCGTGTAATTCTACTAATAAACATTTCTGCCAATTTTTGCGGGGGCGAGGTAACATGGAATCCGCAACTTTGGATTTTATTCCCCATAATTTTAGATTCAAATTTTGAATGTTAAAAATCATGAAAGTAGTCTCGTGTGAATACGTTCTAAGTTCGAAATTATTATTTCGCAATAATAGGCTGTCTCGTTTAGTGATAAGGTATAAAATTGAATGTAAATGCACATGATCAATTATTGTCCTTATACCGTGGCAGAGAGGAAATGCTACCGCAAGGCTAGTCCTTAAAATAAATAGTCAAAGGTAGATACCATATACTTAGGTAATTGGTTTCAGACATTGTTGCTTTTTAAGAAAGTTATCTCAAGTGTTGTTTTTGATAGAGTAGGTACTTGTTATAATGGTTTTTTGCATTTATTTGTTATCATCTCTTATTGAAGATTTAATTACCTACTCGTGTCTACTCCATGACCACACTATAATTATGATGAGTGTACATGTTTACACTTGCGCGTGTATACATAGGTACGCGATTGCAATTGTACCGATTGTACTGGGGGCCTAGACAAAGTGACATTCTATTGGTAGTAGAAAATGACGGAATGTATGGATTTGACATTGGAGATCGAAACATTTTGACGTTTGTTTTCGTCACCATAAGTCCATAAGTCAAGTCCATGCAACTTTATGTTTTCTATTGTCGTTAAGAGGATACGCGGGCTGAAATGCTAATTTTGAGAATAGGTCACTTTTCGAACCGTTTACATATTTTTCCGATCCGCCCCACCCATACACCCCACCGACTAGAGTGCGAAAGAGACAACTGAAGCTAGGACCGATTTTACCTACATAAAATCGACGAAAATAGTATTTCGTATTCCCCTGTTTTCTCCTTCAAAACTAAACCGATTTAAATAATTCTTTCAAGAATAATATGAGAAAGACTTTGGCTATGTCTGTACGTTTTGCTTTTTATGTTTATATTCGTCAAATTTGTTTACTGGATGTCTGAAAACGGGCGGTAAAATGGGTCATTGTCGAAGGGCCCTAGTTCTTACAGTAATTAATTAATGCAAAAAAAACAAACATAGGGACATGGTCACATTGCAGAGGTGACATAGATTGTATGGTAAAAAAATATTTGCTCTAGTGTTATTATCCAGAGAGAAAACAGGGGAATACGTTTGTATGGAGAAAACTGTGCTCGTCTATCCTCTTAACGTTAATCGAAAGATACTTTGTCTAGGGGCCCTGGGCCCTGTTGTATATCCACCGATAGACGTCTACTGCTGGGATATATGCCTCCCTAATGCCGCCATAATGATCATGTACTTTGTATAAATTTCAGAGCAAACCCATCTGTAAGTCAACCCCTCGTATATGGTTACAATAGCTTACTTGCTAATTCCAACTTCGACCCTAATCGTAAAACTGTGATAGGAATCCATGGCTGGTCAGGCTCTGCTCAATCTGACTCTATTGGTGTTTTAGTTCCAGGTACGTATATGATTTCAGCCTATTCATTTTGCTTTGCTCTTCGTTGTCTAGGGTGATCTTCTTCAGGTAAATTACCACTGTAGCGGAGCTACGAGAAGAGCTGACTAAAGCAACAATGCCGAACACATCGATCGAGTCGATGTAAACAAACAGAGATGTATCTAGGTCAGCGCATGCGACCTAGCACGTCACACAGAAGACGGCCAATCACAATATGGTTCTGTCCAACGCATCACAGCTCATTACGAATAACAACCAATCATATGGCGAGTCCTGAATCGCACTATCGAAGTTATGAAGAGACTTTGCATATATACAACATCCAACTAAGAACTGTGGGACCGCGGTCCCGGGCATTCCAACTAGCCCGTGGAAGATCTTCCCTTTTCCTCCAAACTATCGTATTCTGGATTGATATTCCAGTCTCGACCGTCGGTTTTCGTTGATGATTTATGAGTGGTATCGGAATTGTGATGTTCGCTATCTTAACTATTATAAAATCGTGAGGAACAGAAAGTAGCGGTTCACTCCGTTCACTTCAAACAAACTCAAATAATCGTTATTTGAGTAACGTGTAGCGCCATCTGTTGACAAGTCTGTTTGTGTGTTTGTTTGTTCGCGCATCACGCAAAAACAACTGAACCGATTTTGATGAAACTTTTTTTGTTTGATAGCTTATGATCTGACTTAAAATCCGGTATATAATTTATGCGGACGAAGTAACTAGTAAGTAATACAGGAAACAGGAGAACTACCATACTCGCAGTTCCGACAGAAACATCTACGTGGAATCCTCTAGCTCTTTGTGACTTTTGCTCATCTCCTCAAAGCTGGCTTCATATTAAAATGTATAGTAACTTCAAAATAAAGCTAATTATGGATCTTCAGAATGTGATGATGTACTAATCATCGTTGCTAGAACTCATAAAGGTATAATACCTTTATGCTAGAACTTGACTGAATGGATCAAATAAAACACAGTGAAACAAATTGAATAATAAACTAAATTATTAAGATAAACAAAAAACCTGACTGCATAAAAAACTATTAACTGAAAAGATAAAAACAAGCTCCTTAAATCAGCTATAATAACTTTGTTTGAACAAACTAATACAATTTAGGTAGGTATCGCAAACGGGGACAAAGAAAAATGACCTGGTTTGTTGGTTATTGGTTTGTGCCCGCCTGCAATACCTACCTAAATTGTATTAGTTTGTTCAAACAAAGTTATTATAGCTGATTTAAGGAGCTTGTTTTTATCTTTTCGGTTAATAGTTTTTTATGCAGTCGGGTTTTTTGTTTTTCTTAATAATTTAGTTTATTTCATACTTTTTAGTCTTGTGTCTAAATGGTATCATAAAAGTACTATAATATATATATATTTGGAATCTGCACCAGCTTTCATTTGATACCCATATTGTATTTTTTTACGAAAAAAAATTTGATTCTCCCCCTCTATTTTTTAATTCGCAGACGCCATATTAAAATAATGTACCCTATGTCACTCTCACGATTTTTACAAATCTAACGACACCTCATACGCTAAAATCCGTCAAGCCGTTTAAGCTGTAGGGCGTGCCAAAGAAATAGACATAAAAACATACATACATACATACATACATACATACATACTTACATACATACATACATACGCTCGAAAAACATAACCCTCCTTCTGTCTCAGTCGGGTAAAAAACTGTTATTGTCATCACTGAACAAGTAATCACTACGTTTTAGTCATGGAAGCAGGCATGGATAGATTCCTAACGTTCTATAGAAGAAATGAGGAAGATAAATCATAAATCATCATTAATCATAAACCAGGAGTGCGATTTTTTAATCTCATTCGGTGAGTTCAGCAGTTGAAAATGTCAAAATTACTATGGAGATACGCATCTTTCTCCTGCTGATTTGACTTTCAAAAATCATACTTCAGGAGTGCTGTTTTTGAAAGTCAAATCAGCAGTAGAAAGATACGTATCTTCATAGTAATTTTGACATTTTCAACTGCTGAGCACACCGAATGAGATTCAAAAATCGCACTCCTGATAAAGATAATTTGTTATATTGCAGCATACCTTACCGCAGAAGATGTGAATTTTATCGTAGTTGACTGGGGAGTTGGTGCTGCTGGACTATATTTGACAGCTGCAATGAATGCTGTGACTTCAGGTAAGTATTTACTTATAGCAATAGGTAATTAATCGTTTATTCAGATTCTAGCTAGACTGCCTTCCTCAACATGATTTAAGTACTTTGTGATTAATTAATTACAAAATGCGTTTAGAAACAGAACAGGGAACTGCATTGTAAATTGTTTTCTTATCGATTGCCTACTCTGAAGAAGAAGAGAAGTTTCAGCGGGGGTCTACCCGGACTTTCGAACTTCGCAATTGCGTGAATGTTCTCGTTCCAATGTCAACTCTCTGCGAGAGCACACCGTGTGTGTGCTAGTGTTTAGTTTTCGTTAGGAAGTGTTAAGTTTTCTTTTTATTGTTGTGTAAAGTCTCAAGGTTAAGGTACGATGGGGCTGACATAACCTCAGGGTTAAAAGCCCCTATATAAAAAAATGTAATTAAAAAAAGTCTACTCTATTCCAATGATGTTAGGACCGGTGGTCGAGATATATCGAAAATCGAAACTCCGGGTACAGGGCCAGTAAACCGATAACTTTTATTTCACACTTTTCAGTTAGGTAAGTATCTAATGTTTCATTGTGATATGCTTTATTTAATTTTCAGGTGTAAGTGTGGCTCGTTTTATAAACTGGTTGAATAGCGTGACTGGTGTATCTCTGGCTAACTACCACGTCGTTGGATACAGTCTCGGGGCACAGCAAGCTGGTGTGGTCGGCAGAAATCTTAATGGATACGTAGCTTATATCACCGGTGAGTTAAAAATAAGCATATTATAAAACAGATGCTTAGCGCAACAGGTGTCGAAAAAATTTATGACCTATGACATAAAATAATGCTAAACATTGTTTTTTTCGCCTGTACTGTACACTGACACGAGATGGCGCTACAAATGAAATAGCGCTGAATTCGGTATGTCAAGTTTTTTTTTGGAGTGCTGAATCGAAAACCATTTCGAGATAATTGTCTCAATAATCATATTTTCTATGTCAGAGATTTTAAAATGAAAGGATTACAGATATTTTTAATAAAATAACGCCGTTTTTCGGTCCGTTCAGTGACGTCACTGGCATACCTGTGAAATCCTTGGTAAACATAAAATCAACTTAAAATAACTGACCATTAAGAAAAAAAAATAGATTCTCAATGTCAGAATTTGACATTTGATGTTGCCGTTTCTGTTTCCAGCATAAAGTTAGAAAGAGTAGGCAGGTTTTAATTTTTTTAAATAAAGCTGTAGATAGTTTTTCTCCATGGAGTTCGAATTATTTTCTCTCCACCATTTTTGCACTTCGAGATTACAGATCAAAGTAATTTAAAAATTAAATATATATTGATAAACTCGATGAATCGCAATAAGAATGAAATAGGAGTCTTAAAATTATGTCTTCTATCCGTAAAAAATATAAAAATGAAGACAAAAAAAAACTTGACATACCGAATTGCTTGTCAAGAAATTCAAAAGCAATCTAAGCTTTTCATATAAAATTTCTTTGGACAATTGTTCTTACTTTCGCATCACACCAGGGCCCTATTCAACAAACGTTACAATTGTAATTTACAATTACAATTCTGGGTACATTGCTGAGAATGTTAGGCATACGTACTGCAAGTTTAGCGTCTTAAGTAACCAGCAATGTACCCAGAATTGTAATTGTAAATTACAATTGTAACGTTTGTTGAATAGGACCCAGGAAGTCTTTCTACAAACGTCTTCTAAACAAAGTGTATGCATAAATAGCTAAACAGCCATAACTTATCCAATGGCTATGGAACCCTATCATGGACGAAACCTACATGCTCCTATCTGTTTTTTTACAGACTGATAGTATTTATTGCATACTTTGCAAATCGATATCTTTCTAGATATTTATGAGGGATTGCTTTAGACGTCACGATACGAGTTGATAAAATGTAAACAAGTCATTTGTTTTGAAAAGAAGATAAGACAGTATTCATTGGTGCATACTAAGTATTCGTTTAATCTCATCTCACTTTTATAATATTTTAAATTCGAAAGTTTGTAATGATGTTTGCGACTTAATCACGCATAAACGGCTTAACGGATTTGGATGAAATTTGACACACAGATACAAGATGTTCTGGATTAACACATATGATACTTTTTAAAGGTACACGCAGACGGAGTCGCGGACAATTATATTTTATTATCATTTATCAGACATCTGATTTAGTATTTAACTGTGAATCGAAATAAGTAATAAATACTTTATAATAATAAAGATTAAAAATGTTCTATCCTCTTCATTCTTGACATTCTTCATTTGACGGCCCGATAGCACAGTCTGTAGTGAACCTGCCTGCTGTGCCGAGGGTCGCGGGTTCGAATCCCGTAAGGGACAAATATTTGTATGATTTATACGAACATTTGTACCCGAGTTATGGATATCTCTATCTACTTATATGTGTATTCTATATAGTTGTTTAGTCATCATAATACAAGTCCAGGCTAGTTTCTGGTACACACGACAACACATCAGGTTACGCACCCTATATACCCATAACAACGCTACGTACAAAACACAAAATAGTGCGGTAGAGAGCCTGCATAGACGCGGCTGCCGGCGCGGGCGCAGCGTGCCGTGAGACGAAACAACAACAACATACCGCACCCTCTCGCACGATTCGCAGCGTTCATCTTCTAATAGTTCAAAGTCCAAACAGGGTAGCCTGAGCAGACGCCGTGTGTACTTTAAATGTGACTAAATAATTTTTGTGACAATGTCCAAGATTAATAATTAGGCGCCGCACCTTTATAGTCAGATCTTTAAAATTCTGCGATCGTTGATGTAGGTAGGTACTAGTAACAAAAATGTTAACAAAAATGACAAAAAGTTAAAAGTTAAGGGTGGTCCTCACTCCTCATACAAGAAACTAGTTTTTATCAACGTTTTTTCTTCTCGCTCTAAAAACCGGCCAAATGTGAGTCGGTCTCGCGTTCCGGAAAAATCTTTTTTTGTATGGCGATGTGGTACGGAACCTTCATTGCGCGAGTAGCCCGACTCGAACTTGACCGTTTTCATTTCCTTTTAGGTCTGGACCCTGCATCTACTTGGTGGACCCAGAGTGGTCACAAGTTTCGCCCAGATGATGGAGTGTACACCGAAGTGTTGCACACAAACATTATAAATATGGGGTACAAAGAACCATTGGGAGATGTTGACTTCTACCCAAACGGCGGAGACAATAATCCGGGATGTTATAATGATGGTTGTAATCACGCTAGGTACAGTTATTTAAAAAAGTTTACAACAAAAAGATTATACCTAAAGGCATAGCAGGTATAGTAAAGCCTTGACAGAATGGTGGCCAATGTTCGGCAAAAGAAGAGTGGGTCGTCAAGCAGCAAGGTAATTTGACAAAATCTGAAAAGGCGTTGTTGAGGCGACATTGACGCGATTGGCGCAGGATCAAGAAGGATCGCAAATTGGGGAGGAGGCTTATGACCTACAGTGAGTGGATACGGGCTGATGATGATGACTTATACTCGTATCACTGCCGGACAAAACTAATGGCTTCTCTTCCACCAATCTAATAGACCAATATAATCACTGACATTTCGAAATTTGCCTAATGGCTTCAGAACTAATATGGACAAGGTATTCGTGTAAGACAGACTTTTATGCCACTTTTTGCGGGGGGCGAGGTTACCATGAAATTCGCAACTTTGGAGTTTATTCCATTACTATAGATTATAATTTTGAATGTTAGAAATAATGAAAAACAGTGGCGTGTGATCCCCAAACGTGATAAGATCGAAATTATTGTTCTGCAATTTTAGCATGTCTCGTCTAGTGATAAGGTATAAAATTGTATGTAAATGCATAAGATTTCTTGATCTTGCACATTGGCAGAGGGGAAATGCTACCGCGAGGCGGGTTCCTATATAAATTGTCTACGCTTCAGAACGATATTTGTTTCAATTCCAGAGCTTTCTACTTTTTCGGCGAATCTTTGGTCAGCGGTGGATTCACTGGTGTGGAATGCGCGACCTACCAGGATGCTATAGCTCGAAGGTGTGATCTGCCAGGCAGGTTGCAAATGGGTGGACCCACGCCGAAGACTGGGTAAGAGCTCATTCAAGTAATAACTATTCTACTAAATTTTTCCTATTGTAATCACACCATTCCTGATAAAATATTTATTATTTCAAGCAAAGTACCTAATACAATTACATTCTCAAAACTTTATTGATTAATACTTTTCTCCCCTCCGGACGGAAAGCGTCAATTGTCCTCCCGTTGCACTAAAAAAAGTTGTGGCTTTCCACCTCTGTCGAGGAGCAAAATAGTATAGGTACTAACCTCGGACAGTACCTAAATAAGAAAGCCTCAGATCACATGTTTGTTGATCGAGGCGAAGAAAGACCTTTCTTACTTTCCTGTCCTCGGTGTGTAATCTACTATAAAGGTCGATTTACACATCCATAAGTAAGTAAGTAAGTGAGTAAGTAAGTAAGTCCAACTTACCGCTTCCTGGCTTTCTTAATCGAGAAGTAGACAGTAGCGTCCAAACGGTGAATTAGGCTTATCGGTAAGTAAGTTCAAAACTTTGTCAGATGCTTGCGACGACGGACGCGAGACACGTCGTGCCAACAATGGATTGTGATGAAGTGCGCCAGCACTTACGTGATTTGTTTTTGGGTGGGCAAACATGTTTCGACACTCCGCCTCCCAACCCCTAACGCTCCCCCTATAACTCCCCTCCACCCTCCACCCATCCACCCTCCCGCTCCACCCTCCCACTCCACCCTCCCACACCCCTCCCCCTCCCTCCCCTCCCCCAATAGTATTATTAGGTAGACGCGAACGGTTTTTTGTGTGTCAACTTATGAACTTACTTGTGCCGTCCACACGGCGGCAAGATAAGTTGGCGGGGGGCGGGAGACGAAGCGGGAGGGGTTACGCGCTACTGTCCTGTCCAAAAAATAGAACTGGTTCCTATCCTGCGGCAAGTCGCTACTTACTTACTTACTTACTTGTCGCCCAGCGTTCACACGCAGTTTTTACTTACTTACTTACTTACTTATGGATGTGTAAATCGACCTTAGACATCAATGCGATTAGCTTACGTCAGACATGTCAAACTCAAAGTCATTGGCGGCCCACCACACCAAATGCATAATACCTATGCATAATGATAGTAGAATCAGTGGGCCGCAAAGAACATAAAGAAATACAACTCATTGCATCGATCGTGGACCACGACGGGAATGGTTTATTTTAATAGTAAAATCAAACAAAAAACAGAGCGAGCGAGCGAGCGAGTCGACATTTTTCTCACAATGACTTAAAACTATCACCACCATTTTGACAGCTTACTTCTAAAAGTCAGCATGCTCGCGGGCCGCGGGCCGCATGTTTGACATTCCTGGCTTACGTCAGCAAAATAATGTTTTGTTCTGGAGAATCGCTCGTTATAAAAAATATTAGCTAAAACATCCAAACTTATAATTTTATGTTATTGGTTTCAGATCTACTGGAGTTTTCTTTTTGGAAACAAACGCTGCTCCTCCTTTTTCGAGAGGATAGATCAATAAATGTCCAAAATACTATATTTTTATGTTTATTGAACTAAACCATAACGAACGACGGGAACGGGACGGAACTAGTGAAACGTAGATGTTCTGCGGTTTATCTCTGTACCTCTGACTATCTCTGACTACCCCCTCCGGGAATATAGTCGTGAACTCGTGAGCATATATACTATGCTATGCTTGAAGATATTCGATGTTTGGAATCAAATCGATATCAAATTAAATTAAAGATTGAAAAATTTGTCCCGGGCGGGACTTGAACCCACGCTCTTCCAAGCTGGGGAAACGTGCTAACCAATTACACCACCGAGCCCACTACCTAGAGAACGAAATTTTCAATCTGTTACGTCTTAAGGGGACGTGCGCGCCATCTACTGGCAGTATTACAACCAACCAACTTGCAAGTCAAATATTACAACTTGAATTCATACAAATCGATATGTTTTTAATAAATAACCTATGTTTCGATTTGAATAAAAAAATCGCATATAGGATAATCGTCAGACAGAATTGTCTCTAAACCGCTTCAGCAAAAATGTTCTGGCGCAAATTATTCATACAGACTTTAAACTGTAAGTATGCAGAAGTTTTAAATTCGTTCATTTCTTCCTATTACATTTTGTACAGTAGCTTCAAGTTACTTTTATATGGAGGAGCTACGTGATGTGAAAACGTAACGCAATGTGATGGCAGACAAAGGTGAATGCCAAATGTTACAACATTATTCATATTGTGCAGTGTGCTTTACGGCGGTCTGCATTATTTAGGATCATTTTTAAGTTCGTGCTTTGCAGTTGGGGGGGGGGGGGGGGGGGGGGTTATATAAAGTGTTACAAAAATACAAATAAACATTTAATGGGTTAGACCATCCCTATTGATCGATTTATCGAAATAGCGAAAAAGATAGCCTTGCACATTGCTTGCAGAACCGATGAGTTCTGAACCCGGAAAGCGCAGCGTGGGAAGGCACAGGTTTGACCGAAGACCTGATGAAGGTGGCGGGACCGGTCGTTGTGGCGACAAAAGAGAATCAAGCTATTTACTGAGTGAGGTGTGGCGACGGCACCGCACCGGAATGGCACAGCGTCGGTATGAAGTGCAGTGTCTTCTCTAGTTCGTAGCACATAATAGCTCAATTCTATCTGCTAGGAATTATGTTAAACTTAATAGCTTTGAAAATTTCAAAGCTCCAATCCATAATCAATCGCAATCCATAATTTAATTATGGATGCATGTTTGATGCATCGGATAATGCCATGCATAATTACATACCTCTACATTAAAGATGATGCATATTATTATTATTTTGATTAAACAGGTCCTATGTAATTTTCTGTGTGAGTATATTATGTATTTTCTCCCAGAATCGAATCTGGATGCCAAGAATATGAGAAATAAGGCCGCAGACAAAAGCTAGTTACTTAATTGTTTGAAGGTTGGTACTTGAAGTTTTACGGCCAGTAGTTTTTAATATCTTTTTAATTACCTACCCTGGACTCTTTGTACCTAGGATCATCACATTTTACTTCGTGGCCGGCTTACAACATTGATTACCATCATAATAGACTTTTCATGTGAACATAATTTAGTTATTAAATAAGCAAGAATATGTTATCTACGGTGGAGTAAATATTTCTGGCGACATTGCTGAAACAATGTCACACATTTTAGGGCTAGTGAGATTTTTTAAAATGTTTTTTAAGCTTACACTAAATATAGGTAGGTAGGTACTACTTTTTACAATCAAATGAGGGATTTTCAGAAAGCCATTAAAAAAGAAAAAGTTGTTCCTAGTGGCCCGATCGATGGCGTTGACGAGACAGGGGCGAGCGACCTTGCAGATAATATAATACAAATAAAATAGTAAGAATTTGTGTTTTAAGTAAGCAGCAAAATATGAATCTAATACATAGGTATTTCATCAACGGATGCGTCTGACATGCATTTTTGTTTACTTTTTAGCCTAAAATTTTCGTCTTCGGACCCCTCTCTGCTCAATGACATCTATCGCCGGTATGTTGAACTACATTTAACTAGCTGTCAGAAAACTCCTCATTACATAGCAAGTGATGTTATACAGGGTGTAAGTGTTAAGAGGGTAAACAGTTGCGATACTCTAAGGTGTGATTGTACCCAGGATACCTACTAGAAAACTAACCCTAAGAAGCCTATGGGAATTAACAAAAAAAAAATTTGGACTTCCATACTTAACGTAATCCGCGGATCGAACGCTTGTATGAAAAATCTTTTTTTTTTGGGAATTTCCTGTTATGGTTCTGGAAAGTGGTTCAATACCATGAGTGGGTACAATCACCCATAAAAGTTGGTACCTAAGTAAACCATGAAGTAGCCCATTAAAGTTTTTTGGAGGGCAGAATCGATAGCCATTTCGTGAGACATGTATTTTATTCATATATTTTAAAATGAAAGTATTATAGTGTTTTAAATTAAATAATGTACCTAGTTTTTCGTTCTAACGACGACCTGTAACTTAAAATCAACTTAGAAAAACTGGCCATTATGAAAAAAAAAATGTATTCACAATGTCAACATTTGCTATTTATTTGGTGTTGTATTCTGTTTCCAGCATACAGTTAGAAAGAGAAGGCAGGTGTTTTTTATTTTTTTAAATTAAGCAAAGGTTTTTTCCACGGAGTTTGAACGATTTTCTGGCGACCACTTTTGAATTTAGAAATTACCGGTAAAATTAAATTTATATTGATAACTCGATGAATCGCAAAAAAAATTCAATTAGTCCTTGTAAATGATGTCTTCTATCCTTAAAATATATAATAAAGACAAAAAAACTTGACGTACCGAATTGTTGTGCCGTCAAAAAAGTCAATTGTGCAGGTCGTCTGTGAATAGTTTTCCGAGTTGCTTGCACAATAAAAGCTGTACAGCAGAAAATGTTGGCAATAAATTTCTATTAAAACTTGTAGGTAAGGGACGTGTATTATTTTTCGTTGTCGTTTGGCGTGTTATTTCATTGTTTAATCACTTCAGAGTTCTACGTCCGTGTTGTAAAATTTGAGTATTTGTGAACTTTTCTTTGGATCTACCTAGCTGTATATTAGTGGTTTTGTACATTTATTAATTAGCAAATTTATAGTTTCTGAAATCTTGTTAAGTATTTATATGATAATTTTTAGTAACACCTTGTAAAACTAATGAAATGTACACTAACCATCTTTATGAATGTGTTAAAGGAGTCGTTTGGATGGTGGGTTCGTGTAGAGCCGTATCGGTGGCATTGTCCGCTTTTAGATGGCCACGTGGCTCCGCCATTTTGTAGTAAGTATCTCAAATATGTGTTTTAGGTCATAAAACAATCATTAAGATTCTCTCGACATAATGCAGTGTTACATACAGGTGAAAGTCCACTAGATTTTTTTTTAATATTTTGTTCATTCAAGATTTTTGGCGTTTCTTGACTCGGAAATTTTACTTTGATCTAGACTTAGAATAGATGAGAAATTTTAATCGTAGAAGATGTTGAGAGTTTACAAGGAAATAAGTAAGGGTTCTTTTACACTTTACATTATTATTCGAATGCGAAAGTCTTGCCATATCGACATGTCGTTATCGTAGGTGGGTCTTTTGACCCTAAGTAAAACAAAGCATCCTAAATATCTAAGTGAACCTTGCTATGACTTGGAGGTTACCTATATCAAAAGAGGTCCTAACTTGATACGATTTTTTAAACCGACAAATCGATCGCAGCGCCGGGGTGGCAGAAATGTGTACTTTTGTCGGAAAATCTGATGTGTAAAATATACTTGAATCTTGAAGAAAAGCCACACACTAACTCAAGACGAAATCTCCAAAAATGTAAAGACTACAAACTTAAAATTTGACATGGAAGCTTCTATCATTGGCAGGTGCTCATTAAAAAGGGTTTTTTGAAATTTTATCTCCAAAAGGTGTGAAAACCGGGATAAAAGTTTGTACGGAAAATGGCACTGCAAAATATATCGTGGATTCTAGCAATTAGGTATTTTTAACATTTTTAATATCGATAATGTTGCTAATGTCTTTAGTTTTTTCATTATTTTATTATAAAATAACAAACTTTTAACTAACATGTTACTTGATATAATTCACGGCGGTCCAACACCGCTAGGGGCGCTAGTGTCTTGCACATAGCCAAATTAGCCAATACGTTGTGGCATTCTGATTTTATCGCACACAAGTAAATCTATGTGGAATCCTACGAATTTTTCTCCAACTAGGTACAAAATATGTTGCAAAGGTAAGATTAGAAGAAACCTTTTGTCTTTGTTCTAAGCTCATACCCCTCATTAATCTTTCATTCAGACCCTGTCGCCGCAAACGCCGTGTTAAGAAAGAAATACGCGAGGCAGCTAAAATGATGCTAAATAAGTATTACCTATGTGTTGCATTTTTGGAGAGATGCTCTCTGTTGATTTGCTGAAATAAGTAGAATTTGATGTAATTACATAGGTTTTTACCAATAAAGTTCTGCCCTAAAAACCTGGGGTTCAATCATACCACATTATAATGTATGTACCTATTATACCTACTTAAATAGTCTGTCTGAAAATGAGGATGGAACATGGAGAAACCGCCTCATTATCTACCAAAAAAATTAATTAGTATGTTACTTTAATTTAATATAGGTAGGTATCTACCAATTTTATCCTCCGGCGAGAAAATTTTCTAATGAGGCCTATGCTACGATATCGGTCATATTGGATTGGATATTTGAAAGGAAGCCCTGTTAGGTAAAAACAAAGGCAGTATGATGAAAACAGATGAAAACAATAAACACGGGAAAAAACTGTTTTATGTTCTACCCTTCGTCATTAAGGGTTGGTTACGCCCCATTGCGTTTCGGATTCCAGTAGATCACTCGTTGATGGTCCTTGAGTCTGGTTTCGATGTCACAAAGGAAAAAAAATGTTTCTGTTTGTGAAACAAAACATTCTATACTGAAATATGAAAAACATTCTTGTGGTTTCATAAATTGTCTCATCCGATAGGATGTAAACTGAAGTTGTACTTAATAAACTTTCATTATTTATTTCTTCTTGCAAAGTTTTCTTAAAAATACGGATTTCATTAGCATCCTTTTAAACTAACACCCGTATTCTTAGTTGTTTCCTTGAGGCTTCCTTACTCGAGTCGAGGACGTTTTTGACATTTTTGTTATACAAATTAGGTACTCGTATGTCAAAAACGTCCTCCATTCGAGTGAGGAAATGTCAAGAAAACAACTAAGAATATGGGCGTAAGAGTCTACCCATCAAACTAAACAACTTTTACTATGGGAGCAAACCGATCGGAGCAAAAAAAATCATCTGTTCTATACATAGAGGTAAGTATACTTACCTCTATGGTTCTATACTAAACTGCAATGCCTCCTAGACTCAAAATTAAATGTATGCAACAGCAGATTTTGTTTTTTGCTCCGATCAGTTTGCTCTCATAGTAAAAGTTGTTCAGTTTGATGGGTAGATTCTTAGTTTAAAAGGATGCTAATGATATCAATTTCACCCAATCAGAAGACTCAGAAAATGCGTTTTGTTAAACAGTCAAAACACTTTAGCTCTCAATTTATCTAGTTTGAAGCACCATTTTAAGAGTACAAGAAGGCAAACGTAACAGAGATGAATAAAAATACAAAAAGCCTCTTGCCTTAAGTGGCTGCATCACGGCTCGGGATCCTTTCGACTTTTTGCTTCGAAATGTACCTTTGGGAACATTTTGAATGTACATTGCTGGAAGCTTAGTTGGAAGTCTAACTTTTAAGGTTTAAGGCGCAAAGGTGTTTAACATTTAAGTTTTATTGTGATTTACAATTTTAATTTCAACAGAAGTTTTTCATACAAACAAAAGCGTCAAAATTTTTACTGTGCTGCGGGCCGGCTGGCAGAGCAGTCTATACATGTTATACAGGGTGTTAGGAAAAGTGTCATTAACCTTTAAACCACATACTACATACTCTACCTACCCATCAAACTGAACAACTTTTACTATGGGAGCAAAAAAAAAAGTCTGCTGTCCCATACTAAACTGCAATACCTACCTATTCGACGCAAACGTATGGAACAGGTGATTTTTTTTTCTGATGGTTTTGCTCCCATCGTAAAAGTTGTTCATTTTGATGGTTAGAGTACCTATGTGGTTTAAAGGTTAATGATACTTTTGTTCTGGCCATCGTCGAATATAGAGAGCTCGTAATCGTCGCAGTTTCATCTTAGTTTTATCAACATAAAGAAGTGAAACGGGGAGTTTAAATTTAAATTTGACCCAAGTTTGTGATGTTGATGTAAGAGATTGTGCTTTTCAAAAACAGAAA
Source organism: Agonopterix heracliana (assembly GCA_963693445.1). Taxonomy (NCBI): domain Eukaryota; kingdom Metazoa; phylum Arthropoda; class Insecta; order Lepidoptera; family Depressariidae; genus Agonopterix; species Agonopterix heracliana. Next base: position 10,784,336 of record OY856310.1, read on the forward strand.
ATGTTCTTATCCGAAATCCATTCATGAGTGGACGAAATGGACGAAGTCGCAGGCAAAAGCTCAGCGCGTAGCTTTTCCTACATAAACAAAAGAAGATAGAATTTAATTTCTGGGTCATTGCTATGGTTATAAACTCTTAAACGCATATTTCGGCATATTTAAACTTTCCGAATAATAAACGGTTGAACAGATTGAGGTGAAATTTGGCACGCAGATAGACTATGTTCTGAATTAATACACAGTATACTTTTTTAAGGTCCGCGCAGACGATGTCGCGGGCAACAGCAAGTACTTTGAGAAATATTTGTAAGGTTTTAATTTAGTGAAAAACTAATCGCATTTAACGCTAATACCCAACATAAGACGGCTAAAGATAACACTCTAGATATTGCCATAAAGTATTTTATGCGACATATTTTTCTTGGCCACGCTTTACTTAAGAAAGATAGATTGTGGTCATCCATCAGATTCCTTCGCTGTGTTTTTATTCACCGGATTAAACGTCGCTCAAAATATCGAAGCTTTCAACATTAACTCCACGTTGTTTATACGAGAAAGAATATAAATCTTAGAAAATATGGACGTAAATATTCATAAAATGGTTTGATTATGTTAAGTATTTCCTTCCATGAACGAAAATGCTTGTAAGATATTTCAGAGCGCTGGTTTTCCCTCGCGATCGCGAACGATGTTCCGGCAATTTAGAATGATGTTGTACCTTCAAGTTTGGATAAACTACACTAGGTTATTAATCGCAATGCCACTCGACATTGTTGTGAGAGAGCACGTCAGCTAGCGTATCTTTATCATTATTATATGGACAAAATGCGAACCGTAACCTACTTAAAAAAAACTTCGATGTTTATCAATTTTGGAACCAGCGCGTGGAATCGATGACGCTGCCCGTGCCCCGTCGTAATTCAGAAGTGCGATTATTGAACATCACACGTTGAAATCTTCGATCAAAATGGATAGGCCTTACGCGAACATTTCAAACCAGAAAAATGAGGCAAAATAAATGAAAGGTTTACTTGTCACTTGTATGCAAGTGCCCTAGATTTGACAGATAATGGCGCTAGTTTGTATGGACCAAGTGCACCAGTAGTGTGCTTCAACTTACCGCACTTCAGGCCTATCCATTCATTTTATTTTGATCTAAGGTTGAAATCTTCGATCAAAATTTTGATCTAAGGTTGAAATCAGCGGTAGAAAATGTCAAAATTACTATGGAGATTATGCATCTTTATACCGCTGATTTGAACGTGTGATGTTCAAAAATCGCACTTCAGGGGTTTAATAATATTGTGTTGGTTTTGAAACAGTGAAAACCGCATCATGATCGGTTCAGTTTCACGTGATGCTTGAACAAACTGACAAAATAATTTTACAAAAAAAAACAAACCAGTAAAATTTTCAATAATAAATACAACCATAAAGCGTAGCATGTTGCACGTGATACGGCCATATCACGCCTTTTATCTCGTTCGTTCACGCGCAAATAGAAAGAGAGCGAAGGCGTGATAGCGCTATATCACGCTGCCATGCTAGCCTAGTGGTTCTAATTCAATGTAGCCATGCATGTCTTTATATGTTTTTGCATCTGTAAGTAAATAAAAAATTTAACTAGATGGCGTTGCAGGAAATTAAATCGCGCTATCGTTATGTTTAAAAATTTTCTTTTAGGTGAGATAGGTACTCAATTTCACTTTCTTCATGAATGACTACGGAACCCTATCCATCATGGGCGAGTCCGACACTCTCCGGGCCGATTTTAACTGGTATTGTTTTTGCTCTATCGTAAAATGCATACAAGGGCCTTTCGTCTGATTATATTGCATAATCTAAAGTAAAACAGCAAATAGTAAAAACAGGCCAACTGTGTGTCTGGCTCGCTAGTCCGAATCGCACTTGGCCGGTTTTTAGCTTGACTTGGCACTGAAAGATTTTTCTCCAGTAGCGTCAAAACCTCTTTATAAATCTTATATGATATGAAGTCGATAAAAGAAGCAATAAGCGGCAATCGCTGCAATATGCGAACGTGATATGGTTTGACAAATAACTCTTACTGTTGGTATCTGCCCCTCTAGATGCCTAGTATGGTTTCTATAAACGCAAGAGACGCGCCTTTGCTGCATATAAAAGGGAACTTCCCGCGCTTTTCAAAGATTGAAAGTGTGACATGTGTGTGGAAATAGAAAAAAGCCGAATCGCGCGTAAGTAGAGAAATCATACTAGATGGAGAGAACCACGGAGGAAATAAAGGAGCGGAGGTGTCGCAAGGCAATAAAGTCTGTATCAACCATTATATTCGGTCATGACGACACAGTGAGCGTAGCCTATGATGCTCAGTTCAAAGCGAACCGCCATTCTTTTTGCTGAGAGGATTTTTTTCAATGAAATACATGTACTGCGCTGTTCCTGGATTCGGTTTTAGGGGCGAAACCTGCGCAACCGTCTTGTTCCCCTGCCCCTTAATTTTAGCGACACTTATTTCGATAGAAATATTACTTTGCGACACCTCCGCTCCTTTCTGTCCTCCATGGACAAGGTCACGATATATAAATATTTCTTCATAATTCAAATATAAATTTTTCAGATATACCTAAAGTAGTTTATGCCCACAAAGGCGCGCGTTTATGTAAGTATGTGTGTATGTTTGAAGTTAGCATTCAAAACTATAGACTGACATGGGGAATGATTAAATAATATTAAAACGTAAATTAGGTACTAGGTATTTTTGTGAATTCAGCATAGGTAACATTTTTGACATGAAAATAAATACAGTCTGAAGCTTAATTAAAGTTGTAGCATAGCCTTGCATATGCTCACGACTATATTCCCCGAGAGGGGTATTCAGATATATTCTGAAACCTCAGAACATCCACGTTTCAATTAAATTTGTTGTTCGAAATATTTGAGTAAATAACCTATTTCGAAGACACATTTTAACTCGAAATTTCTTTTCAATTAATTAATTAAGATAAAAAGCTCCTTTCAATAGAATTCTATTAAGGCGAGCCCAATCCTTCCGCCGTTAGATGTTCCCAACTCGATCGAGGAAGTTTTAAATTAGTTCTTAACCACGCCACCACTCCCCCTTTTCACTTTACATAGATATAAGTGAGCAGTATAGTTATAAGTAAAATAGTACACTTGCTGTCAAAATTATGGCTCGGATTTTTAATTTTTGTAGGTATACTTTTGAAACATGAAGGAGCTTAAAACAGCTTCAGCTACAAGGTGTCACAAAACACCCTAGTTAATTTAAAGGGATTGCTTAAAAAATCAAACTTAACAACTTTCACTACGGAGCAACCATACATATAGCGAAAAAAAATCAGCTGTTTCATACAAACCTGCAGTACCTTACCTACTTTACCTACTCGATTCAAATGTAAGGAGAGATTTTATTTCGACGTTGTCTCCATAGTCGAGGTTGTTCAGTTTGATGTTCTACATCAACCCCTGTGTTTGCCCGCGACTTCGTCCGCACAAATTATATACCAGATTTTAAGTCAGATCATAAGCTATCAAACAAAAAAAGTTTCATCAAAATCGGTTCAGTAGTTTTTGCGTGATGCGCGAACAAACAAACAAACAAACAATTTTGTCAATAGATGGCGCTGCAAGTCACTTAAATGTGAAATATTGTAATCTGCAATTCTACACTTTATATTCCTGATTGTCCAAGACTGTAAATTCCTGAGCCCTAATACAGTGTTAAAATACTCAGCATTCGAGTAGTTCAACTAACTTGTGCTCTATATTATACTAATTTAAGTGTGAAACTGCAAAACTGCATGCGGTTTGTCTGAAAATGGCTGGCTAGATTATCCCAGTGCAAGCGTCTCTTTCTTGCAACCATAAGTTTACAATTAGCCATCCCGCTCCAATTGAAAGCAGGATCGCAAAAAAAACGTGTTTTTCGTCAATATCTTTGCTCATGGGAGTTTCTAAGCTAAAAATTCATCTGAGTTCACTAGAAATATTTAATGTATTTAGTTAAGTACAAGAATAAAAAGTTAAATATCAGCAGTTTAATCATAGTATTGAAAAAACATAACAAAAAGGGGTAACTTTGGGATGTTTTTCTATCTAGTAAACTTAATCTAATCGTGTAACTGAGAACAGTCGCCCATCCGCCCGATCCTTAAATAAGACATAATTTAATTTCAGACTTTAAAACACAGTTTAAAACACTTTCGTTCGTGTTCAAAAAACGGCCTCGACGGGATAACAGCGTCTTAAGTAGGTACATACAAGGTGTAAGGGAAGGGACAGCCCTCCGCAAACTTAAACTTTAAACTCAGACCATCAAACTGAACAACTTTCACTATGGAGCCTACTTCAGGAAACGCGAAAAAAAATCAGCTGTCCCATACATTTGAGTCGGGTAGGTACGGCAGTTTTGTATGGGACAGCTGATTTTTTTTCGCGTTTCCTGGTTTAGGTTCCATAGTGAAAGTTGTTCAGTTTGATGGTCTGAGTTTACCGTTTCAGTTTGCGGAGGGCTGTCCCTTACACCCTGTACATACAGGGATTACAGGGTCCTTCTTAATATGCTGACACTTTTTTAAGAATTTGATCAGACACTTTTTTAAGTGAGATCATTTTCTATGGGACCAACTCCAACCAATCGCAAAAAAAAACAGTTGTCCCATAAAGTCTCGTGTAGGTTTGCAGTTTTGTATGGAAGAGCAGATTTTATTTTTGCGATTTCGATGTTGGTGCCATAGAGAAAGTTGTTCAGTTTGACGAAACTGCTGGACGTACCCGACTCAAATGCATGGGACAGCTGACTTTTTTTCACGTTTCCTTATAGGTAGGCTTCATAGTGAAATTTGTTCAGTTTCATGATCTGAGCTCACCGTTTTAAGTAGTTTGCGGGGGGCTGTCTCTTACACACTGTATACAAGAAAATACCCTAAAAATATTTAATGGCGTGGTTTCTAAACCCACCCCATGGTCTACCATCAAACTGGACCACTTTCACTATGGTGAGAATTTTTAAAATTCTGCTGTTCCATACATTGGAGTCGAGTCGGTACTACATTGTTGTATGAAACTGCTGATTCTATATAGTTTTTGGTTCTATATACTGAAAGTATAGTTCAGTTTAGCGATCTAATGTTAAAAAAAACATAGTTAATTACCAAAATGGTGGTATTTATTAGTGCTGTTTCATACATCTTCATATCTGTGCTATGACATACCTCTGGCTAGGATAAAAACAGCTTGCTTTACGGACTTATAAAAGTTAGCCACATGCCCTTTTCGCTTTTATACTCGGCGTTTTGGAGGAAGGCCATGGCCCCCTGTATATGCCCTTTCACGAAATCCAGCCGTGATTTCTACGGGACCCTTGGGTTCCGCGGAACACATTTTGGGAACCGCTGGTCTAAACCACCCCATTAAATATTACTGGGGTCTTTTGTTACACCTTGTGTAAATTGAATAAGTGTAATAAATTTAAACCCACGTTACCTTATTTGAATCTAAAAGGTGGTCAGGAAAAAAATCGTATAAAGAATGGTGTGTTCGTGATCGGAATAACAAAATCGGTTCCTGAATGTTTGGCCACGCATTTACCATATTCCTATTGTTACCGTATCGTACTTAGGGCGATTCCAAATAAGATTTGATCTGACTCCACCGCTTATCTAATCTTATCTAATCTAAGATTCTATATTAGAAGCAAAGAAGATGTTCAGTTTGATGGTCTACACCACCCCCTTAAAGGTTTATTTGTATTTTTGTAACAGTATTTTTGTATAGGGTCCTTCTTAATATTAATATGCTGACACTTTTTAAGGGGATGATCAGACCATCAAACTGAGCAACTTTCTCTATGGCACCAACATCGAAATCGCGAAAAAAAAATTAGCTCTTCCATACAAAACTGAAAAACCTACTCGAGCCAAATGTTGGTCCCATAGAGGAAGATGTGCGACAGCGGCTTAAAAAAAAGTACCTATTGAATGTAAAGTTTTTCATCAGCATCTACTGCTTGCTAAATGTGAACCATTAGTTGGGAGTGTCTAATCGGACAAGAAAGACCTAAAGTATAACCATTGTAACCAAATAACTAAGTACATAGTTTGGCTCAGGGATGGTATTCACCTTTGTTTCACACACTTTCATAGATACGCGCGCATCGACCAAGGTTTTCTAAGGAATTCTTTATGGAACTTTTTACTTTGAATCAGATCAAAGACAAGATCTTCCTTTTCTGTAGACTTGTACAGAATTTTATAATAAAGGTTTACAATTAACAGTTTACAGGTACGCATAGCGAAACGAACGCTCCCGGTGAGTATCATTTTAAACGTTGCTTGTGAAATACACGGACTTGAAAGAAATACGGACCGAATATTGCACTAAAAAGAAGTGAAGCATGCAAGGTACTACAATCTCGTTTGCTCTACAAGGGACCTACACTCACACAGATGCACTAGCTCTAGGCGCATGTGCTACAACCCGTCACCTTATGTACCGCGTGACAGGATGCACACAAAAGAAATGGGTGCTTCACCTTGGATTAGACTAGATTACGTCTGGTTCTTCTTTTAAGTCTGTGGTGAAATACTGATTGAAGACTCTAGAGTTAGAGGAAGAGTTGTTTTTGGATGCAGCATTAGTCCGAATACCTTTTAGTCGTACCTATGCAGTAAGCTCTCGCTAATTCTATTAACTTTTTGTAAGCATGCCAAATGTATTGGAACAAAACAGACTTGCTACACTTTGTTGTGCCAAAGTACGGTTAGGTATTATAGATTAGGAATCTAGAATGAATCCAACATTAATAAAATTAAAACTGTGTTCAAGAAATAAAGTAGCTGTTTGTAATATAACTCGTTCTTTGAACTATTTCCTCTACCCTAAGGTTGTCTGGAAGAAATCGCTTTTTAGCGATAAGACCGCCATATTTGTACCATAATTTGTTTATTTTCCTGTGCAATGTATTTTATGTTTGGTGTAAATAAAGTATATTTCATTCATTCATTCATTCATTCATTCATTCATAACTCGTATTTATAAACTTAAAAAACGATAAAAAGTGGAATTGAATAGGTAAGCTTAAATCCGACTATTGTCGATAATTTAATTAAGTCAATTAGTATAATTTTAATAATATTTACCACCTATGTGGATGGAATTTTACAGAATATCGAATAGGCGGAAAAGCGTTTGGCTAGAACTCAGATCAATTCAATGAAACTGCTAAGCTTTGTAGGCACACTTCACCCAAAAATAACACTTTATTTCAGCCACTGACATATACTCTAGCGATAGACAGGCCCTGTCATAGAAGCAACATGTTCCACTTGAATGAGGTGGGCGCATTGATGTTCCCGAGTTCACTTCCTCACTATGGCAATGACAGATCGCAATGTGTCAAATTATGTTGTTTTGTGTGACATGTTGTTTGTTTGAACGAGCTTGTCTATCGCTAGAGTATATGTCAGTGATTTCAGCCCATGAATAGCAATATTAAAATAATTATTGTGATTAATTCGATTGCTTTTCTAACCATTTTTACAAACTAACTCCGCTGACTCTGCAAACCAAAGTTGGTCTTGGCCTACGAAACGACTGAACACCATACCCGATCCTGCACGACCTCTTTCCAGAAGCCGTCATGAAGCTCACGTAGGTCAGCTTTCACTACGTCGTTCCAACGAGACCTATTTTGGGTGACCTACTAAACGTAGTTGGCTGGTAGGTGAAATCGGCATGTCAGGAGAGCATACCTGTTCTCCTGACATGCCGGTTTTCACCCATTTTTTTGGCCTTTCGATTAGAGGAAATCTGGTCAATCTAGCGGAGGCTGTTTTTGCTTTTGTGTCCCCGATGATGTTTTGGAAGGCCATGAGATCTTCAATTTTTCCAGACACTCCAGTTTCTATCCTTGTTTTGTCTCCTCTCGGCATCTAGAAGTTTGTGCTCTTCTTCTTGCTGTCTTCTCTTTCACAAACGTAGCTAATTATTACCCATACGAACTTCCGCTACTAAAACAACTAAGAACTTTCGACCACTAAACAACGACCATTAAAGCAAGTCCAACTGCCATTATGAGGCGCAAAGATACAACATAGTCAATCCGTTAATCCGGAGTTGGTAATCCGGACTTAGTAGAATGGAGTCTTTCTAACAAACTTTGCCTCTGCCAAAATACTAGCAGGTTTTAAGAATATCTGTTATATTATTATTCTTTTGCTTTAAATTCTTTATTGCGTTCGCACACGATGACGCATTGACGGAGCGGCAGACGTCAGTGCGTCATTTGTGAAGCAAGGAGTTGTAAGAAACCACACGTAGAAGCACACACGGTGGAGGTTTGACGCACCGTGTGTGCTTCTACGTGCGGTTCCACAAATAACGCACTGACGTCTGCCGCTCCGTCAATGCGTCATCGTGTGTGATCCCACTTAGATGGCTTGAAGGACATTCATCCTGTGCTTGTTCGCTAGTGTCCGTATAGCTAGCGTATACATGACGGGAATTAAGATTAATTTAGTGCCATTAAATAGTTCCTAAATAGTGCCCAATTAATGCCTGAGTATACAATATAATAATAATGCCAAAATAATAGTGGAGCAGTAGTTTGGAAAATTTGAATTTCTTTGCCTTTTACGCTACCTTGATGTTAATAGCTAGCGTACACATATTTTGTGGCAAAAACTATTTAGAGCAAAAATTTCACGCACTAAAAATTGTTATTTAAAAGTGCTGCTAATGATCCAAAATCGTATAATTATTAAATCTCATAATGAATGGAACTCTGCATAGATTTTCATATTGTTTAGTACGAATTAACATAAAACCATAGTTATTATTAAAAGAAACGTTGCCATCGTGTGAATTCGTGCGTACGCCAGCGCAACGTCAGCTCGGTATTTTATCAAAAGCCACTTGTTTCCATTTCTACCATTATAAGATTTTTGATGCCCAATGACACTTTTGGGGGACTATTTTTTGCGCATAAAATCATTGCTGTAATGAAAGCCGTTTTTGCCACAGAAAATGTTGACGTGTAGCTAGCGTGCCTACGTACGTACTACGTAAAAAAGGGTATTTAGTAAATTACTGAGGCGCTATATTTTATTTGTCATAGGCACTCTTCAGGAACTAGGTAATCCTGTTCCCCGTCATGTGTACGCTAGCTATACGGACACTGTTCGCTATTATTATGGTGTATTTATAAAAGAAGGTAGGTAATATATGTGCCACTATTTCATAACGGAGGCTTTGTTGTATTCACTATGAAGCCAGATATTATAGACGCCAAAAATTTTGTCTGACGTAATATCTGCTATAAATTAGGCATTTACTACGGCCGAATTATTTTGTAGTTTAAGGGCCTGTTTCACCACTTCTGAATAAGTTCTTGTTAGCTTATCCGACAGATATTTTGACATAATTTCATACAAAATATCTTCAAACTATCTGTCGGATAAGCTAACAAGAAATTAACCAGAAGTGGTGAAGCAAGCCCTTAGCCTGACTAGCACCACGTCGACTGTTTTCGTTCAGAAAAAACGTTCCTGTTCCTTTATTTGTTTATCAATTCGAATGCGTTTTTTTATTTTAGTAACTGGATACAAAAAAATTGACTACACATCCACACATGAGCACAAAATCTCTAACTTTTCCATACAAAAAAGCTTTTTCAAAATGGAATCCTATGAGCCGGGCATTCGCTCTCTCCCACTTTTTCATATATCGTTGGAAAGGGAATTTTATAAGGTCTTATATCCGTAGAACATTCCAAAGAAAAATAAACCATAGTTTCGAGCACAAAAGATTCAATTTAGGATAAATTTACGATGGCGGCTCCCTGGTACGTTTACGTACCAGTGAGGCCAGTCAGGTAAGTCTTATTTTCTGTAGGTAAATGTCGTAAAATAATCATTAATCATGTTAACTAATCAGTTAAGCTAAGTAATAATAATTAAAATTAGTTCAGTACATTTTTAAGCTATATCATCATCAGCCTACATACAGGATCCTTTTTATTAATACTGTGAAACGAAGGGGTCTACAGAATGATGATTATGAATTCAGAGATAATTTTGTTTTGATTTCGCATCGGAAATGCTTTTGAATTCCCTATTGTTTCTTTAGTTCAGAACATTTTATTTTACTTTCAAAGACGAAAGAAATGAAACTTACAAAGAATGATTAAAATTCAACAAAATCTGTAAGTATCATTATTTCTAACAAAATAACTGAAAACAGACCCTCAACAAGGGAAAAACCAGCCCCATTTTGGGGAGTTGTTCCTATCCGACTTTCCTTAGAAACTCAATCCTGTGCTAAAAAGTATTAAAACGTACGATAAAGTCGATAAATTATCTATGCAGCTTGAAGTCATATAATACTCGTACATACTCGTACATACGACTTATTTTTCCCACACATTTTTTCGATTGTTAGAAAATCGGAACTATAAACACCGCTCTCCTGACTTATAAATTATTGGTACTGAATTTCCAAAGTTATTTTAACTACCTTGAAATACAGCAGAAACATGAACAAAGGACCCGAGTAAAAGAAGGCTAGCTATTAATTTTATATTTTACAAAAGAAAAATAAAACAAGTTTCGAAGGAGTTGTTAAGATGTTGTGTAAGAAATCCTTTGAAGATAAATGCTCGGTTTTGTTCTTTTGAAAAACATAAATTCACAGAATTGTATTTAACCTTTAGAGCAGAGCCACACGAAAACAACGAACGAGTTTTGTTTTTTATTTGGGGGCAATCGAGGTATTGAGGTAAGCGTTAAGGTGTATCCGTCGTGGACCACTCTCCTCTCACTCACTCTCCATACTAATCGATGAGAAAGAGCGTGTGGCTCCGGTCAGAATTTAGCTGTTTTCTTTGAAAAATTCGATGATTTTTTATTAATTTCGAAAAAGTAAAAAAACCACATCATTTTAAATTGTATTGTGAACAATATAGCAAATTTTCATTTTGTTCCGATTAAAAATATAAGAGTAAAATGGTTACAACTGGAAAAAAAGGGGTGACTTTAGAGTCTCTTTTCTTCGGTTTTATTCATTAAAATCGATTTCTAGAAAAACCACATCACTTCTCATATCCTGTAGATGGTTCAGATTAAATTTCAGCTCAAAAAGTGCCATAGGTAATGAATAAAATGGTTACAAAATTACCCAAAACCGGCAGGTAGCCCCTTAAATAAGGGTAGATTTTAATTTCTATCTACAATTCTACAGGTTAAAATTGATATAATTGACATCCTTTTAAACTAAGAGTCTACCCAATTACCCATCAAACTGAACAACTTTTTCTATTGAAGCAAACCGATCATATCAAAAGAAATCTGCTGTTCCATTACTAAACTGCAATGCCTACTCGACTCAATGTATGCAACTGCTGATTTTTTTTCTACGATCGGCTTGCTCAAAGAATTAAAGTTGTTCAGTTTGATGGGTAGACTCTTAGTTTAAAAGGTTGCCCAATCAATGATTTCAATTTCATAGTATAATAAGAAAGAACAGTAGATCAGTCTATTGTTTTATAAGTGTTTATAGTAATAGTTTTTTTAATAAGTGTAGTTTCTTGTTTTATACTTACAGGATAAGTAGTAGGATTTAAGGGTTGGTTTAGACCATTAAGGCTTGATTCGACCAAACGAGAGTACATTTTTATTCTTGGATTTAAGTCGCCGGTTCTCTAGAGTAGGTAAACTGATTTTGCGTTTTACCAACCCTAATCTATGAATAAATTATACGCGGTCAATTTTGACGGTGTAAAGCTAGACCGAGACGAATGAAATGTCAATTCCACATAAGTAATTAAAAAAATTATAATAAAAAGAAACCTAACAAATTAAAACTGTATAACCTCACATTGCAATAAGTACGGATACAACGACCTCTTTCTTTAGGTGGATTATACAGTCGTTCTTTTAGTACTGGTTAGTATGGTAGAAGACAAATGAAGTTATTTCGGAGTAAACACCAAGACTAAAATTGTTCCTTGTATAGTTAGGTACTCTTCTATAAATCTAAGTTTGGTCGAATCTGGCCTAAAGTGAACATCTCTCATCAAGGGACAAAGTCGTGAATTTATTTTAAAAATCTTCTGTCCAATACATTTGAGTCGATAGGTACTCCAGTTTATATGAAATAGCTGTTTTGCTACACCCTGTAATGTTTTGTTAGAGTGTTATAACTAGGCTACATATAGATCGTCATACATTTTATCGCTTAATCCTTTGATGATATAATTTATAATAATATTTACAACAAGAATTAATCAAGGATGAAGACAAAAATATCACAAGATTTAGACAAGATTACGATAAGTAATTATTTTTTAATTCATAGTATCCCTATCTAATCTCCTATCTTTAAGAAAAAATAATAAAAATAAATACTTTACTGTATTTGAGAAACGGAAGATCATTTCGATGTCGGTCCGTCCGTCTGTCTGTTACGTATTAAAGTGGAATCTTTTAATTTTATTTGCAGAGAATGTTGAGAATTTAAATAAGGTGATATTTGGAGAAAAGAAGTTGGCTACGAACTAGGTACTACGCTACGCTACTAAACGAGATGAATGAATAATAAAATCGTTTAAAAATCATAATTTTTTGAAGATTTTGTTTTAAAACGAGATTATGTTTCGGTTTATGATTAAGTTTCTATTTATACATGAGGCAAAAGAGGTATGTGAGGATCGTAGTAGATGGCGCGCCCTGGTCTCTGCCTACACCAATGGGAAAGAGGCGTGACGTTATAGATAGATAGATATGTTTCGTCAAATTAGATATAAATAGAGCATTATTGTTGATAAAATTATGTTATAATAATGCTCTATTTTTCGTACAGCCGTACAGCCAGGTGGTGGACTCGCGCAAGCTGGGTTTGGTACAATTCGCTAAAAGTTGAAAGGTGGAAGCTTCTAGGGCGGGTGGCAAACGCCACCCAAAATGGTTTCCACACCAATCTCCATACCTCTTCGCAATACCCCACTGACGCTATCAAAATACTCTTTATACTAATATTTGCCTTGCGAAGAGGTATGTACACCCAATCTTGATGTCCGGGGTCGAATCCGCATGCACAACATGCCAATGCACAATGAGTTTTTCTAACAAGATCTGAAAAATGTAATACAGTCTGCTCTCAAGCGGTGAAGAAAAACGTCATGAGGAAATTTACTACGTAGCATCAGTATTGCCTCCGGTACAGTAAAACCAAAACCCAAATCGTCTCTTTCTCGAATCGTCCAGGTTAGGTCGTTGCAACAAAACATAAAACCTGGAGCGAGCGAAGCGCCACGCTAAATTGCTACGGCTAGTTTCTGCGCCAGAAATGACCCGGAACGGTTGTCACAATTTCGCTCCCTCAGTCGACGGCCAATCTCCGCAACGAAGGTCTTTGCCTCGGCACCCCAAACCCCCGTGGTCTCAACGGCGACAGGTACAAAAAGATAATCGGCCATGCACCAGGACCGAGTACGTGTCCCACTTCGTAACGGCATGGTATCTATAGGCTAATGACGATGATGGACGATATTGTCACTACGTCCATTTGGCACGGATAACTTCCAAAATTAGTAAAAGTTGTGTTACTAGTATTTATTCTGTGGTGAAAGTTGGTCTGGCTGTTACCCAATATTTAGTAATTGTTGGCTACTTTCCTTATAGTTTGATTAGTTTGAACATAGTGGACCGGGGTAGGTACACGGTACCAACAAAGATGGCTGTCTGCCATCAAACTTCCTCCGTTTACAATGAACCGCGGCTTCTTATTGAAGAATATTGACACGAAGTTGCACCAAGTTAGATGTTGTGGTGGTGGTGTGAGTAAAAAGATTAGGAGAGCGCGAATTTAAACACCAATTTGATAATAAACCGGCCAGGTATCAGTTATCATTCTCGGGATGCTCAGAAACTTTATTAAAAAAGTTATCATGATCGACGATTGCGAAGGGTAATAATACATAGATAATGGTGGCGAAAGTGAACCAGTGCACTGTTAATTATAACAGATTGCATTATCACTGTTTATAATTGGTATTGATGATTAACAAAATTATTATTAGCGTGCTTAAGGAGCCATGGGTTCCGACGAAGATTTTCTATGAGAAACGCAATTGCCCGGCCCTCCGAAAAGTGTCCAAAAAGTATTTTCGATTAAAAAGAATGAACAAAAGCACTTTTTAAAGATTTTTTCATGATTTCACTAAATAAACTAATGGTGAATATGTGAGTATAAATACCAACAATCTGAAACTATTTAAAGTTCTTCTAAAACGAGAAAAATGTTTAAAAATGCATGAAAATACGTCATCTTTGTGACGGTTTTCTCTCAAGTAAAGTAATTCCAATCGTGTTTTCATTTCATTCAGTTTATGATTTCACTAGATAAACTATCCAAAAATACTGAGGTTATGACTTTAGTTTCGGTAAATGGTATAAATCTAGTCGTAAAATGAAAAATAAAAGACGCCTCCAACGTATTTCGTCCTACCATTGGGCCTTAAGGTACACGCAGTGCGTGCAGTACGCGGGCGCGGGCGAACATTGACCTCAGAATCATATGATCGGGCGGGGGTCATTACCATGCAATTGTACTTAGTAATAGATATACCAAATGCGTTTCTTAAGTTTCGCCAACAAATTAAATGTAACCTTATATATATAACCATTGTCATAAGCTATTAAACTAGTTAGTACTTTTGTGTGATCTCTATAGATTTATCATAATTTTAGCAGGCAATTTCAAAAACGAGTTTGAATGTTCCGCTATCGTAGGTAATATAGTGGAATTGCTATTATAATTCAGGTGTTCGTTTTGTATAAAAGTTACATACAAAACGAAAAAAAAACAAAATGTTTAACATGAACGCAAAACCTATGATTTTATTTGATCGTGCGCTACGTGACTTCAATACTTAGGAAATTACTTCCCTCGCTTTTCTGAGAGCAAATGTCGCACTTGCCACGACAAGTAGTATGGAAAAATATTACTTACTTGTACTTCAATGTCATTAGTTTTCCTATCACTTGACGGTTTGCTGGAAGAAAACTCGTTTAGAGTTAAGTTTGCCTTTGTACATCATGAGTCATGACTTATCGTAATTTTTCATAATTATGTTGTTTTTGGCTACGGGCTACGCAGCGAGGGTTCCGTACCACACCACCAGACAACATATTAACTTGTGGGCATTGTGACAATTCTAGGGTGGGCACGGTACGGAAAACCTGCATACCTGAGAATAAAAAGAACATACCATAATTTTTAAGTTCGGAGGTATTTGTGTAAATATAGACGAGCTTGGATCGAATACAATAGATCAACAATGGTCTCAGTCTTATACAGGGTCGGGTGTAAGGAAAAGTAAAATTAACCTTTAAACCACATACTCTACCCATCAAACTGAACAACTTGTACTATGGGAGCAAACCTGTCCAGAGCAAAAAATAAATCAGCTGTTCCATACTAAAGTGCAATAGCTACTCGACTAAAACGTATGAGAAAGCAGATTTTTTTTTGCTCTGACAGGATGGCTCCCATAGTAAATGTTGCTCAGTTTGATTGGTAGAGTATGTGGTTTTGAGGTTAATGATACTTTTCCTACCTACGAACAATGACTTATATGTTACTACCCCTACGAAACTTGCTTGCAATATAGATAGTATGTAGACACATTTAATTTTACACCCTATAAAGGCAAACAACTTTTGTATTGACTGGCATGACTATCAATTTTAATGAAATTCTTGTAGAGTACGTACGATAATATTATGATTAATATTATATGTATATCATTAGCATACTTTTGAACTATAGGAGTCTACCCATCAAACTGAACAATTTTTACTATTGGAGCAAACCGAACGGAGAAAAAAAAATCAGTGCCTAAATGGTTGAGTCACAGCAGATTTTTTTTTGACACAAAAGCTACAGATTTTTTTTTTGCTCCTATATCGGTTTGCTCCCATAGTAAAAGTTGTTTAATTTGATGGGTAGACTCTTAGTTTAAAATGATGCTAATGATATAAATTTCATTCTGTATAATTATTATGTAGGTACCTAAGTATAATATTAACCTGTCTCGAGCAAAACTTTAATAGATAATGTAATTAAAAAGATATCATGCATGTTGTCTTCTTATTATGATATGCTTTCGTTTGCCTAAGGGCGCGCCACTTTTGTGTTAGGTTAGGTTAGGTTAGGTTACCCTTATATCTTTCAAAAATCACGAGGCTCTTATTTCATGGAAATCTTTTGAAGTTTTTTCATAAAAGGAGTACCTAATGACCAGTGATCGGAATGTCGGGGCATTTTTTGAGCATACAAGTTTGGATACGCCTGAATTTCCCGGAAGTATCCGGATTTAATAAATATGGATAAAAATTTCACGGGATTTATTGGGATTACCTATTTAGATGTCAAGAGACGTTTTTTTAAATCAAGAGTATTAGCAGCGCATACTAGAGGCCGCGACTTTGAAACACGCCGCCTGGTACTTTTGACATGTACCGCGCTTAGGTAAATATGTTGACCGTTATTAAACAATGATATTAAGTAACTAGATTAGTAGTTAGGGCACCAAAGCGTTGCCACTTCGAAGATGTCTGCAGGCTTCTTTGACTTCAGTTCAGGCGTTTATCTATAGTGAGCGGACATATCCGTGACGTATAAATTAAGCTACCAAAATGGGGAAATGCGCCGTAAAAGTTTGTAAATCAAAATCGTATTTACTTGCAACACTGATGGCAAAAACAATGCGTGAAAAATTTATTTAGTTTTTTAATTCTATTTTGACAAAATATAGTAAACTTACTTGTGAAAAGTAACACCACTTCCTTTATTATTCTTTTCCGACTGTGATTTACAAATTTTTACGGCGCATTTCCCCATTTTGGTAGCTTAATTTATACGTCACGGATATGTCCGCTTACTATAGATAAACGCCTGAACTGAAGTCAAAGAAGCCTGCAGACATCTTCGAAGTGGCAACGCTTTGGTGCCCTAACTACTAATCTAGTTACTTAATATCATTGTTTAATAACGGTCAACATATTTACCTAAGCGCGGTACATGTCAAAAGTACCAGGCGGCGTGTTTCAAAGGCGCGGCCTCTAGTATGCGCTGCTAATACTCATGATTAAAAAAAAACGTCTCTTGACATCTAAATAGGTAATCCCAGTAAATCCGGATATTTCCGGGAAATTCAGGCGTATCCATACTTGTATGCTCAAAAAATGCCCCGACATTCCGATCACTGCTAATGACGAAATAGTAGACGTTTTTTTCACGCTATTACAAAATAATTATCCAAACTTATATTCCTAATCTAAACTATTTTAAATATAGTATATTTAAAAACAGTTAAATAGTAGATGCACACCGAGGGCAGGAAAGTAAGAAAGGTCTCAGATCTCATGTAATTGTTGACCGAGGCGAAGTCGAGGAACCTTTTTATGCATCTAGTTGTAAGGCTCACATGCATGGCTAGCAAGGCAGCGTGATATACCGCTATCACGCATTCGCTCTCTTTCTATTTGCGCGCGAACGAACGAAATAGAAAGGCGTGAAATAGCCGTATCACGTGCAACATGCTACGCCTTCTGTAGCACATTTGTTTCAGGTTGGAATGACGTGTCAAGTAGAAATAGATGGCTATACTTTCGCCTCCAAACAAACTGCATAAGAAACTTTAATCTAGTTACCTACTAGAAGAAATAGGGTGGTTCATTCTAAGTAGGATCCACAGAAGCCAGATTATGATTTTAACAATAGGAAAGTAGTAACAAAAAACCCTAGTAATATCTATAATAGAGTGGTTTAAACCCTCAAAATGAACAACTCACTATGGAGCCAACATCTAAATAAAACGTAAAAATCTGTTATTCCATACATTGGATTCGAGTCGGTACTACAGTATTTAAACCGGTGATAAGTATTTTAGTTTTATTTCGAGGTAACTGTTGGCTCCATAGTGAAAGTTGTTCAGTTTAATGGTCTAAACCACACCTTTTACATATTTTACTAAGGTATTTTGTTACACCTTGTGTATATAGGGTCCTTCTTAATATGCTGACACTTTTTTAAGGGGATGCTCAGACCATCAAACTGAACATCTTTCTCTATGGCACCAACATCGAAATCGCGAAAAAAATATCAGCCCCTCC
This sequence comes from Agonopterix heracliana, assembly GCA_963693445.1. Lineage (NCBI taxonomy): Eukaryota > Metazoa > Arthropoda > Insecta > Lepidoptera > Depressariidae > Agonopterix > Agonopterix heracliana. The sequence continues at coordinate 10,802,509 of OY856310.1, forward strand.
ATACAAAACTACAAACCTACTCGAGCCAAATGTATGGGACAGCAGATTTTTTTTTCCTGATTTCCATGTTGGTCCCATAGAGAAAGTTGTTCAGTTTGATGGTCTGATCATCCCCTTAACCCGTGGAATGTCGGCCGGACACCCGGGTGTCCGGGAGATTTTTTGGTCTAACGTGTCAGCCGGACACCCGGGTGGTCGGGAGACGACCGCTCCTATTGGCTAGTGATTTATGGCGTGGCGTTTCGTTTCACCATTCTTTTTATATTTTCATTAGATTTATTGGTTTTCATTGGTTCGTTTGAATACAATTCTGTGAAAAACGGAACAAATTTCATCTCAAACAAAGAAGAACTAGTGAACCATAGTGAATTCGGGTTGCCAAGATGGCGGAAGTCGCGTGTGTTTTGTGTCGGACTTTTTCAATGTTTACCTAGTTATTCAATTGTTTTTAAACAAAGTGTTGTTCATAAATAGCTCGTAATATTGTCAGCTTTTAGATTATCATATTGGTTTTGTGCGTTGTGAAGTGTAACAATGTGTAAAACGGTAACATCGTGAAAGCGGACTCCAGTTTTTTTCGAAAGGTAGGTAATTAACAAATAGCACGGAATATTTTTTTTATTGTTTAAGGATGTAAATAATGTCAATTGTGAGATGTATTAAGAATGATAGGAAATTTTATTTACTTCACGTAGATATATATTTTATTGCCATAATTTCATAGCATAACATCGAAAAATTATTTTTTCTAAAAGGTGGTAAAAAAAATTTGCATTGTATAAAACACAGCGACACGCGAGCGTTTTTTGTTTGGCAGAGCCCCGACGCGTGACGGGTTAAAAAAGTGTCAGCATATTAAGTTGGACCCTGTATACTTACCCTGTAATTTATATTTTTATCAATTTATCAATGCATTAAATCTTCAATTGACCAAACACAGAAAATTTTGTCAACATCGGAACAAACCGTATATTCCCAGGTTTATACTCTTTATTCTTCAGCCAGGAACTTCTCAAATCTAATAAAGTGACAAAACACAAAAGGACTGCATTTTCCTCAACATTCTTTTGTGTGAAATGTTATTTCGTTTGGAAAACATCTCAATGGATCTAAAAAGGAAATTCTTGTTAAGAACTGTTTGTCAAAAGTTTATGAAAAATCTTTACTATCCGAAGAACCGATATTCGACGCCTTATTTATGGACACCAAGTCTTATGTATGAGTACACAAGGGTAGATTTTAAATTAAATAAGTTAGGTTTTTCATTTCAGGTAATGTTGAAATTATAGACCCAATCCAATCCATGCATCCAATGAAAGTCTATTGAATAAACTGACTTTTTACATATACGAGTACATAGGATACGTTAAATAATAATAATGTGTGTTGTGTTATTTGGGTAGGTATCAAGTTAAAAAGGTGTTTGTTGTATCTATTTTTGCTCTTGCACGCCGTATGAACGGTAAATTATGTCCATGTATACACTTTAAAACTGCTGCTTTGGATTTATTTGATCAAAAAGTAGTAACATTTACTATTAATTTCATTCCATTTGTTAAATTGAATTGAAACTTTCAAAAATACGGCATTCGTACCTGTGCGTACAAAGCAGCAGGCGCCACTAGTGTTCAAAAGACAATGCCCAAAATCAGGCTGAAGATGCGTCATCATCATTCACATAGCAAAAATGTTGGTCTGAATTATGAAACTTTAGTCCAGTAAAAATACGGGTCGAAAGGAAATAATTTATAATAAGCAATTTTTTTTGCTTATTAACGAAGCAACTAAATTTCGTATTTTTAGTTTTTATTTATTTATAGTGTCAGATTTCTTTCTTTTTTAATTTTAATTGTTAAGTATGTAAAATACACTGCGTAAATTTTGTACTAAAATTGAGTTTTTCGTAATTTCTACTTATTTAAAAACAAAGGTTCCGTGGTGATTTTTCGTTGGATTTACTTCTAATATAAATGAATACAAATGCATTTAACAAATGGCAAAAAAAAAGTATGTAAGTAAGTGTATACAATTTTTTGCCAATTTAACATGATTTTTTTTACTTTGTTTAATTATTTAAGAAATTTTTTAGGGGGATTTTCAATCTAGATGATAACTAGATAATCTAAAATATAAAAGAAAAAAAACCTGCTATTATAAATTATTTACTTTCGCCATACAAGCAACCCGTAACGGCCGTAACTTTACTGGATAAGGTACTTGTCTTAAGGGGCCAGACGCAAGTTCAGCCTAACTTTCATACAATTTTGGTCACGATCTTTTGAATTTATAAAATTGTGTATAACCACACCTTTACCTACCAACTTAATGCACTGAGATCAGCATTGACTGCACTAATCAACTGTTAATCCGTTGATAGTAGATATCGTCTGTATAAAATGCAGAATGTTTTGGTCAAATCAGTGACAACGATATTCATCATGGCTTGGTTGGCAACCATTTTGATAGTATCTGTTTTTGCTGCAGCGTCAGGTAAGGAAACATTATTTGTGTCTCAGTACTACGAATAATTATTCGTAGCTCGACCTGTTTTTTTGGCCTATTCGTCCATAATTTAAACTTAGCAATATACCTGTAGAGTAAAACAATCATTAGATAGTCCACTCAATCTTCTATGCATTATAACCATACCTAATGCAAATTCACGATAACAGTGTAAATTGTGATAATTGAAGAAAACGAAATGTTGAGTTTTACTTACCGGGTCGGTTTTTTTTAATTTTAATAAAAAATGTTTCACTTGTCCAGAAGTTTGGATTCGAAAGTTGAAATTACTAGTAAAATGGACAATTCATAAAAAAATGCCGTACTTAGTAAAATATATACACGATGTGACATGCATGTTGATGAACGATTTAAAATGTACCTATTATAACTTAAGTAAAAAGAATTATTTTCAGTAGCAACAGCTACTGTGTGCTAAAATTAATTGTTGACTCACAGTTTATTATAATTAATCAATTTTGACTTACTAAAGTTCCATAATTTTAATTCATAAAAAATTAACTATATATATTGTAATTTTATGTAGGTATATTTTGTTAAACGATTTTATTTAATGTAACGTGTGATGTTCAGACACAATGTATTATTGTTATTGAATGAATAAATGAAATGAAATGAAATATAACCAAGACAGCTATTTTCATGAAATAGGTATTATGATCACCGAGGTATTTGTTGGTCGTTACAAAACTTAATCAGTTGACGCACAGATGCAGAAACACTTATTAGAGTTAATCCTCCATTAAATCTCATGATAGCTTTTTTTTTTAGTCAAGAAGACAAAAAGTGACAGCAAGAGATTTAAGGGAGGAATAACTCTAATGAGCGTTTCTGCAACTGAGCGTTAGATTAGTCTACTTTCGAATCCAAGCTTCAAGACAAGTGAAACATTTCTTATTTAAAAAAAAAACCGACCCGGTAAGTAAAAACTATTTAAAAAAAGCTGGGTAAAAATTCACCACCTCACTTAGTTGTAATAAATCGAAATTAAGTACATTTAAATTAAAAAAAAATCTGGTAAAGTCTGGTAAAATAAACAGTGTGTGACACACTTAGTTGCAAAAACGCTCATTAAAGTTAATCCTCCATTAAATCTCTTGCTAGGTTTTACTACGTCAACGAGATGACACTAAGAGATTAAGGTCAGAGACAGCAGGAGAATGGACTGAGTGACAGCAACTAGTATATTCTCCGTGCATTTTTTAAAAGAATAAATTGTGTGGCTATGTGCCTATTAGTTTTAGAAAAACTTTTATTCGTTATGTTATATCGATTACCTATGCTTGGATGGCTATTGTTTTTTTTCGCTGTTCGGTGATTATGTCAGTCATCATCACAGCCATAGAGGTAAGTATCCAGTAGTAATCACAGCCTATATTAATACGTCCCACTGCAGGGCACAGGCCTACCCTCATGGAGGGTGTATGGGCGTAAGTCCACCACGCGTGCCCAATGCGGATTGGTAGACGTCACATACGCATCAGGATTTCTTCTTCAGCGTATGCAGGTTTCCTCGCGATATTTTCCTTCACCGTTTGAGAGCAGTCGGTATTACGTACATAACTTAGAAAAACTCATTGCTACATGGCATGTGGTCCGTGCAGATTCGAACCCGGACCTAAAATTGAGTTTCCGTAGCTCTCCGCAACGCGCCACCTAGGCTCTCTGATTATGTCAGTAATGAATAGTAATGAAATAGGTAATAAAATATAAATATTATCTTTCTAGCTAAGCCTGTTGACGACCCAGTTCTTATTAAATGGACTGATCGTGAAAGGTACCAATACCTTGAGGACTCTGATGGCCAACTTCACTTGATCGACAGATGGATGAAAGTTAGCGACTTCGCCAATGCTGCCAGATACAACCCTGACAATCAAAATGTTTACCACCTTTTCACCAGGTATGTGAAAGTTTTTTACCCGGAAAGGATTCGAGCTTCCTAGGGTTGACACTTTTAAACAAAACAAGAGCCAAGAACATCAGAATTGTCACAAAACTAGACGTTGCAACATTAAAAGTGGAAAAAACTAAATTGGACTATTGGACAGGGCATAATATGCTAAGTGAAAAGTGGAACAGAGCAATAGTAGAATGGCAACCTAAAGAGAAGGTAACATAAAGGAAAAGAGGACAACCAAAGAAACGATGGGTAGATGACATCATAGAAGTCACAGGTTCTCTATGGACTAGACTCACAAAAGACAGAGTGCAATGGAAGATGCTGGAGGAGTGAAGATGAGAACTAAAAAAAAAAAATTTAAATTTAAAAAAAAATATTCATATACAGGAAAGTCACACAAAACCGTTTCCACGGTTTGTCTGTGAGATCAAGAGTCTCAGTACAATAATATTTTAACATAAAACAATTCTTAATACTAATATTGTATTGTATCTATTTTTATTGAATGGAGTTGAGCAGATGGATTTTAAATAATCTACCAAACCTTCGTTTGTTTTCTTCGGTTCTTAATGAGGGTGGCATTTCATTATACAATGATATGCCTCCAAAATAGGTGTTGACTCTTTCAGTTTGCTGGTGCCAATACTATGATCAATATACGATCTATGCTCATGATTGCCGTGGTTGTTATATGCTAATAAATATTTATGCTTAAGGCTTACTAATCGAATACTGTAACATTGCAACTAACGTATCTCTGTAAAAGTCTAATAAATTCATTTAGAGAACTGGGTCTAGATCTTTTGCTTCTATATCGTTAACTTCGCTTCGTATCTTTTTTCTAGTTTTTGCTACATCGAGTGAACAATTAATAACTTTTAATTTTTGCTACGTGTTCTATTCTAGGCAAAACCCATCACGAAGCCAGCCGTTCCGTTTCAACGACAACAATGCCCTTCGTAACTCCAACTTCAACCGCGCACGTAGGACCGTATGGCTCATCCATGGTTGGACAGGATCTGCTACCGCTGAGGTCAACACTGTCCTTGTACCAGGTAAGAGTTGACAATAAATACAGGGTTTAAGGGAATTGCTTCCGAAAACTCAAAGGGGTGAAAAGGAGATCTCAAAAAAAAATCTGCTCCTCCTTATGCGCGGTAGGAATTAAATGTTAGTATGAAATAGCAGATTTTTTATTGAGATCTCATAGTAAAAGTTGTTGATATTGATGGGTACTTTCACCCTTTTGAGTTTTCGGAAGCAATTCCCTGACATGACCTGTATGACCTGTATATCATATTTATCGTTCGCCTATGTTCGCCTATAATATTTAGTTTCTTGGCAAATTGGAACCTCCATGGTGTCATTTCATTGCACATTATTGAAAAATATAGATGTCTTTTGGTCTTTTATTCGTGATTACTTGTTCAGTGTTTTATTCTTGTCTTGACTATCTGCTACTGCATCATATTTTTCGCAAGAAATCAGGAAATAAATAAAGCTCACAGGCACATAGGTACATTGCATTGTTATGATCCGAAGTAGGCTACTAGGCTTTGTGTTATGGAAACCATAGAACAATGGCATAATCATTATATATAAATAATACATGACCAAACTGGAATTCGAACCCAGGACCTTGGTTTAGCAGTCCGGCGTGGTAACTATTACGAATTAAAAGGAAGAAGAATGGACTACACCTCTTTATTAGCCCTCCTACATAAAGATGTGATTTCCCATAAAGCCTGGATGATGGTGGATTCGCAGATGTTGGTGGAACTCAAGTGAATGAAGCTTTTGTTTCTTGGATTAACTCTTTTTGTGTATTCTGATTTAATCATTTTCATTTCAGCTTTCCTCCAAGGTGAAGACATAAACGTGATCGTTGTGGACTGGAGTATCGGTGCTAGTATTGCCGCTGGAAACAATGGCCCTACCAACGCTGTTCGTTCTGGTGAGTGGAAATTCAAGATTATTTGACAACCCAGATACATGTCAGCGATTTGTTTAAAATTTTCCTAGAAAACGGTTTTGGACGTCTGGTTTTAAAAGACTATGATGGTTTTGATAACAAGTGGCTGGAGCTGACTTATAATAAGGACGAGTGACGGCGAGTTGAAAAATGTATTTCCAAACGTATTATTAAATTTAAAAAAAGAGTGGAAGTGGAGTATGACGAAGGCTTTTACCGAAAGTGGTAAAATGAGAGGTATCTCAGGCTAGGCTAGGAAGAAGAGTCTGGTTCTATAAATTATCTATATTTTTCCCAAAGGCAGCCATGTGGAGAGATATGTGGAAAAATCAGAAGTCATTTTCTTATTTTTATGCAACAACTTTTGCATAGTATCACATTTTACTTTCAGGTCAAAGTCTTGCTCGTGTTATGAACTGGGTCATGACACAGATGAACGTGAACATCAACAGCTTCCACCTCGTTGGATTCAGTCTCGGAGCCCACCAGGCTGCTGTAGCAGGCAGAAATGTCAGAGGAAACGTACCGTACGTGACAGGTACAAATACTTTGGAAATTAAATAGAAATTTTTCAAATGTAAGCAGGTACATTGTTCTAGGTTAAAATTTAGGCTAAAGGGCCTGAAAAACATTGCATAATTTGTCAGTATTTTTTAGTAAAATTCTGTTGTAGTTGAAGCCAGTCCTTAAATACAGGTTCCTTCTTAATATGCTGACAGTTTTAAAGGAAATGATCAGACCATCAAACTGAACAAACATCGAAATCATCAATCATTCCTTTTAAAAACTGTCAGCATATTAAGAAGGACCCTATATTATGTTATGATCAACTAGATTGTGATCGTCACTTGTCTTATAGCTCTCGATCCCGGCGCGAATATGGAAGACAGCGGTCACATCTTCAGCCGTAATGCTGGTAGCTACACCGAAGCTATCCACACAAATGCCGAAATTATGGGTCATGGACATCCCGTGGCTCACTCTGACTTCTATCCTAATGGTGGTGACTTCAACCCTGGTTGTGGTGTCAACTTCCTTTGTAATCACAATAGGTAAGTTACCCTACTTTCACCCTTATTAATAAAGAAGTAAATTGCATCTGATTCGGTGGACCTATGACAGGTAGCACCAGGATAGAGCACAACTTTTGGTTGCATGTCTTGGGAGAGGCCAATGTTCAACAGTGGATGATTAGGCTAATGATTACAATTTTTACTCTAAGCCAAGACTTCTGCCTCTGTTATGAACTAGGACTTGACTTGATTGATTTCCCTGCAGTTGACTTACCTGGTCTTGTATAGGTATATCTTAGAAAATAAGTAAGTATAGAAGATCTTATTCATAGTAGATGTATACCGAAGTACCGTACCACCGTGTAGTAGTACACATCGAAGTTACATAACATTTCATTCAGATGGCCTTTTGGCTAGGTATACGCCCAGCAAAGGAAATCTAACTGAAATGATACATACATACATACATACATAAGCTCACGCCATTGTCCCATGGGGGTGGCAGAGACCACGGGCCGCCACACGCTACGACTCTGACACACCTCTGAAATGATAATAATTCGAATTCTCATTATAGGAGTTTCTTTTTCTTCGCTGAGACCCTGACCTCTAACAATGGTTTCACTGGAAGAAGGTGCGCCACCTACGCTGCAGCAAGACTTGGTACATGCGTTCTATCTGGCACCCTGAGGATGGGAGGCCTCAGACCTAAGTCAGGGTAAGGTTTTTAAGTATTTTAGTTACATCAGGTTGCCTCCGTGGTCTAATGGTTAAGAGCTTGGGCTCTTGACACGGAGGTCGTGGGTTCGATTCCCACGGGGGACACCTAGTGATATGTCACTTAATGTGTTTTTTCCCCAGTTGGTTAGGACATTGCAGGCTGAATCACTGATTGTCTTAAAGAATGATGATTCCGTGCTTCGGATGGCACGTCGGAAAAAACTGGCACCAGGGCTTGCCCACACGATAAGAATAAGACATAAGTTTTTTTATGTAGTCAGTTTGTGGTCGACAGGCCACCATTATAAGAACGTATTATCATCCTCAAATAGTCATTCCAAACAAAATTTTAAATGTAGAGCTAAATAAACCATTCGTGCGACAATTAAAAAGCTTCGCCATCCACCATTCGCCTTCCATCAGTAGGTAATTTAGGTAATTTTGACCCTACCACAAAAACAATAATTTAAAATCCAAAGAGGAACAGTTTAGTTTATACCAATTTCTTCATCAATTATAGGAATAGTCATTTGCGAAGCAAGGAGTTGTATGAAACCGCACGTAGAAGCTCTGAAATGATTTTTTCATGATAACTGCAATGTTATAATTTTTTGGCTCTTGTAATTCTGTGTGTTTCTTGCAGTATCACAAAATGACAACAATGTTTGTTTACGAGTAAAACTACGTCTTATTAGGGCTTCGTACGTCAAAAAGAAAAAAACGTATAGATCACTATGTTATCCTTCCGTCAGATCGTCCGTCTCTTAACCCTCTTCCTCGGGAACTGGTAAAGGAATCAAATTGAAATGAATACCAAATACTAAGGTCTATAGTCCCTTGCAGGTGTAAAAAATGTAAGGTTCTGAGTCAACGCAATCAAAAGATATTTTATCGGAGATAGACGTACTTTTTGTTATCATCAGCTGCAAGGCTGAAAAGTCCGACCTTTGAACGGTTGTATCACCTAACTAAACCGACTGATAGACCATGTCAGTTTTTGTACTGTTCGTATAGCTATAGCTATGCTCAAGTCTTCAATCAGTCAATCAAGTCAGGTTGATGGTCGTGTCAAAAAAAGGTGAAATACAAAGGCGCTACCTTCCATTCAAAAGCCCGCATCACCTTTTGAGTTTAAGGATCGTCCAAAAATTAACTAAATTTTTTTGTACTTTTCAGGTCTGGCCTCTTCCACTTGCAAACCAACGCTTCGCCACCATTCAACAGGGGTTGATTGTCCTAATTAATATTTTATCAACCCTTCTTCAGAACCAGAGCCTTTCAACTTTTGATAACCAATCTCAATCATGTCACCGAAACTTTTTATAAAAATACAGATTGTTGAGGTTGTACCAGATGAAGTTTGACTTTGAGTTTTGAAGAATACAAAAATTAATAAACCTTTGATGCGTTTGCTTTTATCTTCTTAAACTAAATACAATGTATGATCAACGTGTAAGACCTTTTCCCGCGAATAAATGTTCCAGAAAGGTAGACTTTACGAGTAAGTCTTTGTGCCTAACTTTGATAAAGTATATGTCAAGATTGACAGTCGAAGATACGAAAGCGTCGAAAAAAATTGGAACCAGTACTGGCTCCTAAACCCTATACTTATACACGCACACATACATAATTTGTAGGGCGCCTCATGCAAACCAACCTATGAAACTTAGCCCCTTTTGTTTTATACGGGATATTAGTGAGGCTCATTCTAGACATAGGGTAATTCTAGGATAGATGCCGCAGTGGGATAGACGCCCTGAATTTTAAAACTCTAATTTCGCGACCTTGGGTGGCGGTCATTCTACTACTAAACAAGAGACCCTCCCGCCCCCGCGTAGGGTGCCGCGCTACACGACACTGAGTGGTTGTGCGCACGAGTGAGTTTCCTTAGAAGTTTTGGCGCGAAGGTAATATTTACAATTATTATTTTACGGTGTTGTTGTGGTGTTTATACTTTTTCCCTGATAAATAAAAAAAATTTTCAAAAAGAGAACTAAATTTACTCTTTTTGATGGGTCATCTATACTCTACTGTCATTTAATATGTTAAATCTGAATATTATAAATAATTTGCTACCTTCTACTTCTTTGAGAAAAATAAAAAATATCAGTTTTATTTGGATTCATCCATTCATCGTAAATAACTAATGTTCTTGCATAAAAAGAGTTTTTTTTCTTGATAGGGCACATATCCCCTAGGCTGTTTTTACTGGTGAGGCAACTATCCGCTATGGGGCATATATACTTCAAAATTTAGAGGTCAGGGAAAATTAACAAAGCATAAAAAGTAAAAACATTGATGACATTTTTTTCGAATGAAATAGTAGACGAAGGACCAATGTATCTGTATCCTACCATCTTATTTGGTTCCTGTCATTGAACTGAGAAATATAACGATATTTCAAAAAGTGCGGCATCTATCCTAGAATTACCCTATACTTTTTCTAAGGTGCCTAATTACAAAAAAAAACCCTTATAATTTCATCCTGTCCGTCTATCCGTCCATATGTCACAGGCATTTTGCCTGGAGAATATTTAATTTAGTGACCTCAGATTCAATGTTCTACGAGTAAAATGGTTGTGACATATCATGTACGAATTTAATTTAGTGACCGCAGAAATTACATTGTTTTTCACTGTGTCTGAGAAATACTTACCTACCATAAAATACAAACTTATTTTTACTGCCGATAAAAATGAATATTCTATAAATTATAACATTCAACTTTAACCGAATACGGAACCCTTCACTTTGCATCGTCGGACATGCACTTGTTTTAACAAATGACGTAACATATCTTTATTCTACCCAATTATTTGGCTACGTGTGCGTGTGAATTACTTTTTAATCTATTTGAACGTGCGCAATGTAACAACAATCAGGAGATAAGTTTTGAGTTATCTTGGGATTATAGACTTATTACTTTTTTGTGGACAAACGAGTTTATCTTATGCAGCGTTTCAATTATGCTGCATAGTTTTCATATCGCGATTGCGAATAATATCGCCTAAAGATTAATATTTAAAAAACATTTTTTTTATTAATAAATTGTTGGGTTTGATTTTTATTTTCTTCTTTTTAGAGCATTTAAATAAGAGCTTGTTTTTAAAAATGTTGTTACTATAATTTTTTTTTGCTTAGGTGTAACAAAACACCCTAGTAATACTTAAGGGTATAATACCGTTGGCGCGCTCCATACAAACGTACTATGGTGATATTTTCAATACTAAGCAATAAAATTAAAGTTAATAAAAATTTTGCAGAAACAATCTAGAAACAAATTTCTATTATATTTATCTATACCTACTACTATGGAGTCAGATTTTCGTTAAAATGTATGGTTTTAGAGTTACAGTGCCTCAAAGATTTCCATACGAATCTTAAATTAATCATAGAATTAATACTGTATATTTTAACGAAAATCTGACTTAATACAAGCATAGAAATTCGTTTCTAGATTGTTTCTGAAAAATTTCATTGACTATTGGTTAATATTTTAATATCACCATAGTACGTTTGTATGCAGCGCGCATTTGCACTCTCGGAATAAACTTCTCTTAAGGGGGGTGCTTCAGACCATGAAACTGAACAACTTTCACTATGGAGCCAACTTCGAAATCACGAAAACAAAATCTGCTGTCCCATACATTTTAGTCTAGTACCTACTTAGGTACTTTAGTTTTGTATGGGACAGCTGTTTTTTTTTCGTGATTTTAATGTTGGTTGGCTTCATAGTGAAAGATGTTCAGTTTGATGGTCAGAAGAACCCCCTTAAGTATTACTAGGGTGTTTTGTTACACCCTGTATTTTTCAGTCTATACCCATATCATGAAAGTGCAAAAAAATTGCTAGGTATACAAAATTTCATCTCAATCGGTTGAGGATGACTGCTTTAAAATTAAGTTGCAAGATTTGACCCGAACACACAAAGGTATACCTACATACATACAAACATTGCAAGTAAAATAAACGCTTGTAAAAATATAATTATTTCTATTGCCTGCAATAGCAATTGATTTCAAATTAATCAGGACCGATTCGGCATACATTGTATAAAAAATGCGGTAATTTTCTGTGTATCTAAGTGTGTTTAACAATTTGGGGAGAAAATAAATTATTTTATTATTATTTATTATACAGGGTGTTAGGGACAGCCCTCCGCAAACTGAAACGGTGAACTCAGACCATTAAACTGAACTATGGAGCCTACCTCAGGAAACGCGAAAAAAAATCAGCTCTCCCATACATTTGAGTCGGGTAGGTACAGCAGTTTTGTATGGGACAGCTGATTTTTTTTCGCGTTTCCTGAGGTAGGCTCCATAGAGAAAGTTGTTCAGTTTGATGGTCTGAGTTCACTGTTTAAGTTTGCGGAGGGCTGTCCCTTACACCCTGTATGTATCTCGGTAGGTATTTCACGGACTTTAGCCCGGACCTTTGGAAGGCTTACAGGTAACTAGGTTTTATAACTGTTTGCTTTTATTGCTACCCTTTAAAAAATAGAGAGAATAAAAGCAGGCAATCTATGACGAAATCGGGCCTTGACGAATTAGCAGTGCAATCGCGGCTTTACTGCGTCAACTGATGAAACTAAGAGGGTTCCTTGTATGCCTAAGGAACCTTAAAACGTAGATGACGCGTTGGACGTCGTTGCTCCTGCCTATCTTTAAAAAAATGCGATTTATCAGCATAATAAAAATGTTTTCCCTGCAATGTTGTGATAAAACAAATAGATACCTAATACCTGCTTTACGTAGTTAATCTTTTGATTGTTTTTGTATGCACGTGTAGGTACTAAAAGATAAACGCTATACAGGGTGTAAGGAAAAGTGTAATTAAATAAACGTTTAAACGGTATAAGTACTATTAAATTTATTTATAACTACATACTTATGTATAATGTGGTTTAAAGGTTAATGATTCGTTTCCTTACAACCTATAAAATATACTGATTATTTGCACACCAAAATACACAGAAACAAACAAGAAGGTATTGAAGGGTGCAAAGGGCGGCCTTATCACTAACAATGATTTCTTCCAGAATACCATGTGATGGAAGAAATATATAATAAGATAATATAATGTCTATCTGACCTATAATGTAATAACCATTTTTTTTAAACAATTGCATTACTTTAAGAGGTGATATTTGTACCCATGATACACTTTCCCTTAGAAATACCCTCCTTCTGGCACAGTTGGGTAAAAATTCGACTTTTTATACAAACATTGCATGCATTTAATATAGAAAGTCCAAAAATTTCAAATTTTCTATCGGTTATTCTTAATAAAAGTTATTCAGTATAAGCGCTCTTACAGACCAGCGACACTTTGCGGTCGCAGAGGGTCGCGCGACGTCGCGCGACACTTGCGCTCATAGACTTTACGGTCCTCCGCGACCGCAAAGTGGCGCTGGTCTGTAAGAGCCCTTATGGCTGCAATCACCCCTTAAGGCGTATCAGCCGTGGACCACTCTCCTCTCACTCACACTCCATACTAATCGATGAGAAAGAGCGCGTGGCTCCGGTCAGAATTTTGCTGTTTTCTTTGAAAAATTCGATGATTTTTTATTAATTTTGAAAAAGTAAAAAAACCACATCATTCTAAATTGTATTGTGAACAACATAGTAAATTTTCATTTAGTTCCGATTAAAAATGTAAGAGTAAAATGGTTACAACTGGAAAAAAAGGGGTGACTTTAGAGTCCCTTTTCTTCGGTTTTATTCATTAAAATCGATTTCTAGAAAAACCACATCACTTCTCATATCCTGTAGATGGTTCAGTTTAAATTTCAGCTCAAAAAGTGCCATAGTTAATGAATAAAATGGTTACAAAATTACCCAAAACCGGCAGGTATCCCCTTAATACACACCGAGGACAGGAAAGTAAGAAAGGTCTCAGATCTCGTGTAATTGTTGAACAAACATGTGATTTGAAGCTTTCTTATTTACTGTCCGAGGTTAGTATACTATTTTTCTTCTCGACGGAGGTGAAAGCGACAACTTCGTTTAGCGCAGCGGGACGATAATTGACGCTTTACGTCCGGAGGGATGAAAAGTAATTAATGCAACTGTTTACCCTAACACACTGTAGAATGTTAACTACTACACCATTACACATTTAACCACAAAATAAACAGGTTGCTACAGTGGCTGGTGTGGAGATGCGAATAAATAAGCTCGAGCAGGGTTCGGTAACTAAAACCCGTGGCGGTCGTCTACTATAATGAAGATGGCCAAGCTAAGCAGTTCTACTATACAGCTGTAAAACTTGGCATGTCCATAAAAGGGTAATTGGCTCCAAGTTTTCATCAACAAATACCTTAAAAATCTTCTGGCCAGACACCATCTCAAAGCATGAGCCATGGAGGCGGATACCCATTAATATCTAGCACCACTAACCCAAAACAACGTTATTTTAGAGAATGTCGTCGTAATCGTCGAACACTGTAGTATATGAACAAACAAACAAACAAACAACCTCTCACCTTAAACGCATACACGTTCTCCGTTCCGTCGCGGGTAAAAAGTGACAAAATTGTTTTCCCCATTTTTCCGTCGCTCCATTCTTTTCTGTCACTCAGGAACGTCATTTGCTAGACTCTAGCAAGCTAGCTAGAGCATATAAGATAAACGGAACGCGATAACACGGCCGTGCGCGATCGCGCTCCGTCTATCTTATATGTATGCCTGAGTGACAGAAAAGGATGGAGCGACGGAAAAATGCGATGCGGTGCTGTGTGATGTAGTTCAACCCGATGCTATTGATCGATTTCTTTAAATATATAATATTTTTTATCAATGTACTGTAAAGTTACATAGTTGGTATAACGTGCCATCTAATCCCGGTCCGCAGTACACAGTTGTGCTAAGTACGTCAGTGTTCTATGCCTATTCCCTCACTTAGTGATCCTTGCTTGAATCTGGCAGTAGCTAGGCCTTGTATTAAGTTGACCTGATGATCACTTGCATAGCCTTAGAAAGGAGTGCAATTATAAGGCTGTCTTGGCATCCAGGCAAACGAAAGTGGGGGCACCCTAAAATAACCTGGCGATTTATGGAGACATGTTAGTAGCTAGTCAACTTGCTGACAGATTATAGGTAATCAAGGCACCTAAACTGCTCTCTGACTTGGCTGAACGAACACCACCATCTGACTGAAGGCAGTATTTGGTCACAGTCACTTTACTTACGAGAGGTAGGTACTCCAAAAATAAAAAATGGTGTCGTTTTACATCTAAATGATATCATACATTTATTTACATAACAGAATAAAACATCATAATCTCCTCAGGAATAGAAAGATGGACGGATGGCAAACTGGAAGATTTCACAAAGGGTCTCTCGTGGTGCCATCTTCTCCGGGATCCTAAAAGACTATCCGCACATTGTTGCAAAAGTATTTTGAATTAAGACAATCTAGTATATGAAATATGGCCCATCCCGGCGATCACAAATCGTTTCTGTCAACTAGTCTGTGAACCGAGAAAGAACATAGGAAAAAACTAAGATTGCTTCATAACTTAAAGAACATAAGTTATATGATCTAAGCTTCATAAGGATAAAGTAAATTTATTATTGGTAAGTAGTAGGAATTAAATAATAAAACATAGCCACTATAACGTTTTATAAATAAAGAAAACCATTTAAAAGTTTAGTTATTCACGAATATTTCGTTCCAAGTTCAGAATTCGCACTATAAACAGTAGGTTCTTGAAGTTTTAGCCTCATTTATTATTTAAGCGCACCTTCCACAAGTTGTTTGATGCAAATCAAAAGTTTGTGGTTTTCCAGACCTTGTGGGTTATTTATGAAGTTGCACTGCACCTTTCGTGAGACTTGCTATATGTAGTAGTTATATTCAAGAATATTTCTAAAGTTGTTGGCTGTTTAAATTCATTGCGGATTCCAAGACACTTTAGGGTAATCTCTTGACCTCGATCAAAAAATATTGTATCACTACTGTTAATCGTGGTTAATATAGGAGTTCGAAAGGTATAAAACCATTTTGTCTGTCAGACACATGAATCAAATTATGGAAAAGATCGTACCCAATCATACTCTGACTGTTTTGACAAACTCTTAGCTTTAATATCCA
This sequence comes from Agonopterix heracliana, assembly GCA_963693445.1. Classification (NCBI taxonomy): domain Eukaryota; kingdom Metazoa; phylum Arthropoda; class Insecta; order Lepidoptera; family Depressariidae; genus Agonopterix; species Agonopterix heracliana. Next base: position 10,818,734 of record OY856310.1, read on the forward strand.
AGTTGTCTATATGGGTAAGGTTTTCTAATACTATCTACTATGACGGTCTATGCCCATTGCTTGGTATTGGCATCACCAGAAAATATTCACAACGACCAGTCTTCTGCAGGCTGCATCCATCGATTCTCCGAAAGCAAATTTTAGTATCTCTACAGAACCCTTTTTTGCGAACCTGACTTGAACTTGGCTGGAACTGTCTTTAATCTTTTGATAATGGCAAAATATAAATAAAGGATTCGCGTTAATTCCATTAGATCAACAATCAAAATGGCTGGGTTAGGTACTGTTGTACTAATTGCAATTATCGCTGCGGTATCAGGTAAGAAATCGTTTTAGCATAATTTATGGTTAAATAAAACTTAATGCAACAGCAATTAGCTTTAGCCTTATGGAGAAAATAAATTATTTTATTATATAATAATAATAAAATACCTAAAGTACCTACATCTGTAAAAGGCTTACTCACGGGCCGTCACCCAGACCTTTGGAAGGCTTGCGTGGGGGGGACGCAAGCCTTCCACACAGGTTTAATAAGTACAGGCTCTTTCAAGACGATTTTATCTAAATGCGATCGGATGCACCAATCAAGGTATATCTCTGAATGCATTATTAAGTCTGTCACATTGAAAGTCACCCATTAGTTGTTTGATAGTCTTTCGTCTACCGAATTATTTTTTACCGTTTCGATACTTTCAGGGGTGGTTCACACCACCAAACCGAACAATTTTTATTACGGAATCAAACATGAATATCTACGTGTAAAAAAAAACTGCTGTCTCATATATTTGAGTCGAGTATAGACATTGCAGTCATAAGGAACAGCATCTATTTTTTGATATTTCAGCTTTGCTCCTATACCTCGCTTCATCCCAGTAAAAGTTGTTAGTTCAGTTTGATGCTCTGGGCCTGGACATTTGAATTTCGCAATTGCGTGAATGTTTTCGTTCTCATGTCAACTCTATTACAATGAAGTTTGGACCGAAACGGTCGCGATATATCGAAAATAGAAAGTCCGGGTATAGACAGGGCCTGAACTTAGTTTAGTAAGTTTCGGAACGGTATAAAAGAAATCATGTAAATCATTTGGCTTTAAAACTCTACGTTGCCATCGATCTAGGTGCATCTAAATCTAAATTGATAGGTGTGATAAGATGTCAATAGGTTCATTTAACTGATGTTTCCCTAACTGAAATGGTGAACCTACATTTTATAGAAGTATCAAGTATGCATGTGGCAAATATTTATAATATTTCAATCTCTTTTCGATAATTTTATTTGAAGAAACTAAAAATTGAAAACAAGAAGCTTTTCTGGCTAGTCACTAAAAGTTTCTGTAACCATTTATATTATCTTCTTTTTAGCTCTGCCGGCTGAGGACCCAGTGATCCTTAAGTGGAGTTCAGGTCTACGGTATCAATACCGTGAGGACGCCGAAGGTAAACCACACTTGGTAGACCAATGGCTGAAGGCCAGCGATGCAGTAATTGCTTCCGACTACAACCCAGACCTGCAAAATGTTTATCATCTTTTCACCAGGTACATTTCTTCTGTTAAATCGCAGTTATATTTTTAGACGTAGTTGGTAAATAGCCCAGTAATTTTACGGAGTATTGTTAGGAGGAATGGGAAGTAATTTTGAATAGGATTTTTAAATTGTAACCGGCACCATTTAGTGACAAAAAGACTATAATGAAAACATATTTAAAAAAAAATCACTATGCAATATAGAAATCAAAATTGTATCTCCCGGAAGGTTTTTAAATTATTAATAACAATGCACTAATTTTAATTAGATTCAACAATATAAATTACATTTGAGCATTAAAGTGGACATCGAAATTTAAAATATGAGCTATTCATTAGAAAATACCAATTTATTTTTATAGTTTTATAAGTGAACAATAATAATAATACTTTGTGTTTGAAGTGTGAATAATGGTGAAGCCATAAAACGTGAAACAAAAATTTACCGTCTGGTTTTTTAGAACGAGATAAATGCTAAATTTTAAATTTGGGGCTGTGGGTGAAGTGTTTTTTTTTATCATGAGTCTTAAATTGGCTTTCAAGTTATATACCGATAAAAAACCAATTCTTAATTAGTCCCGGGTCAAACCGTAAAATGACTGGTCTAAAAGTAATGAAAAATATTAATTGATGGAAAACACTTTGAACTTTATAGCGAATCTGAGTTATCCAACTTTATTGACGCAATAAATAATTTGTTTTCATTTCATCTTTATTTCCTAGACAAAACCCTTCAGTGAGCCAGCCCATGCTTCTGGGTAGCGACAGTCTCCTCAGGTCATCCAACTTCAATCCTGGTCTGAGGACAGTCTTCCTCATCCACGGCTGGACTGGATCCGCTACCTCTGACGTCAACACTGTGCTTGTACCAGGTATATAAATATAATTACACAACCGGCTTCAATTTAACCTGCCAAGCCGTTCAGAGGCTATCAGTGGAATTTGGATTTTCTAGAAGTACATAAATGAAGTCAAGAGACTGAATATAAGAAATAATCGTCAACGCTTGTATATGTAGTTTTACCTACTACAGGGGCATACAATGAAATACACAAGTAAATTCCAAGCTTAGTAATTCATCATGACTCCATGGACTGCCGCAATTCTTAACGTATACAGGGTCCAACTTAATATGCTGACGGTTTTTAAGAGGATGATCAGACCATCAAACTAAACAACTTTCTCTGTAGGACCAACAACGAAATCGTGAAAAAAAATCATACATTTTGGTCGAGTAGGATTGCAGTTTTTGGAAACAGCTATTTTTTTTTGGGATTTCGACCTTGCTCCATAGAGAAAGTTGTTCAGTATGATGGTTTGATCATCCCCTTAAAAACTGTCAGCATATACCCCACACATTTTTAATTAGTAACGAAACTTTAAGGGTGTATTCGGACCGTGAATCTGATCATTTTGCCCTAAGAAACATGGGTCGAAAAACGAGAACAGCACCACATCGCATTTTTCTGATGCGTAGTTCAACCCGCTTCAAGCTGTCAGATGTAGTTGAACCCTTTAAAGACATTGCGCCCACGTGACGAACTGTATTCGTTTCAAATCGTTGCGCAACTAACGAATGAGTATAATAAAAGAACAATTACAAAGAGTATGATAGCTAAAACTATACACAAAACAGGAGGAATATCATACTTCCCAATGAAATGGAAATTATCCTTTTCTGCAGTGGGATTAAGACTTATAAAATTCAAATTAAAATTTACCTTTTCCTGTTTTGTATGCGAAACGGGATTGGGCAATGTCTTTTGAATTATATTATTTTCTCCCCACCGGACGGAAAGCGTCAATTTTCGTCCCGCTGCGCTAAACGAAGTTGTTGCTTTCCACCTTCGTCGAGGAGACCTTTCTTACTTTGCTGTCCTCGGTGTGTAATCTACTATATTTATTCTAATTGCTATAATTTCAGCTTTCCTCCAAGCTGAAAACGTGAATGTATTCGTTGTGGACTGGAGCGTTGGTGCTAGTGTCCTTGCTGGTGCAGCTGGTCCTCTCAATGCAGTTGCCTCAGGTTAGTAGGTATATTTATTATTGGTGTTCCGTCCGTACCAACATTTACAAAACGGACCACTTATAGAATCACCGCGGTGGCTGTCCGTCCGTCCGTCTGTCACAGGCATTTTTTTAGAGCCCCTGCCTGTATGGAAGCTGAAACTTAGTACAGTTATAGCAATCAATAGCCCAATAAATAATTGCCTCCGTTTGGGCTCTTGAAACGAGGACACCTAGTGATATGTGAGTTTTTCCCGGTTGGTTAGGACATTGCAGGCTGAATCACCTGATTGTCTGAAAAGAAAGATGATTTTGTGCTTCGGATAGCACGTTAAGCCGTTGGTCCAGCCTACTATCTCTGGTAGTCGTTACATTAAAACCACATTAGAGGCCGTAAGACGGTTGGAATAAACTCTGACACCAAGGTTTGCCCACACTATAAGAAAAAGATTGGCATAAATGAAGTCAAAATAGCCTAATGTTTAGGTATATGGGGATGTTTTGGGGGGCAGAAAGAGAAAACGAAAAGTTTTGTTCTCCTACTAGGTATATCGTGTGGGACATAAAATGTCTTATAAACTGTGCTAAAATTAATATTATGTTTCTAGGTCAGAGTGTTGCTCGCGTCATTGACTGGATCCGCGCCATTACTGGAACTCCGGTCAGCAACTTCCATCTCGTCGGACACAGTCTCGGAGCTCATCAGGCTGCAGTTGCCGGCAGAAATGTTAACGGAAACATACCTTACATAACCGGTAAGTTCAACTGATTCTTTGAATTAAGTACGTTCACATACGATGACGCATTGACGCAGCGGCAGACGTCAGTCGGTCATTTGTGAAGCAAGGAGTTGTATGAAACCGCACGTAGAAGCACACACGGTGACGCATTGACGCACCGGGTGTGGTTCTATGGACTGACATCTGCCGCTCAGTCAGTGTGACATCGTGTGGGAACGCACTAAGTGAACAAGATTACTCTCCATATTAGAGTTTCGTACAAGGAATCCTTATACTTTCGTCCATTCTGTCTGTCTGCATGCCCCACCTCTATTACTCGATCATTTTTACACCTCATCATCACAGCCTACAACGTCCCACTGCAGGGCACAGGCCTACCCTCAGGGAGGGTGTATGGGCGTCATCCCACCACGCGTGCCCAATGCGGATTGGTAGCCTTCACATTCGCATCGGAATTTCTTCTTCAGCGCATGCAGGTTTCCTCACGATGTTTTCCTTCACCGTTTGAGAGCAGTCGGTTTTTACACCTATTGAATCGAATTTTGGCATGACGACAGATAGCAGTAGGGCAAAAATGAGGAAGTCTTGAAGAAACAATTTTATTTTGACATCAGGGGGATGTCTCGTATTTTCCCATAAAAAAAATTTTTTTTTGAATAATATTGAGTGAGGTGGTAACCAGTTTTAAATCTGAAGCTATTCTTCTGATCTAACAATTTCCTTTCGATTTTGATTTATTGTTATTTCTCACAGCTTTGGACCCTGGCGCGAACATGGAAGACAGTGGCCACATCTTCAGCCCCGATGCTGGTACCTACACTGAAGCTATCCACACAAATTCTGACATCATGGGTCACGGAAACCCTCTAGCTGACGTTGACTTCTATCCCAATGGTGGAGATTACAACCCCGGTTGTGGTGTCAACTTCCTTTGCAACCATAATAGGTAATAGCACTATTGTAGGAACATTGTTCTTTGTAGTTTTTCTTGTCTAAAGGCAATGTTTACAATGTATGTTTTAAACAATGCATCGCCAATCGATCAGCAGTACTCAAACTTCAGAAATCATCACTTCACATCACATTATTATAATTTGAACTCACTCGCCACGTTTTTCTTTCGTCCCGTTATTTTCTTACGTTTTTCACGAATATATAGACTAATTAATAATTTATAATATTTTAATTGTCTGAATAAAGTTTAAAGAAATATTGTTGTAAGTAAATTGGCGACAGGCTCAACCTTTCACGCTGGACAGATTTGTACTCTTAGATATTCCGTGGATAGAGTAAAGGCATTAAAAATATTCTACATTGCATTACCAAATATAATTATCATTAACAGGAGTTTCCACTTCTTCGGAGAGACCCTGACAACCACCACAGGATTCACAGGCAGGAGGTGCAATTCCTACGCCACAGCACGACTTGGTCTCTGCCTTGGACTCGGCACCCTTAGGATGGGAGGATTGAGGCCTAAGACTGGGTAAGAGAGTTATTATTATCGGTCGGCTTGAATGAAGTGAACGATAAGGCACAAGTCTTATTCGTGACAAGAGTGCCACGATTGAGAGGGCCAAGAACGCTAGACTATCGCAAATTACTGCCTGACCTTTGTTTTAGACGTTGTACGCAAATCACAAAGCCTTTGTAGGCCATTGTAGATTTAAGATCAAGATACGCTTTGGTATCTCTGTAATAAACAGATTTTTTTACAAAGGCTATCTAGATAGGCGATGTCTATTACCACACTAGATGCGCTGTGGAGAAAAAAATCCAGTTTCTTCTGGTTCGGTAGCATATTGTATAAATTATTCATATTTTTAGAATCGGTTCAGTAGTTCCTCACCCGGTACTACATACAAACACAAATTAGTGTATACAGATTTACTAGGTGCAGGGTGTAACAAACCACCGTATTAATATTTGAAGGGCGGTGGTATAGACCATCGAACTGACCAACGATCACTATGGAGCCAACATTTGAGTCGAGTTGGTAACTACTGCAGTTTTGTATGAAACAGCTGATTTTTTTTTGCGCGTAGTTGGCTCCTTAATGAAAGTTGTTCAGTTTGATGATCTAACTAAACCACCGCTTTAAATATTACATGTTTTGTTACACCCTTTAAACAGGGTGTAACAAAACAACCTAGTAATACTTAAGGGGGTAGGATAAGGAGGTTAAGATCATCAAACTGAACAACATTCACTACGGACCCAACATCGAAATCGCGAAATAAAAATTTACTGTTTCATACAAATCTGCAGTACTGACTCGTATCTGAAGTCAGAGGAGGGCGGGGAGTGGCCGTTCTGTATGTAGAACATGGGATTGATACTCTAGTTCAACAGTCATAAGATCAACATTTAAAATATCAACCCCATAAGGTCAGCAAATCAAATGATCAGCAGTTCAAAATCTCAACACTTCATAATATCAACAGTTCAAATGATCAACAACCAAAAAGTCAACATACTATTACCTATTCTGTGCCTAGCGTAGAAAGAGAAGGAACTAGAAAAAAGCACGTGTCTTGTCATATCACTCAGTAATAGATGCACATAGCAAATTCGCTCAAGTTAAAAAAGGAGATCGCTAATTATTGCTGTCCTTATCGACGTAGCCACTTTTTTGTTCTACGACGGCTGTCTGACTCCGGAGTCAGACATATATTTTCATATAAATTGTATAGGATTTTATGACTATCGCTGTCTCATACGCGGTTACACTGATGTTACGTCTATCAGCGTAAGCGAAAAATACTTCGCCTATGGTGCCTAGGGTCAAGGGTGACAGCTAACAATAACAATTGATCTGTCGCGGTAGCTATTGGTTATTGACCAAGCCCTAACTACCACATTATAATAACCCACATGAACACAACAATGTTATTAAATCCTTCTTGCCTGGTTATTATACTTTTATATAACGCACTATTGTTTACCCGCGACTTCATCCGCACAAATTATATACCAGATTTTAAGTCAGATATCAAACAAAAAAGTTTTATCAAAATTGGTTCAGTAGTTTTTGCGTGATGCGCGAACAAACAAACAAACATAAAAACAAACACACAAACAAACAGACAGACGAAATTTCTAAAAAAGGTTGATTTCGAGTCAGGGATACCTAAAAACCATATCGTAATCTTTTTTTGTGAATATCTTCAATGTACAGACACACTTCAGTTACAGTTTTATAATAATTTAGATTAGATTAGATTACATTATTTAGATTCGATTATGAAATTTGAATCATTGAAATCCTTTTATTTCCAGATCAAGCGGCCTCTTCCATTTGGAGACAAATGCTGAGCCACCATTCAACATGGGTTAATTGATATTTGATAATTGTAACAACAACTTTCAGTTCATCAAGAAAAGTTTTAGGCTTTGTTCCAGTCGTAGCACGACTGTATAATAATAAGATTGTATAAATATAGACTGTTTAATAATTGTGATAAGTCGGCAGAGATTTACTCTGACTCTCTCTATAGGTTCAGAAGGAACATTGTTTGAAGGAAGAAAGGAAAAAGAAAAAAAAAACTGAAGAAAATGTACAGTCTACCTGTATTGTATTGTCATTGCAATTGTTTTTTTTTTCAGTTTGTTTTTTATTTTATTAAATGTTATGTATTTAGGTAATTAGTCAACGATTTATTTATTGTCCGAAGCGTTTTTTCTTTTGTGACTTAAATAAAGCATGCAGATAGTGTTCACTTTTAAGTGATTATGCATGTATCTTAAGAAGTAGTTTTTAAGTATCATAATTTAAGTAAATATTAGTGTAATAACTGTAAGTGAACCAAATAAACAAACACAACATATAAAATATTATTACTCTCTGTTTGATCCCGAAGCAAAATTAAGAAGACGTTCGTGAACTTTAAAATTAGGAATACAAAATAACATGAAACAACGCATTTAATTTAAATTAATCAAAAAGATGCCAACGCATCTATTATTGGAATATTTCACTCTTTACTAATAATAATTTTGATTGAAAAACTTGAAACTGTTTAAGTAGGTACGTCTGACACAGCTCTCTGGGGTCGATCCCATAGCTTTTGGCCCATGGTCTTGACAGGATTTTGACACTATCTCGTGAACGTCCCTATGGAGCTATAAATACGTCATCTGTTGAGTTTTTAGTTACTAAAAAAAAGAAAAATAAATCGCTCATTTTTTCCAAGTAAAAGCGGCTTTATTTTCTTATGAACACTGATAGTCTCAAATACCATAGGAATCGTAGAGCTGATAACGGCGACAGAAGTGGTTGGCCTAAAAATGGCACAAATACCCTTTACTATAAGGGACTATACAGTTAAGCTTAACGACTCTGACCTGTTATTTTAGGACCCCGCCTAAAAGCTATTCAAACACCTCCTGGTTTACGCTGAATAGCATTGTACCTCACGGACAATACAGTCCCTCTATTTGACGCGCTTTTGTCAACGGATAGCGGTTCTGAACATATCAATTAGGTGCCTATTCAGAAAATATGAATCAGTCTTTTGCTGGCGTAGGTAGAAAATTCTATTTGCAGATCCTCAAGACTGCGAGGTGATAAATCTTGATCAAATAACGGAACGCGTAACTTAGACCCTTCAATTTCCATTTAGAAGAAAAGAAAACTGTAACAGTATTTTTATATTCTTACTAAATAAAAAGCGAAGGCGATTCGATTTATTACGAGATCGTGTTTTTGTGCAACTGAATTTGTAAGCGAATCACGGCCTCTATTTCAATGGCCGCCGGTTTCCAATATTGGCGGCTTAGCATCTTTTTACAAAATAAGTATAAATGATAAAACATAATATTATTGTCTGCAAGATAAAAAAATAATGACCTAGGTATGTTTTCGAACTACCATAATATATAGAAAAGAAATTATTTACTTATTTGCCACATTTTATGGATAGACTACATTTTACATAATTTGGTGTTATCAATCAAATAATTAACTGATATAGTTAATTACACATTAAGATCATGGCCTATTTGGCCATTTAACCTATAATGCATTAGGTATAATTTGATAAGAAAATAAAAAGTAAATATTTTAGATTAGATTCATTGGATGCAATGTCAACTATACCATGTCACTAATACCACTGCTAATACCTACTATAATTTTTTTTAACAAAAAATTAAAACCGCCTTCCAAAAAAACTAGAAAACAAAAAAAAATATTGCAGCCGATGACTTCTTCGTTCGCATCATAAGAACATTCGCTGTCAAGCGGCCGGTACGATCCGCGACCGGGCTTGCATTCGTTTTTTGGCTTGGCTTGACACCGACTTCGATAAAACAAATGAATGTTCTTATGATGCGAAGGAAGAAGTTTTTTTTTTTTTTTTTTTTTTTTTTTTATTTAAAAATGGGTTTGCTCTTGACCTCAATCCTGTCCTGAGGACAAAGATGGGGTCGAAGATGTAGCGAGCTTACCCAGAAGAAGCCTATTCACTCTTACTTTGAAGTAATTCGGGTTGTAAGTGCTCGGAAATACTGACGCAGGCAGGGCATTCCACTCCTTGGCTGTGCGCATTATAAAAGAATCAGAAAGGCGCTTAGTGCGGATACGTGGGATATCAACCAAGAAGGGGTGGTATCCCGCGGTGCGTCTGGAAGTCCGAAAGTAGAAAGGGGAAGGGATGAGCTCATGCAGCTCTTGTGCACACTCACCGAAGTACAATCTGTAGAAGACCGACAAGCAGGCTACTCTGCGGCGGTGGGCTAGGCTATGAAGCTTGGTTTCTACCAGCTTACTGTCGCCAATGAGCCTCCTGGCTCTACGTTCAACTGAGTCGAGAGCGTCTAGTTGATACTTAGCTGAGCCATCCCACATGTGGCAGCAATACTCCATACACGATCGGACCTGAGCTTTGTACAACATTAAGAGCTGTTCAGGAGTGAAGTATCGCTTCACCTTGTTTAAGATGCCCAGCTTTTTGGCTGCAGATTGAGCCTTAGACTCGATGTCAGCGCCGAAGTTGAGTTTTGTAGTCAACCTCATGCCCAGAAGCTCAAGACTGTCGGAAACAGGGACAGATGTACCCCGGAAAGTAGGAGTCAGATTAAACGAACTCCTTTTGGCGGTGAACAAACAAGCCTGTGTTTTGGTGGCGTTGAAGTTGACTAGATTATTGTCACCCCACTGGGAGACAAGACTTAAAGTCAAGTTTGTCCGCTCCACCATGGCCTCCCTCTGTGAACGTATTTCATCCCCACTGGTCCCAACACCGGACAGATATCTCTCTGTGACAGTACTGCATACCCAACAATACCTGACACAAGGAGGTCATTGATGTGTAGCAGGAAGAGTGTCGCAGAGAGAACAGACTCTTGAGGAACCCCAGCATCAATTGCCATGAGGTCAGAAGAGCAGCTGTCAATGACAACTTTAATCGACCGTTCACTCAAGAAATCGGATATCCAGCTGCAGAGATCAGCGGGGATGCCATAAGCAGGAAGCTTGCTCAGCAAACTAGCGTGCCATACCCTGTCAAAGGCCTTCGAGATGTCAAGTGAGACAGCTAGTGCTTCACCATGTTTCTCGATGGCCTCGCCCCAGCAGTGCGTGACATACACAAGAAGATCCCCAGTCGATCGTCCCCGGCGAAAGCCATATTGACGATCACTGAGTAGATCATTATCTTCTAGGTATGTCAGCAACTTACTGTTTAGTACTCTTTCCATGACTTTACAGAGAATGGAAGTGATGGCTATAGGTCGGTAGTTGCAGGGGTCGGCACGACTGCCCTTCTTGGGAACCGGTTGCACATTTGCAAGCTTCCAGGATTTTGGCACCGTTCTTGTTTTGAGAGAGAGGCGATACAGGCGTGTTAGGACAGGAGACAACTCATCGGCTGTAATTTTTTTTTTAATTTCTTGTTTTTTTGAAGGCAGTAAGTATTAATTTTTATTTCACATTTTTCAGTGGTGAATTCATTAGTTCGACTCAGATATCAGTTAAGTATATACGCAAAGGGTAGGTACATCGATAAAAGCAAATGTTTCAATCGCCGATGATTTGCTGTCAACTTTTGAGGAGTTCTATTGTGTAGCTCCGAAGCGCTTCATCAGATCTTCACCAAATTAAAATGTGACCACACGGGATGCACCAGCTTTCAAATAAAAAAAGAAGCATCAAAATCGGTTCACCCAGTCGAAAGTTCAGAGGTAACAAACATAAAAAAAATAAAAATAGCTATACTGTCGAATTGAGAGCCTCCTTTTTTTGAAGTCGGTTAAAAATAATAGTATAATTTAATATAAGTAGTATAATGTAATAGTATAACGTAATGACCGATTGTCAAACCACCGTAATATACCCCATAAAATACCTAAGTTAAACACAGTAAAAATTTACACACGACATACAAACATGACGAAACCTAAGAGCAAGCTTATCTTGAGAATCAATCTCTATCAAGCAATGATCAAACAATTACAAAGTAGGTAATTTGCACGTTTTTGAAAAAAAAAAGGAAACTAACGATGGAGATTCTTGGAAACTAAAAAATTCTTGCAAAAGCGAACGAATAAGTTCTCTGTAACTGTATGTAGTTAAAATTACAAGAGCGGATGTGCCAAGCCAACCTCAGGAAATACAAAACTACTAAAGATATTCTTCATACATTTACATTTTATCTACATTTCATTTCGTTCCCAAGTCCCCATTATATTTTACAATCATTATTATACTTACTACTATGATTATTAATTTTAATCAGTGCTTTTCTAGTTATTTATTTTTATTTTATTTACGTATGTACCTACGTAAACTAACTTCGACCTAAAGCAAATTTTTGTAGGTATTGTTAAAAATAAAGACCTGCAATGTCATTAACCAGTTTGTTTAAGAAACGCAATATTTTATATTACCTAAAGCCGTATTGTTCAACAATCCTGGATATATCCTAATTCTCTCAAGAGACTTTAACACAAAATGTTTGCAGAAAAGCATAAATCAATCTAACACGAGACTTTTCTCTACGGCTTGACAGTGAAATATTCGACATAATAATATTTTTAGGGTTCTGCACCCAAAGGGTGAAAACGGGACCCTATTACTTACGACCCGTAGCCTACGTTGTCCGTCCGTCCGTCCTACCTATTTAGGGCTGTAACTTTTGAACTTTAAAAGTCCTCACCGGTGGTCCCCGCTACTCAATCCGCCGCGTAGCCCCAGCAACGTCCTATGCCGAGGTCCGTACCCCTCTGAGTGCCCCTGGGTCGGTTTCTTAAGTTCATTCATTTGGATCGGTAGACCCTTCGTGGTCCATTCAATAGTCCGCAGTAAAAAGCAGGCAAACGCAAAAGTTAAACTCAAAAGTTAAACAGTTGACATTTTCACAGAATAAGGCGTAATTAAGGCGGATTTCATCATCATCATCATCAGCCTATGATCGTCCACTGCTGAACATAGGCCTCTCCCAAGGCGCGCCACAAAACTTTGTCCTCGGCCTTCCTCATCCAGTCGCTCCCCGCTACTTTTTTTAGGTCGTTTGTCCAGCGGGCAGCAGTATGGCTCGCATGCCACCCCCGAGAAAACGATAAAAATCGAGATGTGCCTCCATCCTTATTATTTCGCGTATGCCAGAAAGAGCGCGCATGACGTTTTTCTCGTTTAAACGCTTTGTCGTGGGTGGCATGCTAGCTGTGCAGGGCGTCCCACACTACGCCTACCAGTTCGCGGTCTCCACTCCAGAACTCTGACACCCCATCGGTTGTCAGTTCTTCGGCAGATATGACCAGCCCATTGCCACTTCAGCTTGCTAATTTTCTGAGCTATATCAGCCACTTTAATTCTGTGACGAATCACTTCATTTCTGATGTGATCCCTCAGAGAAACACCGAGCATAGCTCTCTCCATAGCTCGCTGAGCGACCTTGAATTGATGAGCTAGTCTTATCGTCAGGGTCCACGTTTCCGCACCATAGGTCATCACTGGCAGGCAAGGCGGATTTGCAGACAAATAATAAAAATTTCAAAAAGTAAAAAATTAAGGGCACTTGAACGGTAGCTTAGTTAGTTTGTAGTTGAACCAAAGTTTCTGTAATAATAATTATCATCTTGAGTATGTGTTTTGGAATATTAAGGGGAATCCTAATACAAGAAACTAGTTTTAAAAACGGCCAAGTGACAATCGGTCTCGCGCTAAAGGTTCTGAAGAAAAAAAATTGTTTTATAAGTTAATTTATGTTGTGTGGTGGTGTGGTACGTAACCCTCAGTGTGCGAGTAGCCCAACTCGCACTTGACCGGTTTTATTTATGTTCGTATTGGTTATAATACAACTACAAAGCAAAAATGTTATGAAATACAATATTATGGAAGTTTGCCGGTAAATTCCCGAAAAGATAAAAGTTTTGACTTGAACATGAAATGAAATAAAGGGCAAATTCGAAATATGTCTAAGAAAAAAACAAGGAATACTTTTAAACAACAAAAGTCTGTTTAGTTCTGTTCAATGAATTCATACTTACTTTAATATAAATGTACACATTTATATTAAATATATACATACATGTCGCAAAAATATAGTGAAAGCCGTAACATAATGTTCCTAGAAACATAACGATTTAATATTCTAATTAGGGAAAAATGTGGACTGAAAGAGCATATAGCGACCAGGATTGAAAAGGGAATGTTAAGATGGTTTGGTCATGTGGAAAGGATGAGTGATAGTAGACTGGCGAATAAAATATATTAAGCGAATGTGAATGGAACAGTCGAAGGGGATCGCCCTAGACGTATGTATGCAGACCAAATTGGAAGCATTCATAAGAAGGTTCGGATCAGATGTACCCGAAACCGACGAGCGTGTATATGAAACTACTCATGACTGTGGTAGAGGCAAAAGAGGTATGTCAGGATCTTGTAGCCGATGGCGATCAACCTACCCCAATGGGGCAGGCGTGAGTTTAAGTATGCGTATGTAGAAACATTATACGAGCAGGGTACAAGATGGGCCATGAGGATCAAAACCTTTCATAAAAGTTTAAATTGCATTATCTATTTATTTTTGCCCAAGAAACCTTGTTTCATTTATAATAAAAAGAAATTTAAGATTCAGTTATCTTAATTTTAAAAGAAATTTACAAAGAGAGTAGATAAGGACCTATTAGAATATTCCATTACCTAATGTATCAAACATTTTTTTGTACATAATTTTCAAGACAAAACTGGTAGTAGAGTAGAAAGATAAATAGTAAATTCGTTTTAGGTTCTAATAATAGGCAAGTATAATGTGATTTTGAAACGTGAATTGAGTCGAAGACGGAAACTGTTGATTAAACTCGGCTACTCGAGATTTTTTGCAATGCCCTCTGGTGGCGCCGGAGGACTAGTTTATACAGGGTGTAACAAAACACCGAACACTGAACTTGGTGAAGATGTGATGAAGGTTTTCTCCGTTGCTTCATCACATCTTCACCAAATTTTAGTAGAATCAATCCTGCAAGGTATACTCTCATATTGTCTAAGGTTGATCCTACAAAAATATGGTGAAGATCTGATGAAGCGTTTCTGAGATAGAAAATGTTTTAGTTTTGAGTTCATTTATTCAGATTTTGTACAAACTTCTAACAATCAATTGAAATAATTTGTAGTAAAATGTAGGGTGTAATAATACTTACACCCTAGTAATACTTAAAGGGGTGCTTCGGCCCATCAAACTGAACAACTTTCTCTGTGGAGCCATCTTTGAAAACGCGATAAATAAATCAGCTGTTCCATACAAAACTGCAATACCGACTTGACTAAAATGTAAGGGACAGCTGTTTTTTTTCGCGATTTCGATGTTTGCTCCATAGTGAAAGTGCTTCAGTTTTATGTCTGAAGCACCCCCATTACTAGAGTGTTTTGTTACACCCTGTATTAAAGGTTTGAGTACTATAAACATCGTTATGAACTTAAGTATTTATTAAGAAAATAAACTATTCAGTAAACATTTTTCCATTTCTTAGATCTATACTGTTAAGAAGAGATTCTTCGTTTGAATCAAGTTTGTTTCTTATTTCAGTCATTTCGTTTGTTTTTATTTCATCTTCCAGTTTTCGACAGCTTTTCCTGTGTTCACTGAAGAACCATCTGAAATAACAGTTTATAATAGTACATTATAGGCGAGGGTCTTAAGAGACCCGAGGACGGTAATCATCAATACACACGTGTATCATACGACGTTTTTCAACACACTTGTGTAGAAAATAATACAAAAAAATCATTTTATTTAGTAGATACAATAACATAGAACAGTTTATTTTTTACTATTGAACACGATCTTTTTGTATCGAATCTTTTTTAAGAACAAAGCAACTCAACCAATAAAAAATTGTGAATAATAGTTATGAAAACCCTATAATCAGGTGTCATTACTTTATGCCTAATTGCGGTGAAATAAGAGCCAGTTTATTAGCAAGTGTGCTGAAAAAATTATTGCTCTCATCTTTTGCATGGTTTATAATTTAATCTTGTTTAAGGGTGTAAATTACAAGACGTATATTTTTATGACTAAACAACGATATAGAAACATCAACAACTTGGGAACTAACATTCGTATTCAACATACTAATATTAGCTTATTGCGGGATTCGAACACGCGACCCTCGGCTTAGCAGTTCACTGCCGACTAAGCAATCGAGCAATCATAGATCAGAGAGAGCAGAGTAGCATCAATCAATAAAAAATCTGCTATTCCATACAAACAATAGATATTTTCGAATTTTCGAAGATTGATAGTGAATGTTGTTCAGTTTGATGGTCTGTATTTATAGTTTTGAGTATATTCCCGGCAAATATAGGGTCCCACTTAATATGCTGACACTTTTTTAAGAGTATGATCAGACCATCAAACTGAACAACTTTCTCTATGGGACCAATATCGAAATCGCGATAAAAAATCAGCTGTCCCATACAAAACTGCAAACCGACTCGAGCCAATTGGACAGATGATTTTTTTTTCACGATTTCGATGTTGGTGCCATAGATAAAGTTGTTCAGTTTGATGGTCTGATCATCCCCTTAAAAAAGTGTCAGCATATTAAGATGGACCTTGTATACAAGGTGTTACAAAAATACAAATAAACCTTTAAGGGGGTGGTTTAGACCATCAAACTGAAAAACTTTCACTATGGGACCAATACCGAAATCGCGAAAAAAAAAAATTGATGTTCTATACTCTACAAACCGACTAGAGCTAAAATATGTATGGGATTTCAATTTTTTTTTTTCGCGATTTCGATGTTGGTCCCATTGAGAAAGTTGCTCAGTTTGACGGTCTAAACAACCCCCTTAAGAGTTTTAAATATTTATTGTTACTTATGAAACACCCTGTATACAATATGTAAATGATAGAGAGAAAGATAAGTAAGTTACAATGAACAGAAACTTACACAAAAATGATGATAGCCGGCACTGTCATCACTGTACTGAAGTAGTAAACAAACCCAGCATCCATTTGTATAGTCACCATGTACATCCACGAGTATATGGGCCCGAACACCATAGATGTTACTACCTCCATTAGATTGAATAGCGATATCATCTTACCTAGAAGTTTACAGTACGTATAATCACGTATAATGTCATAATACTAATTAGTATAAGAGATAAGTGTACTTTTTGCAACCATCAGCAGCAAGACTGATTCAGTGTTTATGGGGTGCAGAGCATCTCTGTGATGGACCAGGTCTGTCTGCATAACGTCAGTCGGTTTAGGTTACAGACGTTTGAAGGTCAGTAAAAAATTTACGATCAACTGCAAGGCTGTTCGTATGATATTATTGTAGTATGCACTGTAGCTATGTGAACAGTACAAAAACTGACATGGTTCATCAGTCGGTTTAAGAGTTACAGCCGTTCAAAGGTCGGACCTTTGACCGTGTCAGTGAAATTGGTAGCCAACGTGCATTGTAAAAATTTGTGATTATACAATACCTATCTCTGATTGATATTTTAGAGCTTAAAAATCTTCTAAAAATACCAGATATAATTTTATGGCGCTAACTCCTAATATTATGTGAATTTATGTGTCTAACAAAGATGTGAAAATATTTTCGAAGAAAACAATATGTACCTACTGGATGAAAATGAAATGTCTTGTTTCTAATAACAAATTCAATAAACAACAATTTTTGAAGTGAAACTGTTTTGTTTTATTTTGGACTGACCTGTCCTGAACATTGTAATTTTTCATCAATCAATCTACCTATTGTAGGGCATAGGTTCCAATCTAAAGAATAGGTACTGCTTTCCGAAGTACAGAGGCGTTTGAGATGAAATACCACTAAAAGGGTCCATAGTATCAAAAAATTGGCCCGGGAAACATCAGTTTCGACATTGTTGTGATATTTGCAAGTTACAAAAGAACATTGTTACCTAATTCGTCACTAGTGACTAGTTTAGAAGAAATCGATCGAAGGGCAGTAAAGGACGTAGCATTAAACATTTCGATGGCCACAGCTGAAACAAATTTAAATAATTGTATAAAAAAATATTACACCAGCATTAAAATAACGTTCATAAAAAAAGTCCTAAGATAACCTATTGAGTACATAATTTTCTGTCAGCTTTAAAAATTCCACACAATTCTATTCCTATTTTATTAAATGCTTCTAATGGATTCTATCAACAAGAATTAGGTACCATAAATAAACAGATTTTAGAAGGTCGGGTAATAGGGGAAACTTATAACTTTTGGTTTAAAAATGACTTTCTAAAAACGGATTGTATTATAATTTTCGTATAAATGGCTACCATCTAATTCAATGTAAGTATAATCAAAGTCAAAGTCAATATCATTTATTCAATATAGGAGCTTGAAGCCAATAATCTTGTATATAATGTTCTTGCTTGAAGCACACTTATTAAAAGTCAAATCTTTTTTAAAGCTACCACCGATTTGGAACGTGTTGTCGCTGTAGAGAAGATGCGGCCAGAAACACAATAATAATGACACATAACACGACTTAATGACTCTTACAATATAAATTCTTAAACAAAGGTTATGTATACAGTGATAAACTAACCTAGATACATTTGGAAACTGTTCCTGGCTAGGCCTGTAGCTAAACCACCAATGATTTTGCTCATGTTTGAAATGAGGCCCAGAACCGAGTCGTCCCATTTACACCGACGGCTGAATATACTAATTGAGATCAATGCACCTGAAAGAAAAGATTTGTAATTATTTATCAACATTAAGTATGTGCTATTTCATTTACGTAATACCGGCTGCTCGTGAGGAAGAACATCATGAAGTTACCTGCAAACGCTGAATAAGAAATTCTGATGCGAAGGTATGTGAAGTTGATGACTTAGTATTGGAGAATATAGTCTGTCGTCTATTTCATAAGCCTTTATAATGAGGGAAGGCTAATGCCCCCGTTTTGTGGGGACGAAAGAGGCTGATGATGATGTGATAATTTTTTTATTATTTAACATAGTTGTGATGGATGTACAAATTATATTAAGTATGAGAAAAAACGGAGATATTGACGTGAGTTGGAGACAGAATATAACCAGGTTCGAGATGGAATTTTCCAGTAAAATTAATTGGATGAATTTTTATAAGTATAAAATATTTTATTTGAACAACTTATATTTGATGATTATATGTACTAATATGATGTTCTTATCGTTTAGACCGTTAGTTTAGGCCCTTCGAACAGTTAGACTTATCTTGATAGTAAATGACACATCGTCTGTTATTGCGCAGATATCATTGCAAACAAA
This sequence comes from Agonopterix heracliana, assembly GCA_963693445.1. Lineage (NCBI taxonomy): Eukaryota > Metazoa > Arthropoda > Insecta > Lepidoptera > Depressariidae > Agonopterix > Agonopterix heracliana. The sequence continues at coordinate 10,837,742 of OY856310.1, forward strand.
GTCTAAGAGTTGTTAAATAAGGAAAATGTATAAATCATAATTATACAAACCTAATGCATGCAGGACAATGTTGAAGGTACTGTAAAAACTGTACTTCAGAGCGTCCCAGTTAAATCTGTAACGGGTGAACAGATATCTGATTGTGTGCTCTCCTGGAAAATAAACAAACAAAATAATTCGTTTGAACGTTGATAAGAAGAACTAAGTAAATATGAAACCGACTACATTTATGAAAATAGAGTATTTGTTAGAAATGTTGTTGCACTTATACCAAGAATACACACAGAAAGTCTATTTCGGTGAAACATTAAAACCAATAACAACGAGAACTAAAAAAATGGAAATAATGAATTTAATGTTGATGTTCGATTATGAATATTATCTTTGTCATTAGAAAATCGAACTTGGATCCAATAATAAATAAAAAGAAATTAAATTTATTAACTTTGTAAATCCTAAATCTAATATATAACTAAACTAAATAAAGTGTTTAAATAACTCATTTAAATAAACCTAAATAAGTATTCAATGAGTCGAGATACCTATATCTTCGAATAGAAATGATGTCAAGACAAACGTGTGTAATATTAGCTAGAAACAATGCTAGAGAAATTGGTACACCGGATTGCGAAAAAATTCGTAGTGTGGTTTTCACAGGCTTCACTACCTTTGTTAAATATACTACCAGTACCAGTGCATAATAACATAAAAACCTAAAAAAATATTTACCTATCAACTAATTAAAGATATCAGCGCACTATCATGTGAACAAGCTTATGGAGTGCTAAAGAAATTTTCAGGTTTTACCGTAAGAGGGTCCATAAACGAAAGCTATAGAAGCAAACACCAAAATTGACTTTGTCCTCCGACGATCGGGTCCTTTTTTAAATGCAGTAGAAAATGTATTTTTCACGTGTTTTACGTCAAAAAAAGTTTTTAGGAAATAACACACGCCAGACGATTCATTCTGAAATAAATGATGAGTTAGAGAACCTCAACAAATACAGAACTTGTGTAAAATGTATATATATGTTTCAATATTTTTTTGTATACCTCAGCCTTGTTTTCAGGATTATGTCTCTCGGGATCTTTAATGTAGAAGTACCCATACACAATACTAAACAAGTACAGTAAAGAGCACAACGTAAACACACCATAATATCCAATCTTATTCAACAATATTCCACTTAAAGCAGAGCCTATAGGACCCCCTGCTGTCAGACAAAGATTAGTAATACCAATTCTAAAAGTCCTGGATTCCTCGCTCGATATATCACTTATGTAACTGAAGGCTCCCATGTAGATAGATATCCAGCCTCCTGTGATAGCTGGGAAGAAACCTTCGAAGAACATAGTCACTTGGACAGGGAGTTCGTAAAAGTAATACGCATTGAGAATATTGCTAAGACACATTAAGAGATCTCCTACAATTGGTAGAAGTATGCATATCTTTCGTTTCCCAGTTCTGTCACTCCAAGCTCCGAGAAACAGGATTATGAAACTCGGTATGGCAGTTAGGAGAACGTTCTTCCATGCTTCCATTCCTGCGACAAGCTCTTGAACAGCCAGTTCTTCTTGCTGGTACATGTTTCCTTGTTTTGCTATAAGAGCATCGCATACACTTTCTCCGTAATTCAGATTTACGCGGCATGCTTTGTCTAAGTTGAGGTTTTGAGTTGCTAGTCTACCAAGAACTCCAGGGATAACGAAGCATGCCAATGTTGGTTCCACAGTTATGTTTTGCTTTAAGTGTTCATACTTTTCTCGTAAAGTCTTTTTTTTCTGATGCTCAGTTTTCAATGGAACCTCTTCTGGTATAACCATGTTTGAACGATTTTAGATTTATGATATTTATATAATTTAAATAGAGTCAACTTTGAATGAGAGTAGAGTTAAAACTGATAGATAAAGTAAGTCATTAAATAATACGATTGTCGTAATACATGGCGTAATGCAAATATTAGTAAAGCAAAGTAAAGTAGTGCATTGATAATGAAAATGCAGTTAGCATAACAGAATTCGTTTAAAGGTTCCGTACCGAAGAAAATAACTAAAATAATGCTTTTACATTTTTAACTTTATCGTTTTTTTGCCGTTTACCAGTGTAGCTAAAATTTAGTAACCACTTGAATAACAAATAAAAAGACATAAATTCAGATACGTTTTCTCTTTTTTTCAAGTACCATGGTTTCTTTCAAATCGTGTTGTTTTGATTTTGTATTTTTTTAATTGTATTGCGCAGAAACTGAACTTCTCGTATTTACTACTATCAAAAATTCTAACAGTTACAGCCGTATTCTCAGTTGTTTTCATGACATTTCCTCACCCGAGTGGAGGACGTTTTTGACATAATTTGTATGACAAAAATGTCAAAAACGTCCTCGACTCGAGTGAGGAAGCCTCAAGGAAACAACTAAGAATATGGGTGTTAGTCTCTGAACTAAAACATTACCTTCTACAAGGAGAGCGTGGAAGTGATGTTCGGTCTTATACTACCTCTAGCTTAGATCAAAGTAAAATTAATGGAGAGGCTCGAACATTTCAAACCAGAAAAATAAGGCAAAACGAATGAATGGTATACTTCAAATTTGTATGCAATTGCCCTATATTTGACAGATAATTGTGCTAGTTTGTATGAACCAATAGGCCTATCCATTAATTATACTTTTATCTAAGACCTCCAGTGAAAAAGACTGCATGTACAGTTAGATGCAACTCTAAAACTGTACTATTTTTCACTAGAGGCACAGCTACAGACAATTTATATTTTTAATTTTAACACTGTTTTTATTGTACACTGAGATGGAATATACACTTAGTTGAGAAAATATGTGCAAAGGGCGAGCTTATCTCTGATTGAAGACTAATCTGAAGAGATTGCTTCAAGCAGACACGTGTACTGAAGAACACATTTTGAGTTACTTATTAAAATCGGCTTATTCAAAGAAAACTCTCACTGTTTCGATTTTCTTATCAAGTCTACAGATTTGACGATGTCCTTAATTAATTAATTATCAGTGCTCAATGTCACAGAAGCAAATAGAAGACTATCAATATTTACTGCTACTTACCCATTATTTGTTAAACTAACGTCTATGTTGGTACTACTTAATAAAATTATTGCATGAGTTATTTTAGAATTAATAGATTCATGAAATCTTACAAAAAATACTATACCGGGCCCTTCTTAATATGCTGACACTTTTTTATGATCAGACCATCAAACTGAACAACTTTCATACATTTAGGCTGGCTTGCACCAAAAAGTATTTAGGCGTAAACATGTTTAAATATGATGCTGTCACTCTCATTTGTATGAGCAGTGTGAGTGACAGAACTATCACTAAATATGTTTAAGCCTAAAAACTTGTTGGTGCAAGCCGGATTTGGCTCGAGTAGGTAGGTTTGCAGTTTTGTATTGAAGGTGAGATTTTTTTCACGATTTCGATATTGGTCCCATAGAGCAAGATGTTCAGTTTGATGGTCTGATCATCCCCTTATAAAAGTGTCAGCATATTAGGAAGGACTATAGTATTCAGAAAATATATATTTATTTAATGAAGAGAAAGACAATGATGTGGTTAATAGTAAAAAGAATAAAAAAATGTCTGTACAGTTACAACAACTGCAATGGCACGAAATTAATAAGAAGCTGTGTAAATTATAGGTAGCAAGGTATGCAAATTATGTAGGTAGATTAGGTTAAAATAGTATGAAACCTATTGATGATAAGTAGGTATATTCTTTATCTCGGTACAAAGATGAAGCCGGTACGGACGAAGTCGCGGGCAAAATGTAGTACCTATAATAATAAGGGTATCAATTTAGTCATAGTATAAGAGCTGCCCTTTTGACGCTGCTCTGTCTATTCTATCCGCCTAGAACTGGCAGCTATGACTGTTAAAATCTATAACATATAATATAATACAACTCTACGTATCAGACTCCGTGGACACTGCTAAAAAATTAGAAATTATATCAAAATTTAACGCTTTAGCTCCCAACATCAAAATCCTAGACAGTGTTTCACTCCACCTCCTAGGGGGACCCGTCCTCGAACAGTCAATTCCGGATTTCATCTCGGGACAAATTTCAAAATTCTCAGAATCCTGCGGCCGTCTCTCCGAAATAAACCCCCACATGGCCCTAACCATTATCCGATACTGTCTTTTCGTCCCTAAGTTTACATATTTCCTCCGCTGCTGCCCTTTCTGGAAAAGTGATTCACTGTTGATTCCTTTAGACGATCTTATTCGCGAGACCATATCGCAAATTCTAAATTGTACGCTTGACGACCGCAGCTGGGACCAGGCATCCCTCCCGATCCGTCATGGAGGCCTGGGCGTGAGAAAAATTTCTAGTGTCGCTCTGCCTGCATTCTTGTCTTCTGGCTACAGTACCCGTGACCTCTTCGGTAAAATAATTAACCCGTCACTCGGTGATGTAGAGGTCACACACTTAGCTGAAGCCAAGGATGCATGGTCACAAGCCTGTCCGAGTCAAAATTTTCCTCCAAATCCAATATCACAAAAGCTTTGGGACGAGCCGATCTGCATCAAAGTTCAAAAGAACTTAATTGCCTCCGCAGTTAACTCTGCAGATCGTGCTCGTCTCCTTGCTGCCGGCGAATACGAGTCTGGGTACTGGCTACATGCGGTCCCCTCTCCCAACATCGGGACCCTACTGGACAGGACAACTCTGTCCCTGGCCGTCTGTCTGAGACTTGGGGCTAGGACAAACGAGCCGCACCGCTGCAAGTGTGGAGTGGGAGTGGACAGCCTCGGTCACCACGGCCTCTCCTGCCAGCTTAGTGCCGGTCGCAACTCCCGCCACGCCTGCCTGAATGACGTCATCCATCGGGCCCTTGCCAGCGCCAACGTGCCATCCATCCTCGAGCCGAAAGGTATCGTGCGTGGCGATGGCAAAAGACCTGACGGAATGTCCCTCATTCCCTGGACACGTGGGAGACCTCTGGTGTGGGACGCCACATGTGTGGATACTGTGGCGCCCTCACATCTCCCTGCCACCTGTCTTAGAGCAGGCGCAGCGGCGACCTCTGCGGAGGGGAAAAAGAGGCGCCTATATGCAGCCCTGGGTGAGGGCTACATATTTACACCATTCGGGGTGGAGACCCTGGGACCTTGGGGTCCGGACGCGCGTCAACTCTTTAATGAGCTGTCGTCGCGCCTGGTAGAGATCTCAGGGGACAACAGGGCTGGCGCTTACCTCGGGCAACGCATCAGCATTGCGATACAGCGAGGTAACGCCGCCAGCGTCCTGGGCACTCACCCGCACGACAGTGACCTCGAATGCATTTTCTATCTGTCGTAAGATAGATAGAAGATGCATTCGATGGTGCGGCCCCCTGTAAATTTGTAAATAGTTATCTGCTATTTTTATTTTTTTTAAGATTGTAAATTTTGTATATACCTACTACATTTAATTAATTAATTTGTAGTCATGTAAATATAGTTATAATATGGAAGGTATAGGCTTAGTTTTTGTTTTTCTATTGTCTTTCTTTAGGTTAAGTGTTCTATAATGTACCTATATAATTTCTGTTGTTAATAAAAGCTATAATATAATTGGTTAAAATGCTTAAAAGACAGTTTAACGGAAATAAAGTTATATACCCGTATCTTCTGACGTATGCAGCGCCAGTGCGAAGTGAAAATGTGCATGTTTCACGTTTTGGTATAAATAACGAGCGGCAGAGGAAATGTACATTGCATGTTAGTATAGCGCGCGTAAAATGAAGACTCGAAAATGACCTAATTGGGTCTTACGCTACATTAAGATAAGATAAGATAAGATAAATATTCTTTTCACCTCACAAGCTCGGAAAGATTCTGTTTATCGTTCGAAATCTGAGTGCAAAAGTGAATTTTATCCGCTAGCGTGCAAAGAGTTTTTGAAATTCGAATTTGTCTATTCAATATTTTTGTATACCGCACGTGCACTGAAAATGCTTAATAACTATTTCATGACACTGGCCAGCACGAAAATAAAAACTTTTTGAAATGTTCTTTTTAGCAATTCACTTTTTTTCCTCGCTGTTGTGAGGTGAAAAATTGTGTGTTTCGCTCGGCTGCAAAGTTATTCTGCGTCTCGTACCTTTGAAACCTTCGCTGAACGCTCAGGATTCTATTATTTGAACCACTCGCTTCGCTCGTGGTTCAATCCTAGAATCCTTCGCTTGCTCAGGTTTCAATAAAAGTACTCGCGCCAAAAGGCAACTTTGCAGCCTAGCATAACAAATAACTATTATTTGCATACCAAAATACACAAAAAACAACAACAAATACATGAACAAGAAGGGTACAAAAGGCACATTCTATGTCAATATTGAATTATAAAAAGTGCAATAGTAGGCATCCCGCTACGAAACGTCAAGCAATCGTGGCAGCTGTATAATGCGACACAATTTTAAGTTTTTATAATTTCATTGACACTACAACTAATAAATCACATTCGGTAACTATTTTAATCTCGTTAAAAAAAATTTAACCTCCCAATGTTGAGTAAAAGTTTCCCCTGGATTGTTTTGCTCTCTTTTACGATCGAATACGAAACATAAGTAAGCGACACATTTTTCGTCTATGCATAAGCTCATGTTCTATTTGCAGTTTTGCAACAAAACAATGATTACACCAACACATAACAACATAAATATATATGCACTACACAACAACCGCACAACACAACGCTACAATGCTGCAATTTGTGTAGTTTTTTGTAGTAAAAGTTTAATTGTAAGAACGTAACTAAGTAGGTACACATAACATAGTTATCCGAACTGGTAATTAAGACGTCCTAGACGAGTCGATGGTGTATACAGGGTCAATTCAATTCAATTCAAAATCATTTATTCAATATAGGAGCCTGAAGCACACTTATTAAACGTCAATTCTTTTTTAAGCTACCACCGCGTCGGAACGTGTTGTCGGTGAAATTGATATCATTAGCATCCTTTTAAACTAAGAGTCTAGGTACCCATCAAACTGAACAACTTTTACTATGGGATACTTTTACTATCAATTTCACCCTGTAGATAAACCTAAATTGTTGTTTCAGCACTAGCCAATTTACTTGCATGTTTCTTTGAAAGCGACGTTTTGCGAAAGCGACATTGTGAGAAAGCGACGTTTTGCGAATGCGGCATTTTGCGAAAGCAACGTTTTGCGAAAGGGACATTGTGAGAATGTGACGTTTTGCGAAAGCGTTATTTTGCGAAAGCGACATTGTGCGAAGTGGACCTTTTGCGAACGGTTGGCTTTTGCGAAGTGGTCATTTTGCGCCTAAGCCATCCTGAACAGTTGCTTAATAAAATGCGTTTTCCATATTAAACAGGATGCTTCAGACGATCAAACTGAAAAAATTTCTGTACCTATAGAGCCAACATGTAAACAGCGAAAAAAATTATATTGTTCCATAGAAAACATCAATTGCTACTTGACCCAAATGTAACAGCAGATTTTTTTTCACGATTTTGATTTTGGTTCCTTAGTAAAATTTGTTCAGTTTGATGATCGCGTTTAAATTAACACGTTATATCTATAATTTCACATAGAAATTATTATTTTCGCGTCAGTAGTTCAGTACCCTATGACGTAAAGGTGCTACGCACTTGATATCTAGTGAGAATCTTGGGACTTCTGGACGGACCGACAGCACAGTCTGTAGTGAACCTGCCTGCTGTGCCGGGGGTCGCGGGTTCGAATCCCGTAAGGGACAAATATTTGTATGACGAATATGAATATTTGTTCCCGAGTCATGGATGTTTGTATCTATATTATGTATTCTATATCGTTGTCAAGTTATCATAATACAAGTCCAGGCTAGATTCTGGAACTTTAAATGTGACTAGATAATTTGTGTGACACTGTCCAAGATTTTATTTATTTATTATTCTCTCGGAACTTGTATATCAACGCGGAAGTCCTAACTTTCAGCTATTAGTTCGTACCAAACCCATATCGACCCGCACGAGAGCGTTTTGCTTCTCTTGACGGGGATGAATGGGCACAGTTACGATGAATTAAAGGTACGAATATATTGACGAAGAGATTGTGCAGGAATATTAAAAATAGATAAATCCAAAGCTGCATTCCGTCTCAGTGTGGTGTGGCATATATATAATGTTCTTGGGTGTGGCAGAATACTTAGTAATAAGTGGGATCCAAAGAGATTGTATAAGTAAGCTATAGAGCGCGCCTAACCAAGTATGAACGTATGAACTGTTGGCACGGATATGAACAACAAAAAGACAGACGTATATGTAATCACACAATAAGGACGCGTTTTATTTTGGTACTACTAGAACGAGAAAATTATCGTTCAACTAGTACCAAAATAAAACGCGTCCTTATTGAGAGAGCATTTTCCAGAGCAATATTGAACCTTCTATATTTTTGCATATGCGTCTGTCTATCATGAAAATTTTAAAGAAAATTGTAGATAATAATATGAATTTGAAAAACTATGAAATTTGACAATCATTTGCTTACGCTCGGCCCCAAGGGCCGTGACAGATGCGCGCGCTCTATTAACTTGTTTAATACATACTCTAAGGTGGGATCACACACGATGACGCATTACGGAGCTGCAGACGTCAGTCCGTCATTTGTGAAGCAAGGAGTTGTAAGAAACCGCACGTAGTAGCACACACGGTGACGGATTGACGCACCGTGTGTTCTTCTACGTGCGGTTTCATACAACATTTCATATAAATTCAAATGACGGACTGACGTCTGCCGCACCGTCAATGCGGCATTGTAACTTCTTCTTCTTATCGTGTGGGCAAGCCCTGGTGTCAGAGTTTTTTCAGACCGCCTTTGTATGTGAAAGCGCTAGAAACAAATCTACAGGTTGTGACAAATGTCAATCGAAAGCGGTGTGCGGGTGACGGGAGGAGCGCGTCCCGGCCCCCTATTCCTGTGCGCGCACCCTCAAAGCGAATTCGATAAGGGTACGCCCGTTCCCCGCACAAACATAGACCCGCCGCGACCGCTGAGCTTCACCACTTTTACCACCAGTTTTAATTACACTATGTAACTACTATCAAACCTTGTTATTAAACGTGCAGTTCCCCATCTAATAGTCTCTCGCTCTTCGGTTTCGAGTAATTCCTCCAATGTGTTACAGCTTGTAATCTAGTCTTAACAATTTCTTTTATCGTTGGTGATGTAGTCACGTAATTTTGGTAGGTACCTTTCTACGTCAGAAATTCCTATTATAAATAAAAACTAGATACATGATAAATATTTTAGAGTCGCATGTACGAATGCCGTAAACATCTTTATTGGTTCAGTTGACCTAACCTAACCTAACGCTTCGCCGTCAATGGTGTGAGCCCTATAGTCCGCAGTAATAACTAATAAGCAAGGTAATTTCTCCCTGAGCTATGCTGTATTTGACAGTTTGGAAAAAAAACCGTGAGCATCAAATCTGAATGCATCAACTCGTCAAGTTGACTTGCTCTTCAAACAGGTCATTTATCTAGTCGCTACTTGTGAAAGGCGTCTATTTACAACCCACCGTAGTTTACAAAGCGTGTTCACAAATTTATCTGTCGCCGATTCTCTCCGTGTTGGCAGTGTGCCACGAAGGCTTCGACCCACATGCCGGAGCTGGAGGGTCAACGTCCTTTTGGCCAATAAATATTTTTTGTTTACTCCACCCAATTATACGAGATCCCCTGATTCTTTTGTGGGAATGTCAAAATATGCTGAGTGTATCGACCGTGATGCAGCGTTGAGTTACTTCCTTGTTTGTTTCGTAAAAGTTTAAATGGAAAATTTTTTGTTTTCTCATAAGTACCTACTTTGAAAGACATTTCAGTACTTATGGGAATTTTTAGAACTAGTAAGACATTCAACCAGTCTTCTAGTAAACGCCTCAAAAACTGCATTTTGGAAAAACTTTTTAAAAGATAATCATACCATTAAATAGAACCACTTTCTCTATATTATTATATCTAATCGAACAACATCGAAATTGCGAAAAAACAATTCCATAAAAGGCAAACCTAGTCAAATGTGTGGGAGTTTTGAGTTTTAAGTGTTGTTTCCATAGGGAAAGTTGTACAGTTTCATGGTTTAGCAGCCACCACATTTACATTCAATAATTAACCCTATTGATAAAGTTTTAAGCATTCGCAATACGTAGTTGTGACAGCTTCAACGAATTAAGCACAGAGCATAACTTTGACCTATTCCTTACGAGCAAGGCAACCGTTAAACGCAAAATTGCACAAGCTTACTTTGGCAACACCAGTGACCGTTAGTGATAAACTACAATTACAAGTTAAGATTAATATATTTTCCAATTTATCTGTGTAACAAATGAGACGAGTGGCATATAATATAATTTTAGTTTTAGTTTTTTGCTTTTTAAATGTGGAGATTTTTCAATTGGCGTTTAGATTTATATAAGAATATTTAATAAAATTGTAATGCTGTAAATCTTCCTAAAATAAAATAAAATAAATAAAAATAAGAATTATGTCAGCTACTTTTATGTATAAGGGTTAAAAAAACCATCGGCATATTAGGAAGGACCATGCATTGGTAGGTAACTGAACTTTGTGATATACATTTTTTTTTACTTTTCGTACAGTCTTTTTACATAAATTATTGGATGTTTTTGTTTCAGGAGAAACGGTTTTCAGGTTTTGCGTTTGTTTATAACTTTGCCGCAAGCTTTGGTTTTCATTCATGAAAAAACAGCCTAGTCCTTTAGGCAGTCCTCTAGTTTGACGAGCTACAATATACATAAAATATCTGTAACTTATAAACTAATACTTTACAAAACTCTGTTATAGAACTTAAAACAGCAGCTGCACTGTTCGAAGATGCCATCCTAAAGTTCATGCTACGAGGTCCCTCGAATCAAGCTACTTTCATTCTTAACTTGTACGTGTTAGGGTTCTGTCAGGGATCTTTTTACATTAAATAACATTGTAGCAAAGTAACATGAAACTAGAGAACTTTATGGCTTCAGCCTTGTCGACATTGTATTAAACTGAATTTGCGCCGAAATGTTACCCACGTGTTTCGAGAATTGTATTATCTTGTGATAGTTGAAACTGTACGTAGGTACCTATCTACTTTCAATGAAATATTTAATGGTTTTCTAGAAAACACAAAATTAATTAATCGAAAAACAACATCATACGACATGTTTCGTCAAAAGTGTTTATCTACAACATGCTTCGGCAAAGGACAAAATCTTATGTTAGGAAAAGTACGAAAATTCGAAAGCCATTTGAAGCTTGTAGGTAGGTAGGTAGGTATATAAAGTAACAAATTTATTCTCTATCTATTTGTTCTCTAGTTAATTTGAAATTAAAAATGATGAAAATTTTAATGCATGGTGCGGAATATTATACATTTTGTTTGCCTGAATCGGAATCTTATAATTTTATTGTTTGACATTGTTTTTACACTGAAATCTTCCGAATCAACTTTATCATGAGGGTAGATAGACCTTGGGTCTCTACCCAGGAACGAAGAAATAACCTGCACTAATATTCTCATATTTATTAACTGTATCTATACTCCATTCCAGATAGCAACGGAATTTTAAGGCTGTTATGAAATATAGAAATTAGAAACATTTGCACTCAGCGTTTCTGCAAATGAGTGTTTCTCTCACTTATTCTTAGACCAGCTTTAGTAACGTCCAAGATGTCTGACAGTATATTTTTCTGATAATTAAATTATAATTCACACTGGACAGAGTTTCGGTACAACTGGTGAATCGTGGATGGTCTGAGGTTTCAGAATATCTCTGACTACCCCCTCGGGGAATATAGTCGTGAGCATAATATGCTAATGTTGCTATGCTATGCTAAATTATAATTTGCAAATCAAAATTGGCCAAAAAGCTAATTTATAGGAATCGAAAAATCTTTTCGTTCTTGTAGTGAATGAAGTATAGAATACTAATTATATTATGTTTCATGTTTGAATGTTTGGATAGACTTAATGTATTTTTATTGAAAGCATCAAACCTAACTACTAGGCTCTTATTGTTCACCTTTCGAGTTAGGACATAAATATAAAATTCATTTCGTAATTGATTTATCATTCAGTATTGAAAAGCGTTGAAACTCTGCATACCTATTATTTCCTTTAGTTCTTTTGATCTCAAGCCTGCATAAAGGTGTGGGAAAGAAATTGGAATCATAATAATATTACCAATTGGATCTTCTGAAAATCATTTCAATAAAGACCGTCTTTTCAACCGGGAAATTTCTAATTTGTGTTTGGAACTTATCGTTTTTCGATCGGATTCGAACTGTACCATTTTACTGCTTCGAAGTTGAAGACAGGAAACTTTTATTGAAGTTGAAATCAGTTTTAAGAATAAGTAATATCATATTCAAACAAACAACAATGTTAGTTAGGTTTTCTTATAGACATAACATAACAAATAAACGTTCAACAGAATACATTTTCCAACTTGGTCTTCTTCTTCTTATCGAGTGGGCTGCAAGTCAGAGTTAATTCAAACCGCCTTTCGGCCTCTGACGTGGTTTTTATGTAACGAGTACTACCACCATAGATAGTAGCCGGGACCAACAGATTAACGTGCCATCCGAAGAACGGAATCATTTTTCTTTTCAGACAATCAGGTGACTCCTGGCTCCTGACGGCCTGCAATGTCCTAACCAACTGGGGAAAAACCTAGGGAAAACGCACAAAGTGACATTTCACCAGGTGCCCCCCGTGGGAATCGAACCCACGACCTCCGTGTCAAGAGCCCAATGCTCTTAACCATTAGACCACGGAGGCAGTTACCCAACTTGGTAAAACATTAATTGGGGTAATAGGGGTTCGGACAACTAGTCAAATCAAAACTTGCGCTTTGTATGAAAAAATTGTACTAGATACCCACAAGTGACGTCATCAACATTTCGTTACTTTTAGCTTGAATACTATTTTTAATAATACTTCATCCTATTATTAAAAATAGTATTCAAGCTAACGAATTACAGAAAATGAGAGTTTTTTTCAAACGTGTTTTTACTAAGAAGATAAAACTAAATTATTATCAAGGAAAACAGCAGATTTTTCTTCAACATTTCGACGTTGGTCCAATTGGGAATTTTTTTCAGTTTGAGGGTCTGACCATCCCCTTAAAAACAGTCCATACTAAAAAGAACTACTATGTAGGTATACTATGTTCCCTACTGTCAGAAGAGAATCTAAAAGTGGTTTGATACAAAAGCGTAACTTCAAAGTATAATTTCAACTCATTAGTATTCATTAATAAATTATTAATTCAAGCTACGTTTATACAGTGCTCGGAAAATCTACTGAAAACATTCTATTTTAGAAATTCGAATTTAGCAGGAAAACTTACTTAAATATTCTGGAGTATTCAAGGTGAAGATAGGTAATTAGTTTAAGAAATCTTACTATCCACAAGTCTGTCAAGAAACAAAAGATGCGGTTCGGCGCTTATAGAATACTAGAGTTTACCCGCGACTTCGTCCACACAAATTATATAAGTACCAGATTTTAAGAGAATTTTATTCCGAGAGCGCAAATGCGCGCTGCATACAAACGTACTATGGTGATATTTTCAATATTAACCAATTAAAGTCAATGAAATTTGTCAGAAACAATCTAGAAACGAATCTCTATGCTTGTATGAAGTCAGATTTTCGTTAAATATACAGTTTTAATTCTAGGATTAATTTAAGATTTGTATGGAAATCTTTGAGGCACTGTAACTTTAAAACTATACATTTTAACGAAATTCGGACTCTATACAAGCATAGAGATTTGTTTCTAGATTGTTTCTGCAAAATTTCACGGACTTTAATTGGTCAGTATTTAAAATATCACCATAGTACGTTTGTACGGAGCGCGCCAACGGTAATATACCCTTAAATTGAGGACCCTCATTGGTTCCTGACGTGAGCTCAGATCTGACTGAACATTATAATGGGCCAATTTAATTGTACACGTTGGTTGTACTCTGTACAGGTGATTGCCAATGATACCGAACAACTTTCACTACGAAATTAGTCTCGGTATAAGCTTTTTTTATTTTTTTATTTATTTTTTTATTTGAATCAGGCAACAGCACAATGTAACATTATCACGGGTCCATATTATTTATACCTTAATCTAAAATACATAAAAATATAACTGAACTAACTATCTTAAAACTTAACATTTAACACTCCCTGAAATGAACCCTTCATTGTCCTCGCTTCCCTAAAGCGTCTAAACACGACTCCGGTAGGCCACACTTCGGGGAGCAGGAACGTCTTCAGGTGAGAGACGGGGACTCGGAGCTTGAAGGCCTTGAAGTCTGTAGACCTGCTCTCCAGTTCTTGTACCCTCACCGGGAGAGGCCCGCCATCCTTAGTATAGAACCTGGCCGTCCAAATTGGCTGTGTAAAATTTACTCTCGCATCAATCAACTATTTCATAGATTGTGGTTGGTAACACAAAGTAAGTTTAGTCTACAGTATCCGGCGACTCAATTTAAGAATAAAATTTACTTGCGTGTGGCCTTAGTAGTTGATAAACCGGAGAAAAATGAATTTTCCTGTTATAATTACTTTCAAAATTAGCTTCTTTCAAAGACCACTAGAGGATGAGTACCCGTTTGTAAGAGAAAATGACCTTTTCTTTGCATTCTGTTCCATCTTTGTAGTTATTACAAAGACTTAAGATCCTTCGTGATTAAACGCTCCAGAGAGCACAGGGGCGATTATTCAACAACGAGATTATTCGCCAAGAGAAATTGTTATAAACCTGAGTTTTTATCTACCTCAGAAGGACCGTAGAGTGTTCTTTCTTTATTATTTTACTCATTGAAGCTAGGGAAATTTTAAAGAGGAGCTTCTGAAGTAACGAGTTGGGAAAAAATAATCTGAATATTTTCCTCAGCACGAGAAAAGAAGTAATTCTATTAGTCCAGTAAAAATACGGGTCGAAAGGAAATAATTTATAATAAGCAATTTTTTTTGCTAGATCGTTTATACAAATGATATTAAGATACTTTATTAACGAATCCCACTAAATTTCGTATTTTTAGTTTTTAGTACTAAAATGAAATTTTTTTATTTATAGTGTCAGATTTCTTAGTTTTTTCATTTTTATTGTTTGTTTTAGGTTATGAGTTTACATACACTGTGTAAATTTTGTACTAAAATTGATTTTATCGAAATTTCTACTTGTTTAAAAACGATGGTTCCGTGGTGATTTTTCGTTGGATTTACTTCTAATATAAAAGAATACCAATAAATTTAACAAATAGCATAAAAAAATTGCATATACTATTTTTTTCCAAATTTATCTTATTTTTTTTACTTTGTTTAATTATTTATTAAAATTTTTAGGGGGATTTTCAATCTAAACGATAACTAGAATTATAATCTAAAATATGAAAGAAAAAAACCGGTTATTATAAATTATTTACATTCGCCATACAAGCGACCCGTAACTTTACTGGAGTATATAGGGACTTTCTTAATATGCTGTCGGTTTTTAAGATGATCAGGCCAACAAACTGAACAACTTGCTCTATGGGACCAACATCGAAATTGCGAAAAACGTTCCTGAGTGACAGAAAAGGATGGAGCGACGGAAAAATGCGATGCTGTGCTGTGTGATGTAGTTCAACCCTTACTGCATCCGACCCATGGAGTTATTTCTCTATGATCCGACCCCTTCTCCGAGTATCAAAAGACAACATTTTTACCCGCGACGGAACGGAGAACGTGTATGCGTTTAGGGCTAGAAGTTTAGGGTGAGAGGTTGTTTGTTTGTTTGTTGTTTATGTTTGTTAGTATGAAAAGCTATAACAGGTGGTTCTAGGACATTTTAAATTCCAAAATCTGGAATCTATATATACCATCTGATGGTATGTATCTAAGATTTTAAAATTATTTAGTGGTGGTTTGTTTTAGTGGTTAAAAATTAATTTGTCAGGAGCACCTACCTATCGTCTGTCAAAGTAGGAGGTTGCTTTCGTTTTCCACTACCAGCAATCGAAAGAAAGCTATATCAATTGGACGTAGGTACTTAGGTATTTTCAACGAGTTCTACCAACATAATTAGAATTTAATAGGAACACAAGACTGTTCGTATTAAATTTATTGGCTGTTGCTAGTCGTCCGTTAAACGGACGAATAAAATGAAGTCTAGACGTCCGATTAGCGGACGAATAAAATAATGTTTGTCGTCCGATAGTCGGACGACTAGACACTTCGATTGGCTGTTGTTGCTAGTCGTCCGATAAACGGACAAATAAAATAAATTAGTCGTCCGACTATCGGATGAATAAAATAAATAAGCCGTCCACGAAGGTTATGAATTCAGCAAAAAATTTGGAAACAGTAGCAATTCGGTTCTGGCACTCGCCGGCCGTTACCGCGGCACGCTCACTTCGCTCGCTCGGCTCGTGCGCTGTGGTTTAGAACTATATACTATTACCTATTCTGTGGCTGTGGTCAACAGAAACCTAACATGCTCGTCGCTTCGCTCCTCACTAACCTAATCGACTGAAGCGGATAATGTTGTAAAATCCGTTTCTGACTTAGTAAATTAGATGGTGATGTATAAATCACCAGTACGAGTAATATCATCTGATAGTCGGACGACTAGACGAAAGTAGACGATAATGTTATTCGTCCGACTAGCAACAGCCAATCGAAGTATCTAGTCGTCCGTTTATCGGACGGAAAGCGTCAATTTTCGTCCCGCTGCGCTTAACGAAGTTGCCGGTTTCCACCTCCGTCGTGGAGAAAAATAGTATACTAACCTCTGGCAGTAAATAAGAAAGCCTCAAATCACATCAACAACTTCTCTTGAACAATCAAGCCAAGTTGAACATGTTTTACCTGTGGTCTGAGGTCTTTCTTACTTTTTTCGTCCGTTTATCGGACGACTAGACACTTCGAAATTTATTGGAGTACAAAGTTGTACCTATTCAGTCTGAGAAGTTGTTTACCACAAATGAACCTTATTATTATGTAGTAGGTAGGTACTTAGTACATAATTGGTTAACCACTTGTTCGTAATGTTACTACTTACTAAAACACTTCTCGAGTGGACATTACTGTGAGATTGTTAACAGTAATGTCCTTGCGATTGTTGTAATAGAGTCCAAATACAGTTACTTTCAACGGTTCTTTACGTTAATTAACTACAAAGCTGTGTTTATTTCTTGTTCACTGGCTCTCTTCATTACAATATCGAAACAGCGCTGTATATAAAATACAGTACCTTTCACACACACTTAAATCACAAATCATAAATCAAGCAATACCGACCTGATGAGACTAACAGCTACGTTGGTTATATATATATCCATAAACATCTCTGTAAAAGTAGAGCCTAGGTAAGGAAGCATTTTTTTTTAATTATATTTAATTCTATAACGAATCTCACTAATATCATAAATGCCCACTGACATATACTCTAGCGATAGACAAGCTCGTTCAAACAAAGAACATGTCACACAAAATAACCAAAAATGACACATTGCGGTCTGTCATTGCCATAGTGATGAAGTGAACTCGGGAACATCAATCAGGTGCATTCCGGAACCGCATTCAAGTGGAACATGTTGCTTCTATGAAAGGGCCTGTCTATCGCTAGAGTGTAAGTCAATGTAAATGCCGCAGTTTGTCACTTAATTACGCATAAACGGCCGAAGGGATTTTGATGAAATTTGGCAAGCAGATAGCATAATTATTCGGGATTAAGACATGGGATAGGGCCACGCAGACGGAGTCGTGGGCAACAGCATGTATTGCATAAATTCCATTGGTAGATACATTTTAAATGAATGTGTGAAATTATAAAAATATGGTCTTGGAGTGGCATATTAGGTTTTGAAAGTGTGACTTTCAAAATCGCACTCTAAGGCCATATTTTTCAATGTGTGAACTCATTCTTTGTTTTCTTTTCTTTTCTATCATTTACGAATTTCACACGTTCAAATCAGCACATCAGGAGTAGAAAATGACAAAAGTACTGTGGAGATTATACATCATCCAATCATGATTTTGAACGTGTGACTTTCAAAAATCCCACTCCTGAGCGGTGCATTCCCAACTATTCCCAAACCCTCTGAGCCACTTTGAAGTTCATGCGTTTGCGCGTTTGGATGACGTGTGTGCATGTAACATGTGGGTATTACGTAATAGGTATATTGAAGAACCACCAGCTGATATAGCCCAAAGAATTGTTAAAATAAAGTGGCAGTGGGTGGACTGGGCGGGGAACATTGATCGCAGAACCGATGGCCGATGGGACCGGAAGGTTCTCGAGTGGCGGACGCGTACCGGAAAGCGCAGCGTGGGTAGGCCCCCCACACGGTGGACCGACGACCTGGTGAAGGGGGCGAGAACCCGTTGGATGAGGGCAGCGCAGGACTGGTCGTTATGGCGATCCTTGGGGGACACCTATGTCCACCAGTGGACGTCCATCGGCTGAGATGATGATGATGATGAAGTAGTATTGCCACAGAACAAGAGAACACTGTGGTTCTATTTTCTGTGATTATTGCAACTGCTTGAGTAGTGTTTAGAAATTCAATTCAGTTCAGTGACTATTATTGAGTTCTCTAAACGATAACCTTCAAAACATTTTTGTAGTATCTGCCTATAAAAGTTGCTTAGTTCCATTTTACATACAAAAGGATGAATTCTATTATTGTTACAACAAGCTGTGCCACCTTCGTATATATAGCTACTAAATTACTATGCTGCATATTTGAAACATCACAAATCTTGCAGATTTAGTTCCGATTGCGACGAAATTAAAACTAAAACTTTATGACAAACTGTTGATATTTCTGAAAACTTCATTCGTTTTGGTTCAGTAGTTTTTGTGTGATGCGTTCACAAACAAACAGACAAAATCTCCAAAGTTCAAATCTGTGTTCAAGGTAGGTACAAATATAAAATGCTTTAGTTACGATGGAAAAGATTTTCTCAAAAAAGAAGAAACGAAAAGGATTTTAATTTAAAAAAAGGTTAATATTTTTAAGTTAAGTAGGTAACTAATCTTTTTGGGAACTATAAGAAGCACTTTGCTACAAAAACGTTTAAAAGGAAGAAAACATTTCTAATGCACGTTTCTATTCTATAGATATCGTCAAGTATTTTTCAACTTTACGGACACTGTAAGGCAAAGTTAGGAGATAAAACATTTTGCACTTGCAATTTAAAGTTAGAAGTTGGTTGCATTTAGATATCGAAATATTTGCGACTGCATGGATTCAATGTGGGAAACACTTTCTACAAGTAGGTAGGTATATTTTATCAAAAATAAAATAGTCTTCTTTCGATGTCTTGCCACATCTATCATACTTGCTGATGCGGTCATAAGATCATCAACACAATATCGTCCACAGCAAAGATATTATTTGGTGTTTGCGGAGCGCAGCGAAGACCAAATAATATCTTTAGTCGACCGCATACTAAAGGTGTTTCCAAATAGGCCTTGACTGTGTATTTAAATCTTACGCGATTTCGATGTTGGCTCCATTATTTGAAGTTGTTTAGTTTGATTCGGGTCTGGTATGAAGAATCCAAAGATGATTCAGACCAGGAGTGCGATTTTTGAATCTCATTCGGTGAGCTCAGCAGTTGTGAATGTCAAAATTACTCTGGAGATACACATCTTTTACTTCTGATTTGACTTTCAAAAATCGTACTCCTGAAGCATGTTTTTTGAGAGTCAAATCAGCAGTAGAAAGATGCATATCTCCAGAGTAATTTTTACATTTACAACTGCTGAGCTCACCGAATGAGATTCAAAAATCGCACTCCAGACCTTACCTACAGAAAATATGGTTATACAGAGGGTCCAACTTAATAATGCTGACGGTTTTAGAGATCAGACCATCAAACTGAACCAATGGGACTAACACTGATAGCGAGGAAAAAAAACACCTGTCGCATATACATTGGGGTCTAGTGGGATTGCAGTGTAATTCGGACTTCCGTTACGGACCCGCAGTTTTGTATGAAACTGCTGTTTTTTTAGTGGTTTCGACTTGGGTCCCTTAGAGAAAGTTGTTCAGTCTAATGGTCTGATTATCCTCTTAAAAATCCATCAGCATATTAAAAGGACCTTAAAATTGTGGTTATAATGTAAAGACATTTGTAAGTTGTAACACACAAACTTTCTGTAAAGCCTGGAACATAGGCGTATTATGGCACCGAGCGAGAGTGATTTGCGGATATTGCAGGACTTTGTTATTTGTTTAGGTTTCAATGGCCGTCATGTAGCAATCTCTTTTGCTATTTAGGCCCGATTCGAACAAACGCGAGTAAATTTTATTCTTACTCTGGAGTAAACTGATTTTGCGTTTTACCAACCCTAATCTATGAATAAATTTTACACGGCCAATTTTGACGGTGTAAAGCTAGACCGAGACTAATGAAATGTTAATGTCACATAATTAAAAAAATAATAATAATAAGAAACCTAACAAATTAAAACTGTATAACCTCACATTACAATAAGTACGGATACAACGACCTGTTTCTTTAGGTGGATTATACATTCGTTCTTTTAGTACGGGAAGACAAATGAAGTTATTTTGGAGTAAACACTTAGGGCCTGTTTCACCACTTCTGGGTAAGTTCTTGTTAGCTTATCTGACATATAGTGTGGCATATTTTGTATGAAATTATGTCAAAATATCTGTAGGATAAGCTAACAAGAACTTATTCAGAAGTTGTGAAACAGGCCCTAAGAGTAAAATAGTTCCTTGTATGGTTACTCTTCTATAAATCTAAGTTTGGTCGAATCCGGTCTAAGTTAACATTTAATTTTGGAATTTCACATTAAATCTTCGTTTATCGAGTAATAATGTCTGTCAGATCTGTCTTTCAAATCTCTTTCAAGAATTCAGGAATAATGGATGTAAATTGAAGCAAACAGGTCATAATTTCATTGCTGTTGGTTTTCCAATAAAATAAATAAAATAAAATAAAAATAAAAAATAAAAAATAATATTTCAATAGTTATAATGAAAATTAGGTACTTACCTAACTTTCACAGGATTGTTTCTTGTTTTCGGGTGAAGGGACCCTGGAACTAATAATTTTATCTCGAAACCAACGCGAACATTTATCTTGATTTTCAAAAGGTATGTCTAAATTGTATCCTCCGTGGCTGTTTTAAGAGCAACGCCTTAGGCTTAAGTGGAATCTCGACAAGTTTTTACTTAATTTATGCTCTCAAGGGATGGAAACTTTATGCTTATTTTTCCGTAAGTATTTATCGAGTTATAAGAATAGCTGTGAGTTATCCGGCTTCTGATAAAGAATTTGAAAAGCCTTAAATTTCTGCCAGATCAGAAGTAGGCACTTTGCCTTTTGTCAAAGGACAGACTTTAAGTTGAAATAAATGAAAACCTATTGATGTTATTTATTTCAATTTACCTATGGAAGTTCCAAATACTGTCTTCTTTTAAAATAAAACCATTCTTGAATATCACTTTAAAATAATAATACTTGGCCATCTAGCGCGTGGTGGCCGAAACTACTGGACAAAAGAGGTGTGGGTCGTCCGGCAGCCAGATGGGTAGATTACGTCTGGAAAAGCCCCGATAAGACCTCGATGCGACTGGCGCAGAACCAAGAAGAATGACAAAATGGGGAGGTACTGCAGTCTGTGGATATGGACTGATAATGATGATGATGACACTAATACTAAAAAGTCTTACCTTTTTATACAGGGTATAAAATTAGATGCGTTACATAACAAACAGTATAGATCCAACATCGAAAACGCCGAAAAAATCTGCTATTCCATAGAAAACTTCAATAGCTACTCAATCAAAATGTATGAAGCCTGTTTGAGAATCAGTTTCTGTCTTAACTGGATAGTGCGTTCGACTTCGATACGATTAAGTAACACGATCTTGCCGACCTCGTCTCAAATGTTAGAGCACTGTTGCTAATTGCTTTATGTTTACTTCATATACACAAGGCTCGATCGATTACGTTTTCTGGCTTCCATTAGCTTAAAAAGATCAAATCATGAAGAATATGAAGACTTAATTTATTCACAAAATTGAACATTTATTTCGACCTTCGATATCTTGGACGTCGTCGCAAGAATATTTGGATTTAATTAGTAACTAGTGTGATGAAAAGTATTGAATTGTATGAGTGTATTTGAGAGAACTCTATTTTTAAAATAGTTTTTTTTTTCTTTTTCCATTTAGATATGTAATTTAATGTTTTGTATAATTTGTAACTTTGCTTGCTTCAGCGGCCGTTGTATTATGGCGGTTTTTGTTTAGGTAGCAAAATTTATACCTAATGGTAAAACCAAAATCTAAAACAACGTGTAACCGTTGGCAATAAACAAGCAAACTATCCCAAACCTTTGACAATTAAAACTTATTCACCTAACATTATGTTGTAGATACAAAATGGTTACAACATTGTTTTCATTGAGTGGTAAAGTTATTTTGTCAATAGCATGCTGGTATGCTTACCAAACGACTTTACGAAGCTCCCGAGCCGAAGTCGAACGGTCAATTTAAATTCCGTATTTCCCCCGGGATTCTTGTTGGAACGTGTTGGGTCAAATTTTGAATATCAAACTCTGAATAAAATTTTAAATTACGAATCGATGATTCGTAATGAAATATCTTATCGCAAACACGCAACATGTGGCAAACAGTGAATATACCTATAGATATAGCTATATATATTGAGTACAGAGTGAAAACTAGGTAGGTAGGCCTTTTTGAATAGCACCTTTATAGTCATAGTCATAGTCATAATAGTTTATTGCTTCATGTGGTTACATAAGGTGGACAAATATAAAAATAGAGCGCACATGAACCCTGTAAGGGCACTGCAAACTGCAGCTTATTTTTTATTTAATTTTATTATCACGACAAAATTAGGAATTAAACTTGTATAGGTATTGCGAAATAGATCTAGATATATTCTAGAATAAATTGACCTTTTTAAGAAATTAACTTCAAGAAATTGTGCTGTGTAAGAAGTGCTAGTTTTCCGAATATAGGCCGGTCCGGTGATTGTGAATTGGTAATTTACGGACAACATAATATTAAACACTTGCCTCTTGAAGTACCTATGACTTTATTTTGGTCTGCGTTTTACAATACCTTAAAGTAAGCATATATGCCAACAGGTATACCTATTGAATATACCTATAGATATAGCCATATTGAGTACAGAGTGAAAACCCTTCACCATTTTGTTCGGTATATTTGGTCAACACGCTTAAAATTCATATAACATAAGGGAAACCACATGTTTATAACATAGTAGCGTCACAATATCGAATACATAGGTATCGAATACATAGGTAGTTTAAATTATAGTGAAACAAATATAAATAAAGATTTTTTTATCTTCTCTATCCTGCATCTTCCTTAATATATTATTAAGGTGATGATAAAACCATCGCACTGAACAAAGTTCTATATGGGACTAACATAGAAATCGTATGGGAAAAATCGGTTGTCCCCATATTATTGAGGTACTTTGCACCTATAAACATGGATATAATATAATTATAGTATTAATACGATATACCTACATTTGGGGTGGTTGGGGATCTACCTCCTAGCGGACCACCCCGGGCAACGGCATCACAAGCTACCTAGTTTGTGGTGGCGGCTGAACGATCCCCACAGCGGTGTGGTAGGCTCTGCAAGGAGCCGCCTGGCTCGCGACCCCTCCTGCCGGAGTCTGGCGCCAAGCAGCTTGCTGCGTTCCGTCGGTGTGCAGGAGTGCCAGTGCCATTCTGGGTAAGCTCGCTACATCTTCGACCCAATCTTTGTCCTGGGGACTAGATTGAGGTCAAGAGCAAGCCCAACTATAGTAAAAAACCACATAATTATATATACCTACATACCATAAAATAGATACAAACAAAACAGGTCAACATAACTTAGAAGATATAATATTTATTCCAGTCGACCTTGTCGCCGAGATAAAGTTAGGCGAAAAAGCATTTTTTTACATCAAAATATTGCATAAATTGATACATTGTATTATGGAAAGTGTAGGTAGGTATTTCCAATGTGTTACGAGAGCCCTCAAGAAATATTGACGCTCATAAATATTGATGCTATCCTGCATTTTATTCCCTCATGGCAATGAATCTAAGGATTCCGTTTGATTCTTACAGCTGGCTCTATACAAAAATGTAGGTACCATACTGCTATTGTTTTTCCATGTGGCTTTGAACGGGTGGTTTTAAATTTTAGGTAATTATGATAGACCTACGAATAAGAATGTATAGAAGTGTAAATTAAGCTCAAAAAGTGGCACCAAAAAAAGTGTACTGTGAACGTGTTCTAAATTTGTTCTTTAAAAACTGTACCTAGCCACCAAAACTCATACAACATGTAATTTTTCATTGGGTGTCAAAAATTATTTCGACTTTGTTTAGAGTTTACTCTTCTATAGTTATTCTTATTCGTAGTGATAGACCCAACGATATCAATGTAGGATAGACCTATTTTTGGGCAGACATTCAGTACACGTGGCGATCAATAGGCATATCCTATTGAGAAAAGCTTGAGTAGTCTGTATACATGTATGAACGATATCTCAGTTCCACTTAAAATTATTAGTACTGATTTAAGAGCCCGGCCCGGAAGATTCTATTTGGTATCGGACCAGTTTTTGAGCGTGTGGATTATATTTATTTGTATAATATGTATATTTATTTAGATGGAAAAGCATACAAGTTATGAAACCTTAATGGTACCAACTATGAATATCTTAATTATGGTATTAGGGCAGGAGGATAAGAATAAAAATCAATAGATAGGTACTTATACAGGGTGTCACAAAACACCCTAGCAATACTTAAGGGGGTGCTTTGGACCATCAAACTGAACAACTTTCACTATAGAGCCAACTATAGAACAAAAAATCAAATCTTTCCTCTTTATAATATTAGTATAGAAGAATAGACAGATATCCACACTGTTCCACAGGGTTTAGTAACTAGGCCCTTATATTTTATAGATATACCTTAATAAAATAATATTATTATACGACACATAACAGTAGGTATAATGAGGAATCCAGAGAATAGCAAATGTTAGCTCTTCTGATACAGATGGTGTCTGCTAAACCAATTAGGGATATTTAACATTTTCTATGAATTATGTAACATATTATATTAAGTTGAGAGGCTATAATTTTGTAAATTGCAGTACTTACCTAAATACTTACTGGTGGTTCGTAAATATTTTGAGGGCAACTATGAAATTATTCTCACTGAACCCAACAAAAGTAAGTAATAAAGACGTTTGCACTGCAGTGAAGCGACACGGATTGATTTGTAGGGTTCCGTACCAAAGGGTGAAAACGGGACCCTATTACTAAGACTAAGTTGTTCGTCAGTCCGTCCGTTGTCTGTCTGTCTGTCTATCTGTCTGTCAGTCCCTGTTACTATTTAAGGCTGTAACTTTTGAACCGTAATAAATAATACAGTTGACATTTTCACAGAATGTGCGTTATTGTAGCGGGTTGGCAAAAAATAATAAAATTGTCGAAAAATTTTAAATTAAGGGGTTCCTGGAACAAGAAACTAGTTTTTATCAAAATTTTTACTTCTCGCTCTATCGTAAAACTGTAATACATACAAGCGTCAAAATTAATGTGATTATAGAACAAACTCTACAATATAACAACAAATAATAAAAATCTGAGAAGTGTAAGTCGGTTTTGCGCTAAAGGCCCAGGAGAAAACAAAACTGTAAGTTTAATATGTTCTGTGGTGGTGTGGTATGGAACCAACGGTGCGCGAGCTACCCGATTCGCACTTGACCGGTTTTATTAAGGTTTAGCTTTATTATAAAACAAGACTTCAAAAATTTGAAGTATGTTTTATGTAGGAACTCTACTCAAGCGATACCGTAAGAAAGAAGAAACAAAAAGTTTGTGTGAAAATAGATATCTGACTCCGGAGTCAGACAGCCGTCGTAGAACAAAAAAGTGGCTACGTTGATAAGGACAGCAATAAGTAGCGATGTCCTTTTTTAACTAGAGCGAATTTGCTATGTGCATCTCTTACTGAGTGATATGACAAGACACGTGCTTTCTTCTAGTTCCTTCTCTTTCTACGATATTTTGCATAGGCGAAGTATTTTTCGCTTTCGTAAATTGTGATAAGAACCTCCATCGTCCATCACTTTAAACTTCCAAAAAGTTTAATATACAGTCGAATGGAGAATTTCCTCCTGTATTAAATCTAAGTCGTGGTGGTCTCGTAAACATATGCCTGCAAGCCTGCCGTGCAGGACGCGATATGGTGCGATCCCCGTCCAGGTTCCAATGAATTTTTCGGAATTTATGATTTGTAACACCACCCTGGCTTTTCGGTGAAGGAAAACATCGTTAGGAAACCGGCATGCTTCAATTTCGAGGCATGTATTGTACTGACTGTCCATTATAAGTGACAACGGGCTCATTCCCCGTCACAACTCACACTAGACAGAGTATCGATACTAAGTGAAACGTGGATGTTCTGAGCTTATCTGATCTCTCACTACCTCTTCGGGATATAAATAGTCGTGAAATAATATCAAATCGATTTAAAACATTTTTTTAATTGCGAAATAATGAACGTTATTCTGGAAATATCAGCTTTAGACCAAACACGAAACAATCAAATTAAAATTTTCGAGTGCACGTAAAATGCTTTACAATGGTTTTACGGTTCGTTGCGCATCTCTTAGCAAAGTATAAGAGTAATAAATCTTTGTTCAGATATTAAACATCGGTTTTATGTCTAATATGAGATATGAAATGGGACTTCTATGAGCAATAAATGAGATTTTAGTGATGGGTTATGCTATGGTTATGTCTCATAAATGTAATACAACGGCAAAATACCTCCGAACAATGAACATAACTAATAATATAGGTAGGTACATTAAATTTAAAATTTTAAAAAACCCCATCACCAAAAGTAAACATTTAAAAAGTAAAAAATAATGCAGTCGCCTGTTATTTTGGATGTAAGCAAATGTATGTTTTACTTCTTAACTCTCTTTAAGATATTTCATGTCAATTAATGCGTATGGACCGCTATGAAATGACCATTGATTTTTTTACAATCACTTGCGGTCCCCGACACATTAATTGACATGAAATATCTTAAACATACATGTGCTTACATCAAAAATATTAGGTGACCGAATAATTTTTTACTTTTTAAATGTTCGTTTTTGGTGTTAGGGGTTTTTTAAATTTTAAATTTAATTTTAGTTCATAATTTTTAAAGTTACAAGAAAACTACAGAACCGATTTTCATAAAACAAAGCTAAGAACACTCTCACAAAAACTCGCTTTCCATTAAAAAAAAACGTATTGAAATCGAGCCACCCGTTTGGGAGCTACGATGTCACAGACAGACAGACCGACAGACAAACAGACAGACCGACATAGGCGTCAAACTCATAAGTCTTTTTGCGTCGGGGGTTAAAACTATATAACTATATCGATGTTAGTCCCATAGAGAAAGTTGTTCAGTTTGATGGAGCATAATTATTAACTAGGACACTGTAATTTTTTTAATTCTAAAATTCATATAATAAATTAGAATGGATTTTCGATAATAAATAATATTTCATTTATTCAGTATAAATACCGAGTGCTCTCAAACGGTGAAGGAAAACAACGTGAGGAAACTTGCATAGGTATACAGAAGAAGAAATTCTGATGCATAAATATGTAAAGTCTACCAACTCGTAGTCGCATTGGGCGCCCGTGGTGGACTAACGCCCAAACACCCTCCTAGAGGGTGGGCCTGTGTGCCCTGCAGTGAGACGTATAAGGTCTAAAAAGATTAGGTGAAACTATTTTAAAGGTATGATCAGACCATCAAACTGAACAACTTTCTCTACGGGACCAATATCGAAATCACGAAAAAAAATCAACTGTCCCATAAATTTAGGTCGAGTAGGTTTGTATGGAACAACTGATGTTTTTCGCGAATTAGATGTTGGTCCCGTAGAGAAACTTCCTCAGTTTGATGGTCTGATCATCCCCTTAAAATAGTTTCACCTAATTTTGTTAGACCTTATCTTATCTGATGATGATGATGATGAAATACCATAATAATTTAACCAATCACCCTGTGAATGTAAAATAACCTCAAGCTTTTATTATTCATGGGGATGATACACAAGTAGGTGAGAGGCATACTTACCAACTTACACAAGAAATCCATTAGAGGCAACTGCGCTATAAGTTTAATATTCAACCCTTGTTTATTTAGGGTTTCCTTGTTTGTGGATTATGATATGTTTCGAAAGTGTATGATAAATGGTATGGTTACGAGTATCGTTGGATATTTTGTAACTATATTTGATGGATTTTTATGTTGACGATGCGTCTAGGTAAACAGTTGCATTACATTCAGGGGTGATTGTAGATACCCAATTTTCCCTAAGAAACATATAGGAAATTAGCAAAATGCTTTTCGACTTTCCATACTGAATGCAATCAGCTGATCAAACGTTTGCATGAAAAAATGAAATATTTTTTGCGAATTTCCCCTATGTTTCTTTCACTTTTCGACGGATTTCAAGTCTAGCGGCATTTTGGGAAACGTTTGGCCAAATGTGTTAATTTTACTAATTCGGACCTGCTGAACACGAATTTCGATGTTGGCACTCCCGAATTTGCGAGCTCGAGGAAGGAGGCTTTAAAGGTGACTTTTTTCAGTTTTTCGCGTATTTCTCGTATCGAAAAGTTTTGTAGGTGAAAATTAAATCTGACATATTTACCTACAAAACAAGTTCTATGCACTTTTGCCATAGGACTTTGAGGGCTACATGGCCGAAAGAGTAACAGCATAAGGCACGGACCTGAAAAAAAGACGGACGTAATCTCGTCTAATCACGAGTGAAGCACCCATTTCTTTTGTGTGCGTGCTGTCACGCGGTACATAATGGTGACGGGTGTCGGACCTGCGCCTAGAGCTAGTGCATCTGTGTGAGTGTAGGTCCCTTGTAGAACTAACGAAAATGTAGGACCTTGCATGCATCACATCTTTTTAGTGTCATATTACGTCCGTCATTTTTTCAGGTTTGTGCCATAAGGTAGGCATTTGTATATAGTGATGATAGTGACCAGAGATCACGTCGAGCTGTCTGTTAAAATAATAATTTCAGTCTCGTGTCCTAACATAACTGAATAACAATGCAGAAATACAAATATTGTCTTCCATTTTCGAGCAGCAGAAGCTGCCAACATTTTTTGGACAAACATGGGGCGACACGAAATATTTGAGAATTCTCCGTATAACATTTTTCGTTTCTCGATCGGAATCCATCGGAATATTGGAAAATTTAATTTCCTGTTAAACTTTGAGTTCGGTTAGTATTGTTTGCCAACCCGTTTTCTTCCCCTTGTTATAGAAAATATTCGAGAAATTTTAAAACGAAATACCGAATAAGGAATTTTTAACAAAAATGGTTCGTAATTATAAAGAATTTTGATCTGGTCTAAGACTCCTATCAGACAGAGTGCTGTCACGCGGACGCAGAACGCTTGAACGCATGACGGCTCTTTGTCTGATAGGAGCCTAAGGAGATTTCCTTTTGATATTTACCACATTACCCATTCACTTACCACTACTGGACGGAGGGTCCTACTGGAAAAAGAGAATGAAAACGTAAAAAAGAGAACGAATTACGCAACAGTCTTCGTTTGATCGGCCGACTACGCGCACGCGTGGGCGCGCGTGTGACGCGATACCAAAATATGCTGGACGCGCGTTGGTAGAGTGATGTATAACGTCGCGCGGCCAGCTTATCTTTGTTTTGCGTAGCTTGATATGTCGCCGTGTGTACAAAAACTAATTTCATACAAATCCCATGAGAAGAAATATTTTTGGTCTATTGTCATGCAAGAACCACTTGCAAAACCGTGTCTGTTATTTAAACAATTCTAAAACATTTCCAAAAAAATAATGTTTTCACATTGTGGAAATGTTTTATGTAAGTATAAATAATTGTAAAGAAATAACAAAATAAAATTGAGGGCAGTACTGGAGGCTTGGTACCCTCTACCATCTCTTAATAGCCTCAGCCTGTAGAAAAAGAAGGCATCTCCAAAATGTTTTAACTAGAAAAGTTTTCAGCCAATTTTCTGCCAATAAAAGGAACGTCAGGATTCCTGAAAAAGAATTTATATTTTCTTCAATCCATGGTTCATTATTTAAAAAATGAAATTGTCTCTAAAATTTATCTTCCTTTTGTGAGACGGTAACAAATATATTCACGGTTAGAATACGCGTGTTTCTACGCGGTTCGCATTTTACCTTGCAACGAGGCTCGACCCGCCACCTCTTTTTTAACCCCCGACTCGAAAAGAGGGGTGTTATAAGTTTGACGCCTATGTCGGTCTATCTGTTTGTCTGTTTGTGTGTTTGTCTGTTTGTATGTACATACGCACCCCCATACTCAAACAACACTGTCGAAGAAAGTTTTTGTTTCAAACCTTATGACTTAGTCGCAGGTAAATTCTACTTTATAAAAAAAAACAATACTTATTTTTACCATTGACTTACACTCTAGCGATAGACAGGCCCTTTCATAGAAGCAACATGTTCCACTTGAATGCGGTGCCCGCACCTGATTGATGTTACCGAGTTCACTTCGTCACTATGGTAATGACAGACCGCAATGTGTAATTTTGTGTTGTTTTGTGTGACATGTTTTTTTGTTTGTACGAGCTTGTCTATCGCTAGAGTATATATGTCAGTGATTTTTACACATAAAATAATTTCTATTCCTACCGAGCTATCTTTCAGTTTTTGATCCAAAAGACATTGCCCACGTGACGAACTGTATTCCTTTCAAATCTTTGCGCAACTAACGAATGGTATACCTAATCAAAGAACAAATAAAAAGAGTGTGATAGCTATAATTATACACAAATCAGGACGAATACAATACTTCCCAATGAAATGGAAATTATCCTTTTCTGCAGTGGAATTTCTTATAAACTTCAAATTAAAATTTACTTGTTTTGTATGCGACACGGGATTGGGCAATGGTATCGATTCGGTATTGCCACGACTTAACTTAACTTAATTTATTCCTGTCATTTTCTAACATTCGACTAAGAAAAGAGACAGAAAACCAACAACTGACTTTAGTGCTGTCAAAGTGACGCTACACGCCCAAAAACAACTTAAATAAGATGGCTTGCATTATGATGCCATCTTATTTTGGGCGTGCAGCAAATTGTGTTATTTACAATTTTATTATGACAGTCACATTGCAGTTTTAATAAAACCATTTATTTTTTCAAATTCTATTTGTATAGTGCCATATTTGCTTGAGCATCTTTGATGACTTCTCTACCCTTTCACAGAGGCAAAAGTTGTCAAATATTAGGAAACAAAGCCAGCAACATAGGATACGGATTTTATTGCAATCCCCGAAGCCATCCTTGACGTCCCTTCAAAATTGTCGTACTTACGTTATTATATAGTACTCTGTGATAATAATATAGGTTCATAAACCCAAACGTTTTATCAAACAAGAGTTATTTCCTAGGTTACTACTCTTCCTCATAAACATTCACAAAAAAATTATAAGTATCAAATAACATTTATAAAAATTTCCGAAGGAATAAAACAGAATAAGTAGATGCATTACACATGTCGCAAACTGGTCGTTGTGGCGATCCTTGGGGAAGGCCCATGTCCAGTAGTGGACACCTATCGGCTGACCATTTTGAATCTTTCCGAAAAAAAAACATGGATGATGGATGATTATTTAAATGATCAAAATACTTGGGTCTGAGTGTCCCTAACATATAGTTTACTGTATAGTATCAATTATTTAATTAAATAGACTATGTATTACCGTATACCTTAGCTTAAGAATATTTATATTGTAATAGTCATTAAGAGGATAGACGAGTACGGTTTATTCCATACAAACGTATTCCTCTGTTTCCTCCCTGGATAATGATTAATGACACTAGAGCAAACATTTTTTTACCATCCATTCTGTTACCTCTGCTATGTCCCTATGTTTTGATTTTTTACACAAATTAATTACTGTAGGAACTAGGGACCTTTGAAAATGACCAATTTTACAGCCCGTTTTCAGACATCCAGCAAACAAATTTGACGAATATAAACAAAAAAAGCAAAACGTACAGACATAGCCAAAGTCTTTCTCATATTATTCTTGAAAGAATTATTAAAATCGGTTTAGCTTTGGAGGAGAAAACAAGGATTGTAAAAAATCGACGAAAACAGATGCTGTTTTCGTCGATTTTATGTAGATAAAATCGGTCCTAGCTGCAGTAGTCTCTTTCGCACTCTAGTCGGTGGGGTGTATAGGTGGGGCGGATCGGACAAATATTATGTATACGGTTGGAAAAGTAACCTATTCTCCAAATTAGCATTTCAGCCCGCCTATCCTCTTAAGTCTATATGCAGCAATGAGCTTGATATCTTTGCTTACATTTAAAATGATATTGCTCGATATTGTGACAATAAATGTATCGCATTAGATAATACCTTCAATGAACTTGTTTTTGAAGTACCTAATGTAGGTTTAAACTATAGTAAAGTTTACTGTAGCGCATATTCATGCTGGTTTCTTTTCATTTCGCATCTGCGAAACCTTTATTGTTAAACAATAAACCCAAATGATTAATCTGAACCATATTGTTCTTCCATTGGCTTCAGAGTCAATTGTTGTCACAGGGTTGCCACTTCGGTAAAAATACTTTCTCTTTTTTTTAAACCAATTTTTACAATAAAGGTGTTTTTGTTGTATTTCGTTTTTTCATTTTTGTCTTTTGTTCCAATTTACTTACTGTTTTGCAGAATGCTTCAATACGTAGTAAACTTGAAGAGTTTAAAACTTCTAAAGCTGTTGATTTACATGATTTTCAATAAAACATTTGTCTTCGAGTAATCTTTAAGCAAGCTTTAAAGGTGGTTGCAGAGTTGTCGATTTCATAAAAAACTTTGTGGTAGAACACTCGTAGACGGTATTAATAAAAGTAATGTTTTTAACATGGAAAAATAGCTTATAAAATCTAGATTGCGCGTATCAAATAATATTTACAATTTATAATATAATTACGAAGATATCAAGCTTTGACATTATTAATACAAAATTTCAATCATCTTTGTAAGGATCACAAAGACGATCTAGATTTTATAAGCTAAATTTATAAATTATGATTGTGCAGATTGCTCACAATACAACGTAACGTTAATCTTGGTCATGTTTCGGATGTGGCAGCCCTAGGTGCGTAGCCATTATCTGCAGTATTATTGCCACATTATTACGAACATTTTGGGGTACAATGAAGGGTTGTTAAGTGTATTGGATTTTATTAACTGCGGGAAAGTTGATCTGAACTGTATGAGAAGCAGGAATTTAATGTAAGGGAAGCACGCATTTATATTATCGTAACACCAGCGTATAGAATACCATGTTACTAGAATAGTGTTACGGTTTTACGTAACTAAATGTTTTTATATCAATTGTAAGTAGTTTGTAGATTGGTTCCTACAAATTAAAAATATAGTTTAAAAATTATCTAGCATTTTTTTATTTAGGTACTTAAAATTTTGTATAGGTACATATTTTTTTTTGCCATATGTAACGCCAGTGGTGTGTAATGTTAGGAACTACAGACCTATGATGATGATGTGTAATGTTAGAAACACACATAAATAAGATGTAGAAGGCTTTGATAAGATAAGATAAAAAGTAGAAGCTACGAACGCGTCGAATATCACCCAAGTCTAGGTTGATTAACCATGTCGGTGTCGGTATACACGCACATAGAGATACGTTGTATGACGCCTCACGCACACCTAAGAAAGTGGGCAACTTTTGTTTTATACGGTAGAAGCGTGAGGCTCTATCTAGACATTACTTTATCTAAGGTCATAGGAGGGTCAGCCAATTATCGCCCGATCTGCCTGGAGACGATTTAGCGAGAGACAATTAGTCACTATAAAACCCTGTCACATTATCTCTGCCCCTCGCTGGAATGCTATGCCCCTCATGCAGCTCCCTTCACGTTCGTACGGACAATAATCGCGTCAGTACGGTTAGCATCATCGTTGCCAATACGCGTCTCGATAATTTATTGGTACGGTAAGTTCGGATAGTTTTTAGCTGCATTCATAAGAAGTTGGCAATTTATTTTTTCCTCAAAATCTATATCAGCTAGCGTGATAAAATAAAGTAGAAACTGATAATCAATAAACAACCTATCAGAAAAAAAAATCATGTTTGCATAGATTTAACGACTGCTGTGTTACGGAAGTTTAAAGTATAGACATACATTTAAAATTAAAAATAGGCTTCCCAGGTAGGTACTAAAAAATCCAGCACAGACTACAATAAAAATGCCAATGAGTAAACACCTAAACCTTTTGGCATGCAAATCGTGTCTATGAGCTTAAATTAAGCGTGAACGCGAATGTACGATCATCAATAGTTATCGGCACAACCTCTCTTGGGATATGATCTTGTTGAACATTATATTATTATGATTTTACGAGACATGTTTTGGTAGGGTATTGCGGCTACAGTCCTAAATAGTTAGGGCTGTAACTTTTGAACCGTAATAGCTCTAGAAAGTTGTTTTTTTACAAAATATATGTTATTACGGCGGAATTGTTAAGAAATTATAAAAATTTGAAAAAGTTAAAAATTAAAGGGGGGTCATACAAGGAACTAGTTTTTATCAACATTTTTTCTTGTCGCTCTATCGTTAAAACGGTAATACATACGAGCTTCAGACTTGTTGGGATTATAGAGCAAACTATACAGTATAAGAACAAATAATAAAAACCGGCGAAGTGTGAGTTGGTCTCGCGCTAAACGTCCTGGAAAAAACAAAACTTATTTGCAAGTTAATATGTTGTGTGGTGGTGTGATAAAGAACCCTCGGTGCGCGAGTAGCCCGACTCGCACTTGACCGGTTTTTATTGTACTTTCCTGAAACCAGGCCTGTGTCACTCCGCGTGTAGGTATTAAAAAGTTTAAAAACATACCTACAGGTGGCGGCCATTGCGCAAGGGCCAATCTAGTAGGCTGCCGCAATAAACTCTTTCAATACGTATAACCACGTATAACTTATTATGAACCGTAGTCCAGTGAATTAAGGCCCATATTCCCTCAAAAAAATTTGGTAGGTATGTAAATGAACACGTGCTCGGCTGGAACGCGAGCTAAATTAAATCATATTGTTTATCAGATTGAGTACATATTTCTTTGAAAACCATTGCGAAGTAAAGCTTCTGTAACGCTAGTTACTAGTTATTATTCTGTGCTGAAACGAAGAAGAATCTGCAGGTCTACCATGATTTTACACTGTAGTATATAGTCCAGTAGTTTTAGAACTAAGTAATTCTCCCATACAAAATTGGCACCTTAACTAGAGTAGTAAAGTAAAGTTCAAACTCATGGTAAGCCAATAGAACGCCTAGAAAGGTCGGGTCAGGTTTCGAATACATAAAATCACAACTTTTATTACTTTTGGGGTTATTGGAAATGTCGTTTTTCGAAAGTATTTACTTTCGGTGATTGAAAATAACGTAAAAAAACCTACATACTTACTTGAATTTTGCTTGTCTTGTTCAGAATAAATACTAGTATAGATACTACTATAACATGAATTGCCCTCGAAAGGGTTTTCAAGTGTACGCGAAGGGATTGCGGGTGACGAATGCCCCGTGCCTGAAAATACCAAGTTGGTGTTTTTAAAATTCTAAGTTAGGTTGGAATATTTATCACGCTTAGCGGAGCGAGCTACGCGAGCATCAACATGCTTGCTTGCATGCTGTATGTTTGCCCGCTTGCATCTTGCATGCTTGCTTGCTTGCATCTTGCATGCTTGCTTGTTTAGTCGAAATCGATATAATGGATACCTATGGCAATAGGAATCCGTGACTTCTCGGAAAGTCGCATACAGCAGTTTTAAGAGAACCACTCTGAAATAATTTTAATATATTATTAATTTCTATACATACATGGTCCTTCGTAAATGCTGACACTTTATAAATTGGATTATCAGACCGTCAAACTGAACAACTTTCTCTATGGGACCAACATCGAAATCGCAAAAAAAATCTACTGTCCCATACATTTAGCTCAAGTAGGTTTGCAGTTTTGTATGGAACAGTTGAGTTTTTTTGCAATTTCGATGTTGGTGCCATAGATAATGTTGTTCAGTTTGACGGTCTTATCTTCCCCTTAAAAAAGTAGGTATCAGCATATTAAGAAGGATATAATAATTGTTCAGTAATAGAGATAAAACGTTGATTAATTACACCGTATTTTATCTCCGGTCGGCTCTCAAGGCATTGATTAGGCACTCGAGAAACTCTTGCAAGTTTGAGGGCATCTCGTCGGTAAAGTTTGAAGAGTAAGATCCCATCGGATCCCAACTTGATACTGACTTTCCTACGGATAGCGAGGTAATTATGCAAAATTTATTTAACTTGTCTTAAAAAGAAAAATACTCCAACAACAAAACAACAACTATACATAATGTATTTCCATTTGTCAGCAGGTCAGTGACAGCGTCTCTTTCTTACAAGCATAAGTTTGCAATTAGCCATCCCGCTTAAATTGAAAGCAGGATAGCAAAAAAACGTATTTGTCATCAATATTGTCATATATTTGTTATCATTACGAGTCCTGAAAACCTGTATCACACGTTGGTTCAATAAATATTTTGTATGTTTTTTTTTTCTTTATCTATATCTTTTCTCTTGGGTGTTTCTAAGCTCCAAACTCTGCAAATTCGTCTAGAAATATTTAATGCATTTATTCAAGTAAGTACAAATATAAAAAGTTAATTATTAGCAGTTTAATCCTAATATGAAAAAAAAACATTATTGAGAGTGATCGCCTATCCATCAGATCCTTAAATAAGACATAATTTGTTTTCAGACTTTAAAACAGTGTTTTTCATGTTTCGTTCGTGTTCAAAAAACTGCCGCGACCGGATCATACCGCCTTAATGTGTCACTATAAGAAATTTATCAGCAATGTAACAACTTGTGTTTCCAAGTTCATACTGAACAACAGCAGGAGCAAGGCTCGTGCCATCGTCGGAGCCCTCACCGGGCACTACGCCATTGGCACGATGATGCAAAAGATGAAACTCACCCTAGATTCTAGCTGCGAAGCGTGTGGAGAGGAGGAAGAGACCATGGAACATATCCTTTGTGACTGTGATGTCTTGGCGGCAAAAAGCATGTGCCTCCTTGGAGATGGACAGATATCCGGGAGATTCTAGGGATGTTACCTACGAATAAGAGAATAAATATGGAAAAATAACTCCAAACAAAATCGAAATCATTTTTGGCACCCCATGAAAAATGACATTTTGTATGAGTTTTGGCGGCGAGTTACAATTTTTAAAGAACAAATTTAGAACGCGTTACAATTTTTTTGGTGCCACTTTTTGAGCTTCATTTATACTTCTATACATTCTCTTATTCGTAGGATGTTACCCTCAACGGTATTGCCTCCTTCATTGACCATGTATTTGAAGAGTGAAGAAAGCAAAAAATATAGCGGCTAACACAAAAGATCCCATTGGGTCGTTACTGGTTTGCCAGCCCCCACAAAAAGAGTTATGGCTTTTAGCCGTAACATATCCATTGCCTGCTGAATGGAATTATTTTAGAAAGGAACCTTAAATCATTGCGATGCATATTTGAAGCACCACATTTTTCTTCTATAACCGAGCTTATTATGTTAATTGACGGTTAAGACTTCGTACGGAGAAACGAAATCCCAATAGTATTCATGTTAGTTAATTTGAATAGGGACCCAGCCGTAGGGCATCAGTTATAAAACACAATTGAGTGTAGGTACCTTTTCGGAGACCGGAATATATCAAATTTTGCAAAATAAGCTTACCGATGGATTTTGCTTGAAAGTGTCCAGTCTGTTCTGAATAATGTAGGTTTTGCTGACGGGTTTTGCCTACGTGGAATCACGTTAAAGAAAATACAATAATGGTTGAGCAACTGTTCTATCCCTTTTTTAAACGATTTTATTTAACTTCGAACCGGTCTAATTATCTATCTAACTAACTAACTAACTAATTTGTTGTTAGCAGCTTGCATGGAATAAATTTGGAGTAAAGAGATAAGTGTGTGGAATGTTGCTATTATGATATTTGTTACTAGTTGTGCGTAGCATGCGTTGCAATATACCTACCTTTTTTCCCGACACACTTGGCCCTTTTTTTCATATCTTACGTTCACCACGGATAAAGCAGCATTCAAATCAAGAATTATTCAGATGGGTCAAGTAGTTTCAGAGTCTATTCAATACAAACAAACAAAAAATCGTATCTGTGTAGATAGGGTATGGTAGGTAGAAAATTTCGCGACTTTTTGAAATATTCGTAATTATTAATAAATTAATGAACAGTAGGTACTTTGGAGCTTAACATTTTGATACCTTTATCCTTTTGTGTATATTATGAAAGCCTCAACAGCCTCATATTCACACGTACAAAATAATACGGGGGATTTTAAAAGCCATGTTTTGCAATCATAGGCCAAGTATTTCGCTTACGCTGATAGACGGAACATCAGTGTAACCGCGTATGAGACAGCGATAATTTCATCCAGTGATACCATAGGAAATCAAACTCCCATAAAAATGGGTAAATGAACTATGCTATATTATGTACACACGGCGTGTGTGTACACAAGTGCGATTTTTGAATCTCATTCGGTGAGCTCAGCAGTTGAAAATGTCAAAATTACTTTGGAGATATGCATCTTTCTAATGCTGATTTGACTTTCAAAAATCATTAATCATACATAGCGATTTTTGAAAGTCAAATCCACACTATAAAGACATTTACAACTCACCGAATGAGATTCCCGCGCCGCTCGTAGGGTGAATACTTACAGTCCTTTGAGTCTAGTACGATTTCACTTCATGTGCGCACCGCGCCTTCGGCTGCTTAGAAAATAACCAGGGCCTCTAGAAAAAGTACTTTCGATTAGCATTAACGACAGTAGAAAAAAAAAAACGTATGGACTTGACGTATGGTGGAGAAAGAAAACGTCAAAATGTTTCGATCGCCAATGTCAAATCCATACATTCTGTCATTTCTACTAGCGTCTACGCCAAATGAAATGTTACCTTGTCTATAGCCCCTGTAGTGCGATTTTTGAAAGACACCCGTAACTCGCTGTAAACAGCAGTAGAAAATGTTAAAATTACTATGGACATTATGCGTCTTTCTACTGCTGATTTGAACGTGTGACTTTCAAAATTCGCACTGCTGTTCTCGCGCTTTTCAGAGCGTTGCGCAAGTACAACAAGTACTTAGTATGGAAAAAATAGAGCCGGCACGCTAGTAGAGAAATCATACTAGACGGGCTGGTACCCATTGAACATAATCCGCCTCCGTGGAACTGCCTCCGTGGTCTAATGGTTAAGAGCATTGGGCTCTTGACACGGAGGTCGTGGGTTCGATTCCCACGGGGGGCACCTAGTGAAATGTCACTTTGTGCGTTTTTCCCCAGTTGGTTAGGACATTGCAGGCTGAGTCACTGATTGTCTGAAAAGAAAGATGATTCCGTGCTTCGGATCGCACGTTAAACTGTTGGTCCCGGCTACTATCTCTGGTGGTAGTAGTCGTTACATAAAAACCACGTCAGAGGCCGTAAGGCGGTTTGAATAAACTCTGACACCAGCACGGCTAGCATGCCACCCACGACAAAGCGTTAAAACGAGAAAAACGTCATGGGCGCTCTTTTTGGCGTACGTAAAATAATAAAGATGGAGGCACGTCTCGATTTTTGTCGTTTTCTCGGCGTTGGCATGCTAGAGGGGCAGGGCTTGCAGCCCACTCGATAAGAAGTAGAAGAACATAATAATAGCACATTATGCAATATGCAATTTTCAATTTATTGTTACCCTTTGTGTCATTATAATAACGAGAATACATTTTAATAAAGTTATTTATTTGTATCAAATCATAAATTATGTTGTTAAATTATAGAACATTATCATATTTTAATGTAAGATATGATACACACCTTTTCTGGTAAGCTATAGAGGCTCATATTCTGTACTATAATTGTAAGACCTTGCTAAAACCTAAATGTCAAAATCCATACATTTCG
Organism: Agonopterix heracliana; assembly: GCA_963693445.1. Classification (NCBI taxonomy): domain Eukaryota; kingdom Metazoa; phylum Arthropoda; class Insecta; order Lepidoptera; family Depressariidae; genus Agonopterix; species Agonopterix heracliana. The sequence continues at coordinate 10,877,911 of OY856310.1, forward strand.
ACCCTACTTAGCTCGAACTTAAGCATAAATTACATTGAACAATTTGCAGGGAGCCAACATTTAGTGTATGGTAGGTAAGGTAACCTAGTTTAAGGTGAACAGAATCAAATGAGATCGAAACCCGAACCTGATTTTTAGTAGGCTTAAGTAGGTAAACTGGTTTTCGCTTCTTGTATGAAAACAATCATCTCGAAAACATTACTAGAACTAATAAAAAAAGAAAGCAATGCTACCTAACATTATTTAATAAAGAATCTAACCAGCTTTACCGACATTGCCCAACTAGGACAATGCCTTAGGGCATGTTTCACCAATTCTGGGTAAGTTCTCGTTAGCTTATACGACAGATAGTTTGACATATTTTGTATGAAATAATGTCAAAATATCTGTCGGATAACCTAACAAGAACTTATTCAGAAGTGGCCTTAGTCTTCCAGTTTACAAATAATAAATGACCTATACTCTTTCCTAGCTAAACTAGACTACTTTGACTATTATAATTATCTACTTGTGTAGGTCTATCTACCGACATATTGAATTTACCTTTATATACCGTGTTGGAGTGTCACTGTATTCCATTTCTCTTATACGTATATTTTCAATAAACAGATGTTCTTCAAATACGCGAATTTATAGTAGGTGACCAATTGAGTCTGCCAGTTGCGAAGACCCATATATTTTTAAAATATTCGTCGCTTGGAAAACTGAAGAAAAAATACATCACTTAAAAACGCAAAAAAGCTACAACTCCTCACCCTACCTATACGAAAAAATTGGTAAAGTAGTTTTTACGTGATGCTCGAACAAACAAACAAACACACAAACAATCAAACGAATAGACAAACAGACATAAAAAAAACCTCACTAACTATTCTTTATGATCCAACCTTAGACGATTTATATAGGGACCGCCTCGCCTTAGCATTTCCCCTCTGACAACGTGTCAGATCAAACAATCTTACGCATTTACATACAATTTTATACCTTATCTATCACTAAACAGCCTTTAATTGCGGAACAATAATTTCGAAGCTATCGCGTTTGGGGTTCACACGACAGTTTTTCATGAATTTTAACATTCAAAATTAAAATCTAAAGTAATGGAATAAAGTCCAAAGTTGCGGATTTCATGCTGCCTCAAACATACATACCTCATGCTACCAAAGTGGCAGATAAGTTTGTTAGTAGAATAAATAAATACTTTAAGGGCCTGTTTCACCACTTCTGAATAAGTTCTTGTTAGCGTATCCGACAGATATTTTGACATAATTTCATACAAAATATGTCAAACTATCCGTCGGATAAGCTAACAAGAACTTACCCAGAAGTGGTGAAACAGGCCCTAAGGATTCAACTCACGTCAACGACATCTATCATGGTATGTTTTACAGGTTAACCTAACTAAAGCTGCTGGCACGTTCACAGACACATACAAATGAGTTCGATGAGACATTCTGCGTGCAGTGAGACAAAGGCATTGCGTAAATGTGTGGCACGCGCCAGCTTTAGTTAACCGACCTCTATTTGTAATGCTGTTTTTTGTTGGAGCTTTTAACCCTGAGGCAATGACAGCTATCCATGGTATGGTATGCTTAACTACGTTTAACTAGCGGTTACAAAATACCTCATGAAACCTCTTCCGGCTTACCCTTGGCACAGCCCTTGGTGTACTTACCTTATTTTCAAGGTGGAAACAGGGTAATTTTAATATGACATCTGACCACCCTTATTGAGATTACAAATCACAAAATTTAGCTTTAACTTTTAAATTATTGTCTTTAGCACTTGTCCGATGAATGAAACTATTAAAATGCGTTTTATTATTAATGTTTCCTGCAATAAAACGTGAATTAATGTTAACATACCCGTGGAATGAAATATTTTCTTTGCAACGTTCAGTGCGGCTCTTGCATCCTAAAACGCTGCACGCTACCATGTTGTGAACTTAAAGTCACCCACTCGCAACAAATTACAATGAATTAAATTATTACGAAATAACTATTCATCGAAATATAGAGCAACAAACATTTTTATGAAATTTTTGTTGTCTGACTCCGTCTGACTCCGATGTCAGACCATAGAGGCTAGAGCAAAAATATGGCTACGTCAATAAGGACAGCAATAAGGTAGCGATCTCCTTTTTTAACTAGAGTGAATTTGTATTATGCATCCCTCAATGAGTAAATGAGACAAAACACGTTCTTCGTTCTATTACTTGCTCTTTCTACGTTTGCAATACAATTTTCTCTCTCCGCTCTTGTCATCTGTCATATCCTGAAAATAAATTCAACAAAAGCGCATTGTGATGCGGAAATGAAAGGTTTGGTGAAACATTTTGTATTTGTTTAGGTTAATTATTTTAGGTTTAGTTGTTTAAAGATTTCAGCTTTGCTCCTTTAATAAAAGTTGTTTAGTTTAATCATTTGAAACACTCTTGAATATTAGGTGATGCAATAATTACCCAATATGATTGTGGGTTAAATACGTACCATACAGTAGCTATAGCTTATTTTATTTAATAATTATACTAGGTAATTATTACGAAGGTTAATATTATTACGTACCTATAGCTAATGTTATTAAGCTGCTAGGGTTTTTTGACTAAATTATAAAAATATATTTTATTTTTACCTTCTCAATTAAACACACATTTTCAGTAATTATTTAGCTTGAATACTATTGCTAATATCAAAATAAACTTTATAATGAAATTTTGATGACGTCACAACACAGTATTTAGTACACACGGCGACACGTCAGGTTACCCTGTTTGGACTTTGAACTATTAGAAGTTGAACGCTGCGAATCGTGCTAGAGGGTGCGGTATGCTGTTGTTGTTACGTATCACGGCACGCTGCGCCCGCGCCGGCAGCCGCGTCTATACAGGCTCTCTACCGCACTATTTTGTGTTTTGTACGTAGTGTAGTTATGGGTATATAGGGTGCGTAACCTGATGTGTCGCCGTGTGTACAAATGTACTAAATGCGCGCTTTTTGGCATCCGATAAACGTAGCTGATTTGACTATTAGTTGTCAACAAATATTTGTTGCCTATACAGGGTGAAATTGATATCATTAGCATCCTTTTAAACTAAGAGTCTATTACCCATCAAACTGAACAACTTTTACTTTGGGAGCAAACCAATTGGAGCAAAAAAAAATCAGGTGTCCCGTACGTCCTGTAGGCAGCGGCGGCGGGTGCAGTTTAGTATGATGGGATAGCTGATTTTTTTTTTGCTCCGATTGGTTTGCTCCCGTATTAAAAAAAATTCAGTTTGATGGGTCTTAGTTTAAAAGGCTATAACTACTATACTTTGTTTTTACTAACTAAAACCTGTTCTCCTGGTAAAATGTAACTAATCGATGTTTCCAATTGAGTTGTAATTACGTCTTTAAATTGGTCACGTATCTCCCCCAAACGGAATCCAGCGCCAGTTCACAACCAACGAATCGATTTTGTGCTCGATTTGGTTATTTTCCTTTCAATGTGTACTTTCCTTTTATTATTCTGCGTTATTGTGTTTCCCTGTTAACCAAATGTTCGATGTGTTTTGAATAGCGTTTAAACTTTCACTTTATTTGGAATGTACACTCGTAGATTGTTTTTTTGTCCATTGGATAAAAGGTCCGCATTTAGCGCATTTTTCGATTAAAAACAACCTGTGTATCTATGTGTTTGGTATGCCATGTTGTATATTTGATTCAAATCCAATGAGTTATTTGCCACAAACCTAATCATATTTTCTATAGTTTTTTTCAAACAGATAAATGGGTTTTTGCTTCCTTTGTTGTTGCCATTTATTGGTAAATGCGTAATGAAAATTACTTAAAGAATATATTCTATTTAATTAACATACTATTAAGTATCAATCTTCAACAAAGAATGCCGTCTTGTTTATTTATTTACTTACGCTCGTACTTTCAAATTCTCAATTCCTTAGCAAGAAAATAAAAAGATTGCTTTTTTAATCTATACCATTCAATCAGATCAATTGTAGGGTAGGGATTATCTAAAAGAAAATGCCAGATATAGCTTATTCAGGATTATCCAGAAAAGGAAAAGCAATTTGGATAAATGACACATTTTAAAGAATCGGATAAGCGACAAAGCCCTTAGCTGCAGATTTTTAGGGTTCCGTAGTCAACAAGAAACCCTTATAGTTTACAGTAAAGCTGAAATTTGACGTGGGTACATAGGTACATACAATACATATTAATCACGCCGACAAAGTGGTAAAATAACAGCTTGAGGTTTTTTTTTTAGCGTAGTTTACTACACGAAAAGTGAGGATGTCATTTCTTTTTCTCCTCTATCCCATGGTGTGGGGTATCAATTGATAGGTCTTTTAAAAATATGGTGGGTGTGGGATTGCCATTTTTTGATTCAATCTGTAAATCTAAATCTCTTTAGTGAATGTTGTTAGAGTCAAGTGCTAAACGGTTGTTTCTGGAAAAATTCACGACAGTAGTGTATATAACGAAGTTAATAGGAAACCTGTCACCTTTAAGAAGGCTTTACAAGTTAACGAGTAAGTAATAGTCGACCAACTTGCAAAATGTACATTTTAGACTTTATTAGCCGTTAAACCGTAGTACTCGTATAAAACAAAAAGCCCCCTCCTAAGTCCGTATATTGATACGGGAAACTACGGAACCCTGCCCTGCGCATGGCCCGACATGCACTTGGCCGGTTTTTTTATTGAGTAGATTGAGTGAGAAAATTTGGAACGGAGTGCTGTGGCCATCAAGTATAGGAACGCGGTGCGAGCTGCAATTAGTAACGCATAAGGAGGCGATTAGATTGGTTTTCCGAACGAATCATGTTGCGGATTTTTAATTATTGTTATTTTGGCATTGTTCCAAAACTTGACTGTTCAATATTCTGATGAACCAGGCCCTGTACCCGGACTTTCGATTTCCGATATATCGCGATCGTTTCGGTCCGAATTGGAACGAAAACGTTCAGGCAATTGCGAAGTTTGAATGTCCGGGTGGAGGCCCAAGTTCCTGGTTTAATTAATTGAAGAATTGTTTTAGATATTAGTAGATTATCGTATGAAAAGAAAATGTGCAAACTGGTCGCACCCACCAATAAAAATCGTACTATGGCAATCGATAGTCATATTAAATTTGTATGGTTCCGTACTTGAAGAGTGAAAACGGGAACCTATTACTAACCTACGTTATCCGTCCCTCCGTCTGTCTGTCTGTCTGTCCTACCTATTCACAGCTGTAACTTCTGAACCGTAATAGCTAAGACAGTTGAAATTTCACAGAATGTGCGTTATTATGGCGGATTTGCTAACAAACAAGAAACTAGTTTTTAACAACGTTTTTTCTTGTCGCTCTATCGTAAAAAATACATGCAAACAAGCGTCAAACTTGGTGTGATTATAAAGAAAAGTCTACAGTACAGTATAACAACAAATAATAAAAACTGGCCAATGGTGAGTCTGTTTCGAGCTAAAGGTCCCAGAGAAGACAAAACTTTTTTGTAAGTTACTAAATTAAGGACTTGACGAGCGTCTGCGAAATCATTATGTAGTGTGGTGGTGTGGTACGGAACCCTTGGTGCGCGAGTAACCCGATTCACACTTGACCGGTGACGGTTTTATTTTATATGCTATGGCGTCAAAGTCAAATATTTATTCATGGTGCGTTAGATAAATACAGGGTAAATTTTATAACACTGCGGATAACTTCAGCATGTATTCTACTTAACAAACTGAACAACTTTTACTATGGAGACAACATCGAAATCGCGAAAAAAAACATCTGTCCCATACATTTGAGTCGAATAGGTAGGTAGGAGTTTTGTATGGAGCTGATTTTTTGTCCCGATTTCAAAAGTTGGCTCAGTAGTGAAAGTTGTTCAGTTTGATGAGTAGAACATGCTGAAGTTATCCGCAGTGATACAAAATTTACCCTGTATAGGATCCCCTTAAACAATGACTTTCTATAATTATGGACTCATCACGCACATCATACAATATCAAGGCCTAAACATGGCACAGTTTAGTCACCATATTAAGCTTCTACCGCTCTTGTCCGTCATTTCCCCTGATGCTCCAGTCCTTTCAAACGTCCTCGGTCTCTAACGCAGTCGTAGCTACGTATGGTGCTTAAGAGAATTATAATCACTACGTTTTGACCATAGATTTAGTATAAAGGCTTCCGCACATTGCAGCGATATTATCGAGCGATATTATCGACAGCGATATCGCGACACCTTACACACTGCAGCGATTCCGCGATTCGCGTCACGCATGCGCCCTTCACTGAATGTAGTAGAAAGAGATTGCGTCAGGTTGCGATAATATCGCAATAGTGTGTGGGATCGAGCGCGTCCCCATAAAAAAGGTAGGTACTGAGAACAATTATCGCAAAATCGCAACGATAATATCGCTGCAATGAGCGGAGGCCTTAAACTATAATAAATCTATGGTTTTGACTGACTAGACTCGCCTGTCACTTTCTGATATGTTAATAATTTATTTTATTTATTGAAAATTAAATGGTTTTACAATATTATTTACACTTTTTTGGACCTTATCTTTCATTAGTAAAATAAACATGCCGTTGATAGGTCACACCTTTATTTTTTCGTCGATAGTGTACCTATTATTTTAAGACACACTTCGGTATCCTTACAGCTTTGCGATCAACACACTTAATTGCTTACGCCACCATTAAGCACAACCTTGCCGTCCTATCAATATCAACAGCACGCCGATGCGGAGTCCTTGGTATAGAAAGTCGTTGCCCTTAAAACTTAATTCGATTTCGAAAAAAGAGATTGATGATATAATATTTGTTTTTTTTTATGAAACCTAAGATGCAATCTCATCTGACTAAGATGGATTAAATCGACCGAGACCGTTCTGGATTAAAGTAAAGTGGTTTACTTAATTTGAAACAGATAACTGTGATGAATTCAGAAAAACGTATAAATCAAGAAGCTTAGGAAGATTAGGAATTAAGACTCTCTCTCTTCTCTACCAAATATTGATAATATCTTAAGACTTACGAATAGCTATTGGAAATAATAAAATTAGACATTTGTGAAATATTTGACAATATAAAACGAAGAGAACTATTTAGCAGACACGTACTCCGAATTGCCCCGAAGGACATAACGTGGATAGTGACGTAATATAGTTACGTAACGTCGATATTGTGGGTTACGTCCAGTCTTATTAATGTAGTTTTATGATAAGACGTAGTGTAGATTAGGTATACATGTAGGCTTTAAGCTACATAAAGTATAAGCTATCGCCTATAGGGTCCCACTGCATCGCAAAGGCCTGCTCTCACCAACAAGGAAAAAGGGGAGTGATCAATACTCCACCACCCGAGCCCAGTGTAGATTGGTGGAGGCAGGATAGAGGTAAATTTGTTGTCGCAGTATTTTCTTAACTTTTAATCTGACATTCAATATCGTATCTAGTACCTACATTGTTATACGTAGGTATTATAACAAATACGTTTTACGTATAGGTACGTACCGTAGCAATTCTTTACAATGAAAATAGGTAAATATTTCATTCTAAATAAGATGATCATGCCCAAAATTATTTGAATTCTAAGCTGAACTTGCGTCTGGCCAAATTGTCACAAGAAAATCGTTGAATATTTGATGGGAAATATTAAAAAAATTCTTATTTAAAAAATAGATAGATTATACTGAGTCCACCGTTTCAGTATTTTTTCACTTACACCTTGTATAACGAAATAAATAGGAAAAATATCACCGCAGGGTCGGCACTACCCTAATCGGGCCAAACAGGGTTCGGCGTTCCGACTTTTGAGGATAGTAAATAGCTATATTTAGAAACAAAATTAATACCATCGCTTCTCTAAAAGATGAAGTACAAGATGAACAAAAAAAAATTCAGTAAAATTGTGTAGTTACATCAGAAAGTAATCGAGAATTTCATGAAAAACTCCAGAATAGCACTGCCGCGTTCCGAGTCCTGTGATTTAGTGAAACAAAATAAAACAACAATATATATTTATAATCAATGGCAAAACATCAAAGAACACTTTAAACAAATCAGTTTTTCGATACGACTTCTAGTTTTTTTGCAATTTGTTACCAAAAATCACATATTTTTTTGGACGTTTTCTTCATACAAATTACTATGGGCCGTCAATCGTTCGAAATCATTGCGAATAGACCGGTGACCGGCAACACCCAACCCTGTCTTAGAAGATTAATGAACAAATCCATTATTAGCTAAAGTAGGCAAAGTAACTTATAAAAAACCGGGCAAGTGGGTGTCGGGCCACATGCAGTGTAGGGTTCCGTAGTTGCCCGTCACGATATGTGGACTTAGAAGTGCATTTTATAAATTGGACGACTATTACTCGTTAATTTTAATGTCCCCTTTATTATAATAGAATAACAGTAAGTTTATTACTATTGTTACTAGCAAACTAAGGATTGATAATCTGAAATCATCATCATCATCGTCAGATAAGAATGGAATAAGAGTGAATTCTGTACCGTAGTAGGTAACGTCAAAAGTCATTTGCACGACAGAATTTTGCGCGAAAAGACATTGCGCGACAAAAGAAAACACAAAGGAATTTCTTAAAAGTTACTTTCCGGGCACTGTTTGGTAGTTTTTGGTTATTTTGGTAATTTATAGTAGTTTTTGGTAAATTTTCGTACAAAAGTAACAAAAAAGTTATTTTGGTAGATTTTCGTACTTTTTGGTAGATTATTGTTATTTTGGTAATTTTTCGTACTTTTTGGTGGTTTATGGTTAATTTGGTACTTTTTGGTTCATCTCATTTCATTTCATTTATTTACCTTAAATTGTAGGTAGGTAGGTAGGTACATAAGTTACAGATGGTAAGTAAGTACAGAGTACCCTATTAGTCACACTACAATATAATTGATAAACATTAAGAAAAAAACAGATTTAAACAATAGGTGCCAGACAATAACTTAACTACCACCTTTCACTACTACAATTAAATTAGTTAAATGTTATAAAATCAGTTCAATGTGATTAGTTAAAAATTATAATAACCTATTGAGGTACAAATAATCGGTCTGCAACACATTTTTTTCTACTCAGATTGATGCCTGTTTGTTTACTTATACTGAAGAAACTAATTTATTAAAGTCATAATATATAGTAGATCGGCGAATCGCTTAAATAAGATTCTGGCACAAGTCATCTCCTTTATAGTGTTATCTGGTATCGATGCATTCAGTATGACTTCCTGATTACAAATATATGAGATGACAAGCGCTCAGACTGTGGGGGTAGAAACTGTGACGTCATAATGGTGGCCATACAAAGTAAAATTTTGTTTTTGTTTATTCATGCCGTGTGGGGTATCAAATGAAAGGGATCTATGAGTACATTACAAATATATAGCATAATATAACATTTTCACTATTTGGTTTAACAAATTATTCGAAAAAGTAAAAAAATTCCACGATTCTGAGTTGACTTTAAACTGCTATAGATTATAAACGACTAAATGGATTTTTGTAAATTATATATCAAATGACTCAGGATATCTTCTATATTGCGTCAAAAAAATATGTAATCAGATAAATTACAAAACAAAAAATTTACATCAATTTGAAAAACATTATAAATTTTTGGACGCCTTCTAATAATTTCTTAGACAAAGTAGTAAAAATGGTATAGTATGATATATATTTGTAATCTACTCATAAAGCCCTTTCATGTGATACCCCACATGATAAGTTTAATTTAAATAAAAACTGTGACGTCATGAAGAAGCCATACAAGGAAAAAAATAAATCTTTTAATCATGTCGTGTAGGGTATCAAATGAAAGAACTTTATTAGTACGTTACAAATATATATAGCATAGTCTAAGAAATTATTAGAAAGCGTCCAAAAATTTACAATGTTATTCAAATTGATGTACATTCTTTATTTTGTAATTTATCTGATTACATATTTTTTGGCGCAATATAGAAGAAATCATTTGATATATAATTTACAAAAATCTATTCAGTCGTTTATAATCTATAGCAGTTCAAAGTCAACTCAGAATTGTGGATTTTTTTTACTTTTTCGAATAATTTGTTAAACCAAATAGTGAAAATGTTATACTATCTTAACTATTATAAAACCGTAAAATCATGAGGAATAAAAAAGTAGCGGTTCTCTTCATATAAATTCAAATAACATTCGATAGCGCGATTTAAAAACGTGCAGCGCCATCTATTGACAAAATTGCTAGTTTGTTTGTTTGTTCGCGCAACACGCAAAAACTACTGAACCGATTTTGATGAAACTTTTTTCGTTTGATAGCTTATGATCTGACTTAAAATCTGGTATATAATTTGTGCGGACGAAGTTGCGGGAAAACACTAGTGCTATATAAGGTCTAACAAAATTAGGTGAAACTATGTTAAGGGGATGATCAGACCATCAAACTGAACAACTTTCTCTATGGGACCAACATCGAAATCGCAAGAAAAAATTTTTCAGCTAATTTTGTTAGACCTTATATATTTGTAATGTACTCATAGAGCCCTTTCATTTGATACCCCACACGGCATGAATAAACAAATTTTTTTTTTGCTTTGTATGGCAATCTTTATGACGTCACAGTTTCTACCCCCACAGTCTGAGCGCTTGTCATTTTATATATTTGTAATCAAGAGGTCATACTGAAGCCGTTGATACCAGATAACACTATAAAAGAGATGACTTGAACGGAAAGTTCCGAAATATCCTTTTTCCTACCCTCTAATAGGGACACTATTCGATTAATAATTCTTTAACCTTCTTCAGAAATTTCTTGTCGGCTTTAATGTCATCTGGTATTTTACTATACACAAGAACAGTATTCGACTTTATTTTGTAGTCCTTTGCATCGATGCTAGTCGGTAATTTGGTACCAGTAGCTCATTTTTGCGAGTTAAATTTAATCTCTTGCTACGGAATACTACGGGGTATCGTCTCACGATTTTGCACAGATCGAGGATATACGAAGCTGTGACAGTGAGTAATTTAAAGTCGGTAAACAAGGATCGGCATGACACCCTTACTGATTGAATTCCGCTTACGATTCGAATGTACCTACCTCTTTTGCAAAACAAATATTTTATTTATGCCAACAAACCCACCCCGTAGCCAAGCCGTCAAGAACTCTTTTGTTTTTATGGTAGTTTTTGGTAATTTTCATTCTTCTATCAAATATTACCAAAAAGTATAAAAATCTACCAAAATAACCATAACTACGAAAATCTACCAAAATAACCAGAAACAACGAAAAACTACCAAACTAACCAAAAACTACCAAAAAACCAGAAACAACAAAAAATAATTACTAAACTCTACCAAAAACTACCAAAAGAACCAAAAGAACCTAAAGAACTATTGACATTGTACAAATTTTTTTTATCTTTATAATTATTTCTTGTTAATATTGCTGTGCCCTTTCAGGATTCATGTACCCACTTTAGGACATAGGCTTATAGGACAGCTGATTTATTTTCGCTATTTTGAAGTTCGATACATGCTGAAGTTATCCGCAGTGATATAAAATATACCCGTATATCGACATTATTGGAAGTCGATAAACATGCAATCCCTTTGACATATTAAAAGTGCTAGGTATCAAAATTCCAACTCTGTTCAGAAGCCCTCTTTTGTAAAAAAATACAACATTAGGCGATATGATTAATATTTGCTGTACTAGAAGTGAGTTCAGTGGCGCGTTGCGGAGAGGTATGGACTCTCAATCAAGAGGTTCGCGTTCGAATCCGCACGGACAACATGCCACGTACCAATGAGTTTTTCTAACTTATGTACGTATTACCGACTGCTCTCAAATGGTGAACGAAAACATCGTGAGGAAACCTGCATATGCAGACGAAGAAATTCTGATGTATATGTGAAGTCTACCAATCCGCATTGGGCATGCGTGGTGGACTTACGCCCAAACACCCTCCTAGAAGGTAGGCCTGTGCCCTGCAGTGGGACGTATACAGGGTGTTACATAAGTAAGAATAAATTTTTAAAACTCTTAAGGGGGTTGTTTAGACCGTCAAACTGAACAACTTTCTCTATGGGACCAACATCGAAATCACAAAAAAAGAAATCCCATAAATTTTTAGCTCGAGTCGATTTGTAGAGTATAGAACATAAATTATTTTTTTCGCGATTTCGATATTGGTCCCATAGTGAAAATTGTTGAGTTTGATGGTCTAAACCACCCCCTTAAATTTTTTTTGTATTTTTGTAACACCTTGTATAGGCTGATGATTATGATGATGATGTACTAGAAGTTCCGGAAAACTTGCAAACCCTGCAATCGTTTTCTCAGCCATTTGTATTGCCAGCTTAGATTTTTTTAGCCTGAATCCTTGCATTTTTAAATACATTAACATTTTCGAATACCCAATTTCTACTAAAATCTACTAAACAATTTTGCCCTAAATCTACCAATAAAGAAGAAATCTACTAAAAGTCGTCACACTGATGTCCTTTTGCGCAAATGTTTTTGAAGGCAATCGTTCCAGTTACTGCAAAATTAACTTTTATTCCGTGCTTAAAATATGATATCTGACGATGATTATGATGATAAAAGATTACAAACCCTTAGTTTTCTAATACCAATAATATTAAACTTATAATAATTTCATTATTCTGTTAAAAGTTTTAATTTGTTCTGTTATAATAATTTTAAGTTTTTTTAAGCCTTAGTAATACTGTGATCTAATTAGTTGGAACCCATCCTATCCCACCACCAGGGGTGATCTTTGATCACTCACATTATAGGTCCATCACGGTACTGTACTGTTGCTGTAAATGCTAATTTCGACCTACGGCTCTCAAATCCAGATGCTGCAGGATTATTGCCACGCACAACCAAACATTCAACATTAATTTAATGTGGTAAAATCTGCCTTCCGAGTAGTAGGTACCCTAAATTCGGTCGGACCTACGAACCTGCCAGGATAGGGTCGGCCGACCAGACTTTTTAGTCCTTACTAATTGGACTCTAGACCAACAGACTAGTTACGTCCTTTAATTCAACGAGGTAAAATGTTGTGTCACCAGGTAGGGTTCACTTTTTCCTTCACACCAGTAAACATGCCAGCCAAGCTGCGCCGCGCGCTGCAGCCGACCAAGTTTTTTGCAAGAAATTTATTACCAAAAGCTATCAAATTGATTTGTTCATTAATCTTATAAGATAGGGTTGAGTGTTGTCGGCCACCGGTCTTTTTCTTTTGACAGATATGTCAAACGGGCCGTAGGTAGTGCCGACCCTTAACGAGTAATAGTCAACCAACTTATAAAATTTACTTTTTAGACTTCATTAGCTGTGAAACCGTAATATAAAACAAAAAGTTCCCTCCTAAATGCGTTCACACACGATGACGCACTGACGGAGCAGCAATCATTTGTGAAGCAAGGAGTTTTATGAAACCGCACGTAGCACACGGTGACGCATTGACGCACCGGGTGTGGTTCTATGGACTGACATCTGCCGCTCCGTCAGTGCGTCATCGTGTGTGAACGCACTGAGTTCGTATATTATGACGGGAAACTACGGAACCCTACCCTGCGCGTGGCCCGACACGCACTTAGCCATTTTTTGATTTATTAAAATCTCAGAAAAGCTACATTTTGTTCAGTTACTTTTTACTACTCAACTCTACATAAATAAACAAATTATAAAGTCAAAAGTATAGCCTTCAAGAATTTTCTAATAAAAAGTGAATTTAATATGAAGTGGTTAGACGGCGGAATATAAAAAATTTACCTGCAGTGCAAAGTTTATACCTGCATAAAAGCGAAGCATAAAATTATAAAATGCCGTTAAAAATTCAACACGGGCACAGCAATTTCGTGTGAAAAAAGCCCTAATTGCCAAGCGGGCCGTGTGCTGACAACAAAGGTACAGTGCAAGCAAAATATGAGGCTAAAACAACACGACACAGTAGCACTTAGGAATGCCTATGTTTCAGAAGGAACTGTAACATAAAATATACAAAAATATCAAAAAGAACTCAGCACACATACATGATACGTATTATAATGGACCCCGAATGCGGCAAGCCAAAATCTCGGGAATCCTTTACGATTGATCAGGCAAAAATTACAAAATGTAAAAATATGATGTATAAAAATAAGTATATAAAAAAAAAGTTGACAATAAAATAATAGTAAATAAAAAGTAAATAATATATGTATTTATTAATGCATGTAATGTTAATTTTAGTCTAATACACATTAGCATTAGCAGAAATTTTCTACATTTTTTTAGAAGTTATTTTTGTTAAATATACTTACAAAAATTCTATTTATAACAACAAAGTCTACTAAAATAGATAGTTGTTACATCCAGGGTGTCTCAAAACTCAACGTCAAGATGAAAACAGGAGATAGGTGAGGTTCAGGGAAAAATTAAAAAGAAAACGAAGTTTGATAGTTTTCGAGATTTTATAAGTTTTTTTTACATTGGATAAATCGACATCCTGTACTCAAGTTTGAGATGTAGTTAGGTACTACAAATTTGTAATTTTTTTCATGACAATACTTAAAATTCAATTACTTACAATTCCTGAATAATTAAAAAAAAAATCTCGCATTTCTTCTGTTTTCGGCTTGATGTTGAGTTTGGGACACCCAGTAAGTTCTAACCATTCTAAACAGAAGCTCATTCTAATACTAACACGAGACTAGGTACCTGGTTTAAGTTGTACATTGCAATATTCTAGTCAAACAACTAGATTTTCACTCCGTGTTCTAAATTTTGATGTGAGACATCTATTGGCGCTAATACTGTCTGTGGGTTTTTTATAATATCTTTAACGGCTCTGGATACTTGTCCTTTTGAGCCCCTCGTATTTTGTATTGAGTATTGACATCTGCGATTTAGTTCGTTGCAGAGTGCGATATTTCGATGTTTCACATCTGCCGGGCGTAACGCGACAGCCACTTTTTTTTCACTTAAATTGCGAATTTAAATCTTCTTTTTACTAAAAAGTTTAATCTAAATATCTAAAGCAATCTATTGAATCTTAAGATAAAAACAAACGTATTAAAGTTACGCTACGGTGTGACTATACGCCATTTTTATTCGAGGCCCAACACCAACAAGAGATAAAATGTCACCGAGTCACAGGTTGTACTAAGGCTCGGCTAATTACAACTGCGCTGAAATACTGAGCCCATCCGGGTTGTAGAGAGAATTTAATATTTTCTCATTTATTATTTGTGAAAGAAACGTACTACAGTACCTTATTTTTTTATAATTTTTTATTTCTTTTCTTTGTTAAGAGAAGAATGAGAGCTTGCTGTTAACTTTTCATGTTACCGGTAAGGTTTATAATGAGTTTTGTAAAACATAATTAACGTATTTTAGAATTTAAAGTCGAATGATCATAATATTTATAAAATATCCTTTGATAATTTCACATTAAAATAGAAGCAGCTGCGATAGGAATTTACTTGAGTTCTTACATATTATATTTCTTAACATTGTACGATTTCTTTTTTGTACGTTATCCAGTTAGTTATTATTGTTCACCTTATGTTCAGTTTGATGGCCTTCTACCATAGACGTAAAATACTATGGACGCCGGGTCTAGTACAAAATTCTCGAAAAAAATGCTGAAATGCTTTCCCATCCCTAGCCTACCTCAGGAAACGCGAAAAAAACAACCTGTCTCATACATTTTACAGCAGTTTTGTATGGGACAGCTGATATTTTTTCGCGTTTCCTGACGTAAGCTCCATGGTGAAAGTTGTTCAGTTTGATGGTCTGAGTTCACCGTTTCAGTATTTGCAAGGCTGTCATTATACACCCTGTATAGAAATAGTTGTAACAAACGTGTTTATAGATATTTTTCTCCATTTGTATCGGTCGCAATGACCACCTATGACAGCCAACGTGTCAATAATATATGGATAAATAATGAATAAAACATGGTAACATGAATCTTATATGAAAAAGCAATGACTGTGTGTCAGAATATATATGAAGTTTATCTTTCCCGATATTGGGTACATTCGTACCGATATTCAGTACCAGCCGAGTCATTTCGGTTGAAATAAACATGCAATATTCATACTTAGCCTAGTCATTTTAAGGTATGACCCGGGACTAATTAAGAATTGTTTTTTTTTGTTTCATTTAACAGCTAATTTGACTCTAGAAATATACCATTAATCTCGTTCTAAAAACCTGATGGTTATTTTTTTTCACATTAAGGTTTATACCAATAAAAAGACCGACGGCCCCGCTAGGCATACGGACACCACACATTGTATACGGACTAAACATTTTTTGTCAACTTAGAAATCTTTGAAAAATACATTAGTATTTTATAATTTAGCTATTTTATAGCTCATTAGTCATTTATATGGTTGAATCTAATTAAAATGAGCTCATTGGTATTATTATTATTAAAAAAAGAAAAGCCTTCTCGGAGATACAATTTTGATTTCTATGTTGGGTAGCGATTTTTTTTAAATATGTTTTCAGATAGTCTTTTTGTCACTAAATGGTGCCGGATACAGTTTAAATGTCCCATTTGTAGCGGAGCTACGAGAGCTGACTAAGCAACAATGCCGAACACATCGATCGAGTCGATGTAAAACAGAGATCTATCTAGGTCAGCGCATGCGACCTAGCACGTCACACAGAAGACGGCCAATCACAATATGGATCTGTCCAACGCATCACAGCTCATTACGAATAACAACCAATCACATGGCGAGTCCTGAATCGCACTATCGAAGTTATCAAGAGACTTTGCATATATACAACATCCAACTAAGAACTGTTGGACCGCGGTCCCGGGCATTCCAACTAGCCCGTGGAAGATCTTCCCTTTTCCTCCAAACTGGTGACCCCGACGTGATTCGTCGCGCCCGACGTGATCCGTCGCACCCGACAAGGAATTAGTTGCATCGTGTGGAAGATTTCTCGCTTTGGTGATTTGTACAATTTCTTTCGGCTTCCCACAAGCGGGTCTCACCGATTGAAATTTCAAGAGGCAATATAGTCACTGAAGTGAGCTCTGTATTCTTGCCACGATGTACGGAGTCTCGCTACAGCCCGGAACCGCATTACCACAGCCGCCAGCACCAGAGAAGACCAGCGAGGCGCTAACCGTCCTGTCACGATTTCCCGATTTTTGGCTCGCGCATCCACGCCTGTGGTTCACAAGGCGTCAATAATACAAGCAGCTGCCGTCTGTTGTTACCTACCTCAAAAGTGGAACACGATTTTTAATCGATACAGGCGCAGACGTATCTGTATTAGTGTTTTAAGCAGAAGCCTCGACCGATGCATTCAATCTCTTCGCCGCTAAGGCACGCCCATTCACACTGATGGGGAGAAAAAATGTATTTGAATCTGGGATCGCGTCGTGTCTTCAAATGGACCATCACCGCAGCCGAGATGTTCCACGTTCGATTCTCGGTGCAAAATTTTTCATGAAGCAAAACATACCTACTTGTTGACCTACATACAAGAGAGCTGACCGACAAGGTTACGGAACCGTCCGTCATTGCAAGCGTGACACATTCTAATGACTTAATGAGTCAGCAATTCGTGCGATTTATGTAAACAATGACCTTCGATTTAGTTGAATTCGTCAAAATGACGATTGGGTCTACACAACGCCGTGCAAACGTTTTAGCGTTTCAAGAATATGGTGTTATACGGGTTGGAGCACACCGCTTTGCTACGTCAACGATGTCCCCATCGCAAACACGAAAGAAGAACAGCACAAAAAGCATCTTCACGAAGTGTTCGAGGGATCGAGTAGCTACGGGATTGCATTTCGTTCACAAGGACCTGCAGATCTGCATTCATGTATTCCTCAAGAGAGACATGTTTAAAAAGTCCGTGACGGCTCCTTACGATTGCCCGCTCAAAGCCCTGTAATGAGATGGAAAATGCTTAACCATCCAACTACAGGCCGCACTACATTTGTCTCCATGGACCGGTTTGAAGCCAGCGTTCTCGTCGCCAGCCGTCGAAGCAGCAGACGAGACGACCCTTCCCCGGACCCTGCCTTCGAGTGCAACAAACGGATCGACACTCACACGCTCCGGACATGCCGTAAACCCAAACTTTTACGGTTTAGCTTATAAGTTCAAAATGTTTGTTATATTTTTGTTTTTATTCCCTTCTGTTATATACTTTTTTAAATGTTAACACTCCTAGCTTATAACAATTTTGTTGATTTTTAGTTTTACGATTGTTAAATATTATGGTCTCCTTTCTTTTTCAAAGGGGGGGAGTACTGTTAGGGATATTTATGCAAGCAGTGTAGTTTTAATATAGTCACGTCTCGCACGTCTCTCACGTAGCTTAATAAGTAATGACGCATGTATTTATAGCACGTACTTATTACTATATAAACTACACTGGCCCTAATAAAGACGTTCCATTACTACAACAACATTGCTGGCGTATTATTCATCTCTCCGAGGCTCCCGATCCTGTCGGCATACAACGCACCACCAACATGCGTTAAATTCCAACTAGCCCGTGGAAGATCTTCCCTTTTCCTCCAAACTGGTGACCACCGACAATTGAGCAATCAACCTTCTGGTACGTAGCAGTCACTGAAGATGGCAGAAACACGGAGCAGCAACGAGGTCCTGAACTAGCCTACAAAGCTTAAAGGTCCCGCATCTCCGCAGCAGAGGTTATCGGCCAGCGCAACGGTACAGCAACCATTGGGGTCACACCGTCACACGCCGTACACAAGCCTTCATGAAGAATTGTCATGCCTGGACTGAATGCGTACCAAGCAAGCTGAAGACAAGTTTCGACACTCCGTCTGGAGGGGGAGTACTGTAGCGGAGCTACGAGAGCTGACTAAGCAACAATGCCGAACACATCGATCGAGTCGATGTAAAACAGAGATCTATCTAGGTCAGCGCATGCGACCTAGCACGTCACACAGAAGACGGCCAATCACAATATGGATCTGTCCAACGCATCACAGCTCATTACGAATAACAACCAATCACATGGCGAGTCCTGAATCGCACTATCGAAGTTATCAAGAGACTTTGCATATATACAACATCCAACTAAGAACTGTTGGACCGCGGTCCCGGGCATTCCAACTAGCCCGTGGAAGATCTTCCCTTTTCCTCCAAACATTAATAATTATCAGGATTTCCCACCCCTCCTAACGAAACTCCGTGAAATGACTGGGCTAACTGTTCACCCTAATGCCGACGCTGTTTTTGATTTTGTAGCGGAAAACATGTTTTCATACTGACTGTAGATGAAAGAGATCTTCATTTATGCATTTGAGTACTCTTCATGTTTATTTAAAGCTGTAAAAGGTTTAGAAATACTATTTTTCAAATGGAGTATGGATAGGAGAATATGGTTGCTTTTTTTGTTCAAAATGGGCTTGCGCTTGGCTTCAGCTCACCTGATGGAAAGTGTAGATGAAGTCGAGGATGTAGCGTGCTCACCCAGAAACAGCCTATTAATTCTTCTTTTAAAAATGTCCTGATTGTATTTGCTTGGAAAGACAGACGCAGGGAGAGAGTTCCAAACCTTACCGGTTCTCATTATAAAAGAGGATGCGAACCTTCTAATATATATTTATACCAACCACCTTCTTAACAAACATGCTGCATACAATTCTGATGCGTATGTGAAGTCTACCAAACCACATTAGGCACGCGTGTTAGACCGACGATGCCCATACACCCTCCCTGAGGGTAAGCCTGTGAGCTGCAGTAGTGGGACGTATATACAGGGTAAAATTGATATCATTAGCAGCCTTTTAAACTAAGATTCTACCCATCAAACTGAACAGCTTTTACTGTGGGAGCAAACCAATCGGAGCAAAAAAAAAATCTGCTGTCCCATACAAAACTGCACCCGCCGCCGCTGCCTACGTGACTCAAATGTATGGGACAGCAGATTTTTTTTGCTCTGAATGGTTTGCTCCCTTAGTAAAAGTTGATCAGTTTGATGGGTAGACTCTTAGTTTAAAAAAGGATGCTAATGATATCAATTTCACCCTGTATAGACCGACGATGACTTAACAAAATTTCATATTTGATTACAATTTTCCTCCTGAGGGGGATTTTCCAGGGATGATTATTGGAATTGCCTAGTCGAACAGCTGCCCTGCGATATATATCTATACTAGATACGAGAATAATTGTAATTTATAATCCAAATTATCCTCTTTACTCTCTCACATACAATACAATGTTCACCGTGTCGCACCTTTGACTATTTATTATAAGGACTCGCCTTGTGGTAGCATTTCCCCTCTGCCACGGTATAAGATCAATTGATCATGTGCATTTCCATAAAATTTTATACCTTATCACTAAACGAGACAGCCTATAATTTCAAAACAATAATTTCGAACTTAGAACGTTTGGGGTTCACACGAGACTACTTTTCATGATTTTTAACTTTCAAAATTAGAATCTAAAGTTATGGGGAATAAAATCCAAAGTTGCGAGTTGCATGTTACCTCGCCCCCCGCAAAAAGCGGCAGAAACGTTTGTTAGTAGAGTAGAATTACACACGTTACCAGTCCTCATATAAGTAGTCAAAGTGTCGCACTAAGCGAAAGCGCTGGCTGGGAAATAACAAAATGTTGAAGTAAATCAAAATGATTTTCACAATATTATAACTAGCATTACCCATTCATCAAGTGTCACAAACTATTAAAAGCATGTGATGAGGGCAAAGCATTATGCCTGTCCTCGTCCGTGTCGCTATAAATACGTCACGAGGGTGACATATTATCTCTATCCGTTATACCTATACTTGGGTCAAGATTAATAGGATACTGTAAGGGTATAGTGTTACATAGGATGTAGGCGTGTAAGGAAAGAGCTTGTGACGAAACCTGTGTTTGTCTGGAGCATTGCTGACTGGCTAATCTTTTCACAATAGCATGAGTAATTTGTTATGCGATATTGTGACACACAAGAAGAAGATTTATTATATAGTAATTACTACTGTGTATTGATAATTATGTTGACCACGTGAGGCTCTACAGCCCCATTTTATCGTAAAATTGGGTAACTACATTTTATACATTAATGGAATTTTTTAAGTAGAAAACAAAACTGAAAAATCTACAGGATATGCGAAGTGATTTAGTTTTTCTCAAAATATTTTTTTTTTTTCGGTAGGTACTACTGGTGAAACGTGGATGTTCTGAGGTTTCAGAATATCTCTTACTACCCCCTCGGGGGATATAGTCGTGAGCATATGCTATGCTATGTCATATTTATAATTATTAAAACTGAAGAAAATTTAATCTAAAGTCACCCCTTTTTTTCAGTTTCAACTATTTTACTCTTTCATTGTTGATCGGAAGAAAATGAAAATTTAAAATATCCTTCACAATCCGACATACCCAGTATGATTTGGTATTCTTATTTTTTGAAAATTCATATAAATTCATCGGAATTTTGAAAGAAACGGATAAATTCTTACCTGAGCCACGCACTCGTTCACAGTATGCATCGATTAGTATAGAGAGTCTTGTTCCCGGGCGGATAACCCTTAAATAAGGGCACGCGGTAATCTTGACAAAATGGAAAAAATTTGTAACAATGTTAATTAGACAAAGGAATTAATTTAGTCACATGAAACGCCTAATAAGGAAAGCTATAAGACGTATTGCCTCCAGCTTACGAAATGTTATTGTAAGAATTTTGTAGATTAACTCAGCGATTGACTAATTAATTACTATGTTGGTTTGTATTCATCTAGTGTTTATTAGCGTTTGCCTTTTATGTGGAAGCTTGTAATGATATCTATAGCTGACTAACTCTTTCAACTGTTTATTTTATAGCTGTAAGCTCCCCAAATACAATAAAACAAAAATCAAATAAAGTAAAAATAAAATAGGAATACTTACAGGGTACTTTATTTTACACAAAGACATAAACGGTACAATATAGAGAAAAAATACAAGCGGCACAAAATAAGTCGGTATTATCGCTAAGAAGTGATTGAAATTAATACATATTTTTTTAATAGTATGAAATTAAAATCTACATTTAAGTCCTTTTTATTATTTGAAATGAATAAAACTGTTATCAATGTAACAAACCATGTGACTGAATACAAAACATCGGCTTGGTCCA
This sequence comes from Agonopterix heracliana, assembly GCA_963693445.1. NCBI lineage: Eukaryota > Metazoa > Arthropoda > Insecta > Lepidoptera > Depressariidae > Agonopterix > Agonopterix heracliana. The sequence continues at coordinate 10,900,033 of OY856310.1, forward strand.
AAACTTCTCCAGATTTTGGCCGAAGCTGAATATGTGACCGAAGGTGACAAGAAATAATAATTGTCCACTCCTTGTAAGGGAACAAGGAAAAGGGGACAAAATGACCTATTTCCTCCCTTAGATGATAACTATGTATTTTAACATCAATATAGGTAGATGTTACGACGTACGAAATGACATTAATTAAGTTTAATGTCATCCTCCGTCGCTCGTTTAGGATCTGAACACACAGTGGAGATTTGCTATGTGATTGGTTATTACATAATAGCTCGAGCATACCAGAGATTTTAGAGAACCGGATTATTGAATACAGAGAAAAGCATTTAAGTAGCCATAAATTTAAGAGGATAGACTAGTATCTACCTATCATTTAGTCCATACAAACGTATTTTCCTGTTTCCTCCCTATTTGTTGATACTAGACAAAGAAATGTTTTACCATACAATCTATGTTACGTCTGCTATGCCCATGTTTTGCTTTTTTGCATAAATTAATTACGTAAGAACCAGGGACCTGCGAAAATTCCAAATTTTGCCCATTGAGGTACTACATAATTACTCAATGATTTTGCTGCCCGTTTTCAGACATCCAGCAAACAAATTTGACGAATAGGTATAATAGTACCTACAGTACTGCAGTGGCCAGCATAAGAGGCATTGTTGGACGAACGTGTAAGTCCATCAATGCCTAGTTGTGGCCAAGGCTTGTATAGTGCTTTTCTCAAACAATGCGCGGAAATTAAAATCAATCAACTTTTCAAATCGGTTTTTTTCATTATAAAGCTTTCTATTTGCAAACCAGTTCGAAATTTAAATAAAACCTTTGATAAGTTACCTCCTGGATGCCATGTTTCGGAGTAAAAGATCGTTCCATTTTTAAATAACACGACAGATATGAGTTTACTATGTAATTTATTTGGGCGCTAAACCATGACAAATATTGATTTTCATACAACTTTTGCCGGCCGCTGCTCGCATGTACAGGGTGTTAGGGACAGCCCTCCGCAAACTGAAACGGTTAACTCAGACCATCAAACTGAACAACTTTCACTATGGAGCCTACCTCAGGAAACGCGAAAAAAAATCAGCTGTCCCATACATTTCAGTCGGGTAAGTACGGCAGTTTTGTATGGGAGAGCTGATTTTTTTTCGCGTTTCCTGAGGTATGCTCCATAGTGAAAGTTGTTCAATTTGATGGTCTGAGTTCACCGTTTCAGTTTGCGGAGGGCTGTCCCTTACACCCTGTATATGGCCAGTACAGCAATTTCGATTTATTTCGAAGAAGGTTGTCAAAATAATGCTCAAATTTCCAAGCATGTTTGAGAAAATAAATCTAACCGGTCAAGTGCGAGTGCAAGGCATCCGCCTTTTAAAGCCAAGATAGGCTACATCATCCATCTAAGAGCACATCAACGAAGATCTCAAAGTCCTCAGCCACAATCAGTTGCTGTGGTCGAACACGACCATGAAGCATCATCATCATCATCTTTTACGTACCTATACTGCATTCCAAATACGGACGAAAAGATATTCAGATTCCTGTATAGCTTTCTGGTCAATTCGGATTAGTAAATATGATTTATTTAAGACAAAGATATACTATCCAACGTATCTTGGTCGTTACTAAAGCTGTTCTAAGAATAAGTGAGAGGAAGTGTTTCAAATCTCAGTTTCTGTAATTCAAAAGGGCGTTAAATTTTCGTTGCTATTTGGAATGGAGTATAGATCACGTTGTTGCCAATTTCAGGGTTACGTGCAGCTGTCAAAAACCTCTTAAATGCAATTTATGCTCCAGTTCCTGTTTTTTAGGATAATTTCATATTTTTGTTGTTCCATTTACAGACAGAAGAAACTCTGCTTGAGTTAATCAACTAAACAAAATATCAAAATTGTATCATACGATACGTTGACATCGCGATGTTTATTTTCTTGTGCTTCTCTATAGAATGTGCCTGCCTTTGCTAAAAGTATCCTGTGTGTTTATAACTTCTTTAGTTCATGACTGTTGTAAAAGCCGGCGGTAAATAAAATGGAACTACACGTTTCAAATCCAATTTACTTTAAACTAAAGAACCGAATTACCACTGCAGCTCCAAAACTTAAATAAGATGTCAAAGTTAAAGAGTAAATTCGAATTTCAAGAGTACGTTTGTAGGGTACCGTAGGCAAAAAAGGAACCCTCATACTTTCGTCCATTGAGTCTGTCTGTATTCCCCGCCTCAATCACTCGCTCATTTTTGAGGATAGTCGGGCTCTCGAAGAAATTAGGAGCATAGGTCACTTTTCCGGATGTAGGTATACGTATTTCCCGATCCGCCCCTCCCACACACCCCGCCGACTATAGAGTGTGAATAGAATAGTATAGAATTGAATAGAATACTTTATTTTCCAGAATATGGTATTAAAATCCAGCATATTCTGCCATTTGAGGCGTGAAAATATTAATATTAAAATTTTACATTCAGTCATCTACCTGCGAATAATTAATATAAACAACGAACAATTTCCTCCTCCAAAACTTAACTGATAGTAATAATTCTTTCAAAAATAATATGAGAAAGACTTTGGCTCTGCCTGTATGTTTGCCTGTTTTGTTTAAGTATATTCGTCAAATTTGTTTGCTGGATGTCTAAAAACGGGTGGTAAAATGGGCATTTTTGAAGGTCTTTGTATGTAACTAACAGTAATTAATTTATGCAAAAAAGCAAAACGTAAGGACATAGCAGAGGTAACATAGATTGTTTGGTAAAAAATGTTCTCTGGTGTCATTATCCAGGGAGGAAACAGGGGAATACGTTTGTATGGACAAAACAGTACTAGACAGATAACAGTAAACCAAAAACATAAATGTGGTACATAGTTAAGAAGAATTTTTTTTTTCGTTATAACAAAAGAGGGGGACGGAAGATTGTGTAAGTAATTTGAAAAAAAAAACGCCACCTGGGTATCTGGATGGCTGGCGTCCGCATCAGTCACAACCTACTTATATAATGACTACGGAACCCTATCATGAGCGGGTCCGACGCGTCTTGGCCGGTTTTCAGTTTCGCTCCGGTAACACGATTTCTATCTTACCTACATACCTATAGGTTTACACGTATTTACTAAACCTGGGTGTAAATCAATGTGGACCCTTGAGTGTAAATCATTTGTGATATACGGCCAGAAATAATGTAATTTACGTCGGTTACCTTATCTTATGTAATACTACTTAATAATTATGATCCGACAGTTTCCTTAGCGATACAAGTTTATCTAATAAACTATTAATTTAAGTGATAAATGATAATTCATTAATTATAGAACTTTAGTCCTGCGGCTTTCTCTCCGATGTTCTATTTTCTATATTTTTGGGGGCGTGATAGACACTTCGGACATGTTATATTACTCAGTAATTGGCTAAATGTAACATTTTCGACCTTCGTCTGAGAAGACCAACATAATGTCAACTATAATCATCTCAATTGATGTCAAGCGATAAAGAAATTCTGTACCTACCAAGCTGGCTCACACGGAGAAAAAATATCTAGTACAGTCAGCAGCAAAAAGATGTATGCACTTTTACTACGAATGAAGAAAAGACGGACGTAATGTGACACTAAAAAGATGTGAAGCATGCAAGGTCCAAGATTTTCGTTTGTTTTACAAGGGACCTACACTCACACAGATGCACTAGCTCTAGGCGCAGGTCCTACATCCGTCACCATTATGTACCGCGTGACAGCACGCACACAAAAGAAAAGGGTGCTTCACTCGTGATTAGACGAGATTACGTCCGTCTTTTTTTCAGGTCCGTGGTCACCACCAGACATTTCATCCCGTACCTATACTATGTATAATGCTAAGGTAATTGCTACAAATGCATACTTAAAAAGAAAATTGAAGCAACGTTTCTGATTTTTCGCGTGAATCTCGCCAAGTGTGATTTGAAGTACATTACTGTGTATTAGGTAACCGTGTAATGTTTCAAGTTTATTTCAAACTAAAAATCGACCCGTGAAAATCCTGGTTTAGTCAAATTTCTCAAAATCAAACTCACATCATAACCGTTATATTCAATATACTTAAAGCCCACTTATTTAACGTCATATCTTTTTTTTGAGGCTATACCATCTCGTCGGAACGATTTATCGCTGTAGATAAGATTCGGCCAAAAACTCTACAACATAACACGACTTAATAAGTATTACAATATAAATTCTTAAGCTAAGGTTACGTATACAGTAATACATAGTCTAGTTCTCAAGCAGAACCTTGAAAATACAAGTTGTCCGTCTAGATGAGACTAAACTCTTTGAATTATGGCCACTCTCTTGTACAACACCTGCAGGTTAAGTAAGCTAAAGCTGTTTCGCACTTAACTGTTCGATAGCATCTAACTTTACTTAGCAAACACAACTTAAGTGCTTACAAAGAGTATTTTCTACAATGTATACATTTTGTTATGAATATTATTTAGGTATGTAGTACCTATGTGTATGCTCTCAAAGCGCCTGATAGATTGGAAACGGTTTCCTCGCTCAACTGATCAGGGCCTCTACCCGGACATTCGAACTTCGCAATCGCGTGAACGCTTTCGTTCCAATATCAACTCTATAACAAAGAAGTTTGGATCGAAACGATCATATCGATTTAATCGTGAAAAAAAAAAATCTGCTGCTCCGTACAAAACAGCTGTACCTACTCGACTCAAATGTATGAAACATCTGATTTTTTTCACGTTCAGTCCACGAAAGTTGTACAGTTTGATGGTCTGAATTCACCGTTTCAATATTTGCCAGGCTGTCACTTACACCCTGTATTATTCGACTTAGGCCCGATTTTTTTCTTATATTAAGTCGCCGGTTACTCTAGAGTAAATTAATTTTGCGTTTTACCAACCCTAATCTATGAATACTAATCTATGAGATTAAGCCCGGCTTGCACCAACAGTCCAACAAGTATTTAGGCTTAAACGTATTTAATGATAGTTCTGTCTTTCACACTGCTCATACAAATGACAGTGACAGCATCATATTTAAACATGTTTAAGCTTAAATACTTATTACACAAATGTTGATAATCGAATACGTAGGGGAGACTGGGGCTTGTTGTAACAGTTTTTGGGAAAATGCTTGTATTTTCCAATCCATAAACATTTTCAAAATTTTGAATTAGTGTGTATGTTGAGTAACTATTTGAGCACTATATTCAGATAGAAAATCTTTTAAAATCCCTTCCTATCCTCCGTGAGAGACCATTTAACAAAAAATGGGAGGTGTTACAATTTGCCCCTTCTTTGGGGTAAGTTGTAACAGGCTCGGGGCAGGTTGTAACCATAAGAATCTGCCATTATTTTCGATAAAATATACGTTTGAACAAAATAGCTCAATAATATTTATTGTGAATAGATATACACCAAATTTGGATTTAGCCTTTGCTTTATTGCTACACTTGCCTTCTTTTTTACTTTATTTTCTCTTTTTTATGGGTTTCAACATATCATGTTTCGGTGTAAAGTTAACACAAGACCGCGTTTTTCTTATCACAGAAGGTGAAAAGTTCTTTTGAATGATTATCCTTGGATTTAGAGGGTAGGTAGATTCGGTGTTGGCTTTATTTGGGCGATTGAAGGACCAGGGGGAGAACAGTAGCTTCAATTGTGCACTTATTAATTGTTTAAGACTCTTTCGGGGGTATTTTGAGCAATTTAGGGTTTTCAAGATGTAACACTAAATTATTTATGATTTCGTCTGCTTCTGTCGAATTTAAATGATTATTGAGGTAGCTAGAACCCATATCGTTATGTTACAACTTGCCCCGAAAATTTGTTACTACCTACCCCGCTGACTCATATTTTCATAATGTCAAAATTTCTCAAAAACTACTAACCTATGGAAGAAAACGAAACCATAAATTAGAAGCTAGATATATTCTGATTCTATTAGGTTAAAAACAATCAAATATTTATTAAATATAGACCATGAAAATCAAAATTTACTTGTGTCATTTTTTTATAATACCTACCCGAAATTGACCATGGGTTCACCACATCTCATTGCGCTGTCCTACGGAGAACTATCAATACTTAAACAATGCCTTGCGTTATAAGATGAACTTTCACCCTACACATGAATCAAATATGTTAAAAATTCGCGTTGAAAATTGACTGTTACTTCTTACCCCCGTTACAACAAGCCCCAGTCTCCCCTACTGTGTATATTTTATCTTTCCTCGCTTCCAATAACGTAAATATTTGGTTATCATTACAACATTATTCGGGGTGAAATTGATATCGTTAGCATCTTTTTTTTTAACTAACAGTCTACCTACCTTATCAAACTGAACAACTTTTACTATGGGAGTAAACCGATCGGAGCAAAAAATATCAATTTCATCCTGTATACCATCTCTGCCATCCCTGTGCATCCACTACAGAGAAGATGTAGGGTTGGAATAGCAAAAACTCTGGCCGGATTCGACCAAACTTAGATTTATAGAAGAGTAACTATACAAGGAACAATTTTACTCTTGGTGTTTACTCCGAAATAACTTCATTTGTCTTTTACCATACTAACCCGTACTAAAAGAACGAATGTATAATCCACCTAAAGTAAGAGGTCAATCCGTACTTATTGCAATGTATCTATACAGTTTTAATTTGTTAGGTTTCTTTTTATTAATTTTTTTTAGTTACATGACATTGACATTTCTTTAGTCTCGGTACAAGCTTTACACCGTCAAAATTGGCCGTGTAAAATTTACTCTCAACTTATTCATAGATTAGGGTTGGTAAAACGCAAAATCAGTTTACTCTAGATAGAGTAACCGGCGACTTTATCTAAGAATACAATTTACTCGCGTTTGGTCGAATCGGTCCTAAATAAGGTACTAGTAATCGAAGGAATATCCTAGATTATAAGAAAATAGCGAACGGTAGGAATTAGTGGTAGTCACTGGAAATTATCCTTGATGTCCACAGAGCACACCTGGCGTCATAATAACCTCCATTTATCATAACTGCCAAGAATAACAACTTTTACCTAGCACAAAAAAGTAATTATTAATTGTGCAAGACGACAGATTTTTTTCCGGCAAATATTTTCCTCTTCAAACGGTTACGAAACGTAATTTCTCAGTTTCAACTAGAAATAACAAAGCAAAATTTCTTTTCCGTTCTTGCTCGTACGAGTAAGTATGTATATTAGTCGTGTAAATGTGGGCTGAGGCGAAGCCGAGTTACACAATACGTAAGTCCATCAATGCCTAGTTGCGGCCAAGGCTTGTATAGTTCTTTTATCAAACATTGCGCGGAAATTAAGAACAAAAATCAACCAACTTTTCAAAATCCATGACGAACAACAATATTTTTTCCTGCGTTAAAGCTAGTAACTTATTATTAATCTGTTCATTCGGTTAAAGTGTTCATTCGTTTTTTTTATTATAAAGCTTTCTATTTGCAAGCCAGTTCGAAATTTTAATAAAACCTTTGATAAGTTAACCTCCTTGGTTGCCACACGACAGACATGAGTTTACTATGTAATTTATTTGGCCGCTAAACCACGACATATATGGATTTTCATACAACTTTTGCCGGCCGCTGCTCGCATGTTTTTGGCCAGTACAGCAATTTCGATTTATCTCAAAGAAAGTTGTCAAAATAATAATGCTCAAATTTCCAAGCATGTTTGAGAAAATTGTTTAACAGGAGGTTTAATCTACGTTTCTCCCTAAGCACTCCGTTTGACTCCACAAAAAATTATATCAAATCTCAGATTGTCGCTTCACTTAATCTCGCTTGTGAAATTTATGCGCACATTCAATTTCAAGAGAATATCTATTGCAAACTTACATTTTCTTTCAACGTTTGAAATTAAACCTTATTTGAATGTATTACTGACTTCAAAGGCTGGAGAAATAACATTGTTGGTTAACCGGGAGTTTATTAGAAAAAAACGCAAGATTTTATAGGAAAGATGATTGAGCAGATCGTAGCAGAGCCAAATTAACGTCTTCCGTTGAAATATCTTTAGGTTTGTTTGCAGCGAATTTTATTGCTTATAATCATACTTCGCCCTTATTGCCACGTTTATTTTTCCACCTCTGTATTTTATTACACTGTTGGATTGTTTTTTGTAATACAAAGTATAAAACATTTTTGTATGAGCGGAATTTTCCTTTGAAGCAAGTAGGATACAAGTATAGGGTCCTTCTTAATTTGCTGACATTTTTATAATGGCATGATCAGACCGCCAAACTCAACAACTTTCTCTAAGGGACAAAGATCGAAATCGCGAAAAAATCACCTGTACCCATAACATTTGGCAGTGGAACAGCAGATTTTTTCTGCGGTTTTGATGTTGGCTCCGTAGTAAAAGTCGTTCAGTTTAATAATCTGAAACATCCTGTTCGATACGTAACGCATTTAATTTTACACTCTGTCAAAGTTGGGCAAAAATTATCTATTTACGAAAAACCGAGAAGATAACTAAATCATCTTTTATTTGGAAGTAGGTAACTAAATAATCCGTCATTTGTTATTTTGAATTTTACTAGATAAATTAGTTGGGATTTTAAATAAAGATGAATGTCAGTAGTACAGTCATGTAGAACTAGAAGTGGTCGGGCATGATGAAATGAATGTCAGTGTGACGGTTTGACCCGACGTGACATTCTATATACATTAATTATTATAAGCTTACTTCAATAACAAACGAGGTCGGTTATCTTCATCTAGATAATAATTTATCTAAATAATTTATCTTCGAATAAATTTATTTGAATTTATTTTATTTGAAATAATTATCTAGATAAGAAATTATCTAAATAACGCCCAACTCTGCACTCTGTATAGTTCTAAACACAGAACAGAGAACCCCGCTTGTCCTAAATGTTGGCATTCGATTCGATGACCATAATAATAATGTCAGTATAGTCACGGAATATCTAAGAGGTATAGTTTGAAGCACTAAACAACTGAACTGTGTATAAGTTTGCAGAACTGGCATTTGTCGTTCGACGGCTTTCCCCGGGGAATCTCGAACTGTATTGTTTTAAGTGCAAGATGGTTCGTTGTGATTTATACTGTTCCTGAATAAGTATAACATGATGTTTGTGTATATTTTTGAAATTAAAATGAGATTATTTTTATGTTAGGAGTTTATGGTTACTAGGTACGTAAGGGAATAAATTTGCGAGTTTACAAACGTAGGTAAGTATACAGGGTGTAAGGGACACCCCTCTGCAGACTGAAACGGTGAACTGAGACCATCAAACTGACCAACTTTTACTATGGAGCCTACCTTAGGAAACGCGATAAAAAATCAGCCCATACAATTGTGTCGGGAGGTACATCAGTTTTGTAAGAAACAGCTGATTTTTTTTTCGGTCTGATCCTTTTCTGTCGCTCAGGAACGTCATTTGCTAGAGCGAAAAAGGTCGCAGCACTGCCGGTGTTGCCGCGTGCGGACGTTTGCCCGCTATCTTATTTGCTCTAGCAAATGACGTTCCTGCCTGAGTGACAGAAAGGATATTATGGAGCGATGGAAAAATGCGATGCGGTTCAACCCTTAATGTCAGATGTAGCCTACCCTTTGGGGTAAAATGCATGCTTCACGCGCCTTAGCTGTTCGACTAGGTTCGACTCTGGTTCGACTCCTTTCAAATAGAAATCAATCCAATTCGTTTGACGCTATAAGATACATCTCAATCTCTCTTCTAGATATATTATCGGCTATAAACTAGAAGTTACAACAGAATCAGAGTCTCCTACATTTCAGTTAAACTAGGTCAAGGCATACCAACGTAATCTCCCAGCTTTCTGAAAGTATGAACATTGAATTTATAAGTGCTTCCGCTACTAAGACAGCACGATTAATTTGTAAGTTCAGTTGAGCTCTTTGTACCTTCTACTACTGCTTCTCCATTATACAGCATGTAACAAAATAATCTAGTACTTAATATTTAAAAGGGGAAGATTATACCATAAAACTGAGCAACTTTCACTATGGAGCCTACATAGAAATAAAATAAAATAAATGAATGAATGAAATATACTTTATTTCTATACCGCCAATCCACTGAAAATGTTTAATAACTATTTCATGTCACTGGCCAGCACGAAATAAAAACTTTTTGAAATGTTCTTTTTAGCAATTCACTTTTTTTCCTCGGTTTTGTGAGGTGAAAAGTTGTGTGTTTCGCTCGGCTGCAAAGTTATTCTGCGTCTCGTACCTTTGAAACCTTCGCTAAGCTCAGGATTCAATACAATACTCGCGCCAAAAAGCAACTTTTCAGCGTAACTATTATTTACACGAAAAGCAAAATACAATACACAATAGGAAACAAACTGATTATGGTACAAATAAGGCGGTCTTATCGGTAATAAGCGATTTCTTCCAGACAACCTTAGGGTAGAGGAAATATAACAAAGAACGGCTAAATCTAAATTAGCCGTCCCAATATATTTGAGTCAAGTAGATTTATAGATACTGCAGTTTTGTATGAAACAGCAGATTATTTTTCTCGATATTGGCTTCATAGTGAAAGTTGTTAAGTTTCATGACCTAAACCACCCCTTTAAATATTACTAGGGTGTTTTGTTACACCCTGTATAATTAAGTACCTCTACTGTATAATTAAGTACCTATTTAAGGCTATAGTTATTATTTTTTAAAAGAACACAATAAATATTAAAAGAAAAACGGCCAAGTGCGTGTCGAACCCGGGCACGGATCATCATCTCAGCCAATGGACGTCCACTGCTGGACATAGTATCCAAGTGGCATTCGGGGTTCTATATAATTAAGATGTCTAGTCTTTCACATGTACACCACAAGCTGTGTAAGTCAGCTGTATAAGAGCTGTATAGCTTGCTATACTGCACTTATAGAACCAGTTTGGGCACAAATTAGACAGCCTTAAGTTCACTATGGCTGTACAGAAGTAGTATAATAGCATTATAATAGCAGTTTAAGTAGTAACATCGGACTTAAGGCTGACTAACGGCACTATATGGGACGCAGTGTGAACCATACAACGTACATGAGTGTAATAAAGAGTAACAAGTGGCTAAATACACAGCCTTCACAGTTATAAAATCCGACAAAAGTACTCCAGTGCTACCTAAAATTCACCACGGATCGCGCCATAACGACGGCGATCCTTTGGGGGACCAATACAATATTAACAAGAAAAATTGTTCTCTCCTTGACTCTTAGCGCGAGACCGACACAGACTTGGCCGGTTTCTATTATTTATTGAATATTAACCTTAGAGTGTGTACTACAAAGTTTGACGCTTGTATATGTATTGCCGTTTCTACGATACAGCAAAAATATTATGTATAGGCGTATAGGTATATTCTACATACAGGAGTTCTATTTTTGAATCTCATTCGGTGAGCTCAGCATTTGAGAATCTCAAAATTACTATGGAGATACGCATCGTTCTACTGCTGATTTGACTTTCAAAAATCACACTCCTGTAGTATTATTTTTGAATGTCAAATCAGCAGTAGAAAGATGCATATCTCCATAGTAATTGTGACATTTTCAACTGCTGAGCTCAGCGAACATAGGCCAAGTATTTTCCTTCTCTTTCTACGTCAGCGAATGAGATTCAAAAATGATTCTTTTTTTCTGATTCTTCTTTGAAACTAGTTTCCAAAGACAATCACCACTCATAAATTAATAGTCACTCACTTAAATAGGTACCTAATGTCCTAGTGCATTGTTCGAAATTACATTAAGATCCTTTTCTCCCCTCCGGACGGGAAGCGTCCATTTTCGTCCCGCTGCGCTAAACGAAGTTGCTGCTTTCCACCTCCGTCGAGGAGAAAAATAGTATACTAACCTCGGGCAGTAAATTAGAAAGCCTCAGATCACATGTTTGTTGACCGAGTCGAAATGAGACCTTTCTTACTTTCCTGCCCTCCTCGGTGTGTAATCTACTATTCTTTGTCGATTAATAGAAAAATAACAGCACTGGCAAAGCCTGTATTCTATGCTAGGATTATTATGGCTCATAGAGGTTATTCGAATTTACTCTTGCTTACAGCTGTTCAACTTCGTATTTGGTAATAAAATCGTGCCAGCTCAGGGTTGGAAAAAAAACAGTTTTTTTTTAATTTTATAAAACAAACAGTTCAAAATGTTTTAAACAAGTGTTTTTTTGTTTTTTACGTTTTTTTTTCTTTTGTCTTTAGGCCATTAATTTCAAATAAATTAGACCTATAATATTTGATTTCTAGACTAGTTATTTTCAAATTCGCCATAATAAATTCAATATGTACAAAAATCTGTCAGTGTGTCTGTCTCTAATCAATACTGAACGCTAACTAATCTTCCTTTTTAATAGGGGAAACCCCAATATTCATATTATTTTATGTTTAAAATAAGGGTAATACCCTAGTGCTAGTGGGTATTATTAATGGTTTGAATAAAGTAAATCAGGGGAGTGCCCGCTCGCTAGTCACTAGTGGGGACTATCCCCACTAGCACTAGTAGTTGGCGGGTGTTCCCCTTATTTACTTGTCCATTGAATTACTTTCTTTCGACGGCCGACATAGGGACTTTACCGGGGGAATTCTATTCTATAAATACGAGTGCCTTTCTTTCTAGTAAATCATTTCATTATAAATTCTGTAACTGATAACACCTCATAAAAATGTCAAGTCCAGGACGCAAAAAGCATGCAATTTGGGAGCAATTCACATCGATTCCTCAAGAAAATACCACACTGAAGACCAGTAGGGTGCGTTGCAGAAAATGTAAAAAAGAACTAGTTGGACTTGTGAAAAGAATGGAGGCACACTTCCAGCAATGTAGCGCCACCAGTTCTAACACTGATGCAAATCTTGACGCGGACGAGGACTTTGTGGTGGAGGAGTGGTTGAGTGATGCTGATTCTTCCCGATCCCGATCTTCAGATAATTCTTCTGCCACACCCACACCTGTTACTACTCTTCAATCTAAAAATTCCAGTGCCAGCAGCAGCGCAAGCGTGAACATTTCAATGAAACAATTTATTATTGCCACTAGTCAAGAAGATAAGAAGAAAATTGATTTACAAGTATCACGTTATATGTTTGCTACCAACACACCTTTTAACCACGTAGAACACTCACAGTTCCTGAAATTAATGGAAATTTTACGCCCAGGATATAAACCTCCAAACCGCAAACAAATTGCTGGTCATCTACTCGACGAAGTCTACAACTCGACTCAAGAAAGCGTAAAAAATGATTTAAAAAACAAAGTTGTTAATCTGTCAATTGATGGTTGGAGTAATGTCAGGCAGGACCCGATAATCTGTGTCTGCGTCACAGATGTGTTGACAAACTCAACTCATTTAATTGATACAATAGACACAGGCGCCTAAAGCCATACAGCTGATTACTTAGTTAACTTTACTACTGCGGCAATAAAACAATGTGAAACTTTCAACTGCATGGTGCGAAGCGTAGTAACAGACAACGCAGCAAATATGCGCCGTATGAGACGAGATTTGGCTCAACAGGAAGAACTAGCTTCTCACAGGGATATACTTACATACGGCTGTTCGTCACACATATTAAACCTTCTAGCGAAGGATTTGAATGCAGAAGATATTACTGAGAAAGTTAAATTGATAATGCGGTACTTCAAATACACCCACTTTGCATCTGCCAAATACAAAGAAGCTGGTGGAAAAGCAATTGTTATACCTCAACAGGTACGGTGGAACACAATGGCTGACTGCTTAAAAGTTTTTTTGGAAAATTGGCATATAATGTCAGACATATGCTTAAATTATGCAACTGCTATAGATTTGTCAATGACATTGAAAGTAAATGACATGGAGCTGAAGCAACAAGCCCAGACTCTCTACAAAAAACTGGAAAATATTGCGGTTACACTTGACATCTCCCAGAAGACATCCTGCTGTATTGGCGAAGTGACTGAAGCATGGATAGAGCTTAAAAATATGTTTGAGGGTGAGAATGTACGACTGCGGGAGACCGAGTATTCACTTGGTGATTTAAGTAAATTCAATGCCCGGCTTGAAATGGCAATGTCTCCAGCTCATTTTGCAGCCAACTTACTACATCCTAAGTACAGAGGCGAAAACCTCACCAGTGCAGATATTTCTGAAGCTTTATCGGTTACCTATCGTACTTTCGAAAAAGAGTTTTCCGAATTTTAGTTCTCCGAAATCGTTACACTTTTTATTGTTTCCCTTTTTTTTTGTTTCCCCGAAATATTATTCGCCATATTTTGAGGAGCCAGATTTTTTATTGTCCTTTTTTTCTTTTAACCAATGAATCAAAATTCTGTAACACAGTTTTCCGAAGTAATGTAAGTCAACTAATTTACTTTTTCGAATATTTGTTTTTCCGTACAGTCACTTTTCCGCAGAAATATTTATCCTAACCTTTCCTAGAATTTTAAAAAAACCTGATTGTTTTTCTCAGGCAGGGGGCGTCCACCCCACTGCACCTTCAACATACATATAAGCAAACAAGCAAGCATGCAGCAAGCAAGCTAGCATGCTGCCAGCAAGCACGCAAGCAAGCATGCAGCGAGCAAGCAAACATGCAGCAAGCAAGCAAGCATGCAGCAAGCATTTTGATGCTCCGCTCGCTTCGCTCGCTCCGCTAAGTGTCTTACATGTTCTAACCTAACCTAACCTACAATTTTAAAACCACCAGTTTGTTTTTCTCAGTCAGGGGGCTTCCGCCCCCCGAACCCCCCTCGCGGGGGGCGCAGCCCCCCTGCACCCCCCAACATGCATACAGGCAAGCAAGCAACATGCAAGCAAACATGCAGCAAGCAAGCAAGCATGCAGCAAGCAAGTAAGCATGCAGCAAGCATTTTGATGCTCTGCTCGCTTCGCCCGCTAAGTATTTTACATGTTCTAACCTAACCTAAACTACAATTTTAAAACCACCAGTTTGTATTTCTCAGGCAGGGGGTTTCCGCCCCCCGCACCCCCCAACATGCATACAAGCTAGCAAGCAACAAGCAAGCAAGCATGCAGCAAGCAAGCAAGCAAGCAGCATGCTAGCAAGCATGTTGGTGCTATAATCCTGGTATCATGTATCTACTAGGTAATTATTACAGAAAACTTTACTGTGTTGTGTCCTAGTCATACTATGGAAGAAGTTGCTTCTACATTTTAAAACTTCGAACCCAGAAGACCGTTGTCAAAAGAAAAAAAATGATTATAAAATTCTGATTTTAAATTTTCTGGAAAATGATACTTCTGTCAAGTCTTTATAAGGCGTAACAAATGTATGTGTAACAAAATATCTGTCACTAGAAACTTCTATAAACCGTTTTCGAACAACTGAAATTCGGTCAGTGAAATTTCGAAAGTAAGATAGGTTACCCATTTATAGAAGCTTATCACAAAGAGGCGATGCCCTATGTTGTAAAATACAGGGCAATGACAGATCCTTTTCATAAGTTTCTATTTGAAGATCATGTAGTAAATCAAGTCGGACCTCTGGAATGGTGGCTGTCATTAAAAAAACAAATTAATGGCCAAACAATGGACTTAGTGACTCAGCTTCACACTGCAGTAGCTTCAAGTGCTGGAATTGAAAGACTGTTTTCAACGTTTGGATTTATTCATTCTGACGTACGAAATAAACTGGGTACCGAGAAAGCTGCAAAACTTGTCACAGTTTTCAAATACCTAAATAAGAAAAAGTAATTGTTATTGTCTGACTCTGTTACACAATTTTGATTGTATAATATCTAGTTTATTCATTATAATTGTTATAATTTTTTAATTAAAATTTGAATAAGTATTATAATATAGTAATTGTTTTAATATAATAGTTATCTTGTCCTATACAAATGCACCAAATATGTTTTGTTAATTAATGATACTTTGATCTTTCACCGAATAAATTACTTGTCATAAAAATTATATGTTTTATTTAATTACAATGCTAAATAAAATTTTCCTTATAATTCCTATTTCAAAAGCACAAAAATATAATATAGCAGTACAATAGCTTATAGATAGACTCAACTGGTTTTATGTCAAGCTATTTAGAGTCCTAAATATTAATTTATTTCCATTCATTCGCAATGAAAAGTAGTTTTAAACCTTGTTTTCTTCTTAATGTTTTATACATTGTTTAAAACTTGTTTTAATCTGTGTTTTTAAACACTTAATAAAAAACACGGTTTTAATTCAAACTGTTTTAAACACTGTTTTAAACACGTGTTTTAAAACAACTTGTTTTAATCATGCCAACCCTGTGCCAGCTTGTATGTTTAATATAGGTACACAACATGTTATGTTAATCTGAACACAATATTTCAGAAGTCTACTGAAAATGTATCATGCCAAAATGTGGCTTTTGTTATTTAAATTTCTTCAGTTACCTACGTAGGTATGATAAAAATATACATAACGCATATTGAATGTTTTTTAGGGTTCCGTATACAAAGGGTAAAAACTGGATGGATTACTAAACCTACGTTGTTGGTCCTTCCTAACTATTTAGGGCTGTAACTTTTGAATCGTAATTGCTAAACAGTTGACATTTTCACAGAATATGCGTTGTTACGGCGGATTTAACAATAAATAATAAATCTTTCAAAAAGTTAAAAATTAAGGGGACCCCCCTCATACAAGAAACTAGTTTTTATCAACGTTTTTTCATCTCGCTCTATCGTAAAAACGTCAAACTTGGTGTGATTGTTATAGAGCAAACTCTACAGTATAAAAACAAATAATAAAAACCGACGAAGTGTGAGTCGGTCTCGCGCTAAAAGTCCCGGAGAAAGCATAACTTTTTTCTAAGAACGTATTTTGCTGGAGCGAAAAATAGCACTCCCGCTATCTTTCTCACTCTATCGAATGACGTTCCTGAGTGAGAGAAAAGGATGCAGCATGAAAAAAAAACGATTCCGTGCTGACAGATGCTGTTCAACCCTAGCACTGTAGTGCTATTTAGTTTACCCAGGCATGTGACCTAGAGTCAATCCTACGCATTAAGACCCACCCTTCTTATTGAGTGGGCAAGCTTAGTGTCAAAGTTTATTCAAACCGCCTTACGGCCTCTGACGTGGTTTTTATGTAACGACTACAGATAACTTATGTCTGGTAGTAAGTAATAGGTGGAATTATATCCGGCTACTAAGCCGGGACCAACACCTTAAAGTGCCATCCGAAGCACAGAATTATCTTTCTTTTTCAGACAATCAGGTGATTCAGCCTGCAATATCCTAACCAACTGGGGAAAAACGCACAAAGTGCCATATCACTAGGTGTCCTCCGTGGGAATCGAACACACGACCTCCGAGTCAGGAGCCCAATGCTCTTAACCATTAGACCACGTAGGCAATTAAGATCCGTATAAAGAACTCTATTACCTACGTCACAAATGTGAAAATTTCTTAATTTACAGGACTTCATGTATGGA
Source organism: Agonopterix heracliana (assembly GCA_963693445.1). Lineage (NCBI taxonomy): Eukaryota > Metazoa > Arthropoda > Insecta > Lepidoptera > Depressariidae > Agonopterix > Agonopterix heracliana. The sequence continues at coordinate 10,917,433 of OY856310.1, forward strand.
GTCGATTGAGACTTTAAAAAACAAAAGGTTTTTTTGGTTTTTATAGATTAAATAGAGTTTATTGAGAAAACAAAATTACTAAGATACATTTTTTTTTTTTTTTTTTTTAATTTATTTAACTAAAACAAAAATAATACATCTTATCATACATAGCCATAGTTACTGGAGTAACCATTGCGTGCACTTGCAAATTAATTTACAAATATTGAAAACAGATTTATGCTATAAGTAGTACATACAAGCAACAGAACGTAACCATTCCATACAATATTCCATACATGAAGTTACGATTATGAATTTATGTGTTTATCAAGACTAGCCTACAGTATCTAATTTAGTCAAGCCGCATACTACATGGATAAATCAGGTGACCGTTGAATATTAATGTACGCATTATTGCCCCTATAAATGCGGTCAGAATACTAAATAGACCTCGTAATAATATCAATAACTTTAGGGTTAATTTATCGTTTTCAGGTTTACAAAAAGAGCAATAGTTTAAACGGATGTTAAATAAATGTTTCTTTAATCAATATACTGATAGTAAGCTTGTAAGACTACTCCTTGGTACTGTACAGTCAACAGCAAAAGTCAATGAACTTTAAATTCGTAATGAATTTACTATCGAACAAATAGATATTTTACTTTGTTATAGATGTTACGTGAAATACAATTAAATTTGCTTCTCTTTAAGGGTCGGCACTACCCTAATCGGGCAAAACAGGGTTCGGCGTTCCGACTTTTGAGGATAGTAAATAGCTATATTTAGAAACAAAATTAATACCATCGCTTCTTTAAAAGATGAAGTACAAGATGAACAAAAAAAAATTCAGTAAAATTGTGTAGTTACATCAGAAAGTAATCGAGAATTTCATGAAAAACTCCAGAATAGCACTGCCGCGTTCCGAGTCCTGTGATTTAGTGAAACAAAATAAAACAACAAAATATATTTCTAATCAATGGCAAAATATCAAAGAACACTTTAAACAAATCAGTTTTTCGATACGACTTCTAGTTTTTTTGCAATTTGTTACCAAAAATCACATATTTTTTTGGACGTTTTCTTCATACAAATTACTATGGGCCGTCAATCGTTCGAAATCATTGCACATAGACCGGTGACCGGCAACACCCAACCCTGTCTTAGAAGATTAATGAACAAATCCATTTTTAGCTAAAGTAGGCAAAGTAACTTATAAAAAACCGGGCAAGTGGGTGTCGGGCCACATGCAGTGTAGGGTTCCGTAGTTGCCCGTCACGTATGTGGACTTAGAAGTACATTTTATAAATTGGTCGACTATTACTCGTTATTATAACAGAATAACTGTAAGTTTATTACTATTGTTACTAGCAAACTAAGGATTGATAATCTGAAATCATCATCATCATCGTCAGATATGTTTTAAATAAGAATGGAATAAGAGTGAATTCTGTACCGCAGTAGGTAACTCAAACGATTGACTTTGTAAGTCATTTGCACGACAGAATTTTGCAGGAAAAGACATTGCGCGACACAAGACAACACAAGGGAATTTCACAAAAGTTGCTTTCCGGGCACTGTTTGGTAGTTTTTGGTTATTTTGGTAATTTATGGTAGTTTTGAGTCTTTCGGTAGTTTTTGGTAAATTTTCGTACAAAGGTAACCAAAAAGTTATTTTGGTAGATTTTCGTACTTTTCGTTAGTAGTTTTTGGTTATTTTGGTAGTTTCTGTTTTTTTTGGTAGATTTTCATACTTTTTGGTAGATTATTGTTATTTTGGTAATTTTTCGTACTTTTTGGTAGTTTATGGTTAATTTGTTACTTTTGGTTCATCTCATTTCATTTTATTTATTTACCTTAAATTGTAGGTAGGTACATAAGTTACAGATGGTAAGTACAGAGTACCTTTTAGTCACACTACAATATAATTTATAAACATTAAGAAAAAAACAGATTTAAACAATAGGTGCCAGACAATAACTTAACTACCACCTTTCACTTACTACAATTAAATTAGTTAAATGTTATAAAATCAGTTAAATGTGATTAGTTAAAAATTATAATAACCTATTGAGGTACAAATAATCGGTCTGCAACACATTTTTTTCTACTCAGATTGATGCCTGTTTGTTTACTTATACTGAAGAAACTAATTAAAGTCATAGGGACACTGTTCGATTAATAATTCTTAAAACATATATTTTATTTATGTCAACAAACCCACCCCGTAGCCAAGTCGTCAAGAACTCTTTTGTTTTTATGGTAGTTTTTGGTAATTTTCATTCTTCTATCAAATATTTCCAGCATATGCTCACGACTATATTCCCCGAGGGGGTAGTCAGAGATATTCTGAAACCTCAGAACATCCACGTTTCACCAGTAGTACCGAAACTCTGTCCAGTGTGACGGGGGGTGAGCCCGTCGCCACTTTAATGGACAGTGGGTACAATACATGCCTCGAAATTGAAGCATGCAAGGTTTCCTCACGATGTTTTCCTTCACCGAAAAGCCAGTGGTGTTACAAATCGTACATAAATTCCGAAAAACTCATTGATACGAGTCGGCTTGGACGGGGATCGAACCATCGCCTCCTGCACGGCAGGCAAGGTTACTCGCCACTAGACCACCACGGCTCTCGTCGTTACAGATGGTTAAAATTTAATATAAAACACGTTTTTGAACAAAATATTATCAATTTTATCTAAACGCTCATCATTACACATGTTATTTTCGCATTTTTGTATAATTTTTATTGGTTTTCATCACTTTGTAACATGGATGCTTCAATTTTCAAATTAATATTAAATTTGGTAGTCCCTACGCAAGTTTAAATTTAGTACAGTTTTCTGTGTCTCATAAGCAGAGTCAGAAATTTTGGTAGCACTTTTAATTATGTCAAAGGGATTGCACGTTTATCGACTTCCGAATGTGTCCATATACGGGTAATTTTTTATCACTGCGGATAACACCAGCATGTATTCTACTCATCAAACTGAACAACTTTCACTATGGAGCCAACTACAAAAGAGCGAAAAAAAAATCAGCTGTCCTATACAAAACTGCAGTACCTACATATTCGACTCAAATGTATGGAACAGCTGATTTATTTTCGCTATTTTGAAGTTCGATACATGCTGAAGTTATCCGCAGTGATATAAAATATACCCGTATATCGACATTATTGGAAGTCGATAAACATGTAATCTCTTTGACATATTAAAAGTGCTAGGTACCAAAATTCCAACTCTGTTTAGAAGCCCTCTTTTGTAAAAAAAAAATAACATTAGGCGATATGATTAATATTTGCTGTACTAGAAGTGAGTTCGGTGGCGCATTGCGGAGAGGTATGGACTCTCAATCAAGAGGTCCGCGTTCGAATCCGCACGGACAACATGCCACGAACCAATGAGTTTTTCTAACTTATGTACGTATTACCGACTGCTCTCAAAGGGTGAACGAAAACAGCGAGAAAACCTGCATAATGCAGACGAAGAAATTCTGATGTATATGTGAAGTCTACCAATCCGCTTTGGGCATGCGTGGTGGACTTACGCCCAAACACCCTCCTAGAAGGTGCCCTGTGGGACGTATACAGGGTGTTACAAAAGTAAGAATAAATTTTTAAAACTCTTAAGGGGGTTGTTTAGACCGTCAAACTGAACAACTTTCTCTATGGGACCAACATCGAAATCGCAAAAAAAAAATCTGATATCCCATAGATTTTTAGCTCGAGTCGATTTGTAGAGTATAGAACATAAATTATATTTTTCGCGATTTCGATATTGGTCCCATAGTGAAAGTTGTTGAGTTTGATGGTCTTAACCACCCCCTTAAATGTTTATTTGTATTTTTGTAACACCTTGTATAGGCTGATGATTATGATGATGATGTACTAGAAGTTCCGGAAAACTTTCAAACCCTGCAATCGTTTTCTCAGCCAGTTAGAGTATTGCCAGCTTAGATTTTATTAGCCTGAATCCTTGCATTTTTAAATACATTAACATTTTCGAATACCCAATTTCTACTAAAATCTACTAAACAATTTTGCCCTAAATATACCAATAAAGAAGAAATCTACTAAAAGTCGTCACACTGATGATGTCCTTTTGCGCAAATGTTGTTGAAGGCAATCGTTCCAGTTACTGCAAAATTAACTTTTATTCCGTGCTTAAAATATTATATCTGACGATGATTATGATGATAAAAGATTACAAACCCTTAGTTTGCTAATACCAATAATATTAAACTTATAATAATTTCATTATTCTGTTAAAAGTTTTAATTTGTTCTGTTAAAATAATTTTAAGTTTTTTTAAGCCTTAGTAATACTGTGATCTAATTAGCTAGAACCCATCCTATCCTACCACCAGGGGTGATCTTTGATCAGTCACATTATAGGTCCATCACGGTACTGTACTGTTGCTGTAAATGTCAATTTCGACCTACGGCTCTCAAATCCAGATGCTGCAGGATGATTGCCACGCACAACCAAACATTCAACATTAATTTAATGTGGTAAAATCTGCCTTCCGAGTAGTAGGTACCCTAAATTCGGTCGGACCTACGACCCTGCCAGGATAGGGTCGGCCGACCAGACTTTTTAGTCCTTACTAATTGGACTCTAGACCAACAGACTAGTTACGTCCTTTAATTCAACGAGGTAAAATGTTGTGTCACCAGGTAGGGTTCACTTTTTCCTTCACACCAGTAAACACGCCAGCCAAGCTGCCGCGCGCTGCAGCCGACCAAGTTTTTTGCAAGAAAAGTATTACCAAAAACTATCAAATTGATTTGTTCATTAATCTTATAAGATAGGGTTGAGTGTTGTCGGCCACCGGTCTTTTTCTTTTGACAGATATGTCAAACGGGCCGTAGGTAGTGCCGACCCTTAACTAAAACTCAACTCTGAAACCTCAGAATATCCACATTTCATTAGTAACGAAAATCTGTCAAGTGTGACAGAGAGTGAAAGTACATGTATCTACAATACAAGTCTCGAAATTGAAGCATGCAGATTTCCTCACAACGTTTTTCTTCACCAAAAAGCCAGTGGTGTTTCAAATCGTACATTGATTCAGAAAAAACTCATTGATATGAGTCGGCCTGGACGGGGATCGAACCATCTTGCACGGCAGGTTAGGTTACTCGCCACGGGACCACCTCAAGTTTTAAAATTATAATTGCAGCAGATAATAATTTTGAAAGTTACTGTCGCCATGATTTACTTTTGATGTTGACTGTAAGATGCGATTTAATGTTGTTGTCTACTATCCTTATAATAGTCCAATCATTTTAGAGTTTCCTTGTATGGACACCCTAACAATAATTCATCTACCGCTGAAACTTTGCAGTGTGATAAATTAAAGTATACAGATTTCGGTTGACAAATAATCTAGGACCGGAAAAAATTAAACCTAGATTATTTGTCAACCGTAATCTGTATACTTTACTTTATCGCACTGCCAAGTTTCAGCGATAGATGAATTATTGCTAGGGTCAAACCCTAAAATGATTGGACTATAACTGCAATTTCTAATCCGATTGGGAGCGTAGAGATATTACAGAAAATCATAGATGCTTCTCGTTTTTATAAGGCGGTGGATTTCTTACAAAGTTTCTGAACGCCTTTTCGAATTTTAAAAAAACCGGCCAATTGCGACTTGGTTTATTCGCGCACCGAGGGTTCCATACCACCACGCAATAGGTATATATGAATACAACCTATATAGGTAACGAAAAAACCAAACATAACCTAACCTAATATAAAAAAATAGTTTTCTTCGGGACTCTCAGCGACACACACTTGTCTAACCTTAACCTTATTATACTGTAGAGTTTGTACTATAATCACATCGAGTTTTGCGTTTGCATGTATAGCCATTTTTAAGATAATAGCAAGAACAAAAAACTAGTTTTTTCCTTTTTTTTTAAATAATATTGTTTTTTCTTTATGGTAGTTATTTTGTTCTTTTTATATTTTAGTTATAGGACTTTACATATTTGTTTTAGGATATATTTTTTTTAAATTGTTTATTATCAAGACGAAACCCTAAAAATGGGTTTCAAAGTTAGCTGAGGACATTATTAGTAAGAATTTACCCCTATAAGGATAGATTTAAATAATTATCGACAAAATAATAGAGAATGAGAAGACTTTAATAAGTGTCACACCCGTAAAGGCAAGAACCATGATTCAACAAAATAAAACGTCTATTTCAAGTATTGTTAGATACCTATATCTTCAAATGCCTTTTGTCCATGTCAGCGGGATAAGCTGGATTTCCACCGCGCGACATTCCCGACAGGCCAAAATGACACCGCAATATCTCATCGAGCTAAAACAATAAATTCTGCGTTTACTGGGTTCCGTATTGCTAATTGCCTGTTCACTATAGCTAATCTATCACATTTGAGATAGATGCTAGCAATTCTGTTAGTAATGATGATCAACTTAATTGATAGCGATTTTTTGGTTGGAAATGATATAAGTACCTACACTTAAAAGTAAGTACTCGTAAGTACTACTAAAACTATAAGACTAAACTAACACTTTTGTCTTGTTGACGAAGTAAAAGCTTGCAAGAGATTTAATGGAAGATTAACTCTAATGAGCGTTTCTGCATACCGGTACCTACGTAACAGAAATGTACAGGGTGTCAGAGGTAAAGAGTTGCTTTACTTTAAGGGGTGATTCTACCCATGATACTGAACAACTTTTCCAAAAGAACCTATAGGAAATCCGAATTTTCTTTTTCTACTTTTCATACAAACGTTCGATCAGCTGATTGCATTTAGTATGGAAATTCGAAAATTTTTTTGCAAATTTTCTATAGGTTTCTTAGGGAAAGTTGTTCAGTATCATGAGTACAATCACCCTTTAAAGTAATAGGTACGGGACGGTACGGTACGGGTCGGTACTATTTAGCGACTTTGTTCAAAGTTTGAAGTCGACACGATACGAAGAAGAAGAAGAAGAAAGTAATGCAACTGTTTACCCTGTTTTAATCTTAGGAGCAGAGATTTTTTAAACTTTTACCTGAAACTAAAAAAACTATTAAAATTTTAAAAACCGTGCACTTTTTACGGACGTACCCTTTGATACATATTTTCAAACACGCTGAATTCATACAACGCCAGAATCGATTGCTACGAAATAAAAACCATTATAGTGATATTCCAAACTAAGCTAAGTATATTCTCCATCCAAATTGGGTAAGTAGTCTTTTCGTGATTCATGTACAATAAACTGACTTAAGTTACCTACTGCATGCAGAAACCAAATAACAATCATAGATCTAATTCATTGTATAACATATAATTGTATGTACTTAGGTGGATTATATCACAATTTAAAATATAGTTACCTATTGATTTAAAGCCCGACCAGAAATATAAAAAACCTCGCCATGATGCGGAAAATCATTGGAACTAATTTTTGTACTTGGAACACTAACATTAAAGGTGACAGTCGATTGCAGCGCCCCCAAACCAGGTTATATTCCTGGTCAGGCTTTAGCTGACAATACAAAAAAGATGTCACAATTTGAAAATTTTATCACTGGAGACTACGCTCTTAAAAATTATTTTTCCAAGCACGAAAAATCTAACCACCAGATGTTACTGAAGAATTTTCAAAAGTAAATACAATTAACAAAGTGCAAATAGAAGCATAGTGAGCACAGTTGTCTCTTTCAATTAATCGTCGTCCTTTGATGTCTGGCTCACGATAATGAAATGGTGGCAGCAAAGATAATAGCCCGAGAGCAAGAGCAAGGGAATTCAATTACAATCCATTCCACACAGGACGTCCTCCAACTGAACTTTTATATTGACGGCTTAAATGTGAAAATAGCTTGATTTTCAGGACTATCTATTTATAAAGAACTAAAGACTACCTTGTAGCTAATTCTCATATGAAACTCCTTGTTCATTGCTTAGTTTTATAAGGTGAGGTTTTGATGAGAATAAAGGAGGTAAGTTATTTAGTGAATCAAGCTTAGTCCTACATTTTTTGTAGGACAATACAATTGAAGGCTTTGTATAAGTATATTAATGACGTTTATAATATTGAATTGGTAATCATTGACTTTAGTGAAGTAGGTTTGCAAGTTGATATAAACTTTACTGTTTTTAGGGTTCCGTACCAAAAAGGGTGGCAACCCTGTTCACAAAGCTACGCTATTAAACTAAACAATTTTTTCGGTATCTGTTCCATAGAAAACTGCAATCGTACTCGACCCAAATGTATGGGAGATTACTGAAGAGAAACAATTTAAAATGGATCAACTAAATAAGATCTACACTGGTTCGACCAATGTTAGAAAGAAAAAAAAGAAATCATCTATCCACAAGAAGAATATTAGAAGAAGTAAACTTAACTTTGAAAACGAGATTGAAAATAACAGTGTTGGTGAACAGACTCTTCAACCTCAACTGGAGAATGTGGTTCCAATCAGCTCACCGATAGACGAAGATGTCAAAGTTACCACGCCAGAACCACCAACGACTGAGATCGATCCCACAGCCGACGTTCCTCGAAAGCGGCAGATCTTTGTAGTAGGAAGTCAGCAATGCGTCGGTTTAGCGTCGAATCTTATATTATCTAGAGTCTCAACAAGGTACGAAGAATATCAGATTTCTTCAGTCATCAACTCACTATTCCCGTCTTCAAGTGAGATTTCAAAAGCATGCAGTGGAATTGTAGTGTCAAGTGACGATCATGTTATTCTTTGTGTTGGTGAAAATGATTCTAACCCGACCAGAGTACAAACTGAATTAGTCACTGCCCTAAAACACTTAGAAAAATCAAATGTCATAGTTCTAAGTGTAAATGAGAATAGATTCTTAAATAAATCAAAACTGAACAGCATGATAAAACATACATGTTCAAACCAAACCAACTGCACCTTTCTGGACATAACGATGGAGCATAACACAAATGATAAACAATACGTAAACAAATTATGTAAAGATATTAACCTTGTAGTGGACTCTACTGACTACGAAAATAAATATATTAGAAAAGTTAAGGATCATCTTCGCAGATCAGTCATTCAAAATCAAAATGAAAAAAATCGACCAAAATCATCCCCTGTTCCAAAGAGCTCTGCTTGGAACCGAGGCACTTTGCCTTACTATTACCCCATTGTTAAAAAGTCTTTCTTATGTACGGGGGAGGAAAAGCCTAGTGAAACAGTTGACCCTTCCTTTTCAGGGGGCATTGTTTGGAACAGAGGCACTTTGCCGTACTATTATCCCATTGTAAAAAGGTCTACCTTATGTACGGGAGAGGAAAGGCCTAGTGAAACAGCTGGCCCCTCTTTTTTCTTACCCGGATCTCGCCCAATAGACGAGATGTAGTAAACCCGGTGCTTCCAATAATCAGTAGACTTCTCTCGAAAAAACAAAATAAAATAGCTCATATAAATGTACGTAGTCTAAACACACGGAAAATCGCATTACTCGAGGTGTGGCTTGATGGAATTGAAGGTCGCGATGTAAAGGTGTTATGCATCACGGAGCACCACAGAAAGAGTGCAGATCTGAAACTTCTAACTATACGAGACTTTGTTCTGGCCGATAGCTATTGTCGAAGCTCTAAGAAGGATAGTGGAGGAGTATGCATATATGTTCACAAAAACGTAATATTTCATAACATTCCAAAAGTAAAAGAACACTCAATCCAGCAGATCTTTGAAGTTTGCGGAATTTATCTCGACAAAATAAACATTCTATGTGTTTACAGACCAAAAACATTAAAAGAGGATAACTTTATAGGTAATATGGAAAATTTATTAACTTCGTTTCTGAATACAATCAAAAAGAAAATAGTGATCTGTGGCGATTTCAACATCGATACATTATCTAAAAGCACTGAATCAAGTACATTTATTAGCTTGCTCGAGTCTTATAAACTAAAGCGATTTATAAACGAGCCAACAAGAATAACAAACCATAGTAGCACTTGTATAGATAACATCATCGGTAACGTTAAGATAAAAAACCCAACGGTTATAGAACTAGCTATCTCAGATCACACTTTACAGTGTGTAGATCTTCCAAGACTAGCAAAAGAACACACAAACAAGTTCTATGTATGGGTTAGAGATTTAAGCAATGACAACCTGAAACTATCTAGCGCAAGAGTCGTGGGGTTCAGTCTATAAATCCGATGATACTAACAAAAGTTTTGACGTATTTCACGGTATCCTGATTAGGTCTTTTGATGCAAACGTTCCAAAAATTAAAGTTAGAGGTGATTCTAATAAAACAGATAAAGGCTGGATCACCCAAGGGATAAAAAAATCTTGTGACACTAAAAGAAATATGTTTATTAAAATGAACCATTCTAAAAATGAAGCCTACAAAAAAATTGAGAAAGAATACAAACTCTACTGTTCCATTTTAAATAAAGTAGTTATCACGGCTAAGAGGCAGTACAACGAGGCTAAGATTCTGAAATCATCAGATAAGGTACGCTCCACCTGGAAATTAGTAAATGAAAATATTTCCGGACGGAAACCCGAAAATATCAATAGCTTCGTAGGACTTAGGGATGGAGATTCCGTAGCACACTCCGATTACGAGGCCTCGAAAATGTTTAAAAACTTTCTAGAGAATGCAGTTCAAACAACGGATTACGTAGGCGGTCTTTCGTTACCTCCCTTCGAAGCGAATACTATGTTTGCAACGCCTCTAAACAGGGATGAACTTTTGAAATTAACCAAAAGCCTAAAAAATAAAAAATCCTGTGGTTATGATGGTCTATCTGTAAAGGTTATAAAATATGTAATTAATGAAATCGCTGATCCATTGTTGTACATAATAAATCTTTCGCTCAGTAACGGCACCTTTCCAGACAACCTAAAAAAAACCCGTATTAAGCCCATTTACAAAAAAGGTGATAAGCACGACGTGAGCAACTACAGACCGATTTCGTTGCTGCCGATTCTATCTAAAATATTCGAGAAGGCTATGGCTGATCGACTTCGTGCTTTCCTAGCTGGGAACAAAATTATTGCAAAAGAGCAATACGGTTTCCAGAAAGGAGTGTCAACTTCGGACGCAATCTTTGACATGACGGATTATGTAACAAGTACCTTGGATGGCGATGAAAACGTAGTAGCCGTATTGTTAGACTTATCTAAAGCTTTCGACTGTGTAGATCATGTCATACTGCTAAATATCTTGGAAAGATACGGTATACGTGGCACGACCAACCTATGGTTTAAGTCTTACTTGAAAAATCGTGAGCAGTGTGTCGTCATCTCTACGATTGAGGCAAAATCGTCAACTGTACGGGATATTGAGTCAGACATTTTTAATATTGAATGTGGGGTGCCACAAGGTAGCATATTGGGCCCTATCCTATTTTTACTATATGTTAATTACTTACCTTACGTAACATCAAAAAAAATCGTTATGTTCGCAGATGATGTATCTGTTTTTTTCAAATTTAAAAGGAATTCTGTAGGTGATTTGAATAGCGATATAACCGACACTCTAACTAACATTGTTAACTATTTCAAATCACTTAAACTTAAAACAAATATTGGTAAGACAAAGATGTTACACTTCAGAAACTACAATACAAGGGGTTTAGATATTGACATTGGTATGAATGGAAATGACGTAGAGCTTGTACATAACGCCAAATTCCTTGGCCTAAATACAGATGTGCATCTGGACTGGAAGATGCATGTTGAGGACCTGGAAGGAAAACTGAGTAGTTTCAGTTTCGCTTTGAAAAATCTAGCACAAATATCTACCAAAAAAGCTGCACTCCAGGCTTACTATGCTTTCTTTCAGTCCAGAGTCCTTTATGGTCTGGCAATATGGGGCGGATCTGTAAACTTTGAAAGACTATTTATCGTACAAAAGAGATGCATCAGAGTCCTGAATGGGATACGTTCGAGCAGGGAATCATGCCGATCTTCGTTTGTAGATTTAAAAATACACACTATTACCGCATTATATATCATAGAGTTGTGTAAACTTGTACGGCGTTATCCCGATAAATTCCCTCACAGACCAGAATTTAAAAGCAGCAGACTAAATCTGATTCATAAACCCGAACTACAGGTGCCCATGTGTAGGACAGCCTCGTATCAGCGTACCGCAATGTATAACGCTGTTATTGTGTATAATGGGTTGCCCGAGGATGTGAAGTCTCTCAGTGGTAATAAATTTATGAAGAAGCTAAAATCCATGCTTGTAACAATGTGTCCATATAATTTAAATGAATTTTTTAATAAATGACTAAGCGTGTAGGTATGAATTTAGAAATGAATTTACTGTATATTGGTGCTGTCGCTATTGTAAATGTTGTACCTATTTATATTCCAATAAATTTATTAATTAATCTTATTATAAAGGACATTAACAATTGTATAAATTAATTCATTGACATCATTGTATTTGTTGTATTATTGTTTTGTATTTTTGTGTTGAGTACCTATTTGACACTGTAAATTTATTATTGATTTTATATAAGTTATTCTTAAGCTACACCCCTGGGTAAAATTGCATTGGAACCCAAGTAAATGTAACACCACACCTCTGTACTTACATGCAATTTAAGGCTGAATAAATGAAATGAAATGAAAATGGGACAGCAGTTTTTTTTTTCGCTATATTTACTTTGGGCCCATATTGAAAGTTGTTCAATTTGATGGTCTGAAGCTCCCCCAGAAGTATGTAATGAATTTAAGTTTACACCCTGTATAGCTAGCTGTACATAATGCTTATGCAATTAAGTACCCGGGTCATTCGATATCCACTTAGAGAGTTGCGGTTCTCTAGAGATAGAAGGAATCGAGTCATGGTTTAGGGTAATTGATATTACTTATATTCAGTGATCGGAATGTCGGGGCATTTTTTGAGCATACAAGTATGGATACGCCTGAATTTCCCGGAAATATCCGGATTTAATAAATTTGGATAAAATTTCACGGGATTTACTGAGATTACCTATTTAGATGTCAAGAGACGTTTTTTTTAAATCAAGAGTATTAGCAGCGCATACTTGAGGCCGCGCCTTTGAAACACGCCGCCTGGTACTTTTGACATGTACCGCGCTTAGGTAAATATGTTGACCGTTAAACAATGATTTTTAAGTAACTAGATTAGTGAGCTTCAGTTCAGGCGTTTATCTATAGTGAGCGGACATATCCGTGACGTATAAATTAAGCTACCAAAATGGGGAAATGCGCCGTAAAAATTTGTAAATCACAGTCGGAAAAGAATAATAAAGGAAGTGGTGCTACTTTTCACAAGTAAGTTTACTATATTTTGTCAAAATATAAAATTAAAAAACTAAATAAATATTTCACGCATTGTTTTTGCCGTCAGTGTTGCAAGTAAATACGATTTTGATTTACAAACTTTTACGGCTCATTTCCCCATTTTGGTAGCTTAATTTATACGTCACGGATATGTCCGCTCACTATAGATAAACGCCTGAACTGAAGTCAAAGAAGCCTGCAGACATCTTCGAAGTGGCAACGCTTTGGTGCCCTAACTACTAATCTAGTTACTTAATATCATTGTTTAACAACGGTCAACATATTTACCTAAGCGCGGTACATGTCAAAAGTACCAGGCGGCGTGTTTCAAAGTCGCGGCCTCTAGTATGCGCTGCTAATAATCTTGATTTAAAAAAACGTCTCTTGACATCTAAATAGGTAATCCCAATAAATCCCGTGAAATTGTTATCCATATTTATTAAATCCGGATATTTCCGGGAAATTCAGGCGTATCCAAACTTGTATGCTCAAAAAATGCCCCGACATTCCGATCATTGCTTATATTACATTGAAGTAATGTTGCTTTTGTGTAATTCATGAAAATATTAGGTATCTACCATAATTTATTATCCTTTAATATGAATAAGTGAAGTAAGGGTAAATACCCCACAGAAAGAAGGCTTCGAAACAATCGCGCTAGTTTACCATCTATAGGGAGGATATTGGGCGAAAACGTCACTTGATCATTATGTGCGGATAAAAGTGAATTTGTAGTTAAATTATTAGTTATGAATGCAAACGGTTTGCAGGTTTCTTTCTTCTTTTACTGCCACCTCCTATATTGGAGGTTGGCTATCATTAAGGCTGTTCAGTCCCTGGAGACTGTTGTCCTGAATGGTGAGGTAGAGTTCACATCGAACCATTCACACAGATTCTTTCACACACCTTTCACACTTTTCAGATTTCGATGGCAAAGTATGGTGTACAATATAATGTGATATTTTCACATAACTTGTCCCCCAATAGTCACGATTCCAAGTTCAAATTCAGTTAGCAATAATAAAGTTTGTTGGCTAAGTTATGGCACGGTCACATAAAGGTCATACAGGCTACAAATCACGGAAAAACGAAATTGAATGTTAAGCAGAAAATGTGGTCAAATAGTTAGGACTTGGTGCACTTTATTTGCGTTTCTGTGCCTTTTTTGCCTACTTTAAGAGGATATATAAACGTTAGCACGATCCATACAAACTTAATTACAATTTTGAACATTAACCAACTTATTCAATGAAAGTTTTTGAACAAGATCTACAAACTAATAGTCTGTGGTTTTCCACATTTTCGTTATAATTTATAGTTTCAAAGGAGTCGCGTTGTGGATCTGCTAGTGGGTGGTCGCGTGTCGCGTGTCGCTCGTCGGTTGCCCCCTCCCAGCTCGACAGCGGGGCTCCAGTGGTGGCTCAAGATAGTGTTCTTTTGTAAGAACAACCCTTGAAGTCACCAAAATATCTTCATAACCGTACAACGTCAAGCACTTTTGCTACAAATACTCGACATTGGCAAAATCATCACAAACCAAGATGGCAGCCATATTTAAAAAATAGAATAGAATAGAATAATAGTTTCAAAGTTACAGTCGTTCAAAGATTTCATACAAATCTTATATTTATCCAGAATTGAAACCATGTATTTTAATGGAAATCTGACTGTGGACTGTGGAAATCATAAATTGAATACATGATTGAAATTACTTCACAAGATCAAAGGAGATCATTCTGGGTCCATACATTTTTGGGCTAAATCCTAAAGTGCCGGCCAAACAAAAATAATGTTATATTCCTTTAGAATACTTAATTATGTCCATTTGTTACTATGGCACCAAAGCTGTAGGGTCATTCTCTGCTCTGTTATAAGTGTTCGAAAATTATTATTTCAGTATTTTTTCGACCACAATATAACAGTTATCTAATAAAAAAAATGACTTTCTATGCCAGAAACAATCACTGTGAACATTTCTACTATGAAATCAAGGCTCTAGGGTCATTCTCTGTATTTTTTCGACCACAATATAACAGTTATCTAATGAAAAAAATGGCTTTCTATGCCAGAAATAATCAGTGTGAACATTTCTACTATGAAATCAAGGCTGTAGGGTCATTCTCTGTATTTTTTCGACTGCAGTACAGCCCAAGTCTCAATCGAATCAAAGGCTTTCTCGTAGTCCACGTACGCCAAGCAAAGGGGCAGGTGATACTCTTCGGTCTTCTGTATAACCTGCTGAAGCGTATGTATGTGGTCCACGGTGCTAAAGCCCTTTCAGAAACCAGCCTGTTCGGGAGGCTGGAAGTCGTCAAACTTGTGCGTGGGACGGTTCGTAATGACTCTCGAAAACAGCTTGTAGACATGGCTAAGAAGGGAGATGGGCCTATAGTTCAGCAGGGCATTATCACCCTTTTTGAAGAAGAGCACCACCAGACTTCTGTTCCATGCCTGCGGCGTATTTCCCTCGAGTATGATTGAATCGAACATATTCTGAAGGGCCTTCAGGACCGGTTTTCCACCGACCTTCAGAAGCTCGGCCGTAATACCGTCGTCACCTGGCGAATTGTTGTTCTTAAGCTGTTTGAGAGCCATGATCCTCCTTCGATGCGTGGTCGAAGTTATTTATTGATTTTTGAAGAGGGATTTTCGCCTTTTAAGAATTGACCTCAGTAACCGAGCACAAAACCTCATGATAAACTATTTTCAAAATGCTGCAGCTTTGTTGCATGACTTTCACGTTCTGATCGATAATAATGTGCACGATGAGAAGTTTTTAAGAATAATAAATGAAAGAATAACTCTACCCAACAGATAAAGCAGGCTCGAAGTTATTATGGGGAGCACGTTCACCCTGATAATGTGTTCATAACTCCTGTAAAGATCGGGGACTCTACGCTCGAAGTTTTTGACGATTATTTTTACCTGGGACAAGCTATCTAGTTAGGTATAGTTTGTCTATAAAGGCTTGACAAAAAATGAGGGCGCTGTCTCCACGCAAGAACGTCAAAATGAAACATAACCTGGCAACACCATCATACTAAAATGATTAGTTCCTCAAACATTCATGTCACGACTTTATAGACAGACTATAAGTCCAACTTCGAGAAAGAGGCCAACCGTCAAAGTGTCTCAAGACGAAAGTCTTTGACCACTGTGTAGAGTCAGTGATGACAGTAGTAGTTTGAGTCTAAGTAAATCGGTTAACTGTGGTACTTCTATTGAAAAGGTATGAATACTACAATTCCAATTACTTTACAAGAACAGAGAATGACCCTAGAGCCTTGATTTCATAGTAAAAATGTTCACACTGATTATTTCTGGCATAGAAAGCCATTTTTTTCATTAGATAACTGTTATATTGTGGTCGAAAAAATACAGAGAATGACCCTAGAGCCTTGATTTCATAGTAAAAATGTTCACAGTGATTATTTCTGGCATAGAAAGCCATTTTTTCATTAGATAACTGTTACATTGTGGTCGAAAAATACAGAGAATGACCCTAGAGCCTTGATTTCATAGTAAAAATGTTCACAGTGATTATTTCTGGCGTAGAAAGCCATTTTTTCATTAGATAACTGTTATATTGTGGTCGAAAAAATACAGAGAATGACCCTAGAGCCTTGATTTCATAGTAAAAATGTTCACAGTGATTATTTCTGGCGTAGAAAGCCATTTTTTCATTAGATAACTGTTATATTGTGGTCGAAAAAATACAGAGAATGACCCTAGAGCCTTGATTTCATAGTAAAAATGTTCACACTGATTATTTCTGGCATAGAAAGCCATTTTTTTCATTAGATAACTGTTATATTGTGGTCGATAAAATACAGAGAATGACCCTACAGCCTTGATTTCATAGTAGAAATGTTCACAGTGATTGTTTCTGGCATAGAAAGTCATTTTTTTTATTAGATAACTGTTATATTGTGGTCGAAAAAATACTGAAATAATAATTTTCGAACTCATATAACAGAGCAGAGAATGACCCTACAGCTTTGGTGCCATAGTAAGAAATGGACATAATTACGTATTCTAAAGGAATATAACATTATTTTTGTTTGGCCGGCACTTTTGAGATTTAGCCCAAATTGAATTTTATCCTTTCTTTATAAAAGTTTAAAAAAATAACGAATTTTTAACAGTATTATCTCAAACTAGAATAACTTGCAACCGTTTATAATTACGGGAATTTTGCTCACATATTCACCATTAGCTATTTATCTAGTGAAATCATAAAAATAATCTATAAAAAGTACAATACGGCACACGCACGCACTTTACTGAGGGCTGGGAAATCGCGTTTTTCATAAGACAATATAGTCCCCTGAACCTATGATACTATACTTACTTCTCGCACATGATCCGGCTCCGATGACGACCCGGTTGGTGTAATGGTTACCACGCCGGACTGCCAAACCAGGGTCCTGGGTTCGAATCCCGGTTCGGTCATGGATGTTATATGTTCGTGCCGTTGTTGTATGGTTTCCATAATAAAAGCCTTTAGTGCTTAGTTTGGGATCATTACAATGTATGTGCCTGTGAGCGTTATTTATTATTTATTTATTTATTTATTTATTTATGATACAGGTGATACAGGCATAATAAAATTAATCTTATATCTCGACGAGTCCGCACAGAAAATAAACTTCCAAGCTCGTCGCGCCGCACTGCGTCGGCGTAAATCTGGCATATCAAGATAGACCCATACCTAAACAGGGTGTAAGGGATAGTCTTTGTTTTGTATATGGGACGGCTGATTTTTTTCGCGATTCCTGAGGTAGGCTCCATAGTGAAAGTTGTTCAATTTGACGATCAAATGATCCCTTTGAAAAACCGTCCTCATATTAAGAAGGAAACACGCCATACGCCAAGTGTATACGCCACTTTGATCCTCATAGCACTGAAGGAAAAATATTTTTTTCGCGGGGCTTCTTAGGTATAAAATCGCGCTACTTTAGGGTGCGAGATTTACTCCAGCGCTCTGTTTGTTTGAAGCTTGTTTTCTGGAAAAATATTTATTCATTGATACAGGGTAGAAATTAAAAAACATCAAACATTTAATAAACCATTTTATTGTTTATCATTTTATCTTTTTGTTCTTTTATATTTGACTGAAGAACACAATTTATAGATTCTCTATTTTATTTGTTATTTTGTTATCTTTACACAATTGATGTTCACTTACATACCTCCAATGTACAATAAACCTAGGTACTTATTACAAAACATTGTACATGGATAAGAAATTGTATACAGGACGACTCGATTCAAGTTTTATCATTATTAACAAAATTTCAATCAAGGATGTCAAAATCACGTTATCCAATTTTGAAGATGTTTGGATTCTTTTCCTACTAATAATAAAACATCGTACCTATAGGAGTGCTGTTTTTGAATGTCAAACATTTTTAATTCATACTCGAATGTGACATAAATTGGGTTTGGCGTCACTTTCGTAATCGAATTAGGATATATGTATTATGTGACTTTCAAAAATAGTTCTCTAGTTGATTATACGTTTTTTTTTATTTCGCTTCATGGTTGTTTTATAATTCTGAATTAGTTAAATAAATGTCAGAGAATTTTTAACAGAAGTTTAAATCTTGTTAACTTTTAAAAGAATAATTTACTTTTTTACTTCTTATTATATTATATTCGTTATAATTACCTCCGTCCAACATTTAGATTTTTATTTATTTTGGCACATTACACAAATTCTACCTTTGTACCTAGGTATACGATAGTCATAAGAATTGTGTTCATAGGAACCAACTTATTGTAATCTTATAATTAATAATACTTTTTTAATTTGAAACAACAATTTTGAACTTTCTGAAAGATTGATCAAAATGAGAAGTTAAACAATAATTTTACACAATAATGCCCAGCCTTTGTTAAAATTAAAACTTTTATAGGTATGGATAATAAAAAATATATCGAAGTGATGGATGACTGACAATACAGGGTCCAACTTAATTATGCTGACACTTTTTTTAAGGAGATGATCAGACCATCAAACTTAACAACTTTCTCAATGGAACCAAAATCCAAATCGCGAAAAAAAAATCTGCTGTCCCATGCATTTTGCACAAGAAGGTTTGCAGTTTTCTATGGAGCATCTGATAATTTTTTCGCGATTTCGATGTTGGTGCCATAGAGAAAATGGCTCAGTTTGATGGTCTGATCATTCCCTTAAAAAAGTGTCAGCATATTAATAAGGACCCTATTATTATGTTTATGATTAATCCCACATAAATAAGATAATATAGAATCCAAAATAAGAAATCAGTCTTTATAGATAGGTAGAAGATTCTAACATTTACAAAAATTTAACAAAAAACAGCTGATAGAATTTCTATACAACATTAATATGAAATTTTACTAACTATTATTTAAAATTGTTATTTACTTATTAAAGGTAACGGATTAATGATTATTAACGTTACTACATCTATCTACTTGGTGTTATATGTAGGTATGATAGAGCTACTAAATTAATTAGTAGACCCTTCATCGTTGTTTCAAAATTCGAACTGTTGTTGTACAGTCAGCATCAAAAGTATCTAAGCATGTTAAGTGTTCATAAATCATAGATATCTGAACAACTTTACGATAGCAAACCTTATTTCAACCCACAAAGAAATCAAATTAATTTATCTGTCATGTTATTATTTGTTAAGTTGAAAACAAATGGTATCTAGTAGGATATATTTTCGTGTAATTGTTCAGATGTTTTTGAACGCCGGAGATGCTTAGATACTTTTGATGTGACTGTACATGAATAATTTTTATAATAGACGTTGACTAAAATATGGAGTTATGTACAAACATGTTAATAAATGAAAGTAAAACGTGTAAACCAGTAAAGTTGCACTTACATTTAGATTGCCAATAAAAAATAAAATACATGACGACGCTAAGAACCAAACCCTCCTATCTAAAAAAATCCAACTTTACAGGAGGCGCAAAAAACGTTTCATTCTTGTATATTAGGGTTAAAAATATGAACTTAACAAATATAATGTGCTTTTGAAATTATTTATATTGAAGCCAGTGTCTATTTTACTGTACGGACGGCTGAATTTGGCTTCTAACTGCATTAAAAGCTTAAAATCAAAATTTTTGTAGATTACTATCTACTCGATTTGATTCTGAAGATGAATAATTTATCCGTACAATGCCGTAGTCACTAACAAAAAGTTATCTTAGATCTGTTTTTTCATATAAGTTATAAGTAGGTACATTTGGCACAAAAAGTGGTCTAAGGTTTAAATTGGGCTTGGAATTATTCCATGGAAATTCCAATCTCAATCGTACTGAGGACGACGAAGCTTGCATGCGGATTTTATCTTGTGTGTTCCATAGACGAAGCTTGTAGGTATATAGATGTATGTGATTAAGTTTTGACGAATGCTGCGTTGCGGATTTGATTATTATTGGTATTATTGTTTTGAATCTGAATTAATGACTTATTTACCTTACTGATATTTTCATCAGCTAGGAAGTTTTATAAAAATGTATATACAAACTGGCCACTTTCTTGGCCAACTGTACATTTGATTGCGTTGTTTTTGTGCATACAGATACACCTAAAAATGTTATAGTCGATTTGTGTAATGTAAAAGATGACCTATCTATGAAGAGATTTGTACCAGCACGGTATCTAAAATTATACTATTTTGTAAATTTTTATCGATTTAGCGGTTTTCAGAATCAGCATTCAGTTGATTAACATGTTCACACATAAAATAAAGGCAATTTCTACACGGCGCAATGTATTGCAGCGGTTTCTGATTGGTCGTATCTTTGGCGTAATTATGTAGATATTTAAACGAATATACAGAACACACTAGTCGATTAAAAGGCAGTATGATAATTGCCCCAATCGTTCTATGTAATATATCTTCTATACATTTAGATGTTTCGAAAAAAGTTGGTGCGAAATGTTCTCTACATAAAATCTCGTTTGTTTAGAATTGAGCTTTTCACAATTTCTTATCATTAAACACTTACTGAAGTAAATACAAGTTTTAAGAAGTCCTAATTTACACATAGATTCTCATCTGCATAGTGATCGTATTGTATTTAATAATATATAAATATATTTTAACATGTAAGATCTTAAAATATTATTTACCCTTTATTTGTATTACAGTTAGACCTACTAACAACGTCACAATCTAACACCATAATCTGTACAATTTGTTGACTTGTTACATTTAAATATTTACAGAAATTTTAATTTCTTAGTAAAATTGACTGAAAAACTAATAAACGCCGGATCTCATACACAATTTTCGAACAAAAGTGTCCCAGACTAACTTACTTATACTTTTAGTAATAGAAACAAAATAAAATAATTGAAATTCTTTTTTCATTTTGCTTGTGTAGTTTTTACAAATTACAGCGGCACGGCACGACGTGCGCTTAGTCGGTCGATCAAACGAAGACTGGCGCGTAATTGTTACTCTTTACGCGTTTTGTTACTCTTTTAGTTCGGACACTTTGACCGCGGACCCGACGTCCAGTAATTGCTAAGTCAATGCTTAATAATAACTACGGACGATATTAGCAGCCGAATTGTGGATATGTGGAACTGCGCAGTGCAGGTGACTGGGCGGTGGGCGAGGCTCCCGCCGCACTCAGATCGCTGGCAGGAGCGGGCTCGGCGAGCGCGGCCGCCGCATGCTGGCGGTCCACTCCCTCATCATATCCTCGTCTCCCTGCACACGCGCACTCGACATACTCTCAGCGTCACACTCCTCAACTTCCCAACTCTGAGATCGAGATGTTCATATCATTTAACCTAGAGAAGGGCAGCTATAGGATAGGTACGCCACTACCACGGAAGAAGGAAAATGAGATGCGATAGAATACTGTTGCGGTTGAATGACGGTGTGTCCAGGTTATAAATCAGTCTTCTGTTTGTTATCTAGACTTAATTGTAATCCCCAGACCATACAAAGTGTAACTAAATGCCCTATATTCCATTCCAAATATCAACGTTTTAAGGCCATTTTGAATTAGAGAAATAGCAATTTGAAACACTTGAGTGTAAGTGTTTCTGTTTGCTGCAGAAACGCTCATTAAAATTAATCCTCCATTAAATCTCTTTCTGTAACTCTTTGTCTTGTTGAGATAGAGAAAGCTAGCAAGAGATTTAATGAAGCATTAATTCTAATGAGAGTTTCTGCAACTGAGTATCACTCTCACTTATTTTTCGAACACAAGATACGTCTCGGTTAGTAGGTATATCTTTCTGATAAATTAATTATTATCCAGAAAGGTAAATAGGAATTGGAAAACCTTTTCATCCTTATATGGAATGAAGTATAGTATAATATTTAGGCAAAGGGGTGGTTTCGACCATCAAACTATAAACTACTTTTAATATTATGGAGACAAAGACAACAAAATCTGCTGTATCCATTAGAGTTAGACTGATTTTTTTATGAAACAGCAAATTAAAAAAAAGTTGCCCGTCACAGGGCGCCCGGCAGATGTGAAACTTCTCCTGATTTAAATTTCGATCTTCCGCTCCCGATTTAAATTTCGAACTTCCGTCACACAAAAAGGTTGTGGATCATAATTTCAAAGCTCTCCCATAAGAAGTTTCACTTAAAACAAATCTCGATGTTGGCTCCATAGATAGTGAAAGTTGTTCAATTTGATGGTCCAAACCACCCCTTTAAATATCACTAGGTTGTTTTGTTCCACCCTGTAGATGTCACAATAAACTAACTTATCACCCCCACCAATCATTCCACCCCAACAGTGTTGTCCATGCATTCAGGCGAAAGTAACTAATAGAAACTCTCCAAAAGCTGTATCTCGCGAGGGTACTACGGGATCGTGCGAGGTAGTGCGAGTGACTTAAACCACGTATTACGGTGTCAACACTTACATATAAGAAGTAATTACCATCATCGTGTGAGGTGCAGGCTGAGAGGGGGGCGCGGGCGCGGGCGGGGGCGCCATCGGTGGAGGTGGCGCTGGAGGTGGTTCAGGAGATGCAGCCGCCGGTGAAAATGATGATGGGGCTAGTGGCGATTGTGCTGTATCAAAAGAATAAAGGTTATTAGGTTAAACAGTTGCATTACTTTAAGGTTGATTGTACACTGATACTGATCAACTTTCCCTAAGACATTTATAGGAAATTTTTATTACTATATTTTAGTAAGTAAGTTATAGCCTATAGAATCCCACTGCAGGGCAAAGGCCTCCTCTCACGAAGAAGGGTGAGAGGGAGTAGGCCATACTCCACCACTCGGGCCCAGTGCGTGTTGGTGGAGGCAAGTTAGTGGTCAACTTGCTGTCAGAGAATTTTGAAAATTATCTTGTTCATAATATTGATTCTTAGACAGGATGTAAGGGAAAACAGGTGCTTGTACCCATCACGATACTGATCAACTTTCCCTGTGACGCTTACAGGAAATTCTTTAAAAACAAATGTACTTCCCATACTAAATAAATACAATCAGCTGATCAAACGTTTCTATGAAAAAAAGAAAAAAAATTTCGACTTTCATTATAGGTTTCTTATGGAAAGTTCGTGAGTATCTTGGGAACAATCCGCCCCTAAAGTAATGCAACTGCATAAGAATCAATTACGAACAAGATAATGTTATGAATTGTGTAAATTAAAAATATAAATGAAAGAAACTGAGAAAATTCGAAGAAACGAGCATTGACATTTTCTAATTAAGAAACTGTAATTAGCTTATTGCTTTAGCATCAAAAGTTTTGTCAGTTCTTTGATCTAAGTCACATAATAGATAATAGTATACAGGGTGTAACAAAACACCCTAGTAATAATTAAGGGGGTGCTTGAGACGATCAAACTGAACAACTTTCACTATGGAACCAACTTCGAAATCGCGGAAAAAAACCGCTGTACCATACAAAACTGCTCTACCGACTCGACTAAAATGTATGGGACAGCTGGTTTCTTTTTAGCGGGCTTTTCAAGGGCTGAAGCACCCCCTTACGTATTACTAGGGTATTTTGTTACACCCCGTATAATTCTCCAAAAGCTGTATCTTTAAATTCTACATTCTAAGTCTCAATTTTTTATTTTTTTATTTATATTGTAAAATCACAGGTAAAAATAAGTAATCTAAACTATTATAAAACGTATAGTTTCGTCAGATGGCGTTGTAACTATTCGTTAAGCCAGGTCAGAGGCCTATTGAGGCGGCTTGAAAATTCTCTGACAGCAAGTTGACCACTACCTTGCCTCCACCAACACGCTGGTGTTCACGCCTGGTGGCACACCACACACTGGGCCCGCGTGGTGGAGTATGGCCCACTTCCTCTCACCCTTATTCGTGAGAGGAGGCCTTTGCCCTGCAGTGGGATTCTATAGGCTATAACTTACTTACTTTTATTATAAAACTGTAACTGGAGTGTGTCTGTACATTGGAGATATTTACAAAGAAAGATTACGATATGGTTTTTAGGTATCCCTGACTCGATCTCAACCTTTTTTTGAAATTTTGTCTGTCTGTTTGTTTGTGTGTTTGTTTGTTTGTTTGTTCGTTCGCGCATCACGCAAAAACTGCTGAACTTTTGACGAAACTTTTTTGTATTATAGCTTATGATCTGACTTAAAATCTGGTATATAATTTGTGCGGACGAAGTCGCGGGTATACACTTAGTAGTTGATAAATTTAAAGAAAGTTATAATCTTATTGTGTTGTCTTCGCATTAACTTTTGCTAATTCAGATGCTATTTGTAGAATAAGCCATCATTGAAGACCGAACAAAACTAAAGATATGGTCATAACTATTGTTATCCTATACCATTAATCTTAAGAACTTACCGGCGGCCGTAAGAGCTAGTACAAACTGACTCCAATGCACACAGCAACCGCAACACAACTGCAGTGTAGCTCTACGAAGAGCTCGATGTAAAGCCATGAACAGCAGCGGATTGACTGCAGCATGCACGTACGAGATGTGCAGAGATATTTGGAAGTACATCTGGGATAAGAGAGGTGTGGGTTTAATTGAAATTTAGTACCTACGTATTCCAGATAGGCTTTAATTTCCGGGAGTAAATCTTTGCTTCATTTCCTTAAGGGAATTCGTTTTGTTATCTTACCAACGAGTTGTAGCAAGAATGAGTCGATTACGTAACTTTTGTTTATGTTTTACTTTAGCTGCAAAGCGGCTTTATTTAGCTAAACAGAAGGCAGCTTCTGGCCTAATACTTCTTAGATTATATCTCCGTAGTGGTCCAGGTGGCAAGTAAACTTGCCTGCCGCGCAGGAGGCGATGGTCTTTGATCCTCGTCCAGGCCGACTTGTGCCAATGAGTTTTTCGGAATTTATGTACGATTTGTAACACCACTGGCTTTTCGGTGAAGGAAACATTTTGAGGAAACCTGCATGCTTCAATTTCGAGGCATATATTGTACCCACTGTCCATTACAAGTGGCGACGAGCTTACTCCCCGTCACACTGGACAGAGTTTTGGTATTACTAGTGCAACGTGGATGTTCTGAGTTTTTAGTTATCGTGATATATATTATATTAAATAGATTATATTTCCATTCAATCAAAACTGAATCTGATGGCATACTTACCTCATACGCTATATGCGACGTTAATGTTGGATGATGAAGAAGCGTTATAAGAAACAGCGGTCCCCAGAAGAGTATGTAAGCTGCAGTTATGACGAGGAACATGCGCACACGCCGTACACCTTCCCGCTCCACTCTCGCCAAGTAACCTCGCAGGCGACGACCGCCTCCAAGAGGTAGATTGGCACTGGCAGTTGCCCGACCACGGCCATCTGCCATAGCACCATCAACAGTCTGTAAATCAATTACAATGTTGATCAAACCGTAACTGAATAGGACAAAAGCAAAAATATTAAAAAAGGAAAAAGAACAGGGAAAATAGAGTTTGAACGGAAAAAAGTAGAGAATTTATTTGTTTTTCACAATGACATTCTATAACAAGGACTTCGCATCAGTTATTAACGGCTATTAACGGGACCTCTAAGTTATGCCTAATTGTTTTACATTACTTTTTTGTGACCGAAAACATTTGAAAGGACTGGAATGTCAAGTGGCAATGTATGACAGCCGAGCATAACTGATGCATACAAAGGTGACATTAGAGACATATTGTGTCATTTTTTGATTCTGTTATTGTATGACATGACGTGGTGCCATGTGTATGGAAGTCATTGGTTTTGAAAAATAATTCAAGTATTAGAAAGTTGGTGCAACGAAAAAAGTGCTGGAGAAAAACATTGGGAATCGTCGTTGAGAATTCTCAAGGTGTTATTTTAATGGATTGTAGTTGAGAATAATTAAACGATTTCAAACGTTCCTAGGAGTAATAAATGATAAAAATTGAGCCATCACCTACAAGACAATAGTGAATCTACGAAGTATCTACGATTCTAAAGGATGACATGCAATCCCTCACCCTAGGTCCAACGCTGTTGGGCAGCGAGTCCATACGCCTGTTGTCTCCAGCCATGCTGACAAGCGTGGTCACTAGACCAGCTACTCGTACAGCTTCTACGTTAGCCTGCATGCGATCAAATTTAAATTTATCGTACGACGCACCCTTTGATAAAGTTATATATGTCAAGATTGACAGTCGAAGATACGAAAGCGTCGAAAAAAATAGGAACCAGTACTGGCCCCAAAACCCTATACGTATACATGCACACATACATAATTCGCATGGCACCTCATGCACACCAACCTATGAAACTTGGCCCCTTTTGTTCTACACGGTATAACCGTGAGGCTCATTCTAGACATATACTTTTTCTAAGGACGCACCATATCAATCATAAACCGAGGTCGAAAGACAGAAAACTGAATTCCATGGCATCAAATTTCTGTGAAACCTAGCAAATAAGCGTACTCTTCAACAAAATAAACCTTCAACCTTATTCGCATTCAATTTATGAGATTGTATTGACTTATGGAAAAATGTTATGTGCGATTAAGATCAAAATTGAAGGCAATTCATTTCCAACATTGCTTTAATTATGTTTGGGCATGCCCCTTTGTTTAGTCCGGCAACAATTAAAAAATTCCTTCCGGACTATTGAGAGCTCAAATATTACTCGAACATTTACTAGCAATGTAAATTTTTCATTCGCATTTAAATAAAATGTCAACATAACAACAATGCGGCCCTGGTATGACCGGCAGAATCCAACCTCTGATCATAAAAAATCCATTCAGATTCCAGTATTCTAAAATATTTGAAAGTGACACAAAAACTGTATGCATCCACTGAAGATTCACCAAAAATTTAAATCGTATTTACGGTACCCGCAAAGAATATTGGCAAAGTACCAACGGAAATTCCAAGACTAGCCGTATGACTAGTACATAATGCAGAATTTTCCAGCAGAAGTCCTAAATTATGTGACTTTGTGAGTTTCAACGAGTTTCGGAGAGTGTACGAGTCTAGTTTTGTAGTAAGCTTGCGATTCACGAGCGTAATTACAACTACTGCACTTTTACTGTGTCATTCAAAACAACCGCTATTATAGCTAGTTCAATTACGTATGAAGCTGCAAATGTCGTGATAGTGTTTTTTGATTTGTAGTTAATGACCATTGAGAAGTCGTATTTGATTAACAACAAGATGAATGTGATAATGCAAATTATTCATTGACTTACTAAGTTTTGGACGCCGGGTTTAATGCAAAATTATCGTAAAAAGTGTCCTTGCCTAAACAACATAAACGAAAATGTGTGTTAGTAATGTAATCCAACTAAAAACACTAAAAACTAATGTCATTTAAATTTTATTTCGCTTGCGTAGTTTTTACAAATTTTTACAGCACAGCAGCACGGTGGCATGCAGACGTGCGCGTAGTCCGTCAATCAAAAAAGACTAGCGCGTAATTGTTGCTCTTCATGTGTTTTGTTTCTCTTTTGTTTCAGACACTACAGACCCTACGTCCAGTATTTGGTAAGTCAATGAAATTATTTGATTGAAGCTTGACATTTTATCACTTTAACAAAACCATAACATAACTTTTCTATGACATATTATGTGTTCTATTGTTATGAAACAAATGTATTATACAAAGTTACACAAACCTTAGTGAGATCTCGGTGAAGTTTCTTCAAATGGAAAAGTGTCAGTCCAACACAAACAGCGTTAACGCCTATCCAAAGGGCGTTAAGCACATAATGCCTGAAGGGGCCTCGTACTAAAGGACACGATGGAGCAGGACCATAGGACCCGTAAGACCCGGCACTGGCAGCCAAAGCCCCGGATAAAAACGTTGGTCCAAGGTTTATTGTGATTGATGCGAACCATATCATGAATGTTCCAAAAAGGACACACTGTAACAACGAAATAATAAAAACTTTTAGAGAAAGAACCAAACACATTAGAAAGTTGTAATCACTTTTGAAACATTGGGAATTTTTGAAGAAAAATCCCAAGATGCTACTCTGACCAAATCTATTATAGTACTTATTTGAAATCAATTTAAGAAATTGTCTTTACTTTCTTTTGCCAAGATTTGCAAGGTCTTACAGAAAATAGCTTTTACGAAAGGTAAACCTGTCATTAAAATTTAATGTTTTACCTGGGGACTGTCCATTAATAATGGGGCGGATAAATCGGCTTGCTCTTCTTCATTTTCAGGAAATATTGGACTGTCATTGAGGACTGTTGTTAGCATATTTACTGTTGACACCGTCACCTAAAATAAAACGTAGTTTTTTAAGAAACAAAGTTAAATTATTTGAACAACTGGTTTAAGCGGTATATTCAACGTTTATTAATTTTAGTCTTTTTAAAAACGCATGACTTTCTTATGAATGAAGAAACTTTTCGGCATTCCTCCATAATTTGAAAAGTTTTTTGAATGTCAAAGTTTTTCAAGACTAAATTTGTGCTGTCACGTTCCACGAGGAAAAGTAAAAGTTACAAAAGACTCAGCAACAATGAATTTCTTCTTTTAAGACAACATCAATATAAGTGTCTGGGTTTATTCTTTGCTCTTTATTACTCAGAACTGAAGTTAAGTGCAAATAAATCACCTCTGTGGCTCCACTGCCTTCCCCGCCTATACTTATGTCAGCCTTAATTTGTTACTTTGTGTCTGCAACGAATGGATGCTTTAAATTTCTTCTAATTCCATTCTTAAGGCAATGCCTTCGGGGACTTCTTTTCGAGTTTTCTTTAAAGTTTTAAAATTTGTCTCTGTTTGAAATTTATTTACAAATTTATAATTTTAACTTTGTATAATTGTTCTGCTTGATTAAATGATGGATTTTTTTCTGTAGAGTCGATATGCATATCGACAGATGATTAAAGTTAAAAATGTTTAAATTATCAGTAATTAATTCCAATCTATTACACGAAACTTAGAGCGACGGTGGTGCGTTGCGGAGAGCTATGGAAACTCAATCTTGAGTTCCAGGATCAAATCCGCACGGATAACATGCCACGTACCAATGAGTTTTTCTAACCTATATAAAAGTACGTAATACCGTCTGCTCTCAAACGATGAAGGAAAACATCGTGAGGAAACCGGCTTACGCTGAAGAAGAAATTCCGATGCGTATATAATATGTTAAGTCTTACAATCCGCATTGGACTAGGACTAGACTGAGGGTAGGCCTGTGCCCTGCAGTGGGACGTATGCAGGATGTAACAAAAACAATTGTAATACTTAAAACCATCAAACTAAACAACTTTCACTATTGAGCCATCTTCGAAATAAAGAAAAAAAAATCTGCTGACCCATACAAAACTGCAGTCATAACGACTTCAATTCGTTTTCAATGTTGACTCCATAGTGAAAGTTGTTCAGTTTGATGGTCTGAAGTACTTCCGTAAGTATAACTAGGGTATTTTGTTACACCCTGTATACGATGATGACACGAAACTTACCAACAGAAGGAAAGCAGTTTCTACTAAAGAGCACTTGTATACAGGTTGGCAGCGGAACACGGCGATGCCTAGTGGCAGAAGTATAGCGGCGCGCGCGCAGTCCACCACCGCCTGGTGAAAGAGCAGGCCGTGTGACCATCTGGTGAAGAAATATTTAGTTCAGAATATTTAATAAGGTTTCGAAACTCAAGGCCTATGTTTAGCAGGGACAATCTTGCCACTGATGGCATCATCCACAACAGTGAAAATTATATAGGGTCCAACTTAATATGCTGACACTTTTTTAAGGGAATGATCAGACCATCAAACTGAACAACTTTCTCTATGGGACCAACATCGAAATCGCGAAAAAAAAAACTGTTGTCCCATACATTTGGCTCGAGTACGTTTGCAGTTTTGTATGGGACAGCTGATTTTTTTATTGCGATTTCGATGTCGGTCCCATAGAGAAAGTTGTTCAGTTTGACGGTCTGATCATCCCCTTAAAAAAGTGTCAGCATATTAAGAAGGACCCTGTATATAGCAACAAAGCCAACAGATAGCGCTACCTGTCGCCCCGCAAACATGCTCCATACAATACCACTTTCAATTTGATACGTAACTTTACGATAAATAAGGTTTACAATCAAATGCAAGACATACATCGCGCAAGAGGAATAATCACAGAGATTCATCATCATCATCAGCCTATCATCGTCCACTGCTGAACATAGATTCGCAGAGATTAGGTCCAACTAAAAACCGTTGGACGTCGACCACAGCCGGTCCCCACGTATCACACTAAGCGTGACGGAAGATCTTCCCTTTTCAATGGAGGAACCTTCCACCTTAATTCCACCTGTTCTGTTGTTAGTTTGTTCTGATGGGTTCTTCATTCCCCGAAAGTGTCGAAAGAAAGTACTAAGATATACGGTATTACGAGTATATGCAGTGTTTTTTCATTTGTTTATAATTAATTGACTTTTGCTTGTACGTTAGCACTGCATTTCCGCCAGTGTCATGTAATTTGTGGCAGTTATCTATCCCAATCTCAGGGATTGCTTTCGATCAAGAACAATAAGAGATTCCGGATTGCGGAGCCTCGTGGCAAGCAAAAACGAGAACCGCGCGAGCACCACGAAGGACAAGTGCTCGTGTCAGAACTTGCAACGTGACTCATAATATGCAGTGTACTGTGTGTGATTGGCTAGCCATCTATGAGCACATGACATGATTATGTCAATCTGATCTGAAACCTTATTATGCTAAAGGTGAGCTTTGGTACAACGGCGGCCGTCATGACAGCGTAATACGAGTATTATAGCTCTCTTTCTTTTTTCGCGCGAACGAACGAGATAAAAGGCGTGATATAGCGTCATCGTGCGCATCGTGGTACGGCCTCAGGAGTGCGATTTTTGAACATCATACGATCAACTCGGCATTAGAAAGATGCACATTCTCCATTAATTTTGTCATTTCCTACTGCTGAGTTGATCGTATGATGTTCAAAAATCGCACTGCCGGTCGTTGCAGATGTTTCTGACTATCCCGAAAGGGATTATAGTCGTGATTTTCTAAACAATTGAATTTGTGATTCGAAAATTCTTGATTTTCAAATTTTTTCGTCGTTTTATTTTACGAGTTTCATTTTTAAATTACACAACGTGTACGCGGGGTCACGATTTTGTAAAATTCGCTTTGAAACACGTTAATTGGACTGACCCTTTGCATACTAATAATGTCAAGTCCCAAATTATTGTTGAATGTGATGCAAAATTGGATTATTCAGTAACCAACCATCCATTTTATTAAAATGTGAACAGAGATAGAAAAACGTTGATTCAAACTCAAACTCAAAATGTTTTAGATAGCTTTCTGATGTCATTTTTGGTCTCTACCACTACGGGAGGTGTTCCGTTGTACAGAAGGTGCAACCAGAAACTCTACAAATGAGAATAAATCACAACAATTGCTTTAAAATGATGTTGAACTGAAATTTGAAAATGAATAGTGTTACCAACATCATATTTTTAGGCATCTTTCTTTGCACTTGATGCCTTTCCTATATTATTTTGACGCTAAAGTGCTAGAAGCTGAAATCAACCAAGCAAAAAATCATAAATCATAAAAAATGGACCCAACTTATTGAAGAGGAAACATAAAATTTCTTTACGACATTCAGAACGGCGGTTTCTTTCGTAAAATCGTTGGTGCCATTGTAAAGACGAAACGCTTGAACGCTCATAGTCAATCAACAAATTACAAATACAAATTAGGTTAGGTAGGTTAGTAGGTACTACCTACCTTTGTTGATACAAAAGGTAGATATATTTACCTACATGAAAATTTTATTATTTCTTCTTATTAAAAAAACGTTAAGCTAAACTCTTATTTTCGGTGATTATTTAGCTTGAATATTGTTTTTGTTATCAGGATAAACTGTAACAACTAAATATTATTGTTTACTAATGCCATTGATTTGCTAAATATGACGTCACAATACTGTATTTATACTTCGTACTAAACCTTCATATAAAAGGCACGCAAAGTTGTTGATTTGACCAATTGGTAAATTATCTGTTTATGAAAACCAAGAATATTTGAAAAATGTGACTAATTTCAGATCTAATAGAATATACTTTTCGTTGGACGGAATTAATGACTGCCTCAACTTGAACATTTTTTGCTTCATCAGTAAAATGTACGTAATGGAAAATCTAAATCACAAGATCTACCTCACTAAGGAATATTATTACTCATTCTGTCAACTGGTTATGGGAAAAAAATGATCGGAAAGCAATTTATCAATCAACCAAAGTGTCACGTAACGTAAGAGCCCTACAAACGACATCCCTTAAATGGATAGAAAAATGATTTCACGAATCTTTTGAATCCTAATAAAATAGCAACGGAATTGTTTTGATTTCATTTCATAACTAGATGACCGCGGAGAAACTTCATACCGCCATAGAATCTACCCGACTTACACTTGGCCGTTTTTTAGCCTATGTTCATCACGGATAATGTAGCATTCCAATAGTGAAAGAATTATTCGGATCGGTCTAGTAGTTTCGGAGCCTATTCAATATCAACAAACAAACAATTAAATGCAAACCGATTGCAATTAAATTAAGCCTAAATATTAAGCCCTATGATTTTGCGAAAACCCTATCTAAATCAGTATAATAGTTTTTACCCGACTGCGACAGAAGGAGGGTTATGTTTTTTACCCGACTGCGACAGAAGGAGGGTTATGTTTTTCGAGCGTATGTTTGTATGTATGTTTGTATGTCTATTTCTTTGGCACGCGCTACAGCCTAAACGGCTTGATGGATTTTAACGTATGAGGTGTCGTTAGATTCGTAAAAATCGTGAGAGTGTCATAGGGTACATTATTTTAATATGGCGTATGCGAATTAAAAAAGAGAGGGGGGAGAATCAAATTTTTTCGTAAAAAAATACAATATGGGTATCAAATGAAAGCTGGTGGAGAGCAGATTCCAAATATATATATATTATAGTATTTTTATGCAACCATTTTGACACAAGACTAAAAAGTATGAAATAAACTAAATTATTTAGAAAAACAAAAAACCCGACTGCATAAAAAACTATTAACTGAAAAGGTAAAAACAAGCTCCTTAAATCAGCTATAATAACTTTGTTTGAGCTTTGTTTTTTATGCAGTCGGGTTTTTTGTTTTTTAGTGAATAAACAAACAAATAAATAGACAAACTGATACTAAAAAAAGTTGTCTTAGTTATTCCATTAGGTACGTAAATTTTATGACATAATTTTTTTTTATTGTAGAGCTTTAACATGGCGCTATTTTTTATGAATCAATCTTATGCTGTACTTCACATGGCGTATTTGGCAAATATCACGCATGATAAATATTAGTTTTTAACCGACTTCAACAAAAGGAGGAGGTTCTCAATTCGACCCGTATGTTTTTTTTTTTTTTTTTTTTTTTTTTTTATGTTTGTTACGCGATTGCACCGCCAATTGTGAATTGCTTTTGATGATTCTTATTTTGTTTGGTAGGTCATAATTCCGAGGTGGTCCCACGAAATTGATTCAGCGCTTGTTGAAAAAATCTACAAAATAACAAATATGTACACAGATCACGGACTTGAAAAAAATACGGACGTAATGTTACACTAGAAAGATGTGAAGTATAAACGCGTATGAGATAGCGATAGTCATAAAATCCTATACAATTTGTATGAAGCTAGATGTCTGCCTCCGGAGTCAGACAGCCGT
The DNA here is from genome assembly GCA_963693445.1 of Agonopterix heracliana. Taxonomy (NCBI): domain Eukaryota; kingdom Metazoa; phylum Arthropoda; class Insecta; order Lepidoptera; family Depressariidae; genus Agonopterix; species Agonopterix heracliana. The sequence continues at coordinate 10,951,836 of OY856310.1, forward strand.
CGTCAAACAAAAAAGTGGTTACGTCGATAAGGACAGCAATAAGTAGCGATCTCCTTTTTAACTAGAGCGAATTTGCTATCTGCATCTCTTACTTAGTGAGTATGACACGACACGTGCTTCTTTCTAGTACTTACCTTCTCTTTCTACGACGCAAACACAATATAATACATGGGTGCTTCACGTATGATTAAAGGATACTACGTCCGTCTTTTTTCAGGTTCGTGACACAGATGACGTTTATGTTTGTCGATTCTCTTCAGGAGTGCGATTTTTGAACATCACACGTTCAAATCAGCGGTAGAAAATGTCAAAATTACTATGGACTTATGGAGATTATGCATATTTCGTCTTTCTACTGCTAATTCTAACGTGTAATGTTCAAAAATCACACTCCAGCCACAGACCAGAACAACACTAAAAAGATCTGAAGCATGCAAGGTCCTACATTTTTGTTTGTTCTACAAGGGTCCTATACTCACACAGATGCACTAGCTCTATGCGTAGGTCCTACAACCCGCCACCATTATGTACCTCGTGACAGTTCGTCAGCACGCACACAAATATAAATGGGTGCTTCACTCGTGATTAGACCAGATTAGGTCCGTCTTTTTTTCAAGTCCGTGACTCCAGCAAAATAAATGTTTTGATGGGGACTGTCAAACTATGTTTTTTTAACTGTCATAAACAAGAAGTTTTATATGCCTATATTTATATGTAAAGCTTCTTGGTCATACTCAAGAAGTTTCGAATCTATAGGTCATACTGTTGTGTTTAAACGTAAGTATAAAAACTTCATGGATATACCTAGTACCGAAACACATAGATTTAATGATTTTTTCCCCTCCGGCCGCAAAGCTTCAATTTTCGTCCCGCTGCGCTAAACGAAGTTGCCGCTTTCCAACACGGTCGAGGAGAAAAATAGTATACTAACCTCAGACAGTAAATAAGAAAGCCTCATATCAAATGTTTGTTGACCTCGGCTTCGCCTCGGTCTTCGAATTACATGGGATCTGGGCCCTTTCTTCCTTTCCAGTCCTCGGTGTGTAATCTCCTATAATTGATCATGGCGGCGGTCGGTAATGTTCGTCTTTTTTAGGGTTCCGTAGTCAAACAAAGAAACCTTATCGTCTATTACTTTACTTTCGTCAATTCTGTCTGCCTGTCTGTCTGTCTGTATGAGGGTGTTTGGGCGTTAGTCCACGACGCGTGCCCAATGCGGATTGGTAGACTTCACAATACGCATCAGAATTTCTTCTTCTGCATATGCAGGTTTCCTCACGATGTTTTCCTTCACCGTTTTAGAGCAGTCGGTACTACGTACATAAGTTAGAAAAACTCATTAGTACTCATTTATGCATCTATTAAATCGAAATATGGCATAAAGACATACCCAAAAACAGAAATGTTGTACGAAAGATGGGTTGGATTGTTTTTAATCGAGTGTGGTGAGAGCGTACACCGTATCCTTTGCATTTACTTATAACTGATATCTAAGTCGAACTAATATATTTCACCTAGATTTCAACACTAAAAATTTTGAAATAAAAAAATTTTAACAAAAAATTAAAACCGACTTCAAAACTAAAAAGGTAAAAATAATAATATTGCAGTCGTTGACTTTTACATTCGCATCTAAAAGAACATTAATTTGTTTTATTGGAGTCGGTGTCAAGCCAAGCCAAGCCAAAAAATTACTGCAAGCCCGGTTGCGAATCGTCCGGCTTTACACCGAGTCCGATAAGACAAATTAATGTTCTTTTAGATGCGAATGTAAAAGTCAACGACTGAAATATTATTATTTTTACCTTTTTAGTTTTGAAGTCGGTTTAAATTTTTTGTTAAAATTTTTTTATTACGTGAAAATTTTCAATAAAACTACAAAACGTGGGTATAAATGTGCGTCGAAAACCGACAGACGGCAGGAAATTAGTATTTGCCAAATATGCCATGTGATAAAGTGCTATCATATCACTACTACTATTATCTCGAAACAAACTGTCGTTGCTTTTTAATCGATTTCAAAATTAGGAGGAATTTTTATACTAGGTATCTAGTAGATAAACAACCTCTGTAAATATAAATGTCAAGAAAACCTTTCGGTTCCATAAGCTGTCTTATTAGCCCTTCGTCAAACATCTACAATTTTAGGACGTAGGTATAGCACTTCTGACGAGAATTCGTAATCCAGTGATCAAACAGTTTTAGTATAAGAGATAAGCGTACTTTTGGTAACCAACAGCTGCAAGGCTGATTCAGTATTCATAGGATATATAGCATCTCTGTCATGGGGGATGGACCAGGTCTGCCTGCACTCTAGTAGGTTTAGGAGTAACAGCCGTTCAAAGTTCAGGTATGGTTGCTGAAAATTAATATGCAGGTGTTATTGTAATATGCATTGTAGCTATCCGAACAGTACAAAAACAACATCCGAACATTACAGAACTAGTGAATTAGCCTTGCAGCTGATGGTTTCCAAAAGTACGCTTTTCTCTTATACTATTGGGGAAGTACTTTAGGGAGTTAGATGTTGTCTGCGAATACGGCTTTAGTTCTCTAGTTTAAGGCTGTATCTCTAAGTCTAATGGATATACGGAACTTGTTCAACCATGGGTGTTATAGGTACAAAGTTTGTGTTATTTCACATGATTAAAATACGACACATTTTCGGTGTCTAAATAGTCAGCCCACGACGACTTATAGTGAGTTTTTGCGGGCCGTAAAAATACCTTATCATTTTCTTTACTTATGTTCAGTATTGTTCATTCGAACTTCTTTTTTCCCCTTAACTAATAAATAACTAACTGTCGTGATTAATCACGACGACGTGGTTGTAACTTTTTGTACTGTTTTGTTTGATACGTTTTAATAAAAAATAGTATTACTTTGATATACAAACATACGCCATTGTCCGATGAGGGTAGGCAGAGACCACGTACCGCCACATGCTACGACTCTGACATACCTCTTTAGCCTCATTCACATTTCATACATCTTTTCATGCACTTCCGTCGATAGAAGGTGCTACGCTGTTCTTTTCGGAAAAGCCCATTGATTTGATCATGGTATTTTTCCTCGCACGGCCTCTCCGAACACTTTATCGCTCACCTTTGCATGATACATTTCATTCGTAAGTCTTCTTTCATTCATTCTCTCTACATGACCAACCCATCTCAATCCTAGTTATTACATCATCCTTCAACTTATTGTTTTTTTGCTTTGCATTGGTTTTTATTCTGTTTATAACAGTATTTCGCAGAATATCAGTACAAAACAAATATATGTTATTCATAATAAGATGAGAGGAGATTCGGTGCACAATAGACCCAGAAGGCATCACTTTGTTTTGTGTGAACTCGTGCCAAGCGTGCGGTTGACTGAGACTAGAGCTTTTGTTTTGTGCTAAACAGCCAAAAAAACAGTGTCTATGTTTGGGAGGGGTAGAGACATCAATTTCCTCTCTGATGTCTAGATCTATGATAACGATTGTTTAGTAGATTGCGTTACTCTATTGTACAAGAGTGCCGTTATTTTGTATCAAAAGATTTTCCTGTCGAAATGGGTTCATTTCTGAAATTAAAGCAATTTTCATTTATTTTAATAATGTATTTAAAGCCGTGGTGGTCCAGCGGCGAGTAACCTTGCCTGCCGTGCAGGAGGCGATGGTTCGATCCCCGTCGAGGCCGTCTCGTACCAATGAGTTTTTCGGAATTTATGTATGATTTGTTACACCACTGGCTTTTCGGTGAAGGAAAAACATCTTGAGGAAACCTGCATGCTTCAATTTCGAGGCATGTATTGTAACCCACTGTCCTTTATAAGTGGCGACGGGCTCACCCCCCGTCACACTGGACAGAGTTTCGGTACTACTGGTGAAACGTGGATGTTCTGAGGTTCCAGAATATATCTGACTACCCCCTCGGGGAATGCAGTCGTGAGCATATGCATATGCTAAATATTTCTGACTAAGGACGAATAACAATTTTACATATTGTGTCTACATTACCTACTTACGTTTAGTAGTTCAGTTGTTAATTCATTGGAATAATGTCTAATTTCTTATAGTGGCGGTGGGCAGGACACGTATCTAGGCGAAATGATGTGGAGCAAAGCTTTGACAGAGTGGTGCACGAGATTAAGCAAAAGACACTCCTCTTTTGCCTAATCTGGTCGTCCGGCAGCCAGGTGGGTTGACGACAACTGGAAAAGTATCGGCAAAACCGGATGCGACTGGCCCAGGACCGAGAAGGATGGCAAAATGGGGAGGAGGCTTATTATGCCCGCAGTCAGTAGATACGGGCTGAAAATGATGATGATGATGATGTCTATAGGTATTTTACGTATATTACAAAATCTATTACAAAGTCTACGATCGGAGATTTTTTTAAGACGGCTCTGTGTTTAATTTAATTTTTTTAGCAACTACTTAAAGACAATACGGATGACTGTGCTTTATGTTTATCTATGTTTAAAACCTAAAAATGTACAGATATCTTTAAGAAGACTTTCACCTTGCGTATTTCAAACAGACAAATTTACGGGCACATTACAGTCCTAGGAATTTTCAAGCGGAAACCCATCGAAATATACTTTAACCCTAGGTTACTATAAACTCGATGATTATTTGAATGACCAAAATGTCTGGTCTTGACAATGTTACACTATGTAATTCAATATTTGTACTTTGTACCTATATTTTGTTTTGTTTAAAAGAAGTGTGTTGTAGAGTTTTTGGCCGCATCTTCTCTACAACGGAACACCTTCCGAAGCGGTGGTAGAATCAAAAATGACGTCAGAAAGTTATCTATGTGATATTATTTTGAATAAAAAATTTTGAGTTTGAGTTTGAGTTTATAAGTTTCGAACCCATCATCAGGTTAGTACCTTCACCAACATGTCAAACATAATTTTAAAAACTGATCAGACGTGTAAAACAGGAGCAAAACCCTAGTCCGTATTAGAACCAATGCAGTGGAATCTAAGAGACTATAACGGAATCGAAGATTGACAAGATAAAAGCGAAGTATTTCAGCCTTGTAACACGATACCTACGAGTGAGATAAAAATAGAAAATGGAGCGACTAAAGCTTAGTGTAGTAACTTTTCACTTAGAATAGAAATAAAAGTTTTTGAGCCAAACAGAATTTATTAGAACATTACATACCTACTACTACAGTCAGTACCGGTATTGCAACGGGTTTTTTATGGATTTTTTTTTGTCTGACTTGCTCACAACAACCCAACAACCCACTAAAAGTTTCATCGCAATCTGTCAAAAGTTGTATTTTTTTCCTTTACATTTAGAAGATGGTTTATTATAAATCGTGTCCAGTGTCATAAAACTATGCCGGAAATTATTATTTCTCCCCTTCGGACGGAAAGCGTCAATTTTCATCCCGCTGCGCTAAACGAAGTTGCCGCTTTCCACCTCCGTCGAGGAGAAAAATAGTATACTAACCTCGGGCAGTAAATACGAATTAAAGCCTCAGATCACATGTTTGTTGCTTGCATGCTTTGCCTCGGTCAACAATTACATGAGTTCTGAGACCTTTCTTACTTTCCTGCCCTTGGTGTGCTATTATAATATAACTGGCATGTGGTTCCTGGCTAAAATAGAAAAAACTTAAAAGTCTAAATAAGGTTTCGTTTGCTTTTGCGGGCAAAGGCTGTTACAGGGAATGCTATAGGCTATAAAAAACAGCCAAGTGTGTGTCGGGAAGATTCTAAAGCGGTACGAAGTTCGCCGCGGTCCTCTAGTATCTGATAAGATAGATCTATCAATACGCAAAAGAAATACGAAGGCGAATTTGATTGAAGAAGAACCGCACGCCTCAGCGCTGTTTCCTAATTCCACGCTTCACTGCACGTATGTACGTACGTGTAAGTAGGCTTGAGCTTCTCGCTTACATTCCGTTTTTTTATTACCTATTTTTTTAAATTAGATTCGAGATAACGATTATTTTCTAGCAAGCGTTGATTGAGTATTTTATAGATTCGCTGACCGCGTTTACTAGAGAGATATAGAGATATGACAAAAATTATTGTACCGTAAAATCGTAAGTTCCTTTATCTTTTAGCCAAGTCATTTTACGGAGTTTTGTTAAGGGGGTGGAAAGTAAAATTATGTACCTATGGGACTTTTAAACTGTAACCTGCACCATTGAGTGACAAAAAGACTCTGAGAACACATTTAAAAAATTGATACGCAACACAGAAATCTAAATTGTATCGCCCAGAAGGCTTTTAACTTAAATAAATTAGTACCAATATACCCACTTATTTTAATTAAATTCAAGAATATAAATGACGTTTGAGCAATAAATAACCATAGACTAAAAAAACATTTTTTAATAAAAATTCATTAGAAATTACTATTGTATTTTTCAAAGCTTTCTAAGTAGTTAAAACTAGAGTTAAAATTATTTACTCCGTGTTTGAAGGGCTTCGGCGGTTTTGGACGAAACATAAAAATGACTACTTCTTTAAATCACCGTAATAAATTTTGAATTAGGTGCGGTTGTTGCTGAAGTGTTTTTATTTGTTTTGGTATATTTCTAGGCTCAAAATGACTCTTAAATGAAGTAAGTAGGTACCGAAAAAATACAATTCTTAATTAGTCTCGGGTCAAACCGTAAAAGAGTTATATTATTGAAATTGCCTACTGACTAAGTTGCAAGATCTTGTAAGCAATTTCAGCGTAGTCACCAAAAATACCGCATACGCAGAAAGAGCCAAACGATATTGATTTTCCCTTGCTAACTCAAAGCGATTAGCGTATTTTCTCGTTTTCGCGACTATTATTATTTTAATGCCTTTTCTAGTCATTTTCTTTCTACGCTAGGAAGATTGCTAGCAAGTAACAACCCTTTTCTCTGTTTTTCGTATAAGTATCAAATGACAAACTTTCAAAACATATGGGTACATAAAGACAAAGTTTGGTTCTCTGTTCTGTGTATGGGTTATTACGTTATTTGATCAATCTTCAGAACGTTTGAACGCCCGTATTTATCTGGTCTAACATTTTCCTCTCATTTATAAGAAAAGGTATACAGTTTTAAAGCGCTTTTCTTATACCAGTGCTATAAAATTATATTATGCCTTTTCTTGTAAACAAGATGAAAATGTTCAGCCAGATAAATTGGAGCGTTTAAATGCTCTTCAAATTTTCCCAATTATATCTGAAACTTAATCAGTATTGTTTTTTACTTGTAAGTTAGGTATTCGGTTTTAACAATTTAGGTCTATTTAGGCAGCTTGAAAGCATGTTGACCACTAACATGATTCCACCCAAACGCATTGGGTCCGAGTCGCAGACTTATCTTATCTTGTTGTGGGGGCTGGCAAGCCAGCAACACTTCGACCCAGTGGGATCTTTTGTGAAACTTTTGTGTATCGGTAGGTACTACTGGTGAAACGTGGATGTTCTGAGGTTTCAGAATATCTCTGACTACCCCCTCGGGGAATATAGTCGTGAGCATATGCTTATGCTTATGCTATGCTTGTGTATCCCTATACTTTTTGCTTTCTTCACCCTTCAAATACATGGTCAATGAAGGAGGCAATGCCATTGAGGGGAAGATGCCTAAGATCTCCCGGTTTTGGGTATCCATCTACGCCTAAGTCGTGGACTTAGGCACTTATCCTCTCATAGTTTTTTGTAAAACGAGCCTTTTGCCTTGAAGTGGTTAACATTATCAGTGACTTTAGAAATTAAAAAACAGTTGTTTGCTGGTATCGAAATTTAATAGTAGTACTTATACAATAATTATGTACTAGCAACGTCACTATCTGGGACGTTTTTTATTTGGTGTTTTCAATTTCCATACAGTACCAGGCTAGTATAGCTAACAATATAATATGCTATGTCCATCTAAGTTAAGTTACTAAAACATAATATTTAGGGCCGGTTTCACCACTTCCGAATAAGTTCTTTTTAGCTTATCCAACAGCTCATTTGACATAATAATACAAAACAAGAACTTATTCGGAAGTGGTGAAACAGGCCCTTAAAGTACTTGTTTTTTTTACTGCTTGAACTTTTTTAAATTAATCAGACAAAAACTCGAAAAAAGTTTACATCATATTTTTTGGTTTTTCTTACTGGTGTTTTTTGTAGCTAAACAGATGCTAATAACTTTAATAGCTAGGTATATAAATTAGGTACTGATCGGTTAGGTTCTGTTGAATCACTAATCTACATTTAGAATTGAATCTAACACTAAAAACTAAAATAATGACTGCTTCTGGAAACTAAAAAGTGTTTCTGACTTAAAATTGTTGGAAAGCTAACATTTTCTTTTTTCATAAATCCATTCTATAGCGTCTGAATAAAGCAGAAAGCGCTGAATGGTTCTGTGTAGCTTTTCACACATTTTGTTTTTCGTTTTAAACAAACAAGTGTTCCCGACGCGCTTTGTATTAAGTTCTGAATAAAACTGAAATGTTCGTTTGGAAAACTAGTTATTTAAGCTATAAAAATATGAACAGTAAAAACTTGAAAACTGTTCATACGGAATCCGATGACAGGGTAGCATTTAGACCCATATTTGAAAATAAAATTGTGGCAATTCACCACATTGATTTTCAAATTCAAAAGAATCAAGACAAAAGTGTTGACCTCTTATCGATTAACCAAAAGCGTACCCAAAAGTCAAAACTGCCAAAAGAATATTTTCTAATGATCTAAATTGCACACGTGCAGTAGCGTTAGAGAAAATTCTTGGTCAATGCGTGCATTGCACATAATCATGCACAATTATAGCACACACATGGCGGGGCACATTGCTCGCAGAACCGATGGCCGATAGGGCCGGAAGGTTCTCGAGTGGCGGCCGCGTACCGGAAAGCGCAGCGTGGGTAGGCCCCCCACACGGTGGACCGACGACCTGGTGAAGGCGGCGGGAAAGCGTTGGATGAGGGCAGCGCAGGACCGGTCGTTATGGCGATCCTTGGGGGAGGCCTATGCCCAGCAGTGGACGGTCCATCGGCTGAGATGATGATGATGATGCACAATTCACTTTCAGTTGCAGAAACGCTTATCGAAGTTTATTCTCTTATCTCATTAAATCTCTTACAGTCACCTTTTGTTTTGTTGATATAGTAAAAGCTAGAAAGAAATTTAATGAAGGATTATCTTTAATGAGAGTTTTTGCAACTTCAACGTCAGTCAGCCAACTCTAACTACTAATAACTCTAATATTTTTGGTGAAATGAAAATTTAAATCTGAGTGTAAATTTACCCTGTTAACAAATATACGTGGTATTAAATTTATACCAAGAATAAACAAAGAATAAGCAAAATGTATAGAAATTTGTCTATGATAAGAACAGTTACGCCGACGATATACTAGGTTTAAATTATCCCGGACTTATTAGTAGGTACAGGGGTAAGAGTTTATCCTTAAAATAAGACTTATTCGATTTTGGTGAAATTTGACCTAAATAAAAGAATGAAAAATGCTTTATTGCCAATTAATCAAAGACTCTCAAAGCACATAAAAAGTTAAACACCTACCTAATTTAAATAATAAACACTTAAATCGCAAACATAATTATGGTACATTGTATACCTATAACACAGAGTACTATAATGCTATAAATATCCTTGAAGGTACTTCCTTCGTAGTTCAATGTTACGTATATTGCCTGAACCATTCTCTCAGAATCTAGATCGTATTATTTTGACCGAACATTGTTGTCCCATTTTCCCTTTTCGATTTACGTTTAATTGTATTATCTAAGGACATCTGCCCCTTCTGGCGATCGTATATAATAGATCTTTATCTATTATATTGAATTACTGTAGTGGGTAAGGTAGGTATGAAATGGCAGTAATTTTATTGGTTAATAAATTGACCGCGTCGCAACTCAATCTTATTACGGCCCCTCGTTGTCTTTATTTTCTTTTTTATATAGCCGACTCAGTTAACCGTTTGGCCGTGGTTGTTTTTCTAGGACGAACTTTATTTTCCATTTGCCACACACGGAAATAAAGCGATAGTACGCGTCCGAATATTTAGAGAAAGTATTGAGCGTAGGTAGGCGAGTTGATTTCTGTAACACGTACCTATATTCACGATGTAAATAATAGTTATTTGTTATGCTAGGCTGCAAAGTTGCTTTTTGGCGCGAGTACTTGTATTGAAACCTGAGCTCGTGGTTCAAATAATAGAATCCTGAGCTTAGCGAAGGTTTCAAAGGTACGAGACGCAGAATAACTTTGCAGCCGAGCGAAACACACAACTTTTCACCTCACAACAGCGAGGAAAAAAAGTGAAGTGGAGTTAGTGAATTGCTATAAAGAACATTTAAAAAGTTTTTTTTTAGTGCTGGCCAGTGTCATGAAATAGTTATTAAGAATTTTCAGTGGATTGGCGGTATAGAAAAATATTGAATAGACAGATTCAAATTTCAAAAACTCTTTCCACGCTAGAGGATAAAATGCACTTTTGCACTCAGATTTCGAATGATAAACAGAATCTTTCCGAGCTTGTGAGGTGAAAAATATTCTTTTACCAGCATTGACTTTAAGACATGACAAATCGTCCTAAACTCATTTATTTCCACTTTCAAGTTGGATCATTTCATCATCATTTCGAAAGATAGTGATTTAAACAAGTTGACATAACCAACTTCATATTGAAACTCACTTCATGCTTATCCATCACATTTGCTTTACTACTTGTGCCTACTGTACTATTCTGCCACATTATTTTGCTACAAAATTATAAAATGTTCGCAACCTCTGCCTTGACGCCTCGCTGTTGTTCGCATTCGTTATATTATCGCTAACCCGTCCGCTCGTTGCTTCGTACTTTACCTAATTCTCTCGCTTTTATCGCAAGTTACTAAGGATCATTATTGCACCAATACAACGGTGCATTGGTTGACCGTCCGCTTTTTTTTTCTACCTGCGCATCTACCTACAAGCCTTCTATAATTGAATATTATTTTGCTTTAACTAATTTACGATTACTTTTTGTTTATGAGTTTTACAACGGGCTGATTGTGTGTAATTTTATTACCTTAATAACTTTCTGTCATTATACAGGTGATTTTTCTCTTAGTTCTATCAATGGCGACTGCTCGTAGTAGTAATAACCTAAATAAATTAAATATTTACTACCAGAACACTCGTGGCCTACGTACTAAAACCTCATTATTTTATCGGAATTTGTGTAGAAACGGCTACGATGTTGTTGTTCTAACAGAAACCTGGCTATTAGATAGTATAAGTGACAGTGAGTTATTTGACAACCGTTATGCGGTCTGGAGGCGGGACAGGGATTATGCGCTTACGCAGCAAACTATGGGTGGCGGCATCCTTATTGCGGTACGCAAGGACCTGACCGTGGTGCCGCAGCCTGGGTTCCACTCGAGTGCAGAGGACATCTGGGTGACTTTGTCTGTCAAACAGCGGGCTAGTATGTCGCCTCTGAAAATACATATCTGTGTACTTTATTTAATCGCGCAAAATTTGGGATTTTCTTTCTCTGAACAATTGTCTAATTTCTTTATTAAACTCGATGAAACTATGATGCTTAATCCTTCGGATAAGTATTTAATATTGGGCGACTTCAATATGAGAGATATCGTTTGGACACTTAGCGGCTTGGGTGACGGCTCTTTTGAGCCATCTAATTATCGTTCGCAGGATGAAAAAGTGTTGGTAGACGAGATGAGCTCACTCAATCTCAGACAGTATAACGGCATAAGGAATAACTTTGGTGTTATACTCGACCTTGTACTGTCGAATGATAACGTGGTTGTAACGAACTGTTCTGATCCATTGTCTTTACCTATTGATCTTCACCACGGTGCTTTGAACTTACAGCTGGACACTATTGAGTTGGACACGTTAAAACTAGCGCCGCGTACTACTTTTATGTTTAACAAGGGTGACTATGAGGCGATAAATAGAGAGATCTTACGCATTAATTGGTCCGAGGAGCTGTCATCTAGGTCGTTCGCTGGAGCTGTTGAGTATTTTTATGACACATTTATAGCACTGAGGGACTCTTATATCCCGTCAAAACTCATAACACGTGACTTTTATCCCAGATGGTACTCTCCGGCTCTTATAAAAATAATTAGAGAAAAACACAAGTTTATAAGAAAATACAGGGTGTATGGTAATAGGTCTGATAATGAGTCATTTAAAATATTACGTGACCGTGCTAAGCGTATTGAGGAAACGTGCTACGAGAAATATATTGCTACTATAGAGAACTCAATTGTTGACAATCCGAAGAACTTCTGGTCGTTTATTAAATCCAAAAGTAAAAGTCACGGGTTACCCAATTGTTTAAAATATGGCAACACGTTGGTCAGTACCGGCGAATCCATTTGTAATGCTTTTTCAGACTATTTTTATTCTACATTCATGGGTTCAGCAAATCAACCACAACAGCATTGTCTTAACTCCGACGCTGTCGGTGGGGCTGCTACTGGTTTATCTTCAATATTTGTTGATACTACCACGGTACGCACGCTACTCAAAAATCTAGATCCTTCAAAATCTGCAGGGCCGGATAACCTACCGGCTCGATTTCTAATTGGTTGTGCTGAAACAATAGCCGTCCCTATTGCGATACTGTTCCGTAGATCTCTCGCTGAAGGTTCTGTCCCTAACATCTGGAAAAAAGCCTACATCACACCGGTACATAAGAAAGGGCCGAAGACTGAGGTTACTAATTATAGACCAATATCTAAATTATGTATTGTATCGAAAGTCTTCGAGAGATTAGTCTACAATCAGATGTACTCTTCCATAAAACAAACCTTCAGCTCTTCTCAGCACGGCTTTCTAAAGGGACGGTCTACCACTTCCAATCTAATATTACTGAATGAGTTTCTAACCGAAGCTATGGAAGGTGGTCAGCAAGTCGATGTTGTTTACACCGACTACAGCAAAGCGTTCGATAGAATAAATCACAACCTATTATTATCAAAGCTCTCAGTAATGGGTATAAGCGGCGATTTACTTAGGTGGTTTTCGTCTTACATAGACAATCGGGCACAAGCAGTAGTAGCTAGTAACTACATCTCCAGCTGGGTGACTATTCCTAGTGGTGTCCCTCAAGGTTCACTACTCGGTCCGCTACTATTTATTATTTTTGTTAACGATATTGAAAAATGTTTTCAGGCGTCTTGCCTGCTATGTTTCGCTGATGATATGAAAATTTTTATGAAGGTTTCATCTCGAGCCGACGCTGATGCCCTACAATCTGACCTTTCTCGCCTTGATGACTACTGTGCTCGAAACTATCTCGATCTCAATCCGTCGAAGTGTAGCGTTGTCACCTATAGTCGAAAACGCAACCTAATCCTCTTTGACTATAGGCTGAAAGGGCAAACATTGCAAAGGGAGTCGGAAGTGCGGGACCTCGGAGTGATCCACGACTCTAAATTGTTATACGACACACACATTAATACCATCATAAGTAAAGCCTATAAAGCCTTGGGTTTTATAAAACGCTGTTCAGCTGATTTCAAAAATATTAAAACAATAAAAATTTTGTACTGCACTTTTGTCCGCAGCAATTTAGAGTATGCTACGCAAGTGTGGAACCCGAGGTATGACACTTACATTAAGCGTATCGAAGGTATTCAGCGGAAGTTTGCCCGGTATCTGTGTTATCGTAGCAGAGTGCCTTATGACTCGGATGACTACCTCGATGTGTGCAAGAAGCATCACTTGCTTCCATTAGAGCAACGTCGTGAGGTCGCGGACTTATTATATCTCTTAAAGATTGCGTCTGGAGTCATCGACTGCCCTGAACTGTTGGCCAAGATATCTCTCAGAGCCCCTACCAACGTCCTAAGACACAACCCACCCCTAGCCCTTCCAACCTGCTCCACCAACTATAGACAAAACGCGTTTGTGCCACGAGCGGGCAACAACTTTAACACTCTATCAAAAGATTATGACTTTGATATCTTCTGTACCAGCGTGGCGTCAGCGAGGAATGCTCTGAACCGTAGATTTTTTAGCGAGTGATGAGGCTTTTTTGATGTTTTTATCTATTTTGTGTTAGTGTTAGTTTAATGTTATTGCTTTGTAATCTATTTTATTGCGAGGAAGACTGCTTCTTATTCGGTCGATTGTTGTAACTTGATTACGTTCGTTATCTTTTTGTTACCCACTTTGTATCTTTAGTCTAAGATCTGTTTTGTATTTCGTAAATCCTGTTTCTATCAGCGGAGACCTATAATTGGCTTTCTGTTAGCCATCTATATTTGTATCGTGTTAACAGCTGTTGGTCTTCCAAAGAAAATAAAATAAAATAAAATAAAATAAAATATATTTCTCACCTCACGCCACATATTTTATAACGTTCTTACCGCCTAGCCACGAGACAGGGCGAACTGCGGCGCGAAAAGCGATTTTTCAATACACTGAACGATAATATCACGTCGTATTTCAGTCATACATTCGTTGATGTAGAAAATGCACCAGAAAAACGGGTGCTTAATTTTAGCAGCAATAGTAAAAATAATAAATGCTCATTTATAAACCATCTCTAATGTTTAATTTCTTAAATTCAACTCATTTTTGGAAAAATTACCCTACGAGACTAATTCTTATTATTTAAAGCAATTTTTCTTAAACATTCTTACCTCGTTGGATAGCTAGATAAATACCTAAGGAAGTTTTTATTAAACTTTGTACGTTTAATTAGTTAACGATTTTTTTAAAGAATTTGCATTCAAATTAGAAGCGAAATAACGAAACAATTTTAATTGATAGTGTTTTGAGGCACTGCGTCTATGTTAAGGTGAAAATTAGAAATGTTTTTCATATTCATTTATTGGTTGCTTTCATATGTACATAGGTTCTTATAACGTAAAGTAGTTCCAAGCATGAAACCCGGTTGGGCACTACAACATTTTATCTGCTAACAATTTTATTTACAGATTACATAATAATTGCGTGTTAATTGATACAAAACTAATAAAGCTATAAATTAAGTTACATATACTAATATTTGTTAATTATTCTAAAAAACTGTAATAAAATTACAGATCGTTGCTTTAATTAAGTCTGATCTTGGCTTTCGAAGAATTCCTGAAGTGAGTAGAAGCAGTTGGAAAGTAAATATTGGTTTAGACTATAATTAAATCTTACTTCTTTGGTTTCATCCCTAATGGATTTTGGTATTTTATTATATATTTTATGCACATCATTATGGGCCAGAAGTGAACATTTTCATCTTAGATGCCGGTTGAACTATTAGGTTTCTTGGTCGCAAATTGAGGGAGCTAAGTTTTTTATCTCTAGACTCGGGGAACAGGTGCCTATATTTTCTTATAAACCTACTGGATTCCAAAATGTATAATGAAGTTAGTGTAAGAATTTTTTGCTGTCGAAAATGTGGTCAGTTTGTGTTATATTTACTAGTATTCTTATAGATCTCTTCTGAAGTTTAAACAATCCTCTACATCTGTGCTGTTACCTCTCAGTAGCACGCCGTAGCGTAGCCAGGCATGAGCATACGCGTAATTTGCTGTGATCTGAGCGCGTAATATACGGATACAGATGTTTTTATGTCCGAGCATTTCTTTAGTTCAGTAAGAGCGTAGGTGAACCTAGACAACAAACTTTTCTTGACTTTTCAACAAAGTATTAACATCTTGTCTAACTAAGTAACTGAAGAAAAAAGAGGGATTAAGTTACGTACTTATTTTAGAAATTGACTTTGAATTTGAAATTCGGGAATTATTTGAAAAAAATATAAAATTCTAAATTTCAGGTAATCTAGGGCTAAATTGATAGCTTAATATCTCTACTTTAACGTCCTTCAAGGAATGCAGAATGTATCGAATTACCAGTAGCCCTGTATGTATACTCTGAATTGTTATTGTCAATTGTCACGTTTATTAAATAGGGCCCAGGCGGTTAAGGTAAGGGAATTAACAACATATTTCACAGCAGCAGCAGCAGCAGCTATTTATAAGTATTTAAAGTTCGAGTACTTAGATATACTTGGCGAAAGTGTTCAAGAATTATATTACCTATTATTGATTATATAAACATGTTACAGCCATGTTGTGCTATTTCGAATCCAATTAAAGATTGAAAAATTTGTCTCGGGCGGGAAGAATTATATTATTTAAAACCTTATAAGCTGACGGTTTTTTAAGTTTATGATCGGACCATTAAACTGAACAAACTTTTCTTTTCGCTATTTCAATGTCCGTCCACAGAAAAACGATCCTTTGTATTCACTATTATGGAGGTGCTACTTGGAATGTTCCTCCATTAAAAAGGGAAGATCTTCCACCAGGCTTAGTGTGAAGCCTGGGGACCAGCCGTGGTCCAACAGTTCTTAGTTGGACCTTGTATACAATCTCTGTGATTATTTCTCTTGCGCGATTTATGTCTCGCATTCGATTGTGAACCTTATTTGTAGAAGGTTACGAGTTACGTATTTACGGTGAACGTTGTCTTTGTATGGAGCATATTTCCGAGAGCGACGGTATCGCCATCTGTTAGCTTCTTTGCTATAACTTGTGGGTGTTGACATCTATGGCAAGGCCCCACAACTATAGCCCTGTCATTTACGGTTTAAGCCGGGACTAATTAAAAATTGATCTTTTTTCGGTGTACCATTTAAGAGCAAATTGGCTGAGAAATAGACCAAAACAAAAAAATACACGTCCTCAACAACATCAAATTTAGCATTTATCTCTTTCTAAATAAACCTGACGGTAAATTTTTTTTTCACATTTTTATGGCTTTACCATTATAGGTACACCCTTCAAACACGGAATACATATTTTTTCACCTCACAAGCTCGGAAAGATTCTGTTTATCATTCGAAATCCGAGTGCAAAAGCGCATTTTATCCGCTACCGTGGAAAGAGTTTTTGAAATTCAAATTTGTCTATTTAATATTTTACTATACTTACCGCCAATCCACTGAAAATGCATTACTTAATAACTATTTCATGTCACTGGCCAGCACGAAAAAAAAACTTTTTAAAATGTTCTTTTTAGCAATTAACTTTTTTTCCTCGCTGTTGTGAGGTGAAAAGTGGTGTGTTTCGCTCGTCTGCAAAGTTATTCTGCGTCTCGTACCTTTGAAACCTTCGCTAAGCTCAGGATTCTATTATTTGAACCACTCGCTTCGCTCGTGGTTCAATCCTAGACTACTTCGCTTGCTCAGGTTTCAATACAAGTACTCGCGCCAAAAAGCAACTTTGCAGCCTAGCATAACAAATAACTATTGTCTACTTATACAGCTTTGAATAAGTTTTTGAAATTTCGATGGTTATTTTAATGCTCAAATGTTATTTATAATGTTGAATCTTATTAAAATTGGTATCAAAATTATTAAGTTGATAGCCTTCTGGGAGGTACAATTTTGACTTCTATGTTGCGTAGTGATTTTTTTTTAAATATGTTTTTAGGTAGTCTTTTTGTCACTAAATGGTACCGGTAACAGTTTAAAAGTACAATTTATAATTACTCCCTACTCCTCCTAACAAAACTCCGTAAAATGACTGGGCTACTAGCCCTGGCGGCGACGTAGGTTGTGAAGCTTTTAGTTAATTTACGATAACAGCCTACTTATGTTTGTACTTACATTCTAATGGGTCTAATAACATTACAATGGCAATAACAGTAGCAGTCGTGATACATAATGTTTGTGGTTGGGATACGAGATCGGTAGAAGAGATTCGGCACGTTTCAACTCAGAATCGTGAGCTTTTGAAATCTGCATATTTAAGAAAGATATTATTTGAATAAATTCTAGCTGCTGTGTTTTGCGTATTTAATTTAGCAGAGTTTAAATTGTTCTAGTGTAATGAGATTTGGTTGAAATTTTCTATGTTGGGAGCCATTTATTTTATTATCTCAAAATGTAAAATAAAAGTATAAAACCGCAATAAGGCAATAAAAGAAAACTCAACACTCAGCATTTTTTATTCCAAGTTATATCACATATATGCCCGCACTGGGCATATAAAACAACCCAACGACCCAAATACAACGGGTGGGCATATATGGGTTATTTTTTGACTCTACCAACTTTCTAAAGGACTGGGGCCTCAAGATGTGAATTTTGTCATATGCATATTTTTTTCTTCTCGCTGATACATCATGTTCATGTTGTAATGCTTATGAGACAAATAAACAATTTTTAATTTAATATTTAAGGGACTAACCTCTTGTGACAAATTAATTAATTAATTTTACTAAGTTCTACAGAAGATTTTTTGTAGGTTTTAGAAATTTTTATTTAGTTATGTACAACGTAAAACATTTTTTATCTTGTTGATATGGAAGAAGGTAGGAAATTCACTGCTGTGTTTTGATTATTTATTTAATAATACAAGGCATATTTAGGCTGAATAAATTAACATCTTCATTGATCTATAATACTAATAATAATGTATATTTTTTATATTTATTTGTTAACATTTTATAATTAATACAGTTAGTTTTTTGTATATTATCTCTATACTAATATTTTAAAGAGGAAAGATTTTTTGTTTGTTTGTATAGGCTCCAAAACTACTTGACCGATCTGAATAATAACAACTACATTACAATGCTACATTATCCGTGATGAACATAGGCTAAAAAACGACCAATTGTGTGTCGGGTAGATTCTAAGGCAGTACCTACGAAGTTTGCCTCGGTCATCTAGTTCTTAATAAAGTTCAAATTTTTACAGAACCTATTATCAGTTCGATATTCTTTTTATTAGACTCGGCAAATGAAGACCAATAAAAACAAGGCGATTTATTAACGGCTTCTTTTGATTAATTGGTTGTCAGAGCAAAAACAGTGTAACTTTGCCAAAGTCAAAGGGATTTTTAGTAATGTCACCAACGTTATTATGTATAAAGCCAAAGTTGACGCGAAGATTGTTACGAAAAAATTTGTTTTTTGCTACCAAAATGTGATAACTTTTTCTGTTGTGCAATGTGTAAAATTTGATTGGTAATTATAACTTTTGTATTGTTCTTAGTGCATTAATATGTTACTACTCAATTGGATGTAATACCTACACAATATAATATATATTTTTTCAAATTATCTACTTGCTTGGAAACACTGTTAAGGCGCAATAGTGGGACGAAGGACGCAATACCTTGGAGGCAACTTTTATTTTGAATTTTTCGACTAGATTTATACAATTTACCGAAACTATGCCTCAGTATTCTTGGATAGTTTATCTAGTGAAATCATAAATTGAATACACGATTGGAATTATTTCACTTGATAGAAAATCGTCACAAAGATGACGTATTTTCATGTATTTGGAACATTTTTCTCGTTTTAGAAGAACTTAAAATAGTATCATATTTTTGGTATTTATACTCACATATTCACCATTAGTTTATCTAGTGAAATCATAAAAAAAACTGTAAAAATTACTTTTGTTTATTCTTTTTAATCGAAAATACAGCACACGTACGGCATACGCACTTTTCGGAGGGCTGGGCAATCGCGTTTTTCAGAGAAAATATTCGTCTGAACCTATGGCCCCTTAATGTAGGTAGGTACATACTAACAATGATGCTAAGTACGCCTTTTTAATTTGCGACTTAATAAATTTTACTAGCGGCTCGTCTTCGCAAGGGAACAATCGAGTAAGTAAGTACTTAAGTAGGTTCTTAAGATTTCTTATATACCTACTTAAGGGGGTTGCAGAGACGTTCACAGGCAACTAGATGGCGCTCGGGAGCATCATTCCAGATTTTATCACATTTTATTTTATATCTTCGTAATTATGTTATAAATTGCAAATGTTATTTGAGATGCGTAATCTTGATTTTCTTAACTATTTTTCCATATATAAAATATTACTTTTGTTAATACCGTCTACGAATGTTATACGTCAAAGTTTTGTATGAAATTGATTAAAATTTAAATGTATATCAAATTCGTATGAACAATAAAATTACTATAAGTTGTAGCTAGATCAGTAAAACATAAACACAAGTGCCCGCATAATTGAAAATTTTGATTGAAATCATCACAATTACGAGATATAAAATAAAATGTGATAAAATCAGGAATAATGCTCCCGAGCGCCATCTAGTGTAGTGCAACTCCCTCTGCAACCCCCTTAAAGCCATAATAGAAATAATTTTTCTGGTGTCTTTCTTTTCTGTTACAGATTTATTTAATTTTATGCAAAACCTCAACTAAAAGTTGAGTTGTTAGTGAGACTAGTTTAATCTATAAAATTCAAGCCGTACCTATAAACTTTGATAATTAAAATTAACTAAAAATTTGATATTTTTTTTCAGGACCTTAGCACGACCCCGACACAATCTTCCGATTTTTATAATTTGTTGTTTTACCTTAGAGTACACAAAGTTTCACGTTTTTGAGCATTTTTTTTCAAACAGCTACCTTGTGTTTTTGGCATGTCCGGACACTTTAAAAATTCATATCTCAATTAATTACTGAGCAATCATCGTTTTAATGTATTTAGGTGGTGACAAATTTAATATTTTATATAAAATAATTTTTAAAAGTATATTGATTGATAGTAAAATCAATCAGAAAGCTAACTTTTGTCATGCGGGATACCCACATTTCCTAGCGTCCAGGCAAGAAAATGAAAAAACATTGGTCTTTTTCATGTTATTATATATGTTTTTCTGAATTGGAAACACTTGTTCTAGATCAATATATGCATTAACTTGTATAAAATATCCTTATCAGGCACTGCGTAGTACAAAAAATAAGAAATAAACATGTTTTAATTGTGTCCGAGAAATTTGAAAAAAGGGACATCCCATATTCCGTTACCACGATTTTACCCTGATCCGATTAAAATTTCTACCAAGTAAGGTGTTTTTTTACATCAAGCAACATTAAGTTTTATATGGAAACCCCAAAACTTGCCCTCCATTCTTCAGTTATGGCAGAAATTGCCAGTAAAGTGCGTCCGGAACGTGGTGAACGTCAGGTCCGTAAATTGTCCCCCAGATACGTTACCAGATAAAACAAGGTAAATTTTAGACTAAGTTGCTACTTTTTTGCTTTGAAATTACATTTTAAATGTTTATTGATTCATAACCAAGACTAATTGAGCAAAATATAACCTTAATTGATAGCGAAAACGTTTAAATTATTTTTTCAAAGATTTTCTAGCGTTAGGACCGTTACTTCCCCTCCGTTGCCATCTTGGCGGTAATGTATTATGGGGACCCCGAAAAGTAACGGAAGATAAGCATAAAGTATTGGGCACAATGAGAACATTACAATATTAATTTTATTAATATTTTTTTTAATTCAATTTAATTATGAGAGCTAATAAGCTACAAACTTGTAAAAACAAACGTTATGACAATTTATATGTTATGTCAAAAGGCACATTAAATATCGACTACGCAAATCAAGATATTCAAGGACAAATTTCCAAAAACAGGTTTTTTGAACATATCTTCTTTCCTATGCCTGAAATGACATTTAAGGTTAAGTAAAAAAATGTAGAGCTTAAAATTGTCTAAAAATGCGATCTGTTGTAATTTTTTGTATAATTGACCGTTCTTGAGATAGAGCGCGAAGATTTGGAAGTGCTTCGTTATATGTATGATACCTGTATCTTTTAAACCGTAATGGGTAGATGGTTGACATTTTCACCGAATTGATTACATATCTATTATACATAGAAGTTAGTGTAGCTGATTTTTTAATAAATAATAAAAAAACGAAAGGTTACAATTTATGAAAGGTCACCATACAAGAAACGTGTTTTCTTATCTGTCCCATACATATTGGGTTGAGTAGGATTGCTGTTTTGTATGGAACAGTTTATTTTGTTTTTCGCGATTTCGACAGTGGTCCCATAGGGAAAGTTGATTAGTTTAATGGTCTGAACGAGTTTGTTCTAATATTTCGATTTCATATTCTTCCCTTTTTCTTTTTTATGAATTTGAATTAATTTTAAATTATTCGATATTTTCGTACCTTTATGCCACCAGCCTTATGATTCCGTTACCGTCTTTTCCGTTACTGTCCGTTTTTAAAACACTATAAATTATGTGAAAAAGTACATAATTATTCGATTATTCTATTATTTTAGTGAATAATAATATAAAATCAATAGAGGACTTCCGTTTCATATACGAAACTTATAGATATTCCTACCGATTTGATCGTTAAAGAGAAAAATACACTGCCACCTTGACCATGTGGTAACGGATAGTACAAAGAAATGCCTAAAACTAAACAATTGTAATGTTTTCGCTAAAAACCGTGTCGTTTTCCAATACGTAATGTATAAAGTATCACACTAAACGGTTTTTTATTCTTCTATAATGCTTCTTTTAGGATTTGTTCACAAAATTCTATGGTAACGGAAGGGAAAGAAAATCTCCGCCAGGTCTCCTTAAAATCGATCTGTAAGCGAAAATAGCTAATATTTTACCATTTCAGTGCTAATATTAGATACTTAATTATATTACGAAACATATTATAGCTTTAAATCATTCATATAACGATATTTTTAAAGAAGTTAACATTTTGAACATGGTAGCTGTTTGAAAAAAAATGCTCTTTTATGTACCCATTGCCGTTTTTACGATCAATCAAAAACAAAGACCCTTGTGGGAACTTGTTGTCAGCATCTGACCATTAATTTGTCTTTGGAAATCTAACTGTTATTTAGCTGTAAGTTCTCCTACAAGAAAATAAAAAAAAACAGGATTCAGGGGACCCCCCCTTATTTTTTTCTTTTTTGGTTTTTTGTATTTTTTAGCAAATCCCACATAATTATTATGTAAAAATTTCAACTCTCTACCTATTACGGTTCAATAGATACTTAAAGCTAGGACAGACGGACGGACGGAAATTAAATTAAGAATACTATATTATAGCACTTTACGGTTATTATTGATGAAGCTATTTTGTATACTAACAAAAAGTTCATGATGACACATTTATAAACACCCCTTTTTAGAACGTTTCCATACTAACATAATATGACCCAAAGACAAACAGGGCTTATTGCTGGGCGGGTAATAACCATCAGCCATCCAAACATTTTGCATTTGTTTAACGGCGCGGCCGGTGCGGAATCGGCCATTAGGTCGGATATTATCTTCTTTTCACCGCTGTTTAAATGCGTAATTTCGGTGAAGGAGTGTAATTTTTATTTGCGCTGTCTTTCAAAGTGCCCCTTTACTTTGGCTTTTTGGTAGAAAAGAGTTTTCTGAATATATTAACTTTTCAGGAAAACAGTTGTTTCCCTAGGTATTGAGATTAAACTCGGGTAAGATCGGACAGTTTTTCGGTGGGTTGGAAGTTGGAAGAGGGTTGCCAAAATTGTTTTTCTGCTATCTGGCAATCGTTATCCTAAAGAACTAATAGTACATAATTTTTCACATTAAAACGAAGTTAATCTATGATTTTTTTAGCTCTCCTAACTAAAACAGTTTTGGCCTGGCACGTTTTCCAAGTAGGTATATAAAGATTGGACTAATTTCTACTTTCGCTCGCTTCTGTAGCATTAAGAATTAGTTCTATAATCCCATCTTTACTTACGAACTTTGCGTTGCAAACGTCAGTCCGTCATTTGTGAAGCAAGGAGTTGTATGAAACCGCACGTAGAACCACACTCGGTGACGCATTGACGCACCGGGAGTGGTTCTATGGACTAACAACTGCCGCTCCGTCAGTGCGTCATCGTGTGTGAACGCACTTATAGTCTACATGAGTTTTGGTGTAGTTTGGTTGAGATTATCTTCAGGTACTTATAGGTTGCGACGGCCGAAAATTTAAGGGTCCTTTTAACGTTCCCTCACATCACAATATTAAAGATTTCTCAATCAAGAGCCACAAGGCTTTTATACAGGGTGAAATTGATGTCATGATTCATTAGCATCCTTTTAAACTAAGAGTCTACCCATCAAACTCAAAAACTTTTTCTATGGGAGCAAACCGATCGGAGAAAAAAAAAACTGCTGTTGCATGATTTGAGTCGAGTAGGCATTGCAGTTTAGTATGGAAAAGCAGATTTTATTTTTGCTCCGTTCAGTTGACTCTCATATTAAAAGTTGTTGAGTTTGATGGATTAAAAGGATGCTAATGATATCAATTTCACCCTGTATTCAATATGACTTTTATGTTTTTTTTATTGCTCTACGAAGAAAAAAGGAAAAGAAGACTTTTACCATTTATTTCGATATTCTTAAAAGTGGAATGTTCTAAACATGTAAAAATATACTTTAAAAATAGCTTTTAGGCTTTTTTATTACGATATAACTTAGTATAATAATAATAATAACACTTTACGTAATATCACTTTTTCATTTTGGGTTTTAATAATTGAGAAATATTTAATATTGTGACGAGAGCACCACTGAACTGAACTGTAAAATGACTCTTAAAGGTAAGACTAATATTTATTTTGTGATGTTGTCGTGAGTTTAGAGTTAAACGATAAATTTAATTTACTTTGTAGATAAATTCAATTTCTTCTCCAGTGGATTTTATTTACAGACGCTGTATTCCAAAAAGTCTCTCATATTATACAGAGCGTAAATTTAAATACGTTAATACTTCAGACCATCAAACTTAACAACTTTCCAATATTGACCAATATTGAAATAGCGAAAAAATCAGCTGTTCCGTAGAAAACACCAATCGCTGCTCGAAATGTATGAAACAGCTGTTTTTTTTTCGCTATTTCAGTGTTGGTCTCATAGTCAAGGTTGTTCAGCTTGATGGTCTAAAGCACCCCTGTTTAATAATGTAACGCATTTAATTTTGCACCCTGTATATTGGATTTTAAAACAGATTTCTGCTTTAAAAGCTATGATGAAGATGTCTCTCAATATTTAACTTGTACCTAAGCGATTTTAAGATTTTAAAACTTGATTAAAATTAGAATCAAGTGCCTTACAATATCGCACCGGGTCCTTCAGACCATCAAACTGAACAACTTTTATTAAGTACGGATTTCAATGTTAGTCACTATGAAATCGCGATAAAACAAAGCAGATGTTTTATACATTTTGGTCAATTACCTATTGACATTTTCTTTGAAACAGTTGTTATTTTTCGCGATTTCGATGTTGGCTAAATAGTGAAAAATTCTCAATTGGATGCTCTGAAACACCACGTTTGATATTATGTAATAATACACTTAGCCCCACTTGCGCCAACCACGGGTTAGCAATTAACTCCGGATAAAATAGCTCTCTCATTTGTTTTTCTATACAAAAAGTCATGGGTTACCAACTTAACCTGGAGTTTATTGCTAACCCAGGTTGGTGCAAGCGCTTAGGTACTTAAATTACACTAATTATAAAAAACTGGCCAAGTGCGTGTCGGGCCACGCGCAGGGTAGGGTTCCGTAGTTGCCCGTCACAATATACGAACTTAGAAGGGGGCTTTTTGTTTTATACTTACTACGGTTTGACGGCTAATAAAGTCTAAAAAGTACTTTTTTTATGTTGGTCGACTATTACTCGTTAACTTGTAAAGCTAACTTAGAGGTGATAGTTTTCCTTTTAATTTCATTATATACACTACTGCCATGAATTTTTTCACATATCTCGAAAGCGTTTAGCTGGCAGAGGGGGGGGGGACATTCGACTCTAACAAAAATTAGCACCTTAAAGCTTAATATTTCGCTAACGGATCCCTAAATCGAAAAATGGTTTTCCCACACCCACCGTATTTTTAAAAGACCTACGATTACCAACAATACCCCACACCATGGGATAGACGAGAAAAAAAAATTGCGTCCCCACTTCACGGGTAGGGGTACCTCCCCTACCTAAAAAAAATATTTTTCAAAATTTTATTTTACCACTTTCTCGGCGTGATTAATATGTGTACCCATGCCAAATTACAGCTTTCTAGTACTAAGCATGGTTTGCAAGATGTACGTCAGAAGTTAAAAAAACTCTTTTTAGAGCCTTCTGTACATCATTTTATACGTGCAGTCTGTGGGCGACATATTCAAAGAAATCGTATGGAGCCCTTCGTATCCAGTATAACAACGCGTTCAGGGTGCTGATGGGGCTGCCCCGGTACTGCAGCGCCTCGGGAATGTTCGCGGCGGCGCACGTCGACTGTTTTTACACGACCATGCGCAAGCGCGCCGCCTGCCTGGTGCGCAGGGTGCGGGCCAGCCCCAACAGCATCCTTAGCATGATAGCGGACAGACTGGACTGTCCCTACATAACGCACTGTAACAACCTTCATGTAAATACTAACACCTAGGTTTAAGATATTGTTACTAACACGCTATGAGTCTCATGTTGCTCGAAATAAATTATTTTTATTTTTTTATTTTTAAGCGTCTCTGAGCTAAGCCGCGGACAGACGGACGGACGGACGGACGGACGGACGGACATGGCGAAACTATAAGGGTTCCTTGTTGACTTCGGAACCCTAAAAATCGAAGTGATGAAGAAGTTTACCTACTTATCTTATTGTACGCCGGTGCCAGCGTTGTTGGCGACGGGCTCACCCGTCACACTGGACAGAGTTTCGGTATGCTATGCTATGCTTATTGTACGCGATTTACAATGTTTATAACTCGACTTAAATCGGAATAAAAAATTCAATTATCTCGAGTCTTAAACATCCTTCGGGTAGGTACATTGAAAATGAAACGGCGCAAAGAGAAAAAAAGCATTACCGGTTCTCTAAAGAACTAAACTAACCTTCTCAACTGCTTCTTGCTAAGTATGACAGTCATCAACGCCAAGTTAGCGGACATCCCGAGCCCCGACAGCGCAAGGAGCGCCGCAGCGCTCGCCGCGCCCCCTGGCGGACAGAACCTCGTGTTGTTGATGATGGACGAGTTGCTAGCGCCCGCAGAACCGAAGCGAAGGTTCGCGCCGATCATCGCAACCGCTGATCCTGCTGGAGACAGAAGAAATATTATATTAGGTAATTCGATTCAATTCAATTCAAAATAATTTGTTCAGTATAGGAGCCTGAAGCACACTTATTAAACGTCAATTCTTATTTAAGCTACCACCGCGTCGGAACGTGTTGTCGCTGTAGAGAAGATGCGGCCAGAAACTCTACAGCATAACACGACTTAACGACTATTACAATATAAATTCTTAAGCTAAGGTCTATTTAATTAAATAATTGATACTATAAACTAAACTATAAGTTAGTAACTGAATCAGACGTTACTTTGCTCAAATCCATGACTAATAGCATAGAAGTACTCTGTGGTAAAAGACAAGAAGAGTGTTATACTCCATACTAAGTGGCATACACAGGAATGATCTTCATCTTTTTGAGTTCATCTTTTAGATATCTATTACTCATGTAATAAGTCTTCGATCAGTATGTGTTGCCAGTGATGACATAATATATGGAACAGAGACGTGGTCGCCCACTCTAGGCCTCATGAAAAGGCTGAAAGTCACCCAAAGAGCAATGGTAGATGCCCAGAGTTTCCCTACAAGATCGAATCAGAAATGAAAAGATCCGCAGAAGAACCAGAGTAGCTGACATAGACAAAAGAATTGCTATACAAAAGTGGCAGTGGGCGGGGCACATTGCTCGCAGAACCGATGGCCGATGGGGCCGGAAAGTTCTCGAATGGCGACCGCGTACCGGAAAGAGAGGCGTGGGTAGGCCCCCCACACGGTGGACCGACGACCTGGTGAAGGCGTCGGGAAACCGTTGGATGAAGGCAGCGCACGACCGGTCGTTATGGCGACCCTTGGGGGAGGCCTATGTACAGCAGTGGACGTCCATTGGCTGAGATGATGATGACTCATGTAATACCGTGCCGTCACGATCTTAAAACCCGCCATCAGTGCCGAACATAGCGGTCTGATCGAGAGTAAAAAAAAGTAAGTTATGCCTGTAGAATCCCACTGCAGGGCAAAGGCCTCTCATCACGAATAAGGGTGAGATAGAGTGGGCCATACTCCACAACGCGGGCCCAGTGCGTGTTGGTGGAGGCAAGTTTGTGGTCAACTTGCTGTCAGAGAATTTTCAAGCCGCCTTAATAGGCCTCTGACCTGGCTTAACGAATAGTTATAAACGCCATCTGACAGAACTATCCGAGACCAACTGCTTAGCGTGCCTTCTGAAGCACGGAAACGCTCGAGATGAAATACCACTAAACGGTCACCCATCCAAAGACTGACCGGACCTGACGTTGCTTAACTTCGGTGATCGTTTCCAATACCGAAGCTCCACTACGCCAACGAGCGCTGATCGAGAGTAGGCATTAATTTTAAGGACAAAATATTGTACTGTTTCCCTATCTCTACTATAGTGTAGGTGAACTTGCCGGCGAATATTTACGAACACACCGCCATACCTTCTAGTATCATGTATAAAGCTTTTTCTCTGTATCATATTTGCTCATGAACTCAAAGTAAATTCTTTATCAATCAATCAATCAATCAATTATACTTTATTGCACACCAAAAACAGAACATCGTTAGTATTCTTTGCAATAGTCTTATACTATACAATGGAACTTTGATTAAACTATTCCTATCTACGCAAATATCGTGCCTTCTACTAAAAAAATGTTAGCAAAGAAAGAAAATGATTGAGGACAAAATGGGCAAATGTCGTAGCTCAAAATACAGCGAGGAATGTGGTCCCTGACGGACACAATCTCACATCCTATTGTGTTATTTCATAAACGTCGTGCCCCATCTTTTTTGTGTTCGAAGCAAGAATATGTTAGGTTGCTTGGTAGATACCTATATAATATCTTTTTTTTTGCAAGCGTAGTTTATTCAACGTTTTAACTTATCGCTCTATCGTAAAAACGGCAATACATACATGCGTCAAACTTGGTATGATTATAGAGCAAACTCTACAGTATAACAACAAATAATAAAAACCGCCCAATTGTGAATCGGTCTCGCGCCAAAGGTCCCGCTGAAAACAAAGCTTTTTTTGTAAGTTAATATTTTGTGTGTTAGTGTGGTACGGAACCCTCGGTGCGTGAGTAGCCCGACTCGCACTTGACCGGTTTTTATTTAATTTATATTAATCATACAACGTTTCCAAAAAAACAAGAATGTTACTTTCTAGTTTTCAATCTTATCGAAACATTTTACGGATGTTTTATGTTGTAAGTAAGTAACTGTTTTTATGTAAGTAAGATGTATTTTTTGGCAATAAACTGTTTTTTTTTATTTAACTAATACAAAAAAACAATACCATAATGCATCGATAAATTGAAGATCACCGTTATTACACTGACACTTTTTTTTATGTATAATTGTTTAGAAAAAAATACGATTGAGCAGCACTGGAGGATCGGTGCCCCCTTAAGGTTCACTTCCGATCCCACAGCGGCCGATGCGACTGACGCGTGGTTCTGTCGCATATGCCATACGTTTTCATTGTAACGTCACGTTACGTCAGTCGCATCGGCCGCTGGGATCGGAAGTGAACCTTTAAGAAATTAAAGAAATACGATTAAAGGTAGCAGCTCGTTGCCTCCTTAACGAGGACAAAGCAAAAGTATAATCCTTATCAGGAGCTGGAATAGTTCGTTATGTCACACCCAGTTTACTTCCTCCACATTCGTTACCACAGGATATCTACATACCGATGACGTAACGAAACGCACTGTTTAACATTCAGCAAACAGTCCCTGGAGGCTATTTCAGACCCGACAGTGCATGACCTATAGTGAACATCAAATGTGCAATGCCAATTCATTATGACACTCTATCTTTGGTCAGAACAGTTCATATTTGAACGTTGAAAGCAGAGATAGCAGAACAAGATTCATAGGCGAATGTAAAAAGCAGTTTAAAGGTGTAAAAGAAGAAAAGGCTTTGTTTGTTTCTTAGAAGCCTGGGCTGTTTGAATCTGGAAACAAAACAATCATAATCAAATTACTCTATAATAAAGCATATTCTGCAAAATTTTGCACCCTTTCGTGTACAGAACCCTAAAAATACTATTATAAAGGTCAGCACTAAAGACAAACCTCTGTGACTAAAGGCTCGGTACTGTCAAGCCTGGCTTGCAACAATTATTTAGGCTGAAAGTAATTAGTATTTAGCTCTGTCTCTCACATTGCTCATACAAAATAACATTGCAGCATCAACTTGTATACTGCCGCCCTTATCATAATCAGCGCAATCGACATTTTTGGAAAAATTGAGTTATGGGCATATTCGGAATCAGCGTAAAGCGATCTACAAGCGTAACTGATCCAATTTTTGATTTTCTTATTTTAAATGTGGTTTTTTGATAAGCAAATTTGTCGCACTTGCAAACTTTCCATAGGTATACTAAACATATACCACGTGATAGCCATTATGATACTTAATTTAGTAAGTCATTCAAAAGGTTCTTCACACTTACTAATAATAAGCACCGGAATATCGCATGCGGTTGTTTTGCCTAGGATTGTCACAGTTAACAATAATAATAAATTCTAAGCATAATCAACGCACTTGACTGTTACGTTACTCTTGGTGGTAACTTATAGATAATTTACTTAACCTCTACTAGTCATAAACATCATATTTGAGTAGATGCGATTGTTATGTTTAGAATTTATTTGCTTAGACAAAAAATATTACTAATCATAAACATTGATCCTAAACATTACCAACGCAACTAGCGCAAGTGCAATTATTATACCTGGGAATCAATAGCAGAGGGAGCAAATACGTTGGCAAATACGTTCGTTATGACTAGTAAGACGGTCACTTACATAATATGAGACGAAATAAAAAAAACTTGCCCTCTTTAAATAAACCTTGTAATTTACCCGCATCAGCCAAAAAATGAGAAAAAGAGAAAGTTACTATCCTATGTTTTATTTCTGTTCATAAACTTTCATACATATAAAGTTTTATCAAAATCGGTCCAGCAGTTTTTGAGTCATCATCATCTCAGCCGCTGGACGTCCACTGCAGGACATAGGCCTCCCCCAAGGATCGCCATAACGACCGGTCCTGCGCTGCCCTCATCCAACGTTTTCCCGCCGCCTTCACCAGGTCGTCGGTCCACCCTACGCTGCGCTTTCCGGTACGCGGCCGCCACTCGAGAACCATCTTCAAAGTTGGACCTACCTAACTGAATAGTTTGTCTCAGGTAAACATAATCGTCAAAAACTTCGAGCGCAGAGTTTCCATTCGTTACAGGAGTGAGTTCAACATGGACATTTGATATGATCTTTGTCTTGTCCATGTTCATCTTTAGACCAACTTGTTCGGAGGCTCTGCTAATATCATCTTGCATTCAACTGAGCTCTTCTATAGTCTCCGCCATGATGACTATATCATCGGCAAACCGAAGGTGACTTATGTACTCGCCGTTTATGTTGATGCCTAGCCCTTTCCAGTCCAGAACCTTGAAAACATCTTCCAGTGCAGCGGTAAACAGTTTCGGAGATATAAAGTCTCCCTGCCTCACACCTCGCTGCATTAGGATAAGTTTCGAGTTCTGGTACTGTAGTCGAACTGACATAGACATGCGTTTTTGTACAAGCATTTTAGCACCTCGATGTACCTACCGTTAGTCTACTTGGTATCGCTGAAGAGACTGCAGTACAGCCCAAGTCTCAATCGAATCAAAGGCTTTCTCGTAGTCCACGTACGCCAAGCAAAGGGGTAGGTTATACTCTTCGGTCTTCTTTATCACCTGCCGGAGCGTATGTATGTGGTCCACGGTGCTAAAACCCCTTCGAAAACCCCCGCCGGCCTGTTCGGGAGGCTGCAAGTCGTCGAACCTGCGCGTGAGATAGTTCGTAATGACTCTCGAAAACAGCTTGTAGACATGGCTAAGAAGGGAGATGGACCTATAGTTCTTCAGCAGGGCATTATCACCCTTTATGAAGAAGAGCACCACCAGACTTCTGTTCCATGCCTGCGGCGTATTTCCCTCGAGTATGACGGAATCGAACAGTTTCTGAAGGGCCTTCAGAACCGGTTTTCCACCCGCCTTCAGAAGCTCGGCCGTAATAGCGTCATCACCCGGTGCCTTGTTGTTTTAGCCTGATTTGTAGCGGGTCTCCGTGTTGACGTGTATAACTGTCCATAGAATTTCTCAACCTCTCTCAGAAGCTCAGGCTTCAACGATACGATTCTGCCATCCTCAGTTATCAGCTTTGATAGCTGGCTTTGCCCAATAGACAGATCCTTTGCGAAGACTTTGGAGCCTTTGTTCCGCTCTATAGCCTCCCTAATACGCTCGGTGTTAAACCGACGCAGGTCGCAAGTTACAGACTTTGAAATCTGCATTATTATTGAGCTGCCGGTACCTATTCGCATCATCTGAAGACTGCAGAATCATCTCGCGCCTTTCCTCCATGAGGATACTTTCAGGAGATACTTTCATTGTTTGAAGGATACTTTCTTTGTTTGTAAATTTTTTTGCTGATGCGACAAAATTACAAGGTTTATTTAAAGAGGAGGTGTTTTTCTTATTTCATCTCATATTATGTAACCTTGACCGTGACCTTCTTACTAGTCATAAAGAACGTATTTGCCAACGTATTTGCTCCCTCTGCTATTGATTCCCAGGTATAATAATCGCACTTGCGCTAGTTGCGTTGGTGATGTCTAGGACATATTAATTGATTTATAATATTTATCCTAGGCATAAGTGACGTAATTGCATTTCCTAGACATAAGCCACGCAATTGTAACACATGCGATGGTTATACTTAGGAAATAAAGACAAATTAATCTATGTTTACAATTCTAAACAACATTTTGGGGTTTATTTATATGAAACATTATTATTTAAGAAAAATGAATATAGCAAAAAGAAAGTTCATAGCCTGTTCTATATAGTCGATAACTAAAAAATAATAAATGTCTGCTAGTATTTTAAGAGTAAACAAAAAACGAAAAAAAAACTTTAGGCGCCATTTTCTCGAATTCTCCCTCCATGCAAGTGCGTTGATTATGATAAGAACGGCAGTATAGATGTCTTGAAAACGGTAAAATTTTAATATCGGTGCTAAATTATTGTTCCCCAGGGAAATTTTACATAAATTTAACGAAACAGGGTAACGCAAGGTGACATTTTAAGGAACGTGGTCGTTTTGTTCATCAAGGGTGAACAATATCAATAAACACATATTTGGCAAGCCGTGGTGGTCCAGTGGCGAGTAACCTTTCCTGCCGTGCAGGAGGCGATGGTTCGATCCCCATCCAGGCCAACTCGTACCAATGAGTTTTCTAAATTTATGTACGATTTGTATCACCTCTGGCTTTTCGGTGAAGGAACACATCGTGAGGAAACCTGCATGCTTCAATTTCGAGGCATGTATTGTACCCACTGTCCGTTATAAGTGGGGACGGGCTCACCCCCCGTTAAACTGGACAGAGTTTCGGTACTACTGGTGAAACGTGGATGTTCTGAGGTTTCGGAATATAGTCGTGAGCATATGCTTATACATATTTGGCAAACCAATACATTTTTGAGAACTGCAAACTTTCTGACTTCATTGATTCATCATCTCAGCCGATGGACGTCCTTGAGCTGCTGGACATAGATCTCCCCCAAGGATCGCCACAACGACCGGTCCTGCGCTGCCATCGTCCAGGGGGTCCCACCGCCTTCACCAGGTCGTCGGTCCACCTTACGGAGGGCCTACCCACGTTGTGCTTTCCGATACGCGGTCACCACTCGAGTGCTTTTCGGTCCCATCGGCCATCGGTTCTGCGAGCGATGTGCCCCGCCCACTGACACTTTAGTTAAGCTTCATTGATTACGTAAATGTGTTCTATCAAACATAAAATATATATCTAAAAGGCAACACAACTTAACTACTACTAGTTTATCTATGACAATACTTTCACTGTAAGCTTGTTTAAATTCCTTTGACAATAAATGACGCAACATAGTTACCTGCCGACATCCTTGTGTTTCCAAAAGGTTTGGTGTTGCCTTATCTAAAAGTTCTCCATCGAGTGCAATGAATCACTCTGACAGCTGGAATCGCCCCCCCTCCCCCCACCTGCCCATTCCATCTTTGAACCAACTACGTTGTTTTCCACTGACATTACACTGACACTAGGGTAGCGTTGTCTTTTTAAATTTATATCACTAGATTGTTGACACTTCAATTCACTCTTGGCACAAGTTTGGCACTTAATATTTCACTCTGCACCTAAGGAGATTAAAAATTCATTTAATTAGTTTGAAAGAGTTAATTAATTGAAATTTCAGATAAAGCTTATTCATTCGGTATCAATCCAATTATAACACTAATTAAAAGACAGTTAACAATTGATCGTTTACTTAGTAGTTTAAAATAATGGTTTAGCTGAACCGTGTCAAATTATACTAGATTTGGATTTGGATTACTAAGGTCATTAGCTGAGGTAAGTTTATGTTAGGTAGGTACTACGTTATTACATATATTTTAATCAGAGAGAAAACATTTTGATTTGAACATTTTGATTTGAATATTTAATGGGGTCCTTTAAATATTTAACAAAAATTTTCAATACCATTGAATTTGATTTTTTAATCTTATATTTAATTATAGAAGAAAATGGTAAAAATTCTAGACAAGGGCCAAAGGGGTGAAAGGGCCTAGATTTAGGCCATCAAACTGAAAAAAAAATTCTATGGGACTAACATCGAAAAACAATAAAAAAAAGCTGTTCCATACTTTTGCTTCCAGTACGTTTGCAGTTTTGTATGGAACAGGGTTTTTTTTTGCTATTTCAATGTTTGTCTCATAGAGAAAGTAGTTCTGTTTGATGGTCTGATCATCTCCATAAAAAACCATCAGCTTTTAAGAAGGATTTTGTAGGTTATACAGGGTCCTTCTTAATATGCTGACACTTTTTTAAGGGGATGATCAGACCGTCAAACTGAACAACTTTCTCTATGGCACCAACATCGAAATTGCGAAAAAAAATCTGCTGTCCCATACAAAATTGCAAACCTATTCGAGCCAAATGTATGGGATAGTAGATTTTTTTTTCGCGATTTCGATAGTGGTCCCATAGAGAAAGTTGTTCAGTTTGATGGTCTGATCATCCCCTTAAAAAAGTGTCAGCATATTAAGTTGGACCCTATAATATGTATTTTCATCTTATTTAGGTAAGCTTTCTTTCATTTTATTAGGTAGTGTATTTTCGATCACAGTATTTACAAAATATTAAATAAAATGGTTATCTTTTTGTTTATTTTTTAATTGTTTTCTTTTTCATAATTTTTTATTAAATTTAAGGTGATGATATCACCACTGAACTAGTGTCTTTTCGAGCACAACATTTTTCCAATGATCACATTTTTTTTTATCCCTTCTACCTCCACTGAAATCGATAGATGGTCCCACAAAAAGCAATGTCAGCTTCGACATACGAGGCCTTAAATCTTCATCAATCATTCAGAACGAATGTTCAAAATCGATGCATAAAAAACAGCGTAGCGTGCATTCTGATTTAACAAGTGTTTTTACTAAAAGGTAATGTTTTACTCACTATACGTATATAGGGTCCAACTTAATATGCTGACACTTTTTTAAGAGGATGATCAAACCATCAAACTGAACAACTTTCTCTATGGAACCAACATCGAAATCGAGAAAAAAAAAGCAGCTGTCCCATACATTTGGCTCGAGTAGGTTTGCAGTTTTGTATGGAGTGACAGATTTTTTTATCGCGATTTCGATGTTGGTCCCATAGAGAAAGTTGTTCAGTTTGATGGTCTGATCATCCCCTTAAAAAAGTGTCAGCATATTAAGAAGGACCCTATATAATACTTACTAATACAGGGTTTATACTACAGCCGTTAGCTCAGTCGGTACTGGGCAGCGGGTTCGAATCCCGTAAGGGACAAAAATTTTATGATGAATATGAATATTTCTAGGTAGGTCTGACCCGAGTCATGGATTTTGGTATCTATGTATACATTCTATATTGTTTTTTAGTCATTATAATATACAAGTCCAGGCTAGATTCTGATAGGTACTTTTTTAAATGTGACTAGATAAGGTAAATAGAAAACTAACAAAAAAAGAACGTGTCATACGAAATGCAAAGCTCAATGAACGTTTGTATGACAAGTTTTTTTTTTATTTCCCTTAGGTTCTTCAGGGAATGTTGTTTAGTAACATGAATAGAAGAATAGAAACACCTTTTAAAGTAATGAAATTGTCTATACTTCCACCCTGTATACTGTACTATTTAGTAGGGTAGATAATTATAAAGCGTTAGGTAGCTAAAAGGATAAGTTAAGCGAGATTTATTATGGTACTAAAATTCCTTAATAAATAAGGTCAATTTATGGAGGCTTAGCTCAAATAATAATGCACACTGAAAAAAATGTTTTGTTAAAATATATAACCAAACCTTTGTGATTTCCAAACTGTTATAAAGCACATAATCAAACATTTCGGTTATAAATCGATTTTTATTTAGCTATTTATAATCAAACGTTTGTTTACTGGCTACAAAACAGTTTGGAAGTAAAACATTTTTTTTTTCAGTGCAGTAACATTTTAGTAAACCTACACGGGGTATGGAATTTATAACGTAGTACCTAATACCATTCATACCTACAGTAGTACCAGGTTTATAAGTCTTACCGATGTACCTGCGCAGTTGACAAATATTATAACAGCGCGACAAATTGTATTGATCAATCAGGATGTCCCACTGTAAATACCTTGCCGCTATTGGCTAATTGTTTTCACGCTCTTTACGCTGCTATCCGACTTTGCACCCTTTGATTACTGACTTCGGGTTTTGTCCTTAGACTACTTATATTTAGTCAAAGGGTTTTGTCCCACGACAAAACTCGGTCCTGCTCTGCGCAAACGAAGATTGACGAGCAGAATTCTAATATAGTTTTATGTTCGGAAACATTCGAGTTTTGTTGTTTTTCTTCATATTTCGCAATAAAATAGTTTTATTTGTAAGTACTCAACGTTGTAAATAAAATTCGAAGCCAAATGAAAAATGAAGAGAGTCGAGCAGAAATTCGCAAATACCAACAACACTCGAACGGCTCCGAAGCTTGAACTTCAGTGAACTGAGGCCTACCATGAGTTTTCACTGTACTTTACTACAGTAGTTACGATCACCCCTTAAAGTAAAGCAACTGTATACCCTAACACCCCGTGTGGATTAGACTATCAAACTAAACAACTTTCAGTATGGAGCCAACATCGGAATCGTGAAAAAAATAATCTGCGGGTTCATTCAAAATTGCTACACCTACCAACTCGATTAAATAGTATGGGACAGCTGATTTATTTAATTTTCTTTAGAAGGTATCTCCATAGTGAAAGTTGTTCAGTTTGATGTTTTAATTAACCACCTATTTAAATAGGATATTTTGTTACACCCTGTACAGTTTTTCCAAACAATTATTACAACTAAGTAATTTGTTACGCAAATAGGTAGATTACAAAACATAGAACTTCTGTCTGCTTAATTAAAACTGGAAAATGACGACGCAAGAAATTATAATTACCTAAACTCAAAACTTGCTGTTAAGTCTACTTTAAAACCCACAAATTAACCGCTCAACCTTCACGCAGTAGAAACTTATTTAATTAAAATTTATTTTAATTAAAATTCGGGAGATATAATACATGCGGGCTACAACAAGTTTAAAACTAAAATGTAAGTTTTCAAACTCTAGAGCCCTTGCACCGACCTAGTAACCTACCGGTTTGAATGGTGAAAGAAACTCAAGTGACCTTTTTCGCAGGTACGAATTTGTAAATAGAGGTTTTTAAATAGTATAGGGTCCTTTGCAATATGCTAACGGTTTTTAAGAGTATGCTCAGACCATCAAACTGAACAACATTTTCTATGGCATCATCATCTAAAACGCAAAAAAAAAGATCTGCTGATCCATACAAAATCTTTGTTGTGTGGTGGTGTGGTACGAAACCTTCGGTGCGCGAGTAGCCCGACTCGCAATTGACTGGTTTTATTTTAAATTACCTAATAAATCAAATACATATTTTCGACATCTTATTTTAGGAACCATTCTGTAAACACTGATATCTAATTCTGCTCAGCTTCCCAAGTAACAGCCAAAGAGATAAATTCGTCGGGTAATGAAAAGCTGACGAATGGATTACAATCAATACCATCCCTCGAAAACTACGAGACGAATTTGTTATCAATTGCTAGCTTCGGAACACATTCACTATTTCATTCCAGACGGTTAGCAACAAAATATAGATCTGATTATTGGTTCAAAAACTCATTCGATTCTCGATATAAACTGCTCATAATTTCGACAGTCCAACATTACTCGTATTTATCTTGATACTAAAAATTTATTGTAATAGCTTTTGCCTGCGGCTTCGCGGTTTTGTGAAGAATACGATTCTTTTGCGAGATTAAAGTAGTCTTTTCTCGCGTTAGAGGCCACATCACTGTCAAATTCAATTGTAATCTGTTGGGACCTTGGGAAGTTTAGACTTGGAATCTTGTAAGCTTTGTCAATAGGTGGTACCTATTTATTTTCTAACTATTATACTGTATATCATGGTTGTAAAACTTTTTGTGCTGTAAGTCTCATAACCATTATGTTCAAGACTAGTAGTTAGAGATATTATAAAATTATCGTCGTTGCAAACTTATAATCTCTTGCATAAAAACTAAAAAAAAATGCCAGATTTCCAAAGAAACGTAGGCCTCCAGTTTACACAATATGAAACTATATGGAAATAATAGTATGTTTATTAAAATGGCAAAATGGTGAAATTACCTATATTTTATTTGTAGTTTTACCTGTTTTCGGGATCGGTAATATAAAAAATATTGAGTAGGTAGTTTGAATTTTCATAACGATCCCGGGATCAGTTACGAGGCTTTTTATAAGTACTCAGAGAAAGAGAGAAATCATACAAACACAATTTCTTTATCTTCGATAATAAAACGATCACGAAGTTCTAGTACCTAATTGATAAATTGTGCGAGAAATTATGAATTAATATTTTATCATTTCTTACTAAATCTAATTTGATGTTCACTCCTGGGCCTAAATCCGGCGCCCCGCTTTTGTTGGGTATGTGGTCAAGCGCTTAAGATATTTTTAGCAAAATGAGATCTCAATCAGTGAAATAATAAGATATTTACAAGAAATAATTAGCCAGTAACTTGGGAAAAACCTTGAAGTCGCAAAACAAATTTGAAGGCGAAAGCACTACTGCCCCGCTCTCTTTTTATTTCTCTACAACCCTCACCCCCTCCCCTTTCTTCAAGTTGTTAACCGCGTAGTGTACATTGGAGTTTTTGCAAACAGAAGCAAGAAATCGCTTTTCAAATATAAGCCAAACTTATTTACGGCCAAAATTACACAAAGAAGATTTGCAGCGAGTGCCTGTCTAGTTTTGTGACAAGTAGTGAGCATTTTAATGGACAGTTAACAACATTCAAGTCTCAAAAATGAAGCATGTACAGTCAGCAGCAAAAAGATGTATGCCTCCTCATGCAAAAGATGTATACTACGCGTATAGCTACGCGTTTAGTACTACGCGTAGTACTAAAGTGTATACATCTTTATACTACGACGTAGTAAAAGTGCATACATCTTTTTGCTGCTGACTATACTTATACATTTTCTCACAATGACAAATAGTATATAGCATAGCATAGAACATGCTCACGACTATATTCCCCGAGAACAAGTCAGAGATATTCTGAAATCTCAGAACATCCACGTTTCACTAGTAGCACCGAAACTTTGTTCAGTGTGACGGGGAGTGAGCCCGTCGCCACGTGTCGTATCGTAAATCATATATAAGATGCTAAAACTTACTACGAATAAGTCCTGGATCCCAATCCCTTTTGCACGAAAGGAGATGCTGTGAGTCTGTTATAATAAATCTACGAAAAGAAAACGAAATTCTGGTTTTTCATGAAACAGACGAATGAATTCCCTTACGGTCCTTTACGTAGAAACTGAATGTACCTACCCAACTAGATCCAATGTGAGAATTTACGATTATATCCAATAGGCAATAACTCCCGTAGTGGCTACATCTACGATATATCGCAGACACTAACATATTGGGGAAGTGTATTATGGACAGTCGAAGCTTGCGTGGTATAAGTGGTACGTTGGGTGCTCTCTATCGCTCTTAATTAACATTTGTATTGCTATCTTGTTTCAGCATAGTGAAGAAGCAAGCTGTTGTTCGGGTTTATCTATTAAAAATCTGTGTATAGAATTTGACTCTGGCCTTTATGTTTTATTTATAAAGAAATTAATGTATTAAAACTCATAATAAGCGATATTTAACTCTCTGGCTCTTTAGTAAAAAGATCGTACAAACAAACATAATATTAGAAACCCTGTTACAGCCATACCAACTTACACTTCTATACATTCTTATTCGTAGCTACCAGCGCAATTGTAGCAGTAGCAAGGCTCACTTTTGGCATACCTTACCTGTTCAGTCAGGTTGGAATGACAATTTAAACATTGTTATTCCATTGATCGCCCTCAAAAGTATAGGTACGTACCTACTTATAAAACTTTATCTCTCAGACGTACGAGGTACAACATAAAAAAAAAAGAGTTGGTTCTTTTTAAGACGGGCTAAAAGGTTAAAAAAACTAATTTAACAAAACAAAACAATACCGAAACAAATTAAGTTACTTACATTTGTTGTTGACTTACTAAAGTAACAACTTTAGTTACAAAAACTCTTTACGCACTTAATCCTTTGGGTCGTAAAAGTCGCAAAACTAATCGCACGGTTTCCTCAGTTTCACATAGTGTAGGAACATAATAAGATACGGTCGTAAAGTGAACCTAGTTTCAAAGGTTACTTTGGGAAATATTACATGTGTGAAGAAGCTTCGACGGTATTTTTTTCTTGTTTATTACCTACAGAGTGTAACAAAACACCCTATAGTAATATACTGGGTGTTACGAAAGTAAAAATAAAAATTTAAAACTTTTAAGGAGATTGTTTAGACTTTAGACCATGAAACTGAACAACTTTCACTATATGGCCAACATCGAAATCGCGAAAAAAAATCAGCTGTCCCATACATTTTTTGTTGTTGTTCAGTTTGATGGCTAAACCACTCCCTTAAACGTTTATATGTATTTTGTAACACCTTGTACCTTTAGGGTCCTTCTTAATATGCTGACACTTTTTGAGGGGATGATCAGACCATTAAACAAAACAAATTTTTCTACGGGACCAACATCGAAATCTTTAAAAAAAACAACTGTTCCATACAAAACTGCAAACCTTCTCGAGCCAAATATACTTACCTATATTTTTTTCGTGATTTTGATGTTGGTCCAATCGAGAAAGACTTTAAGTTTGATGGTGTGATCATCCCCTTAAAAATGTGTCCGCATATTAAGTTGGACCCTGTATAAAAGGGTGGTTTAGACCATCAAACTGGCCAACTTTCTCTACGGAGACAACGCAAACAAAAATGCTGTCTATACATTTGAGTCGTAGTGCAGCTTTTTACAAAACAACTACTTGCTGCATTGGTGCTTCAGACTTGATGGTCTGTAAGCCCCCTAAGGTACGTAAGCATTTAGGTTTACACTCTGTATTCTGGTCAGTGCCTGAAGTATATTTATTGTAGCGTCTGTAGTACAAAACCGAGCAATGAATCAGAGTTACGAAGTGATAAATTTTCCAATGAAAACGACGCCCTTACGCCTCGTTTTCTAAGTTAACATTAAATTATTTCAGAATAGACTTCAGTAGTTCCCTGACCTTTTCTGATTTATAAATAACTAGAGGACCGCGGCGAACTTCGTACCGCCTTAGAATCTTCCCGACACACACTTGGCCGTTTTTTATAGCCTAGGTATGTTAATCACTGATAATGTAGCCTTCTAATGGTGAAAGAATTATTCAGATCGATCCAGTAGTTTCGGAGCCTATTCATTACAAACAAACAAACAAACAAGAAATCAAATCTTTCCTCTTTATAATATGAGTATGAGGAAGGTTGTATGGAGAATTTATTTTTTGTTTTTGCTGTTGAGCGGGTAGTAATAAAACTTACATAGCGTCGTTGCGACTTTAAGATCTATGCGACACTTTTTTCGAAATCAACTTTTTTTATGTTACCTAATGCATAATTTATGATGTCCTCCATAGAATGCAAAAACTCCCATGTCAAAATAACAACAATTTCACGGCTATTCTACAGTCAGAAAAATACTCTTATGTAGGTAGTCATGAACAGTTGGCAATTTAAAATCTCAATTTCCCAACATTATTACATTTTGCACATAGTTTTTGGAGGAACTTTTTCGAAATAAATTTAAAGAACATCACATTCATTACTGGGCCGCATCGGAGCTGTGCAATTCGGTATGTCAAGTTTTTGCAGAACTGAAACGAATTGTGTTGTCTGTCTTAGTTCTTTTGAAATTCTCGTCACGAGTTCCAGCCAAAAAATACCGCAAAAAAATATTTAGTTCGATAAAAAGGTAGAGATAGCCGACAGCTAGGACGATAAAGTTTAAACGTGGATTATGTGATACGCTGAAGACATGAAAACGTGAAAATAACGTTCTCCTAGCTGGAGCTAACTAGCTTTTGATCCCAGGAGATAGAAAATGAAATATATTTCTTACAGACTGTGAAAAATATGTTGTCGTTACAACAGGGAAATGGTTTTTGTAAATAATCCGTTCAAGTACACCAAGCCAGACACATAGGTAGGTATTATATTATTCTTAACCTAACGTCTTTACTGGCCGTCGAAGTTGCAATTGCAGTAAGGTTTTATTGATTTGACTCTTCTACTTTGTTGTTAGCATCAATATTTCTACATGCTCAATAAAATATAAACAAAATTATGACGTTCTCAGGGCAAAAGAACCTTTCTCTCAGTATGTTATTAATGGATCCTTTTTCTAAATTACTTTGGAAACTAAAACCGACAACAAAGTCCTTTTTCCAATTAAATAGCTTGTCTTTACCAATCAATATTAGTAAAGACAAGCTATAGTGCAATAGTGCATTTTTTTTTATGCTCTTTCCCTTTCATCTAATGTAATGTAATATGCTTATGATAATGTAGACTAATTTGCCAGCTAAATCATAGAACAAACCCTTTCGTATTTAAGTAGGTACTATAAACCTCAGAACAAAGGCAGAAACAACCACCATTATTAATTCTAAAAGGTACAGCAAATCCGTCAAAGGTAACACATTCCGTCCATAGAGAGAACAAAACGAGATAGAGTGGAAACTCCCAGTGTAAATGTTTACTCGCATGCATATTATAATGTAACATGACAGCTTGACAAAGGATCTTGCGATTCGGTAGATGTGGTAGAAACAAGGCACCCTTATTATAATTTCAGTGCGCACCCTGCGCAATGATAACGTTTGTCAAGCATATCGTGGGGCTATTCCTGCTTCCACCGTACCTAAATTGTTACATATTGTTGTGCTGAGGCCATGTCGCTCTGTGGGATTTTCTGTTGGGTAAGTTCACTTATTATTATTACAATATTAATTTAAAAAAAAAACAATAAATATAGTAACATATAGTTACAACAAATCAAACGTTTTTAAGATTTTATTTTTCTTATTGAATTCGATTCGTAATCCCCGTAGGATAAGAAAATAGTATTATTATCTCTTTCATTTGAAATTTAAAAAGGTAGTTTTAAACTTTGAAATGTTGTTTACAATTCTAAATCTTTAAAACTTCTTGAACTTTATGAACAAACATCTCCGTACAAAGTGTATTGATGCTCGTACTTTACAGAACAACAGCTTTGTTTCTGAGAAAAGTTTCAGTAACGCTCCACTTTATTTCATAAATAACCCTATTCCCTGTAAAGTTTTATATCAGACAACAAAGAAATATAACAAGATGGTTGGTGCAGATTAGAATAAACCAGACACGTGGCAAAAGTCGTTTTTCCTTACATTTTTCACGAACCCTTGTAAGGGTTGTATGATTTAGTACCTTCTATTTTCCCAAAGCACAAAGTCGTGTGTTTTCGTTTCATTTCGCAAATTTGCTGAACTGTGCACTGTAGTATGTGTGTTACCGTTATTTAACATTTGCTTTATTTCAGAACGTTACATTTATTTTGCAAGCTGTCGCTCTGGAGTGTGGCCAGCTCTCTTCCACTCTTATTAAGAGGAGGAGCTATCAACCTTGAATTTGATACGATCCTGACACATCTATTCTCTTTTGCTTTATCTACGTTTTATAAATCAGGAAAACATCGTGAGGAAACCGGCATGCTTCAATTTCGAGGCATGTATTGTACCCACTGTCCATTATAAGTGGCGACGGGCTCACCCCCTGTCACACTGGACAGAGTTTCGGTACTACTGGTGAAAAATGGATGTTCTGAGGTTTCAGAATATCTCTGACTATCCCCTCGGGGAAAATAGTCGTGAGCATAATGCTATGCTATGCTATAAATCGCTCCATAATTGTCGTCAGCTTCGAGAACCTACAGTTTTCCTTTTTATAAATTCAATTTAGTCTTCGTCCTTTCCCACTATTCCATTTAAAGTTACCAAAATTTTC
The DNA here is from genome assembly GCA_963693445.1 of Agonopterix heracliana. Classification (NCBI taxonomy): domain Eukaryota; kingdom Metazoa; phylum Arthropoda; class Insecta; order Lepidoptera; family Depressariidae; genus Agonopterix; species Agonopterix heracliana. The sequence goes on from OY856310.1 coordinate 10,996,260, forward strand.
ACAGATCCTTTTCGCACGACAAAACCATCTCATCCGTAACACTAAATGTAGGTACTTTATTTTCTCTCCAAGTACCTACAATGTTTATTGAACTACAGTTCAATTAAAGGAGGAATATATTCTGGAAAATAGTTTAAACTTATTTTTACGACAAAAGTTGGGCATGTGGTTTAAAGTGGTTTTACGTGGATCGTAGTAGATGTAGTTTAAAAGTTTGCAATTTGAATAAAACTAACATAAACATGCACTACGTCGCATTTAAATTCAGATCACATCTACGGAGTGGCAGCAGAATGACTTTTTCTAGTAAAAGTTAACTTTAAAACATAATTCTATCTTAAAGATATCTGGTACGGCAAGCCAAATTCTGAACATATCGCTCTCATTTCAATAGGTATAAAAGAAAAACATTAAAAATCAAGTTTTTTTTTAGAAAAAAACGAATTCTACAAACCCATGGTCTTCTTTTTTTTTATTTTCGGGGATTCTTGGTTTCATGCATAGCAGCATATGCTCACGACTATATTCCCCGAGGGGGTAGTCAGAGATATTCTGAAACCTCAGAAGTCTCAGAACATCCACGTTTCACCAGTAGTACCGAAACTCTGCCCAGTGTGACGGGGGGTGTGCCCGTCGCCACTTGTATTGGACAGTGGGTACAATACATGCCTCGAAATTGAAGCATGCAGGTTTCCTCACGATGTTTTCCTTCACCGAAAAGCCAGTGGTGGCCATTCTTGGTTTCAGATTTTTTAAAAGCTCCATTAAGTTCAAAGACAATATCGTTTAATTTACTAGGTGAATAAGAAGACAATGCAGGGTAAAAGAACATACATTTGAGTCGGGTAGGTACATCAGCTTTGTTCAGTCTGAGTTCATCGTTTCAGTATTTGAAGGGATGTCCGTTACACCCTGTATAAGTACCGTAGTTTGGAGACATCAATCGTTAAATTGGTAAGGGGTCATATCTCTATCTTCATATCCCATTATGCTTAACAAATGACTCAAAAAAACATTGAATCCCACATTCGGTCTCAATTCATGAGAAGATAAACTCTAAGGTCTTATACAGAGCGTTATCGTTCCTCCACGAGGGTGAACTTGCGCTCATATGTCTTGATCATCCCCAAGATATCAAGTTATCACATTAAGAGAGAAGCTTGTTTGCTTAAAAGAAAAATGCTCTTAATACGAGTTAGGTTTGTATTTGTTTACTTTTTCGTTTATGAATTGAACAAGTTTCAGCTTTGGTTAGGTTAGGTTAGGTTATATTGACACGTAGGAGTGCAAGTGTGAGTCCATAACTGTTTTACGAAATACCCTTCATCGAAATCACGGTTCTCAACCAATTCGTTTGACGAAAGCACTGTTGTCTTTCGAAGCACAATCGTACGCTAGATAAAAATACTAGTCTTATGAAATTGCTATTTTGTGAAATAAATTAAAATGATTTTTATAATCAATTCTGCACTAATATTATAAAGAGGCTATTCAATAATAGGCTCTGAAACTGCTGGAATGACCTGAATAATTCTTTCACCATTAAAATGCTACATTGTCCGTGATGAAATCAGGCTAAAAAAAATCGCCATGTGTTTGTCGGGAAGATTCTAAGGCGGTACGAAGTTTGCCGCGGTCATCTGATCAATATTTTGATACAAACTTTTGCCCTTTCCTCTTGCCATTTTTAAGAACAGCATGTTGACGACTGCACAATGCTGGGCTGTTTTTGTATAAGTACACTGCAATCGTCTAATTCTTAGGGGGATATAATTTGGAGCGCGCTCCATACAAACGAAGTCCATGGTTATATTTTTAATACTAACCAATCAAAGTCAATAAAATTTTGTAGAAATAATCTGGAATAAATATTTATGCTCTGTTTCTTGCTACTCTGCTACTTTTTCTCTTCTTTTTTTTGTCTCTATATTTATCTTTATAGTGTTAGATTAAAATGTACCTAGCCTTCAGTTTCAATACAAGGATTAATTTAAGATTTGTATGGATATTTTTGAGGCACTGTAACTTTACATTTTAACGAAGATCTGACAATATACAAGCATTGAGATTAGTTTCTAGATAATTTCTGAAAAAAAAAATTTACTAAATTTGGTTAGTATTGAAAATATAACCCAATTTCGTTTAATGGAGCGCTCTCGGAATTATATCTTTTTAAAGACGCTCTTCACTTCTGTCCCAAGCAAGAAAAACGCGTCCAAGCGAGCATTTCGTCTCTTAGTTGACTCAGAAACGATTGAATTGTTGCCTGCTATGTGAAGTGGATGCAATAATCGTTCACGTTTGACAGAGATAGAATCCATGCCCAAGCTTAAGGGGCTACCTGCCGGTTTTGGGTAACTTTGTAACCATTTTATTCATTAACTATGGCACTTTTTGACCTGAAAAATAAACTGAACCATCTACAGGATGTGAGAAGTGATGTGGTTTTTCTAGAAATCGATTTTAATGAATAAAACCGAAGAAAAGGGACTCTAAAGTCACCCCTTTTTTTCCAGTTGTAACCATTTTACTCTTACATTTTGAATCGGAAGAAAATGAAAATTTACAATATTGTTCACAATACAATTTTGAATGATGTGGTTTTCTTACTTTTTAGAAATTAATAAAAAATCATCTAATTTTACAAAGAAAACAGCTAAATTTTGACCGGAGCCACGCGCTCGTTCGCATCGATTAGTATGGAGAGTCGTGGTCCAGGGCAGATACGCCTTAACAGTACCCGATACTTAATATTATTCAAAGGCTTATGGCGGCAGTTTGGTGGTTTAGTGCCGATGCTATGCAATAAACTTTATTTACATCTAATGCCACGGTGGATCAGGTCAGTTACGTCCTGGTCACTTCTAATGTCATGAATTGCAAGGGATGAAAGATAAACTCTGAATTATAGTAACCAAGAATGGTTATTGAAACGCTTTATAAATTGAAAAATTCTACTTATTATTTTTAGATTTTTGTCACTTTGCATTTCCTCTTGTCTTTATACCTACTATAATCTTATAACTTTTTTGAAAAATTGAAAAATAGTTTAATTGAAAAAGTTTAATTGACAAATTGAAAAATAGTTTAATCAGAAAACGTTGTGGTCTAAAAGAGGATGTAGTGACAAAGAAAGAGAAAGGTATGTTGAGATGGTTTGGTCATATGGAAAGAATGGATGAGTGCAGAATGACGAGTGCAACCTATAAGGCAAGCGTAAGTGGAAATGTTGGAAGGGGACGGCCTAGACGTACATATTCGGACCAAATTGGCGACGTGCTTAAGAAGGGCCAGGTCAGATCTACCCGAAACCGACGAGCATGCATGAAAGGACAAATGAATGTGGAGGAAGCTAGGGAGGTTTGTCAGGATCGTAGCAAGTGGCGTTCCGTTGTTTCTGCCTACCCCAGTGGGAGACAGGCGTGAGAATATGTATGTATGTATGTATAACTTTTTTTTTAACCTAGTTCATCCCAATGCTGGGCAAAGGTCTCCCCTAAACTCTTCCACATATCTCTATCCAACGCGGCATCCCTCCATACGCTGCAATAGGCATCCAACTCGTCGCGCCACCATTTCCGGGGTCTGCCTCGATAACAAAATACAAGACTCGATAATCTTATCATGCGAGACTTTATTTTTTTTCCCAATATAAAAGAAATTTTCTTGCTTTATTGATTTAATCCCGGATTGGCTGTGAAGAACGATATTAAGGAATTCGTTATGGAGCGGATTTCTACAGTAGTACCTCTACTAAGTACAAGCTACGACTAAAATAGCAAGTTGGTGTAATATTAAATGTTGGTCAATATACATGTATTGTCATAAGTTGGTCCCATAGTAAAAATTTTTCGTATTGATGTGTACTTTCACCCCTTTGAGTTTCCAGGAGAGATATTCTTACACCCTGTAGGTATAAAGATCAAAGTAATGTCATGCATTGAGTAATTATGTATAGAGCAGACAACGCGAAAAAAATCTGTGCACCATGATCAGCAGTGTGGGGCGCGTGCTTGGAGCGTCAGGCTAAGTGGGTTAGAGCGCGTGCACCCTAACGCGTGTTACAAAACATTACTTCTCGGTAGCTTCTCTAGTAAAGCCAATTAGTCTTGTTACTTCGCAAGAAAACTAGGTTTTCTTCAATGGCACTGAAATCCTGGCAAAAATGCCATTCAATATTATTATACAGGGTATTCAAAAGTCTGAACTCCAATTTAAAGTTTGACGCTATGACGGGCGCACGAAGGCTGAATCACATTCAAAACTCGCGAGAAACTCTGACTTTGTAAACGTAATAATTTCACGCTCGAAATATCGTGATTTTTCAGCACTATTTGTAAATACAGGGTATAAGTGACAGCCTGCAAAATAATGAAACGGTAAATTCAGACCATCAAACTGAACTACTTTCACTATCGAGTCAACATCGATAAAAACGGTACTGCAGTTTTTTACGAAACAGCTGATTTTTGGATTCAAATGTCTCATACATTTTGTTTTTTATTTTTGTCGTTTTCTAAATATTGAAAGTTGTAGCACAGATTATATAATACTACGCTGCTCAGTTGCAGAAACGCTTAAAGTTAATCCTTCATTAAATCTTTTACTAGCTTTTACTCCGTCAACAAGACAAAAAGTGACAGCAAGAGATTTAATAGAGGAGTAAATTTTTACAAATGTAAAACTCTAAACCAATTTAAATATCAATAGATAGTTTTATTATTAGTACATTACACACCGAGGACAGGAAAGTAAGAAAGGTCTCAGGAGTGCGATTTTTGAATCTCATTCGCTGAGCTCAGCAGTTGTTAATGTCAAAATAACTATGGAGATATGCATCTTTTTACTGCTGAGTTGACTTTCAAAAATCATACTACAGGAGAGCGATTTTTTAAAGTCAAATTAGCAGTGGAAAGATGCATTTCTTCATAGTAATTATGACATTTTCAACTGCTGAATTCAGCAAATGAGATTCAAAAATCGCACTCCTGGTCTCATGTAATTGTTGACCGAGGCAAAGCCGAGATCAACAAACATGGTGATCTGAGGCTTTCTTCTTTACTGTCCAAGGTTAGTATACAATTTTTCTCCTTGACGGAGGTGGACAGCGACAACTTCGTTCAGCGCAGCGGGACGACAATTGACGCTTTCCGTCCGGAGGGGAGAAAACCCTGTATCTGCTTTTTCGTCTCTAACCTTTGACATGGTTCAAATACTGGTTTTTATGATGATTCCACTAATTAATTAACACTCCGCGTTTCGCGAAGGTAGGATTTTCCACGAAGTAGTAAACCGACTAAAAGAAAACACTCAAAATATTTGGCTACTTATAGCTTTATTCATTAATTCATCAGCCTATCTAATGTGTATGGGCGTTAGGCCACCACGTGAGCCCAATGCGGATTAGTCGACTACACAATACCCATCAGAATTTCTTCATCAGCGTATGCGGGCTTCCTCACGATGTTAAAAGAAATAAAGGGATATAATTCTGAGCGTGCTCCATACAAACGAAGTATGGCTAAATTTTCAATACTAGCTAGCAATGGGCAATGGAGGATTAACTTTAAAGAGCGTTTCTGCAACTGAGTGTTAATTAATTAAAGGCATACCACGGAAGGTCTTGTTTCATGAATAAAGGACACTAAGGCCCAGTGCGGAACAGAAAGGCAAGTGACAAGGAAAGTAAGCAACTTCCTGACTTCAATGACTTGGTAACCAGTTTTTATTAGCCGGTCCCTAATCCATCTGGGAAATCTTATCTTATATACAAGAATATAACCTTCCTAAACTTGCTCTTAACTTTGTTTACAAATTGCGTAGTTTAAGTAGAACTTAACTCCTACAACTTGGACTTAAAGCGGATAGTTTAAGTCATTTTAATCCTGTTAAGTTTTAGGTTGTAGGGGTTCTAGTAAGCTTTAAGGTTGGTACAAGATTTCAGTTAAGGTAAATTGAAAATTGTAAAACGTTAGCTCTTTGTGAAATGTTTACCAATTATAATTAAAGTTTAACTTATGTTTTTTTTTCATTCAGAGGATTGTAATAGCAGTCTCCACTTATGATTCCAACAAAAATTTGCAAGCTTAATATTTCGCTAACGGATCCCTAAATCGAAAACACAATATTTTTAAAAGTCACACCATGGGAAACACGAAAATAAAAATTGCATCCCCACTTTTCGTGTAGATCCCCTCAAAAAATATATTTTTCAAGTTTTATTTTACCGTTTTTATGTTAAATTACAGCTTTCTAGTACATACTAAGCGTCTCTGAGCTAAGCCTTGGACAGACAGACGGATGGACATGACGAAACTATAACGGTTCCTTGTTGACTACGGAGCCCTAAAAATCACACAGAACGATTTGTGTGGTTTGGGCACTGCTATGCTAGCGAAGTGTAGATGTTCTGAATATGGTATATTTGGTATACCCGCTACCCACCCTCCTTGAGGAATATAGTCCTGAGCATATGCTATGCTATGAGTTTCGGAATTAAAACACTAAACGAACGCAGTATCAAATCACTAGGAAAACAGTTTTAATTGAATTACTTATTCCAGATAAAAATCATCCCGGGTTGCGAGAATTCTGTACTTATCGGAATGTTGATTTGTGCCAACAGACCCTATTTATAAGCCTGTCCATCCATCCTAGCTCTAAAGGGCTTTACCTTTTGAACCGTAATAGGTAGTTAGTTGAATTTTTCATAGAATATGTGTTATATTCGTAAAAATTTTAATACGTACAAGCGTGAAACTTGGTGTGATTATAGTGCAATATCATTAAAGGTAAAACAGGAAATAATAAAAACCGGTCAAGTGTTTACTTTAGTTGTTATTATAACCGACCGCACGCACACGCCGCCCCGTCTGCCATGTTTTTTTTTAAATAACGAACAAATATTTGTAGATCTGTGATCATTTGTGTATTTATAACTGATTGACTTTTTAAAAAATAGTTTTCTCTGGGATCCTTAGTGCAAGCCCGGCTTAGATCCAAGTGGCTCCAAGTTGCTCACTTTGGCTTGCACTACGGATCCCAGAGAAAACTATTTTTTTTTGGCAATATTGTACGGTGGTATACGGAACTAACGGAACCCTTGGTGCGCGAGCGGTCGCTTTTTTATTTAGACACGGTCATATAATATAAAAAGTCAATCAGTTATAAATACACAAATGATCACAGATCTACAAATATTTGTTCGTTATTTAAAAAAACATGGCAGACGGGGCGGCGCGGCGGCGGGTGCGTGCGGTGTCGGTTATAATAACAACTAAAATAAACAGTTCTGTTCATACTTTGTTTGGTTCTCTATCATATTCTGCTTAAATATTATGATAGGCTAATAAAATTACTTGATACGCTGATTTTCAGTCGTAACATAAATTAAAATATTGTGTAAGGATATTTATGGGGCTACCTCCTGGTTTAACCATGAAATTGGGTAAGTTTGTAACCATTTTATTCATTAACTATGGCACTTTTTGAGCTGAAAAATAAACTGAACCATATATGTATACACGATATGAGAAGTGATATGGTTTTTCTAGAAATCGATTTTAATCAATGAAACCGAAGAAAAGGGAAACAGTTGTAACCATTTTACTCTTACATTTTTTTAATCGGAAGAAAATGAATATTTATGTTATTGTTCACAATACGATTAAGAATGATGTGGTTTACTAACTTTTTCGAAATTAATAAAAAATCATCTCATTTTTCAAAGAAAACGGCCAAATTCTGTCCAGATCCACGCGCTCGTTCGCATCGATTAGTATGGAAAGTCGTGGTCAAGGGATGATACGCCTTAATAATTAATTGAGTTGAATCAAACAAAGCGTACCGTAAACTTACTAGTGACCCTGTTGCACCTACAGTTTTGCAATAAATGTATTTGATTTTGAATCACGGAAAACCTACTACGCTACCAGTACCTCGTATACATAGATATCGAATAAAAGCTAATAAAGCCATAATTACTCGGCAATGAAGGCCCCTAATGCAAATTAACTCTCCGAAATGGGCCATAATTCAAAAACGATTAACCCTCCGAATGATAACTGTAATTAAAATCAAGGGCGAAAGCGTAACGATTATTTGGCAAACAATAAGGTTAATCTGAAATTCTTCAAAGCTTGCCAAGACGGGGGGTTGTTAAGGGGAATCGTTCCACATCACGCTCTATACAAGGTATAAGGAAAAGTACCATTAACCTTTAAACTACATACTCTACCCATCAAACTGAACAACGTTTACTATGGGAGCAAACCTTCGAGAACAAAAAAAAATCAGCTGTCTCATACATTTTAGTCGAGTAGGCATTGCAGTTTAGTCTAGAGTTTAGTATAAGCAGCAGATTTTTTTTGCGCCGACTGTTTTGGCTCCCATAGTAAAAGTAATTCAGTGCGATGGGTAGAGTATATGGTTTAAAGGTTAATGATACTTTTCCTTACACCCTGTATAATTGACGGAATATATTATGTTAAATAAAAACATAAAATAATGCTTAAAACTTGAAGCTGATTCAATAATATTCCAACATTTATTATTTACTAATCAAATTCGGTATGTCAAGTTGTTTTTTGTCTTCATTTTTATATTTTTTACGGATAGAAGACATAATTTTAAGACACCTATTTCATTCTTATTGCGATTCATCGAGTTTATCAATATAAATTTAATTTTTAAATTATGTAATCTCGAAGTGCAAAAATGGTGGAGAGAAAATAATTCGAACTCCATGGAGAAAAACTATCTCCAGCTATATTTAAAAAAAAAAAACCTGCCTACTCTTTCTAACTCTATGCTGGAAACAGATACGGCAACATCAAATGTCAAATTCTGACATTGAGAATGTATTTTTTTTTCTTAATGGTCAGTTATTTTAAGTTGATTTTATGTTTACCAAGGAGTTCACAGGTATGCCAGTGACGTCACTGGACGGACCGAAAAACGACGTTATTTTATAAAAAATATCTGTAATCCTTTAATTTTAAAATCTCTGACATAGAAAATATGATTATTGAGACAATTATCTCGAAATGGTTTTCGATTCAGCACCCCAAAAAAAAAACTTGACATACCGAATTGAAGTTTGAAAAATTAGGTCTCGGGCCGACTTGAACCCGCACTGTTTCAAACCGGGGAATTGCGTTATCCAATTTCGCCACCGAGCCCACTATCCAGAGAACGAAATTATATTAAATATTATTTACTACATACCTACATCCTAACTTTTTTAAATTTAATAACTAAATGAAAAAGTAAATTTGTTTGTTTGTTCCACTTTTACGTAGGAACCGTTCATCCAATCGCCATGAAGTTTATTTGTTTAACTTGTTTTCCCACTTTGGGGTTAACACATTATTTTATGTGTCAATGCATCCGCTACTGACTACCATTATTGTGGTATTTTATAGGATTTGTAGGTAGGTATTTATAAGATATTACAAATGTGGCTGTATGTTTATGTTAATTTCTGGTTAGATTTAATTTTATTAACGTTTTTCTATCCTATTCTATTAATATGTTAAATTTTAAATGTTATTAAATCTATTATATTAGTTTAGATTTCGTTTAGATATTAATTTAGTTGATTAATAATTGTGTTTAACATTGTTATGTTAATTTGCTTTGGAACTGTTCTACTTTTTTTAGAAATTACGTAGTAATTATAGTACTCTGTGATATTACTATTCAAATTTCCAAAAAAAATATGTTTAAAATAAAAATAAATAATTTTTTTTAAATTAAAACTTTTTTTCAAGTAAAACGTGTTTGTATTCATACTTATTATGGCGATTATGGCAAATCCCCCCATTTTTGGGGAGGTCTATGTCCAGCAGTGGACGTTTATCGGCTGATATGATGATGATTCATACTTATGATACACATAACACGTATGGGGCCCATAATTGGGTGATGGCGGAAAATATAAACCACAAGATATAATAAGCTTCAGATTCTTATCGTGCCAAATTGCCTACGTTAGTCGTACGGGAAACTGTTGTCCCCCCCTTCGAAAAAGGGGGCACTTACCGAAATCGAGCTATTGTCAACATCTGCTGTCTTAGCTTCCGATATTGGTTCCTTATGCTGTCTTGCTTACGCCTGAAAGTTAATATTGCTTGTCATTTAAGTTTTGTTGTGGGTAGTACTTTGGTATATTGTGATATTGGCAAACCAGCTTCGATGGGGATTCGTTTGTTGAGACTGCGGTTGACGTTATCTTCAAGAGAGATATTTCAATATTAAATATTGAAGAGCACAATGCTACCCAATCCCATAACTATGAGGTCGCCAAAGCATTTAAAGCCCGCCTACTACGCACGAGCTACGTTAATTTTTTATCATAATTAAAATGATTTAGCTTATACTTAGCTGGGTTTAGGAATGAAAATTGTGATATCTTTGTATTCTTAGACATACCACAAATGAACCGACAGCAATGATACATTTGATACCAAAGCAGCTACAGAAGTATTAATGTTAGATGTTTTAGCCAAGATTTATCAGGATATGACTGAAAAAATGCAAAAAAACCTGGTCTGCATTAATCCTTTTTCAAAAATAAGCGAAGATATCCTCATATTCTTAGTAAAATACTTAATTTTAAAATAATCAATATTATAATACAAGTCCAGGCTAGATTCTGGTACTTTAAATGTGACTAAATAATTGGTGTGACAATGTCCAAGATATTAATTTATGATATTTTATTTAATACTTAACACAAAAAATCTTACATGTAAGTAACCATTTCAACAAATCACGTTATTAAGAAATTGGCAGTATGAAAATCTCCTTGCACGTTCTAGAAAAGAAAAAGCTAATACTTTTTTCACATTTTCTCAGTTAACTCAAAAGAGGAAATCTCAAATGCGAGAAATCTAACAGAAATCCGCTCATGATCGCTGACTGAATCAGTTTAACCACAGTATTTAATTAGAATTATAATATTTTTTTTACAGAAAAGGTTATGGATCTCCATTTAGGGCGGTTCTGACACACCTCTCTTGCTTCCTCTAGGTCCATACGTCTTGTCGATTTTGGCTACTTTTAACCTGATATTTTTGAATGATGTAATTGATTTTGGTCTAGGCATGCCCTCTTAGGTCTGCCTCTGCCAATATTTCCTTCCACACTCGCCTTATATTATATCTGTTTCGTAAGTCGACTTTCGATATGTTCAAACTATCGAAGCATTCCCTTCTCTGCTTTAACCACTACCATCTTCATTCAAACCACAACGTTCTCTAATCACAGTATTTCTCATTCTATCCCTTATAGTCACTTAGGGTATTTCGAAACCAAAATGAATGGTGATACGGTGATACCACTATTTAAATTGCCCATTATAAAATTGCTGTCAGAAAATAGATATAGCCTGTGGATACGTATTTCAATGTTTATTTTATACCTTGAAACGTTTTGTCTTTTTTAAATGTTCTTCTTCTAATTAATTTGCAGTTAAGGATCTAAACGTTCCTGAAAGGTCAACAATTTATCACACTTTTCATAATAAGTAATCGTTTCTTTTGATGTGTTTATTTCATATTCACCTTTGTCATTATTTCAGTAGGTACCTACAAGATACTTGGCCAATAAAATATACCACATAATAATTTGTTTTGTATTGTTGTTACTTTATTGTTGTTGCAATATTTCTTTTTGTATAAATTCTAATTTAAATAATTCTTATTTATGTTTTTTCCGGTCACATAATTTATTACATAGTAAAGTTGGTAAAAGTATTTTTTTCCTTATATATTTTCGTCTTCATTTTTCCACATTTGAATAAGTGTTCACGTACGGTAACATTGTTTTCTTACCTTCATCCTTACGTAGTATTTGATGGGTTAGTTTTCGTTCGAAGTGAAGAAATCGGAATAAATGATTTACAAAAGTTTCTGATTAAATTTTCAAAGTAGTCCCGAGACCTTAGAACAAACAAACCATCTCTTTTCTTACCGTGAGAGTCTCAAAAGCAATTAAGGGTGATTTTCTTTTACAGTGTTTTTCTGAGCTAAAGGGCTTACCGTAGTACTCCTTCTAATAGTCTGCCTTTGGAATATATGGTTATTTCAGGATGAATAACTTGAGGCTGCAGTCAGTATTCATCCTGAAAGACTAAATATTCTAAAATAGTATTAGAAGGACTACTACGGTAAAGGTGAACCTTGATAAAACGCCATGCTTTTAAAGGTAGCAGTAGCAATAGGTTACTAAAAAGTTACCCAGCAAAACCAGCATGAATAGGGTGGTATTTTAATAGTAAATTTATAGTAATCATTGATATCACTAGACTAAAGCGTTAAAATACATTACAATTCTCATAACTTATGGAGGCTATCTTGTCAGTAAATTAATATTTTTAAGCTGTTTATAATTCTTGGAATTTTCTTTTTGACAACGGTCGAAAGAAGCTGTATCTTATTATGACTGTTATTTTAGAAATGTTTATTTCATTTTGGGAGCTTAATGTTTCAATCTAAAATATCCATGACACGGTTCAGCACCAAAAAACTATATCAGAGTAGCATATATCAAATTTATATTTTTAAGATTATGTCCTACCCGAGATAATTAAAAACAAAAAACTATACATTTTCACATAATTATTTAACGAACTTAGAACCAAGTAAAGCATAGAATCTCTCTAAAATCAATAGCGTAAAACGTTTCAATAATAATCTCTTCAAAAAATTTACTTGCACCAAAATCACTTCAAAAATTGTTTGATAGTTTTTTTTTAAATTTGTTTTTCATAAGCTCGAGAGCGGCAAACGCCTTGCCCGGGCGGCGTGAAGGCGGGCGGCCGCGACGACAGTAGGGCGGGTACTGCGTTTGCCGCAGAAGCCTGCGTCACAGCTACTGGACCTCGCCACCTTTTTTGCGGAACCCTAATTAATAGCCGTGGCGAGGGCGCTCGATGTCAAATCTCTTTCATTGATGGTTTGTCGTTCCTATACTTTTGTGACGTTTTTATTTAGAGCGAAAGCTCTTATACAACGATTAGATATTCACCGTGTTTTGACGCGATAGGTAGGTAAAACATCAATATAATTAACTATTTATGGACACTATGTAAGTATTATAATTTTTTATGATAATTCTTTTTGCATTTACATTTTTTTTAAACAATGTCCTTAAGTGTCACGTTATGGAGATAATTGGAAGTTATTTTGCAATATTCATATTATTATCAAATTATATGAAATTTTTCCCCCTTAAGGAAATGTCCCCAATCCAAAAATAAAATTTCAAAGACCGACGCGTTTTTGAAAAAAAAAAAACAATCTGGTCTATACTAGCCCCCATATTAACAAACAAAGGGGTTTGGGGAAATGTTTTTCAGTAGCAGGTTACCGTGGGTAACTAATCCTAAGAATAGTTTCCGAGAAAACATAAATGTATATATCATTTAAAAACTGGCTGAAATTGCTCACTTATGTGGATTTCTGACAATCAAAGGCAGGCAAAGGAATGCTTCCGAAGAGAACCGACATTTCCTTGTACTGACCGATCTATTGTTACATCAAAAGCGTGAAGTGGAAGCTGAAACTTTGGTAGCGAACTAAAACAAACAAGACTTAACTTTGCGATATAACTCTGGCTACTAGGTACTCGAATCTTGTGTCCGCAAATAGCAATACTCAACTTTAAACTTGTACCAATTAATGGCTTCTATCCTCTAAATAATGGTAAGTAATAAAATCATGCCGGTAGATGTTATAGCAAAGGAAGCGATCTTGTTATAGCATATTTGGTTAACATACTTATTATGGTTTTTGCGAACCCCCACCCTCAGAGGAAGGATCTCTTAATTCTGAAGCATAGAGTCCGCATCAATTTACGATTGTAGTTAGTCTCTTTTGTCTTATGACGTACATTTAATAGTAAAAGGAGATGGTGTTTTAGAATTAAAACATAATATTGTTTCCACAAAATATAACTTTAATTTCAAAGAACAAAGTGCAATCAGCATAGACAATAGCACGTACAGTGTAGACCATAGACCATAGCATAGAGTAGAAGAGAGAGGTGTGTTTATGATGTTTTCTTGTAACTAATAATAGAACACCTTCCCTTCTAGACAACTAACCCTTAATTGAATAAACTAAATAATCCTTATATATATTTGTTGGCTTGACAATTCTACCACTCCTAGTTACATAAGGTTGAACGGTAGGTTCAGCAGTATTCGAAGAACATGGATGTACACAGATTTCATTAGGTTCAGCATCAGCTGCATTTGAGGAATGCGGCTGTAACTGAGCTTTACCTTCGGATAATTTGGGCACCAACATATCCTGGCTTTGGCACTGTTCCTTGTTAGAACAAGACTTTTTTAAGTGATAGGAATTTCTCCTTAAGCATCTCGAATCCTTATTTCTACTTATAAGATATGACCTGGGTTCCTTACACTTCTTTACTACTACTCCCTTCTTCCAGTGCTCATCCTTATCAGTTTTAAAAACTATATTATCACCAACATTAAATGTGGCTTCCGCTTTCCTTACATGTCTGTCATGAAACTTCTTATTGATAGACTGTTTAACTCTTAACAATTTGTGAATATTTTTCTCAATTTTAGGTTCTAACATCTGTGCAGTGGTAGGCAAAGTCGTCCTGATTCGTCTACTATTTAGAATTTGTGAAGGAGACACATCAAGACATGACAATGGAGTATTATTATAGTGCATTACTGATTCCCTGTAATCCACCCCATCCTCTGCAGCTTTCTTCATCAGATTTTTGCATATATTCACTGCTTTTTCAGCCAAACCGTTGCTGCGGTGATAGTGTGGACTACTGGTAACAATATTGATGTCTTTAGACTTATAATACTCCAAACATTCATATGACACAAAGGGATTGTTATCGGCTACCATTTCCATCGGGTACCCAAATCTGGTGAAAGCTTCCTGCATGGCATTTATAACACTTTTTGAGGTTTTTGACTTCAGAGGCAAGACCTCAAGCCAATGTGACAAATAATCAACTATCACAAGATAGGACCTCCCGGCATAATCAAAGATATCAGTTCCAACTTTGTAGTACCTATACTTGGGAATTTTGTGAGGCTTCAGCGGTTCATGTGAGTTGGCTGAACTAAATTTTTCACAAGTGCGACATTCATTAATGTAATTCTGAACAGTTTGAGCCAGCTTAGGCCAGTAAAATAACTCACGAGCTCTCCTTACACTCTTAGTTATACCAGGATGCCCTTGATGAACTAGTTTTAATACATATGATTGCAAAGACTTTGGAACAATTATCTTGTCATTGAGAAAGACCAGTCCGCTTTCTACATAAATATCATGTCTTAATTTATAATAGGGTTTACAATCACCACATATCTTTTGTTCATTAGGCCAACCAGATTGATTATACTCACAAATCCGTGACAATACTGAATCCTTGCTAGTTTCAAGACTAAATTGAGCTTTTCTCTCTTCACTCATAGGCAAATGCAATGAAATTGAATGAACCATTTCTAACATTTCATAATCTTGTTGGTTTTTACCATCCAGGCTGCTTCTTGACAGCATGTCAGCGAAATGAATCTCTTTACCAGGTACATACTTGAGGTTCAAAGTATAGTTAAGCAGTTTAATCCTCAAGCGTCTCAATCTGGGTGACCCAACTTTACTAATCGGTTTACACATAATAGACAACAAAGGCTTGTGATCAGTTTGCACTAGTATATTAGCTCCATAAATATATTTGTGAAACTTTTGAGTGCCAAAATATATTGCCAACAACTCCTTCTCAGTTTGGCTGTAATTTAATTCACAATTTGTCATAGTTCGAGAGACACACGCTACTAGTTTTAACACATCATTATTATCTTTCTGGAAAAGACAGCTGCCAATGCCGTTTTTAGAGGAATCACATTGTAAAACAATTTGTTTGTTGGGATCGAAGGGACATAGGGCAGGAGCCTTTGTTAATTTACTTTTAATCTCGTTAAACAATTTTTCATGAAGGGATAACCATTGAAATTCCACATCTTTTCTTAAGAGCTTACACAATGGAGATAGCAACTCGGCCATTTCCGGGACATAGCGTCTTACATAATTAAATGACCCTATTATTCTTTGTAACTCATCTTTATTAGTGGGAGACTTTAACTTAACTAATGACTCAATTCGATCTTCGTCAACTCTCATACCCTTTCCATCAAATATTTGACCCACATATTTTACCTCTTTTTGTTTAAATTGGAGCTTATCTTTATTAAATACGGCATTAATTTCCTTAGCTTTTTGAACAACTCTCTCAACAGCTTCATCGTGAGCCTCCTCTGTCTCACCCATCACCAGCAAGTCGTCAAACCATGTTATACAATTTGGAATGTTGCCAAAGTAGTTTTCTATTTGATCTTGAAATAAATCAGGAGAGTTTGATAAGCCATACGGCAAAACTAAATATCTGTACACTCCAAATGGTGTGGCGAAACAGCATTTCCACGAGGAATCTGGGGACAACAAACAATGATGGAACCCTTCTGACAAGTCAAATACAGAAAAGTACTTCTTTCCTAACAATTTTGTTGATATTTCATCCAAAGTTAACAATACCTTCGGTTTTCTCACAATTAATTGGTTCAGATCAGCTGGGTCAAGACAGAGCCTTAACTTTTTGTTAGACTTTTCAACCAAAACTAACCTATTTATACAGGCTTTAGGGTCTATTTCATCAACTTTGATAATAGCATTTCTCTTAACTAATCTCTCTAACTCAGCCTTTAACGGTTCTCGCAAAGCAAAGGGTATCCTGGCTGCAGGGTGACAGATTGGTGCTTGACTATTCACAGTTGGTATAATACAA
This sequence comes from Agonopterix heracliana, assembly GCA_963693445.1. Classification (NCBI taxonomy): domain Eukaryota; kingdom Metazoa; phylum Arthropoda; class Insecta; order Lepidoptera; family Depressariidae; genus Agonopterix; species Agonopterix heracliana. Next base: position 11,013,099 of record OY856310.1, read on the forward strand.
GGTTTTGGAAATGTCCCATATCCTTTGAAAACATCCGGATTTTGAGCAATGAACTTGGACTTTGCCTCTCCAATTTCTACAGAATGTACTCTTTTCACTAAATTTAATCCTAAACAACCTGGTAACCCTAACAGCATAGAATTACAATCTACCACTATGAACTCTTCGCAATGCATCTTATCTTTATATTTACAGAGTAAATTTACAGCACCTATTGGCTTTATCTGGGCACCTTGAAAAGCCTCCAAATTTTTATTAAATTTCCTCAGTTTACAGTTTAGGCCTAACATTTTATACAATTTTATAGGCATTATACTAACCTCGGCACCAGTATCTAGTCGGCATTTAACTTTTTGACCTTCTATCATAATATCTTCAGTCCAGTCAGAGCTCCTTGTCTGACACCTGACACTGTAACAGTAAATTGGATCCTCGTCGGAGCTGTTGTCATCTCCTTCCACTCCAGCTACATTGTTCACTCTTCTAACTCTGCAACTAACTGCAAAATGATTCAGTATCCCACATTTTGAGCACTTTTTTCCATATGCCGGACACAACCTCGGAGCATGTGTTTTCTGGCATCTTCTGCATTTAAAGACCCCTTCATTAGTATCTCTCTTGATAGGAACTGGCCCCCGACTCTTCTTCACAGCATCAACCTCTACTAAGGGATTCATTTCCTTCACCTGCTTCCGGCTTTGTTCATGTTTTCTACATATGTTTGAAGCTGTGGAGAGGTTCAATTCATCGATTCTCAATAAATTTTCTTGCAGGGCCTTATCATATACTCCATGCACTATTTTATCACGCAACAGCTGATCTTCTAAGCTCGTTGAAGACACATAATTGCAATTTTGTAGCAACTCTCTGCACTCAGTCAAAAAACTGTCAAATGGTTCACCCTCTTTTTGCTTCCTCTCATTAAACTTGAAACGTTCAAATACTTCGTTAACCCTGGGGCTAACGTACTTTTCGATTGCTTTTATCACGCTATCGAATTTTTGCGATTCTTCTTTCGAAAGCGGCAAGGTCAGTAGGATTCTCGACGCTTCCTGACCCATCATGTTCCTGAGGAGTGATAATCGGATACGATCGCTAGAGTTGTCACTTCCCCTAGCCACAAGATAATCTTCGAATGATGATATCCACATTTTCCATTCCTGAGCTGCATTTTCAGATCTCATGTCAAAATTCGGTGGCAATTTTACACTGGCGGCAATCATAGTGATTCCACTCTCTTTGCTATCGGACTCCATGTTTATTTTAAAATCTACTTGGATCTCCGTGTACTTCTAGATTTAAGTACAAACTTATAGTACAAAGTGTAGCCCACACACCGTAGTTCTTCTCAAACAATTTATTTACGTGGCTGCGCCATGTTTTAGAATTAAAACATAATATTGTTTCCACAAAATATAACTTTAATTTCAAAGAACAAAGTGCAATCAGCATAGACAATAGCACGTACAGTGTAGACCATAGACCATAGCATAGAGTAGAAGAGAGAGGTGTGTTTATGATGTTTTCTTGTAACTAATAATAGAACAGATGGAACTAATACATATTTGTTTATGCGATTGTCCATTTATTTTAACACTTTTTGACGTATGTGTAAAGTTGTGTAAGGGTTGAACTACACATGGCCGCACGCGATCGCACTTTTCCATAGCTCCATCCTTTTCTGTCACTCAGGAACGTCATTTGCTAGAGCATATAAGATAGACGGAACGCGATCGCGTGCGATCACACGCCGCGGAAGAACGTGATCTTCCGTCCGTGATTAGTTCCATCTCCTTTTACTATTAAATGTACGTCATAAGACAAAAGAGACTAACTACAATCGTAAATTGATGCGGACTCTATGCTTCAGAATTAAGAGATCCTTCCTCTGAGGGTGTAGTTCAACCCTAAAGTGGTCACTTTTTGTGCCTTTTGTCCATAGAGAAACACGTGTCTCCTGTCAACGCCCGGAGAGGAGTAAGTATTGTTTATTTCTCCATAGAAAATTTTTCTGCAATTTTTTACGGGGGGGAGGGACCTTTGCTTTGAGAATAGCAGTAAAACGCATGCTCGTCTGGGCTAGATAGGGCCTTTGCGGGGGTGAGACTTTGGCAGAGGGTAAAGTATGTTAAATTATGCGTAAGCCTGCTCCTCTCCTGTCAAGGAGTACCGTGTCTTAATGCTTTTGTCTTACCACTTGACACAACACATAATAATATACAGGGTGTTTCATAAGTAACAATAAATATTTAAAACTCTTAAGGGGGTTGTTTAGACCGTCAAACTGAACAACTTTCTCTATGGGACCAACATCGAAATCGCGAAAAACAAAATTTGATATCCCATACATATTTTAGCTCTATAGTCGATTTGTAGAGTATGGAACATCAATTTTTTTTTTGGATATTTCGATATTGGTCCCATAGTGAAAGTTGTTCAGATTGACGGTCTAAACCACCCCCTTAAAGGTTTATTTGTATTTTTGTAACACCTTGTATAAACACAAAAACTTCAAAAATGTGGACAGCCTTGCATAGGTATGGCTCCCTCTATGCCTTTAGGTATAATCTCTTTGCCCGACCTGACCGAAATGAAAGACGTTTCACGTCAAAAACCTTGCTGTGGTAAAAGTAGTTTAGCAGTGGAATGGAGATATTTTCCGTCTTTAGTAGTCATAGTATCGTAGAAAGATTTCAGCGCAAGCGAAATACTTGGTCTATGTCATAGTACAGAGGGCCTACCATGAGTTTTCCCTGTACTTTACTACTGTAGTTACGTCGCCAATTCGTATGACAGAAATTAGTTCTCAACGTAACCACTAGGAGCGCTGTACGAAATTCAATAGAAAATTGGTGACGTAACTACAGTAGTAAATTACGGTGAAAACTCATGGTAGACCTACAGGTATATAAAAACAACGTGGTTTATTTTACGTTATCTTTTGCCTCTAGGGCTGCGAGAAAATCTCTTCATAAAACTACGTGTCAGTTTTTTACGAATGTGGGTGCAAAAAAGAATAACAGTAATGAAGTTTAGTCTAGTCGGATTAAGTTTTTGTGAGTGGAATTTTTAAAACTTGAAAATTAAATGAGTAAAGTCTCTCGTTGATACTGTCACAAAATTGCTAGGAGTAAAGTAACAGAAAGGGTTGGACGTGGTTGGATTTTATGTAAAATTTTCTGTTTGGTTGAGCTGTAGAGAATGTTTCATGCTTCTATTAAAATTCATGTTTTGTGACGTATTTTATTATGGAATTAAGTCACTGGTATCACCATTAATTGAATTCCTCTTTATTAGTCTGATATAGGAGAGCTTCGGTGGCGCGTTGCAGAGAGGAGACACTTAATTATGCATGAGTGTCCGGGTTCGAATCCGCATGGACGACATGGCATGTACCAATGAGCTTTTCTAACTTATGTACGTAATACCGTCTACTTACTCTCAAATGATGAAGGAAAACACCATGATTATTCATGGTGTTTATACCTTCCAGCGTTTATACCAGGTTTATACCAGCGTATGAAGGTTTATACCTTCATACGCTGAAGAAGAAATTATGATCCAATTCAATTCAATTCAAAATCATTTATTCAATATAGGAGCCTGAGGCACACTTATTAAACGTCAATTCTTTTTTAAGCTACCACCGCGTCGGAACGTGTTGTAGCTGTAGAGAAGATGCGGCCAGAAACTCTACAGCATAACCGTTTGAGTAGTCCAAAAATCCACATTGGGCACGCGTGGTAAACTAGCGCCCCTACCTTCTAGAGGGTAGGCCTGTGCCCTTAAGTGGGATGTTTATAGGCTGATGAAGAGAAGATAATTAGAATTATCACCATGAGCAACTTGGGGTGAGCAACGTGAGCTTAATTAAATTAAAGATTGAAAAAGTCGGGCGGCGAGCGGGATTCGAACCCACGACCTGCCTATCCGGGGCATGCTCTTCTCCAACAGAGCTGTCGTCGCCCCGCAAGCCACGACGAAATTTTCAATCTATATCTCGTCTTCGTTACATGAGCTTCTCTGATAAACATAATTATTATCTTTCTTACGTCGGCTGCCTTTTTTCTCGTTAGGTAAGGTGCGTTGGGGTTAGTTCGGATGGTTTTTAGCTGCATTCATAAGAAGTTGGCAATTTATTTTTCACCTCACAAGCTCGGAAAGATTATGTTTATCATTCGAAATCTGAGTCTAAATTTTAGCATTGAACCTGTATATATTTTAACGAAAATCTGAAAACGTACAAGCATAAGAGATTAGTTTCTAGATTGTTTTCAAAATTTCATTGACTTTTATTAGTTCGTATTGAAAATATAACCAGACTTCGTTTGTATGGCGCGCCTAAGGTAATATTATCCCTCTTTTTTTAAGAAGATGTTGTGACAAGAAAAGAGAAGGGTATGCTTCATTGGTTTGGTCATGTGGAGAGGAGCATGTACGAAAGAGATATATGGAGCTAAAGTGGCTAAAGTGAGTAGAAGTGTCGGTAGAGGGCGCCCTCGTAGGACGTATTCTGATCAAATCGGTTGCGTCCTACAAAAAGTGGAGGTGCGGAGTACTCGAACCCGACGGTCACGTGTATGGATGTGAATGAGGCAAAAGAGGTATGCAATGATCGTAGTTGGCGCGCCTTGGTCTCTGCCTACCCGACTGGGAAAGAAGCGTGACGTTATAGATAGATAGAAATTTAAGCAGCAGTAGGTACATCAATGGGCTAAAGCTTAAAGCTAAAGCTTAAATAGGTTATTGTTATTACTAGCAGCGATGTCATTAATTAATGCTGCAGCTGTGCACGTTGCTTAATGCAACTGCGAGTACTAAATTTTATTGACCGCTGAAAACGCAGTGACGCATGCACCATACACCATACATACCTACATAATAAACATAATTAAGATATTATTCTCATCTTGGATGGCCTCGTAGGTAAAAAGATCGGTAGTTCGGTAGTAATCGATTACAATTACATTGCATTTAAGATTAAATATATTATAATAGGGTCCTTCTTAATATGCTGACGGTTCTTAAGGGGATGATAAGATCGTCAAACTGAACAACTTTCTCTATAGCACCAAAATCGAAAACTTGAAAAAAAAATCAGCTCTTCTCTTCAAAACTGAAACCAACTCGAGCTAAATATAGGCAGCTGATTTCTTTTTCGCGTTTTCGATGTTGGTCCTATAGAGAAAGTTGTTCAGTTTGACGGTCTGATAAACCCCTTAAAAACCGTCGGCCTATTAAAAAGGATCCTGTATTACCAGGATACTCGAAGATATTCCTAGATATTCCAAATATAGTCATTAACAACAGCAGCCTTTCATCGTCCACTGCTAAACAAACCACTCCAAGACACACCACCAAAATATCTTCAGCCTTCCTCATACTCAAAATATCCACATTTCACTGCATCAATATTCATCATCTACCTCCGATGATCTTAGACGATTTACCTCGCGTTAGAATTTCCCCTCTGCCAACTAACAAGATCAAGAAATCTTACGCATTTACATACAGTTTAATACCTTATCACTAAACGCGACAGCCTGTAATTGCGGTACAATAACTTCGAACTTATCACGTTTGGGGTTCACACGACACTGTTTTTCATGACTTCTAACATTCGAAATTCGAATCTAAAGTAATGAAATAAAGTCTAAAGTTACGGATTTCATGCAAGAATTGATTACACGCGTAACTTGTCCATATATAAATAGTCTATGACCTCCATACGTTCAACTGCAGGACACAGGCCTACCCTCCGGGAGGGTGTCTCATAAGTGCAGTCCACCACGCGTGCGCAATTCGAATTGGCAGACTTCACATACGCATCAGAATTTCTTCTTCAGCGTATGCACATTTCACTAACAGTGCCAAAACTCAGTAGAGCGTTACTGGTATTGAGCCCGTCGCAGTTATAATGAACCAGTAGATCAAATTCACGTCTTGAAATTGGAGCATAGGTTTTCCTCTCTCGCCGATCCACGCTACCCAAGCCGCCGCGTAGTTCCAACAACAACGTCTCAGTGTTGTCAGATCAAATTTTTAGAGATCCATAGGTCAAGGTTGAAAAATCCGGAAAAATTCGTAGAATCAGTTAAATGTGACTAGAAAATTTGTGTGACTATGGCCAAGATATTTATTTATAATACGATATAATATAACGTGTGATTGTACCCATGATACTGAACAACTTTCTATAAAACTCCATAAAACCTCTTAAAAAATCCGTAGATATAAAGACTTTTTTAAACGCTTTGTCTGACTTTTTTCGAGTGAACTGACTCAAAACATCGCTCTAAATTGGCAAAGAAATTGGAAAGTTATTAAAAATTTGACAAGTTTAAGCTAGAAATTGAGATTAATGTCCAGACAAAATGAAAATCTACGTAATTCTTTCTTTTCTGTTCTAACTTAATTCCTGGTTCATTATTTTCATTATCACTGTCTGTGTCAGTCCTTTTGTAATTTACAGTTCCTGTTGTGTCTGTTCCATAAAGGTATTATACCAGGAATAGAGGAACTGACAGCTGAGAGAGCGAGATGTTCCTAGCGGCACCACTGTATAATAGAAAGAGATACGTGACGCGAGGCAATACAACCGTTTTCTAATCTCTTACCAATTTTTACAATTCGGTTTCCGTGAATAATTGCAAATCTTAAGTGAAATCGTAGATCATTTTGTGAAATATACTGACACTACTTCATTAATTTATCAACGATTTCACGTTAGACTCAGAATTATAGACAGTATTCGAATTTTTGCCTGCGAATAGTCTCCTGAAAACATCCAAAAACGGTTTCATTTGACAACTCATGTCAGTTGCTCTATTCCTGTAAGGTATAATACCTTTGTGGTCTGTTCTGTATAGGGACGGAAAGTAAAAGGAAGGGGATGAAAAAGTTTATCTTTTACGAAACACATTCATGTACACAAAAAAAGTAAACATGAATTGATTTATTTGCGGCTGGGTATCATTCTGTGCAGCAAATTGTCATTTTAGGAACGAATTCAGAAAATTTCTTACCATTGAAATCCGTAGATTTACGGATAAATCTGTAGGTCTGGCAAGGTCCGAGGCGAGGTCCGGTCCCTAGTTCGGTTGTGTAAGTTCATTCACTGGCTCGGTAGACCCTTTGTAGTCCCTCCAAATATCTGCGGGCAGAAATAAGCAGTAGCTGGTCCCTGAGCAACGCTGTACTATTTGTCATTTCGAAAAAAATATGTGATGTGATGTTTTTTGTGTTTTCTTACGCTGCCGGTTTTTGGGACAACTCGCAAGCTCTCGCAAGTGACAGATTGGTACATATACATCTCAAACTTTATTGTACACTAGAGAAACCCGCGACTTCGTCCGCACAACTAGAGTTAACCCGCGACTTCGTCCGCACAAATTATATACTTACCATAAGTCAGATCATAAGCTATCAAACAAAAAAAGTTTCATCAAAATCGGTTCAGTAGTTTTTGTGTAATGCTATTACAAACATACAAACAAGCAAACAAACAAACAGACAGACAAAAATTATAACTAAAAAAGGTTGATTTGCAGTCAGGGATACCTAAAAACCATATCGTAATCTTTGTCATGGAAATATCTTCAAAGTACAGACAGACTTCTGTTACAGTTGTTTAGTAGTTTAGATTTATTATAGAGAGCTATAAGTATTATAGTTTAGCTAAATTTTCAAGAGTGGTTTAAATCATCAACCTGGACAACGTTTACTACGGGAGCAAATAATAAATCGCAAAAGACATCAGCTGTTCTATACTAAAGTGCAATGCCTACTTGATTCAAACGTATGAAACAGCCGATTTCTTTTTACGATTTCAGGTTTGCTCCAATAGTAAAAGTTGATCAGTTTGATGGTCAGAAACACCCCTGAGAATGTAGCTAAATATTTTATTATAATTTACATGTTTAAATTAAACATACTTGACGGCCCGATAGCATAGGTAGTCTATAGTGAACCTGCCTGCTGTGTCGAGGGTTGCGAGTTCGAATCCCGCAAGGGACAAATATTTGTATAATGAATATGAATATTTGTACCCGAGTCATGGATGTTTGTATCTATATATGTATTCTATATCGTTGTCTAGTCATCATAATACAAGTCCAGGCTAGTTTCTGGTACTTTAAATGTGACTAGATAATTTGTGTGTCAATGTCCAAGATATTTATTTATTTATTTATTTATACTTAATTTAATAAGTCCATAATTCAAAATCAGACATTTTTATCATCAAAAACTTATAGCTGAAGAACTACGAAATACTATGCTTGCCAATTTTCCTCATAAGTTGTACTTCAATCTCGTAGAGTAGATAAAATGCCACATCAAAATAAACCAAGACAGACGTAAGCTTGCAAGTACGTAGTTGTATTAGGAATTCCAAAGTTTAATCAAGCACAGCTACAAACCTCACCGCAGCTCTCTCTAGTTAGACGAAAAGCTAATAGTCGATTCTGACTGAATGGGTTATCACCCTCTCTCTGTCTGACCGCATCTTCGTGTCAAGGATATTCACAATTGGGGTTCCCACGCGTTCTGTATAAAAGGAGACATGTTATTTGATCCGTTGTTCATGTGATGGAATAACCTTTTTGGTAAATGGAATTAGTTTTCTTTGACGTCGTATTTCCTTTCACAGTTTGCTGAAATTTCAGAATTTGGTGGTATCTTCTCGTAATCTAATAGGTCAGTGGAGAACAGGGTCAACTATAATCGTAAGTTTTGTGTATCTATAGAATTCGTAAAATTGTGTTTATTACACTCTACATAATAACTGGGTAGGTTACCAAGGAACAGTAAAACTGATCGGTTATTTTCATAAACCTTTTATATCCCTCCGATGGTTCTTCGACGTAAAACTTCAGCTCCTATCTATCCGATAACATTCTAGACATTCAATATTATTTTGCTCACCTCTACAAAATATCCTGCATTTCTGCAAACACATGCTATCACTACCTATAATGGGAACGCCAGATGACTGGACCGGCGCTAAATTGCTATGTGTGTTTTCATTTTCAGGGTTCCGTAGCTCGAAAACGTAAAAACCGGTCAAGAGGAAAACGATTTCCATAAAACCTGCGTCCATATTCCATTACTTTGTATTTGGTTTGTTTGAGTGTTGTATAAGTATGCAATTATAATAATGCTTGGGGTGCTTGATGAAAACGTTTCATCCTTTTGTACGTAATGGAAAGGACCTTGTTTAAAGTACCAAGGCCATTAAGACTCTTTTGTAGTGCTTTTAAAACGTGTATGTTCTAAGAACGTAGAACCGTCGAATATTATATACCTACATACCTGCTACATACATACATACACTCGCGACCTTATTTCGTTGTCTAAAGCTTTGTTTAAAAAATTGTAGCAAGAAACATACTTAATTATTATGGCCAATAGTTCTATACGAGGCATGGACCTCACAATAACAATAGATCTTCCATTGTTTGTCGGTCATTTCCTCGCAAAACACCTAGAAGCCACAGAAATATTTCTATGGGTTCTAGGTTCCTGGCGGTTTTACAGAATAATGCTGCAAATTAGTTGGGTTCACTGAGTCACCAATGTGGAAGTTCCACATCGAGTCAGGAAGTCCCGGGAGCTTTTGTAAATCATTAAAAAAAGGAAAATCGTCTGCATTGGTCACATCTTGAAGAATGAGCAATACCAGTTGCTCCAGACCGACTATAGTAATGGGCAAAAAAGAGGGCAAAAGAAGCGTCTGTACCACGAATGTTGTGGCTCGCGAACCTGAAACAGTGGATAGGCATCGCCAGCGTCAAAGAGCTGATTCGTTTGGCAAGAGATAGGCAGGGATATGCAGAGCTGCCAACCTCCAGTTATGGAGAGGAAACCAAAGAAAAAGATACATAACACACACTCACGACCGTATTTTGCTGTCTGAAACGTTGCTGAAACCAACAAAGCAACTTTCAAGAGTGCGATTGTAGCAAACTTAACTTTGAACTGTTTAGCCCCACTTGCGCCAACCACGGGTTAGCAATTAACTCCGGATAAAATAGCTCTTTCAGTTGTTTTTCTATACATAAAATCATGGGTTACCAACTTAACCTGGAGTTTATTGCTAACCCAGGTTGGCGCAAGTGGGGCTTAGAGTTTTAGAATGGAACGAAAAGAAGCCTAATAGCTAAGTCGCCTCATGAAGAAATACGCACTGAAGAAAAGAGTAGCATATTTTAAGCCAGAACAACTAGGTGGTTACAGACCGGTTACATTTCTAATCTTTTGAAGGTATTGCGTATGGAAACCCAAAAAAATAAATTCTTATAGGTTTCTTAGGGAAAGTTGTTCAGTATCATGGATACAACCACCTCTTGAATTAAAGCAACTGTTTACCCTTGTTTTCTTATTATCAAAGTGCAAATACGTATTATTAAAAAAATTAAATTCTCAAAAGAAATGCCACTAAATCGCAAACAGTAAAAAGATCAAAAGGAGAAAATTGTCTTTATTGCTAGAGAGAAAGATATTCAACAATACAATTATTATGCCGATGTTAACCATGTTCAATCATAAAAAAAACCATTCAATTCCGATAATGTTCCATAGAAAATACGTCAAATATGAATAAAAAAATAAGTGCTGCGTTTTGTCTTTTGCCACTTATTGATTGTGTCTATGCTTGTTTTATTATTGTAATCTATACGTCGTCTATAACTAGGTCTATATCAAGAAGTTTCGAATCTTCTATAGTGGAGCACTATATAGGTACAATGTTCTTGTGGAGCACAGACTGCCTAACAAGCGGTGAAACATGATAATTTTCCTTGGTGGTCGGTAATGATCGTTCTTCTCCGTAGTTGTTTTTAGTGACGTTAACTTTGTCCCTTTCTAATGTATGTCTTGGCATGACGTCACTCAATTGTCGTTCATGTCATTGTGACGTCATTGGAATAGAAAGGGACACGCGTAAAATTGGAAATATCTACGACGGAGACGAACGTCAATTTTCTTGTATCAATGCTTGTAAGGAGGAGTGCTATCCTTTATGATTTAAATCCATGGTCTATACCTATGTGAGATAAATAAACCAGGTTGGGCCTTTAGTTTGGTTAGTGACAGTCTGACGAAGCTTGCATACAAATTGTATCTTGTGTGTTGCCATGGGTGAATACAATAGCTATTTCGAGAAAATTGCGTTTAAAGTTGCGTCGAATGTACTACGCGCGAACAGATTTAAGTGACACTAGTGCCATCTATCGGGAAACCCTGTGAAGTAGCAAGTTAAGTCATTATTGCATAAATAGAACAGTTGGCGCAGAGCATGAATCCGCATCTAACTCGAATTTGCCAAATTTTGACTTGTACCGTTATTGTATTCACCCAGCGATATGTAGATGGTTGTGATTTTGGTTTGACGAAACCTGCTTTGCGATTTCGATTTTTTTTTGTTATTTTACTAATATTTTATTGTTATGTAACTTTTCTAGATATAATTCTTCATTTAAACATCGTTGAAAAAACCTGCATGCTTCAATTTCGAGGCATGTATTTGTTCCCACTGTCTATTACAAGTGACAGAGATTCGGTAGGTATACTACTAGTGAAACGTAGATGTTGTGAGTTTTCTCAATATCTCTGACTACGCCCTCGGGGAATATAGGTCGTGAACATATACATGTAAGCATAATGCTTATGCTTGCTCGTTACTTAATAAAATATAAAACACAATATTTATTATTTTGATGTTCAACAGTTTATCGTTTATCGTAATAATTTGCTATGACACTAAGGGCCTGTTTCACCACTTCCGAATAAGTTCTTGTTAGCTTATCCAAAAGTGGTGAAACAGGCCCTAAAAGTATTGTATGTTCGTATATATCTATGGACAAGTAATTGTTTCAGACAGTACAATGATGAGTTTTGAAGGATTATGGAGGCATTCTCCAGGGAATTTACAAACCTCCAAATCAAATCTAACGTATGATTCCAAATTCATACACAACATTTGTAACGAACGTCCATCTGGATTCGAATCTCAACTTTAACGTCAAAACTTTATGCAAAGCACACCCGAGCTCAGATTACCTATAGATGTTCAGATCAGAAAGGAAACTGCACTTACACCTTCATTTTAATCCACTTTTGTACTTCACAATTTTATTCCTTATCATATTCGAATAGGATTGTCTTCAAACTGGCTCCAAAATGAAAATAATTTAATTATCCGGTTGTGGTTTTTACACAACAAATTATTTGAGGATACTTGTATTTTGCCATATTTTGATGAGAACAATTACAACTAGGTATTTTGATGTTTTTTTAAATTATTTACAATTTATTTTTAAGACAAATTAGGCATATCTTAATGGGATGTGTCCTAGAACGATTTTATGTGTCATACGCAGTTATAGGCTTGGAAATATTTGAAAAGTAACACAACATTTGCATTATAATACATAAACAGTTCTACCTATTTCTAAGTTTTCCAAAAACTCTGAAAATGTATTTAGTTCTTATCTTAGTGCGTTCACAAACGATGACGCACTGACGGAGCAGCAAACGTCAGTCCGTCATTTGTGAAACAAGGAGTTGTATAAAACCGCACGTAGAAGCACATACGGTGACTGATTGACGCACCGCGTATGCTTTTATGGACTTTCGTCTGCCACTCCGTCAATGCGTCATCGTGTGTAATCCCACTTATTAAATTCTTTCAATAAAAATGATAGTGATGCTTGAAGCACAACCCAGTGCCACAAATACCAAAGTTAAACAAAATTACTATACAATGGCTCCGGAGCCCTATTTTGGAAGTGTCCGCCACGCTCTTTAAAGTTTTTATAAAAGTAAAGTAATAGTTAGTTCTCTAATACATCTAATCGATACAATAAAGTTATTAATTATGTGCGTGCGGCTTACATGAAAATAATCTTAATGGATATGTCCAAAGCGCGTTTAGTTGAAGCACACAAGCATTTCGGGTATATGTTTTGAAATATTAACTACCTGTCATTTGTTTTGATTTATTTTGCTGTTTTGAAATGTTCGCGTAGTGGTTACTCATCTAACAGCACCGCATTGCATTTTTCCGTCGCTCCATCCTTTCCTGTCACTCAGGAACGTCATTTGAACGGAAAAATGCAATGTGGTTCTGTTAGATGAGGGTCAACCCTATAAGGGCGATCCCTTAACTTTCATCTAAGCGTGTGGCTCACAATGTTTACCATGAAGTTTCCTCTCTGTACTTTAGTCCACAACGACCTGAGCCCCAAATGGCGAAGTTGGGAAGTTATCGAACGGTTTGCAGCTTCACACAATGTAAATATAGGGAGAAAACTGCGAAATACATTTTGTGATTTTCAAATTGCAATATTTTCCCGGTAAGTATAGGATTTATTACTGGCTTTTCTTGTCGGAAGTTTTAATATTTGGTCTGACATTGTTTTACTGCTATTTTTTTTATTTTAACTTTTTTAGAAAGGGTGTAACAGAACACCCTAGAAAGTAATTTTAAAGGGTGGTTTACACCATGAAACTGAACAAATTTCACTATAGAGTCAACATTATCAAAATATAGAAAAAAAATTATATTTCAAATAAAACTGCAGTACCTACTCGACTCGAATGTATCTAGATTGTCTCGACAGCGAAAGTTGTTCAGTTTGATAGCCTAAAAAACCCCTTAAAATATTACTAGGGTGTTTTGTTGCACCCTGTATACGATCCAATAACTAAGTTTGTAGGGAAGTCAGTTTGCAATATAGGTAGACGTCGTTTGAAATTCGAATTCAGATGGATGCACAAAAGCCAAATTATGCAACAAAATTTAACCCCACCTTCAGTTCAGAGGGTCCAGACTAGCAGGTAGGTATTTATATATTTTTAGAAACTTATGCTAATGTACAATACCATCATCATCAGCCTATCATCGTCCACTGCTGGACATAGGCCTCTCCCAAGGCGCGCCACAAGACTATGTCCTCGGCCTTCCTCATCAACAATACCAAGATACATGAACCAGTCTTCGGTGAACGAAAACATCGAAAGATAACCTGCATTTAGATCAATATTGCATAAATTTGACTATCGTTAGTTAAATGAAAGAAAAATACAATATTTTCGATTATAATCGATATTTCAAATATTATCGATTGTAAACATAACATGTACATTAATGTTTTACTGTTTTAAATCAAATTAAGTAACATGTCGTAAAGACAAACATTAGAAGTGAAACTTTCGCAGCTGTCAAATTTTAATTTCGATCTTCCGTCACACGAAAAGGTTGCCGATCCGAATTTCAAAGCCCTCCCATAAAAAGTGCCACTTCAAGATGGGACTTGAACCCGATACCTTCCATACGTTACGGGGGATAAATTGAGAATTGATTTCGATATTACCTACGATGAATATTGTTACTATATTTCCAGGTCACGATTTTATCGATCGTCTCACTAAGTATTGTTAGGCAACACCTTCATGTAGGTACGCTGAAGAAGAAATTCTAATGTATATGGTGAAGTCCTGTCAAACCGTATTGAGCATGCGTACAAGCATCCATACAACTCGTATGAATGTGCTGGCCGAAACTTGCCCCAACATTGGGGACAATAGAGGCTGATGATGATTAACAAAGTCAAAGACAATAAAATTTATTCAATATAGGAGTTTGAAGTACTTACACTTAAAAGTGGTTGCAGAGTTGTCAATTTCATACAAAACTTTGATGGAAAAATAGCTTAGAAAATCTAAATTGCGCGTATCAAATAATATTTACAATCTCACTAATATTATAAATGCGAAAGTTTGTGACGATGTTTAGATGTTTGGATGTTTGTGACGCAATCACGCAAAAACGGCTGAACGGATTTGGATGAAATTTGGCACACAGATAGAATATGTTCTGGATTAACACATAGGATACTTTTTTAAGGTCCACGCAGACGGAGTCGCGGGCAACAGCTAGTTTTTAATATAATTACGAAGATATAAGGCTTTGCTGAAACCACCTTAAACGTCAAAGTCGCTGTAGAGAAGATGCGGCCAGAAACTCTGCAGCATAACACGACTTAATAACTATCATAATATAAATTCTTGATGATAATCATTATGAATTATTTATTGGATTACAATAAGTTGACAAACCAATTGAAACATTGTCATTTGCGACATCTTTTCAACAATAATTTCAATGTAAAGGACATTTTAATATGCATGATCATGCCTTTATTTTCATCTAGATTGTAGGGTAATACAGTAAAATTTTATGGAGTAGAAATGTTTTTCTGTAGAAATTAAATTAAATTTACATCTATTGAACTTGTGGGCAAATATCTGAGGCCATTGGCGAGTTTCCAAAACAGATAGATTAGACTTCCAATGTTCGGAATAAGAATACGATTCCAAATCATTTAAAATAGGAATGCTGCAGCGTATATAAATATATTTTCACCTCACAAGCTTGGAAAGATTCTGTTTATCGTTCGAAATCTGAGTGCAAAAGTGTATTTTATCCGCTAGCGTGGAAAGAGTTTTTGAAATTCGAATCTGTCTATTCAATATTTTTGTATACCGCCAATGCACTGAAAATGCTTAATAACTATTTCATGACAATGGCCAGCACGAAAATAAAAACTTTTTGAAATGTTCTTTTTAGCAATTCACTTTTTTCCTCGCTGTTGTGAGGTGAAAAATTGTGTGTTTCGCTCGGCTTCAAAGTTATTCTGCGTCTCGTACTCTTTGAAACCTTCGCTGAACGCTCAGGATTCTATTATTTGAACCACTCGCTTCGCTCGTGGTTCAATCCTAGAATCCTTCGCTTGCTCAGGTTTCAATAAAAGTACTAGCACCAATAAACAACTTTGCAGCCTAGCATAACAAATAACTATTTTAGCTTAAAAAAGAAATTCATCAATAAAATACTCATTGGCATAAAGTCATGACTTTACTGTAAGGAATTACGGTCCTGAGTTTATGTAATGACACGTACCCTTATTGCAAAAACCAACTATCTGCATTTTTTTAACAAAAATGAGTTAAATTTGATTTTTCTATAAAATCTAGTCAGTTTGCTTCAATTATTATCCTACTTAATGAAACTATAATAATTGCTTATTTATAAATAACCATTAATATATAAAATATAACATATTTTTGTGCCGTCAAACTTTCAAGTGCTTAAATTTCAAAAAAATATGTTGGTTAAATTTTGGTGCAGATAATTGGTTTGCAAAAACCAATAAGGGTACGGTATGTATTAGGTTTATAGATATAACTGCAATTATTGTTAAAGGAATGTTTTCTTAAATATTATTTAGATTGTATAATAAGATATATTAACAGCCCAAGTACACACTCTTAACTATGATATACCTACCTCTGTACCATGAACTCTGTAAAATTATGTTCTATTTATTGTTATTTTGCAGTTTAGTATAATTATATTTTAGTAAAATTTGATTGCGAACGAAATAATATAATTAAGTACTTTGTTTTAGCTGTATTGCAACATAATTTAAAAATTATCATAACACATTTGCAAATGCTTTCTGACAAACTTATTTATTTATAGCATTAGCACCTACTCTTTTCTTTATTCTATTTTCATTCATTAAAAAAACTTAAAGTAATTGAACGAACCTTTCAGATCAAAACTTAAGTCGAAAGAAAAGAGCCATCAATGTGCCCAATTAGGAAAATTTATTCTGCGAGAAAGTGCCAGATAATGAAATAACGGGACATGATATCAAAAGAAAATCGTTTTCACCTCACAAGCTCGGAAAGATTCTGTTTATCGTTCGAAATCTGAGTGCAAAAGTGTATTTTATCCGCTAGCGTGCAAAGAGTTTTTGAAATTCGAATTTGTCTATTCAATATTTTTGTATACCGCCAATGCACTGAAAATGCTTAATAACTATTTCATGACACTGGCCAGCACGAAAATAAAAACTTTTTGAAATGTTCTTTTTAGCAATTCACTTTTTTTCCTCGCTGTTGTGAGGTGAAAAATTGTGTGTTTCGCTCGGCTGCAAAGTTATTCTGCGTCTCGTACCTTTGAAACCTTCGCAAAACGCTCAGGATTCTATTATTTGAACCACTCGCTTCGCTCGTGGTACAATCCTAGAATCCTTCGCTTGCTCAGGTTTCAATAAAAGTACTCGCGCCAAAAAGCAACTTTGCAGCCTAGCATAACAAATAACTATTACTTAGCAGCCTATTCAATTACGTAAGTTAATATCCTACACCCTGTAGTAATAGCTAATAATAATAAAATTGGTCAAGTGCGAATCGGGATACTCGCGCATCGAGGGTTCCGTACCACACCACCACAGAACACAACATAATATTAACTTGGAAAACAATAATTTTCTTCGGGACCTTCGGGGCTTACGCTTAAGCGTAAGACCGACTCGCACTTGGCCGGTTTTTATTATTTGTTGTTATACTGTAGAGTTTTCTCTATAATCACACCAAGTTTGACGCTTGTATGTATTACCGTTTTTACTATAAAGCGAGATGAAAAAACGTCGATAAAATACTAGTTTCTTGATGAGAACCCCCCTTAATTTTAAACTTTTTGACATTTTTATTATTTTCAGATTCATATTCATTCAGATTCATTTATTTATTTGTCAAAATGTAGTGCATTACAGTTGGTGTTAATATTATTTAAAAGTTCTGATACATTTTGCCCATTAGGCGTACAAATTATTGCCGTGTAGCAACTGGGGTATACATACAAAAAACACAACATTATTCTAAATTATTATCCTATAGATACATACATTATAATGTTTAAGTACTTTAAAAGATTTAATTTTATTTTAAATTATCATGATAACATTTTTCTAAAATTACATTTTGCATTGATACTAAAGAATGTCATAGGTACTTCAATTTTAATGAGTACTTACCTAACTAAGAAGTTAAGAAATAATAACATTTTTACAAATAAGAATTATCATAGGTACTTTTTATCTACATTAATTGTCGAGCATTGCTATTGTCATTAAGAAATTCGATTACTGAGTAATAACACTTCTCCATGAAGTATCTGTGTGCCTGCTTTTTAAACATATTTGTATTCAAATCTTTAAAATTATCAGGTAAGTGATTATATAATCTGATCGCCATACAATATACGTTTTTACTGTAGACGTCTAATCTCTGTATAGGTACATACAATTTGTTAGCATATCTGCCTCGTCTATTATTCACATCTACATTTCTTTTAAATAGACTCAGGTGTGTGTGTACAAATACACACATTTCATACAGATACAAACACGGTAATGGTAGTATGTTATATCTTTTGAATAAAGAAATACAGCTATCTAGATAATGAGCTCCAGATAAAGCACGGACACATTTCTTCTGAACAATAAACACTCTCTGAGACACCACAGAATACCCCCACAAAATTATGCCATACCTCAAATTAGTCTAGACTATTTGTCAACAAACTCGCCGTACCTACGTATATTTTGTTAAAATTTCTAGCTATTACGGTTCAAAAGTTACAGCCCTAAATAGGTAAGACGGACGGACGGACGGACAACGTAGGCTTAGTAATAGGGTCCCATTTTCACCCTTTGGGCACGGACTACGGAACCCTAAAAATTTCATGTATCAGTTAGATTGAATTTTGGAACCGGATCTAGGTACCTACTTAGAAAAAATCCTTGGTCGTCGTAAAATCTTTTAACTATAAGTAGAACTTTGAAACTGTTAAAAGGTAAAACCTGAAAAAAAAGCCGTGAAGGTCCAATGGCGAATTACTTTGCCTGCCGTACAGGAGGCAATGGTTCGATCCCCGTCCAGGCCGACTCATAGGTACCAATCAGTTTATCGGAATTTATTTACGATTGGGTAGGTATAGGTACGTGAGCATTGTGTTATGCGGAAAACCGTTTCTGCAGAATCGATTTAGGAACAATGGTAAGCATAAGCATAGCATATGCTCACGACTATATTCCCCAAGGCTCCAAGTAGGATTCTGAGTCAGAGATATTCTGAAACCTCAGAACATCCACGTTTCACTAGTACGAACAATGGTATTCGTAGTAAAACAACGAACGCTCCAAAAATGGGACAACAAAAAGAGCAGAGCTTTGATACTTAAAATACCAAATACGACTAAGGCTCGATTCGACCAAACGCGAGTAAATTTTATTCTTAGATTAAGTCGCCGGTTACTATAGAGTAAACTAATTTTGCGTTTTACCAACCCTAATCTAAATGAAATTAGTCCTAGTCGTTATGGAGATATTTTAAGGAAAAGCTGCACTTTGTGATGGAAGCAAGCCGCTTTGCATAGTGATAGAAGGGACCAAAATAAGCGATTTGACCCGCAGCAGCGCAACTTTCATCCCTTAGGAACACAGATGGCGCCACTTCTTTACCTAAAACTTCAAAAAATTCTACAAGCCTAACGGCTTCACCGATTTCATTGATAAAGGTGTCAATCGAAAGAACAT
Organism: Agonopterix heracliana; assembly: GCA_963693445.1. Taxonomy (NCBI): domain Eukaryota; kingdom Metazoa; phylum Arthropoda; class Insecta; order Lepidoptera; family Depressariidae; genus Agonopterix; species Agonopterix heracliana. Next base: position 11,032,550 of record OY856310.1, read on the forward strand.
CTATTAATTTATAATAAAAAAAATAAAAAGTAAAAAAATCTATAATGGCTGCGAAAAGCCATGCATTTTTGTAACTTTTTTAATGCAATTTTTCAGTTTTTCCATAATAACATTTAAAAAATGTATGAATTGGATATACTTTTAATTATTCGCATTATTAATAAATCAATAACACGTGTAATAAAAAAAATTGCATGTCAATATCTTTAGTAGTTACGAAAATATTTAAGATTTCATAAGCAGGCAAGGCGCGCCCCAGTCACAGTAATTATGAAAAACATACTGAATTTTGTGATGAAAGCCAGCCGCTTTGCACAGTGATAGAACAGACCAAAATAAGCAATTTTAACCGCGTCAGTGAAACATTCATGCTTTAGGATCACAGATGGTGCCACATTTTTAACAAACTTCAAAAAGTTCTAGAAACTAAACGGCTACACCGATTTTAATTATTTAAGTGTCAAACGGTTCGTCTTCTTAAGTTTCATTTTGTAAAAAAATAAAAAGTCAAATGTTAACAGAAATTGAATGTGAAAAATAAAAAAAAATCAAAGGTACAACAAATAAAAAATTATATGTGTTCACTAAACTACGTTGAACAATGTATGATGTGTGTATTTTTTATTTTAGACATCTATTTCGAATCTAAAAATGAATACTGCATCGAAATCGGTTTAGTAGTTTTGTAGATATTTGTAATTTCTGCCGATAAACGTCCGCTGCCTAGACATAATCCTCCCGCAAGGATCGCCACAACAAGGCCGGTCCTGCACTTGCACTACCCTCATCCAACGAGTGTCCGCTACCTTCACCGGATCGTCGGTCCACCTTGTAGAGGCCTACCCACGATACGCTTTTCGGTACGCGGCTGTGCGGTCGCCACTCACGAACTCTTCGGCATCATCGGCCAGCCGTTCTGCGAGCAATATGCCCAGCCCATTGCCACTCTACGTAGCAATTCTTCGGGTTGTGTCGACTTCATTTCTTATTCGATTTCGGAGGGACACTCCGAGCTTCCCTCTCCATTGCCCTTTGGTTGACTTTCAGCCTTTAAACTAGGCCTTCAATTAGTGAGTGACTACGAAACAGCATAATTTATTGTAATATATTAAGTATCATAATCAAAGTATCATAATTAAGTATAGCATTTAAAAATATATCTAGGTACTTACGTTTGATTCCCACAGCAGCTTTTGCAGAATATTTTAAACTGCAGGGTGCAAGGTAGGTCGAGGTTTCGGCAACTACAGCGCATTGTGTGTCGCAGCCTGATTTAATCAAGAAATTAGTCAATATAATAGTTCCCATCCCATGTCTATCTTTTTATGATGATGTGAGAAGACCTCCTAAGGTGGCATCCACAATGCTCAAAAGTAACTGCGATTTGGTCTGAATTATCCCTCTTCGACTAATACGCTTGTAGATAAATCAGGTTGCGACGCACACGATGCGCTGACCATTGTATATTTTGACTATTGTGGAGTCCATCCACCTTAACAGGTCTTGTTACATCCCTAAAATAAAAAGATGGAATGGGATGGGAACTATTAAATAGAAAACATTCTTCAACCAATGCTCTTATAAATCAGGCTGTGATGGACACAATGCTGTGGTTGCCAACGCGTCGACCTAGCTTGCGCCCTGTGGTGTAAAAAAAATCCTGCAAAGGTGGCTGTGGGAATCATACTTACGTCAGTAAATAGATATGTTTTGAAATGCTATACTAATATAATAAATTATGCTGTTACATGGTCGCTATCTAAATTAAGGCCAAGCAAAAATGCTGTAAGTCACTCAGAGGGCTAGATTGTCCCTGCGAGATCGAATAAGAAATGAAGAGCTAATACGCAAGGGAACCCGGGTGGCCGACAGCCCGACACAACCCGGGGAATTGCTAGCTAAAGTAGCAATGGGCTGAAAAGTTCACGAGTGGCGACCGCGCAGCCGCGTACTGGAAAACGTATCGTGGGTAGGCCTCTACAAGGTGGACCGACGATCCGGTGAAGGTAGCGGACACTCTTTGGATGAGGGTAGTGCAAGTGCAGGACCGGCCTTGTTGTGGCGATCCTTGCGGGAGGATTATGTCTAGGCAGCGGACGTTTATCGGCAGAAATTACAAATATCTACAAAACTACTAAACCGATTTCGATGCAGTATTCATTTTTAGATTCGAAATAGATGTCTAAAATAAAAAATACACACATCATACATTGTTCAACGTAGTTTAGTGAACACATATAATTTTTTATTTGTTGTACCTTTGATTTTTTTTTATTTTTCACATTCAATTTCTGTTAACATTTGACTTTTTATTTTTTTGCAAAATGAAACTTAAGAAGACGAACGTTTGACACTTAAATAATTAAAATCGGTGTAGCCGTTTAGTTTCTATAACTTTTTGAAGTTTGTTAAAAAATGTGGCGCCATCTGTGATCCTAAAGGATGAATGTTTCACTGACGCTGTTAAAATTGCTTATTTTGGTCTGTTCTATCACTATGCAAAGCGGCTGGCTTTCATCACAAAATTCAGTATGTTTTTCATAATTACTGTGACTGGGGCGCGCCGTGCCTGCTTATGAAATCTTAAATATTTCCGTAACTACTAAAGATATTGACATGCAATTTCTTTTATTAAACGTGTTATTGATTTATTAATAATGCGAATAATTAAAAGTATATCCAATTCATACATTTTTTAAATGTTATTATGGAAAAACTGAAAAATTGCATTAAAAAATTTACAAAAATGCATGGCTTTTCGCAGCCATTATAGATTTTTTTACTTTTTATTTTTTTTATTATAAATTAATAGATGTTCTTTCGATTGACACCTTTATCAATGAAATCGGTGAAGCCGTTAGGCTTGTAGAATTTTTTGAAGTTTTAGGTAAAGAAGTGGCGCCATCTGTGTTCCTAAGGGATGAAAGTTGCGCTGCTGCGGGTCAAATCGCTTATTTTGGTCCCTTCTATCACTATGCAAAGCGGCTTGCTTCCATCACAAAGTGCAGCTTTTTTTTCATAATTACTATAGCTAAAATGTCATTGTCACATAATTAAAAAATTTATAATAAAAAGAAACCTACCAAATTAAATCTGTATAACCTCACATTGCAATAAGTACGGATACAACCACCTCTTTCTTTAGGTGAATTATACATTCGTTCTTTTAGTACGGGGTGGTATTGTTCCTTTTATAGTTACTCTTCTATAAATCTAATTTTGGTCGAATCCGGCCTAAGTTTAATAATCAAATCCAATGTATTGAGTCACCGTTGCAAGTTATGACACTAGCACTTGTCTCGTGTGGTGTTCGCGCGGTTCGCATTTTTGTTTGCCACGAGGAGGCTCCGAAATCCTCAATCTTCTTGTTCTTGATCAAAAACAATCCCTGAGATTGGGATAGATACTCTCACAAACTACTTTTCTCTAGCAGTGCTAATGTGGAAGCAAAAGTTCATTAATTATAAATAAATTAAAAAAAAATACAACGCATTAGTGCCACCCAACAGCATGCATCCTTGATTTGTGTGGGTTATTTTGATAAGATTTTAAATGGGACTTCTAGTCCATAAAGTAGTATGTAAAGTAAAGTCAATGGATGGTATGCAATTTTCCTCTGCCTCTTTAATAGATCCAGTGGCAGAATCATTATCCTTTACATTATTCCTTTGCTACGATCTCGTACCAAGTTCAATTAATCAGAGTAAGCAAAAACGAGATGTATTTCATTAAGAGATTCTGCAGTTTCATCTCGTAGCAATGACGTAGCACGTTATCGTAGCGTTTCGTAGCAAATTATTTCTACACAGATAATTTTGTGTGTTGATTATTTTAGTTAGCGTAGCGTATAACGTTTTTTGCGTTTTCGTTCCGATTTTTAAATTATGATGTAAGTATACTTGTTTTTAAATAATTACATTTTTTTTAATATCAAATTATTGGGAGTGATAAAAGCCTCTTTTACAGTATAATGTGTTAAGAATAATAAGCTGTCTGGCATCCAAATATAGATTTTATACGTATATCAACCATTTTACGCTTCTATAAATGGTCCTCAGTAGGTATATATATAAACTATTATGTATTCTGTTATCAAACTAAACAACTTTCACCTTGGAGGCACCAAGTAGGCTACTTGAGCCAGATATGGACAGTTTTTTTTCCGCGGTATCGATCCTATAGTTAAAGTTGTTCAGTTAGATGGTTTGGTCAACTCCTTAAAACTCGTCAGCATATTATTGAAAAGTACCTTGTATACAAGGTGTTACAAAAATACAAATAAAGCTTTAAGGGGGTGGTGTAGACCATCAAACTGAACAACTTTGACTATGGGACCAATATCGAAATCGCTAAAAAAAATGATGTTCCATACTCTACAAATCGACTAGAGCTAAAATATGTATGGGATGTAAAATATTTTTTTTCGCGATTTCGATGTTGGTCCCATAGAGAAAGTTGTTCAGTTTGACGGTCTAAAAAACCCCCTTAAGAGTTTTAAAAAATTATTCTTACTTATGAAACACCCTGTATATTATGATATTCTACTAAATAATTACTAGAGTTAATACTGTGATAACATTCTAATTCGACGCAATTAACTTGTTTTACATTTCTGATTATGTATCTTGTCGTATCTAGTTGGAATCTAAATTAAGCCTTTTCTATCGCTGTACAAAACACATTTCGCAAGGGAGCATAGTAATTTAATTTACCTAAATTAACAGCATTGGTGTCACCTAAATAATGGTTTAGTGTCTACTTAGACTTAATAAATTACTCTCGCAATTAAGGATGTTTATGTGAACTTCCTCTATAGAAACGTATAGACGGGAAAAAAGCTATAACATTTTCAACTCTATTGAGAGGGGAAGTTTATTTTAGGGTTCCGTACCCAAAGGGTGAAAATGGGACCCTCTTCATAAGCCTACGTTGTCCGTCCATCCGTCCGTCCTTCCTATTTAGGACTGTAACTTTTGAACTGTTATAGCTAGACATTTGAAATTTTCATAGAATAATAATTATAAATAATAATAAATAAATATCTTGGACATTGTCACACAAATTATCTAGTCACATTTAAAGTTCCAGAATCTAGCCTGGACTTGTATTATGATAACTAGACAACGATATAGAATACATATATAGATACAAACATCCATGACTCTGGTACAAATATTCATATTCACCATACAAATATTTGGTCCCTTACGAGATTCGAACCCGCGACCCTCAGCACAGCAGGCAGGTTCACTACAGACTGTGCTGTCGATGTCGGGCCGTCAAAAGTTTTATTAATTTTATGAATGTGCGATGGAGTGACGTGGCTGAGGGGGTGGCAAGAGGACGTCTCGTGCGTCGGCTTGCGATTTTGACAGCCACGTGGCTCCGCCGTTTTATGGCGGTTTCTAGTGTGTTTTTGTTTAAAAACGGGGCTTTGAGATCGCCATATCCTATTGTACCGTACAATATCTAATGAGTATATCCTCAACACTTGACACTGGCGAAATCTAACAAGGAAACGCCATTAATTAAGAATAGAATAGAATGTGCGATGGCGGATTTGCTGACAAATGATAAAATAGTCAAAAATTTTAATATTAAGGGGGTCATACTATGAACTAGTTTTTATCAACGATTTTCTTCTCGATCTATCGTAAAAACGGTAATACATACCTCCAAGCGTCAAACTTGGTGTGGTTATAGAACAAACAAATAATTAAGGCGTATCAGCCGTGGACCACTCTCCTCTCACTCACACTCCATACTAATCGATGAGAAAGAGCGCGTGGCTCCGGTCAGAATTTTGCTGTTTTCTTTGAAAAATTCGATGATTTTTTATTAATTTCGAAAAAGTAAAAAAACCACATCATTCTAAATTGTATTGTGAACAATATAGTAAATTTTCATTTTGTTCCGATTAAAAATGTAAGAGTAAAATGGTTACAACTGGAAAAAAAGGGGTGACTTTAGAGTCCCTTTTCTTCGGTTTTGTTCATTAAAATCGATTTCTAGAAAAACCACATCACTTCTCATATCCTGTAGATGGTTCAGTTTAAATTTCAGCTCAAAAAATGCCATAGTTAATGAATAAAATGGTTACAAAATTACCCAAAACCGGCAGGTAGCCCCTTAAAACCGGCTAAGTGTAGTGTGTGGTGGTATGGATAACCTTCGGTGCGCCAGTAGCCCGACTCGCACTTGGCCGGTTTTATTTATACAGTAAGAAGTCTATCTCGTAAGTATTTCAAGTGATTAAGATACGCTTGACGTCATTGCGTGGCGACGTTTTGTCGTGACATTTTGCTAGTGACATTCTGCGCTTGATGACTTCACGCTTCTGCTATTATGAAATATCTCCGGGCTTATTTCTATTAGATATTCAAGCTTTGTAATCTTTGCCATAACCATGGCTTTATAAATATTACAACTACTTAATAAACTCGTACACCACTTTTTTGCCTTTAGAAAAATAAACAAAACCAAAAAACCTCTCAGAAAATCGATCGGCTGAGCCGCACTTTTGTGTGGAAGCTGCACACATTTTTCTCGCTTTTTTACCCACGTTCCTTAGGTAAAGTTGTTAATTTCACTGCCTGAATTACACCCTAAAACTTTTCTAGTAGGTAATTAAAACATAGTGGTAGTGGTATATAACAATTTTAAGCGATATCATCGAAAAAAAGAAAGAAATACATAATATGCTCACGACTGTATTCCCCGAGGTGGTAGTCAGATATATTCCGAAACCTCAGAACATCCACGTTTCACCAGTAGTACCGAAACTCTGTCCAGTGTGACGGGGGGTGCGCCCGTCGCCACTTATAATGGACAGTGGTTACAATACAGCCTCGAAATTTAAGCATGCAGGTTTCCTCACGATGTTTTCCTTCACCGAAAAAACGGTGGTGTTACAAATCGTACATAAATTCCAAAAACTCATTGGTACGAGTCGGCCTGGAGAAAAAAAATGAAATAATAAATATATTTACGTTATAAATAACAGAGGTGGTTATGTAATATCACCAATAATAGCTCTCTCTTGGCCTATTTTATAGGTTAAGATAGAGCTATACAATAAGACATGATAAAATGTAATAAATAGCAGAGTTTATCAGAGTTTTTTTTTAGTTTTGACGGCCCGACAGCACAGTCTGTAGTGAACCTGCCTGCTGTGCCGGGGGTCGCGGGTTCGAATCCCGTAAGGGACAAATATTTGTATGACGAATATGAATATTTGTACCCGAGTCATGGATGTTTGTATCTATATATGTATCCTATATCGTTGTCTAGTTATCATAATACAAGTCCAGGCTAGATTCTGGAACTTTAAATGTGACTAGATAATTTGTGTGACACCGTCCAAGATATTTATTTATTTTTATTTTATTTTATTTATTTATCGCAATCTATTGTCAAATTTATATTTTGTAAAATGGCTCGCTGCTGAGAATTGAAATGCTATTTTTAACCGACTTCAACAAAAGGAGGAGGTTCTCAATTCGACCCGTATGTTTTTTTGAATCGTGAGATTCAAAATTATAAACTAAAAACTTTATAAGTACTATGTTCTGATTTTAACCTCAAAAATTGTGAATTTTGCTTCACAAGTGAAATAGTCATTGAACGATTTCTCTAGAACATAGTTCTAACATTTATTTGATTATTTTCAAATCATATTTTATCATCCATTAGGAAAATTTCAATTTCAATAAAAGTATTTTTCAAATTTCATCTCTGTTTATGTCAAATATAATTGAATTGGTCTGAGTGTCGGTGTGTACCAATAAATCCATAGCGAAGCTTCGATTTGAGCCAATCTACATAAAATTAATAAAACTGACGCCGTTTTGAATGGAAGGCGAAAAATAAATTAATTCAATTTAATACTATGCAAATAGGAAGCTTCTTAATATCTACGAAATATTCTCTCAATTACGTAATTGGAGAGTGTCTCGTACGCCATTTTAGGAATCTAAAACGAATTTTCTTTCATCTTGAGAGAGGTCTAATGAAAACGATATGAAATCACTGAAATAGGGTGTTAGTACCATAAAGTTATTATACCTTACAGGGATAGAGGCAGTGACATGAGTTGTCAAATGAAACCGTTTTTGGATGTTTTCAGGAGACTATTCGCAGGCAAAAATTCTAATACTTTCTTTAATTCTGAGTCTAACGTGAAATCGTGGATAAATTAATGAAGTAGTGTCAGTATATTTCACAAAATTATCTACTATTTCACTTTAGATTCCCAGTTAGTCACGGAAACCGAATTGTAAAAATTGATAGTGACTAGAAAACGGTTCTATTGCCTCGCGTCACGTATCTCTTTCTATTATACAGTGGTTCCGCTAGCTACATCTCGCTCTCTCAGCTGTATATTCCTCTATTCCTGCAGTGCGATTTTTGAAAATCATACGAGCGGTTCGGCAGTAGAAAGATGCATAATCTCCATAAGTAAGTAATTCAGACATTTTCTACTGCCGAACCGCTCGTATGATTTTCAAAAATCGCACTGCTGGTATAATACCTCTATGGTTAGTTACACTCATCAGTCTCATCACGCGATCCTTTGCTAGTGGAAACGGATAACGCGGCTAAGGGTAGATCTACCTATCTAACACTTGTCTGTCTGCTATATTTGCTGTTTATCTGCTGTGTGGCAGTAGCTTAATTATATTCTCAATACCTACAGTTATTTTCTTAACCCATATAAGGCATGGTCCGCACAGCGTTACTTGGTTTCACTACCCAATTTTCATTATTCTATATGTCATTTTTTACGCTGTTGATTGCCAAAAAAAAAAAAAAAAAACACTCAGTTGCAGAAACGCTTATTAGAACTAATCCTGCATTAAATCTCTTGCCAGCTTTTACTACGTCAACAAGACTAAAAGTGACAGCAAGAGATTTATTGGAGGATTAACTTTAATGAGCGTGTCTGCAACCGAGTGTAAATTATTATAAAACTGGAACAGAAGTGTGTCTGTACTCCATTGAAGATATTTATAAGAAAAAGATTACGATATGATTTTTAGGTATCCCTGCACAGCTACCATGCCAGCCACGACAAAGCGTTTAAACGAGAAAAACGTCATGCGCGCTCTTTTTGGCGTACGTAAAATAATAAAGATGGAGGCACGTCTCGATTTTTGTCGTTTTCTCGGCGGTGGCATGCTAGAGGGGCAGACTCCAAATCAACCTTGTTTAAATTTATTGTCCGTCTGTTTTTTTGTCTGTTTGTAACAGCATCACGCAAAAAGTGCTGAACCTATGTTGATAAAACTTTTTTTGTTTGATACCTTATGATTTAACTTAAAATCTGGTATGTAATTTGTGCGGACGAAGTCGCAGGTAATCTCTAGTAGGTACTAGACTGTAAATGTTTGTTTGTTTGTAACATCACGCAAAAACTAATGAAGCGATTTTGATGAAGCTTTTTTTGTTTGATATTTCATTATTCTTAGTGAAATTCAAATTTTTCTCATGATGACAGTGTAGAACAAACATAATTTTGCTGCTGCCGATACCAAAACTTTGTACTTCAACCACAGATCACCTCCAATAGATACCGCATACCAGGGCTGCCGACGCACACCACACATCTATGATTTTGCACTGATATGAGCAACGGGATAGAGCGAGATCGGAATAGTGCGACCTTGAAATGGGAATCATGTTGCATTATTTCGTGCCCCGCTACCCGCACCTACCGCCAAAAATGGTGACTTTGGGCCTGTACGAAATTTTCACCGTGCGGTATGTATTGGGGGTAATCTGTGACTTCAACCCACATCAAAAGTATTTTTTTAGTCTGTAAAAATATCACGACAGCAATCTTATCGATCAATCTATGCGAGTAAATTAATCATTATTATCGGATTGATGTTAATTATTAAATTAAAATATTAATAATTTCTAAAGTAATGATATTTTACTCTAAAGTCATAAGTATAACATGGTACTATATCTATTGGTTTCACTTATTCTCCTAGATTTATTTAGAGTTTAGGAAGTAGAGTGTGAAATCTCTTCGAGAAAATTATTAAATGAAAGAAATAATTATGCGGTGAAATAAATTAGTTAGCGAAACTTTAACAAACACATTTTGGTATCTGTTACTAAATACAATTTGCTTGATAAGGATCCGCCGCCCAATCATATGATTTACGGGTCAATGTCCACCGCGCCCCGAACACTGCGATTATGAAATCGTTCTAGCTTGTGTAGGATAATAATAATTGCGTTAATCATCAATACCAATTATAAACACTGATAATGCAATCTGTTATCATTAACAAGTGCCATGGTTCAGTTTCGCCAGCTAATTAGAAATTAACCAATTATATCATCGAATTTAAAGCGTTATAGATTTAACCCCTCAAAGCTAAAATTTCACAGACTCAAATCCGTAATCAAAGTTTTGTATAAACATGGGACAGCCTGACACGTATCTAATTTTGCAGGGTGCAAACTGTTTGGAACTCTGGACGTCGGCGCCGCAAGGCACGCATTGTTGCTACTGTAAACATACTACTCTAAAATATACAGGGTGTAAGGAAAAGTATCATTAACCTTTAAACCACAAATGCTCTGCTCTACTCATCAAACTGAACAACTTTTACTATGGGCGCAAATCTTTCAGAACAAAATAATCAGCTGTCTCATACATTAAACTCGAGTAGGTGCTGCAGTTTAGTATTGAACAGCTGACTTTGTTTTTGTTCTGTCGGATTTGCTCCCATAGTAAAAGTTGTTCAGATTGATGGATAGAGTATGTAGTTTAAAGGTTGATGATACTGTTCCATACACCTTGTTTTATATGGGTTAGACCTTGGACGCAGTATTCAGGCAATACAGGGTGTAAGGGACAGCCCTCCGCAAACTGAAACGGGGAACTCAAACCATCAAAATGAATAACTTTTATATAGAACCTACCTCAAGAAACGCGAAAATACTCAGCTGTCCTATACATTTGAGTCGGGTGGGTACAGCAGATTTGTATGAAACAGCTGATTTTTTCGCGTTTCCTGAGCTAGGCTCCACAGTGAAAGTTGTTCTATTTGATGATCTGAGTTTACCGTTTCAGTCTGCAGAGTATCTGTCCCTGTATACACAATCTTTAAACCACATACTCAACCCATCAAACTGAACAAATTTTACTATGGAAGCCAACCAGAAATTTTAAAACAATCAGCTATTTTTATATAAGGATTTGAATGAAGTAGGCATTGCAGTTTAGTATTGAACAGCTGATTTAGTTACACCCTTGATTGATATATGATTACCAAATCTGGAGTTAATTACCGCACTAGATTTTGGCACTACGCCCTTGGTAAATAAATTTAATCGTGGGATAATACATACAAAATAAATACATACAAAAAATCTTTGTGCCTCTTAGTAGTACCTTGCCTTTACACGTTGAAAGGAGACAAACCAAATAATACAGTAATAATTTAAACTTCAAAGTGACATTTCCCTAATTTTGCTACCTGAAGCGGGATTCGCCGTGCGGCTAAGTGCGATTAGAAGTACACTGACTGGTTAGTTCGACATTAGCTTGAAACATAACAAGTTTACACAGCAATGTACTTCAAATCGCACTTAGCCGCACGGTGAAAATCAGCCCGTATGAATCCCGCTTAAGGCGTATCTGCCCTGGACCACGACTCTCCATACTAATCGATGCGAACGAGCGCGTGGCTCCGGTCAGAATTTAGCTGTTTTCTTTGAAAAATTTGATGATTTTTTATAAATTTCTAAAAAGTAAGAAAACCACATCATTCTAAATAGTAATTGTTAACAATATTGTAAATTTTCATTTTCTTCCGATTCAAAATGTAAGAGTAAAATGGTTACAACTGGAAAAAAAGGGGTGACTTTAGAGTCCCTAGAATCGATTTCTAGAAAAACCACATCAATTCTCATATCCTGTAGATGGTTCAGTTTATTTTTCAGCTCATACAGTGCCATAGTTAATGAATAAAATGGTTACAAAGTTACCCAAAACCGGCAGGTAGCCCCTTAAGTAAACAGTCCTATGTACATTGCTACATCGACAATTCAGTCACGATTTTGGTGGGTTTCAGGAAAGGTATTGATCAGCTCCCAAATAGAAGTATTTGAACATATTTCGTACTGGGATTTGCTAACAAGTAGTGGTTGAGTAAATATAATCCAAATTGTAAACATGGAGAGAATTTATTGGCAAATAAATTCGCGTGGGAAAAGGCGTTCTGGAATATTGTAACCTCTTGAATATTATATGCCGAAATAAATTCACATTTTTTAGCAGATAAAGTTAATATATTATATTATATACATATACAGGGTCCTTCTTAATATACTGACACTTTTTTATGGGGACGATCACACCATCAAACTGAACAACTATCTCTATAGGACTAACATCGAAATCGCGAAAAAAAAAACTACTGTCCCATACAAAACTGCAAACCTACTCGAGCCAAATGTATGGCATAGCTGATTCTTTTTTTCGCGATTTGTTCAGTTCAGAAAGTTGTTCAGTTTGATGGTCTGATCATCCCCTTAAAAAAGTGTAGTGCATATTAAGAAGGACCATGTATATATAATTCTTATTTTTAAGGTGCTAAGCTATGTACATCGCGGACTTTTCCGCCTGACCAACACTCATTTTTGCTTACATACTAATAAATAAAAGCGCCGTCTAGCCCCGCCCTATTGATGAATAGACCAATGAATGAATAGTTTCCAATCAATAAATTATGCGCGAAATTATGTGAAAAACGTTTTAAGTGATCAGGCGGAAAAGTCCGCGATAGTGCCTATATTATGTAAGCCCTATATTGTTAGGGTAAACAGTTACATACCCATGATACTGGTCAACTTTCCTTATGAAACCTATAGGAAATGAACCTATATAATTTCCTATAGGTTTCTTGGGGAATGTTGATCAGCATCATGGGTAAAATCATCCCTTAAAGTAATGCAACTGTTTACCCTAACACCCTGTATACCAGACACATTACATAACCAAATTGTCATCGAGCACACATGTTCCACTAGGGTATGTAAATAAATACGTATTTATTTATATAAATATTCTAGAAAAAAAATTTACTGCATTGCGAAAGGAGGCAAAGGTATATCGAATCCATTCTTAAATTATTTACGTAGGATAACATTTTGCATGCGCCCGCGATTCAATCTAGTTGTTTCGTCTCGGATCAACTAGAATACAAAAGAGATTGGCTCGCTTACTACGGTGACATCGAATATACCTAGCCTTCCAACCATTTAGATGACTTATTTCATTTCTCATTTTATTTTCGCTAACTAAAAACAAAGAATTGCTAAACTATTGGGTTGTCTGATTGTCTTTTACACCTAATGTTAAGGATGAGTCCCTACCGGCGTACGAACAAACCAGTTATGGTTTATAGTGCGTCGATTATTTGTTAATCTACAACATTGTATTGTCATATACCAATAAATAAATAACTAAAAATGCAATGGCCGGGGCACATTTATCGCAGAACCGATGGCCGATGGGGCTGGAGAGTTCTCGAGTGGTGACCGCGTACCGGAAAGCACAGCGTGGGTAGGCCCATAAGGTGGACCGACGACCTGATGAAGGCGGCAGGAACCCGTCGGATGAAGGCAGCGCAGGACCGGTCGTTGTGGCGATCCTTATATGATCCTGGTATGAATGAACGAATAAATTGAAAACAAGAAAGCAAACAAAGCACTCAATCTGAAAAAGTAGATTACACACCGAGGGCAGGAAAGTAAGAAAGGTCTCAGATCTCGGCTTCGCCTCGGTCAACAAACATGTGATCTAAGGCTTTCTTATTTACTGCCCGAGGTTAGTATACTATTAAATAAAGCGGCAACTTCGTTTAGCGCAGCGTGACGAAATGACACAAACACACACACACACACACACACATAGATGATCTCTTCTTTGCTCTACTTCGACTCATTATAATAATAGGTAAAACAAAAACCGTTCGTTTCTACAGAATTTTAAACAATGTCACTGTTGGAATCGGCAGCTATTGAAATTGAACGTAAAATTTCGGGAAATTTCCTACTGTATAGTAACAATAGTTTCATATCTTTGACGATATTAATAGCCTATATAATGAGTTATACAAATACAACTGCCTTCTATTGTTCAAATAAAGGCCAACGCAGACGACAGTCAATAGCGTATTTTTTACTTCGAAGGTCTTTCCACATTAGGACGGGCGGGCACGGGATTTTGCAGCAGCAACAATGCAAAATAATATCTATTTGATAGCAATAGAGTTGAAGAGAAAAAAGATGATCCATCCTTGTCGGATTTCACAGTTGGACGGAGCTTTCACTGTCAACGTATTGTATTCTCTACTAATATTAAAATAGAGTCCATTTAATATTGCTCTCGCTGCACCCGCCCTTCGACGTTCCTTTGTAATGTGGATAAAACTTGAAAATAGAACGTTTAAAACATTGTACTTATAGTAAGAAACTTTATATGCGATGCGGTCGCACCTAGAGAATGTTCTACTAGATGGCGTACAATTAGTACTATGTACCTACATGACAGTCGGACGGTAAATGAAGAAAAACATGTCAAGGCGCATCAACTAGGCACATAGGTACATTTTGCATATCATTATAATACAAGGTGTTACAAAACTACAAATAAACCTTTAAGGGGGTGGTGTACACCATCAAACTGAACAACTTTCACTATGGGACCAATATCGAAATAGCGAAAAAAAAAATTATGTTCTATACTCTACAAATCGACTAGAGCTAAAATATGTATGGGATATGAAATTATTTTTTTCGCGATTTCGATGTTGGTCCCATAGAGAAAGTTGTTCAGTTTGACGGTCTTAACAACCCCCTTAAGAGTTTCAAAAATTTATTGTTACTTATGAAACACCTTGTATAGGGTCCTTCTTAATATGCTAACACTTTTTTGAGGGGATGATCAGACCGTAAAATTGAAGAACTTTCTCTAGGGCAACAACCTCAAACCCGCGAAAATAAATCTGCTGTCCCATACATTTGGCTCAAGTAGGTTTGCAGTTTTGTATGGGACAGCAGTTTTTTTTTCGCAATTTTGATCTTGGCCCCATAGAGAATGTTGTTCAGTTTGATGGTCTGATAAAAAAGTGTCAGCATAAAATAAGAACGACCCTGTAGATTCCGTTCATTCCCAGTAGTTCTACTGAACAGTTCTATACCGTAGAACTAATGGGACTTTTATTTCCCACTAGTTCTACTTTTAAATGCACCACCGAATAGTGGAACTAGTGGGAACATTACTTCTCAATAGTTCTACTACATTTCATATTAGACAAAAATAATCTAAATGTCAAAAAACATATTATTTTTACATAATATTAAAAAAACAAAACAATAATAAAAATTATATTAATTAAACTAAAACAAACTGTAGTCAAATGTTAATAATTGGTAAATTAAATTTAAATCACTAAAGCATATTTAAAAAAAAAAAAAAAAAAAAAAATGTAAAAAAAAAAAAAAGTATTTAATCGAGTCCGTGTTTTAGCCCATTATCTCAACGCAAGGGGTTCGATAGTGCCACTTTCATTTTAGTTGTTTCCCTCGTTCCTATTTAACTTGTGTCAAAAAAACGAAATCAGCGAATTGAGTACCGGGCACAAGCTCCAAGCGTCTCTGTGAGGCGAGCCTAAATGCCAAAAGTAATGAACTAAAGACTCATGTATGTGACAAGGTGTTAACAAATAAACGAATAACATGAAAACTATTAGTACAAATTGGACTGAACAATATTAAAATTGGGGTTCATTTTAAACCGTGGAAATATTATCGACTTTTCATACTAAACTTATATGTATAAATAGATTGTTGATATTAAGTTAATTACTCGAATGTGTAAAATAGCGTGTTGAAAAGTTTATATTAAATGTCCCTAATAAACATTTACACATTGTATTAAAACAATTCTAATTGCACACTATGTTATTAAACGTTGTTAAGTAATAGAAAAATGTTTATCTCCACACCCAAAGCCTTATAATTTTTATTTATATTGCTGATCATGCTGATGTAAAGGTTATGGAAAAACCATCATCATCAACCTATATACGTCCTACTGCAGGGCACAGGCTACCCTCAGGAATTATTTATAAAATTAAATAATATAATCATCATGTGTAGGTAAGTATTAATTTTTTACATGTACGAGTACATACCATTACTTACCACGTACGATAAGATAAGATAAGATAAATATTCTTTATTTGCACACCAAAATACACAAAAAACAACAACAATATACATGAACAAGAAGGGTACAAAAGGCGGCCTTATCACTAAAAGTGATTTCTTCCAGACAACCAGTGGATGGAAGAAGTCTTACATGAGATAAATGCTGTGGCGGTGTACTAGTCGATACATAATATTATAAATTACGCAAAGTATATAAATATATACATAAACACATACATATAACTCAATATAAAAAAATAATTGTATAATTACGAGTGAGAGTACGAGTGAGGAGTAGAGTTGTACGAGTGAGTATGTTCTCTTAGTGGATGGGTTACTACTGAGGTCTCGCTTCGCCTTCGTATTTGATGTATTTTAAACACAATGCTGCATACATCCCCACACTATCCTCCTAGGCCACGATAAAACTCTCTAGAGCTCCGTTGTTAATACTATTTTGTTGAAGCTTTTTAGAGATTGCTTATTTTATTCCTGTTAGATGTATAGGTACCTAACAAGGATAGATTAGATTTAAGTTGTTGTCTATCCACTGTAATACAGGGTGTAAAATTAAATGCGTTACAAACTGAACAGGGTGCTTCATTAATTTGGTGCAATTTTTTTCAAGATGAAAATGTTTAGGCATTGAAATTAAGCCGCGTAATTTCGGGAGATAATTTTCGACACAACCTTATCGTGTATTGTAAATCTGAGTAAACCATCATTACATTGTGTAAAATTAATTTAAGTAGGTGTAGGTACGTTATTGATGTAGTTGTGATGTAGACTCTTAGTTTAAAATTTCACTGTGTAGACATATTTTACGTTTATTGCCGAAATTGTTTACGTCTTTGTGTTGGTTTTGCCAACGTATAGTATGACATCGTGTAGTATGATATCGTAATAATAAAACCATTGTCATAATCGAACATGGTTTATTACATGTATGCGAGTTTTTTAAATGGTTCAATTCCAACTTGAAATTGCTAAAGTTTACTGGCAGAACGGGGCGGCATTTTCACAAAATTCTGACTATCTACTGTTATAAATGAAGTTTTAACTATTTAATTTATTATAGTAATTTTCCAACCATGTTATGTCTGTATCATTAAGATAGCAGGACTATATTACACCCACCATTAAGGCCCGATTCGACCAAACGCGAGTAAATTTCTTCTTAGATTAAGTCGCCGGTTACTATAGTACAGAGTAAACTGATTTTGCGTTTTACCAACCATAATCTAAACGAAATGTCAATGTCACATAATTAAAAAAATATATAATAAAAAGAAACCTACCAAATTAAAACTGTATAACCTCACATTGCAATAAGTACGGATACAACGACCTCTTTCTTTAGGTGAATTATACATTCGTTCTTTTAGTACGGGGTGTGTAAACACCAAAAGTTAAATTGTTCTTTGTATATAGTTACTCTTCCATAAATCTAAGTTTGGTCGAATTCGGCCTTAGTTTCAATGATATCATTTGGGATAATAAAGGTGTTACTGAAATTATTATCAAATAAAATAAACTACTCCATTCCTAATAGCCACTAAATTATAATATAAGGCTATTTGTAATAACAGAAACAGAGATTCGAAATATTCTTAGAATAAATTTAGTAACATCCAAGAAATCTCGGATAATTTATCTTTCTGATAAATAAATTACCTATATTTGCTAATCAGAAAGCTAAGTAGGATTCGGAATATGTTTTAAACCTTATATGGAATGAACACAATAATGTTTTGAACGTAATAATACACACAAAACATAATAATACACCATAATTATTAGCACAATACAGATTTATTCCAATAATTAGGCTTTCCTTTGAACACAGGTTTCTTAGTATTTATTTTAAAGTAAAATAAAAAATATGATCTATAGCAAATAAAGCCGAGATGTTGAACATCATTGCTACACTTTTCAGTATTTACTTCGGTTATAAAATTAAAAATACCAAGTTACGCAGTTACCTTGCAATATTTTAATTGCATACAAAAACACAGGATTAGAAATACCAGTCAAGTCATCGTTTTGGTGACAGTCAGAAGAAAATATTTACAGTCCGTTAGAACTTAGAATAGTATTCGGCTGTCGGGTGAAATCGGTTATGTTCGTATTATTAATTAATTAAAAAAAAAAAAATGTAACTCATATATTTTTACGTATAATCGGAGTCTCTGCAGGTGAACCTAAGTCTACTCCGAAATAATACTTATCCGCCGATTATCTTTTCGTACCTGTCGCCGTTGAGACCGCGGGGGTTTGGGGTGCCGAGGCAAAGACCTTCGTTGCGGAGATTGGCCGTCGACTGAGGGAGCGAAATTGTGACCCCCGTTCCGGGTCGTTTCTGGTGCAGAGGCTAGCCGTAGCAATTCAGCGTGGCAACGCTGCTAGCATTATGGGCTCCTTTGCGCCGGGATCGACAAGGGACGGGTTATTTGACTGAGCTTGCATTTTATTGTTTTGACGAAGCTTGTTGCTGATTTATATCTGTTTGTGTATACTCGTATGTGTAATTGACGACGCTTGTGCTGACCTCTATTTTTGTTATTATTCAGATTACTTATGATCAATAAATTATTTCTTTAATATTCTTATTTCTTAATTTTCTTTCTTTCTTTTCTTATTCTTTCTTTCTTTATTTCTTTCTTTTTTCTTTGTTTCTTTTTCTTTCTTCTTTCTTCCCAAGTCGATATTGATATTATTCGCAGCAATTTATTATGCAAGATTGTCTTAACATGACTCAGACTCACGGATTATCTTCGTAAAGGTTGGAAGAAAAATAGTCTTGGAAAATGTTAATTTAAATAAATATTTTAAAAAGGAGAGAAGTTTCAACATCAGTTTGAGAGCACCCGTATAGTGTTTAAGTATTTTATTATCCTTTTATAAAAATGTGAAGAGAGAACCTTTCAGAATTGGGTTGGTTAAAAATTTTGCTAGCATTTTTTTTACAAAACGTATATCCTATTCAACGTAAAAGTGAATTGAATAGAGGCATTCAAATACGTAGATTTTCATGAAGAATCAAGACTGGCGTTTCAGAAAATGTTAAAGTTCCTTGGGTGCTACGAAGGAGACTTTCAAGAGCTAAAATTGAATTATTCGTTTTTCCGACTAAAGCGTAATAAGAGAAGTGCCATTTTAATGAAATTGTAGACGTCATATTGTCGGGAAATTGAATCTTTTTAAACCTTAATATGTAATAATTTTACAGACTACAAAAATCCCGGTCAAGGGCGTGTTGGACTCACCCACGATAGGATTCCGTAGCTACGTACGGTTTTCGACTTTCCACGCATATTATCTCGAGATACAAATAATGACGTTTGTATGTGTTTTGATACACATTAAAAGTTATATCCAACGACACCACACTCGATTGAGTGGAAACTGCTATTTTTTCAACCCCCATTTCGTTATATGAGAATTTTATCCTTCCAAATTACCATATTTCTGTTTTTGGGTTACTATAATCAGCCTCCATGCCAAATTGCGATTCCATAAGTTCGAAAATCAGGGAATAATTTCAGGCGGTAATAATATAAATTAATATTTTCAACTTAAAAGGATACAGAAGTATCAATATAGGTAGGTATGTAGTATATTTAGGATATAGGATTGATATCATGTCGTCTCAGGCAGGGTGGGGTACACCACGCGTGCCCATGCAAAGCGTATTGGTGGACTTCACATACCTACGCATCGGAATATCCTCTTCAGCGTATGCAGGTTTCCAGTTTCCTCACGATATTTTCCTTCACCGTTTGAGAGCAATCGGTATTACGAACTTAAGTGAGAAAAACTCATTGGTACAAGGCATAATAATATCATCCGTGTGGATTCGAACCTGGAGTGCGATTTTTGAAACTCATTCAGTGAGCTCAGCAGTTGAAAATGTCAAAATTACTATGAAGATACGCATCTTTCTTCTGCTGATTTGACTTCAAAAAATCATAATTCAGTAGTGCGATTTTTTATAGTCAAATCAGCAGTAGAATGATGCATGAGAACGCTTTTGTATGAGATTTAAAAACCGTTCAAACTCACCGATGATATTCAAAAATCACACCTGGAGTGCGATTTTTGAAACTCATTCAGTGAGCTCAGCAGTTGAAAATGTCAAAATTACAATGGAGATATGCATCTTTCTACAACTGATTTGACTCTAGAGTCAAATCAGTTGTAGAAAGATGCATATCTCCATTGTATCTCCATAGTAATTTTGAGATTTTCTGAGCTCACCGAATGAGATTCAAAAATCGCACTCCAGGACCTCAAGATTGAGTTTCCGTTGCTCTGTGCAACGAGCCACCGACGCTCAATAGAAAGTTAATAGAGAAAGACTCTGTATACAGGTCAGCCGAATGTTACCATATTATTATGCTGTAGGTCCAACTTAATATGCTGACACTTTTTTCAGGAGATGACCAGACCATCAAACTGAACAACATTCTCTATGATACCAACATCGAAATTGCAAAAAAAATATCAGCTGTCCCATACATTTGGCTCGAGTAGGTTTGCAGTTTTGTATGGAACAGATTATATTTTATTCGCGATTTCGACGTTGGAGCCATAGAGAAAGTTGTTCAGTTTGACGGTCTGATCATCCCCTTAAAAAAGTGTCAGTATATTAAGAAGGACCCTATACCACTATACTGCCGTGCTAAGTTAAAAGGCACAATGCCCGTTTTAGAGATTTCGAGATAAACGTGTAATTTAGGTTTTAAGTATTTCACAGTAAGAAATACGTCCAAACCGCTTATGATAGTTGTTATAATTTGCGGTTAAAATTGTAACAACGTATTTCTCGCTACTACTTTACGCCTTATACTTTTTCCCTTAGTATTTCAGAGTGTCTAATATCTCTAGGAATTGGTGAGAAAAACAACTTAACGTTTAGTTGGATAGTCATTTTTCAGGCACTTCTAGTAAATATATTTTGTTTACAAATTCTGGTTCTAGGAATTCAAATAAAAAAAAGATGAGATTTTGAAAATTTTTAGACATAGGCCCTTTTAAATTAGCACGGCAGTACAGCATAGAATGGATAATAATATTTATAGTTATATGTATATATACAGAACGGATACACCCTGTTACTCTTTGACTTCAGCTACCGAAAATTAAATATTAAAAGATGTTATATTACCTACATTTATCATACTTTTATAACGGTAGCGGTACGGATGGTTCTTATGAGCCATAAAGCTTATGTTATGACCTATCCATATAACTTTATTGTTTATGTTACACAAATGTTAACAGTTCAGTTAAAATATGGGGCAAAATTAGGGCAAAATACTTTAAAATCCGCGACAACTTCGATCTTTGTAATGATCTAATTTGATTATTTTATTCATATTAGTGCGTCGGTGGCGCGTTGCGGAGACCTATGGAAACTCAATTATTGAGCCCCAGGTTCGAATCCGCACGAACGACTTACCATATGTACCAATTAGTTTTTCTAACTTACGTACGTAATACAGACTGCTCCCAAACGGTGAAGGAAAACATCGTGAGGAAACGTGCATACGCTGAAGAGGAAATTCCGATGCGTTATGTGAAGTCCACCAATCCTCATTGGACGTGGTAGACTAACGCCCATAAAACCTCCCTGAGGGTAGGCCTGTGCCCTGCAGTGGGACATTTATAGTCTGTGATGATAACATCAAATTATAAAGGCATGAACAATATTATAAGTTAACAGAAAAAATTAACCTGTAACGCCTGCCATACACTACGGGATTCCGAAACGGGATTTATTATTTGTTTTTATACTGTAGAGTTTTCTCTATAATCACATAGTTTTTACGATAGAGCTAGAAGAAAAAACATTGATGAAAACTAGTTTCTTGTAAGAGGACTCCCCTTAATTTTTAAGTTTGTGACATTTTTAGTATTTGCTAGCAAATCCGCATAATAAGGCACATTCTTTGAAAATTTTAACTGTCTAGCTATTACGGTTCAAAAGTTTCAGCCCTAAATAGGTAGGACAGACAAACAGACGGATGGACAACGTAGGCTTATGAATAACCGTTTTCATCCTTTGAGTACGGAACCCTTAAATTAAAAACCTACACTACATTTTTATTCTGTAAATAGCTGAACAAAATTACGATCTAATTTAGGCAATATTGGATGTGAAATGTGGTTCGTTTCGTAATGACGGCGTTTTTGGGGTAACATAATTATGTCATAATGAGAGCTTTAGTTTAATTATGGTCTAAATAGGTTTTATAATGCAATAGAGTATTTTATCAAATTACAATTAGCTAGATAAGATTTCTTCGACGTAATATTAGGTTAGATTTATTTATTTTAGATAACAAAATGTCACATTCTTACATAATTATTCCATAGTAGCTGTTGCCCTTAGATCAAAGTAAAGTTGAAGTAGTTGAAGCACACTACTAGGGCAATTGGTCCATACAAACTAGCACAATTATCTGTCAGAACTAGGGCAATTGCATACAAATTTGAAGTATACCATTCATTTGATTTGCCTCATTTTTCTGGTATGAAATGTTCGCGTAAGGCCTATCCATTAATTTTACTCTGACCTAAGGCTGTTGCCCGCGGCTTCGTTTGCATTAACTTTAAAAAAGTATTCTATAAATGTTAATCCAAACCATACCATCCATCTGTATGCCATTGCATCCAAATCCGTTTAGCCATTTATACGTGGTTGGGTCACAAACATACAAACATCTAACTAACACTATCTAAATCGTCACAAACATTCCCCTTTTTTTATTTTTAGTTTTAGATATAATGCCCACTCGTAACATTAAAAAAATGATCCAAACATGGAATAAACTGCTCCATATGCTTTCTGTTTCATAAAAGTTTATTTGATAAACACAATATTTCAATGGAACTCAAATAAATAATTTTTATGATTGGTTTAATACGGTTGTTAACATAGGGTCTTTCTTAATATGCTGACACTTTTCTAAGGGGATGATCAAACCGTCAAAATGAACAACTTTCTCTATGGCACCAACATCGAAATCGCGAAAAATAACCACAGATTTCGTGCCTCATACGACTATCGAGCACATATTGGAAATGAATCTATAGAATTCGAAAAAATATTATCGCTGAGCGACGAGAAAGTCGGGATAGGGAAACGTTACAAAATAAAACTAAGTACAACATTGAATTATGATGTTCCGACTTTTGACTTTTTTCAAAAAGTTTAGGCTACAGGGCAGACCCTAACCCGATCGTCTTTGTTTTAGGCTCAAATTGTAGGTAACTAAATTTTCTAGAGAAATATTTTTTAAATTTTTGATGTCAATCTTCGTTTCCAAAATATCGATCGCCAAAATCAAAAATTCGGAAAAAATATTTTTTTTCACTATTTCGGTTTTTGTTTTTGACTTTCTCGAATAATTCTTTTTGCACCTTACAGCTCTCGAGAATACGCGTCTTTTGAATATCTTAATTATGTTCACAACTCTCCGAGATATAATGGGATCGCACTTTTTGTGAAATCGGAGCCTACACTGGAGCGAAAGAAAAGACATTTCCAATGTCAAAAATACCAAGCTGTTCTCTAAAAAACTGCGAACCGACTAACCAAATGTATACAAGGTGTTACAAAAATACAAATAAACATTTAAGGGGGTGGTTTAGACCATCAAACTGAACCACTTTCACTATGGGACCAATATCGAAATCGCGAAAAAAAAATTGATGTTCCATACTCTACAAATCGACTAGAGCTAAAATATGTAAGTATGGGATATCCGATTTTTTTTTCGCAATTTCGATGTTGGTCCCATAGAGAAAGTTGTTCAGTTTGACGGTCTAAACAACCCCCTTAAGAGTTTTAAATATTTATTTTTACTTATGTAACACCCTGTATAGGATAGCAGATTTTTTCTCGATTGTTCAGTTTGACGGTCTGATCATCCCTCTGTATCCTCTGTATCTCTGATCATCCGTCTGATGAGTGATGACCCTGTATTGTGTCAGCACAAGCATTAATAAAACAATGAAATAGGTTGTTTTTATTTGTGCTCTAACATTTAAATGCAATACGTTTCTCGGAATATGAACTAATGATACAGTTACTGTTCATATAGTTAATGATTTAGGCAGGATTTATATCTAAAATATGAGTAAAAAGTTATCTTTGCAAATAAATAATTTTACTTCAACTTTTATTTAGTTTTTTATTTATAAAAGTATTAAATAGGTGCGCCGTCATGGTCCGTAAATTCCACTAGAAAGCCCGAATCCTGTCCAGTGGGACAGGTAATGAAACCTTCGTCACTTAATAATGGACAACACACACATGCAATACACGCCTCGAATTTGAAGCATGTAGGTTTTCCCATGATGTTTTTCTTAAGCGAAAAGCCAGTGATGCGACACATATTGGCCGTCGAAGGGCTAGGTAAAGGAATGAAATTAGAAAGCTAAGGGCCTGTTTCACCACTTCTGAATAAGTTCTTGTTAGCTTATCCGACAGATATTTTGACATAATTTCATACAAAATATGTCGAACTATCTGTCGGATAAGCTAACAAGAACTTACCCAGAAGTGGTGAAACAGGCCCTAAATCTTTAATTTTTATTGTAACCATAAAGACATGAAAGTAATTTTGTGATTAGCCTTTGTCAGATAGTGGTTGTGTAGGTATTCATTATTGTATGTATGCATTATTGTTATTCATAGAAGCTTAAATAAACTTCTTAAATAATACTGATATTTTGTAGTTAAGGCGTAATAGTAGGTGAAAATACCTCGGAGGCATCTTTTATTTTTCATTTTACGACTAGATTCACCGAAACTAAAGTCATACCTCAGAATTTTTGGATAGTTTATCTAGTGAAATCATGAACTGAATACACGATTGGAATTACTTCACTCGATAGAAAATCGTCACAAAGATGACGTATTTTTATCATGCGTTTTTAAATATTTTTTTTCGTTTTAGAAGAACTTAAAATAGTTTCAGATTTTTTGCATTTATACTACATACCTATTCACCATTAGTTTAACTAGTGAAATCATAAATAAATCTAGAAAAAGTACTTTGGTTAGTTCTTTTTAATCGAAAATACGGCTCACGCACACACTTTTCGGAGCGCTGGGCAAACGCACTTCTCATAGAAAATTTTCGTCGGGACCTATGGCC
Organism: Agonopterix heracliana; assembly: GCA_963693445.1. Classification (NCBI taxonomy): domain Eukaryota; kingdom Metazoa; phylum Arthropoda; class Insecta; order Lepidoptera; family Depressariidae; genus Agonopterix; species Agonopterix heracliana. The sequence continues at coordinate 11,057,953 of OY856310.1, forward strand.
CCTTAAGAATGAAACTAAGCCCACTGTACTTTTAGTTGCACTGTAATTTAGTGTGCGATGAGTATGATAGTGATGACTAACATGTTAACGTCACGCAGTAACTAAGGATCACCCGCTATACACCTTATGTTAGTATTGGAGAGAAATAATAATTTTGTACTTATTCTTTTCTATTCTATCCCGTAAATGTAAACAAAAATCATCCTAAGATCAAACCGAGTGAAGGGATGGAAAACTAATCGTTTCAGTTGTTTGTGTATGGAACATGAAAATTAACGATTTAGGTCATAGACTCCAAGTCTCATAAAATCTTTGCAACTTTTTTGTCCGAACCGCGTCACCGTGTGTGCTCCTACTTGCGGTTTCATACAACTCCTTGCTTCACAAATGACGGACTGACGTCTGCCGCTGCGTCAATGCGTCATCGTGTGTGAACGCACTTACCCACACAAATCAATGCATGCTGTATCATGCGACATTGCCGTTTGGAGCGACCAATCGCATCGTTAAATACGTCGTATTTCGTTAATAAACTTAGACATATTTGGTATGTTTACTATCAGCTAGTTGGTAAAAGATCGAGCTCTTTTGGATGTGCCAATTTTTGGAGCGTTGATTGTTTATCTAGTTCTGTTATTATAGTACATTATTAGTTACATTAGGTACATTATTATAGTACATTATTAGTACATTATTATAGTACATTAGTACATACGATATCAATATTCAATGTGGCTGTAGGCTTGCACCAAGGGTCGGCTTTAAGTCCCTACCTCTTCCTGTTGATTATGGATGCTTTAACTTCGGTCATACAGAAAGAAGCTCCCTGGTGCATGCTGTTTGCCGACGACATTGTTCTTGTCGGTGAAGATTGACTTGAGGTCCAGAGCAGATTGGCAAAATGGCAGCAAACACTGAAGAATGTTGGCCTGAAAATCAGCAGAAGAAAAACGGAATGTTTGTTCTGCGATTTCGGCGGCCTCTCCAGTAGTATGCCTATTGCCCTTGATGGCGTGCCTTCACCAGTCTGCTCCGACTTTCGGTACATCAGCGCAGCGCGCATTTTCGCTCTTCCGACTGTAAACGTATTTATCAGATCCGCCCCACCCATACACCCCACCGACTAGAGTGCGAAAGAGACAACTGCACAGGATTGTAAATCTCTCTGCGAAAACAGAACGCAGCCTTATATTATTTTTTGTGTTGGCATTATTGATAGTTAGTCCATTTTTAACCAAATCTTCAAGGCTGCAACATGAGGCTGAATGGTTAAAAAAATTGGATAAAGTTTGTAGTAAACATTAGCAGAAAAAAGTTTCCTGTTAGGGGTGACTTTCGAAAGCAATGAGAACACGACTGGTATCAAAGTAGCCCCATTTACAATGGGGCTTTGTTACGCTGGTTTTTCTCTTTTATTTTAAATATAATCATAAGTGCGTTCACACACGATGACGTACTGACGGAGCGGCAGATGTCAGTCCATAGAACCACACCCGGTGCGTCAATGCGTCACCGTGTGTGCTTCTACGTGCGGTTTAGACCAATTTAGACCATAGGCCTTACTTGTCTCAAAACTTTTAGTGAGAAAAACAACTTTATTTAGTGTAAAAATTTATTATGTTTTAGTAAAATTATATAAGTACATACTAAAACAAATGTATCCAGCTAATCAAATTCAGGAAAATTTTGCAGCCAATCGTTAGCAAATGACTTAGCATATTTTGAAGAAAGGAGATCTGTGGGAGGGATTCCGCAGCCTGTAGCTTAATGTTCATTATATAGGTACCGATGTATATTATGTACCTTTCAAATTTCTGTGAAGTTACACAGTAAAGTGAACATCGTCGGAATATCAAGCTTCGAGTTTTCAACGAAGTGGTACGGTTCAATCAACTAAGGAAAGGAGTTTCATTTTATGTTTTTTTTTTTATGAATTTCTTGATCGGAAAAACATCATTTACTTTTTTTATACAGGGTGAGTTTACTTTTTTTAAGTAACAATAAATTTTTAAAACTCTTAAGGAGATTGTTTGCAAAAATTCCATTGGGATTTCCATCCCAGCAGTGGGAAAAAACAGGTTAAAAAAAAAAAAAAAAAAAAAAAAAAAAAGGAGATTGTTTAGACCGTCAAACTGAACAACTTTCTCTATGGGACCAACATCGAAATCGCGAAAAAAATAATTTCATATCCCATACATATTTTAGCTCTAGTCGATTTGTAGAGTATAGAACATAATATTTTTTTTCGCGATTTCGATATTGGTCCCATAGTGAAAGTTGTTCATTTTGATGGTCTACACCACCCTCTTAAAGGTTTATTTGTATTTTTGTAACACCTTGTATACATTGGTATTAATAATTTTGTATTGTAAGTATTATTTTGTAAAAATTGTGTATCGGTATTACGTTGGCATTACGAACACGTAGGTTAGACTAATTATTTGTATAGTTGTTGTCGTTTTCTATTGATTATACCTGGAGTGCGATTTCTGAATCTCATTCGGTGAGCTCAGCAGTTGAAAATGTCAAAATTACTATGGAGATACGCATCTTTCTAGTGCTGATTTGACTTTCAAAAATCGCCGTTTGGAGTATGTTTTTTGAAAGTCAAATCAGCAGTAAAAAGATGCATATCTCCAGAGTAATTTTGACATTTTCAACTGCTGAGCAATATTAAAAAGGCAATAAAAAAACTGTCAATTGCGACTCAACCGAAATGTATAAAAGAGTTACACCCGTATTGACATTTCCTCACTCGAGTGGAGGACATTTTGACATAACTTGTACGACAAAAATGTCAAAAACGTCCTCGACTCGAGTGAGGAAGCCTCAAGAAAACAACTAAGAATACGGGTGTTAATTTCTCTTTCACTTTTTAATTTAAATATTGGTCCCATAGTGAAAGTTGTTCAGTTTGATGGTCTGAAGCAACCTTTTAAGTAAGTTTATAACGAATTTAAGTTAACACCCTGTATATTACATAGATCTTTACGAATCAATATAATAGCAATGGCAAAGAAGTATTGTTATAACATTTAGAATTTGAAACACTTGAAATAATTATGGTGATTCAAAACCACAAAAACCACGTACCATCTGTTTAGCTGACGTTTAATTTTAAGCTCGTTTATAAGAGCAATGGAAAAACATTATTTGTGGCACAAGGACTAACCGCAATATGTAGCCACGTAATTGACGCTGCGTTCATAAATAAATTACAAAAATAAAAAAAATCACAATATTTTTGTGCCCATTCCAAATAGCAACGAAAATTTAAGGCTATTTTTAAAAACAGAAACAGAGATTTGAAACACATAACTCTGACTTATTCTTATAACAGCTTTAGTAACCTCCAAGACAATTAGTCAGAGATATTCTGAAACCTCAGAACATCCACGTTTCACCAGTAGTACCAAAACTCTGTCCAGAAGTTTCATGCTGTAATTATCTACTGCCTTATCTCTCATCGTCTTTAATCGTCCTTACCGGGAATGCAGTATAGATACATCTTTGTGCGTACCGTTAGTTTTCTAAGAAAATGATATTATCTGGAACGAAGTCACTATTAGCCTGTGCCCAAACTATTTAAAGTAGGTACTTACCTAATAAAAATACAAATAGCTATGAGATTTCATAAAAGACTATTAAAATTTCTCCCTTCCGGACGGAAAGCGTCAATTTTCGTCCAGCTGCGTTAAACGACATTACCGCTTTCCTTTCCACCTCTCTCCGTCGAGGAGAAAAATAGTATACTAACCTCGGGCAGTAAATAAGAAAGCCTAAGATCACATGTTTGTTGACCGAGGCGAAGCCGAGACTCCGAGCCTATATAAGTAATCTACTATAACATTTCATTAAAATATATGGCAGGATATTTTGTTTCACAAAAACAGTAAGTACCTAAGTATTCGGTTTTATTTGTTCATCGCATGATATTAATATTGATTTATTGCTACTTTAATACGTATATGGTTTCGTATAAACAAGTGTGCAATAATTTATAACTATCGAATACATGCGTATTTTAAATGTAAATATTGTCATAATATTATTAAGTATCTGTAGGTAACAAATACAGTCAAGCTCCTCATCATAATCTACCTACGATTATACCTAACGTCGCGTGGTGGCCAGCTCATCTAGTCAGGCCCCAGCAGAACGTGTGTGTCCGATAATAATTGTTTATTTGTATTGTGTCTGCTTCATAGAGTACATTTTTATGTCTGCTTTACAGGATGTTAGACAGTTGCATTACTATAATGGGTGTTTGTACTCAAGATACTGAAAAACATTCACAAGGGGACAATGAACAATCTCAAAAAAATTATTCCCTTTTCATACAAAACGTTCGATCAGCTGATTGCGTTTAGTATGGTAGGTCCAAAATTACATAATAATTGTTATTTTCTAATTATTCCAGATTTTATTATTATTTTAATACGATGTAATTTTTGAATGTTGTGTATACCTTTAACTAGCCTATGTATTAGCGATTAGATTTATATGAAAACTTTGTTTGAAATGCGAAATACGTAATGCTGTTGGTAAGTGCTGTACCTATTAAATAAATAAATAAATAATAAATTACATTGCCAATTTTCTAATGGGATCTTCGTCTATCGAGTAAATGGGATGCCATTATGTTATACATTTTTTCAGCCCAGTATTTTGCCACACGAGATGCACTAAGTTACCAGCAGCGTCCATAAGCTCTGGAGTGCGATTTTTGAACATCACACGTTCAAACGAGCAGTAGAAAATTTCAAAATTACTACGGTGGTTATGCATCTTTCTACTGCTGATTTCAACGTAATGACGTTCAAAAATGCCACTCCTGTTCGCGCGTGCAGGGCAGGAAGTAGGTAGTAGTACATGATGGGCGAAAGTCTGGGAGCTTTTTATTTTTTTTGTATTACGCGGTAATTATTTAATCTAGAATTAAACATCGGGAACTCGAGTAGGTATACCAAAACGCAGTAAGAACCCGTTAAAATGTTTAATTCTAGATTGATCTTACTATATTGCTATTGTAAAGTGTCGAGACATTGACGTATTTACAGTTATTAACTATTCTTATGGTATTTACACCATTTGTGTCAACATTACCTCGTTATGACAGGGTCACACTCACAAAATTGTGTTTTCTGCAATGTTTTCTGTCAGTTTTCTGTGGAAACCATAAACTTAATATTATTCGTGGAAACACTGATGCATCCTTCAGTTTGTTTGGTTTATTTAAGTTACTATAGTAAGTATAGGTACTATAAGTACTATAGTAAGTATAAGTACGTAGTTTCCTAGTTTAACTCAAAGAGTTGAATGTTCTTAAAACGTAAGTTTGAACTTACTTCCATAAACTTAAGAGAGTACCGAGCTTATTGTGCTGCTCCCAATCGTATTTTTTTCATTTCTAAACAAAAAAAACAACATTTCCAAAAAACAAGAATGTCACATTGTAGTCCGGATTAGCTTTCAATTTATAGAATCATTACTGATTATTATGTTTTATGCTTGTAGCTATTATCGTTAAACCCGCCGAAAGTGATAAATTGAAAATCAGCTATGACTACAATGTGACATTCTAGTTTTTTGGAAATGTTGTTTAATTGTTTAGAAATAAAACAATACGATTGAGAGCTGCGCAATAGACTCGGTGCCCCCTTAAAAAATAGAGGACTATCAGCTAATACGATTTCTTTTCTTACTGTCTTTTTAAACATTTCAAAATCAATAATTTATTTAGATCGTTATATTTAATAGAAATAAAAATAATATAATTCGAAGTTCTAGTAATTTTATGTGTTTATTTAACGAGTTACATAATATCTGGTTTATCTATTATCAATTTAGTTTATAATATTGGCATAATATTTATTAATTTGCGTACGTTTTTTATTTATTGAATAAACGTTAAACGTCTCATAAAATGTAAAAAAATGTTTGAAGTGAGCATGATGGGTTTAATTAATTTCATTCAATACTGATTAACAGTTGAATTAAGTTCAATTGAATTAACCTTTTTTGTATTGCTACTTTTAGGTAATAACAAGCACAATAATGTCCACCATTTCTTTATTCGTATGTAATGGTACATACGGAATTGTGATCCGGAATTGTGGAGGGGGAAAATCCATACGAAACCGTAATCCTGATTCGGAATTCCGGATCGAAATTCCGTAGGTGTGTGGCGGACCTAAAAACACCATCTGCCGTCCGAAAAATATTCAAATCAATGAAACAAATATACCTACTTTATTTTATACCAAACCATAAACAGTAAATAAAATACAGAGAAAAATATACAAGATTTAAAGCATTTACTGTGTTGCGTCGTCATAAAGAAGATATTATGGTAATGTTTCATAACAACCATTTTTAAGTGAAGTTGCTTGTATCACAGAGTACTCTATCTAAATTACTACCGTTACTTGTATCTTCTATAAATAACCTATCTCAAACGAAGCTCTTCTACTGGTTTTCAGTTTACTACTTAGGTACTTTGGCAATCTTGTTGATGGGTATAATCTAAAAGCAAACAGTTCATAAATAAAGCTTTTGCTTCTGATAAGCAACAAAGTGCTTTATTGTGTATCATAATTTAAACGCAAGTCTGATCTAATAGGGAAAAATTTAATGGAATATTATTTTACTACATTCCTTATATTTTATTTTGCTATATTTTATTCCTCGCCTGAAAACGTATCATCTTCGTCAGAATATGGGAACTCATCGGAGTCAGTTGGATTTTCAGCATCAGTTGGATCTGCTGGTGAAGCTGGAGCAGTTGAGTCGGCTGGAGCAACTGGGTCAACTGGAGCAGTGGGTGCTGGTGTAGCTGGAGCGTCTGGGGTAGCTGGAGGAGCTGGGGTAGCTGGGGCAACTAGGGCTTTGAGGGCAGCGGGGGCAGCTGGTGTAGCTGGAGCATCTGGGGTAGCTGGAGGAGCTGGGGTAGCTGGGGCAGCTAGGGCTTTTGGGGCAGCGGGGGCAGCTGGTGTAGCTGGAGCATCTGGGGTAGCTGGAGGAGCTGGGGTAGGTGGAGCAGCTAGGGCTTTTGGAGCAGCGGGAGCAGCTGGTTTAGCTGGAGCATCTGGGGTAGCTGGAGGAGCTGGGGTAGGTGGAGCAGCTAGGGCTTTTGGAGCAGCGGGAGCAGCTGGTTTAGCTGGAGCATCTGGGGTAGCTGGACCAGCTGGTTTAGCTGGAGCACCTGGGGTAGCTGGAGCAGCTGGGGTAGCTGGTACAGAAGGGATAGCTGGAGGTGTAGCTGGCGCAACTGGGGTAGCTGGAACAGCTGGGGTAGCTGGGGCCGTTCGAGTAGCTGGGGCAGGTGGCAATGGCACTGGTGCTTCGGTTGCTGGAGTAACTTGTGATACCGCTTGTGTTAAGGCTTTTGCTATGATCTCAGCAAGTATAACAACAGGTGGCACTGGTGCACCGGTTACTGCAGACACAGTGGCCATGGAATCATCTATGAGATTTTCAATGGCCTGAGCCACTTTAGCAGCTGATGGCATTGGAGCACCGGGTATTGGGGTAACAGCATCAATAGCTTTTTTTACAATATCAGTAACTGCGTCAGCTAATTGCAGGGGTGAGCGTTTTGGAGCTATAGCTGATAAAGTTCTATCTACAGCTTTTTTTGAGGCATCTATAATGCCTTCGGCTAATTGAGGAGCAGAAAGCACAGGAGCACCAGGTTCTGGAGCGGCAACTGCTAGGGCTTCTGATATGCCGTCTAGTATAGCATCAACAACTGCTGGAACTGGTGTGGCACCCACTGAGGAGATAGCTGCAAATAATTGTTGCAGGGCTTCATTTATGGCTTGAGTCAATCCATGAGGAGTAAGTGCTGGTGTCCCAGGTACAGGGGTCACATCGGTGATAGCTTTTGTTAAAGCCTTGTTAACTGCTTTAGCGATTGGCGCTGTAACACCGGGAATTTGAGCAATTACCGCAGTGGTGTCAGCTAAAATTGCTGCTATAGTATCGGCTAATACATCGAATGTTGGTATCGGCGCCCCGGGTTGGGGAGCAACAACTCCTAAAGCTTTTATAATGCTGTCTAATAATTCTTTAGCAAGATTGGCAATAAGTGTTATAGGTGCACCTTTCACTGAAGATACTGTTGCTATTGATTTTTGAATTGCGTCTGATAGTGCTTTAGCAATTTGATCAAGAGTTGGCAGAGGTGCACCGGGTCTTGGAGCAATATCTGATACAGCTTTTTTTATTATATCTGGCACGGTTTTAGCAACTGTAGCTGGTACAGGTGCATCAAGTGCTGGAACGATTGCTGCAATGGATTTCTTTATGGCGTTTATCACAGCGTCAACTATTTCAGCAACTTTTGGCACCGGTGCGCCAGGTGCTGGTGCAATAACAGGCGTAACTTTTACTACGATATTTGCTATGTTTTTAGCAATAGCAGTAGCAATTGGTTCGGGTACACCGGTAGCTGGAACGATAGTGGCAATAGCATTTTTGATTGCTTCGTTTATTGATTCAGCCACAGAGGTAACAGTCGGTACACCTAATTCTGGAGCGACTGCTGCAATAGTATCTTCAATAGCTTTAGCTAAAGCCTTAACAACTACAGCAGCAACTGGCAAGGGCTTGTTAGTTGGAGACACATCTGATATAGCTTTTCCTATGGCGTCAGATACAGCTTTAGCAAATGTAGCAGGTGATGGTACGGGTGCACCGACAGATGGCGTAGCTGCTTCTGCAGCTTTTGATACGCCATCTAAAATAGTTTCAACAATTAACGCAGGATCTGGTTTGGATGGATTTGTTTCTGGACTTATTGCTGCTAATATTTCTTCTACAGTTTTTGTCGCAGTTTCTGCTATTTGAGAAGGAGTTGGTGTCGGTGCGCCGTTTTGTGGAAGAGTATTTCCTAATACGACAGATATTGCATCATTAACAGCAGTGATCAGTGAAACAGGTACACCTGGTGCTGAAGCAACCTTATCCAAGGCTTGATTTGAATTATTTACCAAAGCTTTAACAACTGAATCGGGAGTTGGCGAGGATTTGCCAGGCTTTGGAGTAATTGCTGATTGTACTTTTTGAACTACGTCTAATACTGTATCAACAAGAGCAGCAGGAGTTGGTAATGCACCTGGTGCTGGTGCAGCTTTGGCTACTGCATCTTCTGTTGCTTGTATTGCACGTTCAGCGATTTGAGAAGCAGTTGGTCCTTGAACACCAGGTTCTGGAGCAGTGGCTGCTATGACATCTACGAGTGCATGTGCAACAGAAGCAGGAAGTGGTACCGGTGCATTTACTGGAGAAAGAATCGGTATGGCTTTATCTAAAGCATTTTTTATGATTCTAGCAATTTCAGCCGCATTAAACACAGGTGCGCTGGGTACAGGCGATAATGCAGCTGGTTTGACGGTTGTGACTGGTTTCGGAGCAACAGTGCGTGTAGGTGGAGCAATAGGTGAAGGTTGTACCGCAGGACGTGCAACTGTAGGTCGAGGTGCTACAGGCCTGACCGGTGGATTAGCGGCAGCGACTACAGGAACTGGCTTGACGGCAGGTCGGGGAATGTTCGTTGGAGGAACTATTGGTGCTGGTTGACGAACGTTGGTTGGTTGAGAAGAAATTATTTTTTTGACACGATATCCTGAAACAATATTTTTTATCATTCATTACCTATTCAAACGAATTTAATTTGGTTTGTAAATATTTTTACTTTGTAATCTTCGTTCTACGTACACACGGTGACACATCAAGCTACGCAAAACCAATATAAGCTGGCCGCGCGTAGGGTGAATAACTTATAACGTCGCACGGCCAGCTCATTTTGGTTTTGCGTAGCTTGATGTGTCACCGTGTGTACGTAGAAAAATTAGTAATACAGTGATAATAGAATATGAAGCATTAAAGATAAATAGAATTAATAATCATTTACCGTTTGGAATAGTTATTTTTGTAATTAATGGATTTGAGTTAGTACGGGTGGGCTGTCCAACATTGCGGGGTTCAGCTTGGTAAAGAGGTTGTTGTGCGGGCTGGTATCCATTGTAAACGGTCGTTCTGGGACGAGGCCCTGCATTTTCATACTTCTGCCACTGTTGTGGAGCTTCGTAATGAGTCGGGTTTGCGTAATGAACTTGCTCTTGAGCTCCTGTTCTAGCATAGGATGATGTTCCTGTATTCTGGTAATTTACTACTTTTTGACTTGAAACTCCTGAATTAGCAACAGGATTTGTACGTTGGGGAACAAAAGCTGGTCTTGTCAATTGTTGTCTTCCGAAAACTTCATGCATGTTTGGCCATTGGTTACCTTCACTACGCACATTTTGTGTTTGTGCTTGATTTTGGTATTGATTGTATTCGTTACGCACATTTTGTGTTTGTGCTTGATTTTGGTATTGATTATATCCAGTGTTTGATACAGAACGAGTTCCTTGTTGATTCAGGTTACGATAAGCATTTTGTCCCGCTTGGTATCCTTGAGTATTTGATGTTTGAGAGCTTTGGAAAGTTCCACGATCTTCATAGTAAGGCGAGGAAGCTGAAACAGTTTTCGATTTTGAGCACAAGCTTTGAATATTTCGTTAATTTTGATCAATCGAGATCGAATAAGATTGCATAAAATATACTAACAGCTTTTTATAGTTACTTAAAATAAAATAAAATAAAATAACTAAAGAACAAAGGTACTCAAAACAATCTGAGAAGTTAGTGCACTAATTAGACTGATTGACACAAGTAAAATCATTCAAAATATCTGAAATATAATCTTATTATACCTACGAAAATAAGGGTTTATTTTTTAAGATCGTGTATGATTACAACTAAAAGATAATAAAAGAGAGTTATAATATAAGTAGTATAGGTAAGTAGGTACCTATATCGGCCGAGACTTTTCTGTCACACCTTTACTTTTTCCGTGGCGTAAATGGTTTTTCTAATTGAGACTCTTGGCGCAGAAAAGTTTACAACTCAATCTACTTCTAAATAACCGACAAGAACAAGTTTTTCATGTAGTTCCTGAAAAACGGTCCTCAGTTTTAGCCTTTGTAATTTTGACTAAGCCAACGATTTTTTTTAAGTAAATGGTACTTACCAATTAGCTTCACTGAGCACAGAGCAAAAACCCAAAAGGATATTACTCGATTCATGATTCATATCAACACTGAAAATTTTAAGCAATTTCGTGACATTTAAAGAAACGGAGTAAACAAAAGAAATGGCTGCAAGCAAGCTGAACAAACTCTTTCATTGTATTATTGGTATTGTTATTAATTAATACCGTCCTATTTACGTTATTAAACATTTTCTCAAGCGTAAATTATTGAAAGGTAAAATATCTTTTAAATGGAATGATTGCGTCATAGGATTATTTAAGGGGGTACCGAGCCTCAACTGCTCCATTGTATTTTGACGTGAAAAAATCATTTTTCTTCTAACTCTATCGTGAACATGGTAATACATACAAACGTTAACTTTGGAGTGATTATGGAGCAAACTCTACAGTATAACAACAAATAATAAAAACCGTCGAACCCTCGGTGCGCGAGTAGCCTGACTCACACTTGGCTGGTTTCATTTAAATTTTTTAAAAATTAATAGTTATAAAATAAAAAACAGGAATGCTGATTTCCGTTTTATCGAAACTACCAACGAGCTATACAGGGTGTAAAGAAAAGTATCATTAACCTTTAAACCAAATACTCTACCCATCAAACTGAGCAACCACGGGAGCAAACCTGTCAGAGCATAAAAAATCTGCTGCACAGCAAAAACAACTAGGGCAATTGGTCCATACAAAGTTACAAACTAGCAAAATTTTCTGTCACAATAGAGGCAATTGGGTACAAATTTGAAATGTACCATTCATTTGTAGTGCCTCATTTTTCTGGTTTGAAATGTAAGGTAGAGTATGTGGTTTAAAGGTTAATGATACTTTTCCTTACACCCTGTGTTACAATCTAGCAACTAAAAATAGGTACCTACTCAAAAAACAAATCCGTAATGTCCTGATAAATTGAAAATCAGTAATGAGTGTGACAATCGTAATTTTTGGAATTTTTTATAGTTGCTCCGAAATTTTAAAAAAATCATTGAGGGCAGCACTTGCGGCTCGGTGCCCCCTTAAGCCTTTATTAATATCAATTTACGTAAAAGACCTGTTTATAATTTCTGGTGCTACCATGGCATCGTCAATAACGTCACTGGTTATGTTATTACTTCAGTTTTGCATTTTTCGCAGCGGTTAAACCATAAACTTAAATATTTACGGTAGTAAAATTAAGTTTATGGGTTAAACAATATTTAAATCAATCGCAAAACCATAAAATAGTTTTACAGTATTTTTACTTATACAGGGTGTAATAAAACCCCCTAGTAATACTTAAGGGGATGCTTCAGCCCATCAAACTGAAAAATTTTCACTATGCGGAATTGCGGAGCTAACTTCGACATCGCGAAAAAAAATCTGCTGTCCCATTTTTGGTCGAGTCGGTACTGCAGTTTTGTATGCAAGAGCTGATTTATGGTAAAATATGTTTACTTATCATTGCAAGGCACTCGCCACAGACTGCAGGCTTCCGCACATTGCAGCGATATTATCTGATATTATCGGGCGATATTATCGAGCGATATTATCGACAGCGATATCGCGACACCTTACACACTGCAGCGTTTCCGCGATTCGCGTCACGCATGCGCCCTTCGCTGAATGTAGTAGAAAGAGATTGCGTCAGGTTGCGATAATATCGCGGCAGTGTGTGGGATCGAGTGCGTCCCCATACAAAATGTACTGAGAAAAATTATCGCAAAATCGCAGCGATATTATCGCTCGATAATATCGCGGCAGTGTGTAGGATCGCGCGCGTCCCCATACAAAATGTACTGAGAACAATTACCGCAAAATCGCAGCGATAATATCGCTCGATATTATCGCTGCAATGAGCGGAGGCCTTGAAGCTCCCAGAGCGCGCCCAGTCCTGCTGATCGAGGTGATTTTGTTCTCGTATATAATTATTCAATGTTTCCAGTGTTTTCAATGTTACCATGAGTTTTCACTGTACGTTACTACTGTAGTTGCGTCGCCAATTTTGTATTGAATTATAGCGCTCCTAGTGGTTAAGTTATGAACCTAATTTCTGCCATACGAATTGGTGACGTAACTACAGTAGTAACGTACAGTGACGGTATAAATACTACAGTCACAGTATAAAGGCCTCCGCTCATTGCAGCGATTTTATCGAGCGATAATATCGCTGCGATTTTGCGATAATTGTTTCCAGTACATTTTGTATGGGGACGCGCGCGATCCTACACACACTGCCGCGATATTATCGAGCGATAATATCGCTGCGATTTTGCGATAATTGTTCTCAGTACATTTTGTATGGGGACGCGCTCGATCCCTCACACTGCCGCGATATTATCGCAACTCTTTTGACTACATTCATTGGTGGGGCGGGCGCATGCGTGACGCGAATCGCGGAATCGCTGGATAATATCGCTGCAATGTGCGGAGGCCTTTAAGGTGGAAGCATATTCATCAGCGGCGAAGGAGCCGAAGGAGGCGAATGAAACGAATTTCCTTTTATATTCTTCTGACGATTCTTCCGATTCGCAGCGGATAAAGTGTGCGAGGTGGAATTTCATACAACCAATTCTAAAATTCTAAATATCCTACCGAGTACGGTAATAGACGGCTAAGTTCTATGGAGTCTCATACAATTTAGCCGCCCTTTACCGTATCACGGCAGTATCGGACATCGTACAGTACAGACATTCCCTGCCTCCCCCTCACCAATTTTAGCCTTACCCCCAAGAAAATGTGGTGGAAATTGCGAGTTTTTTTATAGAGCGAGAAGAAAAAAACGTTGACATAAACTGAGTTATTTCGTCAAAGATACCGTTAGCGAACGGTGCTTTCGACGAACCGTGCTATCGTTGAACAGTGCTTTCGTCGAACGAATCGGTTGAGAACCGTGATTTCGATGAAGGGTATTTCGTAAAACAGTTATGGACTCAGGGAGGACCCCCCTTAATTTTTAAATTGTTCATCTGTTAATCTCTCTTTTCTTGTTAATCTGAAAACACGAACTGAACAACTCTGACCCCGAACTCTCCGACTCTCTCGGTCTCTGAACTCTCTCTCTTTCTCTCTCCCTCTCTCTCTCTCTCTTCTGAACTGTCTAGCTATTACGTATCAAAAGTTACAGCCCTAAATAGGTAGGACAGACAGACGGACGGACAACGTAGGCTTAGTAATAGGGTCCCGTTTTCACCCTTTGGGTACGGAAAATGAACGAACAAGTGAACGACATCCTACGTCACCTTGGCACCAGGTGCCTGGCCTCTCCCCGCAAGCTTGCACGAGCTGGAAAGTAGGTCATCTGACTTCAAGGCCATCAAAATCCATGTTCGTACCGCTAACATGAAGAGTTTCCTGATGCCTGACTATCAGATGCAGAAACGCTCATTAATGTTAATCCTCCGTTAAATCTCTTGCTATTGTTATGTATGATTGGGGAGATTTAGTTGTGATGCGATGTTTCGGCGGTGCAGTTGCGAAATAGCTTTCTCTCAAAAATCGCTTGTGATAGGAATGGTCAATGGTATCATTATCATCAGCCTATATACGTCCCACTGCAGGACACATGCCTACCCTCAGGGAGGGCGTATGGGCGCGTTACTTCGCCACGCGTGCCCAATGCAGATTGGAAGACTACACAAACGCATCAGAATATCTTCTTCAGCGTACGAGTATGCAGGTTTCCTCGCAATGTTTTTTTTCACCGTTTGAGAGCATTTGGTATACGTACATAAGTTAGAAAAACTCATTGGTACATGGAATGTCGTCCGTGCGGAGTCGAACCCGGACCCCCTTGATTGCGTGTCCATACCATTATTATAATGGACCAATTTTAGAACGCCACCGACGCTCTTAAGCTCAGGCCACACAGAGGCGGTCCTGCGGGAAAGCGGGCCGGTGGCGGTTCTGCGGGAAGCGAATATCTGCGGACCAGCGAAGATTTTTGTGTGTTTTGTAGTGTATGGTTTGGTGGAAAGGTCATGTCCGAGTTTTTATGTCCCCTGTAACAGAGAAATAAGCGCTGGTCCGGAGATATTCGCTTCCCGCAGGTCCGCCCCCGGATCGCTTTCCCGCAGTCCCGCCTCTGTTTGGCCTGAGCTTTATAGCCAATGGTGTCGCTCTAAAATTTGTGGTCTGTTTTGTTTAATCTTTATAAAGAGCTTTGGCCTGCGGCAATGTGGGTTTCTAAATGGGGGATTTTCAGAAAGCCATTGAAATAGAAAAATTTGATCTTAATGGCTCGATAGATGGCGTTGACCAGACAGGGGTGAGCGACCTTGCAGATAATAAAATACAAATAAAATAGTAAGAATTTGTGTTTTTAAGTAATCAGCAAAATATGAGCATAATACTTATATTTCGTCAACGGATGCGTCTGACTCAGTGATATGCATTTTTGTTTACTTTTAGCCTAAAATTTTCGTCTTCGAACCCCTCTCTGGTCAACGCCATCTATCGCTGGTATGATGAGTACTACGTTTGAGTAGCTGTCAGAAAACTCACAATTGTGTGAGTTGACATGTATCCTACGAAATCTTTCAGGCTAGTGTTAATAGAAGAAGTCAATATAAGGCCATCTGTTAACACGGTAAAGAACTAATAAAACAAGCAACATTACGGACAACTTCGATAGCTAGCAACTGACTTAGCAAACGAAACCCTGATGGCTGGAAAACATCACTAAAAAGTTTCTCCGTTAATTTCATAGATGGCGCTGAAAGTTTTATAAGGCGTAGTAGCAGCAAACTAACGAGCTGTTACCCGCGACTTTGTCTGCGTGTTCTTTAAAAAAGTATCCTAAGTGTGAATCCAGATCACATTCAATTAGTATGCCAAATTTTATCCAAATCCGTTCAGCCGTTCAAGCGTGATTGAGCCACAAACATACAAACGTCGTCACAAACTTTATATCAGGATGATAATCACACTACAATAATTATAATAATAACTCAGATTTCCCGGTCCACCCGGTTCACCCCTTCGATCAATATTGTTGATCGGGTTTCACCCCTCATAACCCAAGTAGCTTTCTTTCCTTTCTACAATATAATAGTCTCTGCACCGATCGTGGTATGTCTTCTGTCTTCTGGTGCTTTTTCATGATGCATTCAGAGATAGAGCACGATGGGGTCGATGGGTGCATCCCATTGCATTTAGATAAAAGTGTCTCAAAGGGGCCTTTACATGTTGGACCTGTGTCCCCAAGCAAGCCTTCCAAAGGTCCGGGTAGGGTCAAAATTCTAAAATTTTAATCTTCTTGCCAAAAATTGATAGTTAAAAGGCTCGTGGAAGGAAGGGGCGCAGCGCATCTATAACTATGACTCAGGGAGAAATACAGGGTGTCAATTTAAATGTATTTCACACTTTACTGGTGCTGCAGACCAAACTGAAAACTTTTTCTATGGGAGCAACTGTGAAGCACCCGTTTGATTACGTAACCCATTTAAGTTTACACCCTGTATTTTGCCCGTTACTATTTTAATATAAATAGTTGCTTTCTATACTTAACGGATTGCTCGGAAATAAAACGAAAACCAATTATTTCAGAATTGTTTGTCTAATGACCAGTGATCGGAATCTCGGGGCATTTTTTGAGCATACAAGTTTGGATACGCCTTGATTTCCCGGAAATATCCGGATTTAATAAATATGGATAAAAATTTCACGGGATTTATTGGGATTACCTATTTAGATGTCAAGAGACGTTTTTTTAAATCAAGAGTATTAGCAGCGCATACTAGAGGCCGCGACTTTGAAACACGCCGCCTGTTACCTTTGACATGTACCGCACTTAGGTAAATATGTTGACCGTTATTAAACAATGATATTAAGTAACTAGATTAGTAGTTAGGGCACCAAAGCGTTGCCACTTCGAAGATGTCTGCAGGCTTCTTTGACTTCAGTTCAGGCGTTTATCTATGGTGAGCGGAGATATCCGTGACGTTTAAATTAAGCTACCAAAATGGGGAAATGCGCCGTAAAAATTTGTAAATCACAGTCGGAAAAGAATAATAAAGGAAGTGGTGTTACTTTTCACAAGTAAGTTTACTATATTTTGTCAAAATAACATTAAAAAACTAAATAAATTTTTCACGCATTGTTTTTGCCATCAGTGTTGCAAGTATATACGATTTTGATTTTCCCACCACACTGTAGGGAGTTTCGGTACCCTCTTCGTTATTTCATACAGGGTTAAGTTTTAATCAGTCCGGATAACTTCACCATTCATTCCCCTAATCAAACTGAACAACTTTCACTATTGAGCCACAGAGGATTATATTGTACAGAGTTACAGCTTCAAACAAGCTCCCAAAAGCGGCGCATCACTACATGCGCAGTATGATTGTGTGCGCGTTCACCTACGGGGCTCACGAACGAGGCCGAGGGGACACTTTGGCTGTGCTTCGGGTGGTTACGGCGTAACGAGGGTGTGAATTTAATGTGTGAGATATTGTCCATTCTTCCTTTCGGAAAGAGATTGGAGCCACTGACCTCTGTTAATATCAAGATGTCTATGGATTATTTTCTGTTTGATCGTCACTGTCATTGTATAACGTCATGTGAATTTAATGTGTGAAAATAATATTAAACAAAATGGATAATTATTGCACTGTGTGCTTTAATAATACGAGGAGAAACACAAACATCTCTCCCCAAAGATCGTGACAGGTAAGTACACACAATTTTTGAGTCACCCGCGTAAAGCGACGGATCGGGCGGCAACGGTTTTTTAATTTAAACTCATTTTATTCAACTAAATAACAAATAATAAATAACACAACAAACAACAACAACAAAAAAGAAAAACAATATACCTACTACATATTGTAAAACATTATCCTTCATACTTCAATCAAATTTATTTCCTTTTAGACAGCCCTACAAGAATAGGCTAATGTAATCGAAGCTCTTATGAAGCTGTTACTCTGTACAATCCTCTGTGATTGAGCCAACAACGAAATCGTGAAAACAAAATCAGCTGTTTCATACAAAACTGCAGTACCGACCGACTCGACTCAAATGTATTGGACAGCTGATTTCTTTTTTCGTGATTTCGAAGTTGACACCATAAATAAAATAAATAAATACCTAAATAATAAAAATCTTTATTTGCATAGTGAAAGTGAAGAGATTACAATATGGTGACGTTATCCGATCTGGGCTGATTAAACATTAACCCTGTATAATATGATATATTACTTAAAGTTTATTTATACCTTAATCTGTTCAGAACACACAGAGCCTACATATTCAAGTTTATAATTCAGGTAATAAATTCATTAAATTCAGTAATTAATTCTGGGGAAATTATTTCTAACCACTGGCAACTGTGTGAATGAAATTAAGTATCGTTTTATTTTACTCCCAAGTCCCAACATTTTAAACATTTTCAGAGAATTTTAATTAGACGGCAAACTACAACGGCAACAAAATAACATTGAAATTGGTTAACCGACTGATTTCATTGAGATTTTGTCCTGGGTGATTTAATAACAGTGAGCTTTATACAATACTAGAGGGATAGCTTCTTACAAACAATACTCAAAAAAGCGTAAAACCACTTCAGCAGAGTTTCAAAGATGAAGCTTGGAAATCGATACATACGCCAAAGTAAACTATGTTTGTCTCGTTTCTTCTGCCGTCAAAAAAATTACGACGAAATGAGAAAGACGTTATTAGTTTAAAAACGTTAGTAAATACGGCTACAGTTGCCAGTGGTTAGAAATAATTTCCCCAGAATTAATTAGTTAATTTAATGAATTTATTACCTGAATTGAACTTGAATATACAGGGTCCAACTTAATATGCTGACACTTTTTTAAGGGGATGATCAGACCATGAAACTTAACAACTTTCTCTATGGGACCACCATCGAAATCGAGAAAAAAAAATCAGCTGTCCCATACAAAACTGCAAACCGACTCGAGCCAAATGTATGGTACAGCTGTTTTTTTTCGCGATTTCAGAAAGTTGTTTAATTTGATGGTCTGAAGTGCGATTTTTGAATCTCATTCGCAGAGCTCAGCAGTTGAAAATGTCAAAATTACTATTGAAGATACGCATCTTTCAACTGCTGATTCGACTTTAAAAAATCGCACTCCTGAAGTATGATTTTTGAAAGTCAAATCAGCAGTTGAAAGATGCATATCTCCATAGAAATTTTGACATTTTCAACAGTTGAATTCATCGAATGAGATTCAAAAATCGTACTCCTGATCATCCTCTTAAAAAAGTGTCAGCATATTGATTATAGGCTCTGTGTGTTCTGACCAGATTTAGGTATAATTAAACTTTAAGTAATACAGGGAGTTTGGAAGCGGTGTGCAAATATTTAAGGGGATGATAGTTGACACCATTTAAAACATTTTGAGCCATACATGTCTTAGACGAAGTCTGATTGTTGATTTTTAAATGCAATTTTTACCCCACTTCCAAACACCCTGTATATCATATTATACAGGGTTGATGTTTAATCAGCCCAGATCGGATAACGTCACCATATTGTAATCTCTTCACTTTCACTATGCAAATAAAGATTTTTATTATTTAGGTATTTATTTATTTTATTTATGGTGTCAACTTCGAAATCACGAAAAAAGAAATCAGATGTCCAATACATTTGAGTCGAGTCGGTCGGTACTGCAGTTTTGTATGAAACAGCTGATTTTGTTTTCACGATTTCGTTGTTGGCTCAATAGTGAAAGTTATTCAGTTTGATTAGGGGAATGAATGGTGAAGTTATCCGGACTGATTAAAACTTAACCCTGTATGAAATAACGAATAGGGTACCGAAACTCCCTACAGTGTGGGAAAATCAAAATCGTATATACTTGCAACACTGATGGCAAAAACAATGCGTGAAAAATTTATTTAGTTTTTTAATGTTATTTTGACAAAATATATAGTAAACTTACTTGTAAACATAAATATAAACATAATTTTATTTAGCAAAAAAACATCGTTACAGATTCGAGTTAGAACCCTGACTCCCAAAAAAATTTTAATGAAGTTCAGGAGTCAGTTGTGAAAAGTAACACCACTTCCTTTATTATTCTTTTCCGACTGTGATTTACAAATTTTTACGGCGCATTTCCCCATTTTGGTAGCTTAATTTAAACGTCACGGATATGTCCGCTCACCATAGATAAACGCCTGAACTGAAGTCAAAGAAGCCTGCAGACATCTTCGAAGTGGCAACGCTTTGGTGCCCTAACTACTAATCTAGTTACTTAATATCATTGTTTAATAACGGTCAACATATTTACCTAAGTGCGGTACATGTCAAAGGTACCAGGCGGCGTTTTTCAAAGTCGCGGCCTCTAGTATGCGCTGCTAATACTCTTGATTTAAAAAAACGTCTCTTGACATCTAAATAGGTAATCCCAATAAATCCCGTGAAATTTTTATCCATATTTATTAAATCCGGATATTTCCGGGAAATCAAGGCGTATCCAAACTTGTATGCTCAAAAAATGCCCCGAGATTCCGATCACTGCTAATGACACTATAAAACGAAAAAAAAGTGTCTGCATTAAGTAGGTAAAAGAAAGTTTTTGATGAATAGTTAAAAAATATAAAACTGCGTTTCACTATGAAGGTAAGTACTAAATATTTATAAAAAATCTTACTGACATCTATATAACTAACTCCTAAACATAAAAACGAGGAATCAAATTGAATTATGATTTATTATTAAATCATTGTTGTTAATTTTTCTAATTCAAAACTGTAACTGTTTTAGTAACTCGTGGCTCTTCATCTGTAACAAAAGAATTATACATTATTTTCTGTTCAATACTTAGCTGATATCTTCGTCAATTTATTTGTATTGATGTAACTGAAATGTTATTTATTGTAATTTTCAATTTTGCAATTGCTGGATCGGTAAATGTCTGTCCTGTCATGACATGGCCTAAAATAAAAAGAGGATCGTTTTTCCTACGCTCCATTCAAAGGAAGTCTGGTTATATTTTCAATACTAACTATCACTTACTTACAGTCAATTAAAATTCCCAGACACGATGTACAATCCAATTGATGTGCCAGATTCATTTCTATTGTCAGATTTCTGGTTTCAATGCTAGGATTTATTTAAGAATTGTATGGAAAACTTTGAGTCACGAACTTTGAAAACTTTGAAGCTGTATATTTTAACGTACCTATATCTGACAATATTGTAAAGCACAATACGTATTAGTTTCTAGATCGTGTTTAAACAATTTAATTGAATTTTATTGGTTAGTATTGAAAATACTCCTTGGAGGTCGGTTATGTCAATTCTTCTTTCGTAAATTTCCGTCGTTGTTTCCGTGGTAAAATTTGTCCCTTTTCTAATTCAACGACCATAATTGGTAGAAAGGGACAAATGTAAAGTCAAAAACATTGACGACAGATACGTACGCATAGAGGTAGGAATAGAGGAACATACAGCTGAGAGAGCGAGATGTACCTAGCGGCACCACTGTATAATAGAAAGAGTTACGTGACGCGAATCAATAGAACCGTTTTTTAGTCACTAATCAATTTTTACAATTCGGTTTTCGTGAATAATTGGGAATCTAAAGTGAAATCGTAGATAATTTTGTGAAATATACTGACACTACTTCATTAATTTATCCACGATTTTACGTTAGACTCAGAATTATAGACAGTATTCGAATTTTTGCCTGCGAATAGTCTCCAAAAAACATCCAAAAACTGTTTCATTTGACAACTCATGTCACTGACTCTATTCCTGTAAGGTATAATAACTTTATTACGTACGTACGTACGAAAGAAGGACGAACATTACCGACCGACATGGACAATTTTCGTGTTTCATTGCTTGTAAGAAGGATTTTTACTCTATCGTGGAAACTTATATTATAACCATAATCATAAATTATTTATGATAGACAGGGTCGATAAGTTTTTACTGGTGTTTTCTATCATATACCTATGTTCACTGTAATCCGCCAAAAGGCATACAATAGGTATAGGGTACATCGACTTAGGATAGGTACTATCATGAAATTTACACTTTTATACTTGTTGTCAGAATCTGACAATCAATATTTGTCTATAATCAAATCAAAAATTTTGTATACTCTTGAATCAAATCGTTATTTAGCTGTAAGTTCTCCACAATAAATAAATCAAATAAAATCTCGTAACTTACCTTGTTCGTCATCCCAAACTGTTTCAGTTATCTCTTCAACGATGGTGCCGTTAGAGAAGACAGTTTTTGTGGTATCCTTCTCAATTATTGGTTGAGGTGGTACTTGAATGAAGTAAATTACGTTAAACTCATCGTCTGCCGTCAATTTACTCATAACATCCAGGTCACTGGTCCTGAACCATATTACAGGTTTAGCAGAAGTCTTTACTTTTGAGAAATCTGCAAGAAAATATACGTTTTATGATATCGTAGGTGTTATTTGTACAGGTGAGTCTAAAAAATTCTTGGAAGAGCTACGTATCAACTCAACAACAATGACTGATGTGTAGAAATATGTTTGTTTTGTATGAATTTGTCAAAGAATACTCTAGACTGCACGTTTAAAAACATAAATGGTAGTTGTAGCAAAGTTTCTTATTACCTTTAAAAGAGATTATGGTCGTGAGATAATTTATGTTTGTATGTTTGTAAAATTCTAGAAAACATTATCTTTTAAAATATCAAAAAAATAATCTATAAAACAAACGAGCAAAATGATTTTGTGACGAACTCTGTATTCGCAACTAAACCATTTTGTAATTCATCCAAAAATTACTAGAGTAATAACAGGCCCCCAAAGACATAAAAAATAATAGTCTTACCTACTCCCAAAGGATTAAGATTCTTCGCCATTGATGTATCGTTGTTTGGTTTTGCAGATTCCGTTAAACTTGCTGAAGTCTTTGCTGTAGCTGATGTTTTATTTGAAGGAGAATCGGCTTTGCCAACAGCTGTAGAAGGTGTTGTAGAAGCTTGAGCTAATGCGGTAGTCTTTTTAGGAGAAGCCGGGGAAGTAGGAGTTGCTGAAGAATCTGGTTTAGCTGGGGTTGTGGAAGTTGTGGGACCATTACGTTTTGCTGGGGTTTTAGAAGCAGCTGGTTTATCTGGGGTGGTAGTTTTAGGCTTTGACAGGCTCATATTCGTTTTAGGAGTAGTTTGTTTATCTGGGGTAACAGGAGTTTCTGAACTAGCTGGTTTGGCTGGAGTAGTAGAAGTTGCAGGAGAAGCTGGAGATGTAGGAACTGTAAAATCAGCCGGTTTAGATGGGGTTGTAGGAGTTGTAGAATCAGCTGGTTTAACTGGGGATCTGGGAGTCGTAGAACCAGCTCGTTTAACTGGAGTTGTAGAAGTGGAAGGAACTGGTTTTGTTGGAGTAGTAGAAGTTTCAGGAGAAGCTGGAGGTGTAGGAGCTGCAGAATCAGCTGGTTTAGATGGGGTTATAGGAGTTGTAGAAACAGCTGGTTTAACTGGGGATCTGGGAGTCGTAGAACCAGCTCGTTTATCTGGAGTAGTAGAAGTGGAAGGAGCCGGTTTTGTTGGGGTTGGAGTAGTTAAATTTTCTGGTTTTGCTGGGGTAGTATTAGTAATTGGACTGTCTGAGCTAGTAGTATTAACTGGATCAGATTTTGGTTGTGCAGATGCAGCTTTTTTGGCAGGAGTTACAGGAGCCGATTGGTTTATATTTTTAGCTTCTTCCGAATGAGTTGAAGTTGTGGCTTGTGTAGTTGGTTGAGCTGGTTTCACATAAGTGATTGGTGAGGCAGCTGTTTTTGATGGAGCGGGTATAGCTTTTGGGCCTGATGAAGGTGGTGAAGCTGGCTCGGCAGCTTTAGGTAGATAAGTAGGAGAAGTGGAATCAGGAGTGACTGGGACAGCTGGTTTAGGTGCAAGTGCTAAAGTTGCAGGAACTGAAGGTTTCGTTGGATATGTGGGAACTGAAGTATCAGGTTTTACTGGGGTAGCTGGTGTAGTTACCATTTCGGGTTCTACTGGGGCTGAAGCTGGAGCTGGAACGGTGGGTTGAGGAACTGGAACGGTAGGTTGCGGAGCTGGAACTTGAGATGCAGACTTAGGAGTACTGGTTTCAGGAGCAACTGATGCAGCGGGTGCTTGTGGATTTGTAGGAGCAGAGGCTGCAGGTTGAGAACCATATTCTTCAGGAGCAGTATATATTGAATTGGGTTCTGGTGTTATCTGAGTAGTTTGAGTGGAATCAATCGGTTGGTAAGGATTCGCATAGTAGTTTGAATTTGGTGATGTTGATATAGCTGATGAGGTAGCAGGTGGTGCTTGGGGTTGTGGATAATGCCCTGTCAAGTGTCCATAATTCTGTGGAAGTGATCCAGCATTTAGCAATAAGTAGTTTGGATGTCTTTCTGCAACTGGTTCCAATGTATCAACATGCTCTACAGTGCCGTTTGGATGAATTACCATATAGCGCTTTCTCTGTGTTGTTGTTGACAGTAGATTCTTAATATAGGGGTGTTCCGCAAAAAGGTTTTGCATGTTGTACCCTAGAACAAAACATAAAGAGTGAATATCTAGGTATCCAAAGTGGTTTATAACATTAATTATTATAAATAATATGTGTTACTTACCAGGAGCTACATTGGTTATTTGTTTATTAGTAGACCACTGGTTATAGCTTTGCCTGTTCAATGGAGCTGTTGGTACTTCATGATTAACGTCGAATTGAATAGGAGCGTTTTGACTATTGTGCGCGGTATTTTCAGCGAATGGTCTTTGAGCTAGCGAATTGATTAAGGGCAATTGCTGTTGTACATTATAGTATTGTGGGACAGTAGGAGCAATGTTGTTAGCATTTCCGATATTTTGTTGATAAGGATTGTTAGTTGATACTGCACTGACATACGGTTCATTTACAGTGTTTAATAGAGGTTCTCTAGAATGATACTGGGGTTGGATTTGTGGTAAATTGTGCACCCTCATCTGGTTGGCTAATTGTTCATGGATTTGTTGCTGACTGCGTATCAAATTTTCATAGTTTTGCCTTTGTTGCGCAATCGTTTCACGGTGTATCATGTCTTGAATTGCGGATGGTGTTGCTGTATTTGTATTTGATGGATATTCTACGTGGGGATATTGAACATTACTAGATCCAGGTCTTTCAAACGATGGTCTCGTTTCGTATCTAATGTTATTGTATCTGGTGGGTTGTAGTACGGTATTAGCATCTCTGTTAATAAACTCTTGGTAAGTGGGGTTAGATGGGCCATTTTGAGTATGTGCCAAGTTTGATACTTGGATTTGTCTGGGAACTCCTCCGCCTAGCGTTGGATTATTAGACTGGTACGCTTCTAAATATTCCTCAGGATAAGGAAATGAAGCTGAAATTAAGAAAATTATTGTTTTATTTAACAAACTCTTAGAAATAATAAAATAAATAGAATGTAACTTAGAAGACTTTGTGTTTGTGCCTCTTATTACGAAAATCAATTCTAAAATGTAGGATAAAAGATAATTCCTTTTTACGTTTATTATTTTCCTTTAAAATTACTAATAGAAAAGGCTGTAATTAAAAAAATTACTCACCGACAAACTCCAGGCAAAAAATCAAAACGCAATAACTTATAACTCTTTTCATTGTTATATCCACATCGGTACTGTTTCGCACAATACTGAATGTGTAAGAGAGCTCCTACTATTATAAACTCGTGTTTTAGGACAAATAAAGGCAAAAGAAAAAGCTGTGCAAACACACCTCTTTTGTTTTGTACGGGTTTTGTCACAATATCTCCCTACTTACATGGTAAATATGCGTAGATATTTCATTGTATTTGTGCATTACGTCATAATGAAAAATTAGGGCCTCTAATAATGTCAAATTTATGCAAATATTTGTTTCGAAGTACCTACTATCATTTATAATTTATTAAGTAAGTACCTACATTGTTTTCTGTGTAACATGTTTTGTTTAATGTTTTACTATTTTCCATGGACATATTACTCTAGCGAGATTTAAAGTCTATGCTATTTGCTATAATTTTTCACAATGTTTTTCTGTAATGTTTTAACTTAGAAGCAACCCATTTCTTCCGTTGGTGGGTGACGTACGAGACACGACTAAGAGATAAAGCTGCTGGTTTAGTGTTTTAGTGTTTAAAGAACAGTCATATTTATCACAACTTGACAGGTTTTGAACGGCACAACAACCGTCATTTGGTGCCGCTTATTTATAAGACACTTTCACAAACATTCATCATCATCAGCCTATACAGGGTGTTTGGTAGGGAGGTGTACATACGCCTAGGGTAGAAACTAGGGAGGGTCTGCTACCTACCCCCGCCCATTATATTGACCTTGGCCTCAAGGTATTATTTTAATGTTTTATTTTTTATTTTTAGAAAAAAAAAACGATTTTTAAACTAAAACTACCTCTAGCTCAAAATCTATCCATAGGACAGGTCTGCTAATGGTCTTGTTTTAATTGTTAGAGTCTTAGTGTACTGTAAAAATTGATTTCACACCCCAAAAATTGTAGAGAAGAAAAGTTATGGGCTAAGTTATGGGCTAAAAGTTAAGTTATGGTGTCGTGCTGAAAGACTATGGGCCCATAGGGCCCAATAGGCCCATAGGGCCCAAGTATCGGCCCATAGTCTTTCAGCACGACGGCTGTCCTGCCCATTGGAGCCTAGCAGTGAGGGAGTTTTTAAACAACTCCTTCCCTGATGCTTGGATTGGTCGGGGCGGGCCAATTCCCTGGCCTCCAAGGTCGCCTGACCTTACCCCGCTTGACTTCTACGTCTGGGGAAGGGCGAAAGAGTTGGTGTACGCAGAGGAAGTACCAACAAGGGAGGTTTTGATAAGCAAGATCCACGCCGCTTTCAATACGATGCGTGATGAAATGCTGTTTGCCACGGTGACCGTGGAGATGAGGAAGAGGTGCCGAGCTTGTTTACAAGTTAATGGTCACCAATTTGAACAAATTTTGTAATTAAATTAGTCATTAAACCAATTTGCGTTTCATTTGCTATCCTTTTACGATCGGACACATTTAATTTTCATTAGTTGAAATTTTTGATTAAAGTGCCCTAGTTGCGGATATTAATTAATAACTTCGAAACTACAAGTGATAATAACACTTTAAGCATATCGTTAGAAAGGGTATGGACTGGGGATGTTTTTAAAAAATCAGAAGAACTCCAACCCTGTTTTTTTTTTTTTAAACCCCTTAGAAAGTTGCCCTTAAAATTATTTTTTTACCTTACTACGGTACTTTAGGCCCCATAACTTTTCTTCTCTACAATTTTCGGGTGTGAAATCAATTTTTACAGTACACTAAGACTCTAACAATTAAAACAAGACCATTAGCAGACCTGTCCTATGGATAGATTTTGAGCTAGAGGTAGTTTTAGTTTAAAAATCGTTTTTGTTTCTAAAAATAAAAAAAAAATCATTAAAATAATACCTTGAGGCCAAGGTCAATATAATGGGCGGGGGTAGGTAGCAGACCCTCCCTAGTTTCTACCCTAGGCGTATGTATACCTCCCTACCAAACACCCTGTATACGTCCCACTGCAGGGCACAGGCCTACCCTCTACCCCTCTAGGAGGGTCTTTGGGCGTTAGTCCACCACGCGTGCCCAATGCGGATTGGTAGACTACACATACGCATCAGAATGTCTTCTTCTTCATATGCAGGTTTCCTCACGATGTTTTCCTTCACCGTTTGAGAGCAGTCGGTAATACGTACATAAGTTAGAAAAAGTAATTGGTACGTGGCATGTAAATTGTTGTCCGTGCGGATTCGAACCCGGACCTCATGATTGAGAGTCTATACCTCTCCGCAACGCGACACCGAGCTCACAAACATTAGGTACCATTATTTACCATTATTGACTCGAAAAGCACAGACGGCCCGACAGCACAGTCTGTAGTGAACCTGCCTGCTGTGCCGAGGGTCGCGGGTTCGAATCCCGTAAGGGACAAATATTTGTATGGTGAATATGAATATCAGCTGTACCCGAGTCATGGATGTTTGTATCTATATATGTATTCTATATCGTTGTCTAGTTATCATAATACAAGTCCAGGCAAGATTCTGGAACTTTAAATGTGACTAGATAATTTGTGTGACAATGTCCAAGTCCAAGATAAAAAGAAGGTATCTGAAGGTATTATTTTATTTACGGTAGCTTGTTTTCTTATTTGAATTAATAAAAATAAAATCAATTAATGTTTCAATATATTTTAATACAAATAATAACGGTACATTCTACTTTGAGGTGGTAACAAATTGTGGTAGCGTTTTGATCTACTCTATGCTAGACTCTATGACATGACATCGACTCAGCAGAAGAAGAAGGTGATAAGGACTGGATTGAGGTCAAAGAGCAAACCCATTTAAAAAACATGAAAAAAAAAGATAAAGTTTTGAAACTTCAGACATTATTGAAAAAGGTTTTTCAACCCGTAGGTACTATTTTTTTTTTAATTAAATATTTTTATAATTATGTTATGTTTCCATAATTTTTATAAAATTACCATAATAATTGGAGGTCGTTTAATTAAATTACATGTCAAGATAAAGCCTCACGCTTCTGACTTACTAAAACAAACGGGCCAACTTTCTTATGTGCATAGTGATAGGGTTTAACAGACTAGACTGGTAGATATTTATTTATTTACTTATTGAATTTATATATTTTTATTTACAAATAAAGATAACTATAATAGGTACATTAAAAATAAGTAAAAATAAATGACTTATAACTAACTTAACCTAAAATATGGTCAGGTTTGGACCGCGCGGGAGGGTAGCCAAGATGCTGGCAGCGTTTCCTCGCTGAACGGCTAAACTGATCCGTTGAGCGAGGAAAGCGCCAGCCCTTGGATCCCCGGTCGAATCTACCAGGCGCTTTGCCAGGTCTTTAAAAAGCGTCTAGGCGCCGGGACCCCACGGACCAAGGGTTTCGACACCGAATGCTATGAATTTGTATTGGGTGCCGATACCCTTGTATTTCCCCTCTTTTGTCCTTTCGGCAGATTCCGCCGCCGAGCCCACTCTTTTGCTCGTTCCCCGAAGATGGGACGGGGCCAGAGTGTCCACACAGGTGGCATCCCACACCAGCACCCGACCCATCTAATCACCCATTTATTTATTTATTTATTTAACGCTCACAGGCACATACATTGTAATGATATATAGGGTCCTTCTTAATATGCTGACAGTTTTTTAATGGGACGATCCGACCAAACTGAGCAACTTTCTCTAGGGGACCAACATCGAAATCGCGAAAAAAAAATCTACTGTCCCATATAAAACTGCAAACATATGGGACAGCAGATTTTTTTTTTGTGATTTCAAATTTAGTCCCATAGAGAAAGTTATTCAGTTTGATGGTCTGATCTTTCCCTTAAAAAAGTGTCAGCATATTAAGTTGGACCCTGCATTCTGGGTGAAATTGATACCATTGAGTCTACCCATCAAACTGAACAACTTTTACTATGGGAGCAAACAAATCGGAGCAAAGAAAATCTGCTGTCCCATACATTTGAGTCACGTAGGCAGCGGCGGCGGGTGCAGTTTAGTACGGGACAGCAGATTTTTATTTTGCTCTAATTGGTTTTTTTTGTACCGAGATACAATACTTCCAAATAAGAGCAGTTAGGACTAATTCATAACTGTCCCTACATACAAAAAACCCACTTGAGCCCAGCTTTTTTACGCCCGCCGGTGTAACCTTTTTCGCAGCCACATATAATTGATTCTGGAGCTGGTCGTTTATGGTTATCAGTCGAAAGAGACAGCATTGACTGTGTATCCAACCCAAGAAGTTTCGAATCCTCTATAGTGGAGCACAGACTGCCGACTGCCTAACAAGCGGTAAAACATGATAATACTCCTTGGTGGTCGGTAATGATCGTTCTTCTCCACAGACTTCCTTCTCCGTAGTTGTTTTTAGTAACGTTAACTTTGTCTCTTTCTAATGTATGTCTTGGCATGACGTCACTGAATTGTCGTTTATGTCGTAGTGACGTCATTGGAATAGAAAGGGACACACGCAAAATTAGAAATATCGTACGTATTTTGTACGTAGGGGTTATCTTTGGAACTTCTGACTGAACCAATTCTAAAAATTATTTACATTTAGAAAGCGTATGATTAACGTACGCTTAATTATGTTTTGGTCACGTCCCTCAGCCATGAGGTTACGACCAAGACAAGAAGAAGAAGAATTATGTTTTTGCTAAAAAAAAAATGTAAATCAATTGATCTTTTTACTACATATTTTGCTGAAAATTTTCAAATTTTGTATCTTTATAAAACATGTTTCAGCGAATTAATTCTAGTTTATACTTCTTGTGAATACCTGTACATTAAATAAATCGAACTTTTGTCGAATCAATCATAACTGTATATTAACTATTAAGTATAAAAAATGATTCAACTAACAAGTTGTAACGAAATTAGTCTTGTTTTCACTTTTACGAGACAAGTTTACTCTAAAACCCAAAATTTAAGTTTTATTTACTGATAACTGAAAAAGTGTCAACATTTTCGTTGTTTTATGGTTAGAACAGACCCCTCGGCGGCACCCCAATGGCGAAAAGAATTTAATTTTCACCTCACAAGCTCGGAAAGAATCTGTTTATCATTCGAAATCTGAGTGCAAAAGTGCATTTTATCCGCTAGCGTGGAATGAGTTTTTGAAATTCGAATCTCTCTATTCAATATTTTTCTATGCCGCCTTATTGCGCCAAAACATCGCCAAAATGTTTCTTTTTTTTCTTTCATCCAGCCAGCATTTTCCTCGCCGTTGTGAGGTGAAAAGTTGTGTGTTGCGCTCGGCAGCAAAGTTATTCTGCGTCTCGTACCTTTGAAACCTTCGTCGCGCTCAGGATTCTATATTTGAACCCACTCGCTTCGCTCGTGGTTCAATCTTAGAATCCTTCGCTTGCTCAGGTTTCAATACAAGTACTCGCGCCAAAAAACAACTTTGCAGCCTAGCATAACAAATAACTATTTATAAAGGTCCTCTACCTCTATAACATATCAAAAAATCACGGTTACCCGACCTTTTGCAAGATAACCTAGCCAATTTTCCTACAGATTTACTAAACTAATATTTTTCGACGCGTTCGTAGATTCGATTGTCTATCTTGACATAAAACTTATCAAAACTGAATCAAAATCACTACATAGTATAAAATAAAGTCGCTTCCCGCTGTCTGTCTGTCTGTCAGTCTGTATGTCCCTATGTATGCTTAGATCATTAAAACTACGCAACGGATTTTGATGCGTTTTTTTTAATAGATAGAGTGATTCAAGAGGAAGGTTTTTATGTGCATTGCACCCGAGCGAAGCCGGGGCGGGTCGCTAGTAAATCATAAATGCGTTAGATATTCAAAGCCTGGTTTGTACGTTTTAATCTGTGAATTTTTGTTTTGTGTGGTTTAGTATGTTTCTTTCTTTTTATTATTGTTATTAAGTTGTCTGGTGAGTCGGTTTTTACTGAGCTTTCTGTTTGGTAAGATCCCTTAACATAAATATAACTTGTTTTGTCTTCTGTAGCTTTTACCAATGGGGTTTCAGTTATATCTCTTTCCTCTGGTTCTTTGACAATATCTATAAAGTTGTGTTTATTTGTGCCATCCGTTGTAGGTGAAAAATCTATTATATTTGGTTTTTTAACAATGATTATTTCCTCGAATTTTTCTTTTTCATTTGTTTTGTCGGAAATTTCCTCGGTACTCGACTCTTTACTATTTGAATCAACAACTGGCTTCAATTTAGATTTTTTATTTGAATGGGATTCTTTATGTTCCTTATTAACTCGATTATCATCTTTTGGAAAAGTTATTCTATTCTTATTTTCGATAGACGTCCTAAGTTTTTCATAAAAATCTTGTAACATGGCCTCTAGTTCCTGTTCAAAAATGCGTTCTTTATCCTTCCGTTCTACAGAATTGAACGAAGAATTTTCTTCACTGTTCCCTTCGTGCGGTATAATAGGAACGAATTTCTTAACATAGTAATATTTTCCATGTTTAATAGTTGCCGGAGCAACGATGTGTAATGGCTCTATATTTTGATAGTTTTCTCGATTAAAATTTTCTCTAAATTGTGAATAATGATTCATGTGTTGATGCGACATGTAGCTACGCTTGCGATGACGATGAGATCTTTCTAAATTATAATGACCGTCACTGCTTTCCGATGAAGTATGACGAAGTTTGGGCACTGAAAGTAAGATTATTGGTCCAAATTAAGACTTAATGTTAAAACTTTTAAAACTAAATCGATGAACCTACCTACCTACCCATAGTAGCGTAAAAGTGTCATAAAAGTAGAAAAAGGTTTAGTAACAAATGAGAATAGCCATGGTCAGAAAAATAAAACACCTCACCAACCTCACATGCTGACGTGAAAGAAGATCTGCTCAGTGAAAAAAAAAGGTTGAAAATAAGGCTAAACTCAAATTTTTTGTAATTCTTTAGCTTCAGTAATATGTTTAATAACAGGTAACAGGATAACTATTAACATTTCTGAAATGTGCATGACGTCACTGTGCACTATTTAGTAAAAAAATTCAAAAAAACACAGTTTTGACATCCGACCGTTGCTGGTTTGGCGTGTTATTGATCAGCAGATTTTTTTTGGGGATAAAATCTAGAAATAAAGATATTTACTTTAATTTACCATTAGATACCTTTTATTATTTAATAAGTAATTGAAATTTGTTCGATGTTTCTCTTAGCACACTTGTGTAAATATAAAAATAAACTAACAAGAGTATCACAAAATATCTACATAAATTAGTAAAATGAGTTAGGAATATGCAGATCCCAAGATAAATGTGAAACATTATTTATTACTACCATATCTTAAACAAACAATTATATTCATAAGTTCTTAGTTTGACCTTTGTTTGCTCTTAGTTTGTCAATAACAAATTTACCATACCTAGTACAAGGGAATGTAAATTGCTCGGTATGTCAAACAAAACAAATTATTCCAGCATAGCTGATGAGTTGTAAATTGGACTACAATACTGTCAAATAAGGTCGAATATTAAGTATTTACCTATCACGTGTTCTCCTTGCGATGTCTGTCGTCCTTCCATTAATTCCCGTGAAGATCCATCCGGTAAATATGTCATTTGGGGAAACGATGCTACAATAAAATCAACAAAATATTGTAATTATTTAATAAATAAAAACTTTTCAATCCATTTTACTTAATAACCACCCACCAATCCACCTAACCCAATTTTCCTGACAGCAAGTTGACAAACCTGCCTCCGCCAATCTACTTTGGGCCCGTGTGGTAAATTATGGCCTCTCACCTTTAGGTAATAGGAGGCTTTTGCCCTGCAGTGGGATATTACTCTACAGCTGAGCAGGTATATCAAACTCAAAGTCATTGGTGGGCCACATGCATAATGGTAGTATAATCAGTGGGCCGCAAAGAACATAATATTATAGTAGATTACACACCGAGGACAGGAAAGTAAGAAAGGTCTCATGTCTCATGTAAAAAATGTGATCTGAGGCTTTCTTATTTACTGTCCGAGGTTAGTATACTATTTTTCTCCTCGACAGAGGTGGAAAGCGGCAACTTCGCTTAGCGCAGTGGGACGACAATTGACGCTTTCCGTCCGGAGGGGAGAAAAAGAAATAAAACTTATTGCATCGATCACAGAACACGACTGTAATCGTTTATTTAATCATAAAATCAAACAAAAAACAGAGCGTGCGTAGCGAGCTCGACTTTTTCCACACCATGACGGGTAAATTGAATGTCGATGTTTTTTTTTGGGAAATTAGCTTTTCAAGCGATTATTTATCCTAAGTTTCTTCATTCGCTACGTCGCGTGGTATGAAAATAAATATTGTCTTACCGACTCTTGTGAGTTCTTGGAAAAATACAATGCAGTAAAATTTTACAAACATCTTCAGTGTCATTTCATTGCTACAGTAAGTACTAAAATAGTATTAACAAAAGAAACTTGCAACAAATGTGAATAAAGTTTGCTGAGTAAACGATTTATAAAACAATTTGTTGGTTGAATAATTAAACAAAATGGCTTGGCTTCATATTGTAAAAGACAAGTACGAAGCAGAGCGGTCTGCGGTTGCGGTCTTAGGCTTCCGTCAGATTGTTTAAAATTTAATTATATGACGAACGGAAGTATTTGTAAAATATATTCGAGTAGATTTAAAGCGTTTTTATCAAAAACGAAACAAAAAAGTAAAAAAAGACATTATCAAACTGTATAATTTATATTTATTTTTTGTTTGTTTGTACAAAATAAGTTTGCCTTGTAATTATTAACTGTCTCTTTGGCGGGTCTGCTGGAAGAAATATCTTCAGAGATAAGCTCGCCCTTTTTAGTTTTCTCAACTTTGTATATTTTGATGTCTTTGTGTGCAATAAAGTGTTATAATAATATAATATATTAATTATAATATATAATTATAGGTATATCACAAACTAATTGCACTTTTTTAAAAATTAATAGGTAGTAGGTACATTTGTATCTCACAGGGAAATAAAAAAATCAAAAGACACTCCCAAGCGACCGCAGATCACGTTAGTTTGCAAATACTTTCAATTTTGAAATTACTTCTTTTGAGCGGAAATTGAACCAAATAAATATAATCAAGGTATCGTACCGTAAATCGTGAATTACCCTCAAGGAAACATGATTCAAACCTTAATTGAACAGGTCTAAACGTTTTGACTTCCCTTTCCATAATTATAATACTTACCAGTTTGTCTACAGTATGCGTTTGCCACAGAAATAACAAATAATACTTAATAATAGATTTGTAGCTCTTTATTTTTATTTTTATTTGTTAAAATGCGTAATTTAACCAAGCCCAAATTGTTTGATAGAGGAAAAGACTGAACCCCAAAACTCAGGGTGTAACAGTATTTTTAAATACATACAATACTATACAATACAATCTTGAGTTTAGGGCTTCATTATCACTTTCTGTAGTTTTCTCTGCTCAATAAAATATATTTTTTTAGTTTTTGCTATCGGATTTGACATTCACATTAATGATTAATAAAATAAATAAATAAATTCGCAATTAAGTCTATTATTATCTACTTACTTAAGTATTTAGTGCCTATTTAGGTACCTATCCTATCTTTAAAGTAATAAAATTAATGTATTTTACATGTATATTTTGTATTAATATGCACAATATACAATGTAATATACATTAATTTTATATAATGTCATCATCTTGTAGGGTGTAACAAAACACGCTAGTATATTTATAGGGGTGGTTTAGACCATCAAACTGAACATTAGTTCTGAAAGCGACATCTACACTAAAAGAGATGAAATCAATAGCTTGGTTATATAAGGTTGCATGAAAACTTGTAACGCTAGGTGGTCTCTTACATTTTCTCCACAATGGTTGATGATAAATTCGCGACTCGTTGGACAGATGGCAGTGTATTTGATTTACTTAAGACCTTTCTAAAATATGATTATCTACGAATATAATTCTTAAAATGGTCAAGATATTATACACACTATTATACATATAATAAAATATATGATATTATCCTACCAGCTTTTGCCGCGACCACGTAGATTTTATATAAAAACAATTGAATAAGGTTTTCCAGAAATATACAACCCATTTCAACCCTTGTGTCAATTTTCTCTTGGTATTGGTAAAATAAAATGAATATCCACATAACATTTCTAATTTGATTTTGCTATGTTCTACCTATATATTATATTTTAAAGGTTTCTTGTCATACCTACTACCTACAGACTTCTCCTTAAAATGAATGTCTAATACATAATAGGTACTGGAGTAGCGTTGTAGGTCTGCTATTGGGTACCTACTTGGGTACCCTATTTAGTTGCGTCGCTTGTCGATTGTTGGTTGCCCCCTCCCGGGCCTACAACTAAGCTCCAGTGGTGGCTAAAGATATAGTGTTCTTCTCGAATAACAATCCTTAAAGTCACCAAAATACATAAATTACCTTACAACGTCAAGCACTCTAGGCACTTACTAGACATTGGCAAAATCATCAAAACCAAGATGGCAGCCATTAAAAAAAAAATAGAATACATAGGTAATACAAATTAAAACTACTATCTAATATACGCAATACCTGGTACTAGAACCCCAACAAAATATAGATCTGGGCTCTGGGCCCCTAGACAAAGTATCTTTCGATTAGGTAGAAAACATCAAATTGTATGGACTTGACGTATGGTGACGAAAGCAAACGTCAAAATGTGTCGATCGCCAATGTCAAATCCATACATTATCTAATTTTCTACTAGCGTCATCGCCAAGATCATGCTATCGAGCATGACGCGATACTCTATGATATGGTGCAAATTGTCTTAATTTGCCTCCAATGCCAACTAGGCAAGTACCTATTCTAACTTATTCATTTTCAGACGAGAAGTCAAGATGTCGTGTCTTTGTCGTGTTTTTTTCATCACCCTGTTAACTGGCTATACGTTTAGTAAGACTTTTATTTTTAATAATGATTGATCTTACCTATTTTTAGGGTTCCGTACCGAAAACGTGAACACGGGATCATATTAGTAAGCCTACGTTGTCCGTCCGTTCTACCTATTTAGGGCTGTAACGTTTGAACCGTAATAGCTAGACAGATTTCACAGAATATGCGACAAATATTATGTTAACAATGAATAAAAATTTCAAAAAGTGAAAAATTTACAAGGGTCCTTAGTCCAGTCCAGTCCAGTGTGATGTCCCCATCACACTGAGCCCGACCCGTCGCCACTTACCGTGGACCGTGGGTACAATACATGCCTCGAAATTGAAGCATGCAGGTTCAAGCACCATGTTTTCCTTCACCGAAAAGCCGGTGAAACAAATCGTACATAAATTCCGAAAAACTTATTGGTACGAGTCAGTCTGGCA
Organism: Agonopterix heracliana; assembly: GCA_963693445.1. NCBI lineage: Eukaryota > Metazoa > Arthropoda > Insecta > Lepidoptera > Depressariidae > Agonopterix > Agonopterix heracliana. The sequence continues at coordinate 11,094,893 of OY856310.1, forward strand.
CGGCAGGCACGGTAACTCGACGCTATGTAATTACTAATTACATAATATAATTTGTATCTAATTAATAATATTGATTTTCAGTTTTGTTATTTTCATCACATTTCACATTATTATGTGAAGAATAAATAACGAGTTTTATGATCGATATTGCAAAAACACATCAATTTGTTCCAAATGAGAACTAAAGTTCTTATATTCGTGAGATTTACCTCACGAACTGGGAGTTAAAATGAATACTTATCAATACAAATTATTGCTATTGGAGTTTGTCATCGTAAATGTTTTGAAACTTTGTCATCTTATGAATATTTTATACCTAGGTAAATGAACTAGAATTGATATTCTAGTTCATTTACCTAGGTACAATTTTTAGATATTGGATTCTCAGTGTCTTCACTTTTGATTCAAATAAATATTTTGTTCAATACATAACTGGAAACCTACTCGAGCCAAATGTTTGGGACAGCAGAATTTTTATTTGCGATTTCGATGTTGGTCCCATAGATCAGTCTGATGGTCTGATCATCCTCATAAAAATTCTCAGTCCTGTATACAGGGTGTAAGGACAAGTATCATTAACCTTGAAACCAACATACTCTACCCATCAAACTGAACAACTTTTACTATGGGAGTAAAACGATCGGGACAAAACAGTTATTTGGTATGCAAGGCTACAAAGTTGTATTTTGGCGCGAGTACTTGTTTTGAAACCTGAGGAAGCGAAGGACTCTAAGATTGAACCACGAGCAGAATCTTGAGCGCAGCGAAGGTTTCATCAAAGATACGAGACGCAGAATAACCTACACACAACTTCTCACCTCACAACGGCGAGGAAAATATTGGCTGGATGCAAGAAAAAAAAACATTTTGGCGCATTAAGGCGGTATAGAAAAATATTGAATAGAGAAATTCTAATTTTAAAAGCTCTTTCCACGTTAGCGGATAAAATGAACTTTTGCACTCAGATTTCGAATGATATAAACAGATTCTTTCCGAGCTTGTGAGGTGAAAAAAATCCGCGGTTGCATACATTTGAGTTATTAGTATGGGACAGCTGTTTTTTTTTGCTCTGATCGGTTTGCCTCCATAGTAAAACTTCTTTAGTTTGATAGGTAGAGTATGTGGTTTGATGGTTGATGATGGTTATGGTTGCTGTTTATATCTTGTTGTAAAATAAAGAATATTTGATTGATTGATACTTTTCCTTACACCACCCTGTTATGTATTAGGTGATTTTGTAACCACTTTCCAAATAATTTTTTTCGCGAATTCCCTTATAGAAATATGTTCAGTATCATGGGTACAATCACCCCTTAAAGTAGTATTTATCCTAACATCCTGTAAAAAATACATGATGATGATTCGCTGACTACGCTTAAAAGAACTAATGAACTATTTCTTTTTTCCGCAGCTGCATTCGACTGTCCTCGACCTAATGAAGAGTATAACGCCTGTCCGCCTTTATGCCCAACTGACGATTGTAGTCAAGCCACACCTAATGGAGAATGCCCACTGTTTGGCTTCATAGGCGTTGTTTTAGAATGCCAACCAGGATGCAGATGTATCAAAAATTATTGGCGGAAGAATGAAATCTGTGTTCCTTACGAACAGTGTTTTAAGAAATAAATCTAGTATCGCCCGATAGTATACATCATCATCATCATCATCATTACAGCATATATACGTCCCATTGCAGGGCACAGGCCAGAAAGTGACAAGATGACGTCAGCACATGAAAAACTGGCCTACGGTAAGGTTGCAAGGACGATATTGCATGCGGTCTGCGGTACTATTTATGACGTGTGCACGTGTAACGCACGTGTGGTTATGTCTTAGACCATGTAACTATGGACGAGTTACGCGTGTAATTCTACTATCACTGCCACTTTTTGAGAGGGCGAAGTAGCATGAAATCCGCAACCTTGGATTTTATTCCATTACTTTAGATTTTAATTTTGATTGTTAAAAAATAGTCTCGTGAGTAGGTACCCCCCGAACGGGACAAGTTAGAGTTAGAGTAAGTTATTGTTAGTTTGTTTCTTTTAGTGATAAGATCATCATCATCAACGATAAGATAAGGTATAAAATTGTATTCAAATGCACATGATCAATAATTGATTTTGCACTTTGGCAGAGGGGAAATGCTAACGCGAGGCGGATCCCTATACAAATCGTCGAAGCCCAGCTATAAACATCACAATAATGACAATTAGGTATACCTATGTAATATTTTTTTAGCCTTTCAAACTAACCAACCTAGTAGTTCTTTTTTATCATTTCGTATAGGTAATTTTATTTCTTTTTAATTTAATTTGTGATACTTTTTTAAATAATTTTATTGAAGTATCATTAATTTCTAATTGTCTATTCTGATTTAAATCTATTCCAATTTAAAAAATCTTCGTAGGTAAGAATAAATTTTTTAAACTCATAAGGGGGTTGATTAGACCGTCAAACTGAACAACTTTCTCTATGGGACCAACATCGAAATCGCGAAAAAAAAATTGATATCCCATACATATTTTAGCTCTAGTCGATTTGTAGAATATGGAACAAAAAAATTTTTTTTCGCTATTTCGATATTGGTCCCATAGTGAAAGTTGTTCAGTTTGATGGTCTACATCACCCCCTTAAAGGTTTATTTGTATTTTTGTAACACCTTGTATATAGGTACAGGAGTAAACATGAATGCGTTACAATTCTAATGGTTGCTTTAGTTTAGTTAGACTATGACCGGCCTTCAACTGAACTATCAAACTGAACAAATTTCCCTATGGGGCCAACATTGAAATCGGGAAAAAAGCTGTTCGACACATTTGGATCGAGTAGCTGTTGACGTTTTTTATAGAACTAACGATTTTTTCGCAATTTCAACGTTGGCTCATCATGAAAATTGTACATTTAATTTTACACAATGTATATTTGTGGGATTTAGTTATACGTAGGCTAAAACATGCCATGTTATATAAGTTGTTTTGAAGATTTTGAAAGAGTAGACCCAGTTGCTATGTGGTGACGCAAGTTTCAAAATTTATAGCTGTACACAGGTGGTGGATCAAATGAAAAACCTCCATCGATTAAACATTATTACACACATAATGAAGTCATAATTTTGAAACATGTTTAAAATTTAATGTTATTTAAAAAACTTAAAATAACACAAACACACAAGTAGTTATTTAGTCACAAGTAGATATATTTGTCTAGCACCTAGGTACGAGTAGGTACTTGAAAATAATTAATGTCAGGAAGCTATTGTTTTTTTCTCTGGAAATTATTTCTAAATCAAAATTCTTATATTTGTAATACTCGTTTTCCTAACCTAAGATTTTCTGGAAGAAACAGCTTTTTAGCGATAAGACCGCCTCATTTGTACCATGATTAGTTTTTTCCTGCTCTGTTCTTGCTGTATTTTATGTGTATGGTGTAAATAAAGTAAATTTCATGCCCAATGAGGATTGGTAGACTTCACACAACGTCAGAATTCTTCGATTTCCATCACCGTTTGAGAGCAGTAAATAAGTAAGAAAAACTTACATGGCATGTCGTCCGTGCGGATTCAAACCCGGATCCTTGTGATTGAATGTCCACACCCTTATTGTACTTGGTACGTGTCAGTTTAAACTAATTATCACTCATATCATACGACTCATTTTTTAACAGAGATGGTAACCATTTTTGCATTCTTGCATTATCAATGTTTATAATTGTATTAATGATTAACAAAATTATTACTATCGTGCATAAGGTAAGCGCAGTGCATACAGTATGCGGTCGCGGTAGGACATTGACCTCAGAATCATATGATCGAGGTCACTACCCCGCAATTGTACTTAGTAACAGATACCAAATGCATTTCTTAAGTTTCGCCAACTAATTAAATTCAACCTTATATAGTACTCTATGATGTAAACAAAAAAATTAAAACAGACATCTTATAAAAAAAAATTGTTATATAATATTGCAGATTTTTTTTTTTCTCATTGCATAATTTTCAGTGATGAAATACTTTCATTTAAAGAGTTCTATTCTAGCTCCGTTGCGCGTCATCCCAATGTTAAAATGCTACAGAAGTACACACCCTTTTAAACAGAAAACGTCGGTGAACATTCATTAAAAAAAGTCTTTGAAATCGGTTAAAAAATGCATGAATGTACGGAACACTAATATCCCGAGCCCCAACTCGCACGTAGCGGGTTTTTTTAAGAGCAGTGGTTTATAAGCCAATTTCTCCAACTGTTTATTGCCACTTTTTGTCGAATATTCGTTTCGAGATGACGCGTTTATTGGTTATTAGTTTGTGCCTGCTCTGTGTTGCCTGCATAGGTGGTAAGATAACCCCCGTTCTTCTAAAGAACCAGCTACTTATTCCATTAATCCATTTTATTGGACATTTTATTGAATAAGCCGTGCTGGTCCAGTGTTGAGTAACCTTGCCTGCCGTGCAGGAAGCGATGGTTCGATCCCCGTCAAGGCCGACTCGTACCAATGAGTTTTTCGGAAATTTATGTAAGATTTGTAACACCACTGGCTTTTCTTTGAAGGAAAACATTGTGAGGAAACCTGCATGCTTCAATTTCGAGGCATGTTGTACCGACTGTTAATTATAAGTGGCGACGGGCTCACCCCCTGTCACACTGGACAGAGTTTCAGTACTACTGGTGAAACGTGGATGTTCTGAGTATCAGGTTCACAATATCTCTGACTATCCCCTCGGGGAATATAGTCGTGAGCATATGTTATGCTTAATGGGCCCAATTCTTCGCGTGGGTGTCGCACGAAGCTACTAAGGGATTCAAGGTTTCTTATGCAGTGTCTATGTTGGGGAAAGGCTAGCCACCTGTCACCACTTGACACTTCATTCCGCCGTGAAACTTAAATTGCTAAACGTGAGAATTGCTACAATTACCTTCGTTGTAGAAATGTTTTTGACCACTTAGAAAGGGATTACGGTCGTGAGTTTATGTATGTATGTATCTCCATTATATTTATTTTAAATGAAATTTTGATTCTTTGGGTGTGTGTAACTTTATTTACCTCAAATGAACATGTAGCTACGATGAATACAATGTGATTATGTGTACAATAAAGTGTTAAACTTAGATTATCAAGATAGACAGTCAAAGCTACGAAAGCGTCGAAAAAAATAGGAACCAGTACTGGTTCCAAAACCCTATACATATACACGCACACATACATAATTAGTATGGCGCCTCACGCACACCAACCTAACAAAGTTAGCCCCTTTTGTTTTATACGGAACAAGTGTGAGGCTCATTCTAGACATATACTTTTTCTAAGGTGTTAAATATAAGTACTTATATTAGTTCATCAGGTATCGGAAAACCTTTTCGTCTTTATATGGAATTAAGTATATAGTGCAGGAAAAGTAGCGTATTTTGGATGCAAAATTTGTACATCAATGAAACTTTGTTTTTTAACTTTATCTTGGCATTAGAAATGAGGATCTGCAGATTCCACCCAAAATTTAGGGGTCCTACCTGTTCCAGAGGGTGTGGGTAGGGGGAACAGTACCTATTCTCGAAGAGATTCGGCGTATTTTTGAGCGCTTCTAACTTCGGTCCGGATAGTACCAGTGAGCTCAAATTTTCAGGATAGCATGTGGTTATCACTCTGATAAAATCGAGACTGAAGTTTCATAACTTCGCTGTCAAAAATACGCCAAATCTCTTAGAGAAAAGGTACGGTAGTGCGACGAAACAAGGTCCTGCATGGGGATGGTCTCATTCGATTCAGCGTAAAAAATTACATCGAAAATGATACCTCACACCTCACACTCACACCTAGTTTGAAAATGTGCATTTTCTAAAATGGCAATAGAAATAATATGTATGGACGGTCCAAATATACATTATTTTCTCCCCTCCGGACGAAAAGCGTCAATTTTCGTCCCGCTGCTCTAAACGAAGTTGCCGCTTTCCACCTCGGTCGATGAGAAAAATATATAGTACTAGTGTTTTCCCGCGACTTCGTCCGCACAAATAATATGCCAGATTTTAAGTCAGATCATAAGCTATCAAACAAAAAAGTCTCATCAAAATCGGTTCAGCAGTTTTTGCGTGATACGCGAACAAACAAACAAACAAACACACAAACAAACAGACAGACAAAATTTCTAAAAAAGGTTGATTTCGAGTCAGGGATAGGTACCTAAAAACCATATCGTAATCTTTTTTTTGTAAATATCTTCAATGTACAGTCACACTTCAGTTACAGTTTTATAATAGTTTAGATACTAACCTCGAACAGTCAATAAGAAAGCCTCAGATCCCATATTTATTACATGAGACCTTTCTTATTTTCCCAGTATTTTCCTATCCTCGGCTCGATGTGTAATCTACTATTATTGCAATATGCAAATTATTAATTCAGTTTACATTTTCAGCGAAGACATGTGGACCAAACGAAGAGTATAAATGCAAAAAGTCTTGCCCACCAGATACCTGTGCTTCAAATACAATAAGGTGCGCAAACGAGCCAACTGAAGTTTGCAAAAACGGTTGTTACTGTAAAGGAGGATTTTTAAGAGCTGATGAAACTGCACCATGTAGGCCGCAATGCGAATGCGAAAATATTGCTAATACTGATTTATGTAAAAAAAATGTACGCCACATTTATACTGAATAAATGAAATAGATGTAAAAAAAATATATTAACCAAATGCGTATTGCAGCCAATTGTAATGGCCACACTTATTTTATATAAGATTGTAAAATATCTTTGTTAATACCATTTATTATAAACATTAAAATAAATAAACCATTATTTGTGGGTAATTTTTTATTTTGTCCGGTTATGAATAAATAAGTAGTAAACCTTATAATTTCCTAAACCTAAATAACCTATTTTTTTTTTACTAGTTTCATTCCATATAAGGATGAAAAGATATTCCAATTACTATTTAGATTTTTTGCCAATTAAGATAAACAAATAATTGTTATTTATCGGAAAGAACATATTTTGGACGTCACTAAAGCTGTTCGAAGAATAAGTGAGAAAAGGGCCAGTTTCACCACTTCCTGATAAAGTGTCAGATAGCCTAACAAAGGTCCAACTTTATATACCTACTTACTGACGGTTTTTTAAGGGGATGATCATAAAACTGGAAAACTTTCTCTATGGGACCAAAATGGTGAAAAATGTTCGCCCCGCTGCGCTAAATGCTTTCCATCTCCGTCGATGACCATGTTAAAACAAATGTTAGTACGGAACTATAATTGCCAGAGTTCTAACTCGCATTTTGTCCGGTTCTTTTACAGTGCTTGGTTTATAAGTAATTTTCGCCAATTGTAGGGATGTGCAATATTTGTGTTTGATCCGATCTTTTAGATCGATACGGATCGTAACTGCTTCGATCCGAGCTGTGGATCCGATTTTTAGAAGAATCTATCTAAAAGATCGAATGAAAAGAAGACCAAAAATGTTATAACAAAATTATTTGCTTACCGACCCACAATTTTAGTTTTAATTAACATTAGACACACCCTATAGTCTTATTATATCCAGATAACAACTTTGAACGAACCCGCAAAAAATACCACGCCAGTTGATTAAAGTAAAATGTCGAAATGACGATGTCGATGTGTTTACATTTTTGTTATCTAAAGTGAACTCAGTATACTTTTTATAGCCTGAAAACTCGGATACTCCCTATTAATGGTACAAGTAGAGATATTCCATTTGATTATGCCCCAATCTAGCGGCGCAAGGTGAGTCCATAGTCCAAGTGAGATGACATCTGTTGTAGCGTAATTCTGTACGAACTCCAGAGCAGAGATTCCGGTCCCGATTTGGCCCGTCTAAAGGTTGTTTTTATGCCAGAATCTGGAGCATGCTTGCAAGTGCTACCTTCACCTCACCTAGGGACTCTCTTGGACAACGAATCCCTGAGGATGGGAGTGGCTCTCAGGCTTGGTTTGCATTGTGTGTATCCACACTCTAAAATGCCGACAGCATAATAAGCACTTTTGGTCCGGGTACGGCTAAAAGCGTTCTTTTAGAATAATCTTTTTTTTGCTTACGTTCGTTATTTTTTTTTAGTTATATTTTAGTTTTATGATATTTTGTTAATTTGCTTCATAACTTGTAATTAACGCTTTACTAAATAAATAAATTAGTTAAGGATTATATTAAATCTTCTCGATTCGAATTCTGACGTCATTGAATCGATCCGTTAGAAAATCGAGTGGCTTTGAATCGATCCAAAAGTCGCCGGATCGTTTCCTCGCGATCCGATCGGATCGGATCGGTGCATCCCTAGCCATAGCCAGAGCCAACTGTTGATGGCCACTCAGTCGAATACTCGTGTCGAAATGACGCGTTTGTTGGTGATAGGTTTGTGTATTGTTTCTGTTAGCTTCATAGCTGGTAAGAAAACTTCTTTAGTTATTCTATACTGTGAAAAAAAATGTATCAGGTGCAATAAATATTTTAATCGTAATTTTGTAGCGAATTTTAACGCAGTACATCGATTGAAGCAATAAAATGGCATAGATAGTCCCAAAGTGTGTATAGTTCCATTTCCTCCGTCATCTCTTATGATGTGGTTTGTACTTACCTAGCCTAGGTATCGATTTCCTGCAGACTGTTACGTGATTTCTTCTTGAAATAAGTATTTTAATTTGTTAGTAGGTACATAATTGCCTATTTTAGTACTACTGGTGAACATTTGTTATTGACTCAGATTGTACTATATCATTAACAGAACTATTATTGTGATTTAAAGCTGTAAATTTTCCGAAAAAAAAAGAAATAAAATAAAATAAATTTTGTATTTTAACCCATTTTAGTTGTTTAAGAGGAGATAACTAAACAACTAATTTTTAATTAGTAACGAACCTTTAAGTGCGGATTGGCCGTTCGATTTTCTATGGGAGGTCCACAATATCGTCTCGTTTTTCGACCCATGTTCCTTAGGGAAAGTTGTTCAGATTTACTGCCTGAATGCACCCTTAAAGTTTCGTTACTAATTAAAAATAGTTTTCAACTTAATTATAAAATTTCTGGTATTGGATTTTTTTTTTTTTTTTTTCATGCCAAACTTGATACCATGAGTTGATAATTGATGTACCCCACTATTTTCAGCTGAACTAACATGCCCTGAGGGTGAAATAGTCATCGATTGTCCGAAGTCATGTAAGACCACCTGCCCCAAGAGTGAAGGAGAAGCCAAAGAATCGTGCCCCAAGCCAGACCCTTGTCCAGAACCTGCCTGTCAATGTAGGTACTTTGACAGACGAGCTGACAACGGAACATGCATTAACACTAGACGATGCCGTGAGTAACCATTCCTATTAAAATTAACACAGACTTAAAAAAAACATAAAAAATTTATGATATTAGAAACAAATCAACACTTCATACCTATTGCTTAAATTTATTTCAGCTAAGAATTATGTGTTACTAAACTATTATGACACAGGGTCCCGCTGCATACCTATACGTATATAAAGGGTCCCGCTGCATATACGTATATTAAAATTGTCACTTAGGTACTTAACTATGTTTTTATGTGTTTAGATTAAAGAAATATGCCTCATAAAAAATTTATACATTTTACAGGTTTTTCGCTGACTACTCGCCGACTGTAATCCTACCTACCTAAGTGTCTAAACACATTATGCCGAAAGTACGCGACCGAAGTTCGGCACGATTACGCCAGCAATGCTATTTGAATGAACGACGACACATTATGCCGAAATTACGTTGCGTTATAGCGTACAGCCGAACTTCGGTCGGGCGTAAGTTCAGCGGCAACTTAGTCTGTAGTGCACACATTATACGCGAGTTTACGCGACCGAAGTTCGGTTCGATTGCCGACGAAAATCCGGGGGCGGGGTGCAGCGGGGAGGCAGTAAAGTTACGCAAGTTTACGCAACTGAATTTCTGCCGCGTAAGTTCGGCGCTTATGGTGTGTCATATTACCCGAATACGTCGGAACATGGTCGGAACGTAAACTCAGCCGCGGATCTTCGGTCGCGTACTTTCGGTATAGTGTGTTTAGACACTAATAGTCGGCATTCCCGAAAGTAGTCGGTCCATAAATACTTTAATATTCAAATATCGGTGCAGCTAAAATAGCTATAAAACTAGTCACTTCTTAAAATACTCATTACATAGGAGAGGGGGTTCAAACTAGGGTTGCCAACCGTTCCGCGACAGACGGGACGTCCCGTTTCTAGAGAGGATGCGTCCCGCGTTAGATGTATGCGGGACGCCTATTGTCCCGCTTTCTGGTTAACCTTTCTGTCAAAAGTATTTGTGAGCTCAGTTGACTCAGAAGAAGTGAAGTGACTTTTAAATGCCAAAGTTCATAGGTAGATGTATTATTCTTCTTTTACTTCTTCTTTCGTGTCAGCATGAGCCATATCGCATGCCAATTACCTTTTACTCATGCTGTAGCAGAACATTAGTCAGTCAGCAATGGTAGTATCGAGGCTGACTGTCCAGGGTGCTCCTGACGAACTCAGATTTCTTCAAACTGCTCTTTCCTTGCACCCCGTGATAGTAACATTTATGTTTGTAAAATCATACAAAAGTAAAAGGTAACCCATTTTTATTGTTATTCTTTGCCTCATTGTTTTTTGCCTTATACTTGCTGAGTCCCGCTTTTTTGAGGCACGTCCCGCACCTTGATTGCAAATATCCCGGTAATCCGTGCTCTATATGGTTGGCAACCCTAATTCAAACCTAATTTCTTATCCAACCACTAACGGTGGCTTGCACCAAATAGCCACCAAAATACCTACTAATAAGATGGACAGCGTCATATTTAAACATGTTTATGCCTTAAAACTTGTTGGGTCAAGCCAGCCTAATTGGTCATCCACGTCGGTGAACAAGAAGCGATCTCCCACACGATACATGAGATGACGTCATAACTGTCTTGAGAGAAAATCCCCGTCAAATTTTTTGTCTAAACAATACAATACTTTGTCATTTCATGAACTAACTAAATAACAATGCAATATTAGTGAACAGAAGAAAAAAATCGTAATTTATGAAGAAAACCTCAGTAATATTATTGAGCTGAAGTGGCAATGGGCTGGTCATATATGCCGAAGAACTGACAATCGATGACGAAACGAGACCACAGATCGGTAGGCGTAGTGTGGGACGCCCTGCTGCCCGCTGGGCAGACGACCTAAAAAAAGTAGCGGGAATGGATGAGGAAGTCCGTTACAGAGTTTTGTGGCGCGCCTTGGGAGAGGCCTATGTTCAGCAGTGGACGATGATAGGCTGATGATGATGATGATTGATTTACAATTTACAGCCCCCTTCGATTGTAGCGCCCGCCCCAATGAGAGGTTCGATCCTTGCCCTGCACTTTGTCCAACAGAAGATTGCAGCCAAGCTTCTCTAAAAGGCAGATGTCCTTTCTTTATTGGTATCGTCTTGATTTGTAACCCAGCTTGTCGTTGCATTAAAGATCACTACCGAAAAGATGGTATTTGTGTACCAGAAGCGGAGTGTGGTAATGGTGAGTTGAACATTAAAATACTAAAAGTTAATTTTCAATATTTTGTATTTCTTACTTAATATTATATAATATAGGGTGTAAGGAAAAATATTCAGAATATTCATATATATTCTATTATATTTTATTAAATGGCGTTTCCGTGTTAGATTTCGCCAGTGTCAAGTGTTGAAGATATATTTATTAGATATTGTACGGTAATAGGATATGGCGATCTCAAAGCCCCGTTTTTAAACAAAAACACACACTCGAAACCGCCATAAAACGGCGGAGCCACGTGGCCAATAAAATCTCAAGCCGACGAAACGTCTACTTGTTACCCCCTTAGCCACGAGACTCCCTAAGGAAAAATATCATTAACCTTTAAACCACAATATACTCTATCCATCAAACTGAACACCTTTTACTATGGGAGCAAACCTGTCAGATCAAAAAAAAAATCATCTGTCTCATACATTTTGTCTCGAGTAGGCGCTGCAGGTTAATGTGGAACAGCCTGTTTATTTTTTGTTCTGACAGGTTTGCTCCCATAATTAAAGTTGTTCAGTTTGATGGGTAGATCGTAGAGTATGAGGTTTAATGGTTAATGATACTATTCGTTACTGTATATACTGTATAGTTAGAAAAATGAAATACGATGTGCCTTGTGTTACATAATTGTTACATAAATAATAATAAAGAAGCCTTCAAGTTGCGTGCAAAACATTTTCGTTATACTTCAACTTGAAACTTCTAAGTAAAATCTACTTTTATTTGGTTTCGTAATGTAGATTATGTTAATTAGTATGAGATATATCATTAAATCATAACTTATTTTGTGTACCTTAGATAGGTACTAATTATTTAAAACTAAAGCAGCATTTACATTACCCAACACGTAAGTCGGGCCCGAGTCGGCATACAATGCTTACTTTTATCACTATACACTAAGTGGCAGTGGGCGGAGCACATTGCTCGCAGAACCGATGGCCGATGGGGCCGGAAGGTTCTCGAGTGGCGGCCGCGTACCGAAAGCGGTGAACCGACGACCTGGTGAAGGCGGCGGGAAACCGTTGGATGAGGGCAGCGCAGGACCGGTCGTTATGGCGATCCTTGGGGGAGGCCTATGTTCAGCAGTGGACGTCCATCGGCTGAGACGATGATGATGATGATGATGATGATGATGACACTTTAAAATAGAGAGAACAAATCAAGCAATGTATGTTGAAATCGGGCCTTACAAATTGCAAGTGTAATCGCTGCTTATTTAAATTAAATTGTTATTACAGGCTCCACTACTACTGTTGGGCCTACAGAAGAATCAACAACACCATCAACAGATGACACTTGGGACTTTGAAACGCAAACACTAGAAATTCATCCATCAGAAGAAATCAGTGAAGCAAACGCATCGGCTACAAGTGATTCAACCGATAAAGGTAAACGTCCATCAGAAGAAATCAGTGAAGCAAACGCATCGGCTACAAGTGATTCAACCGATAAAGGTAAACGTCCATCAGAAGAAATCAGTAAAGCAAACGCATCGGCTACAAGTGATTCAACCGATAAAGGTAAACTTGTAGAGACAGTAAAATTACAATTGCATTGAGATACTAGAAGCGACTAGAGATACTAGAAGTGTTCAATCAGTGAGTTCTGCCAGTGATGACCTATGGTGCGGAAACGTGGACCCTGACGATAGGACTAGTTCATCAATTCAAGGTCGCTCAGCGAGCTATGGAGAGAGCTATGCTCGGTGATTCTCTGATCGGATCACATCAGAAACGAAGTGATGCGTCAGAGAACTAAAGTGGCTGACATAGCTCAGAAAATTATCAAGCTGAAGTGGCAATGGCCTGGTCATATCTGCCGAAGAACTGACAACCGATGGGGTGTCAGAGTTCTAGAGTAGAGACCGCGAACAGGTAGGCGTAGTGTGGGACGCCCTGCTGCCCGCTGGACAGACGACCTAAAAAAAGTAGCGGGGAGCGACTGGATGAGGAAGGCCGAGGACAGAGTTTTGTGGCGCGCCTTGGGAGAGGCCTATGTTCAGCAGTGGACGATGATAGGCTGATGATGATGATGATGACTAGAAGCGACACCCAGACTGAATTCTTGGTGAGAATTCTCGGCGAGAACTTTCAAGGAAAATTACTACGGCTTATGATGCCACGAGAAAAATGAAGGGCATCCACACTCTCGTTCTCGGCCGTTCTCGGCGAGAATGTAGTGCTTGCACAACGTTCGTACAGGCCAAATGGCATATGCTTATAATATAGCTTGTGCCAATCGTGACGCTCCCAATGCGCGCCCCGCACTGCTGAATAACATAATTATTCAATGTAAAATTGTACATTTTCTGTTCGTCCGTTGCGTTGAATATACAGGGTGAAATTGATATCATAAGCATTATTTCAAACTAAGAGCCTACCCTTCAAATTGAACAACTTTTTACTATGGGAGCAAACTGAAGGAACAAAAAAAATCAGCTTTTGTATACATTTGAGTTGAGTAGGCATTGCAGTTTAGTATGGAACAGCAGATTTTTTTTTGCTCCGATCTGTTTGTAAAAGTTGTTCAGTTTGATGGGCAGACTAAAGAGTCTTAGTTTAAATGGATGCTAATGATAACACTTTCACCCTATAGTTATTTTTTTTTTAAATTACAGGCTCAAACCAAACGATAAAACCAAAAGATAATCCAACGTCTACTCAAACGGCTGATAGTGAAGCAGAATCAGATAATGAATTGAAAGATGATATGAATGACAGTAAACCACAAGCTAACAGTGAGGCACAAGCAACCTCGTGTATGTCTACAAGTGAGGCAAAATCCAGCAGTGACAAAAAAGGTAACAGATCAAGATCCGACCCAAAATTTATTATTACCACCTATTTGCCGGCTTGTCTAGCAAAATCTTGCCGAAATGATGATTCAGGGTAAATTTTTTTCCACCTATCTGTTTCGGAAGTAAATGAGGTGCCATCTGAAAGAGACCAATCTAAATAACTGGAAAAACTAGGTTTGTCAACTCTCAGTCTGCCGGCACTTCACAACTCTAGGGTTAAAATGACTTTTTTGAACCTTGCAACTCTAGAGTTGTGGAAGACTGAGAGGTGGCAACCCTAGTTATATTTTCATTACATCGGTCTCCTTCCTATGGCACCTCAATCACGTCCCAAACAGATAGGTGGAATAAATGGTACCATAAACCATCATGGTCAAGGTACCTACTTGCGGCAAGATTTTGCTAGGCGACCCGGTAGCTTTACATAAACCACTGTATAAACTACTAAATTAACATTGATCGAAGGACTAGTTACTAGATCATCAAATTAAATATCTTTCTCTATGGAGACAAATTCGAAAGAGTGAAAAAAAAACGTTTCTTTCATACATTTGAGACTGTTAGGTACAACAAGTTGTATGAAACAGCAGTTTTTTTTAGCGATTCCATAGTAAAAGATGTTCAATTTTATGATGATGGTCTAAATAAACTAAACCACCCCTTTACAAATTACCTGGGTGTTGTTTTGTTACATCCTGTATAAATGGAAATACAGGATGTTAGGGTAAACTAAACAGTTGCATTAGTACCCATGGTACCGAACAACTTTCCCTATGACACCTAGGTATAGAATGAATTGAACTTCTCATACTATAACTGCATTCCAAATAGCAAATAAATTTTAAGCCTATTTTGAATCTTCTTCTTATCGTGTCGACTTCAAACTTTAAACAAAGTCGCTAAATAGTACCTTGCCAGAAGTGGGCAACCGATACTGCACCGTCGCTGCGCCTATTTTGAATTACAGAATCACAGATTTTGAAACACTTAGGGCTTGTTTCATCACTTCCGGATAAGTTCTTGTTAGCTTATCCGACAGCTCGTTTGACATATTCTTCCTACAAAATATGTGAAATGTGCTGTCGGATAAGCTAACAAGAACTTATCCAATAGTGGTGAAACATGCCATTACTCTCATTTATATTCTTAGAATACTTACTTACTTTATTAACCTCCAAGATATGTCGTATATTATAACTTTTTCTGTTAAATAAGTTATAAGTATTTACTAATCATATTAAGCCAGAAAGCTAAACAGGAATCGGAAAATCTAGTCGTCCTTATATGAAATGAAGTATAAATGAAATCAGTTGTTCAAACTTTTGTACGAAAAGAAGTTTTTTGTGAATTTCCTATAGATTTCTTTGGGAAAGTTGTTAAGTATCATAGGTACAATCACCCCTTAAAATAAAACAACTGTTTACCCTAACACCCTCGATAAATACAAATGAAACGCTGTTCGTTGGAAAGCGCATCACTTGAAAACATTTGATTTAGACATTTTTTAATGCTAATTCTTAATTCAGTTTACATTTTCAGAGAAGATATGTGGACCTAACGAAGAGTATAAATGCAGCAAGTCTTGCCCACCAGACACCTGTGCTTCAAATACAATAAGGTGCGCAAACGAGCCAACTGAAGTTTGCAAAAACGGTTGTTATTGTAAAGGAGGATTTTTAAGAGCTAATAAAACTGCGCCATGTAGGCCTCAATGCGATTGCGAAAATATTGCTAATACAGATTTATGTACTTAAGCAAAAATAAATTGACGTAAGCAGGCACTTCATTCTCGCCGAGAACAGACGAGAAAAACCGAGAACGAGAGTGTGGATGCCCTTCATTGTTCTCGTGGCGTCGTCGTGAGGCCTGGTAATTTTCCTTGAAAGTTCTCGCCGAGAATTATTCTCGCCCGAAGTTCTGGCGAGAGTGTAGTGCTTGCTTTAAAATCAGAAAGTGTGTTCCAAAATTTGAATAAAACGCGTAAAGCAGCTAACTATTAATTGCTACTGCATATTTTATACGTTGTTAAATTATCTTTTCTCCCCTACGGACGGAAAGCGTCAATTCTCGTCCCGCTGCGCAAAACGAAGTTGCCGCTTTCCACCTCCTTTGAGGAGAAAAATAGTATGTTTACTAACCTCGGGCATTAAATAAGAAATCCTCGGATCACATGTTTGTTACATTACATGAGACCTTTCTTACTTTCCTGCCCTCGGTGTGTATTGCATTTCTTATAAAACATTATAAATAAATAAAAATATGTTTATGATTGTGTAATTTATATTTGTCTACTTATAAATAAATGGTAAACCAATAATGATTTATTTCACTAGAAAGATACCTATTAGGCTTCAATCATAGAGGATTATCTGTGCTTCAATCACAGAGTACTACAGGGTGAAATAGTCTACCCATCAAACTGAACAACTTTTACTACCTATTAAATAAGCGCAAAAAAAAAAATCTGCTGTCTCATACATTTGAATCGAGTAGGCACTGCAGTTTAGTATATGGAACAGCTGATTTTATTTTTGCTCCGATCAATTTGCTCCCATAGTAATAGTTGTTTAGTTTGATGGGTACACTCTTAGTAGACCCAGTAAGGATGCTAATGATATCAATTTCGCCCTGTATAATTACTGCCTTCAATATTTTTTTTTCATAAAACTGAACTGAATGAATTTCTTCTTCAGCGTATGCAAGTTTCCTCACAATTACCTACACCGTTTGAGAGCAGTCGGTATAACGTAATAAGTTAGTTACACAAACTTATTGGTACACACGGCGACACATCAAGCTATACAAAACCAAAATAAGCGGACCGCGTGTATGTCGATACTTATGTTGGTTTTGTGCAGCTTGATGTGTCGCCGTGTGTACATGGCAGGTCGTCCGTGGGGATTACCTATTTATTAGCTTTAAACAAGATTTGACGTTTAATAAGTGTGCTCCATATTGATATTTGGATTCGAACCCGGACCTCAAGATTGAGTTTCGATACGCCTCCGCAACGTTTAAAAGTTTAAAGTCGTACTTAAGGTGGTTGGAGAGCTGTCAATTTCGTCCATACAAAACGTTGTGGTATAACACTGTAGACGGTGTTAATAAAAGTAATGTTTTATATATGGAAAAATAGCTTAGAAAATCTAGTTTGCGCATATCAAATAATATTTACAATTTGTAATATAATTACGAAGATATAAGGGTTTGAAATTTTGTATGAATAATTTCAAAGCGTGATATCTTCGTAATAATATTATAAATTGTAAATATTATTTGATATGCGCAAACTAGATTTTCTAAGCTATTTTTCCATATATAAAACATTACTTTTATTAACACCGTCTACGAGTGTTATACGACAACGTTTTGTATGGACGGAAACCACCTTAAAAAAAAATCTGTAATCCTTTCCTTTTAACATCTTTAACATAGAAACTTGTAAATGGTTTCGATCCAGCCCTCGAAAAGAAACTTGACGTACCGAATTGGAAAACTAGTAGACCAGTCTTGTACTTGCTTATTTTTTTCATGTAATTTAATGAAGAGGATAAAGTGTATAAGTTTGAGCAATGTGGATATTAGAATAAAAAAAACGCAAATCTATGTGCAGGACATTGAATTGAAGTACCTACTAGAGGCGAATTGTTCCCATTACGCCGCTTCCCATGACGCCGCTCTTCTATTTCAAGGGCCTTCTCGTAACGCCGCGCCCGCAAATACTCTAGTCCCAGGACGCTGCTAGTTGTTTAGGACACATGTTCTTTAGGGGAACACTGACGTCATCATTTTTAGGGTTCCGTACCCAAAGGGTGAAAACGGGACCTTATTTAGCCTACGTTGTCCGTCCGTCCGTCCTACCGATTAGGACTGTAACTTTTGAAGCTAGACTCTTGGCATTTTTACGCAATGTGCGATGTTAACGTCGTATTTGTTAACAAATAATAAAAATGACAAAAAATTGAAAAAGGGGGATGTATGCCAAGAAACTAGTTTATATCCACGTTTTTTCTTCTCGCTCTATCATAAAAACGGTAATACATACAAGCATCAAACTTGGTGTGATTAGAGGACAACTCTACAGTATAACAACAAATAATAAAAACCGGCCAAGTGTGAGTCGGTCTCGCGCTAAAGGTCCCGGAGAAAAAATACTTTTTTGAAAGTGAATTTGTTGTGTGGTGGTTTGGTACGGAACCCGCGGTGCGCGAGTAGACCGACTCCCACTTAACTGGTTTTATTTTGTACTGGATTTAAAAAAAACGATTTTGGATTACCTCGGAAATCGTACTCGATGAAAACATACACACACATCTAACACTCTTCTATTGATGAGTATAGTTCTATCGGTGATGTTTTTACAAAGGTTCTTACTGTTTGTAAACGATGAAGTTAAAACAACATAAATAAACGATAAGATCACAAGTAGGTAGGTATATAAGGCATTAGTGACTATGGTGCTTAGCCACTTGATGTTGAAAACCAGTATCGCAATGACGCACTTGTTGGTTATTGGTGTATGTATCCTGTTCATCGGCTTCACAACTGGTAAGTTTATCCTTTTTATTCTATGTCCTATATTCTGTTCAATTTGATTTCAGAATTTAAGGACTGAAAGAACACTGCATAGTTGGATTTAAAAAAAAATTAAGGGCCTCCATAGCACAGTGTGCCTACTATACAGGGTGTTTGGTGCATCGTTGGCGAAATTGAATTGGTGGATAGAAGAGGTCTTTTGCTATCTCGCCACGACCCAAAAAAAAAAATGCATCACGGATTTTCATTTGGTGAATGTTTTAGTGTTTTTCTCAAAAAAGTTGTACTCTTAGATATTCCATGAAAAATTTCCGAAAGTCAGCATTTAAGCTTGAATAAAAAGAAAAGATGTGTGTACACCAAGTTTTTTTTTATTTAAATGTCTGACGTTAGTTTTTTTTTTTTAAACTCAAAGTTGAGTTGTTAATTTTATTTTTCTTCTTCCAAATAAAGTAAAGGTCAAAAACTAAAGGTTGCATCCATGTAATTTTAATTTTGATAGAACCGTACGACATCAGACATAAAAAAAAATTGCAGGTTGTATACATAACTTTTCTCTTTATTCAAGCTGACTTACCGACTTTTATGAGAAAAACACTAAAAAAATTACCTAAAAAATCCTTGATGCATATTTTTTTTTGGGGCGTGGCGAGATAGCAAAATACATCTTCTATCCTCCAATTCAATTTGGCCAACGATGCACCAAGCACCCTGTATAATTAGGTGAAGCCTGAGAAGTAACAAGCGCACAAACAAATAAACATGGCAATTTTGCCTTGACAAGATTACAAAAATAATCTATACTAATATTATAAATAGGAAAGATTCGATTTTTTGTTTGTTTGTAATGAATAGGCTCGGAAACTACTAGACCGATCTGAATAATTCTTTCACCATTAGTATGCAACATTATCAGTGATTAACATAATAGGCTAAAAAAACGGCCAAGTGTGTGTCAGGAAGATTCTAAGGCGGTCATTTAGTAAAAAATAAAAACAGAGCAGAAGCAGAAGTAACAAGAAAACAATGATATGCCAATTATTCTTGCAATTAATACAGACGACTGTTTCGTTTTTATCTGTGGAACTTTAAACTCTTTCGTTTTCCTCATAACTTTAAATTGCATCTACTACCTACGTTTGTTTGTTTTGTTTGTCTATTCTTGTGGGATTATGGTCATGAGTTTATGTAAGTGTATGTATTTATTTACTAAAAACCATTACCTACCCATTCTGAAAGGAAATCGTCGTGAGTTTATGTTATGTTTACTAGATATTGAACAGGACACTACAAATTGTTTTTGCCCATTATTGTTGATGTAGAATAGAATAGATGACGAAAGGTAATCTTGTTCCTAGTCTCCTTTTGAATTCCCCAAACTTTGTTCTTTAACAATAATCTTCAAAATGTTACTTCTAGCCAACAAAAAAACGGTTTTTTGTTTTAAACTCCAGATATTCAATTCTTTATAGTATAAGTTTTGTTTCTGTTTTTTTTATGACCGCGGCGAACTTCGAACCTCCTAAGAATCTTCCTGCACACACTTGGCCGTTTTTAGCCTATGCTAATCACGGATAATGTAGCATTCTAATGGTGAAAGAACTATTTAGATCGGTCCAGTAGTTTCGGAGCATATTCAATGCAAAAAAATAAACAAACAAACAAAAAATAAAATCTTTCCTCTTTATAATATTAGTATAGATAAAGATAAATAAATAAACGTTTGGAAAGATTTATTGTTATGGTAATTGATTAACACTAGTTTTTTTGCAGCCTTTGAGTGTGGTCAAAACGAAGAGTACAAATGCAAGAAGTCTTGCCCACCAGAATCCTGTTTTTCAATTGTAGCAAGGTTCAAATGTGATGCAAGTGAAGTGTGCAAACAAGGTTGCTTTTGTAAAAATGGCTTCTTAAGAGCTAATGAAGATGGACCGTGTAGGCCTACATGCGAATGTAAAGAAATAGCTTCATCTCCTGAATGTAAAAAAGTATTAATGTTATCTGAACCATAATTCTTATTTCCTTTACTGGAAGGAAAAGTATAATTAACCTTTAAACCACATAGGTACTCTACCCATCAAACTGAATAACTTTTACAATGGGTGCAAACCTGTCAGCGCAAATAAAATAACAGCTGTTCCATACTAAACTGCAATGCCTACTCGACTAAAATGTGTAAGGGTAAAGTATGTGGTTTAAAGGTTAATGATAGTTCCCCATACATTCTGTATAGAGTCCGTCTTAATAAGTATACTACCCGTTTTAAGGGGATAATCAGGCGCTCAAACTGAACGACTTTCTAGATGGAACTAAACATTGAAATTGCGAAAAAAAAAATACTGTTCTCTATACAAAACTGCATACATGTTAGACCCAAATGTATGGCCGTCCCATACATTTGGGTGATTACTTTTGTAAGTACTTAATTTAATATTTTTAATTTGTTTTCATTTATTTTGTGTTTGTGGTGAGAAAAATGTAGATTGTTGTATTTGTATTTTATTTATTTTTCCAATTTTTATGTTGGTCGCAAAGAGAATGTTTTTTCAGTTTGATGGTTTGATCATCCCCTCAAAAAACCAAACCTTATGTATTAATCGATATTTGATAAATACAGATCTAGATGTAGATACCTAGATTGAAATAAAAACTGTAAAATAAATGCAATAAAGTAAAACTTACATTATTATAAGACTACTACTATTAATTAATTGATTTGCAAATAAAGTTAATCTATTCTATTCTATTCTAGATTTTGTTTTTGTCTTCTCTTTATAAGCCTGTTAACTATTTTCAATAAAAACCCACACTGATGAATTGATGATTATGACTTATAAAGATGAGGAAATTTTTAGGAAATTCTTTACTGCTGCTTATTCCGTTAAGTGGCACCCTCGTCACAATATTTATGCTATTTTAAACCAGAAAATCTATCTTAAAAAAGTTCTACTCAGCGATTTTTCAATACTTTAATAGGTCTAAACATGCAAAAGTAAAAAAAAACTACCACTTTTATCTACAGGGTGTATGGAATATCTTTAACCTTTAAACCGTGTACTCTACCCATAGATAAAAATGAGAAATAGCCACTCGAATAAAATGTATGAGACAGTTGATTTTTTTTTGCTCTGAAAGATTTGCTACCATTGTAAAAGTTGTTCAGTATAATGGATAGAGTATTAGTAGGTTTAAAGGTTAATGATACTTTTCCTTACACTCTGTACCTATATAAAAGAGGTAGTTTAACTTTGCATGCTTTGACCTATAAAAGTATTGCAAAAGTGGAATGTTTAAAACATCAAGTACTTATTCTACTAAAATAGCTTTTAGGCTTTTGTATATAAAAAGTTGGAGTACTTAGCACTTTTTTTTTAGGTTTTCATTATTGAGTAATCTTTAATAAGTGTGCAATCGAACGGTAAAATAATTATGAGCCGGTACTTGTACGACTTGTAATTTTTTGTAAAAAAAAAGACTGCCAGTTACACCGTTCTTTTTTGTCTGTTTAGTAGTAGTTCACGCATCACGTAAAAACCACTACCATACATGTCACAGTCATTTCCTTTATTTTCTCTCAGGTAAAGCGTGAGTATAAAAATGAATATCCTTGTTTGTTTATATTCACTACTTGGTACATACCAGTGTCGGGATGACGCGCTTGGTTATAATCACTTTGTGTGTTCTTTTTGTCGGCTTCATAATAGGTAAGTAAAGCAAATTTTTATCTTTTACTTACCCTTTTTAAATATTTCCTATCTATACAGTGTGAAATGAATACCATCAATATATCCTTTTAAACTAAGAGTCTAACCATCTAACTAAACAACTTTTACTAAGGGAGATAAATGCTCAGAGCAAAAAAAATCCACTGTTGCATACATTTTGAGTTGAATGGGCATTGTAGTTTAGTATGATACAGCTCTTTTTTTTGCTTTGCTCCCATAGTAAAAATTGTTCAGTTTTATGGGGAGACTCTTAGTTCAAAAGGATGCTAATGATATCAATTACGCCCTGTAGATATTTCGTCAAACGGTCGGTGATATAACGAATGCAAAAAATGCTTCGCGCGTCCAGTCGCGTTGAATGAACCCAGTCCAGTGACAAAGAATCTAAAACGAGTTCTAGCAAAGAATGAATAAAATCTACAGGGTCTAACTAAATATGCTGACGGATTTTAAGAGGATAATCAGACCATGAAACTAAACAACTTCCTCTATGGAACCAACATCGGAATTGCTAAAAAAAATCAGCTGATCCGATTGCAGTTTTGTATAAACAGCAGAATTTTTTCGCTATTTCGACTTTTATCTCATAGAGTAAGTTGTTCTGTTTGGTTGTCTGATCACCATCCTCCATGCATGGTTATCCTATAACCATCAACATATTTAGAAGGACCATATTGATTTTATCGCGAAAAAAATCTGCTATCCCATACATTTGGCTCGAGTAGGTTTGCAGTTTTGTATGGAACAGCTGATTTTTATTTTGCGATTTCGATGCCATAGAGAAAGTTGTTCAGTTTGACGGTCTGACCATCCCCTTAAAAAGTGTCAGCATATTAAAAAGGACCCTGTACAGTAACAGTTTCATAAGTAACAATAAATATTAAAAACTCTTAGGGGGGTTGTTTAGACTGTCAAAGTGAACAACTTTGTCTATGGGACCAACGTCGAAATCACGAAAAAAAAAATTGATATCCCATCCATATTATTTTAGCTCTAGTCGATTTGTAGAGTATGGAACATCA
The DNA here is from genome assembly GCA_963693445.1 of Agonopterix heracliana. Lineage (NCBI taxonomy): Eukaryota > Metazoa > Arthropoda > Insecta > Lepidoptera > Depressariidae > Agonopterix > Agonopterix heracliana. Next base: position 11,118,500 of record OY856310.1, read on the forward strand.
TTATTTTTTTCGTTATTTCGATATTTGTCCCATAGTGAAAGTTGTTCAGTTTGATGGTCTACACCACCCCCTTAAAGGTTTATTTGTATTTTTGTAACACCTTGTATGGGTAAGGTACATTATTTATTACATCGTTATAAAATTTTCAGCCAAGAAATGTGAAGAAAATGAAGAGTATGTATGCAAAACTAGCTGCCCACCGCAAACATGTTTCTCAATGATTGCGTTTTACGACTGTGACCATCACGAGGTTTGCACATACGACTGCTATTGTAAAGATGCCTTCTACAGAGCTAATGAAACTGCACCATGTCGGCCTTCGTGTGAATGCGAAGAAATAGCTAACACTCTTGAATGCCAGCAACAAATGAAAGAGGAACATGGACAAAAACCATCGTTGATTTAATTTATATAACAACATGTTTATTTACCTTTATCAAATACAGTGCCTTTATGTTGGCGAAAAATGTCCCTGCCTTTTAATTGTTACCTACCTAGTTAATTGTGCGTTTAAAATGCGACGTTGCGATCATTCGCATGAAAGTGAGCAAGGCCACTTCAGCGTATGCATACCAGTGATAACAGCACACTGAAATGCATTGCTGCTAGATTTGACTGTCCCATACAAAAAGACTGGGTGGAGCTGATGATTGTTGGACAGTCAAATAAACTATGATATAAATGCCTACACTTAGCCCCACTTGCGCCAACCACGGGTTAGCAATTCGGTATGTCAAGTATTTTTTGGTCGTCATTTTTATATTTTTTACGGATAGAAGACATAATTTTAAGACATCTATTTCATTTTTATTGCGATTCATTGAGTTTATCAATATAAATTTAATTTTTAAATTATTTTGATCTGTAATCTCTAAGTGCAAAAATGGTGGAGAAAAAATAATTCGATCTCCATGGAGAAACACTACCTACTGCTATATTTAAAAAAAAAAAACCTGCTTCCTCTTTCTAACTCTATGCTGGAAACAGATACGGCAACATCAAATGTCAAATTCTGACATTGTGAATGTATTTTTTTTCTTAATGGCCGGTTATTTCAAGTAGATTTTATGTTTAACAAGGAGTTCACAGGTATGCCAGTGACGTCACTGGACGTACCGAAAAACGACGTTATTTTATTAAAAATATTTGTAATCCTTTCATTTTAAAATCTTTGTCGTAGAAAATATGATTATTGAGACAATTATCTCGAAATGGTTTTCGATTCAGCCCTCCAAAAAAAAACTTGACATACCGAATTAACTCTGGATAAAATAGCTCTTTCAGTTGTTTTTCTGTACAAAAAATCATGGGTTACCAACTTAACCTAGAGTTTATTGCTAACCCAGGTTGGCGCAAGTGGGGCTTAGATACCTAACTAGTATACCTACACTAACTTAAACACGTAAACTTTGTTAATAACAGTCAACATTTTGTAAAATTACTATGGTGGTACGGAACATTCGGTGTGCTAGTCCGACTAGCACTTGGCCAATTTTTGGTCTATTTATCTAGTCTGTTTGTTAGTGTAATTCCAGCATCACATGAAAACCACTACTACCGGATGAAATTGATATCATTGGCATCCTTTTAAACCAAGAGTCTACCCGTCAAACGGAACCACTGTAGGAGCAAATTATCGTAGCAAAAAAATATCTGCTTTTTCGAGTAAAAATTGCAGTTTAGTATGGAACAGCTGATTTACATAGTAAAAGTTGTAAAGTTTGATGGGTCGACTCTTAGTTTATAAAATGATGTCAATGATATCACTTTCACCCTGTATAAGTACAAACATTGACCTCTTTTTCTGGTCAATGGGTACAAACGACAGAATAAAATAAAGGTAAAGTACCTTTATTTTTTCTAAGGTTTAGAGCGTGGGTATAAAAATGATTATCCTCGTTAGTTCATCTTCATAACTTGCTACGTAGCTTGCTACATACCAGTGTCGGGATGACGCGCTTGGTTGTAATCGCTTTGTGTGTTGTTTTCGTTGGCTTCATAACAGGTAAGACATATTATTTTTATCATTTAATAGAACCATTTTTAAAAGACAACGCGGGTTTTGTATGGATGGTTGGCGCCTTATTTTTCGCTGTTGTTTTTGGCGCGGCCATCAACCAAACTTGAGTATTTAGGTTCAGAATAAAGTAACAAACAAAAGTTGGTAGTACAATGTGTATCCCTAACTCAGTCGGAACGGAGATTTAAAGGCTAGAAGTAGAAAATATATTCATTACGTTTTCTTTAAGCCTTTACAACTATATATCTCTGTTTGGACTGAGTTTAGAGATACACTTGTTATATACAGGGTGTAACTAAACACCCTAGTAATACATAAGCGGGTGCTTCAGACCATCAAACTGAACAACTTTCAAAATGGAGCCAACAACGAAAACGTAAAAAAAAAATCAGCTTTCCCATAGATTTTAGTCGAGTCAGTACAGCAGTTTTGTATGGGACAGCTGATTTTTTTTTCTCTGTTTCGAACTTTGTCCCATTGTGAAAGTTATTCAGTTTCATGGGCTGAAGCACCCCTTAAGTAGTACTAGGGTGTTTTGTTGCACCCTGTACCTATAAGTTTTGTTTATAACTTTATTAAGAACTGAAGTTTGATTGATGGCCGCGCTAAAAGGCGCCATTTTTAGGCACCTATTGCAATATACGTTGCACAAGCTCATCTTGGCTGAGTGAAAAGTAACAAAGAATGAAGTAAAGTTTGATGGGTCGACTCTTGGTTTATAAAATGATGTCAATGATATCACTTTCACCCTGTATAAGTACAAACATTGACCTCTTTTTCTGGTCAATGGGTACAAATTACAGAATAAAATAAAGGTAAAGTACCTTTATTTTTTCTTAGGTTTAGAGCGTGAGTATAAAAATGATTATCCTCGTTAGTTCATCTTCATAACTTGCTACGTAGCTTGCTACATACCAGTGTCGGGATGACGCGCTTGGTTGTAATCGCTTTGTGTGTTGTTTTCGTTGGCTTCATTACAGGTAAGACATATTATTTTTCACCTCACAAGCTCGGAAAGATTCTGTTTATCATTCGAAATCTGAGTGCAAAAGTGCATTTTATCCGCTAGCGTGCAAAGAGTTTTTAAAATTCGAATCCATTCGAGTCCAAATAAAAAGCTAGTAAAACCATACGTGCGAGAAAGACAAAAAGATTATGTTGCTAACATAACGAACTATGCATATATTCGTGCATATTATTGTCTTCTCTTTTTCTCGTATAAGTTTGTCCTTCACTATAATTTATATGAGTGTCAACAAAGAGATTATAACTAAATATAATCCCTTTGAGTAGCAATATCTCTTGTCTTCTCTTTTTCACGTATAGATTTGTCCTTATTTGAATTTGCATATAATTATTTTTCCAGTGTGGGATAAAAACATCATTTAAAATAATACTTATTTAAAATGCATTTTAATAATTAATTCATCTTGTTTACCTATGAGAAGTTATTCCTTTACATTTCCTTACATTTCCTGAATTATTTGCGCAGTGTCTCAGTACACACTACACACCAGGACATTTTTTATGCTGATCAATTGGTTTTCAATCAAACTGCTACACGTGACTGCAGTGAGACAGTGACTAAATGCAAGAGTAATATAGCCGCAATAGAATGGGACAACGTCATAAAGCGCGATGTTCGCTCTATACATCTAAACTCAGTGCTTGAACCTAACATTTTCCTTGCTGTTGTGAGGTGAAAAGTTGTGTGTTTCGCTCGGCTGCAAAATTATTACGCGTCTCGTACCTTTGAAACCTTCGCTACGCTCCGGATTCTATATTTGAACCACTCGCTTCGCTCGTGGTTCAATCCTAGAATCCTTCGCTTGCTCAGGTTTCAATATAAGTACTCGCGGCAAAAAACAACTTTGCAGCCTAGCATAACAAATAACTATTTATCATTTAATAGAACCATTTTTAAAATACAAAGCGGGTTTTGTATGGATGGTTGGCGCCTTATTTTTCGCTGTTGTTTTTGGCGCGGCCATCAACCAAACTTGAATATTTCGGTTCAGAATAAAGTAACAAACAAAAGTTGGTAGTACAATGTGTATCCCTAACTCAGTCGGAACGGAGATTTGCCGATTTTTTTGGATTTTGTTCGTGCCGTTGTTGTATGGTTTCCATAATAAAAGCCTTTAGTGCTAGTTTGGGATCATTACAATGTATGTGCCTGTGAGCGTTATTTATTTATTTATTTATTTATTTATTTAAAGGCTAGAAGTAGAAAATATATTCATTACGTTTTCTTTAAGCCTTTACAACTATATATCTCTGTTTGGACTGAGTTTAGAGATACACTTGTTATACAGGGTGTAACTAAACACCCTAGTAATACATAAGCGGGTGCTTCAGACCATCAAACTGAACAACTTTCAATATGGAGCCAACAACGAAAACGTAAAAAAAAAATCAGCTTTCCCATAGATTTTAGTCGAGTCAGTACAGCAGTTTTGTATGGGACAGCTGATTTTTTTTTCTCTGTTTCGAACTTTGTCCCATTGTGAAAGTTATTCAGTTTCATGGGCTGAAGCACCCCTTAAGTAGTACTAGGGTGTTTTGTTGCACCCTGTACCTATAAGTTTTGTTTATAACTTTATTAAGAACTGAAGTTTGATTGATGACCGCGCTAAAAGGCGCCATTTTTAGGCACCTATTGCAATATACGTTGCACAAGCTCATCTTGGCTGAGTGAAAAGTAACAAAGAATGAGTAACTTTTTCACATTTTGCACGGTAGGATAACGTGGATAATTCCGGTGAAAAGTTATTAGAAGCTGGCACAAATGAGTGGATAATAATTATGTTAATGTAAAATGGGAGAACTTTAAGCAACAGTGAATCAATCAAATTAATAAATCAACTCACTATTCTGCATACCTACCCTAACTAGCAAATTGCTCTTGAGAAATGCAGCTTTTAATGCTATATGTTCATGTCATGGATAAGTGTATGCCACTTGTACCTGCACTGCTAAATTAATGCAATGAGTAATAATCTGCTAAAATAAGTCTTAAAAACCATTCATTCATTCCATTATCCCCTTACTTATTTACATCGTTCTTCAATTTTCAGCCAAGAAATGTGGGGAAAATGAAGAGTATAAATGCAAAACCCGCTGCCCACCAGAAACATGTTTCATCATTTCGGCGTTTATCCGTTGTGATCCTGATGAGGTATGCACGCATGACTGCTATTGTAAAGATGGCTTCTACAGAGCTAATAAAACTGCACACTGTCGGCCCACGTGTGAGTGCGATGTAATGCGTAACGCTCCTGAATGCCAAAAAGATTACAAATATCAAAAAGCACCATCGTTAGTGTAATTTATACAAGCATGTTTTCATAATCGTCCTTTATCAAATATAGTGCCTTAATGTTGGCGAAAGAAGTCCCGACCTTTTAATTGTTAGTTTTGGGGTATGGGCTGAAAATCAGCGCTGCGAGGCCGCGGGTTTAACCCTTAGATCAAAATAAAATTAATGGATAGGCCTAAAGCGCGGTAAGTTGAAGCAAACTACTGGTGCACTTGGTACATACAAACTAGCGCCATTATCTGTCAAATTTGAAGTAAACCTTTCATTTGTTTTGCCTCATTTTTCTGGTTTGAAATGTTCGCAGAGCTGTCAATTTCATACAAAACGTTGTCGTATAACACTCGTAGACGGTGTTAATAAAAGTTATGATATGATATATGGAAAAATAGCTTAGAAAATCTAGTTTGCGCATATCAAATAAAATTTACAATTTGTAATATAATTACGAAGATATAAGGGTTTGAAATTTTGTATGAATAATTTCAAAGCGTGATATCTTCGTAATAATATTATAAATTGTAAATATTATTTGATATGCGCAAACTAGATTTTCTAAGCTATTTTTCCATATATAAAACATTACTTTTATTAACACCGTCTACGAGTGTTATACAACAACGTTTTGTATGGACGGAAACCACCTGATCTAAGGTTTAACCTCGTGCTAGCACAGGCTAAGCCTCGACCTTTTGTCTCAATTATGTAAGTTGTCCTACAGTACTTCAAGGGAAATAATGGGCATCGACTAATTGCGTGTTCCCGAAGATGACCGACCGAAACTAGGCAGTATTGTATATCGATGCTGCTTTTACTATTATTTCCGATGCCCATTATTTTCCTTGTAGTACTGTACCTTTGTACTTAAATTGTAAGAAAAACTGTATTGAAACAATAAATGATTTTTTTATTCTAATTAAATTTTAAAATATTTTTGTGTGAATTTTAGGTCCAATATTCGATCCAATCGGACTACTCGCGCACCGAGGGTTCCGTACTACCATACAACATAATAATTTACTTACCAAAAAATTTGCGTTTTCTTCGGGACCCTTAGCGCAATCCCGACACACACTTGGCCAATTTTGTTGTTGTTGTTATACTGTAGAGCTTGAACTATAATCACACTTGACGTTTTTGCGATAGAGACGGACGGACAGATGTTCGGCTAACGTAAGCCCTAAGCAATAATTAGGGTCCCGTTTTAACCCTTTGGATGCGGAACCCTAAAAACCACTACCACTACCATACGTGTTAGAAACTTTACTTTTATTTTCTCTTAGGTTTAGAGCGTAAGTATAAAATTGATTATCCTCGTTTGTTCATCTTCATAACTTGCTACATACCAGTGTCGGGATGACGCGCTTGGTTGTAATCGCTTTATGTGTTCTTTTCGTTGACTTCATAACAGGTAAGACAAATTTTTATCATTTTATCGAACCCTTTTAAAACCTACCTATAGAAATTCAAGCAAGCTCATGTCTGCTGAGTGAAAAGTGACAAAGAATGAGTAAAATCTATATTTTTCTCTCATTTTGCACGGTGGGATAACGTAGACAAGTTATTAGAAGCTGGCACAAAAGAACGTCGGTAGCCCGTTGCGAAAAGGTATGGAACTCAATGATTGACGGTCCAGGTTCGAATCCATGACATGCTATACACCGCTAATTTTTAATTAGTAACGAAACTTTAAGGGTGTGTTCAGACCGTGAATCTGAACAACTTTCCCTGAGGAAAACGGGGCGAAAAACGAGAATTTTTTTGACCTCCCATACAAAATCGATCGGCTGATCCGCACTTTTTTATGGGAGGTCCAAAAATTGTTTTCGTTTTTCGACCCATGTTCCTTAGGGAAAGTTGTTCAGATTCACGCTCTGAATACATCCTTAAAGTTTCGTTACAAATTAAAAATTAGTGGTGTACAGGTACAAATAAGTTTTTTCTAACTTATGTACACGGCGACAGATCAACCTACCCATAGTTGAACTCTATGTTCATGGGCATAAGGTCCAACTATGGGTAGGTTGATCTGTCGCCGTGCGTACGTAATACGACTGCTTTCAAACGGTCAAGAAAAACATCGTGAGGGAAGCATACGCTGAAAAAGAAAAAACTGATTCGTAAAAGAAGTCTACCAATCCGCATCCGCAATCCGTGTGCCCGCGTGGACTGGTCAAGAGACAAGGTCAACTTGCTATCAGATAATTTTCAGGCCGCCTAAAAACAATAAGAAGTATGAAAATAACATTACTTATTATGATTTGTTCGTATATTGTAATAAAGCTGTTTTAATACCTGTAAGATTCTTTCCTAATTAGACATGCATTTAAAAAATTAAATCATTTTATAGTCCTATATTATCGACCTCGTTCTACAATTTTCAGCGAAGAAATGTGAGGAAAATGAAGAATATAAATGCAAAGTCAGCTGCCCACCAGAAACATGTTTAACAATTTCGGGGTTTATCGTTTGTGATCCTGATGAGAAATGCACATATGACTGCTATTGTAAAGATGGCTTCTACAGAGCTAATGAAACTGCACACTGCCGGCCCACGTGTGAGTGCGCTGTGATGCGTAATGCTCCTGAATGCCAAAAAGATTACAAATATCAAAAAGCACCATCGTTAGTGTAATTTATACAAAAACATGTTTTTTCTGAGCCTTTATCAAATATAGTGCCATTGTCTTGGCGACAGAAAACCTGCCTTTTAATTTACTTTATCTACCTCTCGAGTCATTGAAACCTTAGACCATTGAACCTGTTTGTGATCAAATAAAAATAAGATAGGTTAAGATTTAAAGGCCTTCTGACATTGGTCCTCACAATGCCAAACAAGTCTTCGAAACAAGTTTTTACTCACACATTATCCTCAATTAGGTATTTGAGTACAGTACTATTGAAAATAATTATCTAAATTGCTTTAATAAGCAAGCAAGGCCTTCATTATTTGATGTAAACATTGTAAAAACGTCCGAATGTCACCCAAAGGGCAATGGAGAGGGATATGCCCGGAGTTTCCCTGCGAGATGCTGAAGAACCAGAGTAGCTGACCTAGCCCAAAGAATTGCTTAACTAAAGTGGCAGTGGGTGGGGCAGATTGCTCGCAAAACCGAAGGCCGATGGGGCCGAAGAGTTCTCGAGTGGCGACCGCGTAAAGCGCAGTGTAGGTAGACCCTCCACAGGGGTAGACCGACGACCTGTTGAAGGTGGTGGGAACCCGTTGGATGAGTGCTGTGCAGAACCGGTCGTTGTGGCGATTCTTGGGGGAGGCCTATGTCCAGCAGTGGACGTCCATCGGCTGAGATGATGATGATGAAACATTGTTAAATGTGGTTCTGACAGTAAGCGATGGAAATAGGGGAAGAAAAAGTGAAATACTCCTTTGCTGTGCGAACCAGAAAAAACGTAGGTTGTTTAAATATGACTGTGATTGGTTCATTACAGACAGGAACACAAAAAAACTCATTTTAAACAACATTGTAAGAGTTAAGTTATAATTAGGTTATTTAAAAGTTAGTTATTCAACTTCATACCTGGCAAAGCCCTACATTCATTAAATAAACAAAATACGAACCTTCCATGACAGGTTACTGTGCATAGGTAAAACGCTAAAATTCACCAGGAAAGATCCAAGAGAGGATGCAGACACCATTTAGAACTATTTCTGAGGAGTTAACCAGAGTTTTCATTCAGGAAAATTAAATCGTTTTATTTGTCACATTATCTGCCTCATGCCAGATGACCTAAGGGCCAAAACCACCACCAAGTACTGGTCCCCAAAGGCGCTGATTCAGACCTAGACGAAGGTGGCGGGACGAAATTGGCCTGTCGAAGCGCGGAACAGAGACACTTGGAGAGAATGGAGGCCTTTGCTTAACAGTGGGACATCAATGGCTGATAATAAATAATAATAAATTATCACATAAACCACTTAGATAGTGGTCCACAAAATACCCTTCATTTATTCTTTTCATAGAGCACTTGTAAGTACATTACGTTAAAATATTAGGTATCACAAACTCTTGCTTCCACCTACCCCTTATTTCCCGTGTCGCAAAATGGCACGTGCTTAGAATCAAGAAACCACGCTTAATGGAGTACATATTTATCTCTGCACTCGCCATATTCCTTAAAACGAGGTGGTAGATACTAATTTATATTACTAAGGATTAAAGTTTATTTTGTTGCGTGTTACCTAGTTTAGCTGCACTAGAATTAGGTACCTGATTAGACATAAACATAAACAATAGAATCCAAATTAGGTATCAATTAAGTATGGATGCCAACTACAGGGTGTAACAAAACACTCTAGTAATACTTCAGAACATCTAACTGAACAAGTTTCAAAATAGAGCCAACATCGAAAACGCAAAAAAAAAATCATCTGTCCCGTACATTTGAGTCGAGTTGGTGCGACAGTTTTGTATGAAGAGGCTGCATTTTTTTTCCACGATTGCGATGTTGGCTCCATACTGAAAGTTGTTCAGTTCGATTACACCCTGTAATAAAAAAATTTTAACAAAAAATTAAAACCGACTTCAAAACTACAAAGGTAAAAATAATAATATTGCAGTCGTTGACTTTTGCATTCGAATCTATAAGAACATTAATTTGTCTTATCGGACTCGGTGTCAAGCCGGTACGATTCGCAACTGGGCTTGCAGTAATTTTTTGGCTTGGCTTGGCTTGACACCGACTCCAATAAAACTAATTAATGTTCTTATAGATTCGAATGCAAAAGTCAACGACTGCAATATTATTATTTTTACCTTTGTAGTTTTGAAGTCGGTTTTAATTTTTTGTAAAAATTTTTTTATTTCAAACTTTTCAGTGTTGAAATCTAGGTGAAATACATAACATAAGTTCGCCTAAGCAGTTATAAGTACTTCAATGCAAAGGATACGGTGTACGCTCTACACCTCACTCGATTTAAAAAAATCCAAGTTTCGTACAACATTTCTGTTTTTGGGTTACTGTTATCTGTCTTTATGCCATATTTCGATTCAATAGATGCAAAAATGAGCGAGTTATTGAGGAGGGGCATACAGACAGACAGACAGAATGGACGAAAGTATAAGGGTTCCTTGTTTGACTACGGAACCCTTAAAACGACGAACATTTCCGACCGCCATGAACAATTCAATCTATGTGTTTCGGTACCTCCTATATCCATGAAGTTTAAACCATAAAGTTATTATACGTATAGACACAACAGTATGACCAAGAAGTTTTAAATAATAGGCATATAAAGATTCTTGGTTATGACAGTAAAAAAAACATAGTTTGACAGTCCCCATCAAAACATTGCTGGAGTGCGATTTTAGAACATCACACGTTTGAATTAGCAGTCGAAAGACGAAATAAGCATAATCTCCATAGTAATTTTGACATTTTCTACCGCTGACTTGAACGTGTGATGTTTAAAAATCGCACTCCTGAAGAGAATCGACAAACAAAAATGTCATCTGTGTCACGGACCTGAAAAAAAGACGGACGTAATATCCTTTTATTATATAAGTGAAGCACCCATGTATTATATTGTGTTTGCGTCGTAGAAAAAGAAGGTAAGTACTAGAAAGAGATGCACATAGCAAATTCGCTCTAGTTAAAAATTCGCTCTAGTTAAAAAAGGAGATAGCTACTTATTGCTGTCCTTATCGATGTAACCACTTTTTTGTTTGACGACGGCTGTCTGACTCCGGAGGCAGATATCTAGCTTCATACAAATTGTATAGGATTTTATGACTATCGCTATCTCATACGCGTTTATACTTCACATCTTTCTAGTGTAACATTACGTCCGTATTTTTTTCAAGTCCGTGATCTGTGTACATATTTGTTATTTTGTAGATTTTTTCAACAAGCGAATCAATTTCGTGGGACCACCTCGGAATTATGATGAGGACCTACCAAACAAAATAAGAATCATCAAAATCAATTCACAATTGGCGGTGCAATCGCGTAACAAACATACAAAAAAAAAATTAAAAAAAACATACGGGTCGAATTGAGAACCTCCTCCTTTTGTTGAAGTCGGTTAATAATGCAGGTGTATTCAGAACAAGGTGATTAATACTCGAACAAAAAATTCGAAAATAATCGAGAACATTTTGATGGTAATTTTTTAAACTAGAATTTTTATGAGTCCCAATTTTTAAGAATCTGTTAATACTTTGCGACATAAGAAATGGAGAAATTATTTACCTATTGATTTAGTTCAAACGATTTCAGACACATTACAAAACCACAAATTTTATTGTGTTTAAATAAAAACCGTAATTTTAGACTTGCGAAGACAAACTATTTCTAATTATCCTGAATTTGATAGTCAAATTGTGTCTTTCTATTTCGTCTTTAATTAGATACGCCCATTACAAAGTCACCATTGATTGAGCAAAAGAAAAAATTTAACAGGCTCAGAAAGATCATATCGGTGCAAAACAAAGAGAAAAGCAATTAATTTACTTAGTCGCATTAAACGGAAGCCCTTATGGAATTTAGTACAGCTGTAAGGCAATAAAGAGGTCTTTACAGTATCTCCCAAATCCCAAGCTACGGTTACCCGCGGAATGGATGCCTTATAAATAAGCGAGGATCAAATTGTACCTATTGCAAGAGATATAAGACGATAATTCAGGATCTAGGATAATAAATGCACCTGCTTATCTATTTAGGTAAGTTATTATAAACCTGTAGAAGAGCAGTGTCTGACTGATAGTTTTAGATATTTGACGATGTTGATGCGGTTTAGGGTGAAGACCATAGAGAAATTACACGCTCTCCTAGGTTGAGATACATTTACCGATGACGACAGACGGGCCAGCCGTACAAAAATGTATTCAAATAGTATGGGAATGAATGAATCAATAAAGAACTTGAATTAGAAAAGTAGGTATATGGGTGAACTTATATCTAGAACGATTTAAACTTATATCTATCCGCTGCGAAGGAGCCGAAGGAGGTGAACGAAATGGATTTACTTTTAATTTTTCTGACGATTCGTCCGATTCACCGCGGATAAGGATGAAGGCATATCTATAGGTAATTTATAATAGGTTTATTACGTATACTTGCGTTTTGTTTTTATTTACTGATAACTGCTGCTTTTTTTCTGGAAACACCGCCCCTAGCTTCGTTCACCGTTTCCTCTACCCTAAGGTTGCCTAGAAGAAATCGCTTCTTAGCGATAAGACCGCCTTATTTTGTCCCTCATGTTTATTTCACTGTATTTTATGTTACATTTATATTATATTATATTATATTTATTTAATATCGCACACCAACAGAATGTATACCTACATATTTAAACATTTTTACAATAATAATAAATCAATCAATACAATATCTTTAGAAAAAGAAAATTTAAACGGCTTGCACCAACAATATTTAGTGATAGTTCTGTCACTCGCACAGCTCATACAAATGACAATGACAGCATCATATTATTTAATTTGTTGGTGCAAGCCAGCCTAACTATCTAACAATCGAACAAACAAACAGGAAAATTACCAGTGGTACAATAAAAAAAGAGAAGGGAATAAAATGCTGCAACGGTTCCCATCACACTATTGTTTGATGTTTATATTTTGGTGTAAAATATAGTATAATTGATTGATTGATTGATTGTATAATAGTGAAAGTTATTTAGTCTGATGGTCAACCAAACCTTTAAATATTACTAGGGTATTGTTACATACAGGGTGCTACAAAAGTAAAAATAAACATTTAAAACTTTTAAGGGGGTAGTTTAGTTAGACTATCAAACTGAAAAACTTCACTATGGGACCAACATAGAAATTGCGGGAAAAAAATATCTGCTATCCCATACATTTAGCTCGAGTAGATTTGTAGTTATGGAACAACAGGTTTTTATTTCGCGATTGCGATATTGGTCCCTAGTGAAAGTTGTTTAGTCTGATGGTTTAAACCACCCATTTAAATATTACTAGGGTGTTTTGTTACACCCTGTATAATTTTAGTTTTCAATTCGTAGCAGCTATACCAAGCTTAACTAAACATTTCGCTACCTTTACAAAATGCTGAGGTAAAGATTTAATCGTTTTGGTGGATGGTAAAAGCGGTTAGCGGAAAACCTAGAAAAGCTTTTGAAAGAAGAAGTCGTGCTTTTCCACTGCTACTTTCCCGTGCTTTTCCTCCTTAGGGCCAGCGCACATCTAGTGGATTCATTGTTGCACGCTATTTTCAAATTTATTTCAATATTCATCGAGTTCATTATCAATTGATTTATGAAAACTCGAACCGTTCTCCGCTAGATTTTAACTGAGGTAGTTTTTGGTCTTGTGACAAACAAAAAAGGCTTAAATGTATTTTAGTGATCGCTCTATCTCCTACACTACTCATATATGACAGTGACAAGCCTAATACTTTTTGATGCAAGCCAGGCAAGGCTGCTTTTCCACCAGAGATGTCCGAGGTAGCGAGGCGTTGAGCGAGGAATTAATCCGCCAGTAGCGCGATCGCTCGATCACGTCATTGGGGAATTGAAGCACTCTCATTGGGCGATTTTTTCCTCGCTCACTGCTTCGCTACCTCGCATCTCTGGTGGAAAAGCAGCCTTAAGCAGCGATTACACTACATTTAGGCCCGATTTCGGCATACGTTGCCTGTTTTGATCGCTACACTTCAAAATAGAGATAACAAATCAGGCAATGTATGTCGAAATCAACCGTGTAAGTTTGGTAATGTTATCGCTGCTTAAGTCTCTGTCTGTCCGGTCCGGAGTCCATTCTATCTTGGATAGTAAAAGTTGGTCAGTTTGATGGTCTGAAGCACCCTGTTCGATATGTAACGCATTTATTTGTATACCCTGTTAAAACAAAACCTCATTATTTCACTAAATAACAACCGCTCAAAACTTAAATCTGTAAGACTTAAGGTAAACGAGGTCCATCCGACTTTGAAACTCGGTTGAAAATGAGTGCGTCCTCGAGACGGCTTGAGACAAGTTCGGATCTAACTTGTCTTCGTCTTAAAGCTTCATCACTGGCTGACACGCTTTCAGGCACTCGTTGTTTGCTTCAAAGGCGTTTAAACCTTGTAAAATTGCTTAAGAAACTCTGAATACAAGATTCAGACGACATTCAAATTTAATTTAATAAATGCATAGTTAACAAGCAGGTTCCTTTTGTCAGAGTCACTTTATATAAGCATATTTATGCATTATATGCTCAGGACTGTATCCCCCGAGGAGAAACTCTGTCCAGCTGGAGCACACTGGAGTCCAGTGTGACGGGGGGTGAGTCTGTCGCCACTTATTATGGTATTATGGACAGTGGGTACAATACATACCTCGAAATCGAAGCATGCAGGATTTCTCACGATGTTTTCCTTCGCCGAAAAGCCAGTGGTGTTACAAATCGTACATCAATTCCGAAAAACTTATTGGTACGAGTTAGCTTGGACGGGGATCGAACCATGACCTCCTGCACGGCAGGCAAGGTTACTCGCCACTCTACCACCACGGCTATTCCAGAGAAAACAACGTGAAAACTCTATTTCACTTTACCTGCTCTGTACAGATAATTTTGACGAGTGAAGTTTACCCAGCTGTGTTTAAAATAGCAGCCGCGTTGTTGTGCGTTCATTAAATGTAAATTTAACATACACTCACGTTTCCGTAATTGAAATTGAAACAGTACTAGTTTATTGACAACTATAGCCTTTGCCTGCTTCCCTGCAGGTTGAATAATGGTCAACATTTCATTTCAGGATCGGTGCCAAAGCTTAAGTAAATAAATTTATGATAAAAAATATAAAAAATCTATCAATTATTAATTTATAGAGTTATACGTTAAATACCTAATTAATGAACATTTAATTTCAGGATCGGAGCCGAAACTCAAAAACCATTTCGAGATTATGTCCTTCAAAATTATGATAAAATAAAATAAAAATTATATCAATTATGTCTAGACTTATTAGAAAAATTCATTTAAGGCGTATCTGCCCTGGACCACGACTAATCGATGCAAACGAGCGCGGTCAAAATTTAGATGTTTTCTTTGAAAAATTTGATGATTTTTATTAATTTCTAAAAAGTAAGAAAACCACATCATTCTAAATTGTATGGTGAACAATATTGTAAATTTTCATTTTCTTCCGATTAAAAATGTAAGAGTAAAATGGTTACAAATGAAAAAGGGGTGACTTTAGAGTTACTTTTCTTCGGTTCTATTCATTAAAATCGGTTCCTAGAAAAACCACATCACTTCTCGTATCGTGCAGATGGTTCAGTTTATTTTTCAGCTCAAAAAATGCCATAGTTAATGTTTAAAATGGTTACAAAGTTACCCAAAACCGGAAGGTAGCCCTTTCTGCATTTCCTTTGCCTAATTCTGAATCTAATCATTGTTTGATATTTCTCTACATATCACTGCTCTTTACTATGGAACAAACCTGAAATCATTAAAAAATACGCTGTTTCATTTGATTCGAGTAGGCATTGCAGTTGGAACAGTTGCTGCTGAACAGTTTGATGGTCTGAACCACCCCTGAAAATTGGGAAACTGTTTACAAAATCACTCAATTATTGTAAAATTGTCATACTGAAAACTGAAATCGAATGAAAAATACTTTTGAAGTCTGTTATTTTACTTACAAATACGTCTTAGCGTTTATTGCTACATAAAGTGGGGGTTAAAAGTAATAAAATGCTTTGCAAGAACCATCTTTTGAAATAATTTGAAACGCGGAGTAAAGTCACGTTTCACTATTTTGCATAAATTACTGTCATAAAACTCCCCCGAGGTGATAATTTACCTAATTTTGTCTCGCCTAATTAATTCTCAACGCGTATCTACTGAACTCTAGGGTGATAAGGAGTCTTCTTAATTCTTTGAAAACAAAACGGTTTATTACTTTTATTCACTTAGTTGAAAAAAGAGGTTTAAAAACTACAAGAGTTTACACGCGACTTCGTAAGATATCAAACAAAAAAGTTTCATCAAAATTAATTAAATCGTTTTTGCGTGATGCTATTACAAACAAACAGACGAACAGACTGTCAAAAATAAAAAAAAACGTTGATTTAAAGGACGTTGACGACCCGGTTGGTATAATGGTTACCACGCCGGACTGCCAAACCAGGGTCATGAGTTCGAATCCCGGTTCGGTCATGGATGTTATTATGTGTGCCGTTATTGTGTGGTTCCCATAACAAAAAGCCTGAGGCTTACTTGGGATCATTACAATGTAATATGTGCCTGTGAACGTTATTTATAAAAAAAAAAAAAAAAGATACCTACAAACCATAATCAATAATCATAAATCGCAATCTTTTTCTTGTAAAAACAAAAACCATCATTGCAGCAGAGCAGAGCCGAAGGAGACAGCGAGACAATATTGATAAGTCGATGAATTGGGTCAGATTCTCAAAAGGACAGATTCTCAAAAAGATCAATTCCCTAAGCATGATGCACGAAGAGAACAGAGGCCCTTACCGTTTTAAACATAAATGCTGACGACTATATCTCCTGAGGGGTTAGTCAGATATACATACATAAACAGCTCACGACCAGCTATCCTTCAGGAAATATAATCTAAATAAAATACACCGAATTTAAAATATTCACATTTCACGAGAAGCGCCCAAATTCTAATAACTCACGTCGTGTGCAACGTCAGTGTGCAGGAGTGCCAGTGCACTTCTGGGTAAGCTCGCTACATCTTCGGCCCCATCTTTGTCTTGAGGACTAGATTGGGGTCAAGAGAAAACCCATCAATAATAAAAAAAAAAAAAAAAAAAAAAAACTGTCGACTGTAGAGAACCTGTCGCCTATATAAACGATTTTATTTAATAGACAGGCTACAGGCCTCGAAATTGAACCATGTAGGTTTTCTCTGGATGTTTTTTTAACTGAAAAATCAGTAGTGCTATAAGTAAATCGTACAAAAGGAAATAAAAAAGTAAATAAATAGTACCTAAGCGTCGACCTGAGCGGGGTACCCGAACCTGTAGTACTAAACGTTATTTTTTTAATAATCTTTATTTGAAGAGGTTTGTCGCAAGACGACTGCCGCTCTATTGTACCTGTTTTTCACATTTTATAGTGCATCACTGTAGTGATAAATCAATTTGTCAAATGTCCATTTCCGCAATTTGTAACGCTAGCATTTTGTAATTGATGATTGTGTGAAGCCGTAGAAAATAATAGCTATTTGTAAATATTTGACTGAACGGTTTTCAAACGGATTATGTAATTAACAGTTATTCAATAGCACATTCTGTTGCTTTTAGCTTATTTGAATAATTCGTAGTAGTTAATTCATGCTTTATCGGTTATTCATTTTAATTTGAATATTATTGAACTGCCTGTGCCCAGCTTGCGTTGCAATGCGGTGTTTTGTCCTAATTTTTTTGTCATAAACCTTCCCGGGCATGCATGACAGCACAACAAAGTTTCATCGCATTCGGTCCGACGGTGTCGAAGTCGCTTCGCAGATATACTTACACCGAAATTTTTATTTTTTTAAAATGCGAGGTATTACATATTAACAAAGGTATACATTTTACACGCACAGCACTTACGGTAGGGCTGACATAAACCTCAAGGTTAAAAGCCCCAAAATACATCACATCACAATATCATCACCAGCCTATATACGTCCCACTGCAGGGCACAGGCCTACCCTCTAGGAGGGTGTTCAGAATTTCTTCTTCTGCATATGCAGGTTTCCTCACGATGTTTCCTTCACCGTTTGAGAGCAGTCGCTAATACGTACATAAGTTAGAAAAACTCATTGGTACGTGGCATGTTGTCCGTGCGGATTCGAACCCGGACCTCATGATTGAGAGTCCATACCTCTCCGCAACGCGCCACCGAGCTCTTAAAAGCCCCAAAATACAAAATGAAATAATAAAAGAATAAAAAATAGACTTAAGGTACTATTATAGTACCTACTAGTCTGTGACAATACTAAAATTAAAATTAATACACAGAAAGAAGTGCAACTGGGTAAAATCATGGTGTTTTTTTTTTCTAAAAATTGATTTCTTTTATGCAACCTGTATATTTTATTTTATGGAGTCTAATAGAAATTATAGAACCTTACGAATCCATCGAAAGTAATTAAATATATAGGTTTTTCTTTTTTAAACAAAAGCATTTGGGACTTTTTAGGTATAGGTATAGGTATATTTTATAGGTATTATATACGGATATACAATGACATTCTTTAGGGTAATTCGACCTATTCCTTATTGAATTATCTACTTAATACACCAGATTACGTTCCATGTTTCTGATTATACCGGGGGACATAAGAAAACATTAATAATTTGGGATTGCTACAGCATATCAGCACTAAACTGAAAATGATTACGGAGAGACTACGTGAAAAAACAATAGCAAATTCAATTCAATGATAAAATATGAAACGTTTCCATTTCACAAGGGCCGGTAATGTCGAAATTTTCCGGACGGATCGTTTGGACGTCAAAGGTGAATTTTGCATGAGGAAAGTTTACAGAGTGGAAAAAATTGGAAGGGAAACACTGACCGGTGAAATGATGGTTAAAAATATTTATGCGACGGCGGTTTGGATTACATTTTGTTATGAAAGCTGTATTTTTACCGCATCGTTAAAGTTTTTAATTAAAATACTTAGTTAGTTTAATTTAAACATAGGGGTGGCTTGTACCAAAAAGTAATATGTTGCTGCCACTGTCATTAGTATGAGTATGAGAGGCAGAGTGTTCGGTGCAAGCTAGGTTAAGACTATACAGGGTGTGAGGAAAAGTATCATTAACTTTTAAAACCACATACTTAGCGCTGATAGGTTTGGTCAGTTATTTGGTTAATTATACTTTCACTTATACCCTGTACTTCCCGAGGTAGTCAGAAATATTCTAAATAATAATATTTTTATCATATATTATCTTCAGAATATGCAAATTATAGCTTGCCCAAACTGTTCGTCGCCACCGTCTTTCAAGGGATATTTCATATTACCGTTGGTGCGCTCCATACAAAAAAAGTCTGGTTATATTTTCAATACTAACCAATTAAGGTCAATGAAATTGAGAAACGATCTAGAAATTTTAGTTTTTAGTATCAATGCTAGGATTAATTTAAGATTTTTATGGACTGTAACTTTAAAACTGTTTATTTTAACGAAAATCTGACAACATGCAATCATAGATATTTATTTTTAGATTGTTTTTACAAGATTGAGGGCCTGTTTCACCACTTCTGAGTAAGTTCTTGTTAGCTTATCCGACAGATAGTTTGACATATTTTGTATGAAATTATGTCAAAATATCTGTCGGATAAGCTAACAAGGACTTACTCAGAAGTGGTGAAACAGGCCCTTAATTGTCTTTAATTGGTTAGTATTCTAAAAGAAGTTTATTTATTTACAACAAACAAGATAAAAATATACATGTATAACTCTTACTCTTAGCCTAAAAAACAAGCAAAAAGAGAAAAAAACTTATACTATAAATCAAAAATAAACAAAATTTAATTGACTTTAATTGGTTAGTATTCTGAAAGAAGTTTATTTATTTACAACAAACAAGATAAAAATATACATAACCCTTAGCCCAAAGAACAAGCAAAAAGAGAAAAAAACGTATACCATAAAAAAAAAATATCTTCTAAATTACCGCCGCTTGACGGCAAGGTGCCCAGGAGGCTGGCAGCGTTGCCTCTTTGTATGGCCAGACTAATTAGCTGGCCGAGGTGGCTGCCAGCCCTCTGGTCACCCGAGACCTCGATTAGGCGCGCCGATAATTCTTTAAATAATTAGTATTGAAACGTTGTTTTTTCCGAATTATATCCACTTAAGGGCTACCTCTGATTTTACCATGAAATTGGGTAACTTTGTAACCATTTTATTCATTAGCTATGGCATTTTTTGAGCTGAAAAATAAACTGAACCATCTACACGAAATGAGAAATGATGTGGTTTTTCTAGAAATTGATTTTAATAAATAAAACGAAAGCAAAGGGAATCTAAAATCAACCCTTTTTTTCCAGTTGTAACCATTTTACTTTAACATTTTTGACCGGAAGAAAATGGAAATTTACAACACAACTCAAAATGATTTGGTGATCGAAATTAATAAAAAATCCTCTCATTTTTCAAAGGAAACTGCTAAATTCTGACCGGAGCCACGCGCTCGTTCGCATCGATTAGTAGGTATGGAGAGTCGTGGTCCCGGGATGATACGCCTTCAGAAAAAAAGCTTTTTGCAGCATGCATACATAAACACGGCCGTAATTTTGTATTCCCACAGCAGCTTACTACATTTTCGTAATACATTTATGATGTTGTTGGTTTTTCACGCCATAATATTTTATCAAACCCGGAAGGAACATAACATTAATCTATGTCACCTGAACGTATAATATTTTTACTTTTTCTGCCACAGAAAATAATAAGTACACTATACAGGGTTTAAGGTAAGGTATCATTAACCTTTTAACCACATACTCTACCCATCAAACTGAACAACTTTTAATATGGCAAACCAATCAGAACAAAAAAATCTGCTGTTCCATACTAAACTACAATGCCTACTCAACTCAAACGTATGGAACAGCTGTTTTTTTTTCTGGTCTGTTTGCTCCAATAGCAAAAGTTGTTCAGTTTGATGGGTAGAGTATGTGGTTGAAACGTTAATGATACTTTTCCTCACACCCAGTACCCGGTCCTTCTTAAAAAGTATCAGCATAAGACACTTTTTTAAGAGTCTGACCAGACCATCAAACTGAACAACTTTCTTATAGGACCAACATCGAAATCGCGAAAAAAAATCAGCTGTTCCATACATAACTGCAAACCTACTCGAGCCAAATATGATGGACAGCTATTTTTTTCGCGGTTTGGATGTTGTTCCCATACAGAAAGTTGTTCAGTTTGAAGGTCTGATCATCCCTTTTACAAAAGTGATCCTGTATACTTCGCCCAAAATCTTAATAAGTACAGTTAAATCCGCAGACATCTTGAATATTCCTCTATACTTAAATAGCAATCATCATTAATTAAAACCCGTATTCTTGTTTTAATCTCAACAGTTCTAGATTTGTAATTATTTCAAGTATAATTAATAAACACAGCCCACAGGCCTAATCAACTATTTGCTAGTTCAATCAGTCGGGAATGAAATATAATTTACTTATTATTCTATCAGCAGTAATACATCAAGTTCGAATGCAAATTAAAACCATTCAGATTTTAATTATGTACTTGCAGATTCGAATCGATTTGACTACAACATGTCATAATGTTCGAATTGAGGTACTTCCTATTCTTCCTAGTATTTCTAAAAACCTATGTATGTTGTATTATAATAAAAAAAAAAATTTTTCTAGACAACCTTACTTTAAACTCTTTTTGTACTAAGAGCACAGAATAGGGTTTAGTCGACTAATGTCTAAAATGAATAATGACAAGGTATAAAAATGAAAATTAGTATAAAAATGACGAAAATGAAAATTGGCAAAGTATAAAATGACAAAAAATAAATTTGTCAAGGTATAAAAATGTCAACAATGAAATTGTCATCACGTTAAAATAAACACGAGTCGACTATCGATACTCTATTATAGTCGATTAATTTTATAAATAAAATACAATTTGGAACAATATCATAACTTGACAATTTTCCACTAACATCCCAAGTTGAAATTCCATCAAACACTAGAGGAACTATTCTCATAAATGGTCCTCTCACTGTAGTAAATATTAAAGCTTTCCAGTGCCTTTGAGAAGGCTTACTCTGAGAGGTTGATATCAGCTCAGCTCAGCCGGAGCTGAGAATGGCATCGCTAGTTATACTGGGTGAAAGGCCGATAAAACAACGTTCTTGATGAAATAATTAAATTGTCGTGTTTTTCAATTATCGTTAATCATTCTCTCTCACACATACACACAAATTGACGACCGTAATCCCTTTCGGGGTAGTCTGAAACTTTCTGTTTAAGAATGTAGTTATAGCAATGCTCACATATAGCAATGGGGCACGGTAGTGCCACCGTCAAGTCGAGCAAAAAAGCGGCAGGGCCGTACCATCCTTTTCTTTCGACCCCCTATAATAGTACTGTAGCCGGGAGACTTTTTAATTACCAAAAATATTACCGATTGCCGTTTAGAAATTGTTGTAAGGTACTAAATGACTAATATAAAAACCTAGGTCTTACAGATCACAACCCACCATAGAAAAAAAATAATAAAAAAAATTCGGAAATTTTTAAATTTCGAGGTTACCGTTTTTTTTCTATACTGTCATGTTCTTCACCTTAGTTCAATACCCATACGTTGCCATACAAAGCTAAAAGATCAATCAAAGTTGACTTTTTCATCCTGGTCTTATAGCTTTGTATAGCAACTTTAGACAGTCTAACTATTACGTATGGGTATTGAACTAAGGTGAAAAAACATGACAGTACAGAAAAAAAAAACGGTAACGTCGAAATTTGAAAATTTCAGACAATTTTTTTTTTTTTTTTTTTCTACGGCGGGTTGTAATCTGTATGACTTAGGTTTTTATATTAGTCATATTTTAGTACCTTACAACTATTTCTAAACGGCGATCGGTAATCTTTTTGGTAATTTAACAGTCCCCCGGCTACAGTACTATAACTTCGTTGTAGATTTTAAGTTTCAGGGACGTCAAGTGATGAGAGGTGGCTATCCTTTCGCCCACATAAATACTGCATAAGAAACCTATGTCTTTTTCTTATGGGATTAAAATAATGATCAATGATCCTTTTCTCACAGTATAGTTGCTTAATAATGTTGCTTTATGCAAAAAGGCAAAATATGAATTTCATTCTATCCCACAATTCCATCCCATAGTTTTTATTCTGCGGGTTGTTTGTCCCACAAGCGACGGGTACATTTTTATATCACAGCATAATTACTTTCCCCTTTATTACGCGGACTGTTGGTGTCAGTGACTGAGGAGCTCATTCATCATCCTGTGACAAGGTTGTGACGTAGCTTTTACATCCGACCGGGTTTTTCATCTATTATTTTATCGTGTGCTGATTTTGGGGAAATGTTTTATTTCGTTGTCATTTGATGTGGTTTGGGTTGAACGTGGAAATGACTAACGTGGAACAGCCGAATCATATTATGAAAGTATTAATTTTAACGAAAGCCTGTATTTGCATTTGTTTTGAGATCGACATCGCCTCTTCCTTTATTCATATTTCAAGAAATATTTACATAATATCACAGCACGTAGGTGAAAAATATAGATTTGGAAGCGTATTTTCAATGCTCGCTTCCGCTTCCCATCTAGTTTCCTAGCTGATCAGCTATTCATGGAATGTCCCCCTTCCTCCCAACGTATCTCCGAGATCACATTTCATTAATCCGTGGTAAAGGAGGTTCTTTGCTATAGGAATTACGTAGAGTAAATAATATTAAAAGGTTTTCTTGCGGTTATCTACGGAACCGTAAGAACTTATATTAAATTGATTGGAAAGCAAATTAGTTTTTCTTTTAGACCTGGAAAATGGTAGATCAATATTACATGATGTAATAAATTTTAATGATACATGTGGCATTAATATTAAGTGTTTGAAATTACTTTGAATTATTCTCATCCACATCATTATTCAATATATCAGATAATAATATAAAGATAGTTTATTTTATTTTCTCCAAATAAAACTTAAACTAGGTGTAACAAGTTGATTAAAAAGAACCGGCCAAGAGCGTGTTGGACTCGCCCATTATAGGGTTCCGTAGCCACTGCATAAGTAGGTAGAATTAGAAAATAATATTGAGGCCTGTTACAAGTTTAGTTGCGCCCTCATCATAATAATAAAGATTTCTCAATAAGCAAAGCCTAAATTAAAAAAGTTCTACTCCAATAAACTACAAAAGGTTTCAAGCTATATTTTATACAATACTTTTGTAGGTTTTTTATAGGCCTAAACCTACAAATTAGAAAAAAGAAAAAAAAAACGTCCGCTTTTACTTTTAATTCTATATTCTTAAAAGTGGAATGTTTAGAAGCTAAAAAAGTATTGTATGACAATAACTTGAAGGTTTTTCTTTTGTAGTTTATTGGAGTAGCACTGAACAAAACCGTCGTACCGAAAAGAAAAGGAACCTAACGATAGCGCAATTTAATTTCCTACAACGCCATCTAGTTTGCATTAGAAAATTATGTTTATGTTACAGGTTTTTTCAGAAACTAGTTGGGCTACAACATCTGTTACAATTTTCATTAAAAGTACCTACCTACTTAAATCTATATTTCATTACAATACTATGTTTCTGTTTTTGGTTACTGTTATCTGTCTTCATGCCAAATTTAGATTCAATACTGTGCAAAATTGAGCGAATTATTGAGGCAGGGCATACAGACAGACAGAATGGACGTAAGTATAAGGGTTCCTTGTTTGACTAAGGAACCCTAATAAAAATAATCTTTATTAAAAACATGAAAGTAATGTAACTGTTTACCCTAACACCCACAACGCCGAATAAAAATGCAATTTGAAGTTAGTTCTTAAAAAGGTTCCCTAAAAAGCATTGTTTTGTAAATCCAACAATGCACACTTTCGTAGGCATTTACCCTGAACGATGTCGCAAGTTTCATCGAGATGAAGTATTACCACGAAATCTCGCTTTGCACTCAAATCCAATGAATAGCTGATCGAGACGACTGCAGATAGTGCACTTTATAACGCAGCAGTAGGGCTGCCAGTTGCTTTTTTTATAATTTCTCAGCCGTGTCACTGAAATTATACAAAATTGCCTTGCAGAATACTGGTTTGTCCGGGAATTACAGGAGTATAGTGAAAGTCCGTGTGCTCGCAATCTTAGTTTATTCCAGACTGATTATGTAGGCGGTCGAACAATTATATTTCTCACAGTACCTACATACCTTATACACTACAGGAGTAAAAAAATGTAAAATAAATCAAATAAATTTTTTTTTAATTTATTTATCGTACAAATTTGAAGTCCCTTTTTTTATTTATGTAGAGAGGAGATCATAAACTTCTGAGCAGTTAAGGAAAAAAGACCTTATTTCGTTGTTGTTAAACATTTCAAATTGAAATAACATTTTAAAGAAATTATTGAAAATTAGCTATTTAAATATTTATGACAAAATACCGTCATGTTTAGATAATTTAATTGGTAAATGTTAGGTACTTCTAAGAATTTTTAGAAAATTAGCACTAATGAGAAATATTTGGATACTTTTTAACCGACTTAAACAAAAAAAGGAGGAGGTTCTCAATTCGACACGTATGTTTTTTTTAGGTAAGTACTTATGCTTTTCGAAACTATAGAAATTCGAGATTTAAAATAAAAACTTTTTAAAGCAAATGTTATCAGCTTTCTTTGTAACTATAGTAAACTATACATACCTACTCTTTTTCGAGTCCTTTTTATTTCGAAGATATAAATTTCTAGTGTACTTAATAAGTTATTGCAATTTTAATAGTGCTTTAGTTTTACAGGCTTAGTATTACTTATCCATATTGTTGGTTCAACCGTGAAAGACAAAATTCTACCTACATTTTTATGTTACAAAATTTGAAAATTATCTACTTATCCGTTTAAAAATTTGATTTGGTTTTGTTATGTATCCAATTATACATTAGAGTAATCCAATTATACAATTATACAATCTGGCAGCCCTGGCAAAGATTGGAAATTTTCTGAAAGCAAGAACTAAATAAGATGATGCTATCTTAACTATACATATTTCATGAAACTAAATCTTAGTGTTTATCATTTTAAATTACATAACTATGAATAGAAACCGGCGTTTTATGCATTATGTAGCGATTCAATCATCAATTAGGTATAGCTCTTCAATTATGCATTTTTAATTCGACATGCCATCATTTTAGCAACCATCTCCCATCCAAATATCTCCGATTACATTGGATGTTCCAACATCCAATATATAGGTATGGTTTGGTGAGGTTTTCAGTTCATTCACAGACATTTTAGTTATTATTTATTTAGGTACTGCGTTAGGGTTAATTGGATTTAGAAAGTAACCAGGCTGGGATCAGGTTTAAGGAACCCTTCGCCACGGGAATGTGGGTGTTAATATATTTCTTTCGTCCATAACATGTTTTATAGAAGCAAGCTAACTAAAAGTTTGTTACAAGTTTTAGTAGGTAATAAAAAATAGAGCAGCCGGTATTTTGACGTGGAAAGGTGACCTGGTAGGTTCAGAAAGGTACAAATTGCGTCTTTTACTGCTTAACCAAGGTAACCTATACAAAAAGGTATGCAGTTTTAAATATTCATGTATTTTATTTTATTTTCCCAACCGATTCTGACTACAAAACGGGAGGGAGTTTCTAAACGAGCGAATTGCGCATTGGTTGGATGTTTTCGAGTGTTACATAAAAAGAGGTCAAATGTGCACTTTTGCTACATTGAAACGAAATTTTACACCAGAAACTGAATAATGCAAAAATAATAAAACGAGAAAACTTCTGTTCTTCACGAAAGGTCTTGAATTATTAATATGTAGGTATAAAATAGTTTCGTCGTTGTGCGAATGAAGGTCACAAATCTTGATTCCTGCTTTATTTCATTCTCATCGTTATTGAGAATACAGAATGTATAAATCTAGCTTACATAAAATATTAATCAAATTTCGACTAATCCATTCGACCATCGATCGATTGGTCTGGTAACACCAATATGGTAGGTACTGTAGCCGGGTACTTTCTAATTACCAAAAAGGTTACCGATTGCCGTTTAGAAATTGTTATAAGGTACTAAAACTAATATAAAAACCTAAGTCTTACAAATCACAACCCGCCGTAGAAAAAAAAATAAAAAAAAATTGTCTGAAATTTTCAAATTTCGACGTTACCGTTTTTTTTATACTGTCATGTTCTTCACCTTAGTTCAATATTCATACGTAATAGTAAGAAAATCTAGAGTTGCCATACAAAGCTATAAGACCAGATTCATCTGGTCTTTTAGCTTTGTATGGCAACTTTAGATTGTCTTACTACCTATTACGTATGGGTATTGAACTAAGGTGAAGAACAATCAATTAAAAAAAATCTTCAAACAAAAAAAAATCTTAAATTAATCCTAGCATTAAAACTGTATATTTTAACGAAAATCTAACTTCATATGAACATAGAGACTAGTTTCTAGATCTGAAAAATTTCATTGACTTTATTTGGATAGTATTGAAAATATCACCAGACTACGTTTGTATAGAGCGCGCCAACGATAATATACTCTTAAAAAAGCTTGACTTCTAGTCGTATCTATTCTAATCTTATCTAATCGCCACAACGACCGGTCCTGCGCCACAGCAGAGCTGCGCTGCCCTAAATTCACCAGGTTGTCGGTTTACCTTACCACCCACGCTGCGCTTTCCTGTACGCTACGCAGTCCCCACTCCGAACTCTTTGGTCCCATCGGCCATCGGTTCTACGAGCAATGACAACAAGCAATTCAACACATATGAAAATAGGTGAATAGACAAGTACAAAGTTTGAAGGCTTCCGCACATTGCACCGATTTTATCGCTGCGATTTTGCGATAATTGTTTCCAGTACATTTTGTATGGGGACGCGCGCGATCCTACACACTGCCGCGATATTATCGCGACCTGACGCAATCTCTTTCGACTACATTCAGTGGTTACATGCGTGACGCGAATCGCGGAATCGCAGCAGTGTGTAAGGTGTCGCGATATCGCTGTCGATAAAATCGCTCGATAATATCGCTGCACTGTGCGGAGGCCTATTCTGGTTGGAAACGAACCGCTCTCTGCATAAAGTAACACAAGTTTTTTTTTTCGGAACTTAAAAAGGCCAACAGGTCGAAACAATGCACAGAACACGGTGTGGTTTCTTTTATATGAGACAACCGCAATGCTCGTTCCTGCTATATGTATACTATGTATCAAGAACGATATAGTAGTGGTCGCTGCGCCACGGTCCGTATGTTTCTTTTTCTTTAATTATACAGTACAGTACAGTATTGTTCACTGAAGTTCAAGCTTTGGAACCGTTCGGGTTTCGGTGTTACTTACATAAATTGCATAGATTTATCGACTTTGAATTATGCTGCAAAGCAATTTTTCCATAATAAACGTTATTTTTGCGGAAATTGACGCCAACAAAACCGTTTTCGAAGCTTTTATTGCATTGAACAGTACGTACCCACTTGAATAGATGGAAGAAAACCTGTAATCGCAAAAAAAATGTTGTTACATACCTTATAAACTGCAATACAGCTGATTTTTTTTACTAAAGCTTCTTTAGTAAAAGTTGTTCCGATTGATGGTCTTCTGAACCACCCTCAAAATGTTGAAACAGTAAAAAACATCATCCAGTACAGTATCCTTCTTTATAATGTTACTGACGGTTATTTAAGAGAATGATTGATAAAAAATTTATCACATAGAGAAAGTTGTTCAGATTGATGATCTGATCTGCATATTAAAAAATACCCTGTATAGTACAGAACTTTTAAGAACACTCTGTACAACGAAATTATACTACCTCATAAATCTCGTCAGTCCTAAAAAAGGTTGCGTGTAAGAGAAATAATTCTGAAGGTTATAAATTAATCTTAGAGTAGGCCTGACGGGTCTATGGTATTTGTACCTATACTTAGGTATACTTTGTCTAGGATAGAACAACTTCTTTGAATTCAAGGCTTAGACCATATAACTAGGGACCAACCTCGCGTTTCCATTCCGCTGTTACAAGATCAATTGATCATGTGCATTTACATAAAATTTTATACCCTATCACTAAACGAGACAGTGTCGGTGCGGAATAATAACTTCAAACTAGTCTCGTTTGGGGTTCGAGACTATTTTTCTAACAATCTAAATTAGTGATATTGTTATTATTTCACTGATTGTTTCCTGTTTTGTTTGCCAAATAAATAAAATTAAAACATACAGGATGTGAGGAAAATTGACATTGACCTTTTAACTACATACTCTACCCACCAAACTGAACAACTTTTACTATGGGAGCAAAACCTGTCAGAACAAAAAAAAATCTGCTGTCTCATACATTAAAATTGGAGTCTTTTTTATTAGGCGCTCTGCAATTTAGTATGGAACAGTTTTTTACAATAGTAAAAGTTGTTCAGTTTGATGGGTAAAATATGTGGTTTATTGATAGCATTAGCATCCTTTTAAACTAAGAGTCTACCCATAAACTGAACGACTTTTACTGTATGAGAAAACCGATCGGAGCAAAAAAAAAATCTGCTGTTCCATACTACTACATACTAAACTGCAATGCCTACTCGACTCAAATGTATGCATATGCAACAGCAAATTTTTTCATTGCTCCGATCGGATTGCTCCCATAGTAGAAGTTGTTCAATTTGATAGTTGGACTCTTAGTTTAAAGGACGCTAATGATAAAAATTTTACCCTGTATAATTAACATGCGTAGAAATTGGAAGAAAATTCACATAGAACACGTGCAAATGGTTGTTAAATAGGCTATATCTATTTTACTACCAGCAAATGCATGTCTGCTTGTCTGCCATTTACCCCGGGCCGACACCAGTAAACGAGCGATTCCTCAGGGAAAATGCCGGCTTCAAATTCCTTCCGATTTATTCTACGGATAAAACAAGTAGGTATTTCAAATGTTTTGACGAAAAGCGTTGTATAAAGGCCTAGTGTTTCTGTTTTCAGGCTGGCAATTTTTTGGTACTACTTGTGAAACGTGGATGTTCTGAGGTTTTAGAATATCTCTGACTACCCTCTTGGGGAATATAGTCGTGAGCATATGCTTATGCTGAAATATCTTCTTCTATTCAGGCTGAAAATGAAAACCTATTGAAATTGGTATCTTTTTTTATTTCATTTTGTTAAATTTGTAAACTAAAACGTATTTGAATTGGAATTTAAGTAAGTAGGTATCTATTATCAAGTTTTATGTAACATTAAAGTTCAACAACAAAAACAGTAACATCAACAACATGCTATCAATATTTATGTTTAAGAAAACAGATTTGAGTCACATCTATCAATTTTTGAACAAGAAATAAAAATAATTTTTTTTTAGGTGTAGATAACTAACGTCTGCAGTCTGCACCCCATTTCAACCCCTAAAAGGTAGATTTTCAGAAAAATCCTTTTTAGGGTTCCGTACCCAGAGGGTGATAAGTTGATAACGGGACTTTATTTACTAAGCCTACGTTGTCCGTCCGCCCGTACTACCTATTTAGGGCTGTAACTTTTGAACCGTTGTTATTTATATATTAAATAGTTGAAATTTACACAGAATATGCGTTATTACGATTTGATAAGAAATAATAAAAATGACAATAAACTAAAAGTGAAGGGGGGTTCTCAACAAGAAACTAGTTTTTATCAACGTTTTTTCTTCTTTCTCCATCGCAAAAGCTGTAATTCATACAAGCGTCAAACATTATAGAAAAAACTCTGCAGTATAACAACAAATAATAAAAACGGGCCAAGTTTTTTTTTGCAAGTTGTTGTGTTTTATGGTGGTGTGGTACGGAAACCTCGGTGCGCGAGTAGCCCGACTCGCACTTGACCGGTTTTATTTTTATGTTCTTCAACTGCAGGCTGTGCGTTATTTGTCAGTTAGTCAGTCACATAACTTTTATATAATGTCATAATAAGATAATGATAAAGATAAAAACTCAGCTAGTTAATTATCCTAAAATAGATTTTCAAATTCAAAAGGCATTAATCTTCCTTGTGAAATCCATAAAATAAATTAAATTCGGTTAAAAGGGCTTTCAATTCGACCGAAATCGTCAAAGGAAAACTTGTGACAGGTGGCTTACCAAAGAGGGTAACGATGTCTAAATCAATATTGTATAGAAACAGGAAGCTGGGAGTCACGTTGCAGGGTTTGCCCCGAACACTTGTTTTTCGCGTGGTGTCCGCGCGGTTCGCGTTTCAGCTTGCCACGAAGCTCCGCAGTCTTTCTCGGTTGTGTTCTTACTCAAAAACAATCCTCGAGATTGGATAGATACTCCTATCTAACCACTTGACACTGGCGGAAATGCGGTGCTAACGCACAAACAAGAAGTCCATTAATTATAAATAAATAAAAAACATAAAGCTGGAAATAGTAGAACTGAGTAGTGATGGACTGACCTAACCTAACCTAACATTTATCAGGATATTCTTTTCTGATATTTGATTATGTTTTTCACCATTGAGGAGATTTCAATAAAAAAAATAACACAATTATACCACAAATATAGTATACAATGTGTTACAAAAATACAAATAAACCTTTAAGGGAGTGGTTTAGACCATCAAACTGAACAACTTTCACTATGGACCCCTTAAGAGTTTT
Source organism: Agonopterix heracliana (assembly GCA_963693445.1). Taxonomy (NCBI): domain Eukaryota; kingdom Metazoa; phylum Arthropoda; class Insecta; order Lepidoptera; family Depressariidae; genus Agonopterix; species Agonopterix heracliana. The sequence goes on from OY856310.1 coordinate 11,150,136, forward strand.
AAATATTTATTGTTACTTATGAAACATATTTAAATATTTTATCGTTTTGCTTTTCTTAGAAAAGTCAATTAATTTTTTTAAACACGATCTAAAAACTAATGTCACTGGTTTTTCAAATTTCTGTTACACCCAACAGAATGAAATTGATCTTCCTTATATCAAAGGAGTCCATTTTTTAGGCCCACAAATGATACACTCTACTACTACACTCTAAAAACATAGTTAACTTTATTATAGTAATCGGACGAAAGATTAGGTAAAAATACAATCGGAAATATGAAATCAATATTTTATTTTTACCTAATGAGCCCGCGTGTTGACTTTTTTGCTAAGATTCTTTTTTTATTTCCGAAATCAGGAAAACGTTGGAACGGCACAACATGTAAAACAATGCTAGTATAGGAACGTCTTAGATGTCCATTAGAAAATAAAAATATAAAACCAACATACGAGTATTTTACCACGAAAGGATGTGCGCCAACTGCGATTACGCGACACTTCGTTTAGATGAGGTATAACTAATATTACCACAGATTACTAATAAGTTACTAATATCACCACTATAATTATTCTAGAGATTATGAGAAACAAATCGATTTCAGTTCCATAACTATAATACGCCAACTATACGCTAACATTTTTTGGTGGCCTATGTCCCATAGCTGGAGAAATTGACTACTTTCTATTTATTTATTTTTTTAATTATTGATGGGTTTGCTTTTGACCTCTATCTAGTCCTCAGGACAAAGATGGGGTCGAAGATGAAGCGAGCTTACCCAGAAGTGCACTGGCGCTCCTGCACAATGACGGAACGCAGCAAGCTGCTTGGCGCCAGACTTCGGCAGGAGGGTGGTCGCGAGCCAGGCGGCTCCTTGCGGAGCCTACCACACCGCTGTGGGGGATCGTTCAGCCACCACCACAAACTTGGTAGCTTGTGATGTCGTTTCCCGGGGTGGACCGCTAGAAGGTAGATCCCCAATCACCCCACTTCCATTTTATTTTGCCAAGATTTCCGATAATTTAGTCTATAAATGTATATCGACTATCGAGATAGGCTGTAAATATTTGTCTTACCTTAATTACTAAGATGAACCCTAAATAGCGTTTAAATCTACAGCCATTTAACCTGAGATCCTATGTAAAATTTTAGCATCTTCGGTAAGTCTACAAGATCCAATAATTAGGTTTTGGGAGGGCAGGGGGGGAGTCAAGGCGTTTAATTTCATTAAGGCCAACGAAATAGGAGTCTTTTGAAATAAAGGCCTGTATTTAGGGTGCGGTGATGCGATTAAATCTTTGTTTTATGTTAATTGTATTTTGTATTTAGGCGTTTAGCTTGAAGGTTGATTGTGTTATAAAGTTTTAGACTGTAGCAAGTTTGCCGCCATATTTTGATCTTACATTTTTGGCCGAATTTACGGCTTTACGGTAGAATAATTATTATTTTCGTAGAATAAACATTTTGAATTGAAAATGTGTTTACATTTATTTGTGATGTTTGCGTGTTGTAATTTCATTATTTTACTTTTCATCTTTTTTTTTTCATATACAACGTGTTAATGAATAAGCGCAAAACCTCATACACCCCAACTGATTTATAACAAAACTAGTGTTTACCCGCGACTTCGTCCGCACAAATTATTACCAGATTTTAAGTCAGATCATAAGCTATCAAACAAAAAAAGTTTCATCAAAATCGGTTCAGTAGTTTTTGCGTGATGCGCGAACAAACAAACAAACAAACAGACAGACAACATTTCTAAAAAAGGTGGATTTCGAGTCAGGGATACCTAAAAACCATATCATAATCTTTTTTTGTAAATATTTTCAATGTACAGACACAGTTTCAGTTACAGTTTTATAATAGTTTAGATTGAAACAATAATTTCATTATTTTGATAGTTAAAAGTTTACATAACTTAGTCACTATAAAAACTTTGAAATAATTGTCTTTTTTTGTATTAATTATTTTAATTATTAAGCCTCACTTTTCCTTACACCACATTAAGAAATACGTCCAAACCGCTTAGGATAGTTGTTATAACTTGCGGTTAAAATTATAACAACCATCGTTTTTCGTACAAGACTTACGTCTTATTATCTTAGTAAGTGAATCATACGACTTTTCAGGCACTCTAGTAAAGAAAAAAACGTTTTTTTACATAATCGGATTCCTTACAGTTACAGTTCAATGTTTCCGAATAAAAAAAAAAAATTGGTAATTTTCGGACATCTGACCTAGATTAGAATCTGACTAAATTAGGCAGAATCGCATAGCACAAGAAAGTAAAAAAAAATTGATTTTTAACCGACTTCAACAAAAGGAGGAGGTTCTCAATTCGACCCGTATGTTTTTTTTTCAGTGTCAAACTGTCATCTACCTAGTCGAAATAGGCCCTGCACAAGTGCACAGAATGCAATTGTTTGCAGCGATAAAAACGCGCGTTTGTCAATCGAGTGACTTTATCGCTACACTAGCAATTAATAAGCGTTTGTATCGATTCGAACTCATTATTGTAGCGATGCACACACGTGTTTGTGTCGATCCACATGCGCGTGTGCATTCTGGCAAAGGCTGTCGACGAATTACTGATCAAATATTACGAAAGATTTTCAACGTGGCTGTATGGCGCTTGCATCTACGCTTTATCGTACTTGCATCGATGCTGCATCGCGTTTGCATCGATTCTGCATCGCGATTCAATCGATGCTTTTTGCAACTCTTCTGCGCTGCAAAAAGTAGCAATATGTAAAGGGCCCTAATCTAATACCAGTGTTGCTTACTCTATTGACGTAGAATACTATGGATGCTGGGTCTAGTACAAAATTCTCGAAAAAAGTGTCCGAGGCTCCTACACAAACTTAAGTACGTGTATAGTAATATGCATGCATGCATACAAACTCATGCATATGCTCACAACTATATTCCCCGAGGGGATAGTCAGAGATATTCTGAAACCTCAGACCATCCACGTAATAGTAATATACTTAATCATTATAAATGCTGAAATTCTTTTTCATTTTGCTTGCGTAGTTTTTACCCCATCGCGGCAAGGCGTGCATCGCGCGCGGTCGCGTGCGCGTCGTCGACCGTTCAAACAAAGACTGTTGCGTGATTAGGTCTCTTTACCTATACGTTTTAGGTCTCTTTTGGTTAGGACACTTTTGAGCGCTGACCCTTCGTCCAGTAGAAGTCAACTCTAACAGATACTCTAAAAGATTTTTCTATTTGCCATCAGATTCTGGTCCACCTATAATATTATTATTATTCTCATCCAACTCGCACCTAAATAAATCTTGTACTAACGCATTGGTGTCACGTAGCAGCGCCGCGGTGCGGTGTTGTCGTGAACTATTCGTGAATTAATCTCTGCCGTCATTTTCCATTCCGTACGCGTCGACAATGCACAAATAAGTGCAAGCTGACGTGACCAACTTTCTTTATTTATTACCTTACTTGTTTTATTAAAGACTAGCGACCACCCCAGCTTTACCCGGGTGTATAAATGGGATCATACACGATGACGCATTGACGGTACGGCAGACGTCAGTCCGTCATTTGTGAAGCAAGGAGTTGTATGAAACCGCACGTAGAAGAACACACGGTGACTGATTGACGCACCGTGTGTGCTTCTATGTGCGGTTTCATACAAATCCTTGCTTCACAAAAGACGGACTGACGTCTGTCTTGACGGATCAATGCATCATCGTGTGTGAAAGCGCTAAATAAACATAATTATGCACATAAACCTTCCGGAAGAAATTATCTAAATGACAGTGAAAACCGCATCAAAATCAAAACCGTTACGTGGTTTATAGCGGAGAAACAGAAAAAATAAGAAGAAAAGAGCGACTTTGCTTTATAATATTTAGAGATTATCCATCTTTGCATAAGGCCTGCCACGTACATGCGGAGTTATTCTGTACGGAATTACGAAATGGATGGATGTATGGATTTGAAAATCCGTATGTTGTGGCATGCGCAACTGTTGGTTTTCGAGAGGCCTTTGGAAAGGTTAATCGTATACGCTGATATTCTTGGGAAAAACTACAATAAAATCTATTAACTTTTCAACTCGAAATTCCAACCTTTACTCGAAGTTCCGTTTGCTTTAAATCCATTGCTACGTACTTTAAGAGTCCTTTTACGGCCAATTTCATATTTATTTCGATTACTTATTTTGAATAGAGCAGTCTTTAGAACCTATAAAAGTGTTCTACAAAAATAGCTTTTAGGCTTTTGCAGTAAGTTACAGTAGAACTTTTTATTTTGGGTTTTAATTTCTGAGAAATATTTAATGTTTGTTTTTTTTTGCGATTTCGATTGTGGTCCCATAGAGAAAGATGTTCAGTTTGACGGTCTGATCATCCCCTTAACGCTCCATACAAACGTACTATGGTCATATTATTTTCAATACTAACCAATTAAAGTCAATGAAATTTTGCAGAAACAATCTAGAAACAAATTTCTATGCTTGTATAGAGTCAGATTTTCGTTAAAATGTATAGTTTTCAAGTTACAGTGCCTCAAAGATTTCCATACAAATCTTAAATTAATCCTAGCATTGAAACAGTATATTTTAACGAAAATCTGACTCTATAGAAGCATAGAGATTTGTTTCTAGATTGTTTCTGCAAAATTTCATTGACTTTAATTGGTTAGTATTGAAAATATCACCATAGTACGTTTGTATGCAGCGCTCATTTTCGCTCTCGGAATAATATTCTTTAACACATCCTGCAGAACAAGAGAACTCCGTCAAAACGTTTAAAACGCAAACTTTAACACAGGCATACCTCTCAGAACAAATCGAGCGAGCAAAACTTGCTGTTGAACGCAGTCCATTACACCACTAGTTTCGGTAACTCGTTACCGGCTCAGGCGCATGATGTAAAAGTTTCCTGCACTCAAACCAACCGCATTTTATTTTAAGCTTTACACAATGAACATTCATTTAGTTGAGATTGATGTTAGGTGTTGAAAGTGCATTTGTAATAGTTTGCTGGGTAGTGGGGCGTTTCACACCGGGCTCGGTTCGGACCGCGGTGCGAATCTCCCATGCTTGGCATACCTACAAGTAAGGAATTTAGGTATGTACGCAACATTAAAAAATAGCACTCTTCGTTTTTTTAAGGTTCCGTATCCAAAGGGTGAAAACGGGACCCTATTAAGCCCACATTGTCCATTCGTCTGTCTGTCTGTCTATCCTTCCTATTTAGGGCTGTAACTTTTGAACCGTAATAGCTAGACGGTTGAAATTTTCACAGAATGTGCGTTATACTAGTATTGGTAGATTTGCTAACAAATAATAAATATGTCAAAAAGAGAAAATTCAAGGGGGACATACAATAAACCTTTTTTTTTCTTCCTACACAAGTAGCGTCAAAGATAAAATTAACCTAGCTTTAAATGGTAACAATGAAAACGAGTACAAAAGAACGATATCTAAACTCTTAGGTACCTATTAAAGCAGTACAGCAGATGTAATTTGCATCTATTGGCAGCTACTTCAGACAGAAGACCGTCCAGATGCCTTGTTTGCATATTAAATCCCCTATTCTATGAAGAAATGATGCCTCAACTAAACTAGATAAAACTTGGAGGTAATTTATTTTAAGCCTAAGGCAAGACGACGTATCTTACTTCCCATACTTAGACTTGAGGTGAATGAACTTTTCGAGATTAGTGTGAAAATTGGAATGAGAAAAATTTTTGTTATTCGGCTATTCGGAAATATTAAGTAAGTACAGTAAATTAAACTTAGTATTAGACATCAGTTTTCGTGACTACCACTGGCAAACTTAATGTTTTCACTCTTAGATGTTTTTATATATTATGTACAGGGTGAAATTGATACCATTAGCATCCTTTTAAACTAAGAGTCTACCCATCAAACTGAACAACTTTTACTATGGGAGCAAACCAATCGGAGCAACAACAAAAAATCTGCTGTCCCATATATTTGAGTCACGTAGGCAGCGGCGACGGGTGCAGTTTAGTATAGGACAGCAGATTCCTTTTTGCTCCTATTGGTTTGCTCCCATAGTAAAAATTGTTTAGTTTGATGGGTAGACTCTTAGTTTAAAAGGATGCTAATGATATCAATTTCACCCTGTATATGCGTTGCTCGCGCTCCAAAATGGCAAAGTGGACTCCCATACAACAAACGTGATTTTTTTTGCTCGTTTTATAGATAATGGTACGGAACCCTTCGTGCGCGAGTCCGACTCGTACTTGGCCGGTTTTTTTCTTTGGTGTGAAAGTGTAACAATTTTATGTTTTATATGGACAAATACTAGCAATTTGAAGCAACTGTATTTCCATGTTGGACTACGAGCTACAAATCCGAGTTAAGGAACAAGCGTAATGATATTACAGAAATTACTCAAACTGTAACATGAGTCGTTATTTACACTCTACACGGTATAGTACTCTATGATTAGATTTGTAAAGATCTATTAGAATCTAGTCAGTGGAAAATTAAAACTGTCGATCTCTGAATATTATGTTTTTTTTCTATTCTGGCTAGATTATCATAGTGAGTTTCTTCTTATCGTGTGGGCCCGGTGTTAGAGTTTTTCAAACCGCCTTACGGCCTCTGCAAAATACAATCTGCATACTCTACAAATCGACTAGAGCTAAAATATGTATGGGATATCAAATATTTTTTTTTCGCGATTTCGATGTTGGTCCCATAGAGAAAGTTGTTCAGTTTGACGGTCGAAGCAACCCCCTTAAGAGTTTTAAATATTTATTGTTACTTATGAAACATCCTGTATACTACCACCAGATATAGTAACCGGGACCAACGACTTAACGTGCCATCCAAAGCACGGAATCTTTCTTTTTCAGACAATCAGGTGGTTCAGCCAGAAATGTTCTAACCAACAGCGGAAAACGCACAAATTGGATAGACTTAATACCGTGTGAATGGAACCCGCGACACCTCCGTGTCAAGAATCCAATGCTCTCAACCATCCATTTAAATTCTAGAGAGTGAAGTGAAAAACTATTATATTAAACCCAATATTATATTTAGAATCGATAATCTTGGCACAATTGCCAATTAGACCGATCGATTCGTCTTGAAAAATTGATTCGCCCACAATTAATAAGTCAGTTACGCCAAAAATGTCAGATACGTCGTTTATAGTAAGGCTAGCGACGATAGTTTAGTCACTATATTTAGAATAGAAAATCTTGGCAAAATTGCCAATTAGACCGATCGATTCGTCTTGAAAAATTGATTCGCCCACAATTAATAAGTCAGTTACGCCAAAAATGTCAGATACGTCGTTTAGTAAGGCTAGCGACTATATTTTAGTCGACTCGCGTTACGGTCGATTTATTTTTCGAGATTTCGAAGTTGACTCGATAGTGAAAGTTGTTCAGTTTGATGGATTGGAAGTATTACCAGGGCGTTTTGTTACACCCTGTAGAGACGCAGATACACATTTCCGACTTTTGAAACTTTTTCGTCACGTTCGGTATCTTCTTGTTGTCGTCAAAGTTCGTGAACTTGGAACCGAGATTACGCCGAATGTTCCCCATTAAACTGGACGGGGACGTGTCAAGAATTGTTTTAGGCAAGCGTGATCACTTGATCAGTTGTGAAATTTATGTTTTATGACAACAATATTTGATAAAAATAAGGCAAAGTACGTCCAGGTCAATAATTTCGCTCGTCAATCTTCGTTTGCGCAGAGCAGACCCGAGTCGCCGTCAAAACTCGAAGTAATAATAGTACGGTAGCACGGTAGTCATAGGGGCCAAAATAGGGTAGGTACTACTAAATCTTTCTCTATCTCGCTCTAAGTCGAATGTGGCGGAAAGGGCGCGATAACAATTAGCCAATAGCGGCAACGTAGAAAGAGAAGGCACTAGAAGGAAGCACGTGTCTTGTCATATCACAGTAAGAGAAGTCTAGTTAAAAAAGGAGACCGCTACTTATTGCTGTCCTTATCGACGTATCCACTTTTTTGTACTTTGGCCATCTGACTCCAAAATGTCACTTCATATAAATTGTATGGGACAACCACCTGACTCCGAGATGTCACTTCATATAATTCGCTATCTCATACCCGGTTACACTGATATTCGGTCTACTAGCGGAAGCGAAAAAATTTTCGTCTATGAGCGGCAAGGAATTCCAGGCGCGTAAAGGTGACACACGCTAATGGGGCAGTATAATTTCGCTATTAAAATTTGTCAACTGCGCAGGTACATCGGTAATACTTATAAACCTGGTATTACAATAATAAAAATATAACCCAGTATACAAATACGGGCGTTAAATACTAGCCTAATTTTCCATTTGCTCGAACTCAGGGGCAGTTAAGAGCAAACTGGAAAATGCATACCTACTGTGTGATTTTGTCAACACTTTCCAATTCCGTTCTGACCACACTAAAAAAAAGTTTCAAAATGAATAACGATAACTATGGGAGCAAAGCTGATATGGCAAAAAAAATCTGCTGTTCTATACTAGTATGCCTACTCAACTCGAATGTATGAAACAACAGATTTTTTTAAAGTGTTTAAGAAGTCACCTACCTAGAGTACAGAAGCAACATTGAAATCCCCTATATATAAATGGTTATTCTATAGAACATCAGTGGGTTACCGATTTATAGAAACAATACTTTACTAGTAGCACAGAGCTAGTAGACCGCGGCGAACTTCATACCGCCTTAGAATAAAAAAAATCTTCCCGACACACACTTGGCCGTTTTTTAGCCTATGTTATTCACGGGTAATGTAGCATTCTATTGGTGAATGAATTATTCAGATCGGTCCCGTAGTATCGGAGCCTATTGAATACAAACAAACAAACAAAAAAATCTAGTCTTTCCTCTTCATAATATTAATTACTAGTGTTTACCAGCGACTTCGTCCGCACAAATTATACACCAGATTTTAAGTCAGATTATAAACTATCAAACAAAAAAAATCATCAAAATCGGTTCTGTAGTTTTTGCGTTATGCGCGAACAAACAAACAAACACACAAACAAACAGACGGATAAAATTTCTAAAAAAGTTTGATTTCGAGTCAAAAACCATATCGTAATCTTTTTTTTTTGTAAACAGAACCACTTCAGTTACATTTTTATAATAGTTTAGATTAGAGTAGGTATAGATAGACATAACGACAAAGTTAGTAAATAACTAATTAATACAGCAGTTAACTCGGCTAAATTGAGGTAAAATTATTCCCGCTGGCAAAACCTTTAATAATTCCTGTCCTAACCTGGTCCTAAACTGGGACATTCATTTTCGATATAATACCTATTGCTTTTGCCGAAACTTCATTGGAATAGAGTTGACTTTTGATCAAAAACTTTCACGACGTACTGAAAATCCAAAGTCCGGTACCTAACTCGTCCAACTGCATGCTGCGTAGTGGTAATTTAATCACTGACTCACTCACAAAGTGGTCAGATTTTCTACCGTTTTCCCTTTAGGAACCCGAATTCGTAATTCACGAAACCTAAAGTGGCGTAAAACAAGAAACTTTGTCCAATGTTAAGCCAAATCTAATTGAGTTACAGACAAAAAGCAGACTTCACTCAGCCTCAGGCGGAACTGAAATCAAATTATATCCGCTGTAATAGAAGTCTGATTATATACGAAGTGGATTAGATGTAAGTCTACAAAGAAATAAACAAATACAATTTTCATGAAATACCTACCTAATATTTGTTTATTATTTTGTAATGTTATAATATTTTTATCTTCTTTACATAAAGCTAAACCCGCAAGAGTGAAAACGTCTTAGAAATTTAAAATAAAAACCGGTCAAGTGCGAGTCGTGCTATTCGCGCACCGAGGGTTCCGTACGTGTGGTACGAAACTCTCGGTATACCAACAAAATAGGTATTAACTTACAAAAAAATTAAAGTTTTCTCCGGGACCTTTAGCGCGAGACCAACTCATACTTGGCCGGTTTATACACATTGGGTACGGAACCCTAAAAACAAAGACAGAATTAGCAACGAGCAACGAAGCGGTCCTACCTAAGATAATAAGAGAGTGGAAATCCTATAAACCATAAAAACTCGGAAACTAATATACCTCGTTCATATTGTGAGAAGTGAAAATTTCAATTTTCTCCAAATTATTCTCTTGAGGAAAATTTTAGGGAGACGAATGCCAGGTAGAAGACGAACTTCCTGGCTTAAGAACCCGTGCGAATGGATCAATATGAACACCACCTCAATATTCAGGGCTGCAGTCTCCAGGGTCCGAATAAACCTAATAATAATCAAACTCCGATAGGACATCTCCTTGTGCCATCGCACCACAAGTAGAAGAAAGCAGATAATGTTTTAATTATTATGCAGAACTTTAAATTCTGAGTATATATACGTGTGTCCCGTAAATCAACGTCAAGCCAAAATTGGGTGATAGGCCAAATCATACAAATACAAATACAAATACAAATACAAATATATTTATTCAATAAATTCGGTTCATACTAGTTACCAGAAAAATAAAAAATAAAATCTAAGTCATGAACTTTTTAAATTATAGGCTTTTTTTTAATGTACATCCTGTGATGGTTTTATAGCTCCTTTTGCTACAAATCTTTACTTTTTTTATCAATTTTATTTTTCTTCACTACCCATCACACTGGACAGAGTTTCGGTAATAATTAAACGTAGATGTTCTGAGTTTTCTGAATATCTCTGACTCTGACCCTCAGGGAATAATAGTCGTGAGCATAATTATATGCTATGACGGTTGTTTTTGGATGCAGATGCCAGTTTGAACAGCATAAAGAAGAGAGAAAATAGCTCACATAGCTTATTTAGCTTTGTGTAAATAGCGCAACGTTCACCCAAAATTATCTAACAGGCATTTCCGCATTGTGCAACACATTTTACCAGCGTACGTTATTCATTAGGCTATGCAGCGCATTTCAAATACAGCTAGAATGCATTCCAAACAAGTTCGACCATAAAATAATATTTACTTTGTATGTATGTAAAATACGACACTTTGTTATTATTGCCATGATTTCTGAAGGGCTTTCGGATCTTGAGAGTCCAAGTTTCAATCTGCTTGATCTAAATTCCACGTTATAACAAGTTTCTCTGGTTCATAGTTGACGAGGTATATAAGCATCTAATGAAATGTTTATATTTGGTTTAAGTATTATCCATCACGAATAACTCGTAATAACCCTCTATTAGTGATGTTACTTGATCGGGCAAAAATCGATAAGATTTGTTTTGCGGAATAATATTGTACTGGGCACACGTGTTGATTTATGGCTCGCTCCCTCTCGCTCGAGAGCAGTCCTATGCCCTAATGTACGTATAGAAAAAGGTTGATGATGATAATGATTTATCTCGGAAAGTATAGTGAAGTGGTACCGAAAGTATTTGCATATAATCCATCCATCCATCCATCACAGCACTTGATCAGTCCATCCTCGGACATAGGCCTCCTCCATATTTCTCCATGACGTTCTGTCCTTCGCCCTCTGCATCCATTTGGGACCCGCGCGTGTCTCCTAATATCATTGACCCATCTTTCTGGTGGGCGGCCTCTACCACTCGTGGTTTCTCTGGGCCTCCACTCCAGTGTTTTTCTGGTCCAACGCTTAGTCCAACACGACTTTTGTATTTCAACGAATCCACTCATTGTGCTTACGGTCTAGCAGCGTGATGCCGAGCATTGCTCTCTCCTTTGCAGCACGTTGCGCAGCTCGGAGTTTTTCGGCGGACTTTTCCATCGGTGTAGTCTCCATGCCGTAGATCAGTACCGTTGAGTATAACAGTGTAGTAAAAAAACACGATTAGTGGTGAAGCTCAGCGGTCGCGACAGGTCAATCGAGCGCGGTATGCGGGGGCCGAGGGTAGCGCGTCCCGGTACCGACTTTGCGAACATAATGCCGGTGCCCCGTCACCCGCACACCGCGCAAGCATAGACCCACCAGCGCGACCGCTGAGCTTTACCACAGTAGTTTTTTTACACTATGGTCTCCTCCAAAAAAGACATTTACTTCAGCAAACTAGAGTTCAGAACTTGGAAAAACTTAAACCATACTAAATACCTTGAATAGTTAAAGTTAAGTAATAAAACAAGCTAATTAGCAGTTCATATTAATTTAAGGTACAGTTACCGACTCCCTCTACGAACGTGATGTGATTTTCTTAAAGCTCCACGTAATAAATGATGCTATTAGAGACTCAGTTATGTTGTAAATAAAGTTTATTATGGCTCAACTTGTAATTTTTATGATTTATGTCGGAAACGCCAAAATTTTAGAGTTCCATGTTGTTGTTTATTTGGTAAATTGAGGGATAAAACACAGACATTATAATTCAACATAGTTAATGTTAGAAAGATGCCTGCAATTAAAATCAATCTCATCACATAAAAGTCTCAACTTCTGTCCATCCAGAAATATAATAGTTACAAAACTTAGTTAGGTCCTATTAGTTTGAACATTTAGTAATTAAAGTAAAAACAAAAGTTTTTAGCACAATCTAGTAACCGATATCTTGATTTAATGTGTAAGATTTTTATTTAAATATTTAGTTCTAAAGTTATCGTGGCTCAAAGTTTTCCATACCTAAAAAAAAAAAAGCCCTAATACCTATTTTAAATTAATCCTAGAATTAAATCTATGTATTTAAAACAAAATCTGGCACACTAAAAGAACTTGTATTGGTTTCTAGATCTAGATCGTATTTATGAAATTTAATTGACTTTTATTGGTTAATATAGAAAATAGGACGGAATTTCGTTTATATGCAGCGCGCTCGAGAGATTATGCCCGGCGAGTAGCACCCTCGCTACGCCCGGGCGCTAACTTCACGTCTTGCAATAATGGACTCGTATCGTAATTTACTATTTTGTCCATGCTTTGAGCAAAGGCTGACTTCACTATTATCATCTCCCGTCGCGTTTTTCTGTATATAGGGTAATCAGTTCACAGAAGCTTCTATAGAGATTATGATACGGTGTTCAATAAGAGATAGACCGATTAACAAGAAAGGTTTATGTATATAATTTACTGGACCGGCCAGAGTAACCTAACCCTGGGTAAAGCTATTCAATAAAATTATGTTCAAAAGATTTTTCACAGAGACAGCAATACAGCACAAAACAACAGGGCAATGGACGTAAAAAATATATTTAAATAAGGGCTTTAATTATGCAAAAAGTTTGTCTTGCCAGCCTGTGTTAAGGAATCGGTTTTACTACCACCGTTTTCCAAAATTTACCTTATTTAAAACAGTCCTTTACCAACCGAATTCGGAAGTTGTGGCAAAATATCAATCCATAAAGGTCGTTGATTAACATTTGCAAAATACTGTGTGTAAACTTATTAAAATGTGTCACTTAGGTACTTAAGGCGTGTTCCCTTAAGTAAGAACAGACCCTCCATCAACATCAAAAGAAAATGAGCAATTTTCTCTATACAGGGTGTAAGGAAAACAACTTTTACTACCTGATGGGAGCAACCTCTCAGACAAAAAAAAAAATCAGCTGTCCCATACGTTTGAATCGAGTTAGGTATTGCAGTTTTGTATTGTATGGGACAGCTGATATTTTTTTTGTTCGTACAGATTTGCTCCCATAGTAAAAGTTGTTCAGTTTGATGGGTAGAGACATACTACCACCACCACATAGGTGTTAAGGTAAATGAAACTTTTCCTTAGAACCTGTACCTATAAGGGACTAAAATTGAAATCACAAAAAAGAAATCAGCACCATTTCGATTCGACATTGGCGTTTTGTATTTGGACAACTGTTTTTTTTCGCGCTTTCTATATTGGTCCCATAATAAAAGTTTTTCCGAAGGAACGCATTAACTACCAAACACCCTTACAGGGTGTAAGTGATAGCCTAGCAAATACTGAAACGGTGAACTCAGACCATCCAAAGGAACAACTTTCACTATGGCGCCTACATCAGGAAACACAAAAAAAAAAATCTTATTTCCCATACAAAACTGATGTACCTACCTACACAGCAGATTTTTTTTCGCGTGTCCTGGTGTAGGCTCCATTCTCCATTTTATATGGCACTGTATGGCACCAACATAGAAATCGCATAAAAAAATATGCTGTTCCATACAAAACTGTAAACCTACTCGAACAAACTGTATGGGACAGCAGATTTTTTCGCGATTTCCATGTTGGACCCATAGAGAAAAATGTTCAGGTTGGTGTCCAGATCATCCTCGTAAAAATCTGTCAGCATATTAAGTGGTATATTATCTTCTAGGTCTTGCCACTTTTAGAAGAAAAATGTGTGTTCGAAAAAAACCGGAGAGCGAGTCGTACAATTTTTTAATTATGTTTACATTGATGTTATTGGGATATTATTTCATTTCATTTAATTTATTAAAACAATATAAATTGTGTTTGATTCATAAAGTTATTATACCTTACAGGAATAGAGGCAGTGACATGAGTTGTCAAATGAAACCGTTTTTGGATGTGAATACTGTCTATAATTCTGAGTCTAACGTGAAGTCGTGGATAAATTAATGAAGTAGTGTCAGTATATTTCACAAAATTATCTACGATTTCATTTTAGATTCCCAGTTATTCACGGAAACCGTATTGTAAAAATTGATTAGTGACTAGAAGACGGTTCTATTGCCTCGCGTCACGTATCTCTTTCTATTATACAGTGGTGCCGCTAGGTACATCTAGCTGCTAGCTCTCAGCTGTATGTTCCTTTATTCCTGGTATAATACCTCTATTGTTTGATTGTAAGTCTTCAAGCCAAATTTTATTTCATTAGATGGAAAACGAGGAAGTAATTGATGTGGGGCATTTAGACTTCCTTGTTTGATTAAAGAACCCTAAAAAAACAAAGGCACGCTAAAAAGTTTTTAACGATTGACATCCGTTCATCCACGTTCTCGCTCTGCCTGAAATATGCTTTGAAAAGCATTCAATGCTATTTTAACGATACGAGCACAAAAGTTGGAAAAGAGCAAACTCACAAAGAATTCCTCTAACAAGACGGTTGCAGTGGAACTTCGAAAATTGGTCTTTTCTTGAAATTGTACGGCGAACGGAAAGTTCTATGCGGCAGCAACTCTAATCTCCTTCGCTTTTGTCATCAAACGTTCCTTAACTTTCGCTTTGGGAGTTAAACTTGTTTGTATCGACGTCACATTGTGGCATTTACAAATGTTCTAGCGATATCTAGAGGAAATAGATAACGAATGGCCTGGAACAAAAAAATGTAGATTATTAGTGTTTCGGTAGGTACTACTGGTGAAACGTGGATGTTCTGAGGTTTCAGAATATCTCTGACTACCCCCTCGGGAAATACAATCGTGAGCATAATGCTTATATGCTTATGCTTAGTGTTCCGTAGGTATCAAACGGAACACTTTTGGAATCACCTCGGTGTCTGTCCGTCCGTCAGTCTTTCACACGCATTTTTTTAAATCATCACAGCCTATATACGTCCCTCTGCAGGGCACAGGCCTACCCTCGGAGAGGGTGTATGGGCGTTACCACCACGCGTGCCCAATGCGGTTTGGTAGACTGTGAAGTCTACACATACGCATCGGAATTTCTTCTTCAGCGTATGCAGGTTTTCTCACGATGTTTTCCTTCACCGTTTGAGAGCAGTTGGTATTACGTACATAATTTAGAAAAACTCATTGGTACATGGCATGCGGTCCGTGCGGATTCGAACCCGGACCTCAAGATTGAGTTTCCTTAGCTTTCACCGACGGACGCTTATTATCTTATTATATTTGTACCGGTAAGTATAGCTTTTTACTTATTTATTTTAAAATCTCAGTTTATTTTCTTATGCTTTCAATATCTTGCCTTTTCATCTTTTTATTATTTATTTACTTAAATTTTTTGATGTACGATAAAGATCATTATTAAATAGTGGACTAATGAGTAGTTTATAAGGCCGAAAAACATTTACTTCTGAGGACTTCTCTTCTAAAAACACCACACAATATTGTAAGTAGGCCTTTTTGTTTACAAAATATTTATTGATAGAAATTTATCCACGTAGCATAGATAGTAGGTACTTCCTATTCTTAATGGTCCAATAAGCCGAAGCACAGAAACAAGTTTATTTCGAGTTATCAGTCTTCTACGTACCTTATGAAACGTAGCCCCAAGGGATATGTAACTAACTAAGACATAACATAACGTCCCTTACGTTCAGGTTTAACGTCAATTTAGAAGTTGAGCAGAAGTTTAATTCTACTTGTAACATCTTTACAGTGATGAGAGGTGAGGTGAACACAGAAATCGTGAGAGTATAATGGAGTACAACCCGCATATCTGAAAACAGCAACGAAATTCAATGCAGCTCTTGAATTTTACATCCGTATTCGTGTTCTTTCCAAGTTTGGAAAAGTTGCATACTTTTCTATTTTTAAACCAATTGACTCTCGCTTGTACGCTGCATTTCCGTCAGTGTCAAGTAGTTTGTGGGAGAATTTATTCCAATCTCAAGGATTGTTTTTGACCAAAACATTGCTGAGAAGAGTTGCGAAGCCTCGTGGCAGGTTCAAACGTGAACCACGCAGAAGACAACTGCTCGCGGCAAAACCTGCAACTTGACTCCAAGTTGTATACTTACTATGGAATTAATTTGGTGAACGTACGTCTCTAATAGTAGATTTTCTCTGACAAAATAAACAGTTATGAATGAATGTTGTATTTACAACTGTCGACTCTTGAAGAAGTTTGACGTTTCACGTCAAACAAAAACGCTTTTATGCAAAGTACCTATTTGATACTTACCCATTAAAATGTGTACCAGACAAACATCAAATACCTACCCACATTTCATGATTAGAAACGTTCGAAAACGCTACCTAACCAACACATTTTTTACAATTATAAAAGAATGAATGTACCTACGTTCACAGGCCTTTAATCGACTGTCATTCTTTAGAAATGCTGACTAATATTCCTTTCTTACTAAAGCCCTTACTTTCTAAGGTACCAGCTTAAAAAGGCTTTAGCTAATATTGACTTGAATTACGATAGGTCTGATCCATTATATTGAATTCTTTTGTTCTTCTTCAAACATACGGACGGTAATTGAAATAAATCAGAGGTAAGACATTTTATTTGAAATAAAAGGCAATTAGGTATTACATTCGTTAGATTTTTAGCGAGTAATTTGGTCTTGCTGCGAGCAATGGAATCTCAATCTTGAGGTCTGGGTTCGAATCCGGACTAATGACATGCCATGTACCATTTAGTTTTTCTCTCTGTTTAGGCAATACGCTAAAACGGTGAAGTAAGGCTTCCGCACATTGCAGCGATATTATCGACAGCGATATCGCGACACTTACACACTGCAGCGATTCCGCGATTCGCGTCACGCATGCGCCCTTCACTGAATGTAGTAGAAAGAGATTGCGTCAGGTTGCGATAATATCGCGGCAGTGTGTGGGATCGAGCGCGTCCCCATACAAAATGTACTGAGAACAACTATCGCAAAATCGCAGCGATATTATCGCTCGATAATATCGCGGCAGTGTGTAGGATCGCGCGCGTCCCCATACAAAATGTACTGAGAACAATTATCGCAAAATCCCAGCGATAATATCGCTCGATATTATCGCTGCAATGAGCGGAGGCCTTAAAACATCGTAAGAAAACCTGCATACGCAGAAGAATAAATTCTGATGCGTAGGTACTATGTGAAGTCAATCAATTTGGCAAGCGTACAATCTGAGTTGGGCACGCGTGGTGGTCTAACGCCCATACACCTAAGTCCCTGTTTTCTACTCACCCTCCCTGAGGGTACGCCTGCAGTGGAACGTTTACAAGATGTAAGGAACAGCCCTTCGCAAACTGAAATGAACCATCAATCTGAACAATTTTCACTGTGGAGCCTGCCGCAGGCATCGTGAAAAAAATCAGCTATGCCATACGTTTGACTCGGGTAGGTAGAGCAGTTTTGTATGAAACAGCAGATTTTTTTTTGCGTGTTCATCGCAATGATGATGATAAACTTCAAAACGAATTCGATAAAGTCAATAATAATTAATAAAAAATTGTCTTTTTCTTAATAAAATAATCATATAACTTATAACCGCAATGCGATTCAAAACCGATAAATTGAGAGCTCAAAATGAAGCGATTTAAACAATGCAATTTTGTTATTGATGCTATTATTTGGGTAAACACAGTCGCGCTTTAATGGCGAGCTTTTATCGCGTTAATGTGTTGACGTCGTTCCAAAATATGTTTCATGTTTTGCACCCGATACTCGATAAAGGCATACACTCACGGACTGGCACATACTTTTACAAGTTTCAGTATACTTAACTTTTTCCATGATCTCACTTCAAGCCGAGTAAAAATGTAGCTCCAGAACAGTACGACCAGGAAAATAACCAAACATGGGGTTACCCCTTCATTTCCCGAGGGTACTCGAAACCATTTTATAATATAATCAACCTTATGGCTACTCTGTCAAAGAGATAAATTTATACCCGTGCAGTCTAAAGACCTAATGTAGATCGCGTCGGTCATGGGTCAGGCGCGAAATCAATCGTCAAATAGAAACAGATCATTTCAATCGTAGTACTGCACAGACGGCATAGGGCCCGAGCCCATTGTACCGCTACCCTTCGGCTGGATCCGCTCGCAATTACGCAAGCGCACCAGTCAAAAACGGGACACACTCTGGGCTGCACTAACAGACTGCGAACAGGCGAGGAGCGCTCTACCAAGGGTCAACCCTCGCCTCACCAGGAGCCTCTTGCGTCTCAGGAGAGCTCATCTACGCCTAGTTACTGGAGCCCTGACTGCTCACGGTCCATTTAAAAAACATATTTTTAATATCGGTGTTACTAACAGTCCTCTGTGCAGGGTCTGCATGGAAGTTGAAGAAACAGCTGCGCACGTGCTGCTGGAATGCAACGGGCTACAACACTATAGGGCACAACACCTCGGATCGCCGGGGTCTCTTCCAGAAGCTTTCGGCAGCATTAACAAGCTGGTGGGCTTTCTGGAGGAGCTAGGATGGCAAGAGTAGTTATTCTCACCTCACGCAAAATAGGCGCCTAAGTCGTCGAGTTGCGGAAAATGAGCCCGCTCAACCAATACCAATACTGCACAGGATACGTGTTCTAAGTATTATAAACTACTGTACCTACCTATTCTCTTGTCGCTTATTCTTTGATAATCTTATGGAAATTGTCAGCATACCTTCCTCCACTAGCCCGAGTTGCTCGCTTTAATTTGCTGTAAATACTATAAGGCCCGTAATTTACTAATCTTACTAATTATTCTTATGCATTAAGGACCTGTTTTACCACTTCTGGGTAAGTTCTTGTTAGCTTATCCTACAGATAGTTTGACATATTTTGTATGAAATTATGTCAAAATATCTGTCGCATAAGCTAACAAGAACTTATTCAGAAGTGGTGAAACAGGCCCTAATACTGCCCAGGTACTAGCCGGGCTTTTAAACTCACGTTTTAGTATGAGGAGTGAAAGCAAGCACGTCTACAGACTTTGGATTCGGGGGAACATTCATTTTCGAGTCGGGATTTTCATTGATTGATTGATTGAAACGATGACAAAACTATAGCTATAATCACTGTTCACTGTTGTATTTTTAACTTAAGAGAAGTTTATTCCGAGAGCGCAAATGCGCGCTGCTGTGCATACAAACGTACTATGGTGATATCTTAAATACTAACCAATTAACGTCTTTGAAATTTTTCAGAAACAATCTAATAACGAATCTCTATGCTTGTATGAAGTCAGATTTTCGTTAAAATATACAGTTTTTATTCTAGGATTAATTTAAAATTTCTATAGAAATCTTTGAGGCACTGTAACTTTAAAACTATACACTTTAACGAAAATCTGACTCCATACAAGCATAGAGATTTGTTTGTAGATTGTTTCTGAAAAATGTCATTGACTTTAATTGGTTAGTATTGAAAATATCACCATGGTACGTTTGTATGGAGCGCGCCAACGGTAATATACCCTTAAACATGTTGAAATATGATGTCATTACTATGAGCAGTTTATGAGACAGAGAGTTAATAAATAAATACTTGTTGGTACACCAACTTACAAGCCAGAATTAAAGTTAGAAATTGTCGAATTATTATTTTAAGATTGCCATGGTTAAAAAGTCGTACGGTAAAATCGTCTCTTGAATAGCAATCCTTACAGTAATAACGATATCGAGTATCAACCAAAATAAAAACGTTAACGTTAAATATTGTGGTAATACATTACATCACTGGTAGGTAGGTACTTTGCGTTTGCGATATTCGACTTGATAAATATGTAATTACACCAAGATTACAACAACAACATACAGTACATAAATAATCATTGTTTCAAGGCTAGATACATAGATACTACATAGACAAAATAAGTTTTTTTACAACTTACAGCCTACTTACTTACTTGCCTTTGAGTTTTATTGGGACATGAACATAAGACTAAGGTTACACGCTCAGTCTCGCGTCAGTCTGGTTCGGGCCATCAGTCTGGTCACGTATATTTGATTTGTAGGGAAACTGACGCGATACTGAGCGTGCTAACATGGTGATTCAGTCTAATATCAGTTCTATTATATTCTATTCTATTTTTATTTAATGGCGTTTCCTTGCTAGATTTCGCCAGTGTCAAGTAGTTTGAGGGAGTGTCTATCCAATCTCGAGGATTGTTTTTGAGTAAGAACAACTGAGAAGGATTTTGGAGCCTCGTGGCAGGCTGAAACGCGAACCGCGCGAACACCACGCGAGAGACAAGTGTTCGAGGCAAACCCTGCAACGTGACTCCAGTCTATCAGTTTCAAAACAAATATACGTGAACAGATTGATGGACCAGATTGACGAGGGACTGAGCGTGTAACCTTAGTCTAACAATCAAAAAGAGTTTTCCAGTGTATGACATAGGATAGGTGATTACATAATAGGAGGCATCTTAACCTTGTTTAGTTTCAGTTTCATAATTGACTAGTGTTTACCGGCAACTTCGTCCGCACAAATTATATACCAGATTTTAAGTTTAATCATAAGCTATCAAACAAAAAAGTTTCATCAAAATCGGTTCAGTAGTTTTTGCGTGATGCGCGAGCAAACAAACACACAAACAAACAGACAGACAAAATTTCTAAAATAGGTTGATTTCAAGTCAGGGTTACCTAAAAACCATATCGTAATATTTTTTTTGTAAATATCTTCAATATACACTTCAGTTACAGTTTTATAATAGTTTAGATGATGAAAATGATTCCGGTCAACCAGTTGACCATATTTCGTAATTGATGATAAAATGATAACGGTCAACAATGCTACAACTGGAGTCACGTTGCAGGGTTTGCCCCGAACACTTGTCTCTCGCGTGGTGTTCGCGCGGTTCGCGTTTCAGCCTGCCACGAGGCTCCACAATCCTTCTCAGTTGTTCTTACTCAGAAACAATCCTCGAGATTGGATAGATACTCCTTCAAACCACTTGACATTGGCGGAAATGCGGTGCTAACGCACAAGCAAGAAGTCCATTAATTATAAATTTAAAAAAAAAATCTACAACTGCACGCTTATAAAGACGGTTGCAGCAAAAGTAGCCATTTTGTTACAAAGTAGAAGACTTCTCCAAAATAGATAACGGGCATTGATTTTAGTAATTCAATGATTACGGGCATCACTTTATGTTACACGATACACGTATAGAATAAAATGAAATATACTTTATACACTTCAAACTCAAAAAGTAAAATGAAAAACAGATTAACAATATCAAGTACATGTGGCAGGTGTCACAAGAGCTGCTATTTTATTTAGTCATATAAAGGGTGTAAGGGATAGCCCTCCGCAGACTGAAACGGTGAACTCGGACCATTAAACTGGACAACTCTTACTATGAAGCCTACCTCAGGAAACGCAATAAAAAAATCGGATGTTTCATACATTTGGAGCAGTTTTGTATGAAACAGCGGATTTTTTCGTGTTTCCTGAGGTAAGGTCCACAGTAAAAGTTGTTCAGTTTAATGTTCTGAGTTCCACGTTTCAGTCTGCAGAGGTCTGTCCCTTTCACCCTGTATAGAGAGATCAAAGCAAAGAATGTATGCAAAAAAATCCACAAATACTAAACTAGGGAATAAGATTGGATTGATACTAAATCGTATCATTTTGTCAAAGAGTAACCAGAATAATAATGAGAACTTCGTGAGAAGATTAATAGGTCGTTGCCTTCAGATACCTGTACTTTTATACCCGACCTCTGACAAAGATGAGTAATGGATTTTTTTATTATTTCCCTCTGGAGTTCCGAGAGACATTAAAAACAGGTTTTTGTTATTTTGAGTTTAGAACAGTTTTCTAAAGGATGCTTATCTGAAGGAAATTATACTATTTTGTACAATTTTCATACAGCACAAATGCTATAATGTAATAGATTGGCTATTCAGCAATGAAGTAGGTTAGCATTGGCTCCTGTTTTTTGTTAATACACAGTTGAAACAGCAGTTAAGGGTATATTACCGTTGGCGCGCTCCATACAAACGTACTATGGTGATATTTTCAATACTAACCAATTAAAGTCAATGAAATTTTGCAGCAAATCTCTATGCTTGTATGTAGTCAGATTTTCGTTAAAGTGTATAGTTTTAAAGTTACAGTGTCTCAAAGATTTCCATACAAATCTTAAATTAATCCTAGAATTAAAACTGTATATATTAACGACAATCGGACTCCATACGAGCATAGAGATTTGGTTCTAGATCGTTCCTGCAAAATTTCATTGACTTTAATTTGTTAGTATTGAAAATATCACCATAGTATGCAGCGCGCATTTTCGCTTAGGGAATAAAATTCTCTTAAGTAGTGATGATAGAATCTTTTTTTTTTTTTTTTTTACGTAGCCTCTTCAATGTCCCACTGCTGGGCAAAGGCCTCCCCTTTTACTCTCCAATCCTCTCTGTTGTGTGCAACTTCTGGCCAACTCTCCAAGAAGGCATCCATGTTATCTCTCCACCTTTTTCTCGGTCAACCTCGACGCTGATAGAATCATTATTATAAAAACAAAATATGTTTTTTAAGTGTCGCCATATGCACAAAGTACAATTAAAAAAGATTAGGTACCTACTTAAAAGTACCTAGTTTTATTTCGTAAAAGTTATCCACCTGCACCGGTAATTTGCCAAGACATCAATCTTGTATCAAGAATACAACGTCAGGACCATCAAATACCCATTACAGGGAGTATTTTAAAAGCATTCCCCTGTACATAATATGTGGGTCAACATTTTCTGTTTACTTTTCATGACAATGTTTTGAATATTTTACTTATAAAATGTTATTTAGGTACTCTGTTTGATTACGAAATGCTTTTGACATTTTATTTGCACACAAAACAGATTTTTTTCTTTTTTACGATTTAGTGATAATAAAACAAAAGTAAAAAACCTGCCAAAGGCGTGACGAACTCGCCCATGATAGGGTTCCGTAGCCATTCTACTCGTACAAATAGGAAAGTTATCAACAATTACTTTTCTTACTTGAGGAACCCTTCCCTTATTTGTTGTTTAAGACCATATCAAAAATGGGATGGAAAAAAGGATTTCTTGTTTTTGGGTTACTGTTATCTATTTTCTAAATTTTGTTTTTATAGGTGCAAAAATGAGTAGTAATTAAGGCGGAACATACAGACAGCCAAAAACCATACCAGCATACAAAAAGCGGTGGTGGTCCAGTGGCGAGTAACCTTGCCTGCCGTGCAGGAGGCGATGGTTCGATCCCCGTCCAGGCCGACTCGTACCAATGAGTTTTTCGGAATTTATGTACGATTTGTAACACCACTGGCTTTTCGGTGAAGGAAACATCGTGAGGAAACCCGCATGCTTCAATTTCGAGGCATGTTTTGTACCCACTGTCCATTATAAGTGGCGACGGGCTCACCCCCCGTCACACTGAACAGAGTTTCGGTACTACTAGTGAAACGTGATGTTCTGAGGTTCCAGAATATCTCTGACTACCCCTCGGGGTATATTATAGTCGTGAGCATATGCTATTTATTTTATTTATTTTATTTATTTTATTTATTTTATTTATTTTATTTATTTTATTTATTTTATTTATTTTATTTATTTTATTTATTTTATTTATTTTATTTATTTTATTTATTTTATTTTATTAGACACACCAACGGTACATAGACAAAACAGTTAAAAAAAAAACACTTAAACAGTTTTAGCCCTTGACTATGCACTAATAATAGGTGTGCAACAGCATGCGATTAGTCTGTCATTACAATCTTCAAATATTTTCTAGTTACAGTTTTATACAATTTTAATTATTTCTAGCAACAATCTTAGTTTCAATAATTAGTTACAGTTTTCCAATCTATATATATTCCTAGACATAATTTCATGATTATACAAAATAAGAGAAAAGCAAGAACAGAAAACCTGTACCTACCGAATACAATACTAAGTTAACTTACTAACCTAGCTTAAGACCAAATGTTACAACATGAGTACCTACAATAAATGATTCTATTCTATTCTAATGTTGAAGTGTAGATTCATTTGAATCCAAACTCGAATTCGAATTCAGACCTGAACGCAGCAATTTACTCCTCCAGGACGAAACGGACTCCGCGCAAATGTCCAGTTCATAACCCATTTGGTAGTCGTTATATCTTTTTTGTAGCCTGTAAATTATATTAAAACTACCGACATTTGTCCTCACTCGACTAGGACTGAAAGTAGGGACAACTCGCGAAGATCTGATATTGGTTCTGGGCACAGTGATATTAATTTTTCCCCGCAGAGTGGGCTCAGATATTGTACCGTTTACAATCTTGTTCAGGAGCACGATGTCAAGGTAGTCTCGCCTAAGATGCAACGCATTTATTCCAAAATATTTAAGCCTATCCTCGTAGCCAGATCGCCTACCAATACCCTTACTGTTGTGATTTTTGTAAACAAGGAACCTTGTGAATGAGCGCTGAATTTTCTCAAGTCGGTCAATATGACATTGGTAGGAAGGATTCCAGATTTGACTACAGTATTCCAGACGACTGCGTACTAGAGTGTTAAAAAGAACTTTAAATGTCTGAATACGCTTGAACCCCTTACACGCCCGCTTTATAAATCCCATCATTTTATTGCTCTCCTTTGCCACATGGTCAATATGTTCGACGAATGCCAACCTGGAGTCCACAATAACACCCAGATCCCTCATTATAGCCACCTCCTGAAGTGTAACACCATCAAGGCTATAGCTAGTAGCAGTAGTGTTTATTTTCTTGGTGAATTTAATGTGAAAACACTTTTTAACATTCAGCGACATGCTGTTTTGTACACACCAATTCATTATATTTGTGAGATCTTCCTGAAGTTGTTTAGAGTCTAATGTAGAATTGATGACTTTGTAAAGTTTCAGATCGTCAGCAAATAGAAGACATTTACTGTGTTTAACACATTTTACAATGTCATTAATAAATATGTTAAATAACAGAGGGCCTAGGTGAGAACCCTGTGGAACCCCCGAAGTAGCATGATAAGGATTCGAGTGGTAGCCATCCTTGACCACTTTTTGTAACCTGTTTGCCAGGTATGACTTAATCCACAGCCACAGCTCACCAGTCACGCCAAAATTATGGTGAAGTTTGTGCAGCAGTAACGAGTGATTAACCTTGTCGAATGCGCTACTGAAGTCTGTATATATAGCATCCGTCTGATTCCCCGAGTCAATTGATTCTCCAAGATCGTTCACATAACAGGCTAAGTTTGTGGTGGTCGATTTACCAGCCACAAATCCATGCTGCAATGGAGTAATCATCTCTCTGACGTGCCAGGCCAACCGTGGATATACTAACGATTCAAATACCTTTGGGAAAATCGATAGAAGTGACACTGGTCTATAGTTGTTAATCCGTGATTTATCTCCTTTCTTGTAGATTGGCACTACATGAGCCTCTTTCCAATAGTTCGGAAATTCTGATTTGTGTAATGATTCATTGAATATATACAATAGAGGGATGGCTAAGGGTTTGGCATACCTAGAAATGAACAGAGGCGGAATACCGTCTGGACCTGCCCCCTTATTCGTATCTAACGATTTCAGGGCCTTGAGAACAGATGATTCATTAAACTGCAGCTTGGATAAATTAGAGTGGACATCAACATCATCGCCCGTCCCATCATTTCCGTAAGAGAATCCATCGGGTACTGAGAATGTTGATGCGAAATGGGATGCGAACAAATTACAAATATTAATGTTACTATCGGCTGAAATATTATTGAGGTGCATAGTAGAGGGATACGAGGATTTTGTTTTTCGCGAGTCCTTCACAAAAGACCAAAACTTTTTAGGATTTTTAATCAAACAGGCTTCTGTATTAATTGCTATAAACAAATTATGTTCCTTTTTAATCATGGTCTGCACCTCGTCCCTCAGGAGTATTATACATACAGACAGACAAAATGGAAAAAAGTGTAAGGGTTCCTTGTTTTACAAACGAAAATGAAATAAAAACAGAAAAATAAGCAACACAGCATAGACATCATGACAATCTAGTAAATATCCTTTTTTCGAAGCGGTAATGTTAAAAAAGGCTGCCAGGGTGATAGTCATTACAACATGACACCAATTCTATTCAGTAGTCCTTCGCCAGACTTCAAGAAACCTTTCTGCCAAGTTTCGTCGTAATTGGATCGATAGTTAGGTCGAGACGATATAATAGTCCGACAGACTTAACAGTGTCGTGTGGATTATGAGAACGAATTATTAAAAAGTCAAACCATGATAAAATTCCATGAACGAGTCGATACGAGCTTTATTCTTTTTAACTTTGTAACATCTTACTAATGTAATAAATGTCAAATTTAGTTCTAGTTCACCTTACGTTTCTTTTAAATAAACAACTGATAAAAAAAAAATAGGTATAAATTTACAATATCAGTGATATCTAGAAATTAATACAGCATGCATTTTCTTGTTCATATCATCTCGGCCGATGAACGTCCACTGCTGGACATAGGACTCCTCCAAGGATCGCGACAATGATCGGTCCTGCGCTGCCCTCATCCAACGGGTTCCCGCCGCCTTCACCAGGTGACAATATTAGTAATATTTAGAAGTAAAGTCCCTGACACGAGAAACGTACGTAAACAAACGTCAAAGTTATCAAAACAGAGTCAGTAAATTGATTTAATCCCCAGTGACCTCACTGGATGATTGAATTGGCAAATATTTGCGAATTTATCGCTTTATCGTACAAAGTTATGCAGTATGTTTGCTAAAAGTGGTCCAGGACTTCCAGAAGACGTGTGTTTGGATCTCCTAGAATTTTGACAACCACATCTAGAATAATAAATGTGAAGTTTGCAAACAAGAAAATTGTAGAGAACCGAGCGTTTAATACACTCCAACATTTCTACACGAATTAAGTACACAGGAATAAATCCTTTGTTCTATCTTACTAAGATAAAGTGGTACACTGTGTATTCAATTAATACCTATTAGGCAGGGTAACAAAACCATCCTAGTAATATTAAAGGTACCAAATCCATTTTTAAATGTTCAAACATTCAAAAGGGCGTGGCATATTGCTCGCAGAAGTGATGGCCGAGGGAGCCGAAGAGTTCTTGAAGCGCAGCGTGGATAGGCCCTCCACAAGGTGGATCGACGACCTGGTGAAGGCGGCGGGAACCCGTTAGATGAGGGCAGCGCAGGACCGATCGTTTTGGTGATCCTTAGGGGGGTCTATGTCCAGCAATGGGCGGTCTATCTTCTGATATGATGGTTGATGATAATGTAAGTATCTAGTCAAATTATTAAGAGATGCTATGCCAGAAAATTTGAACTCGAGCAAATGAAGCGCTCTTAAACAGTTAGTGGTGATTACTCCTATCATTTTATACCTTTATTAATCTTATCCATCGTGTATTGAAAGATGAACTCACCATATAAACTTACAAGACCAAAAACAGATTACTTGTAAGATATCCATTTATTTTCTAAGAAGAGACATAGCAACACAGTCAGCTGTTGGAAGCGATCCAATTGAAAACAACGTAATACAATAAAAGCATTTACTTGTTACGACTGTTATAAAATAACGTTTTGGAATGCCTATAGAATGTACGAGAATTGTCCACGTTCATTTTATCTCCGTCGTTGATTTCTGGTTATTGTCTATTCCCATTGTTTTATGGTGTTTATGACATTAATTTTGCGTCAATAAGAAAAAGCATTATATGAGATTTTTTAGACAGTACAACTATGGTTTTTCTAACTATTAACCTACTCTTGCATGACTTAAAATGTAATGAGGCGACTGGATGAGGAAGGCCGGGGATAGTTTTGTGGCGCGCCTTGTGAGTGGCCTAATATGTTCAGCAGTGGACGATTATAGGCTGATGATGATCATAAAGTCTGTATGACAATGTCCAAAATATTTATTTATTTAACTATCAGGAGTGCGATTTTTTAATTTCATTCCGTGAGCTCAGCAGTTGAAAATGTCAATATTACTATGGAGATATGCATCTTTTTACTGCTGATTTGACTTTAAAAAATCATACTTCAGGAGTGCGATTTTTTAATGTCAAATCAGCAGTAGAAAGATGCGTATCTCCAGAGTAATTTTGTCATTTTCAACTGCTGAGCTCACCGAATGAGATTCAAAAATCGCACTCCAGTATTGTAAACCATAAACAGTAACTTTTAGCTGAGCTTTTTACAACATAATGTCATATTATTCTCTTTCGCTAAAGAAGAAACACGAGATGATAAAATTTTCACTTACAATCTTATTTCATTCAGTATAAAAACCACCACGCCCAACTTAGAAGCAAAACGGGATGTATTTTAGCAAAATAAAGTCCCACTTAAGCCTAAATATTGCCGGGGAACATTCGAGGCTTTCGCGCGAAATTTGTTCTCTGCAAAATGAGAAAATTAAGTTTTCTTTAATATTAAAGACGGTGTTAGAGTAAAATAGGCAACGGCACCTACTTTGAACCTGTTTCTTTTTTGTTTTTAAATTTTAACCTTATTCATTTAACGGTGGCCAAAGTTATTTAGGCAGTTTATTTAAACATAGGTAGGTTGGTAAGTAATTTTTTTTATTTTATTTAAATGGTGTCTACAGATCACGTCATGTCGTTAAATCATAATAGCGTTTGACCATAGGTTTAACATAATCAGATTAGCAATAATGAAGCTGTAATAGTCCAGTGGCGAGTAACCTTGCCTGCCGTGCAGGAGGCGATGGTTCTATCCCCGTCCAGGCCGACTCATACCTATGAGTTTTTCGGAATTAATGTACGATTTGTAACATCACCACTGGCTTTTCGGTGAAGGAAAACATCGTGAGGAAACCTGCATGTTTCAATTTCGAGTCATGTATTGTACCCACTGTCTATTATAAGTGGCAACGGGCTCACCCTCCATCACACTGGACAGAGTTTCAGTACTACTGGTGAAACGTGGATGTTCTGAGGTTTCAGAATATCTCTGACAACCCCCTAAGGGAATATATGCTTTTTGCTATGCTTATGCTATAATGAAAAATCCGGTACACTACTAGCGCTGCAGTCTGTTTGACCGCCATGTATGAGCAATTTCATGTCAAGGAAAATGGTTCATCCTTAATCCATATACAGGGTGTTTCATAAGTAACAATAAATATTTGAAACTCTTAAGGGGGTTGCTTAGACCGTCAAACTGAACAACTTTCTCTATGGGACCAACATCGATATCGAAAAAAAAAATCATATCCCATGCATATGATAGCTCTAGTCGATTTGTAGAGTATGAAACATCATTTTTTTTTTCGCGATTTCGATGTTGGTTCCATAGTGAAAGTTGTTCAGTTTGATGGTCTATACCACCCCCTTAAAGGTTTATTTGTATTTTTGTAACACCTTGTATAGACTCGGTATAATAATTAGGATATTTCATGTTAGCACTTTGTTCTTTATAGAAAATCAACGACGCAAACTGCAACGGCAATATTATGTAGAGATACTTCTTAATTTGTTCCAATGCAATAGCAAGTTAAAACAACTCATAATACCCTTAGTTTCAAATTTCAAGTTATTTCTAAAGTTTAGAAACGTCAGTAACTCTTAAGTATCTGTCTTAAAGCCAACCATAGAACGAAATTACTTAGTTCTAATGGATGAACTATAAACTACTCATAAAGAAGTTTTAATTAAATGCCGAAATGTTTATGTAACTGAGATCTTGGTTAGGGAGTACAATTGGGTAATAAGAACACAACTTAGATGGAGTTTATCTTTGTTCTTTATTGACAACTTGTTTTTCCACTAACAATTATGATAGTTCTTATATGAAAACACTGCATACCTAACAAAACAAGCTTGTGAATTCGCTATGTCAAGTTTTATTTTTATTTTATTTGATATTTTTTACGGATATACAGGGTCCTCCTTAATATGCAGACACTTTTTTAAGGGGATGATCACACCATCAAACTGAACAACTTTCTCAATGGGACCAATATCGAAATAGCGAAAAAAAAACGATGTTGAAAACATGGTAATTCATGGTTTGATTCTGTTCTCGATTCTAAACAAACTGCTTTCTAGTTTTGCGTTAATTCATTAACACATTGTATAAGACATCATTTTAAGAAACCAATTTCATTTTTTTTGCTATTCGTCGTGTTTATCAATATAAATTTAATTATTAACTGTTGTCTCTAAATGGTAAATGTGGTGGCGAGAAAAACATTCGAACTCCATGGAGAAAAAACTTTGCTTAATTTTAAAAATTAAAAAAGGCAGGTGCCTTCTCTTTCTAACTCCATGCTGGAAACAGAAACGGCAACATCAAAATGTCACATTATGTTATGACATTGTGTTTTTTTAATGGTCAATTATTTTAAGTTTATTTAATCTTTATCAAGGAGTTCACAGATTTTCCAGTGACGTCACTGGACGGACCGAAAAACGACGCTTTTTTATTAAAATTATCTGTAATCCTTTCATTTTGAATCTCTGACATAGAAAATATGATTAATGAGACAATAATTATCGCGAAATGGTTTTCGATTCAGCACTCCAAAAAAAAAACTTGCCCTACCGACATTTTACAAAGAGTCGCGTTGCAAGTTGTGGCACTAGCGGTTGTGTCATTTGCGCGAAGTTGAGCTTGCTACGAGGCCCCGCCAACTATTTTTTAAAAGTTAAAAACAAATTATGAGAACTTCTCTATTTTTCTCTGAGAAAGTTGTTCAGTATCATGGGTACAATCACTGCATTTACGCTGAAGAAGAAATTCTGATGCGAATGTGAGTTTACCAATCCGCATTGGGCACGCGTGGTGACACACTGCCTGAGGGTAGTCTGGGCCCT
The DNA here is from genome assembly GCA_963693445.1 of Agonopterix heracliana. Taxonomy (NCBI): domain Eukaryota; kingdom Metazoa; phylum Arthropoda; class Insecta; order Lepidoptera; family Depressariidae; genus Agonopterix; species Agonopterix heracliana. The sequence goes on from OY856310.1 coordinate 11,181,474, forward strand.
GCAGTGGGACGTGTATGATGGTGACGTTGATCTAACAATAATCGACTAGCATAATAATTTAACTGTCAAAACGTTAAATTACACAGGATATAATTCTGAAATTAAAATAAGAAGAAAATACAGATATCAGTATCATTAGCTTTAAACAAAATTCTATTCTATTCTACCCATCAAACTGAACAACTTTTACTATAGGAGCAAACCAGTCAGAATAAAAAAAAACAGCTTTTCCATGCCTTTGAGTCGAATAGGCATTGCAGTTTTGCATGGAACAGCAGATTTTTATTTCTGCGCTGACATTATGTTTGTTTGCTACAATATGTCAGCGCAGAAAATAACTAAAAAGACAAGAAATTCGCCATAACTCAGGACCAGAAAATAAATTGAATAATGGTATCATATTACGTACATATTTCTTTGACGTGAACACAAAATAAGAAATGAAATGCGAAAACCGTGTATTTTACAAAAAAAATGCTAGCGTTGAATTATAAATCAGTCATTGTACATGACAGCCAACATGATACTTAATGCTGGCCTTATAAAGAAATGTTTATTTTGTCAGTGTAATGGTGAACAGGTATCATGAAAAAAAAACAACGCCCATAATAGGGTTCCGTAGCAATTGTGCGATTATTGTTTTAAGTAGAATTTTATACGTGTGTGGAATGTGACAGACATTTAAGGCATGTTTGGAAGGAACTATAGTCCAATAATTTTAGGGTTTGACCCTTACAATAATTCATCTATCGCTGAAACTTTGCAGTGTGATAAAGTAAAGCATACAGATTACGGTTGACTAATAATCTAGGTTTAATTTTTTCCGGTCCTAGATTATTTGTCAACCGTAATCTGTATACTTTACTTTATCACACTGCAAAGTTTCACCGATATAGATGAATTATTGTAAGGGTGTCCATACAAGGAAACTCTAAAGTGACTGGACTACTATTGGTAGAGACAGACCCAGGAGGACGTACTTAGACCACATCAGGGACGTCAATATAGAAGGCCAGGAAAAAGTAGCCGAAATTTATGGAAATGTATGACAAGATGTATAAACCGAGAGGAAGCAAGAGAGGTGTGTCAGAACCGCCCTGGGAATAAGGCGTGAGTTTATGTATGTAAATTTTTAGAAGCTTTGTATAATCTGTATCTCACCTAAGTCCACTGCACTCCCATTGAGAACACTCGCTCTACGTTCGCATTTTGTACTTCAAATGCAAATATATTGTGACAAAATGTCAGGTTGTAAGGAAATCTCATTTTTGATCTAGTTACTCTACCCAGTAGGCCTCGCATGCCACCCCCGAGTAAACGATAAAAATCGAGATGTGCCTCCATCCTTACTATTTTACGTACGCCAGAGAGAGCGCGCATGACGATTTTCTCGTTTAAACCCTTTGTCGTGGGTGGCATGCTAGCCCTGCTGGTGTCGAGACAGTCTCGCTCGCTCGATTTTAAATCCCCATCAAACCTTATAATACTCGAATATACTTGAACGATGCAGAAATATATTATGTATACTTCAGCACGAACTAACATCAGAATTTCTTCTTAGCGCATACAGGTTTCGCCACGAGGTTTTCTTTCACCGAAAAACTAGTCGTGTCTCAAATTTTAAGTTCCTAAGAACTAATTGGTAAGAATTTCCAAGCTGGAAGGGAACCGCTGCCCTCTGCATGCAAGGCACTAAGCATAGGTCCACTTAATGGGCCACACACGTTGACGCATTGACGAAGCGGCAGACGTCAGTCCGTCATTTGTGAAGCAAGGAGTTGGGAAAAACCGCACGTAGAAGCACACACGGTGACGGATAGACGCACCGTGTGTGCTTCTACGTGCGGTTTCATACAACTCCTTGCTTCACAAATAACGGATTAATGTCTGTCGCTCCGTCAATGCGTCATCGTATGTGAAAGCGCTTAGGGAAGGTTTCTAGCCGCCACTACTGCTTTTTTACACCATTGAATTAATTTGCAGGCTTGTGATAGAAAGAAATACAAAATACAGAGATTTTTTAAAATTCCCCGTTTCATACTCCACACAAAGCCTTTGCTTTACTTTCCAACTAATATGCTTCAGCTTTCTGCCTGCCTGTTATACAGTTTTACTATCTTACCCTTGTCATATGTTACACCCTTATTTCCATCTTCCATAAAGTTGAAATTTAGTTGTCCAAACTGCAATAGTTATGTGGTGACGTCTAATGACCAGTGGTTGTCTCCAGAGAGACGGTGGCGACGCGAACAAATTAGGGGACAATGGACAATTAAGCCTGTCCTAGTCTAGACTTACAATTATTTCAGAATTCGTAAGGCATTTTCCAGTACATGTCAGATATGAAATTTTAGAGAAGACAAATGTTATTTTGTGACAGTGACGAATACATTATATTTATCGCTTTAACATGTCTATATTTTACACACATATACATAATTATGCTCACGTATTTGTCCTACTGGGGTAGGCAAGGCAAAGGCTAAGATCGCCACATGCTACGATTCTGACACACATCTCTTGCCACTTCAACACCCTTAAATCTTCATACACGCTTGTAGATTTCGGGTATATTTTACGCAGCCATTCTTTAGTACGCATTTGATTTGTTCCGATGACCCTTCCATTCACATTTGCCTTGTAAATTTCATGCGTCAAACTACTTTCGCTCATTCTTCCACATAACCAAACCACCTCATCATCCCCTTTTCTATGTTGAATACGTAGTCATCATCATCATCAGCCTATAAACGTCTCACTACTGGGCACAGGCCTACCTTCAAGGAGGGTTAATGAGCGTAACTACGCCACGCGTGCCCAAAGCGTATTGGTAGACTTCACAACGCATCAGAATTTCTTCTTCAGCGTATGCAGGTTGCCTTACGATGTTTTCCTTCACCGTTTGAGAGAAATCGGTATTACGTACAATAAGTTAGAAAAACTGATTGTTCATTGTTTGTTGTTGTTGTTGTGGCACGTCGTCCGTGCGGATTCCAACCAGACAACTCAATGAGTGTCCATACCTACTTCTTCGCAACGCACTACCAACGTTCTCACGCTGTTGAATACGTAGGTACTACTATTATCTTATTTTGTACGGAAAATAATATTACATTGGAATTGAAACTCATTACTCATGCTTATTTTGTGTCAAACAAATAGGTACGACAGAACCAATTTCACATGATCCTAACGGAGCAGACCTCATCCATTAATCTTACGCATGTAGCAAGCACAATTAACCGCGTTACATCCTGACCCGAACAATCAGCATCGTAACTAGCTAATTGTAGTCCAACCAGGGTAAATTGTTCGTGATTTGTGCCACTGTACTGCCCAGGGGAGCTAGCTGCGCCTGTAGTAACTAACGGACGAGGGATAGCTCTTAGTATAACAGAAATAAGAGCCATAATGCGGGTTAATTAGATTCGTTAAGGAAACGATTTTGTTTTGTTTGAAAAGGTACCTATACCGAATGATTGGTTTAGAGTAGACTATCAAACTGAACAACTTTTACGATAGGAGCAAAACATGAAATCACAAAAAAAATATTTGCTGTTTCATATTAAACTGCAGTGTCTACACAACTTAAATGTATGAGACAGTTGAATTAATGCCCTGCCCTAAGAGGGTTCATAATGTTGTACTATTATACGATTACACCACCTATTTCACACCATTGTGATACGCAATAAAGTATTGAGTATTAATTTTTATGATTTCACGTTTGCTTCAAGAGTAAAAGTTGTTCAGTTTGATGGCTTGAACCACCCCTGAAAGTTTCGGAACGGTAAAATAATAATCCGGTATAGGGTCCATATCTTAATAATGCTGACGGTTTTTTAAGACCATCAAACTGAACAACTTTCATTGTGGGACCTACGTCGAAATCGCGAAAAAAGTAACCGCTGTTCCATACAAAACTGCAATCCTACTGGAGTACCATCGAAATGTATGGGTCAGGTAGATTTTTTTTTCGTGATTTCGATGTTGGTACCATAGAGAAATTTAGTCAGTTTGATGTGTTCTGATCATTGTAATGTATTATGTAAACTCGAAACAAAAGAAAATATTAAATTTTAGATCATTCTAAACGTATTGGTTTCATGCAAACATAGAAAATGCATTGTCCACCCTAATCCACTACCGGGGCACAGGCCTACCCTCGTTGTGATAGTGTAGGTATATAGGTTTTAGCGTGGTGAACACAAATGCTATTATTGCACTGTACACAGGCATCTGTAATTTTTCATCATCATAAAAATTCAGTCTTAGGTTTCCTCGCGATATTTCTTTATCAAAATAAACAATCTCTTCAGAGATAAGTTCGCCCTTTGAATATGTTTTCTGTATATTGAACGTGATTAAAACAAAATAAAAACGCAAAAACAAAGACATCGAAATACTCGAATAATTAATTGAAAGACAGAATTAAAACTGAAACCGATCAAGTCTAAAGTTCAAACACGTATCGGCACGGTATCACAAGTTCTACGTTTAACATCCAAGTAAATAAATAGATAGATACATAGTAGCATAGCTGGAGGCTAAAGATACTCTCTAACATCTACTTGGCTAATAAGATTGCTAAGTTGGTTTACTCAAATTTCTATCCATCACGGGTAAAATTTCTATCGCTACGAAATTAACAATCTACGTTGTTTAGAATAATCGCCTATACATTTATTAATTTCAGTTCTTGTTGTGTCTGTTCAAGTGTAAAATAATTTGAGCACTTTCTGCAAATATTGCCATGAAGGTCATTGACAGTCTACAGCTACAGACTGCAAAACAATGAAACAACACGACATAAATTAATTAAATTGATGTTTTATACAAGCTTTAAATTTATATGTCGACAGTTTTTTTAAAAGATTTTCATACTATGAAACTGAATAACTTTGCCTCTAGGACAAACACAAATACTAATCAAATAGACAAATATAAATCAGATGTCCCATTATTTCGGTCGATTGCAGTTTTGTATGGAACAGATTTTTTTCGCGATTTCAGCAGCTATGGTCCCATAGAGACAGTTGTTAAGTTTGATGGTCTGATCAACGATGATCCCCTTGAAAAACGGCATATTAAGAAGACCCTTTATTTTTTAAAGACGGATTAAAAATATGTCACAACAATGAGAGTAATAAACTAAATAAATGTATATATCATATCCACTGTTTAGGTAAGCTACTTTAAATAGCGACGGGCTCACTCTTCGTCACACTGGACAGAGTTTTGGTACTACTTACAAATGAAACTTGCAGGTTTTGGGTTTCCAGAATAAGGTACCTACTCGAGAGCATATCGATAAGGGTGTAAAGGCCATTTGGCGAAAATGAGATTTGAATGCTGTACTGGGGGAGCTCTAGCATTAAAACAATCTCATTCTTGCAAAAATGGCGTTAATCCCTTTGAAACTAAAGGTATCGATATGCTAATAAGTTGCCATAAGTTGCTAACCATCTATCCATTTTGGCTAATCGAATACATTTTCCTGCTCATGAAAGTACGAATACTTTGCCTTCTAACAAAATTATGAATTTTTGTCTGATTTAAATAATATATTAATTAAATTTTGGTTACCGTTTATATGATACGCATAATAAACATTATTAAATGCATAAATGTTTTATATAAGTACAATAATTGACTAAATTGACATCTTAAGGTATCTTAAGATAATTAGAGCGAAGAACAAAAACGGTCAAAAAACCAGCATTGAAAATAATTAACTTTGAAAATAATTCGAGCAAATATCTTTACACAAAGGTCATTGAATTTTCAATAAAATAATGTTCAAAGCTCCAGTTTCCAGTAGGTAGAGTCGGTAAGAGACCACGTATAAATGTCATTAGCATCTCGCCTCGAGCAGCGTAGTATCGGTATTCACTCGCTGTATACTTGTTTGTCGCCTCTTCTGCTGACTCTACTAGGCTAGGAAACAAACGATTCTGCTCTTTAAAATTATTCAAAGTTGTTACGAGAGAGAGTATTATACAGATTTAAAAGCGAAATGTAAGTAAGTTAAGTAAGTTATAGCCTGTAGAATCCCACTGCAGGGCAAAGGCCTCCTCAGCGGGCCATCCTTCAGTCATCCTTCAGTGGAGGCAAGTTAGTGGTCAACTTGCTGTCAGAGAATTTTCAAGCCGCCAATAGGCCTCTGATCTGGCTTAACGAATCGTTACAACGCCATCTGACGGAACTATCCGAGACCAACTGCTTAACGTGCCTTCCGAAGCACGGAAACGCTCGAGATGAAATACCACAAAACGGTCACCCATCCAAAGACTGACCGGACCTGACGTTGCTTAACTTCGGTGATCGTTTCCAATACCGCAGCTCCACTACGCCAACGAGCGCTTGTGAATGTTATGCAAAGCGAAATGTGTTTTTGACCATTGTCGATTCTCAACATGTCGGTGGATATAGTGAACGAGACACAACTTTTATTGTTATCACTGATATAGGCGTTAGAGGTGTTCAGTGTCCGCCTACGTGTTTATAATTTAGCTAACGTTTTCAGGTGTTGGTAATAGTTGATGTCACACATCAACGGGAAAATACAATATTTAATGATATGTAGCTGAATGTATGGGTGATTGTTTAGGGCTTGTAACATTTGAACCGTAATAGCTAGAAACTTGAATTTTCACAGAATGTGCGATATTACGGCGGATTCGTAAACAAATAATAAAAATATCAAAAAATTAAAATTATGGGGCGAGGCGACAAGAAACTGGTTTTATCAACGATTTTTCTTCTCGCTCTCATGTAAAAATGGTTAATATATACAAGAGTCAAACTTGGTGTGTATATAGAATAAACTCTACAGTATAGAAACAAATAATAAAAACCGGCCAAGTGTGAGTCGGTCTCGCGCTAAAGGTTCCGGAGAAATCAAAACTTTATTGTAAGTTAATATTATGTTGTGTGATGCTGTGATACGGAACCCTCGATGCGCGGGTAGCCCGACTCGCACTTGACGTGTTTTTTTAAATATCTCCAATGTACAGTCAGTAGCAAAAAGATGTATGCACTTTAACTACGTCGTAGTATAAAGATGTATACTCTTTAGTACTACGCGTAGTACAAGTAAAAGTGTATTCATCTTTTTGCTGCTGACTGTACACTGTTACACTTCTGTTACAGTTTCATAACATAAAATAAACAACATAAATATTCTTTATTTGCACACCAAAAACAAACAGCAACAAAACAGAAAAAAAAAAGAAAACATACGGATCGAATTGAGAACCTCCTCCTTTTGTTGAAGTCGGTTAAAAAGAACGTAAGGGTACAAATGGCGTATAATAGATTAGAATACAAAAAACTTTTTATTATTGCTCAACGTAATTTTAGTGGCCACAAATTTAATTCTACACCGTTTCTCCTTAGTTGTATAGTTTATTGGATTGGAGATCGTGCAACTTCGCACAGTCTAGTTATTTAGACGTTTAGATACTGTGGTATCGATTGTAATAATTTTATGTTCTTATAATAGACAGACCTGTTTATTACTGACTTTCTTTTTTTAGTAAAAATTTCATGCACTGGGGACAGACAGAGCCTTCAGTGCTTCCCAGAATTTTACTTTTACGGAGCCAATAACAAAATCTTTAAAAAAAAAACCTATTTTTGACTTTGAATTTATTGTTGACTTAGTTTCTAGGGGAGTGTTCCGATACCTTAGTCGATTTATTAAAAAAAAAAACAATTTTTCTCAAACCCACTTTCGTTGTATGGGAGGGGGTCGAAAAAAAAAAGTTTCTTCATAACTACTACATTTCTGTTTTTGGTTTACTGTTATCTGTCTTCATGCAAAATTTCGGTTCAAAAGTGTGTTGCTCCGTCGCGGTACCACAGCACCGAACAGGTGTCTTAAGGTACAAAAATGAACGAGTTATTGAGACGGGGCATACATACAGACATACAGACTGACAGAAGGGACGAAAGTATAAGGGTTCCTTGTTTGACTACGGAACTCTAAAAATACGATCGATTCGAGTAACTACTTATTGATTAGGTACGTTTTTGTTACCCCTTTATAGTAGTACTTCTCAAGAATAGTTGCTAATTATGTAGCAAAGCAACCAATAAATCTAGCCATTTTGTAAAATTTTCTAGGTCATTATTATGTAAACGCTAAAAGCATCGTCAAATTCGTCACCAAGCAAAAGCCTTCAAAAGCATAATAACGGCCTCGTCCCATTTTGCCTATGCATTTTTCACTATCGCCATTATGCGGCCGCACGCGTCGTGTGTTAATGAAGTGGCTGTGGGAATATGCAAGTATTCGGTACGTCATCTACGTTCTAATGACAGAGATTCTATGTGATACTTTTGTTTCAGATTTTGTCAAAAAAATCTTGTTTCTATCCTCATAATTTCTGTCACATCCGTGTTTATAGTAGATTACACACCGAGGACAGGAAAGTAAGAAAGGTCACAGATCTCATGAAATTGTTGTCCGAGGCAAAGTCGAGGCCCCTTAATTTTAACTTTTTGAATTTTTTATTATTTGCTAGCAAATCTATCATAATTTGATTAACGCAACTGTCCAGCTATTACGGTTTAAAAGTTACAACCCTAAATAGGTAGGACAGACGGACGGACAGACCGGAAGGACGGACGGATAGTGTGGGCTTATGAATAGGGTCATTTTTATCGTTAAATAGTCTTAACAAACGAGGACTAAGCTATATATACTATTTTATTTCAGTCGGCAGAGGGCGCCCTCGTAGGACGTATTCTGATCAAATCAGTTGCATCCTACAAAAAGGAGAGGTGCGGAGTACTCGAAACCGACGGGCATGTATGAAGAGATGTATGGATGTGTATGAGGCAAAAGAGGTATGTAAGGATCGTAGTCTCTCTGCCTACCCCACTGGGAAAGAGGCGTGACGTTATAGATAGATAGATAGATTTATTATGGTACTAAATAATACCATGTAATCTTTTGAATCAGCAGTTAAAAAGATAAAGTAGATAAATACTATTCAGTATCAAATATCCGAGACAACAAGCGAGGGGAGCTTAACTTTTGAATTGCCTACTGTAAAAAAATACAAGACCGTTTTACTAGACAGATAACAAAAGCTTGCAGAAAAAAATTCTCCATTTAATCTTTGCCCTGGCGATCTTTTAATAATAGACTAACAGAGTCATAAATAACGTTAATTGTGTCATCACACCCTTTGCGTAACAGGGGTAGAGTTTCGGGTGAAAATACTGAAGGATAATATTGAGGGAAATTTATCTATAAGGTATAATTAAGGCGTATCATCCCTTGACCACGACTCTCAATACTAATCGATGCGAACGAGCGCGTGGCACCGATCAAAATTAAGCAGTTTTCTTTGAACATTTGTATTTTTTATTAATTTCGAATAAGTTAGAGAACCACATCATTCTAAATTGTGTTGTGAACAATATCGTGAATTTTCATTTTCTTCCAATTAAAAATGTAAATGTAAAATGGTTACAACTGGAAAAAAAGAGGTGACTTTAGATTCCCTTTTCTTCGGTTTTATTCATTAAAATCGAGTTCTAGAAAAAACCACATCACTTCTCATATCGTGTAGATGGTTCAGTTTATTTTTCAGCTCAAAAAGTGCCATAGTTAATGAATAAAATTGTTACAAAGTTATCCAAAACCAGGAGGTAGCCCCTTAAGTACTAAATACAAAAGCGTAGGTGGAAAGTTAATATCCGAGCCATACCCCGAGTGACAGATGAGATGATAAGGAAACAGAAAAGCAATATCTGTTAAAAATTTTGAATTTATTTTCAGTTTGTCAGTGACAAGTTGAAAATCTCTACATTGTTGTTTTACGTATATCAATGTTGGCTGGGCTACAGCAAGGTTCCTTATGTAACACTGCGACCATTACTGGTCTATTGCGTTCAAACTCACCCATATTTTACCCATTCATCCGAACTATATATTTTTTTTAATTCTTGGGTATGTAGGTTTCCTCACGATGTTTTCCTTCACTTCCGAGCTAATCTAAACTATTATAAAACTGTTACTGAAGTGTGTCTGTACATTGAAGATATTTACCAAAAAAAGATTATGATTTATTGTTTTTAGGTATCCCTGACTCGAAATCAACCTTTTTTTAGAAATTTTGTCAGTCTGTTTGTATGTTTGTTTGTTTGTTCGCGCATCACGCAAAAACTACAAAACCGATTTTGATGAAAATTTCTTTGTTTGATAGCTTATGATCCGACTTAAAATTTGGTATATAATTTGTGCGGACCAAGTTGCGGGTAAACACTAGTGATAAATACAACTGTACATTTATTCCGTAGAACTTAGAGGTACAGGGGCCCTAGACAAAGTGACATTCTATTGGCGTTGACGCTAGTATAAAATGACAGAATGTATTTGATTTGACATTGACGATCATTTTGGCTTTCGTCACCATACGTCAAGTCCATACATTTTTATGTTTTCTACTGTCGTTAACGCTAATCGAAAGATATACTTTGTTTATAGGCCCTGGGGTGCGATTTTTGAATGTCATCGGTGAGCTTGAACGGTTTTTAAATCTCATATAAAAGCTTTCTCATGCATGTTTCTACTGCTTATTTGACTTTAAAAAATCGCACTCCTGAATTATGCTTTTTGGAAGTCAAATCAGCAGTAGAAAGATGCATATCTCCATAGTAATTTTGACATTTGCTACTGCTGAGTTCGACGTATGACATTCAAAAATCGCACTCCTGGCCAGGAATCGAACCGCCGCCTCATGAATATCATGATTGAGTCGCTAGCTCTCTTCCGTATGGACTACCCTCGCTTAACTTACACCGTTGTAACACACCCTTATTTAAAGATGTGGTTTAGACCATCAAACTGAACATATTTTACTATAGAACTATAGACACTGTACTTGATGCAAATGTATGGGAAAGCTTTTTTTTTAGGTTTTTTTTCCATAGTGAAAGTAGTAAAGTTCAGCTTGAAGGCCTAAACTATGACCCTTTGAATATATCTAGGGTGTTTCATTACACCTTGTATAAAGCCTCATGGAAAAATTAATGCCTTCGTTGACATCAGTCTAGTAGTTTTTGACATTTCGATGACGATTTTCCTGCTTCTTGGGATGCTATCTCCTTTAAATTACCAGTCATTAGGACTATTCTAATCTTCTTCTTCTTCCTCTTCTTGGTCGTAACCTCATGGCCGAGGGACGTGACCATCGTGGGCCGCTTGTGCCACCACAGCTCTCCAGGCCGCTCTATCTTGGGCCCGGCGTATGCTGGCCTGTAGTGTTGTATCGGTAATTTCGAGGCTGCAATTGCAGCTTCGTACAAGGGCATCTCACCGATCACCATTACCCAATCCGTCGCATAGTCCCAGTAACGCCTTATACCGAGGTCTGTACCCCTTATGGTTGCCCTTGGTCAGGTTGCTTAAGTTCTTTCTTCTTCTTCATCATTATCTATTATCGCTATCAATAATCGCTGTATAAATAGATATGAATACGATATTTCATTAATGTTTGTTTTCCACAGCCGATCATATCCTCGATATCAAGCTTCACAATGCAGATTGAAGCAGTATTTTATCACTGGCCCAGATTTATTCAGAATCAATTACGAACGGTAGGACCTCCATTAAATTAACACCGATCTCATTTAATGTTTAAACTGGTTTTGTTTACACCGTTATGTATTATTTTGATCTTTTAATCGTTTGATTAAACAATGCTTGATGACACGAACCCAAAACCTGATAAAAAATGTCATATTGGTGCCACGGACTTGAAAGAAATACGGACCGAATATTGCACTAAAAATATGTGAAGCATGCAAGGTAATAATAAAATCTCATTTGTTCTACAAGGGACCTACACTCACACAGATGCACTAGCTCTAGGCGCAGGTGCTACAACCCGTCACCTTATGTACCGCGTGACAGCGCACGCACACAAAAGAAATGGGTGCTTCACTAATGATTAGACGAGATTACGTCAGATTCATCTTTTAAGTCAGTGATTGGTACTTTTTTTTCAAGTATTATACAGACCATCGGCTAAGATGATGATGATAATGCAGACAGAATTAGATGAAAGTATAAAGGTTCCTTGTTCTAAATTTATACTAAAAAGAGGAAAGAATTGATATTTTGTTTGTTTGTTCGTATTGAATAGGCTCCGAAACTACTGGACGGATCAGAATAATTCTTTGACCTCTTGAATACTACATTATCCGTGATGAACATAGGCTTAAAAAATCAGTGATCACTGATCATCTAGTGTTGCGATAAATTGAAAGCCAATTTGGCCTAAAATGAGACATTCTTGTTTTTTTGGAAATGCTGTTTAATTGTTTTTTTTTTTTTTTTTTTTTTTTTTTACGTAGCCTCTTCAATGTCCCACTGCTGGGCAAAGGCCTCCCCTTTTACTCTCCAATCCTCTCTGTTGTGTGCAACTTCTGGCCAACTCTCCAAGAAGGCATCCATGTTATCTCTCCACCTTTTTCTCGGTCTACCTTGGTACTACCTCGGTTTAATTGTTTAGAAATTAAAAAAATACGATTGAGGGCAGCACAATACCCTCTTAAATTAAATATTCTCATTACGGTGTGAAACATAAACAGTGACCTTTTGACCCAACAATGGGTTTCGCCAGATAAATGTTCTCGTTGAATTTATTTTATTTCGTTTCAGATTTCGGCCATTCAATTATTCGTGTGGTCGAACACAGAAGAGACCGGGATTTCGGGTGTCTAGATAATTACACAGTACTGAATACCCTCATTGTATAGTGTTCCATTTCCATTTCGTTTTACGTAGATTGCTACATAAATATCTATGATCCCTACGGTAGTTATTATTATTTTAAGTTATGACGTTATAACTATAATTGAATAAGTATAATTTCGTCTAAGGGTGCACCTAGCCTATAGCCACAATTTTTTTATTTCTAAACAATAATACAATATTTCGAAAAAAAAAATGTCACATGTTATGTGGAGACTTTATTGGTTTTCAGTTATCGAAACATGTTTTATGCTTGTAGTTATTATCGTAAAAGCCGCCAAAATGGCCACTTTTAATAAATTACCCGTTATGTTTCGATAAACTGAAAACCAATAATGACTACAATGTAACATTCGTGTTTTTTGGAAATGTTGTAGGTTCTCTCTAAGGTTCTACTTAATATTCGGTTTATTAAAAGCATAAGAAAGAACGAACATCAAATCTGCAACACGCTTCGTCAAAATGGCAAAATGTATGGATGTTAGAATCTTAATCCTATACATTCTAAATCTGCAACACGCATCTACTTAATTGTTTAGAAATACAAAAAATATGATTGAGAGCAGCATATTTTGTGATAATCACTTACTGTAATAATTATTATTGAAACCTTTATGAGTTTTGCGTTCATGAACTTAGTTAATTAGTCTTACTGCCTTCCTTTATTCAGAACTATTGTTTATATACATATAAGATAACTTTGAAAACAAAATTTAGTCGACCAAATAAGGTCTCACTTTTAAATTGATACAAGATTTCGCACTCAAAAAAATCGTTTAAAGTCTTCTAAACGAAATTAAACAAGAAACGGCTCTTTGGAGCTCAAGGACATTGCTCAAGTTGAAGTTGTAAACATACAGATAGGATTCATGTTCAGGCTGCGATAGAGCAAGACAAAATCAACAAATAAGAACTCTACATTGTGGAGATGATTCGGCCAAAAACTCTATATTAGAGATACCAACGTATCAGTTGCGAAAAAAAAAAAATTTTGCTTGTACTTAGTTGTAGTTTCCAAGAGGAAATTTTTCTGAATACTGCATCCTAATTGGGTCATATCAGTTGTTTTAAGTGAATCTTTATATCACTAATCAATCACTATCCTTAATCTTCCAAAAGACACACAAAGTTTATTTTAATACCAATCTACAGGGTCAATATCATTAGCATCCTTTAAAACTAAGAGTCTACCCATCAAACTGAACAACTTTTACTAGCGGAGCAAGTCGATTGGAGCAAGAAAAAAATCAGCTGTTCAATTCTAAACTGCAATATCGACTCGACTAAACTGTATGAAACAGCATATTGTTTTTTGCGTCAATCGGTTTGCTCCCATAGTAAAAAATTTTCAGTTATTAAACTGACCATTAGGTCTACCATCGACCTAATTCAATGGGTTAGACTCTTAGTTTAAAAGGATGCTAATGATATTAATTTCACCCTGTATAGGCAATGATACAACATTGCTTAAATCATCTGTAGATGAAAAGGCCTACGATGATGATGAAAGGCAATGATATTATTATTGAGTGTATATTTGTGTAGATTAGTCGCATAATAATCATTCGTGAAGAACGCGGAAGAACGCAAAACATCCCCGTATAATTAAGCATTCTCTTGAAAAAAAAGTTTGTTTTAACAGTTCTAATGTTGGGGCGCTTAATTCATTAGCTTTCCCTAAATCACCAATAAATCCCTAGGCCTCGTTAAGGGCGATTCAGTTCAGATTTATCTTCACGCTATCATCCACTTTGAGGGAGCGGTTTGGATATATTTTTTCGGCGGACAGACGTTTATTGCGTGAAACTATAGAGATATTGTTCTGCAAAGTTACAAGGCAGTTTTTACAAGATAACGTTTGTGGTACGATAATACGAACGTAATTGATATCTCTGGTTTGCGCACATCGCCGTGATGATGCAGCATTGTAAGGACATAATATGTCCACAATATTATTGTGATGATCACCTTCATACAATAAAGAAGAATCATTGACGACCCGGTTGGTGTAATGGTTACCACGCCGGACTGCCAAACCAGGGTCCTGGGTTCGAATCCCGGTTCGGTCATGGATGTTATATGTTCGTGCCGTTGTTGTATGGTTTCCATAATAAAAGCCTTTAGTGCTAGTTTGGGATCATTACAATGTATGTGCCTGTGACCGTTATTTATTTATTTATTTATTACAATAATTATCAGATCAGTGAAGAGAAGTACTCACTGTTGGGCGTTGGCTACAAAGACCTATTTTGTGCAGCTTGTTTTTAGGGTTCCGTACCCAAAGGGTGAAAACGGATTTCATAAGCCAACGCTGTCCGTCAGTCTACCCGTCTGTCCTACCTATTTAGGGCTGTAACTTTTGAACTCGAATAGCTAAACAGGTTAAACTATCATAGAATGTGCATTATTATAGCAGATTTGACAACGAATAAAAAAAAAATTATAAGTTATATTGTGGTGTATCCTTTCTACATTTTATAATAATAATTTTCAACCTGTTATCATTAATCCAGGAAGCTGGCAAAGGTAATGTCTATCTATACCATGCATTAAACCCTACCATCCCAGAGCCGTAGGAAATAAAAATCCTTAAAAAGACGATGGTATTCCCTAAAGTGGAAACAAAAAAAGATTAGTACCACATAGAATTAAGAGCACGGGTTATCCGTCAGTCCGAAACTCCCTAGAGAAGCAACCCGGGGTTCAAACGAGTTACTCGGTCCAACGCACTAGATATTATTGCTTGAGATTTTTTTGCTGTAGGTTTTTTTTCTCTTTTATTTACTGACGTAAGTAAGGCTAGATTTACGGTAATATTTAGAGTTCTTCTGTCTGTATTGGAGATTATTAACATAGTAACTACAGGGTGAAGGAAAACATCGTGAGAAAACCTGCATATACAGAAGAAAGAAATTCGGATGCGTATGTGAAGTCTACCGAACCGCATCGGGCACGCGTGGTGGACTATCGCCTTAACACCCTCCTAGAGGGTAGGCCTGTGCCCTGCAGTGGGACGTATATAATCTGATGATGAACTACAGGGTGTAATAATACTACTACTAACCCTTATATGTTATATAATATACTAACCCTTATATGGACATCTCTGTCTGAAATAAATTATTTGAATTGAATTGAATTGAATACACCCTAGTAATACTTAAGGCGGTTTCAGTCCATACAAAACATTGACGCAGAACACGCGTAGACGGTCTAATACGCGTGTTTTGCGTCAAAGTTTTGTATGAAATTGACTACTCGGAACCACCTTAAGGGTGTGCTTCAGACCATTATACTGAACAGCTTTGAGAGACAACATTAAAATCGTGAAAGAAAATCAGCTATCCCACCCGCATACGTTTAAGTCGATTCGGTACTGCAGTTTAGTATGAAACAGCTGTTTTTTTACGATTTTGATTTTGGCTCCATGGTGAAAGTTGTTCAGTTTGATGGTCTGAAGCACCCCCTTTGGTATTAAGAATAGGGTTTTTTGTTGCACCCTGTATACTATTTTTGTACATGATTTTAACAATTTACAACATCTACGGACCCTACGGACTTAATATGCTGACACTTTTTTAAGGAGATGATCAGACCATCAAACTGAACAACTTTCTCTATGGAACCAAAATCGAAATCGCGAAAAAAATATCTAAATATAATATATTAATATCTAAAAAATATCTAAAAATTCGTAGGTTGTTGTCATGTTTCTAACCACCCCACAGTTATTCCTAGCACATGCATAATATCGCAGATGTACCCATCTCTCCACCTTCGTCGAGGAGAAAAATAGTATACTAACCTCGGACAGTAAATAAGAAAGTGAGGCTTTCTTGTTTCTTGATTACATGAGATCTGAGACCTTTCTTACTTTCCTGCCCTCGTGTAATCTACTATAACTACATACTTACATAGCTACTGACAGATATAACTGAGTTATAAAGACACCCCATTCTTTTCCTTTGAGGTAAACACAGCATTTACCCTATTCCGTTACCTTCAGCAACATTTTTAACCCCGTTTAGCCCGGCTTTACAGAAGGTGCCGTACTAATTAGTGGGGGCTTGCCACAATCTGCAGGTAAATTTGACCATTTTCACTTGATCCCAGAGGTTTTCGCTTTTTTCCTGTGAAAGAATGGAAGAAGCGTCAATAGTAATGTTTGAGTAGTTTAGTATGAGTGAATTCTTTTAAAATTTCTTAACAAGAAATATAAATTTATATTTTTATGAATATTTAGAATCAGGTATTTATATTATTGTACTTAATGTGAGAGTAGGTGACGTGGCGCGTTGCGGAGGAATGGAAACTCAATCTAAGAGGTCCGGGTTCGAATCCGCACGGACGACCAATGAGTTTTTCTAACTTATGTACGTAATTACCAAATGCTCTCAAAGGAAAACATCTTAAGGAAACCTGCATTCGCTTAAGAAGAAATTCCGAAGCGAATGTGAAAGTCTACTAATCCGCATTCTATACTATAGTTTAGATTACGGCCATAGCCCGGACCTTTGGAAGGCTTGCGTGTTGTGTTGGACCTGTGTCCCCGGTCCAACACGCAGAGGCCCCTTTGAGACAATGTTATCTACTATATACGATATTGTTAAACTAAATTATTGTGAAATCGACAACTAAAATCATGAAAATCTGAATTTTATACGTAAATAAAAAAACATCTAGCATATGTGACAATGACAACTATTTATATTAGCCAAATGAATAAAAATACGGTACCAGAATTCGATTTCTAGCTAAAAAAAATCTAGTCAAGTCTGTTAGAATAAAGCTGTCGAATATACCTACTAGATATTTTTATCCGAGTACCTCATGGTACGTAGGTGACCATTGGTACATTATTCAACCAGAAAATTATATGTTCACATTTCTATTAGCTAGTTCAACTTTCAAAATAAAATTCAGTACGGCACAACTTCAATCATTTATCGATACCATATTTCCTAACCGATTGAAAATCTCATCCACGGCGTAGGGGCCAAATGAAACCGGCAAGTGGCCGACAATCGGTCGGGAGGAGCTCATTTCGGCCGGATTAAGAATTAATTCGCGAACCGGAATGGCTCCCGATTAATTTCTCGGGAGAGCACAGCGGTAACTGCTCTTGCCTCAGATGAGAGAGATTAGACTGTTCTATTTCGATGAATTGAATTTTAATTGTATTACCTAACTCGATCCTGAAAGTGTTGAGGTTTGAGTGGAAATTTGGTAGGCACCTATTTTATTTTACACTAGGACTAAATTGGCGACGTGCTTAAACAGGGCCAGGTCAGATTTACCCGAAACCGACGAGCATGCATGAAAGGACTAATGAATGTGGAGGCAGTTAGAGAGGTTTGTCAGGATCGTAGCAAGTGACGTTCCGTTGTCTCTGCCTACCCCAGTGGGATACAGGCGTGATGTATGTATGTGGCTATTCTATCGATTATGAGCACATTACTTTCCTAAAAAATAAAAAATTCCACTACTGCAATTATAGCTATCAATCACGACAATTGACTCAAAGGCAAATTGCCTACACTTACAGGGTGTCATCATTGCCTTACATAATTCGGTATGTCAAGTTTTTTTTTGGAGGGCTGAATTGAAAACCATTTCGAGATAATTGTCTCAATAATCATATTTTCTATGTCAGAGATTTTAAAATGAAAGGATTACAGATATTTTTAATAAAATAACGTCGTTTTTCGGTCCGTGCAGTGACGTCACTGGCATACCTCTGAACTCCTTGGTAAACATAAAATCAACTTAAAATAACCGGCCATTAAGAAAAAAAAATAATTTCACAATGTCAGAATTTGACATTTGATGTTGCCGTATCTTTTTCCAGCATAGAGTTAGAAAGAGGAGGCAGATTTTAATTTTTTTAAATACAGCTGTATGTAGTTTTTCTCCATGGAGTTCGAATTATTTTCTCTCCACCATTTTTGCACTTAGAGATTACAGATCAAAATAATTTAAAAATTTAATTTATATTGATAAACTCGATGAATCGCAATAAGAATGAAATAGGTATCTTAAAATTATGTCTTCTGTCCGTAAAAAATATAAAAATGAAGACAAAAAAAAACTTGACATACCGAATTCGGTATGTCAAGTTTTTTTTTGGAGGGCTGAATTGAAAACTATTTCGAGATAATTGTCTCAATAATCATATTTTCTATGTCAGAGATTTTAAAATGAAAGGATTACAGATATTTTTAATAAAATAACGTCGTTTTTCGGTCCGTGCAGTGACGTCACTGGCATACCTGTGAACTCCTTGGTAAACATAAAATCAACTTAAAATAACCGGCCATTAAGAAAAAAAAATGCTTTCACAATGTCAGAATTTGACATTTGATGTTGCTGTATCTTTTTCCAGCATAGAGTTAGAAAGAGGAGGCAGGTTTTAATTTTTTTAAATACAGCTGTATGTAGTTTTTCTCCATGGAGTTCGAATTATTTTCTCTCCACCATTTTTGCACTTAGAGATTACAGATCAAAATCATTTAAAAATTTAATTTATATTGATAAACTCGATGAATCGCAATAAGAATGAAATAGGTATCTTAAAATTATGTCTTCTGTCCGTAAAAAATATAAAAATGAGGACAAAAAAAAACTTGACATACCGAATTAGAAGTTCCTTACATTTGACTCCAGTATCTTTGCAATTATTTTTCGCTTTATTTATTTTGATGTTGGATCCATAGAGAAAGTTGTTCAGTTTGATGGTCTGAGCATTTCCTTTAAAAACTGTCAGTATATTATTAAGAAGTGAATCTATCTGTGTATGACTGAAGCACCCTCTTAAATATGTAAGGCATTAAGGTTGACAATGTTAAAGTTGTTCAGTTTGATGGTCTGAGCATCCCCTTAAAAACTGTCAGCATAGTCGACACAATGCCGATACAATAATAAACGTTATTAAACTTTTTTCCTAACAGTATCATAGTGCCACTTTCTACGAAGTACATACAGGTTTAGGCATCGTATCGTATTTACCAAGTTTCCCTTTCATCCCGGGTTACCAACCTTTGTGTACGAAGCCTAATTATTTGCACGAACTTACACCTCTGTAACTAAGCTTCTTAGAAACGCTATGTTATAGTTGCTAGATGTGACATTTAAATTATGTTTTAATTATTTGGAAACTATTTTATTTATCAAAAGCAAGAAAGACAGCCAGCAGTCGAATCACGGGGAGAAAAAAGTATTAAATTTGCTGGAATTATTTTATTTTTGTTGTTGTATATCTACTCTCACGTCAAGACAAGATTAAAAAAGAGGATAGAGGAGGAGGATAGTCCTTGCAAAGTGCCCAAGCGCGCTGCGTACAAATGAAGTTAGATCCTATTTTCAATACTAACCAATTAAAGTCAAAGATATCAATAAATCTCTTTGCCTGTGGATTGTCAGATTTTCGTTAAAATATTATACAGTTTTAATGCTAGGATTAATTCAAGATTTGCATGGATTGAACTATAATCAGAATCACATTTTCATTTATCTCATAATATTTTAACGGAAAAGGGCAAGGTAGTGT
The DNA here is from genome assembly GCA_963693445.1 of Agonopterix heracliana. Classification (NCBI taxonomy): domain Eukaryota; kingdom Metazoa; phylum Arthropoda; class Insecta; order Lepidoptera; family Depressariidae; genus Agonopterix; species Agonopterix heracliana. The sequence goes on from OY856310.1 coordinate 11,201,792, forward strand.
GGAGCCCATAAAAAAGGTTCCCGTTTTTTATATTTTTCTGTCCTATTTCACGATTATCTAAATGTTTTAACACAAAACATGTTTGTAAAGATGTTATATAAAGTATTTACATGATGCTTATACTAATAATTCTGTATTTGTGTCTCATCCAGTCTTTCTTCATCCTGCAAAGTCTCGGAATGAAGACTTTAACTGCATTAACGCTCCTAGCTTACAGTAAATCTTACCTGACTCATCCTCCAGTTAATACAGTAGCGGACTAAGTTTTGAATTTAGAATGTGGGTCTCAAATGGGTCGTACCTATGTCAAGTTTTTTTAGAGGACTGAATCGAAAACCATTTCGAGATAATTGTCTCTATAACAATATTTTCTATGTCAGAGACTTGGATAGATAGACAGTGGAAGCTAAGCGTCGAAAAAAAATTTAACCGGCACAGTCCATCGCCATCACAGAGATGCTCTTCACCATATGAATACTAAATCAGCCTTGCAGGATGACAACAAACAACACGTCTATCTCTTATACTACATGGAATCGATGCGGATAGAAGAACTCTGTAATGAAAGTACGTGTTTTCATTTTATAGCGGTCATGCGTGGCGTGGCCCCCTTGATGTTTTCACTGAGTCCGTCACTGAGAGAGATAACACTAGGTGAATCAAAGCATTAGTAATTAATATGTGTTAGATTGTGTCCCGTTTAACTACTCCTTAAGTGATATGTGAGATAGACACAACTTATTGATGTACAGTGCGACATGAAAGAGTAGAAAATAAATGAGGGTGCTGCCTCCACGCAAGAACGTCAAAATCACGCATAAGCTGGCAAGACCGACCTACAATTTGTACTGAAATATTTAGTTCCTGCTGCCACCGTTTTCTACTCTTTTATGTCGCATTGTACCTTTTATTCAGGGTGTAACAAATTACCCAAGTAATACTCAAAGGGGTGCTTCAAACCATCAAACAACTTTTACTATGGAGCTACTACGAAATCACGAAAAAAAATCCGGTGTCCCATACATTGGAGCATGGACGCTCACTAGGCAAAACATGCACCAAATAAAAGCACAAAGAGCCATAGAGCGTTCCATACTGGGCATATCGTTTGTGGACCATAATACCCAACATAGAAATTCGTCGAAGAACTAAAGTCGAAGACGTTGGTGAGTGGAACACAAAAGAAAGGGTTGCAATGGGTGGGGACTTGGCTTACAATGGAACCGGCCGGTAAACCAAGGCAGTACCTATTTTTTAAAGCTCACGTGGAATCAAAGAGGTGTCAAGATAACCTGACTAATTGGGTTTATTTATTGCAATCAGCATTGAACCGTACAAAACTTAACCCTAAGTTGGTTACATGCAAATCCTGCCATAAATTGGCGAGGCGCCGACGGATTTCGAGCATTAATTTGTGGTAAATCGTGTGGAAAATGGAAATTTTGTGCAGCCTCTGGCATCACAACGATGCCAGCTTAACTTTACCGGCAAAAAATTTAATCTTAAATTTTAATGCGCGAAAATGTGTCGTAAGTCTTAACAATAAGGTTGAGGAAGTTGAAGACGTTAGTTAATGGGATACAGTGGTTGTTATGAGGGACCGTGAGATACGTGATGAGAATATCCGCTTCGGTTTAATGAGGACCGCACAGGTTCTATGAAAGTAGGTACTAAGATGTCGCGACGCAGGGTGATGGCAGTGTAAACAAGTTGCTATTAATTTTGATGCAAAACGCTTTTGCATTAACTAGAATGGGCAGTTTGGTTTTTGTACATACGTTCTACGTATAGTAACAAAGTTTACTTTTGTCAGACTCTCAGTCAGCCGGTAAAATTTTTTTTTATTTTTCTCGAATAAAATTGTCTGTCGCTCTGCAATCACCAATCGAGCAAGTTATAATACAGGGTGTTAGGGTAAACAGTTGCATTAATTTAAGGGGTGATTTTACCCGTGATACTGAACAACTTTCCCTATCGAAACCTATAGAAAATTCGCAAAAAAAAATCGGACTTTAAATGGAATCAGCTGATCGTTTGTATGAAAACTCGAAGAAAAAAAAGGTTTTCGTATAGGTTTCTTAGGGAAAGTTGTTCAGTATCATGGGTAGAATCACCCCTTAAAGAAATGCAACTGTTCCCTAACACCCTGTATACAAAGTTCATCTTAATATGCTGACGTTTTTTTAATAGTATGATCGGACCAAGAAACTGAACAACTTTCTATATGGCACCAACATCGAAAATGCGAAAATCTGCTGTCCCATATATTTGGGTCGAGTAAGAATCGTTACAATATTGTATATACGAAACTGATTTGTTTTTCGCGATTTTGATGTTGTTCCCATAGAGAAAGTTGTTCAGTTTGATGGTCTGATCATCCTCTTAAAACACCGTCAGTATATTAAGATGGACCTTGTATCTTCTTCTTCTTATCGTGTGGGCAAGTCCTGGTGTCAGAGTTTTTTCAGACCGTCTTACGGCCTCTGACGTGGTTTTTATGTAACGACTACTGCCACCAGAGATAGTAATAGCCGGAACCAACAGCTTAACCCGCCAGCCGAAGCACGGAATCATCTTTCTTTTCGGACAATCATGTGATTCAGCCTGCAATGTCCTACCCAACTGGGGAAAAACGCACAAAGTGACATATCATATCACTATTGCTATTGCGTTTCGTGTCCTTAACAAAACTTGAATCATTTTTTTCAGAAGCTGTTTGGATGATTTCTTCGCTTTGGATGTAGACAAAGGAACCTGATAGTGGGGAATTTACTGCAACACGATGTACTGGAACCGTTTAAAAAATGATTAAGCTCTGATATTCGGCATAGGTGTTCCTTAGGTAGCCTTGAGTCAAAATTCACCGGGACCCATCGAGACCCACCCCTCAGGTAGTCATGGGAGGGGGGGGAAGTTTGATTCTACCACGCTCCACTCTTATGCCTATATCTCCCTAACTATTAGTAGTGGGGCAAGTTTGGTATCGTTTACGGATAACAGAAGGATGGCAAATTCATTTCTGGAACAAACTTTTTTACTTCCCATACAAAAAATTGAAAATATTGAGTAAAGTTCGTAAAACTGAATAATTTTTTTTCGAATTAACTTAAATATTTTTTTAATTTCAAAAGTAATGAGATTTAAAAAAATATGTGTTAAAAGCCACATTCACCTGCATTCTAAAAATGTATAATTTGTTACAGTGCTACTACAAAAAATAGGTAAAAAAAAATATTTGTCAAGCAACTCAGAGTGGGGTAATATGTTTTATATCAAAATCTTGTAAAAGTTGAGCTTCTAGTTTTAGAGACCTTAATGTCATTTTTCAAGACCTATCTATAGACACCCAACACGTATAGGTTTGACGAAAAAAATATTTTTAAGTTTCAGTTTCGTGTATGGTGTGCCCATACATTTATTTATTTATTAAAATATTTTATTTATTATTAAATTTAATTTATTAAAATATAAAATTTAAAAATAAATCCCAATCCATTTCTTTTTAAGAACTTTTCAAGTTTATATCTATCACATGCCATTCTTTTGACTTTGGACGTAACAAAGAAGTTTGCTTCACAGATGGGCCTAATGTATTAACCAATGTAGATCGCGACACACAAAACCTAGCACCGTGCAACCATGAAGAGGCCGATACCCGTATGATGATACATGTATCGGATGCAGTCGCTCAAGGCTTAAAAAAAATCATGATCCGCACTGTGGACACGGACGTAGTGGTACTGGCAGTTGCACAGGTACAGAAATTGCATCAGCTTGAGGAGCTTTGGGTGCACATAGGCACTGGAAAATACCATCAGTACCTAAGCTGTCATGACATTGCAACTTCTTTAGGTAAAAAATACAGAAGTTAAATTTGACTTCATCGTTTACTAATATTATTAATTTACACATCTGCACTCGTAGTATGCTGCACGTGATACGGCTGTATCACGTCTTTTATCTCGTTCGTTCGCACGCAAATAGAAAGAGAGCTAAGGTGTGATAGCTTGGTGATAGCGCTGTATCACTGCGGCGTGCTAGCTATGCTGTTTTTACTTACAGGGCCGCAGAGAACAAAAGTGTTGCCCTTGTTTCACTCATTTACGGGCTGTGATACGGTTTCGTGCTTCTACGGCAAAGGCAAAAAGAGTGCCTTTGAGGCTTGGGAGGCATTTCCTTCTTTGACTGAGGGTTTGATATTAGCTATGGATGGTAAAATAAACGACGCTATGGCGATTATTGAAAAATATGTTGTCATTTTATATGATAGGTATGTCATTTTTTCGAATAATGAAGTAAGACATACGCATAAAAAATATGTAATTATAATACTGCGTTTTGTTTTAGATCAAGTTCATGTACAGAAGTAAATGAATGCCGAAAATATTTATTCACGAAAAAAAACCGGCAAATCGAGCATATCCCCCCTACAAAAGCCGCATTATATCAACATTTTCTGCGGGCAGTTTTTCAAGGAGTTCATGTATGGGGTCAGATGTCAACTATTCAAAGTCTACCCTGTCCTTCTAATTGGGGCTGGATTAAAATTAATGATACTTGGCAACCAAAATGGACTGACTTGCCTGTGGCTGCAGACGCATGCCAGGAAATAATTAGGTGCAAGTGCACGAAACAATGCGGCACAAGATGCAGTTGCCAAAAACAAAAACTAAAGTTCACAGAGCTATGCCTGTGTGGTAGCACTTGCTACCAAAATAAATAAAAAATGCTACATCGATTTCACGTTTTTTATTTAAAAATATTCGTTTTTGTCTCTGTTCTTCCTTCAATATTTAAGCCGGTCACAGACTATGAAGATACTAAGTATCTTCATAGTCTGTGACGCCCTTTAGATTTTAATTAGTTTTCAAACTGTTCGAGTATAACATGTTGCACAGAACAATAAATATTGCCTAGAAATTGAAAGATAACAAGTAAAAGGATGATTGATTCGTACAACACGCTTGATGACTTTCTCACTTGCTTTACAAATATATTTTTTTTACCTATTTTTTGTAGTAGCACTGTAACAAATTATACATTTTTAGAATGCAGGTGAATGTGGCTTTTAACACATATTTTTTTTAATCTCATTACTTTCGAAATTAAAAAAATATTTAAGTTAATTCGAAAAAAAAATATTCAGTTTTACGAACTTTACTCATTATTTTCAACTTTTTGTATGGAAAGTCAAAAAGTTTGTTCCATAAATGAAGTCGTCATCCTTCTGTTATCCGAAAACGATACCAAACTTGCCCCACTACTAATAGTTAGGGAGATATAGGTATAAGAGTGGAGCGTGGTAGAATCAAACTTCCCCCCCCTCCCATGACTACCTGAGGGGTGGGTCTCGATGGGTCCCGGTGAATTTTGACTCAAGGCCACCTAAGGAACGCCTGTGCCGAATATCAGAGCTTAATCATTTTTCAAACGGTTAAAAGCACTAAATTCCCACTATGACGCGTTGACGGTTCATGAATGGGACATAATCTTATCTTATCTTATCTTGTTGTAGGGGCTGGCAGGCCAGCAACACTTCGACCCAGTGGGGTCTTTTGTGTTAGCCCCAATGCTTTTTGCTTTCCTCACCCTTCAAATACATGGTCAATGAAGGAGGCAATACCATTGAGGGGAAGAAACCTAAGACCTCCCGGTTTTGGGTATCCATCTCCGAGGAGGCACATGCGTTTTGCCGCCAAGACATCACAGTCACAAAGAATATGTTCCATAGTCTCTTCATCCTCTCCGCATGCTCGGCAGCTGGGATCTAGGGTGAGTTTCATTTTGTGCATCATCGCGCCTGTGGCGTAGTGCCCAGTGAGGGCTCCGACGATGGCACGAGCCTTGCTCCTGCTGTTGTTCAGTATGAACTTTGAGACACGAGTTGTCACATTGCTGATAAATTTCTTGGAGTGTTGTAGACCTGCAAGGCCAGACCACTCCAGTTTGTGTGTTTTATCAGCCCAATCTCTGATGGCCATTCTTATGCTGCATGCCGGGATTCCCACGCTTGGTTCTGGGCATGGCAATGGGACATAATACAGTTGCTATTAGGTTTTTTTATTACTGCTGCAGCACAGCTATGGTTGTGCATAGTCCACCACAATGTGTTAACAGATGACAAATAATCACTCGCAATAACGCTATCTATTGTGAAATAAATTATTTAAAATAAACCAGCGTCAAAATGCGTATGTGAAGTATACCAATCCACATTAGACACGCGTGGTGGTGGACTTAACGCCCATAGACTCTACTTGACGGTAGGCCTGTGACTAGCAGGGGGACTTATAGGCTGATGATGATGATGATGATGATGAAAACATGAACAGAAAGTTAAAAAAAAATATTAAGTGAAGAAATCTATTATTAACATTAATGAAATCATTACATTATAACATTTTCGACCGTTCGGTAATTTTATTATAATCTGAATTAATTTTACCACGGTACCTAATGAACTAAACAGCATAATAGAACTCAAAAGCACATTGTTCTCGGGAACTAAATCAACATAATACCCCAATAATGATTCATTAACATAAACTGATTCAATCTTTTCCAAGTAAAAACTTTCCATAAACTAAATTTACCCTCGTGAAATCGTGTCATTACCATTTTATCATTCCCCGATCAAAATTCACGCTCCATCGCTCTTGACTGACACATAGCTAACGAAGCCGACGTGGGGTTAACAGTACCTAACTAGACGTGGTCACGCATTTGACTCCCGGGTGAGTCACGGCTTAATCGGTGGTACTATGGTATTATGGTTGTGTGAGTAGGTACTCGTATATGTTTGGTCGAATTTTTCCCTCAATTTTTATTTGTAGAGTTCAGTTGATTTAATTTATTTGTTTTGTTTGTAAACATTGTTGCCCAATAGCTCCTAACAGCTCTTTTGCCTACTTGCTGGCAGTCATCATCATCACAGCCTTATTATACGTCCCACTGCAGGGCACAGGCCTACCCTCAGGGAGGGTGTGTGGGCGTTAGTCCACCACGAGTTCCCAATGCGTATTGGTAGACTTAAGAGAATATTATTCCGAGAGCGAAAATGCGCGCTGCATACAAACGTACTATGGTGATATTTTCAATACTAACCAATTAAAGTCAGTGAAATTTTGCAGAAACAATCTAGAAACAAATTTCTATGCTTCTATAGAGTCAGATTTTCGTTAAAATATACAGTTTCAATGCTAGGATTAATTTAAGATTTGTATGGAAATCTTTGAGGCACTGTAACTTGAAAACTATACATTTTAACGAAAATCTGACTCCATAGAAGCATAGAAATTTGTTTCTAGATTGTTTCTGCAAAATTTCATTGACTTTAATTGGTTAGTATTGAAAATATCACCATAGTACGTTTGTATGGAGCGCGCTCCGAATAATATACCCTTAAAATACGCATCGGAATTTCTTCTTCTGCGTATGCAGGTTTCCTTACGATGTTTTCCTTTACAGTTTGAGATCGTATTACGTACATAAGTTAGAAAAACTCATTGGTACATGGCATAAGGTCGGTGCGGATTCGAACCACGACCACAGATTACGGACCATAAGATTGAGTTTCCATAGCTCTCCGCAACGCGCCATCGATACTAAGTTTCGTGTAATAAGATTGTAATTAATTACATCCATCTCACTAATATTATAAATGCGAAAGTTTGTGACGATGTTTGGATGTTTGTATGTTTGTGAGTTTGTGAGTTTGTGGCTCAATCACGCATAAACGGCTGAACGGATTTGGATGAAATTTGGTTTTCAGACAAAATATGTTCTGGATTAACACATAGGATTACTTTTTACCCCAGCTGTGGGACTCTGTGGGATAATTTACAATGTTTTATCACGCTTACTAGCGCCGACTTGACTCTGACAGATGCATTTGGGCAGATTCCAGTGTTAAATAGCAGTTCCTTTTTTCAACACTTTTCATAAAATCAGTTTAGCGTGGTTGGTAAGCGGTTAGATTTTCGCGCATGGGGTCGAGGTTCGATTCTTGGTCGAGATGACTTTTTTTATTTTAAAATTTTACATGGCTTGGCTTGATTTGCTAAGGACCTGACTTCCAATCGTAATATCCTGAGATCTGGAGTGCGATTTTTGAATCTCATTTGCTGAATTCAGGTAGTTGAAAATGTCAAAATTACTATGGAGATACGCATCTTTCTACTGCTGATTTAACTTTCAAAATTCGCACTCCCGCAGTATGATTTTTGAAAGTCAAATCAGCAGTAGAAAGATGCGTATCTCCATAGCAATTTTGACATTTTCAACTGCTGAGCCCACCGAATGACATTCAAAAATCGCACTCCAGATCGATCAGTTGAAGTAAATGGTAAAAGGTAAAAGGTGAATGGTCAGAAACTTACTAGGTAAATTGGAAAAATACGAAAAAATCCCGCTTTTCCAAAGTTTGTAGGTAGTTCGTTTGCATATAAATAGATGGCGTTAGGCGTATTTTGAAAGCAAGTCGTGTGCAACAATTATTTATTCTAAAACCTAATGAGCTTAACAAATTTGGTTGATTATCGTGGTGTTATCGTTATAATTCATCGTTCTTAGTATATTGGTCATTTGAGTCAAATCTGAGCCAACAAAACGGTACGATAACCTTATAGTAGGTACACTACGATCGACGTGTGCCCTAAGTAGTCCATTATTGCACGGCGTGAAATAATGTCACGAGTATCATATACTATTTTATAGCTCGTGTGACCTAAACCCGCCAAGTTTTAAGTAATTTTTTTAATCATCTTTTGGAAAAATACAAAAAAAATCCTCTTTCTTTTAAGCTTTTCTAAAGTAAGTAGGTGGTTCGTTTTCAAATAAATAGATGGCGTTAGGGGTATTTTTTATAGCAAGTTTGCATCAATTATTTATTCCAAAACCTACTGAGCTTAACAAATTTGGTTGATTACCGCGGTATTATCGTTATAATTCATCGTTCTTAGTATATTGGTCGTTTGAGTACAATCTGAGCTAACGCAACGGTACGAAGCTTTGCCAAATGTTTATCAAAAGGCCCCGGCGGGGTGGAGGGGCGAAGCCCCCCCGGGGGTACGGGGGGCGGAGCCCCCCGAAGCACATAACCATGACTTCAAAACCTTAGTTAATTATCACAATCACAAATTAATGTCCGACGTGAATTTTACAGAAAGACGAATTTTGTTGCAGAATGTTTAGCCGAATGTTTGCCCGTAGCCCCCGGTCGGTGGGGTAGAAGTGCGGAGCATTTTATTTATTAGGTCTTGCAGATTTTTTTGTATACTTAGATACTAGGTGAATTGGAAAAATACTAAAAAAATCCTCTTTCTTTTAAGCTTTTCTAAAGTAGGTAGTTCGTTTTCAAATAAATAGATGGCGTTAGGGGTATTTTTTATAGCAAGTTTGCATCAATTATTTATTCCAAAACCTAATGAGCTTAACAAATTTGGTTGATTAACGCGGTATTATCGTTATAATTAATCGTTCTTTAGTATATTGGTCTTTGAGTACAATCTGAGCTAACTCAACAGTACTTAGCTTTGCCGCATGTTTGCCCAAAGCCCCCTTGGGATGGAGCGGCGAAGGACACAACCATGACTTCAAAAGCTTCGCTAATATATCACAATCAAAACCAAGGCGTGAATTTGACAGAAAGACGAATTCTGTTATGTAATGTTTGCCCGAAGCCCCCAGTCGGTGGGGTGGAGGGGCGAAGCCCCCCCGGGGGAACGGGGGGCGAAGCCCCCCGAAGAACACAACTATGACTTCAAAAGCTTCGCTTATATATCACAATCAAAACCATGGCGTGAATTTTACAGAAAGACGAATTCAGTTGCAGAAAGTTTTGCCGAATGTTTGCCCGAAACCCCCGGTCGGCAGGCGGAGGGGAGGAGCCCCCCGGGGGTACGGGGGGCGGAGCCCCCCTGAAGGATACAACCATGACTTCAAAAGCTTCGTTTATATATATCACAATCAAAACCAAGGCGTGAATTTTATGGAAAGACGAATTCTAAACGAAATTCGTAACGAAAATCTGACTTCATACGAACATAGAGATTAGTTTCTAGATTGTTTCTGAAAAGTTTCATTGACATTAATTGGATAGTATTGAAAATATCACCAGACTACGTTTGTATGCAGCGCGCTTTTGCGCTCTCGGAATAAACTTCTCTTAAGTATTTTATCGCACTATTTATTAATTCCTCTCTGAATTAAATTCTAAAGTCAACGCAGACGAAGTCGCGGGCAAAAGCTAGTCCATAATAATTATATCCATCATCGATTTATGATCGTGTGATGAGGTCAATATCGATATAATATCGACTCGACAGAAAAAGAACCAAGTTAAAATTTTAAGCTGGCACTAAACATAATATACTTATAAACATACTCTTTTTTACACGGGATTGAGGCCGTTGTAAGAAAGAGACCTGGTAGTATTATTAGAGACAAGCCGTTTTTTTACTAAAACTCAAATTCCCTTAATTTTGAGATAAACCGGTTTATTATTAAGGGTGCGATATTATCAAACACGACTATTTATTAGTGAAATCAAACCGTATGCTTACTTGATTAAGTCAATTCGGACAGAAATTTGCTAAAATTGTACATGAAACTTGGAGTCTAGTATTGAAGGTAAGTTACAGGGTGTAAGGAAAAGCGTATCATTTACCTTTAAATCACATACTCTACCCATTAAACTGAACAACCTCTACTATGGGAGCAAACCAGTCAGAACAAAAAAAATATTAGCTGTACCATACTAAACTGCAGTACCAACTTGATTCAATATTTTTTTTGTTCTGACAGGTTAGCTCCCGTAGTAAAAGTTGTTCAGTTTGATGGGTAGAGGTGGTTTAAAGGTTTATGATAAATTTCCTTAAAATATTAGGATTTTTATTAAAATTAAACATGGCTTCAATCACGCATATCATTTTATTAAGTTGATTGGTAGCTAGGCTTTCCGCTATGTTTCAATTAATAAACACTAATTGACCATAATATAAATTATCCTTAAAATTTAAGGGTACAAAAATAAAATGTTGACGTTCTATCTACATAATTACGGGTAAATGTAACACGCTGTTCATGGAAATACGGAAAATCGATGAAAACTTTCTAATAACAATAGGCTTTTGAGGAAAATATGAAGGAAATACAAAAAAACCTTATTGAGTTTTTAAATAATATCGCTCAGTGGCAGGAACCCTCATTAGAGTTAATCCTCCATTAAATCTCTTGTTAGCTCTTTCTACATCAACAAGACAAAAAGTGTCAGCAAGAAATTTAATGGAGGATTAACTCTAATAAGCGTTTCTGCAACTGAGCGTAAGAAGACTGATCCTCCATAAAATTGTAAGGAGTAAAATTATTTCTCATTTTATCATGTTATTGGTTATTCTGTATTTTTTTCCTCTGGAAGAATTTTTTGTTTTAATTAAATTCTGGTACATGTGACTAAAAACTATAATAATTATTACAACAACACAACTTATGTTAATATTGTTAAATTATTTCGTCGCTGTTATTTCAAAAAGTCGTATGTCTTTTCGAAATCGAATCGATCATACGACTTTTTGAAATGACAGCGACGATTTATTTCTTCGTGTAGGTACACATGGCGACACATCAAGCTACGCAAAACAAAATTATATAAGCTGGCCCCGCGACGGTGACGCTATAATTACTCTACCTATGCGCGCGGCCAGCTTATTTTGGTCTTGCGTAGCTTGATATGTCGCCGTGTGTACTTTATTCCGAGAGTGCAAATACGCGCTACATACAAACGAACTCGGGTGATATTTTCTATACTAACCAATTAAACTCAATTACACTTTTCAGAAACAATCTAGAAACTAATCTCTATGTTCGTATAAAGTCAGATTTTCGTTAAAATATACAGTTTTAATGCTAGGATTAATTTTAGATTTTTATGAAAATCTTTGAGGCACTGTAACTTTAAATCTATACATTTTAACGAAAATCTGACTTCATACAAATATAGAGATTAGTTTATAGATTGTTTCTGAAAAATTTCATTGACTTTAATTGGTTAGTATAGAAAATATAACCAGACTACGTTTGTATGGAGCGCGCCAACGGTAATATACCCTAAAACAACAATTTCATCTGGAAAGTCAAAATATACGTTAATCGATTTGAAAAATTTTTAGTAGACACTTTGACATTGTATTACACCATGTATTACAACAATAAGTGAAGGTAAATTGTACAAATACAAAAATAAAACGAAATATATTATTGAAGTTTGTAACTGCAAATGGAACCTCTGGGTATTGTTACAGATATCATTGACTCAATCACTCTATAGAGATAGTGAGCAGACCTATACAATATACTTGAGTGGGTACCTAAGATAGTAAATGTCTCACACCACAAAGCAACATCACATTTCATGCCACATGATTTCAAGATAACTACAAGATGGATATGGTAGTAAGGACAAATCATGCTCTATTGTTTTGAATACAAAGTCACGATGGTATAACATATAAACATAACTTTAGTCATTTGCTATTGTAAAATTTAATTAAATAACTTCAAGAATTTTATACAGAGTCCTATGGTAAAATTTTTAAGGGGATGATCAGACGCCAAACTGAACAACTTTCTCTATGGCACCAACATCGAATCGCGAAAAAAAAACTGCTGTTCCATACAAAACTGCAAACCTACTCCTACCTACCGTTTTACCTGATTCGATGTTGGTGCCGTGCCGTAGAGAAAGTAGTTCAGTTTGACGGTCTGATTATCCCCTTATAAAAGTGTCAGCATATTAAAAAGGACCCTTTATAGGTACAAAGTTACAAAGTGTAACAAAACAGCCTAGTAATATTTAAAGGGGTGGTTTTATGGTCTGAGTTCACCGTTTCAGTCTGCGGAGGGCTGTCCCTTACACAAAGTAACTAAAATTATAGATAGACTAAATCTTGCGGAATTACTGCAAACTTTCTCCACGTTTTATTTATATTGAATGCATGTAAGTGTAATGTATTTTAAAATTTATCTAATTAACTATTAAAATCGCTATCAGTCTGATTCCAACAACAGTAAAACTACATTTACATCTAAATATTTATTTACATTCGTTAGTTATAAATTATAATAATTATTCCTTTCAACATTTTGAGATTAAATTATAGTTTTCCATCCGGTTTCAAAAAAAAAGTACTGTCTAGCAAAACATTATTCTCAATTATTTTACATATTTCTTCTTTGGAACATAATAATTATAACCGTGTTGATTACTTTCCAATTACAAAATCGTATTTTTCCTAAATGTAAATATAAACGACGACACGGCTATTATATAGCTTATGCTTAGTTATTATTTTTAGATTGTATGCATAACACATTTTTCTGTTAATAACTATAACCTATTTAATTTATCTAGTCTAATAAAACTATGCACATGTAGGCACATTTTGGGATTAGAAAAACAATGATCTTAATCTATTATTAATCTAATCTTTATCTATTAGTTTTATTTATTCTAATATCGTCTTTGGCGATCGTATAAAGTATATGTATAAATTGTATAAACTAATAATTACGTAACCAATGTCTAATTTCTGAAAATCCCTAAATTATCTTTACCTGTTTCAAGGTTAAATAAATCAGCTCAGTAAACACGTCCTATATTTTATGTTAAATGTGTTAAAATTTACACCCTAAAATGTTATTTTACATTACATTCGAATTCTGTGTAATTTTCACTCCCTTTTTTTCTTATTGTTAATAAGCTGGCAGTGACAAAGAAAAAGGTAAGTTTGAAACGAAATCTTGCTTCCGTGATGTAAACAAAATTAAAAATTGTGACAATAATTTTTCTACAACCTGGCTTTATATTAAACTACAAAATGTTACAATTAAATACATTTCTCATCTCCAGCAGACTTATTTACCTGCTTACGTTAAGTACAATTAACACAATTAGGTAGTCATAACATTAATTTAATTTCGCGTTAATACGTCAATGACAAATGTACAACATTTATGTTCTTAAGGGAACACCGACCCTATAGTGCTGCCCTCAATCGTATTTTATAATTTCTTAATAATTATACAACATTTCCAAAAAACAAGAATATGACATTGTATTAATTGCGGATTTTTATTTTATTGAGTCATTACAGCTTTAAAACTGTCAAAAGTGGCCAGTTTCGGCGGGTTTAACGATAGTAACTACTAACAAACATAAAACGTAGTTGCCTGTAATTTTTCGATAAATCGATAACCAACAAATAAAGTGATGACATTCTTGTTTTTTGTTAATGTTGTTTAATTGGTTGGAAATTAAAAAAAAACTATGTAGGGCAACACTGAAAATTCCGTATCATCTTAAGTTATAAATACGATAATTTTAGTACTTATTATGATCTTACTTCTAAGAATGTTTTCAATGTCTTTGGTGTAATTTCACTAAAGTCTGGTTATGCACTAAATAGTCTTTGTCACAATACTACTGTCACTCGGGCTTGAACTATCGTCTAGTCTGCGGTCCTTCAGATCCTGAAAAATAAAAAATTCTGATAAATCAATCAAATCAAATCTAATTTCTTATTTCAAAGTACCTAAACGAACGAACGAAACGAACAGTAAACGGACTCTTAAGTAAAATTTGATGTTACGCTGGTCTTATAATTAGTTGTACAAGGCATGTACAGTCAGCAATATCTGCTAAGACTTCGGTCGCCACTAACTGACCCACTAACGCTCAGTTGCAGAAAGGCTCATTAGAGTTAATCCTCCATTAAATCTCTTGCTAGCTTTTTCTACGTCAACAAGATTCTTTTTCTAAGTCAAACAGCAAGAGATTTAATGGATGATTAACTCTAATGAGTGTTAAGACCTTTTTAAAATTAACTTTATTTAAAGCAGTGTTCATCTAGTGTTTGTTAAGTCAATAATTAGTTTAAATTATAGTAGATTACACACCGAGGGCAGGAAACTATGATAGGTCTCAGATCTCATGTAATTGTTGACCTAGGCGATGCCGAGGGCGGCCAAGGTCAACAAACATGTGATCTATAATTATATTTCTTATTTACTGCCCGAGGTTAGTATACTATTTTTCTCCTCGAGTGAGGAGGAAAGCGGCAACTTTGTTTAGCGCAGCGGGACGACAATTGACGCTTTCCGTCCGGAGGGGAGAAAAAGCATTTTACATCTGAATAACTCTTTGATTTGACACACGCGGCCACTCATTTTGGAACACTAGCAGTCCACAATAGTTTATCGTTACATTGTGCTAGTAGGAAGAGGCAGGACAGAATAGGTTAGCCATATTTTCGTATAAAAATTGGATTGCGTCTGAATTTTGTCGGGATGAAAAGAAAATATAAATTTCTATCGTAAATTATTTACTTTGACGTAAAATTTTCTGACAAAGACATAGCTAACAGCATATTGTTCATCGCAAGGGAATCCACTTTCAATGGAAAGACTTCACACGAGAAGAAAATTGACAAAGTATTCACGCATGAAAAAGGCTCTGCTGGTGTTAAATTTATGCATCACTCTTTTTTGACACTGTGTACCTATTTTATTTATATTTCAGCATTTTGCATGTTGTTGAAAAGTAAATTGTCCTTTAAATGTTGACAGAGCAAAATAAATTGTTTACTGTGACCCAAGTACTAGGTAGGTATGTAGATACTTATATTCTCTTTATCGAATGAAAATGTATGGTAAAAATATATTCAAGTTTAACTTTTCTGTCCGTATGTAGCAAATCCGTTGCCGTGTAGGCAATTAGTGGTCCGTACTAACAGTTGTTTAACATTATGTCATTGATAATAACCGCTATAATCTGACACATACTAAGTATGTAGTCACATAGTAACTGAAGATCATTTTACACTGGTGATTGTTTTTTGGGTACAGAAATAAAACTACCCAATTTAGTGCCAGCCTCAATTACATTCTATACACATGGACTACGTCATACAACACAACCCTAAAATGGTACAATTATTATGTCTCTAATGTCATCTTATTATGGTTCAGTCATTGCTCTTAACTATGATTAATATTTTGATAAGTATAATTATGAAACTGACTATCATAATCTAATATTCTTTGACATGCATGTCTAATTCTAATTTAATTTTTTCTAAATGTTATAAAGATTTATTAATTTAATTATTTAGGTACCGCTCGAAATATTAATGTATAAAATAATGTTATTTTAAATTATCAAATGTATAAAACTTACATGGTGTAGTGTTTGTAGGTACTGTTATACAAGATGTTACAAAAATACAGATAAACATTTAAAATTTTTAAAGGGGTTGTCTAGACCATCAAACTGAACAACTTTCGCTATGACCAACATCGAAATCCCGAAAAAAACAATATCTGCTATCCCTTTATAATCTAAGCTAATCATTTAGTTCGAGTAGATTTGTATTTTAGTATGGTTTTTTTTTCAAACTGAATATCTTTCAATATTGTTTAGACTCTAAACAACCCCCTTAAAAATTTTAAATGTTTATTTTTACCCGACTGCGACAGAAGGAGGGTTATGTTTTTCGAGCGTATGTATGTATGTATGTTTGTATGTCTATTTCGTTGGCACGCCCTACAGCTTAAACGGCTTGATGGATTTGAACGTATGAGGTGTCGTTAGATTTGTAAAAATCGTGAGAGTGACATAGGGTACCTTATTTCAATATGGAGTCTGCGAATTAAAAAAGAGAGGGGGAGAATCAATTTTTTTTTGTAAAAAATTACAATATGGGTATCAAATGAAAGCTGGTGAAGAGCAAATTCCAAATATATATATATTATAGTACTTTTATGCTACCATTTTGACACAAGACTAAAAAGTATGAAATAAACTAAATTATTTTAAAAAACAAAAAACCCGACTGCATAAAAACTATTAACTGAAAAGAAAAAAACAAGCTTCTTATTTCAGCTATAATAACTTTGTTTAAGCAAATTAATACAATTTGAATGTTATTACTTATTAGGTAGGTATTGCAGGGGACAAACCAATAACCAACAAAAATAGGTCATTTTTCTTTGTCCCCGTTTGCGATACCTAGCTGAAATAAGAAGCTTGTTTTTTTCTTTTCAGTTAATAGTTTTTATGCAGTCGGGTTTTTTGTTTTTTAAAATAATTTAGTTTTTTACTTTTGTAACAGCCTGTATAGTGTAAATTGTTGAATAAATGAATAATGTAGTGCTTGTCTCTCATACAGCCAGCCTGATAATTTTCCTGCCATCTACAAATTATTCCTGTAATGTTCATGATTTTTTTTTTCAGAATTTATAAGAATATGCCTAAATTTTTAGAAAAATAGGTGGGGACAGCAGTTTTTTCTGAGTTAATTGAAAACTTTGTTAATAAAATTTTTCAATTATACCTACCTACCTCCCTATATCTACCTCCCAAAAATATAAACCCCATATAAATATTCTGCTTTTATTTATTTCTTTTTCGTTATGGGACCATTAATTTCTATATCTGTGCCAAGTTTCAGCTTCTTATGTCTTACGAGCTCTGAGGAAAATGCCAGTGACGGACAGACAAACAATAACGAGGTGATTCCATAAGTGTTCCGTTTTGCTAATTTTCATCACGGAATCATCTTTCTTTTCAGACAATCAGGTGATTCAGCCTGCAATGTCTTAACCAACTGGGGAAAAGCTGAGAAAGTGACATAATCACTATGTGTCCGTAAAACGTAGAAACAGAAGGTACTAGAAGGATGGACGTGTCTTGTCATATTCACTCAATAAGAGATGCACAATAGCAAATTCGCTCTAGTTAAAAAAGGAGATCGCTACTTATTGCTGTCTTATCGACGTAACAACTTTTTTGTACTACGACGGCTGTCTGCCTTATGAGTCGTCATCTAGTTTCATATAAGGGTCATTGTCATATAAGGGGTGCAAAGAAAGGAATGTGAAAAGATGTTAATTTTTACCACTTTTTCATTATTAACCGAAGTAAAATAGTAAATATAACATAAATAAATTAAAAATTTAGGTCGTTTTTCTTCCTTTATCAAATAATTACCAAAAAACGTTTTTTTCTGACCACCGAAAAGGTGCAGATGACCACCAAGAAGACATCAATTGCGCTTTATTCATAAAATAAAACAAAATTCAACATACATTAATCTCAATTAAAATTTCTCTGTTGTTACATTTTATTATACTTTGTCAGATATAGGGAATTGTTACGAATTTTTACCATAAAAATATAGTAAAATATGGACCACCAAAACGACATCTTTTCGGTTCTCGTTTTTTTCATTTGACAATATGAGTATCTTCCGTGGTTTCAGTTAACGTTTCTTGATAATTTTCATCCGGTTTATTAATCTTTCATTCTCTTCTATTTATGCTAACTTAATTTTGATTCTAACTCCATTAATAATAAATAAACCTTTCTGTTTTCAAATTCCCTTTCAAAGCTCTTAAAGTGTGTCTCGAAGCAGATGAAGGAGGAGGATTTAGGGGAAGATTATGCCTATCATCCATCATTATCATCAGTTTTCGTAAATTTCACGGCAGAGGGTTCAGGGCCTATCCTTAGGAAGGGTGTATGGGATTGTTCGCCAGTTCTATTTACCACATGCTGATTGGTAGAATCCAATCAGAATTTCATCTCAACCTTCAACTCTGCAACCTGCATCCTCACAATTTTGTACTTCACCGGTTGAGATATGTGTGTGAAACAATTGAAGAAGCCGGAGAAGTTGGTGGACTTCTACTACGACCTTATTTTTTTGACTTATGCGTTTCGACTTTTTTAGTATCTCTCGTCCCTGCTTCTTCTCTAAGTTTCGGTTGTTTATTAGGCATCCTCTCATAAATAAGGGTGGCAGCGAGTGGACCATATACCACCTAAGCGGGCTCAGTTCATATTGGTGGAGAAAAGTTAAAATAACGTTGTTCCTGAAGTCGATTTGTTGGTCAGTGGTCACCAATGACCACCAAAAAGATGACCACCGAACGGAAATTTCACATTCAAATTCAGCTATCCTGAAACTATAGCGGGCTGGCTAGCCAAATATGATGCGTTTGTAAACTAGACATTAGTATGTACTGCGCTATAACGAAAATTTCACTTATTCAATAATACTTACAAATTTAATGTAGTAACCGGAAAGACGCTATGAAGTTTGACAAAAAAGTATTTTTGGGTAAACGAAAAAGATTTTCCTCTTTTTTTATGAAATGTGGATCAGGGATGCATCAAGGGATATTGATGACTTTCCTTAGAAAGGAACTATTTGTTTTTGGGAACGTTTAAGCATAAAAATGTTGAAATGTTTGGATAAAAATATGGACCACCGAAAAGACATACAACTTGTGTAACATGTGACAATCGTATTTAAATAAAAAACCGACCCACTTTTAGGATTCATATCAATAGCACATGATTTTTGAGGATTGAGAGAACTAATTAAGCTGAACAGGGCGAACATTAAGTGCAGTTTACATTTACTTTTTGCATTGCAAACTTGCATACATCTGTTTTGAACGGACCACCGAAACGGACTTTTGAGTATAAAAAACAGCAAAAATTCAGTTTATCGAATTAATTCATTAAAAAGATTTTCTTGGGTAAAAAGTATAATATAATTGTTGATTCTTTTTGCAAAAAGAAATTAAATTAAAGCATTATTTAAGAATTTACGTGTCTTGAACAATTTTTTGTCACTATATGACAATGACCCATAAATTGTATAGGGTTTTCTGACCATCGCTATATCATACGCGGTTACAATGATGTTCCGTCTAACAGCGTAAGCGAAAAAAAAATCGTCTATGCCGTAAAACGTCCAAAGACTCCAAAGTGACATATCAACCTCCGTGTCAAGAGCCCAATGCGTAAACATTACACCACGAAGGCATACAAATAATGAAGGGTTTAAGATGTAATTATCATAATCGTTCTTCAATGGAAACATGGAATTGGCCCTGAGAAGTCGACCCTAAAATACAAACGAAAGAACGGTTAGTAAAAAGATGATGAATGACTTCCCGGTATCATTCGCATAATAAAACGGGACTTATTCAATTACATCTACAGGTTCCACTGTAACATAATTTGTCACTGTTTGCTTAGTTCTTTTTTGCTTACTAAATTTCCTGGCTTCTGAATTAATAATAAATTGATAATAATTTTTCAGGGGATTACATAATTTTTTTCACTTCGAGGCTGGGGATGGTCTACTGAACAGATTATATTGTGGAGTGTACCTTCAATGAAGTGTTCATTAAGTAGGTACCTATATACAGACAGGGTGTAACAAAACACCCTAGTAATTCTTTAAAGGGGGCTTCAGACCTTCAAACTGAACAATTTTCACTACGGATCTAACATCGAAATCGAAAAAAAGAAACTCTGTCCAAAATCTATGAAACGGCTGTTGGATATATAACCCATTTAATTTTACAACCTGTATAACCTGTTGATGAGTTTGTGTGTTAATTTATTGTAATTTTTAGGGTTCCTTACCCAAAGGGTAAAAACGGGACCCTATTACTAAGCCTACGTTGTCCGTCCGTCCGTCCTACCTATTTAGGGCTGTAACTTTTGAACCGTAATAGCTAGATAGTTGAAATTTTCACAGAATATTCGTTTTTACCGCGAATTTGTTAACAAATAATAAAATAGTCAAAAAGATAAAAATTAAGGTGGCTTCTTAACAAACAACTAGTTTTAATCAACGTTTTTTCTTCTCGCTCTATCGTAAAAACGGTAATACATACAAGCGTCAAATTTGGTGTGATTATAGAACAAACTCTAGAGTATAACAACAAATAATAAAAAACGGCGAAATTTGAGTCGGTCTCGTCTTAATATGTTGTGTGGTGCTGGTGTTGTGGTACGGAACCCTCGGTGCGCGAGTAGCCCGACTCGCACTTGACCGGTTTTTATTCATAATTATGTTGTTTTGTGTACAAAAAGAATCTAAGAATCTAAAAGTGTAGATTTTTCTAAAAGTAAACTTAGCCCGCATCTATACTCCATTCCAAATAACAACGAAAATTTAAGGCTATTTTGAATATCAGAAACAGAGATTTGAAACACTTCCTCTCACTTATTCTTAGAACAGCTTTAGTAACGTCCAAGATACGTTGGATAGTATATCTTTCTCATATTAAATAAATCATATTTGCTAATCAGAATAGGCCAGAAAGCTATACAGGGATTGGAATATCTTTTCGTCCTTATTTGGAATGCAGTATCGACGCTAAAAACACCTGACTAGGCTTTAAAATATGTCAGTCAGTTAAAGAGTGTTTGGCTTTTTATATATAGAAAGATAAGGGATGTCTTACCCTTGATGTAGCAAGCCTTTGAACTACAATTTCTAGGCGATCACCAGCGGCTGCAATCAGAGGCACAGTCAGGCAGCAATCGTAGTCTACTGTTCTTGTTCCATTTACCTGGTGATTATAAAAATAGCCTTAAAGTCTTTTAGAAAACTACGGCGATAAAACTTTGGGTGTAGGGTGTAGTACGAGGGGACAGAGGGATTAAGAGGATAATTAATTTAAAGCGTTTCCATACAAACAAAGTGTGGTTATACTTTGAATTTTAACAGAATTTATTCAGAAACAATATAGAAACTAATCTCTATTAATCTCTATGCTTGTCTGTTATCATATTTTCGTTTAAATGTTTTTAAAGCTACAGTGTCTCAATGATTTCCATACAATTCTTAAATTAATCCTAGCATAGAAACTATATATTTTAGCGAAATCTGATAACATATAAGCATAGAGATTTGTTTCTAGATTGTTTCTGAAAAGCATATTTCATTTGTATAACGGCATTACTCTTAAAGGGCTGCGTAGGAAAAGGTTAATAAGATGTTAATAAGGTGCATATTTTTATAACAAGAGGACAATACTCCTTTCTCCTTTGCATTTACGTTGTTATTCAAACAAAATTGTTTCACGCTTGATGGAATTTCTCTTGACGGAAGCGTAGAAGCACTAACAGGCTGATAACATTATCTCGATGAAATTACGAACCCTTCGACATTTTTCTTTGCTGGCAATGTATTTATAAATAATTTTATGCATAGATACTTCACAGAAATGCAAACCAAACTACATCAAAATACTATAAAAGTTACAAACCTGTAAAATCCTGTCAAAGGGTCTTAACAAGCCGACAATATCAGCGGGTCCCCCTTTCCTAATCCGGTTAATGTATACCCCTCTCTCATACAACCCGTCTGAGACCGAAAAACCGTAATCATCGTAGATGGCGTCTTTGTATAATATTACGTGATGGATGGATCCTCGTGCAGGTGAGACCGTTTCACTGCTATACAGACCTGAAAGAAAAAAAAACGACGTTTTTAATTATGTTCAACTATCCATTTTGCGTTAATCAAAACATGGATTATTGAAAGATACTGATTCATTATTATCATCAGCTTATACAGGATGGAATTCATCATTGATATCATTAGCATCCTTTTAAACTAAGAGTCTACCCGGAGTCGCGTTGTGGATCTGCTAGTGGGTGGTCGCGTGTCGCGTGTCGCTCGTCGGTTGCCCCCTCCCAGCTCGACAGCGGGGCTCCAGTGGTGGCTCAAGATAGTGTTCTTTTGTAAGAACAACCCTTGAAGTCACCAAAATATATTTATAACCGTACAACGTCAAGCACTTTTGCTACAAAAACTCGACATTGGCAAAATCATCACAAACCAAGATGGCAGCCATATTTTAAAAATAGAATAGAAGAGTCTACCCTCAAACTGAAAAATTTCTACTACGGGAGTAAACCCATCGGAGCAAAAATAAAATCTGCTGTTCCATACTAAACTGCAATGCCTTCTCGACTCAAATGCATGCAGCAGATATTTTTTTGCTCCGATCGGTTTGCTCTCACAGTAAAAGTTGTTCAGTTTGATGTGTAGACTCTTTGTTTTTAAGGATAGTTGTAGTTTGTTTAGTAAGGGAATAATCAGCTGTCCCATACAAAACTGCCAACCTAACTCGACCCGAATATATGGGACAGCTGATTATTTTTTTGCGATTTTGATATTGGTCCCATAGCGAAAGTTATTCAGTTTGATGGTCTGATACTCCCCTTAAAATAGTTTCTGCTAATTTTGTTAGACCTTATATAATAGGGTCCTTCTTAATACACTTACACTTTTTTAAGAGATCATCAGACCGTTAAACTGAACAACTTTCTGTATGGCACCAAAATCGCAAAAAAAAAACTGCTGTTCCATAGAAAACTTCGAACCTGATTGAGCTAAATGTATGGGACACCTGATTGTTTTCGCGATTTCGATGTTGGTTCTATAGAGATAGTTGTTGAGTTTGATAATCTGATGATCCTCTTAAAAAAGTGTCAGCATAACGGGCCATCCCACAGGAGTCCCAGTGCAGGCAGGGTACATGGTGGTACAGGCACAGTATAAGAAAGGGTAACTACCCTCAGGAAGGGTGTATGGGCGTTAGTCCACCACGCGTGACCAATGCTGATCGGTAGAATCCACAAACGCGTTCGAATTTATTCTGTAGCGTATTGGAAGGTATTTATCGTACTAAAAATAACTAGCAACAACATTTTACAAGATACCTAATGGGCTAGCCCAATCTTTTAATCACTTTTCATAAAAAACACTGTTTTAAAATCATATTACTCACCATCATTCTCATAAATTGGACTTGTAGAAAACTGAAAGCTTGTCCCTGGCATGTTAGGTTTTAGTGGAGATTTCTGCGGAGTCGTAACGGTATAAATTCCATTATTCAAAAAGTCATCATCCCAATTTGGTCGCCTCGTCTTAGGCGAAACTATTCCATAAGGTCCCATTTGAACATAGTCGCATTTGCAAGACGCCTTTTCCATGTTATGCAACTGACAATCTTTCATGTTCGAAGTTAATATCTCAATTTGTTGAACGTCGTCTTCTCTTGTAATATTCTGTTTATTTTTCAGAGTATTCTCAGGAATGATGCATGTGTTTTCATAATGGAAAGTCTTGAGTGAATTGTTTAACGAATAGTTAGGAAGTGGTAAATCGTTTACGCTGTAAGGAGCTGCTGTATTAAAGTTACAAGCCATAAGTTTATCCTCATCCGTTGGCGAATACGGTTGTTTATCCATGATCCTACTTTTGTCGGGAACGGCATATTCTATTACCTCTGAATTACCTATAACATAAACTTTAAACATTATGAATGTAACAATGTTTCTAATATTTGACACTAAGGCCGGATTCGACCAAACTTTGGTTTATAGAAGAGTAACTTGTAAAAGGAATAATTTACTCTTAGTATTTACTTCGAAGTAACTTCATTTGTGTTCTACCACACTAAACCCAGACTAAAATAACGAATGTATTATCCACCTAAAAAAAGAGGTTATTGTATCTGAAGGTACTTATTGCAAGTTTTTTTTTTAATAAAGTGAAATTTATTTCATTAGTCTCGGCTTAAGCTTTACGCCGTCAAAATAATTGGCCGTGTACGATTTACTCTCAACTTATTCACAGATTAGTGGTTGGTAAAACGCAAAATCAGTTTACTCTAGAGTAACCGGGCGGCGACTTAATTAATCTTAGAATAAAATTTACTCGCGTTTGGTCGAATCCGGCCTTCGTAATTTAATTGAATGAGTTTCTTACCACAATTTGCGCTAGTACGAACAGGGGTATTCTGATCCCAGGATTCTACAGCACTGTCGTTTGAGAGACCAGGACTTGATGTTGAATGGCTTGAATCTCTTGTGCTGCATTCTGCACTTTCTATGGATCCTATGAAAACCAGACATAATAAATTTTTTAATACGAAGTCTAAATAAAAACCCTAAAGTTTTAATGTTTTCAATGTCATCATTATAAGCCCATATAAGTCCCACTCCAGGACACAAGTCTCCCTCAGGGAGGGTGTGTATTGGGCGTTCGTCTACCATGCGTGCCCTATGCGAATTGGTAAACTTCACATACGCATCATTATTTCTTCTTCAGCGTTTGCAGGGTTTCTTCACGGTGTTTTCCTTCACAGTTTGAAAACAGTTGGTCGGGATTACGTACATAAGTTAAAATAAGTCATTGGTACCAATGAATTATTCTAACTTATGTAGGTAAGTAATACATGAAATGTCACCCGTGCTGATTCGAATCATGATTAACTTTCTCTTAATTGTTGTAAATGTGATTAATAAAAATACAATGTAAGCAAGATTAGATTGAACGCTAAACCTACCAGTTACTTTTCTACAAAGCTGCAGTTGTACTCTTTGGCCGCTTTGCTGTAATAACTTAATGGCTTCTGATAATGGTTTATTCAAAACGCTTTCCCCATTGATGCTGAGTAATTCATCCCCTATTTGCAATTTTCCACATTTTTCTGCCAAACCACCTGCATAAGAAGTTATTTTGTTATTAACATTTGAAATCCATGTTAGCGAAAATTTATTTTAAATTTAAACTGAGTACCTATGCATTCATTACCTTCAATAAGACCGCTTAGTAAAACAGGTTGATTCACATCTTCACTTCCTGCGATCGTCAGTCCTAAAGGACCACTATCTTGTTTTATAAGTTCAACAGTAAAGACTGCACTATTGCCATTTTCGTTACTTCCATGACTCCTTTCACTTTCTTTGGCACTATTGTTTGGACTGTCAGTATGGTGGCCTGAATCTTCTCCGCTATGCACAACAGCCTTTATTTCTATGTTACTAAAACTTTGTAAAGTCATTTTTGCATTGTGCTTATGAATGTTTGACCAATCTTCTGTTAGATCACGTTTTCTAATTTTCAGCGTTATTATATCTTCGGGTGAGTTTTGCAGGATGTTGAAGGCTGTGTCCTTAAATACCGAAAAAGTACATTAGTTTTGGGAAATTTTTTGATGAAACGTTTGTTTTAGTGGTATTTCTTAGTCAGCATAATGCACAATGCTGACGACTATATTCCCCGAGGGGGTAGTCAGAGATGTTCTTAAACCTCAGAACAGAAAGTCTGTCCAGTGTGACGGGGAGTTAGCCCGACCCCACTTCTAATGGACAGTGGGTAAAATACATGCCTCGAAATTGATACAGCAGGTTTCCTCACAATGTTTTCTTTCACCGAAAAGCCAGTGGTGTTGCTAACCGTAACTAAATTCCGAAAAACTCATTGGTACGAGTCAGTCTAGGACGGGGATCGAACTTTCGCCTCCTGCACGGCAGGCAAGGTTACTCGCCACTGGACCACCACGACTTTTTAAGTTTACATTAGTTAATACTTACCAAAGATAAATTGTGTAGAGGCTGTCCATTGATAGCGAGGAGCTGATCTCCAGATGATAGCGCTCCACTTCGATGTGCTACAGATCCAGGTTTGATATCTGATATCACCATTGGTTCTTCGTTACTTAGAAGCTTTTGTTTACATCCTGGGACATCAGAAATAATATAAGTAGTTACTATAAACTATCTTCTTCTTTCTCGTGTAATGTAAAGGTGATCACACTTTGTCTTGGTCTTGAAGGTGATCAAATGAATAGTAATCTTATAACCAACTATTATTTATTAATTTAACAGTCAAATATTAATAGATGTAAGTAGGTAATTAATTTTTTCTCGTAAAACAAGCTGAAAATTTGAACAGGTTTTGTTCCGATTCTGACGTTCATTTGTTATTTTTAAATTAATTAATTCTGGACTGAACGTAAATCAACCAATGTAATCGTTTTCTAAAACATACCTGTAATAGTTACGCCAAGACCAGCTGACGTTTTTGCCAGTTTCACATTAAATACTCCACTTGAAGCTTCTATAGTGTTCGGCATACTAAATTCTACGTTCAGAGTCAAATATTTAGGGTTATGAGAATCATTTCTTCTTTGTAATATCTCATTGGCGACATCTACTGTTAGGTTTTCATGGCCATTGATAGACATAACTCTATCCCTGATTTGAAGACAACCGGATCTAAAATTAATAAATTATACCATTAAAAATATACCATGATAAGTACCATGCGCTGTGCAAAGAAATACCTACACATCATCAGTAAAAATTTTACTGAAAGCATTCGTTCAAAATTTGCAATGAATGTTCGACCATAACAAAACTCACACATACACGTTTGAACATACTGTAACTCGAAAAGAAATCAACCCTTTTGCATGATGTTGTAAAAACGTAAAGAAACAAATATTTCCAGAAACTATAATTACTAGTTCAACAATATTCGAGATTGATTTTTGTTGCTCGAAATCTCACGCAACTCTCGCAAATGTGTGTTTCTTGCTTTCATTCTCAGTCAGCGCCAAATTTGACCTTTGATTTGCGTTATGCGTGAACAATCATGACTGTGATAGGTACATAACTGTAAAGTAGTTCTTTTACACTTGTATAGTCATGCAATATCTCCAAAATCAACGCGTATAAATCAAAGACAGCAAATCAGTTTACCAACATTAAACTAAAACATGGAGCTTTGGACTAGATCAAAGACATTTATAGGCTCTGAATGGCTTTGACCGTCAAAGAACAAACCTGAAAGCCGGTGACTGCGTCGAAACATGGGAAATGACCAAAGCACCATTTTCCACGTGCAATGCTAAACCACTGCTTTGTCCAGGTGGTACCTCTAGTTGTATGTTCAATGATTCAGTTCGACATACGCCCATGCTTGCGTAGTTTTGTTGGCTATCTGCAATCATACACGTTCTTTGAATTTACCTATCATAAGTGATAGGCAAAATTCACATGAATTGAAGGGACAACAATAACTTGTTAATTAAATATAATTTAAAATAAACAGGGACCTTTTTAATGTGCTGACGGTATTTTAAGGGTATGATCAGACCATCAAAATGACAACTTTCTCTATGGGACATCGAAATCCAGAAAAAAATTCTTATGTCCCATACATTTGGGTCGAGTAAGATTGCAATTTTATATGAAACAGCAGATTTTTTCCATATTTCTATGGTGGTCACTTAGAGAGAGTTGTTCAGTTTGATGGTCTGATCATCCCCTTAAAAACTGCCAATATATTAAGAAAGACTCCTAACCCTAGGACCACTAACTATGTTCTTATTTTCGTTGGAGCTAAAATCAGGAAGCTTATTAATGTTTCACTATAATCCGTTTTTTCTCCCCTCCGGACGGAAAGCGTCAATTCTCGTCCTGTTGCGCTAAACGAAGTTGCCGCTTTCCACCTCCGTCGAGGAGAAAAATAGTATACTAACCTCGGGCAGTAAATAAGAAAGCCTCAGATCACATGTTTGTTGACCTCGGCTTGCCCTCGGTCAACACAGGTACATGAGATCTGAGACCTTTCTTACTTTCCTGTCCTCGGTATGTGTAGGTAATCTACTAAAAATTTTATACTAACCTCGGGCAGTAAATAAGAAAGCCTCAGATCTCATTTGTAATTGTTGACCGAGGCGAAGCCGACCTTTCATACTTTCCTGCCCTCGGTGTGTAATCTACTATTATGTACAACACTTGGTAGGTACACTACACGGAAAACTTCTCGGTAACGCCACAAAAAAACAATTCGCCTAGGTAGGTATGTTATTCTGCTCAGTCAAGTTTTTTGCCAGGCTGCTTTCCGGCTACTATAAATCAGTGACAAGTACTAATCACTTATGTGTAAACTGGGTATACTGCTAATTAGCATAACAGAGTACAGATTTGAAACTACTCAACGGAACTAGTTGGACCAAACCAGGAACGAGGACAATAGTCCTAAGTAAACAACGTTTGGGACCCGTATTTGGAGTTTAGATTTGTTTTGAATTACTAGGGTTGTTTCGTTGATGTGTGTTTTCAGTTTTATTTTTGTTGTTTTCAGTTTTTGTTGTATAATTAGAATATTCGTTGTCTATGTGACGCTATTTTTCGAAGTATTTTCATTGCTTAACAATTATTGACGTTTTCAAATTCAGCATACGTAGCTGAGGTGGGTATATATGAAAAGTTTTATTGTCACGTCAGAGGCCGTTAGGCGGTCTGTAAAAACCCTGGGGCTTGAATTAATTACATCCAATGATAAATCAGTTATACCACCAATTTTCTCAACTATTGTGCCTAACTTTTCACTGGAACAGATTTAAATTTGATTGGTGTTCAAGTATGTACTTGTATACTAAATAAAAGTTATGAGAGTAATATAAAAAACAGTTAAATTGGGTTCGTTTAAATAAACACTAATTGGCGAGAGTTGCCAGCCTGTTCCTAGAATTTATTTAGTTCCATTTCAAATAGCAACGTAATTTTATGGCTACTTCTAATTACAGAAACAGAGTTTTGCAAAACTTCCTCTCACTTATTGTTAGATGCTTTGGTAACGTCCAAGATATTATTGTCATCTGATAAAGAAAATATATTCGCTAATTGGCCAGAAATCGAAATTGGAATCGGAAAATCTTTCCGTCCTTATACAGAGTGAAATTCATGCATTATAGCATCCCTTTTATCTAAGAGTCTACCCATCAAACTGATACTGATAGTAGTAAATGGTGTAGTAAGGTGTAGTAGTAAAAGGTGTAGCAAGTGCTCAAAAGGGTCCCTCCTTAGACGGGGAATCGGAGCAAAAAAAATCTGCTGTTGCATTTGTTTGGGTCGATCAGGCATTGCAGTTTAGTATGGAACAGCTGATATTTTTTGTCCCATAGAAAAAGTTGTTCAGTTTGATGGGTAGACTCTTAGTTTAAAAGGATGCTAATGACATCAATTTCACCCTGTATGGGTGTAATCGAATTATTTGATACTAGAGGACCGCGGCGAACTTCGTACCGCCTTAGAATATTCCCGACATACACTTGGCCGTTTTTTATAGCCTATATTAATCACTGATAATGTAGCAGTCTAATGGTGAAAGAATTATTCAGATCGGTCTAGTAGTTTCGGAGCCTATTCATTACAAACAAACAAACAATGAAAACTTTCCTCTTTATAATATTAGTATAGTATAGACATCAAAGTATCAATTACTTAGCATCGATTGGATGACATCGTCTTAGTGGTTTATTTGTAATCAACACAGGATGATTCCGTGTAATCACAGCGAGGATAAAAGGTAAAAGGGTAACAAATTCCATCGAATCCCTTAATGATAGTTATTTATCGGATTTCACCGGCGAACTCACCATAATCGTCCTGTAAGCCTAGTTTGGGCATTGAGCTTTGCCTGTAATTCCTTTGACGGTGTTTCTTTGTGTTCAACGTTGATGTACCCGATATTGAGTTTTCTGTAACAAATGGAATATTAAGTTTAATTTCATAATGTTATTATAAGCTATTATTATTGAAGTAAAACACTTGAAGCTTTCAAGCGTAAAATTACCAGGTTATTATGAGATTCATCTACAATATGCAGCCCTTAGAAAAAGTATATGTCTAGAATGAGCCTCACACTTGTTCCGTATAAAACAAAAGGGGCTAACTTTCTTAGGTTGGTGTGCGTGAGGCGCCATACTAATTATGTATGTGTGCGTGTATATGTATAGAGTTTTGGAACCAGTACTGGTTCCTATTTTTTTCGACGCTTTCGTAGCTTTGACTGTCTATCTTGATAATCTACGATGCAGCCATTCAAATTAAAGATTGAAAAATTAAGTCTCCGGCAGGACTTGAACCCGCACTCTTCCAAAACCGGGAAAATTACGTTATCCAATTACGGCACCGAACCCACTACCCAGAGAACGAAATTTTCATACTCTTGTGTCTTACGGGGACGGGACCTTTAATTTTATTCACAATAGCATAAATGGCTGTAACATGTTTATAAAAAACTAGTGTTAACCAAATTTTAAGTCAGATCATAATAAGCTATCAAACAAAAAAAGTTTCATCTAAATTGATTCAGTAGTTTTTGCGTGATGCGCGAACAAACAAACAAACAAACAGACAGACAAAATTTCTAAAAAGGTGGATCTCGAGTCAGGGATACCTAAAAAGCATTTATATTATCGTAAATTTTTTATGTAAATATCTTAAATGTTCAGTTACACACTTCAGTTACAGTTTTATAATAGTTTAGATAATATTTAAAAAAGATGAGACCATAGTTTAGATATAAAAATACGATTGAGGGCAGCACTATAGGCTCAGTGCTCCCTTAATATTTAGGAATAAAATTAAATAAGCAGTTTAAAAACCTTTTGAAAATTATAATGATTATAGTAGATTACACACCGAGGGTAGGAAAGTAAGAAAGGTCTCAGATCTCATGTAATTGTGATCTGAGGCTTTCCTATTTACTGCCCGCGGATAGAATACTATTTTTATCCTCGACGGAGGTGGAAAGCGGCAACTTCGTTTAGCGCAGCGGGACGAAAATTGACGCTTTCCGTCCGGAGGGGAGAAAAATTAAACTATTGTTTTAGTGCTCAGGTAACTACTACGAGTACATACCCCTATAGAGACGTAATATAAGGCGACCCAACTCTGTCAACTCATCAGTGACTTGTCACTTATATATTTCACAACGCCTTTGTTTTCCGCCATTGTTTCGAATAGACTTCGTAGTACTTCGGAGCATTTCCCTCCCCCCCGCACCGCAGCTAGTTGACAGAATTGTTTTCTTTTAAATTCGCATGTATTACGTCTCTATAGGGGTATATGCTCGTAGGGTAACTAGTACATTGATATCGTTGGGTAACTACATATTATTATAGGTACCTAGTGAGCGCATTAACAGTCATCAAAACTTAGGTCTTTTGAGTTATACGAGTAAAGTTTGATATTCGCGTTCGATATTATTAGTACCGTGGTACAAGGATATTTTTTATTAACTCGAAGACAGAAATATAATACTTTATTCCTAGTATTTCCTTGTTTTGTGGGTGTATTATTATAACACTCCAACACAGAATTACTAGGGTGGTTTGTTATACCCTTGTATACAAGATGTTACTAAATAACAAAAACAAATATTTAAGGGCCACCCTGAAATGAACAACTACAACTATGGAGCCAACATCAAATAACGAAAAAAAACAGCTGTTCCATACATTTGAGACGAGTCGGTAATACCGTTTTGTATAAAACAGCAGATTTTGTATTCTCGATTTCGAAGTTGGCTCCATAGTGAAAGTGGTTCAATTTGATGGTCTGGAGCATTCAATAAATGTTTATTTGTATTTTTGTATCACCTTGTACAACGAAGTTAAAAGGAAAACTATCACAGCTAACAGGCTTTACATGTTAACGAGTAATAGTCGACCACCATATAAAATGTACTTGAAAAAGTAAAATGTTCATATTACCAAACATACAAAGTCATATATGTGACGGGTAACAACAGAACCCTACCACAGAGGATTATATTGTACAGAGTGACAGCTTCATACAAGCTCGCAAAAGCGGCGCATCACTACATGCGCAGCGCGTTTGTGTGCGCGCATTCACCTACGAGGTTCACCAACGAGACCGAGGGTGACTTCGAGCGAAACGAAGGTGTGGCTGTGAGGGGTGACACATCGTTGATTTTACCCGCGCGCCCGTCACCGCTCCGTGTTGTACGCTCGATATTTTTATTTTATTAGTTTATAGGTAGTAGAAGTCGAATAAAAAATGGTAAATTATTTTGCACTGTGTGCATGAACTATTGGAAGAGTAATGTAAACATTTATAAAGAAATACACTGAATACATTGAAATAAAACTTGGCATCATTTTAACAATGTTTACATTATTTATTTTTTTATTTTATGAAATACATAGTTTTAACTACAACTAAATATGTCTAAGAACTACAAAAGATTTTGAGTTTTGTAGAAGTTGTGAGAATTGTTTTAATATTTTCATGCCTAAAATGACAAACAAATAACAAATAATAACTAACAAAATAAACAAAAACAATTTACAATTCAGTCATAAAACATTTACCTACGCTTCTTACCTACTCCAATTAAATTTATTTCCTTTATGGCAGCCCTACAAGAATAGGCTAATAAAATGGACTCTCCTTAGTAGCTGTTACTCTATACAATCCTCTGTGACCCTACACTGCGCGTGGCCCGATATTTTGATCTAATACTCATAGTCTTTTGACTTATACCACAGGTAGTGCCAAGTTAGGATATTCGTAGCAAGTTTAACCGGAGGCGTTCGAAGAATTAAACCAGAAATCATTATTATACTCTCCGAGAATTTAGTGCTATTGGCAACCAAACCACTTAGTATTAATAGTCATGTATAAAATTTCCTGAAATTATCGTAGATAGCTTGAGTTCGTATAAGAAGTTAGTTATATCGTATTTGTTACAAGCACAACTTTTCTTCCGAAAAGAACATGTGCGTAGCACCCTCAATCGACGGAAGTGCATGAAAAGATGTATGAATATGTGAATGAGGCTAAAGAGGTGTGTCAGAGTAGCGTGTGGCGGTCCGTGGTCTCTGCCTACCCACATGGGACAATGGCGTGAACTTATGTATGTATTTATATACAACTTATCTTTATAACCGTGGTGGTCCAGTGGCGAGTAACCTTGCCTGCCGTGCAGGAGGCGATGGTTCGATCCCCGTCCAAGCCGACTCGTACCAATGAGTTTTTCGGAATTTATGTACGATTCGTTACACCACCGGCTTTTCGGTGAAGGAAAACATCGTGAGGAAACCTGCATGCTTCAATTTCGAGGCGTGTATTGTACCCACTGTCCATTATAAGTGGCGACGGGCTCACCCCCCGTCACACTGGACAGAGTTTCGGTACTACTGGTGAAACGTGAATGTTCTGAGGTATCAGAATATCTCTGACTACCCCCTCGGGGAATCTAGTCGTGAGCATTATGCTTATGCTTATGCTTCTCTTTATTACAGAGGGAGAAAAAACAATCGGAAGATAAGGATACTCAAACTACTACTACAAAATTTGCAGATTAGCATTTATAATTTAAGTGTTGAATTAGGCTGGCTGTTCACCAGAGATGTAGCTAAAATATATGGGCGAAAAAATAACCAATCAGATCAATTCATTTAATAAGCTCAGTTCTGGTGGATAAGGGTTCAGCTAAGCGAGTTATTTTCACATACAACTCAAGCGAGAGATGCATACTAAGAATATGAGCTAGGAATGTGTAATATGGATGTGTGCAATAGATGTGTGCGAGGAGAAACGATCTTTTGGAGTTTTACACTCAGTTGCAGAAACGCTCATTAAAGTTAATCCCCCATTAAGTAACTTTTTTTCTTGTTGACGTAGTAAAATCTAGCAAGAGATTTAATTGAGGATTAACTCTAATGAGCGTTTCTGCAACTGAGTGTTAGTCAATAAACGGAGTTCATCATAGGCAGAGAACTACCTGCGTGGTCGGAGGTCGTGGGTTCGATTTCCACGGAGGATACCTTGTGATATATCACTTCTAGCATTTTTCCCCAGTTGGTTAGGACATTGCAGACTGAATCAGCTGATTGTCTAAATTTTAGACTCTAAAAGAAAGATGATTCCGAGCTTCGAATGGCACGTTAAGCTTATCTCTGGTGATAGTACTCGTTACATAAAAACCACGTCAGAGGCCGTGAGGCGGTCTGACCAAACTCTACACCAGGACTTGCTGCCCACACGATTATAAGAAGATCATAGGCAGACGTGTAGCAAGTGTCAAAAGCTTACTTACGCATTTTCACATCGCTCATCTACCTCGCATAGCTTTGGTGGACGCGGGTACATTTGCATATCTTCGCTACGCACGTACGAGGCTATACAGGGTCCAACTTAATGTGCTGACACTTTTTTAAGAGGATGATCAGACCATCAAACTGAACCACTTTCTCTATGGGACCAACATCGAAATCGCGATAAAAAATCTGCTGTCCCATACATTTGGCTCGAGTAGGTTTGCAGTTTTGTATGTAGGGGCTGATTTTTTTTCGCGTTTTCGATGTTGGTGCCATAGAAAAAGTTGTTCAGTTTGACGGTCTGATCATCCACTTAAAAAAGTGTCAGCATATTAAGAAGGACCCTATATATTGCACTTCTCTGTTGGACAGCCAGCCTCTGAATCTAAACTATTATAAAACTGTAACTGAAGTGTGTCTGTACATTGAAGATATTAACAAAAAAAAGATTACGATATGGTTTTTAGGTATCCCCGACTCGAAATCAACCTTTTATAGAAATTTTGTCTGTCTGTTTGTCTGTTTGTTTGTGTGTTTGTTTGTGTGTTTGTTTGTTTGTTTGTTCACGCATCACGCAAAAACTACTGAACCGATTTTGATGAAACTTTTTTTGTTTGATAGCTTATGATCTGACTTAAAATCTGGTATATAATTTGTGCGGACGAAGTCGCGGGTAATAACTAGTGGATTATATTTGTATCCTATATTATATAGGTTAAGCTTACCTCTAGTATACCTCCCAGCATGAGCAATGACATGCCTAGGTGCCACATGTAGCCTTGTGAAGCCTGGTTCACAATTCTCCAAATAACACATAACTTCTTCCGCTGTATAGTTGTTGCCGTCTATAACGTGATCGTCGAAAGCTAGGAGCTG
Organism: Agonopterix heracliana; assembly: GCA_963693445.1. NCBI lineage: Eukaryota > Metazoa > Arthropoda > Insecta > Lepidoptera > Depressariidae > Agonopterix > Agonopterix heracliana. The sequence continues at coordinate 11,237,252 of OY856310.1, forward strand.
ATCTCCTGGATGTAGGGCACCGCATCTGCAAGAATTATGCTTGTTTAAAAGAAGTTGTATTTTACTTTGTTGCGAGTAAAGGACGATTTAATAACGCAAAAACACGTAGAGGGTCCTTCTTAATATGCTGACGGTTTTTAGTGAAATATCTGACCTCGAAACGGAACAGCTTTCTCTCTAGAGAAAGCCACAGTTGAAATCACAAAAAGAACTCGGCTGTTTCATATAATACTACTGCAATCCTACGCCGTCGCATCGAGAAACTTGTTCAGTTTGATGGTCTGATCGTCCTCTTAAAACACCGCCAGCCATGTTTTTGCCATTTTCCGTAAAATTATGTTTGTTGAAAGTACCTAAGTGATTGTAACGCTGTCCGAATCTTTGAACTTCAAGTATTATACTGTACGCAAAATCTGTACTGTTCGCTACAAGATAATTTAACCACTGTAACACTTGAGCTATTAACAATGCAGGTTTCATCAGCAACAACTGACTACTAAATTGGAGTTTCTGAAGACAGACTATGCCATAATCGCCATGCAAGCTGGCAGGCGGATACGCGATCACAGTTACATAGAGTTACTTATCTAGTACCTAGTAAAGTAAAATTAATATCATTGAAATAGAGCAAAGAACGGGTTTTTGGAAAACTCTTCGCCTCCTACGACATTCTGGTAAAGACACCAGGTCATTTTAATATAATCCAATACCGTAAAGGGAAGACGATCAGAAAGTGTAACTGGGATAACAAACATACATAAGCTCACGCCAATGACCCATGGGGGTAGGCAGAGACCACGGACCACACGCTAAAACTCTGACACACCTCATTAGCCTCATTCACATTCATAGATCTTGTCATCCACTTCCGACGGTTGAAGGTGCTACGCACATGTCCTTTTCGGAAAATATCATTAATTTGATCATGGTATGTTTTCCTCGGACGGCTTCTAACAACTCTCACTTTCACTTGATAATACAGGGTCAAACTTAATATGCTGACAGTTTTTTAAGAGGATTATCAGACATTTTGTATGGAAAAGCAGATTTTGACCTTGGACGCATAGAGAAAGTTGTTCAGTATGATGGTCTGATCATCCCCTTAAAAATTGTCAGCATATTAAGAAGGACCCTATATTTCATTCGTACGTCTTCTTTCATTCATCTTCTACGTGACCGAACCACCCTCACCCTCTCAATCCTAGTTATGTACACACCATCACTTTAACCTTCAACTTACACCAATCCCTTATCATATTGTTCTTGATTCGGTCAACCAAAGTAATAATACCACACAATACTTCGTAATAAGTTAAAAATATTACATACTAACGTATTGTATTCCACTATCTATTAAAACATGTAACTCCTATTATGCGAGGTTGTTTTTGAACTAAAATACTTAATGCCACCTACAAACTCTCAAGTTAGATTAAGTCGACTGAACGTTAAGCTTGCTTAGTCTCGCAGTCCTTTCTTAGTGCTTAGCTCTGCAATCAAGCGTCTTAACAATTCCATTCTTGCCTTATTAAGAAAGATTTTTGCGAAGAGTTAATTTTGTGAAAAGAATGGTATGATATTAAATAACTGCATTACGTATCGACATTAAAAATCAATATTAATTATTGAAGCAAATATAGTTTAGCTATTCAAAGAGGCAACTCGGCCAACCTCCTAGGTACTCTGCCTCGGGTCGGCGCTTTGGAGGATATATTTTATTTGTAGTTTGTAAGGATTTTTTTATGGTATGTCTGGTGTTCTGTATTTTATGTGTTTTTGTGTAGAATGTCTCACCGGATTTAATAAACTTACAGATTTTAAGAAAATTTATTATTTTAGTAATTTCACTATAGACCCAACATCGAACTTGCGTGAAATAAAACAGCTTTAATATAGAAAACGTCACTGCCTTCTCGACCCAAATGTATTAGGACAGCAGTTTTTTTTTCGAGATTTCGTTTTTAGCTCCTTAGTGATAGTTGTTCAGTTTGATAGACTGAAGCTGTTTAATACGAGTTTGTAACACGTTTAATTTTACACCCTGTAAACTTATCGTTTTATTTTTGCTTTCAATTAAGCTTGTTTGTGCCTTAGCTTCGCTTATTAGACAAAAAGTGATATACAGGGATTAAGTCACGAGTTGCTAATCTCATTTTGAATAACATCAAGTAAATTTCAATTTTCCCGCCTCCATTTAGCTGAAAATATCAAACCTGTTACCTTAGGCTAAAACGTAAAGGATTTCCAACCCACTACAATAACTTCCTAAGCATGTTTTGTCAACCCACTGAGTTTAACAAAACAAAGTTAATTCCCTGCACAAAAATATAAGAAGTAACATTTTGTTTAAACGGAACGGAAAATAAAAAGAAGAGGAATCGAATAAAACGTTCTCCAGCGTCCAAACTTTGTAATTAACAGCAATTTCTCTTTTTAAAAGACAATGTTCAGTTTCAATAGGCGATCCGATAAAGAAACGCCTGGGGGGTTATTTATAGTGACTTAGGCGTAGGACACAAGCTTAGGCATTGGAACTAAATAACAAAAATAAATTAATATAGATAAATAATGCTTGTCTGTTTGAGAGGATGATCAGGCCATCAAACTGAAAAACTTTCTCTATTAAACCAACATCGAAATCACAAAAAAAATCTGCTGTCCCCATACATTTGGCTCGAGTAGGTTTGCAGTTTTGTATGCTGATTTTTGTTTCGCGATTTCGATGTAGGTCTCATACAGAATGTTGTTCAGTTTGATGGTCTGATCATCCCCTTAAAAAAGTGTCAGCATGTTAAGAAGGACCCTATATTTTCAATACGAACTAATTGAAATAAATTACTTTTTTAGAAACTAAGTCTCTATGCTTGTATGTCAGATTTAAAATGTATAGTTTTAAAGTTACAGTGCCTACTAATCTTAAATTAATCCTAGCTTTGAAACTGTATATTTGAAGGAAAATCTGAAAACATACAAGCATAGATATTAGTTTATAGATTGTTTCTGTAAAATTTGTTTTATTTTAATTGGTTAGTATTAAAAATATAACCAGCCTTCGTTTGTATGGAGCGCGCTCTGAATTACATCCCCAGCAATCTATCTATAAGAACATATAAAACAGTTCCGTGACTGACTGACTGACTAACAGACAACAAACAGCCTAAATCACTGAAGATAGAAATATGAAACTTAGAATATACATATAATTACATTTTATAAAAGATGTACTGGTGCAAAGTATTTTTCAAAAATAAAAATGGTTTTTCAAACTCCACGCGAACAAAGTTGCGGGCAAAAGCTAGTTTAGATATAAAAATTGTGTTAAAATCACGCCCTTAACATTTCGTTCATTTAGAAATATTATCTGATTTTCTATCATCGATTTCAGTTGGAAGGTTCCGTATTGAAAAGTTTTTCATTGTGAATACCTCTTTGTAGAGCCCATAGTAGAGTTAAGCGAGCCCGGTGAGTTCATAGAGCCCTACAATGATCGGAGTACACATCCTGAATGGATAACAAAACTGCATACAGGGACGCTTAGACCATCAAACTGAACAACTTTCACTATAGAGCCAACATTGCAAAAAATTTAATCTGCTGTCCCATACATTTTAGTTGAGTCGGTACTGCTGTTTTGTATGGGATAGCAGATTTATTTATTTTTTCTCGATGTTGGTTCTACAGTGAAAGTTGTTCAGTTTGATGGTTTGAAGCATCCCCTTTAGTATTAGGTACTAGGGTGTTTTGTTACAACTTGTAGAGCTATTAGAGCATTCAGTTTTGTATTTGTGTTGTAGATCATCTGTTTTAGACCTATCCGCATCTTATCTAAATTAAGTACTATAAAACTGGAACAGAAGTGTATATTGTACATTGAAGATATTAATAAGACTAAAATAAGACCAAATCAACCTTTTTTAGAACTTTTGTCTCTCTTTTTGTTTGTTTGTTCGAGCATCACGCAAAAACTACTGAACCGATTTTGTTGAATATTTTTTTTGTTTGATAACTTATGATTTGACTTAAAGTCTGGTATACAGACAGGGTGTAAAGTGACAACCTTGCAAATACTGAAAGGGTGAATTCAGACCATCAAACTGAACAACTTTCACTATTGAGCCAATATTGAAATTGCAAATAAAATAAATCTACTGTTCCATAGAAAACGTCAAAACGACGGTTAACATTCAATACCTCCTAAGCCACATTGTTTCATTTTGCAGTAGAGAGGAAACAAATTTTTCACCTAATATTACGTGGTAATAGTAACTATCAATATACATTATATTGATAGTAAATATATACAAGGTGTTACAAAAATACAAATAAATAAACCTTTAGTTTAGACAATCAAACTGAACGACTTTCACTATGGGACGAATATCGAAATCGCGAAAAAAAAATTGATGTTCCATACTCTACAAATCAACTAGAGCTGTTGGGATAATGTATGGGATATCAAATATATTTTTTCGCGATTTCGATGTTGGTCTAATAGAGAAAGTTGTTCAGTTTGACGGTCTAAACAACCCCCTTAAGAGTTTTGAATATTTATTTTTACTTATGAAAAACCCTGTATATTAGTAAAATAAGAACATGTTACTATTACCTACCACGTAATATTGGGTGTTAAAAAATAGGAACTTTTTCCCCCTCTACTGCAAAATGAAGTCAATGTGGCAGCTACTCGACCCAAATGTATAAAACAACTATTTTTATTTCCATAGTAAATTTTATTCAGTTTGATGGTCTTAAACTCCCTTACGATACGCAACGTATTTAATTTTAAACCCTGTAGGTATAGTTATCTCTTTCCATCTCGGCGTTCTTGCGCAGTTAAATTGTTGGTCTAAACAGCCTTAGAGTTTCAACGAGCGTTGAAGTAATTACTTTAGCGCTATTGAAGGCGAAAAGACAAGCTTAAAAGCACTCTAATGAATGGTAATTGGATGATTATTTCAATGTCTGGTATTAACGTTTTTGCTTAAAGGAAAATATTGATTGAACATTTTGTTATGATTTGCACAATTGATTAATTTCCGGCTTTGTGCCGGAAGAGAATTTCGAATTTTCTTAATAAATTGTAATCTTCAAATTTTGTAACGATTAATTGAGAAGGGGAAGAAAAACATATTACTGTAACATTTCTGCATTTGTCAGGATTTTCTAACAGTTGTACTTCTCATCACTATCATCTACTCAGCCGAGATGGACGTCCACTGCTGGACATAGGCCTCCCCCAAGGATCGCCGCAACGACCGGTTCTGCGCTGCCCTCATCCAATGGGTTCTCGCCGCCTTTGAAATGTTCATAAATCGCCAATATAAGATATTACTACCTCCGTGGTCTAATGGTTAAGAGCATTGGCTCTAGACACGGAGGTCTTGGGTTCGATTCCGACAGTTGGACACCTATTGATATGTAACTCTGTGCGTTTTTCCCCAGTTGGTTAGGACATTACATGATGAATAACATGATTGTCTGAAAAGAAAGATGATTCCGTGCTTCGGATGGCACGTTAAGCCATTGGTCCCGGCTACTAATATCCCTGGTGGTAGTAGCCGTTACATAAAATCTACGTCAGAGGCTGTAAAGCGGTCTGAAAAAACTCGAACACCAAGGGCTTGCTGCCCACACGATAAGAAAAATATAAGGTCAAATTTTATTAGTTGGCGAAACTTAAGAAACGCTTTTGGTATCTGTTACTGAGTACAATTGCGTGGCAATGACCCCTCGCTCGATCATATGATTCTGAGGTCAATGTTTGCCCGCCAGCCGCGCACTGCGTACGATACGTACTATAATAATAATGTTGTAAATCATAAATATAAATTATAAACATTGATAATGCAATCTGTTATCATTAACAAGTGCCCTGATTGAGTTTCGCCAACTAAGTAAAAATGACCATATATAAAAGATAAATAAGGCGTCTTAAGTTGATATGTATCAGAAAACTCCAGCATGCAGCAAAATTGAAGAATGAAGAGACGACCCAGATTCAAATACATTACGTTATTATAATGGACAGGATCTCACATCTAAGTTTAAAAATTTACACACGTTATAATGCCGTGTTAAAAACTGGGAATTGAAATAACTTACCGATCACTAATGCTGGCTGGCAATATGCTATCAATGTAAATAGCATTACAACTCCCGACCCTCTGGTAGGTATCAGATCCGGAGCTATACACATCATCGGTGTACCTCTGGTTGGTCAAAAATAGACCCAAGTCTTCATTACATGGCCTTTCTATTTCTATTAGAAGTGGTCCTGTAGCTAGCTTGACAGATTCCATGATAGATACGTCATATTCTATGGTGAGACTTGTGACTTTGGGGCAGTTTTGAAGAATTTGATGGACTTCTGATAAGGTTTTGTTTGTTAGTGATATCTGTGGATGAAAACATTATGATTAAAATACGTTTTAAGAACCTAGAAAAATTAGTGGTAAATCTTTGATTTGATACAGCTAAAACTAAGCTAATGCATAAAAATGTTTACTGCAGAATCCCGCTCATTTATAACAAACTTTCAAAATCACTGCGAGAAAGTACAAACCTGACCACTTTTAAACAAGGACTTTCAAAACTACTAATAAGTAAATGTTATTACACTTTAAGTGAGTATTTGAATGACTCTGTATAGATAGACTTAAGAATTTTAATTGTATGCCCTTGCGGCGGGACATAGCTGGACCGACGACGATGTAACAACATTTATACCTATGCTCCACAATAATAGTTATTTGTTATGCTAGGCTGCAAAGTTGTTTTTTGCCGCGAGTACTTATATTGAAACCTGAGCAAGCGAAGGATTCTAGGATTGAACCACGAGCGAAGCGAGTGGTTCAAATATAGAATCCGGAGCGTAGCGAAGGTTTCAAAGGTACGAGACGCGGAATAATTTTGCAGCCGAGCGAAACACACAACTTTTCACCTCACAACAGCGAGGAAAATGTTAGGTGCAAGCACTGAGTTTAGATGTATAGAGCGAACATCGCGCTTTATGACGTTGTCCCATTCTATTGCGGCTATATATTACTCTTGCTTTTAGTCACTGTCTCACTGCGGTCACGTGTAGCAGTTTGATTGAAAACCAATTGATCAGCATAAAAAATGTCCTGGTGTGTAGTGTGTACTGAGACACTGCGCAAATAATTCAGGAAATGTAAGGAAATGTAACGGAATAACTTCTCATAGGTAAACAAGATGAATTAATTATTAAAATGCATTTTAAATAAGTATTATTTTAAATGATGTTTTTATCCCACACTGGAAAAATAATTATATGCAAATGCAAATAAGGACAAATCTATACGTGAAAAAGAGAAGACAAGAGATATTGCTACTCAAAGGGATTATATTTAGTTATAATCTCTTTGTTGACACTCAAATAAATGATAGTGAAGGACAAACTTATACGCGAAAAAGAGAAGACAATAATATGCACGAATATATGCATAGTTCGTTATGTTAGCAACATAATCTTTTTGTCTTTCTCGCACGTATGGTTTTACTATCTTTTTATCTGGACTCGAATGGATTCGAATTTTAAAAACTCTTTGCACGCTAGCGGATAAAATGCACTTTTGCACTCAGATTTCGAATGATAAACAGAATCTTTCCGAGCTTGTGAGGTGAAAATATATTTTCATTAAATTTTAACTGTCTACCTAGCTATTACGGTTCAACAGTTACAGCCTTCAATAGTTAGGACAGACAGATAGACAGGCAGGCAGACAGACGGACGGGCGGATGGAGGCGTAGGCTTACACCAGTATTCTTAGTTGTTTCCTTGAGGCTTCCTCACTCGAGTCGAGGACGTTTTTGACATTTTTGTCATACATATAATTGTCAAAAACGTCCTCCACTCGAATGAGGAAATGTCAAGAAAACAACTAAGAATACGGGTGTTAGTAATAGGGTCCTGTTTTTCACCCATTAGGTACGGAACCCTATAAAGGATCTGAATATATCTGATTAACTACTTACATGATCAACTTTCAAAAGCCTATCACCAGGTTTTATCCTCGACGTATTATATGCAGCGCCCCCAGGTCTCACATGGGTCACCACCAAAGGCTGGGCGTCCAAAGACCTGCTGTTCAGGACCAGGTCTGCACTCGGAGCTGAGTTCTCTGGTAGGCCACCTCTGATGGTAATTCCTAGGGAACCGTTGATTTTCTCGACAGGAACCTCTGCTAGCTTGGTTGTGATGTATAGTGAGTTTTGGGATGCTGAGGAAAAAAAAAACATTTTAAACCCACCGCACAATTGATGAGTTTAAATGCCTTTCGCATTTTAGAAACGGCAAATAATATGGGTTTGTTTTTTGTAAGAACGAATTGGTAGGTATACTCGTTTTATTTTGGTCGAAGGGTATACCTTAGAATACAGGGTTTTAGGTAGGGTAGACAGTTGAGTGATTGTACTCATGATGGGTACCGAACAAAAGTTTTCCAAATAAATATAAAGGAAACACAAAAAAAAAATCGATCAGCTGATTGCATTTAGTATCCGCTCGCTTGCCCCGTAAACTACCACTTTACATGGATTTTGTACTCCAAATTGCCCCTGTCAAGTACCACTTGACATGGGGCCTTCGCTCCCATCCTCAATGTTATTGAAATATGCCTGTCTCTGTTTGTTTAAGGTCTATTTGTATTATCTATCTCGCTTCTCTGTAAAATTTACTCCAAATTGCACGTGTCAAGTACCACTTGACATGGAGGCACAATCACAAAACCGAGCCGCGGCGCGGCGCGGTGGCAGGTAAAACAAATGACGGGGCAATGTAGGGTGTTCGTCAAGAGCCCGTCCGGGCAATTCAGCGGGTATGGAATGTGCAAAACTCTACCTACTTCAATTCCTACAGTTTTCTTAGGGAAAGTTGTTCAGGATCATGGGTACAATCTTAGATAAAGTATAATTATGTCTAGATAGAGATCGATAGAGTCACGCCTTTACCGTATAAAACAAAAGTGGCCTACTTTTTTAGGTTGGTGTGCGTGAGGCGTCATAAAACGTATCTCTGTGTGCGTGTATACCGACACGGTTTATCACCCAAGAGTTCAGTGATATTTTTTCAACGCATTCGCAGCTTCGAATGTCTATCTTGACCATAAAGGTATTATACCTTACATGAATAGAGCAATAAACATGAGTTGTCAAATGAAACCGTTTTTGGATGTTTTTTGGAGACTATTCCCAAGCAAAAATTCGAATACTGTCTATAATTCTGAGTCTAACGTGAAATCTGACGTATGTCAGTATATTTCATAAAATTATTTACGATTTCACTTTAGGTTCACAATTATTCACGGAAACCGAATTGTAAAAATTAATAAGTGACAAAAAACGGTTCTATTGCCTCGCGTCACGTAGGTATCTCTTTCTATTATACAGTGGTGCCGCTAGGTACATCTCGCTCACTCAGCTATCAGTTCCTCTATTCCTGGTATAATACCTTTATGATCTTGACATATAGCAAATAGTACAATCACCCCTTAAAGTAATGCAAACTGTTTACCATAACCCTGTATAGGATGCTTCTTAATTAAATGCTGATGACTTTTCAAGGGGATGTTCAATTATGTTCATCCCATCAAACTAAACAACTTTCTCCATGAAAATCGCGAAATAAGTCAGCTGTCCCGTTTATTTGGGTCGTGTAGGTTTCCAGTTTTATATTTATAGGTAAGTACCTACTTCATGTTTTGTATGGAACGGCTAAAATATTTTTTTGTTTCGATTTTAGTCCTAAAGAGAAAGTTGTTTAGTTTTCTAGTTAAATCAACCCCTTAAGAAGCAGTTAGCATTAAGAAGAACTAGAGCATCAAACTGAACAACTTTTAGCCAACGTCGAAATAAAAATAATCAACCGTTGCATACAAAACTACAGTGGGACATTTGATTTTTTTCGACATCGACTGTAGTGCAAGTTGTTCAGTTTGATGGTATAACTAAATCATTGCTTTAAATACTAGGGAGATTTATTCCACCTTGTATATTTCACAAGCTCACAAAAGATTTCTTTAAGTAGGTACCTAAGTAGAAATAATTCAGTTTCTACTACTGTTGTACCTGTCATCTACTTACGTTTCTAGAGTTCAGAGTCAAGTAGGTAATTAGCTGCTTCCTTTATAATTCGGGCTCACCCCCCGTCACACTGGACAGAGTTTCGGTACTACTGGTGAATCGTGGATGTTCTGAGGTTTCAGAATATCTCTGACTACCCCCTCGGGGAATATAGTCGTGAGCATATGCTTATGCTTATGCCTTCATAATTACAGTCTACTACTAACTACTATGATAATCATAACATACCTACCTAGGTAAAGTCACAATAACCTACCTACCACCAACAAGGTCAACTACCCAAAACGATTATCTCCGAAAATAATAATACAACAGAAATTTAGTAATGAAATTGCTATCGCGTATTACGTGTCCTTGTACTCCAAACGCCACATCGAGAGATCGATAGCCCGAGCACGAGTTTTTTTGTCTCACTCCATCTCGAACAATACCAAAATAAACTAGGTGAGAGAGCGCTCTTGTAATCTCGGTCGAGGTAGCGGGGCTAGAGCGAGAGCGCTAGCGACGAGTTTTCTTGTCTCACTCTCACGCGCTCAGTCTCGCGAGCGCGTCACGGACGACGCACGTAAAAGGAAACAGACTAATCATGTCGGTGAACGGAGACAAAAACATTTGGAAGAGAAATGAAATTATTTCTTTCATACAAATGTATGAGAGTTTACCGGAACTCTGGAATTCAAATACGAGAGAATATAAAGAAAAAGAAAGAAAGATAGCTGCAGTGAAAAAGATATCGGAAGCATTTAGCATTCCAACCGAAGACGTCAGAAGGAAGATTCACAATTTGCGTTGTCAATACAACGCTGAAGTGAGGAAGATAAGGAAGAAATGCGCAAATGGAGATGTGGATGAAAGTAAAATTAGCAGTGAATGGAAGTTTTATGAGCATATGAAGTTTTTGAGCGGCGCTCACAGCGGCTCTTCGAGTTCCACTGGATCCACAAAGGCAGTAGTATTCGTAAGTACCTACCTACCTACTACTTTTACACCACTAATTTTTTATTAGTAACGAAACTTTTAGGGTGTATTCAGACCGTGAATCTGAACAACTTTCCTTAAGGGACATGGATAGAAAAACGAAAAAAAATTGGTCTATTTTTATTTTTCATACAAACGTTAGATCAGCTGATTGCGTTTAGTATGGTAAGTATAAAAGGTACTTAGGTATTTGCTTGCAATAGCCCAGTCAACAATAATAATACCCAAGTCCAAAGAACCTATTTTTTTAATTTAAACAGTCATCATGCTTCCTCAAACTACACTAAAGTAAAAAAAAAACAGCCCCTTTGCACAAAGGATCCCATCGCTCGTATAGGGTCCTTATTAAGGGAGCACCAAGCCTATTGTGCTGCTCTCAATCGTTTTGTTTTTATTTCTAATCCACAAAACAAGAATGTCACATTGTAGTCATTGCTGATTTTCAATTTATCGGGTCACTGCGGATTTGTTTTTATAATGTTAGTAGTGATTATCTTTATAACAGCGGTTTTAACGATAATAAACTAACTACAAGTAGAGAACATAATAATCCGTAATGTTTAAATAAACGGAAAGCCAATCATGACTACAATTTGAAATTCTCGTTATATCGAAATGTTGTTTACTTGTTTAGAAATAAAAAAAATACGGTTGAGGGCAGTGTGACGTCTTCAGCAACTTGTGTACAGGGGTTGTTAATTGAAACACTCTAATATGTGGTTTATGTACACCGTGCTATGCGTCCGTTCACTCCAGCGTCTGCCGGGGTGATACCGGGGGGCGGGCGGATAGCATTGTGTCTTTATTATAATTTTGTGCATACATCACAGGCAGCACAATAGGCTCGGTGCCCTCTTAATATGCTGACTGTTTTTTAATGGGGTGATGAGACCAACAAACTAAACAACATTCTAGGGGGGTACGATTTTCTAACAAGTAGGTATCTATCTATCCAAATTATAGGTAACTAATAGGTAATCTATCTAATCTAAACTATTATAAAACTGTAACAGAAGTGCGTTCTGTCTTTACATTGAAATTATTTACATTAAAAAGAAAACGATATGGTTTGAAGGTATCCCGACTCCAAATCAACCTTTTTAGAATTATTTTGTTGTTTGTTTGTTTGAAACAGCATCACGCAAAAACTACTGAACCGATTTTGATGTAACTTTTTTGTAGGTACTGAATGAACTTATGAACCTCATATTAAGATGGACCCTATATAGGGTACACTTTTTAAGGGGATGATCAGACCATCGTGCTGAACAACTTTCTCTATGTGACCAAGGTCGAAATCGCGAAAAAAACCACTGTTCCATACAAAACTGCAATCCTACTCGACCAAAATGTATACAAGGTGTTACAAAACTACAAATAAACATTTAAGGGGGTGGTGTAGACCATCAAACTGAACAACTTTCACTATGAGACCAATATCGAAATCGCGAAAAAAAAAAATTATGGTCTATCCCTACCTACGAATAAGAGAATGTATAGAAGTATAAATGAAGCTCAAAAAGTGGCACCAAAAAAATTGTAACGCGTTCTAAATTTGTTCTTTAAAAATTGTAACTCGCCGCCAAAACTCATACAAAATGTCATTTTTCATAGGGTGCCAAAAATGATTTCGATTTTGTTTGGAGTTATTCTTCCATATTTATTCTCTT